>OU744276.1:1250000-2500000 GCA_916610125.1 Cheilosia vulpina
GTGGGCTGGGGGGGGATTCTAAATGGGGCCCCCACCTAATGTCGTGCCTCTTTGAAGACAAAGTAACCAGCTATCGCAAATCAAAATGTGTAGCGAAATAATAAGCGTATGAAAATAAAACGTTCGAATGGTATGGGCGAGGGTGAGAATGACTGCAAGCAGCGGGTTGGTGGTCAATGAAACTCACATGCCGCTGCCCACTGTTATACTTGGTTACCTCAAGCTGTGGTGCATTACCATTAGTTGTTGAGGATGAGGAGGAAACAGCGGCAGTCGAAGAAGAAAGGGGATCCCTTTCCGGACCACATTCCATTCCGGCGGTGGCTACAACGGCATCCTAATGAGAATAAGTGAAGAAGAGGTAAAATAAACAGCGACGACGACGAAGATGGAAAGAAATCTGAAGAAAATGATAAACAACCTCAAAAGGCAAATAGTTTTACTTTGTATGGAACAACAAATAAATAAACAAAACGACATAGCATTGCTTCGCGCATATACGCGCTTGAACAACTCGGAGTAAACTTGATGTTACATTTGCGCGCAACCTACTACATTATGTGGCACAAAAGAGACGCAGTTGTTTTTATTTTATGGATGGGATTAGACTACATGCCAAGTGGTCGATTAATGACAGTTCGCGCTGTCGAAATAGTGTCATTTCATGTGGTTGATTAGGCCTAAATGTATGTGAGGACTTTTTTTTTTTTTTAATACATACTTCTCTTGAGAAAGGCGTATATGACGTTTCAGCAGCCACATGTCTTGCTTGTAAATAGGTGTCACCTTTTCGCTTAACTTTCGCAAATCGTAGTCTCCTGAAAGTCCCCAGAAAGCGAGTGCCAATAATTTCTCATTTTGTAGCCAAAGGAGTTTTGCCAGAGTGTCATTCTCACAGATGTCAAATAAAATAATTTGTTCAACAATGCACAAACCTACCTATGGCGTATTTTTAGGACACTACATAAAAGCTATACTAAATGACCAGTTGTTGGATTTTTTTGTTTCTGATTTCATTGCAAACTATTTAGGTTTGCTTCAAAAAATATACAGTCTCCCTAACAAGACCGGAATGAATGTATATGCCCTATAAGTCAAATCTCTCAATCATTTATCCGGTCCTGAAGAAAGGAGATAAGAGATATGAGTCTTATCAACATTGAGTACAAAATTGTTTCTGCAATGTTAGGCGGAGAACGTCCAACATCAATAAAATATTTACACTATGCAGACGATCTTGGAAAATAGACATAAATGTCAAATAATCACCCTCCCCATTATCTATTCATCGTCTTAAAAGTCGGGTAATTCATTGGGACTCCACCCCAAACTAGTCTATTTGTATTAGATGACATTGAAAAATGTCGTGCTGTTTCCGAACCGTTTAATGTCAGAAAAGGTCTCAGACAGGATGACGCAAACACTACCGGTAGCACGTCGACGGTTCAGCTGTCACCTGTCACCTGGAACTGAAGACATCGCTTGGGCCAGCTGTTCCTTCCCTTTCGCGACAGTTGTTGCGTACGTTTAACGCTTTAGGACGATTTTGTTTTGCTGTCATTTTGATTAAACTTGTACATTTCATCAAAAAGTGTTCTTTATTTTAGCTTTTTAATAAAACTATTCGTTACACGTTACATGGTTAACACCAAAACGGATTACATTCGTAAAATTTGTAAATAGTGTGTTGCGGCGTTTTGACCCCTCTCTCAGTTAAAACACAATCCGCTTCCAAGAAAAATTGTTTTTTTTTTTTTCAAACAATAACTACATTGTCGAACTCGCTGTCATGGTCATTGGTCGTGACTTTCTAAACGGTTTGGTGGTCATGGTAATTTTAAGAACAGATTAAACTACGCATAATACCTTCTTGCGAACCAGGCTGTTCAGAGGTGAGCGCTTAACTCGACAGCGAGAAATATTTGTGAATCACATTTAGAAAAAAAAAATATCAATTTCTTTGAATTTTTGATTCGTTCCTTTTTTCGGCTTGTTTTCGCTTTTCTGCCTTTCAGTTGTAAATACATTAAGCCGCCGATATTTACTTTATTATTTACAATTTGTGGCGTGTTGTCGCCGAATGCATGCATATTCTAATTGCATACTGCAACTCCATTGCCATTCTAGAAATTTATACTGATCCTGTTGATAAGTGTGTGTTTTTTTGTTTTCTCTCGTTTGTTTCTCTTTTGCATCTTCTCTGCAATTCAGCAAAATAAGAGTTATAACCAACAACAGTCAACAAGACATTCAATTTTCTTTTCTTATTTTGTTTTTGCTTTTCTGTGTTTTTCTTTCTGATCCGCTTGTTGTTGGCTTTTTGTAAATTCAAAGACCGGTTCATTCCAAGTGGTTCTCGGATCAATTCACATCGGTCAATGATAATCAGGCCGCATTCCATTGGCTCGAACTTGTGGTATGAATTGGTACGACCATGATGATGATGATGACGATGACGACAAACAACGCGCTCTACAACCAGCATAACATAAATACCAATCAACAAATAAATATGTTTGGGAACAGTTCATGATAGAGTAAATTATTATCATGCGGCTGCATGGAAAAAGGGGGTCAATGAAATCCCTTTTAAGTGATCATCACCCTCGGGACGACGTTGTTTTTCTTTTGACGCCAGAATGTCTTTATTTTCAACTGCTGAAATATCTCATCGACTTAATATTGCGTCAATGGCTTTCTAAGAAAGCCGCCCCCTTGAATGCTTCCTCAACGCGATTAAGTAAACAGCGGGCGTTACCTTCTTGTGTGTGTTGCATAGTGAGTGGTATCCAGGAAATTAGATCCTGATTCCAATGCTTGACATGTCGTGCTATTTTTAACCATTCTCCCCTTGTATTGTTGCTCCTAGACGAAAGCAAATAATGCCAATAAATGTATATACGTCAGGGTGGAGTGAAAGTAGAACAGCAATGTCTTGTTTTCGACTCTGGAAAGTTGCAGTTTCTGCGGTGGTAAATAGGAAGGAGTAACTTTTTCTCGTGAGCTACGAAACAGACGCACGTAGGTGCGTGTGATCATTTTTGCCAAATGTTTTATGGCTGAAAATTTCGCTCGACAAAAGAATAAAAAAAAAATCCTTGATCAAATAAAATCAAAAAATACGACTTTCATCATTTCCCCCTTACACCGATGATTGCTCTGGATGCAATCATGTTCTTACGAAATGTATCTCATTGTGGGGCCAGCCAATTTAGCACCCACACGCGTAAATGTTCCCCTAATACTCGGGGGGTTTCTATTTCCGTGCACATGGACAAAAGAGGAAATGCGTAACATTCCAGTGCTAACACCGCCGCTGTCGGAATCTTTCTCCAATGATTCCCGTATGGATCATCTCTTCAACGCCCGGCCGAACGTCGGAAGTAAAGACTCGTCGCGCGCTTAGCGTCTATCCCTCTACTTTTGTCTTTATAAGTACATGCGTGCGTTCGCATGCACATTTTACGGTGGTCTGCAGCGTTTCGGGATCGAAAAATTCTATTATTACATGGCACTCGATGTAAGGGATATCATGTCTCTTCTAGTTTAATGTACGTGTCATGTGCCCAATGCCATGTGCCTAATGTCATCTGACAAAGTGAAAAATTGTCCGTCCGGGATAGGGGTGTATTTGCGCTGCATGTTGTCCTCTCTCTATTATAGAACTAACCTTTGTGCGTCGTAGATTGAAAGTCGCAGCATTAAAGGAGTTGCTTTTCATAGCGGTCATGAAATGAACGATATTTTAGGAATCTGTTTCTAACATTTGTTTTACTGGAACTCGCATTCGTTTCATACACTCGTGGAATAAATTCTCCCAAAGCTATTCAAGGTTCTGAATGCTGCTATTGGGCGTGGTAAAGATGATGCTCAATATGTTGAAGGTATTTTAAAATGCCCCTTTATTTCTACCATTTTCGGTTGCTTTTACGTTTCGCTGGAGATCGAAATTACCCCTGAACAGTTTTACTCCAAAAAAAGGTTTTTTTTTTCTCTTTTAACGTAAGAGGCCTAACTAATAACGATTTTGTAGGTCACAATATGCGATTTTGTATGAAAAATGTCGCCATTGTGAGTTCAAAAAATCTAGCCTGGACACTAAAAATGATTATTAGTATCGTGGAAGGACATAAAAATTATATGCATGACTGAATCGCATGTAGCTTGCACTTAAGATATGCGTTTTCTGAAATCGATTGAACCGACAAGTGTGATTCGTTTTCGAACTCTCGTAAGGAGATGCATGGAGAAGCTTGGCCGAGAACATAGCCGCGGTCCGTGTACAGGAGAACCCGAAGCAGTCAATTCATCACCGTGCTCCAAGAAGTCGGCCTGTGACAGACTTACACTTGGCGAATTTAGCCGTTTAATCTAATAGCTCAAAGCTATAATAACCCATATACAACGCCGCTTGTTCGAGGCATGTGCTATGTAAACAAGCAACATTTTCATATATGGATCGATGTCAACCCACACGAGGTTTCCGATGTGAGAACGCACAAGAAGTTAGATGATTTTAGGACGGACGGTGGGCCGCACTTTTTCATAATAATGACTGCTGAGGATTTCGCCATCAACGGCGCCCGCTTCAGAACGATGTTAACCGGTTGCTTTTGGCCGAAGCTGACCGGTATGTGGATATACGACGTGCGGGTTCTGCAGGATAGAACTTCGTACCACACAGTAGGCGCAGCTATGGTCTGGTCATCCTGAATGAACGACTTGAAGGCGTGGATATTTCTCGTAGACGTGAATTGGTCAACAATATCGTGCGACTTGACCTTTCATTGTGGGGTTTCCTCGAGTCGCAGGTTTATATACTAATAAGTCGCAATCAACCGATATCATTACAACCAATGCCATCGCTAAAATTAATTTTATAGTTACGGCAGAGTCATCTAAAATTGGAACACTCGCATCCGCGCCATCGTAAGAAGCCGCGGCGGCTATGTAAACGATGTTATATTTCATAAATAAGGCATTCATGGGCCTTTAAAATAATAAAAAAAAAACCCACGCACGGAACTGGTTTTGTTTCATTTCAACATCGACCGGGCCTTATTTAAAATCGTTTGTAAATAAAATTTGTATTTGTTGTTTATTTTTATTTATAAAATCCCCTCCCCTTATTTTGTTTTAATTTACAGTTTAAACACTGAAAAATGAGTCTTGCCTTGTGCAATATCCTTTTTGCCAAGAAGAATTTTTAAAAAAGGCGCATCTTCAGTCTTACGGTATTTTTAAAAATATATATATATATATATTTATTTGTATATATCTATTCCCCCACCCGTTAACGCTATTAGCGATATTCCAAATGCGTTAATTCATGTTTACCAATCGCATACAACTAGAGAAGCATGACTTACAAAGTCATTTAAAGCTAAAAGAAAAACATCACTCTCAACGGAAAATGAATACAACTGCCAATTAGTCCAAGTTGTTAATTGCAATTAAACGTTTGCACTTCGTTTATACATCTCGGCCACAACCGGGCATCGTACTAGGCGAGTTGGGTATACGCACACGTGGTCGAAACAAAATTCTTGCAAACGTTATTGAGCATAGCAACAATGTTGCAACCTCATCTGATAAATCAGCACCATTTTCTGAGAAAAAGATTTGAATTGCTGATGCTGTCCACTTATGTACATATTTTGTTTTTTTTTTTATATATTTTGTTTTTTCCTCGTATCTTCTTTAGTTGATTCTGAATGTTGTTTCTCACTTTATGGAGTGTGCCTACTGTGTACATGGAGGAATACCATTTATTTACTGAGCCGTTTTAATAAAGTGTCGTCATCATCGAAATTATCCTGCAGTCAGCAGTTAGATCCAGATTACTCTGGTTTTCTTGGTGAAGTGTACGTGATTGCTGTGATTGAGTTTTGAATTCGTACCTTGAAATCAGGCGTACGAAGCGTGACTTTTTGGGAAGCGGGAGTACTCAGTTTTAAACTTAAAATTAAAAGTCCTTTATTCAAGAAAATATAGCTTTATTAAAATTATTCAATGGCAAAATGGTATAAAAAAAATACTTAAAATCCATTAATATAAAAACAAAATAATAAAAAAAACAATGAGAATATATTCAGTACTGTACATTAAAAACAACTTTCTTTTTTTTAAGCAAAATTATCTATGATCTTGTCATAATAATCCTTAGGCTCGAGATCATTTCGCATTAATTGTACATGTAAAGAAATATTTATAGAATTCATTTAAATAAGTAGTAATATAAATAGTTTACAAGGTTCTTAAGTTTTGTTCTTTAAATTAATTCTTCTTTCCTTTGGAGCAAAATTATCTATTATTTGGTCATAAAATGTTTACACAAAACAAACATAGAAAGAAAATGAACACTTAAAAACAAATAATGTCGCCCACTGAAATTTAAATAACTAAAACAACTGTGAACGATAAACTGAATGCTTAAAAAGTGAATATTGTAGCGGTTGATTTAAAATGACAAAACCGATGAGTTAATTTAGTGAATAAAAAGTGGTGCCAAGTTATGGAAAATGTTTAGGGGAGAAAAGTGTTTTATTTATATATATGATTTATTGAAACGAATTTTTAACTTTCTCCATAACTTAGTAAGAGAAAGATATTGTATTCGTATAAAGTATCGAACTCGAGATGTTAATCAATTCTGACATTACGATGATAGAGGAACTCACAAAAGTGGGTGGCAATATTCTGTCCGTATATATTCCCATAGAAAATTTGTATACCAGTTTGATTTGTTCGAAAACGGCTTTAACGATTTCAACCAAAATTGATATTTAAGCCTAAGGAGGTGAGGTTACCACGACTGCATACTCAGTTTTCCGGTAAAAAATCGAATAACGGTACTTTTGAAATTTGAACATATCTCGAGAACGGTAGATACGATTGTAACAAAAATTAATTTTTTAGGTAATGTGTTCATTTCTAACTTAATGGCAAACTCAGTTTTTCTCTGTATTATCGTAAAATGGATTTTTGAAAAATGGAATTTTTAAAAAAATCTAGTTTTCTTTAGTTTACTTGAAAACGGCAACATCGATTTTGACCAAAATGCAAACTTAGAGTAAAATTGATGTTGTCAAAATTATTGCGTCCTTAATTTTCAATTCGAATCACCGAAAACGCTAATTTGAGAAAAACTGCTCATATCTCGAAAACCCAATTTTCGATTTCGATAAAACTTTAAAAACCAAGTAATGCTAACATCCCGAACAATAACTCGGTTTTCAGCTAAATAGTTAAGCAATAGCATTTTTCAAACTAAACATTGCAATATTTGGTATTGTTTTGTTTGCCAAATTTTACAAAAACCGCTCTAACGATTTTGATCAAAATACATACTAAAGATAATATAAGTATTCTTAATAAGATAAATCAGATTAATAATTACTTCTCAAAAATGACTGCACAAATCCCGATTTGTGTTCACATATCTACGGCATATATTCGTAATGTTCTTAATGTTCCACTTCTAATAAATATGCAGCTAATAACAAATATAACCCAAAACTTTTTTTTTAACCATATTGAGTATGCACCTTAAAATTCTTACAATATATATCGATGTTAAGATATAGATCTATCACAAAACCTGTTTCCAATCATAGACATCTTATACAAGCGTTAGATTAGGTTAGGTTAGGAAACATGACCTTACAGATCACAAAACAGAACCTTCTAATACGCTTGTCCTCGTACACAAAAATCTTGTAAAATGTAAGAGCTTATAAAATAGGTAAGTAGGCACTTATAACTCTCTAACAAGAATTTACGACAATTCCCTTTTACTGAGAGCTTCAACTTTAAAAAATTCTCATATTGTTATGTGAGTGTTAACACTACTCCTTTTCCTATTTTATATCTTTACACATTTTCTTTTATCTAGCATTGTTTTTCAGTTGTTTACCTATACCTACCTAGTAAAACAAGAAAACAACCCAGCAAACTTTTGATGAACGAGGAAGTTTCGTTCGACCCAGTCGTGCACTTTATTTTTGATATTCTTACCGAAGCACTGCTTCCCTTCTTCGTGCCTGCTTGAAACCTCTTTTTGCACTTTCGTTGATGGGTATTAAACTTCTCTCAACGCAAAGTCGCACTCTGACTTTATTTAGTCGCATTTTGCCACTCGATCGACAGTGTGTCGGTTGACAAATACAATTTTTCTTCAGAAAATAAAAATGTTTATGAGCAGTAGGAAAAAGGTCCCTCCTAACACACCATCGTGTGTTCAGCACACACTTCTTGATTATTTCTTTACAGAGCGAGTGAGGAACTGCACCGTTGATCTCTGCTGTGCAGCTTTGACACTGGAATATTTCACATGATCTCAGACCTCTGTAAAATGTATTTTAAGCATCTCCATTTGTTTTGCTTAAGCCTAGCATTTTTCTGCCAAAAATAGGGTCGAATAACTAAGGCCTTTTCTGGCTAAAGGTTGTAGAGAAATATGTTTGCTTGTAAAGAGCATGTCATAGATCAAGTGCGTTCAAACCGCGCTCCGAACTACCGCTTTTGTAACAAACAACCTATTATGACGCACGCTATGCCAATACGAACACCTATCAGTCGTGCACTTTATTTGGTTCGTATTCACTTAATCACCGCGTGCTATGTGATCACACCCCGATTATAGTACCAGTCATTCATTCATTCATAAATAGTTGTGCTTACTCATCGAACGAAATGAAAATACAAATAAAAACCTACGCGACATTCCCCATACCTTTTACGGAACGATGCGTTGGCGGGCTATCTATTTCGATCAATGTTATGAATAGTTGCCGAATGGATTGGCTTTACAACCAACAACTTCCTGTCTCCCCCATTCTCAAGGTGTGTATGCCTAACATATACGCTTACTGTTCCAGTGTTTCTCTTGAAATTGCTATTCATATGCGATTAACAAATATCTTTACAAGTCCATTGCCGGGATTACCGACATTCAAAGTGAATGATAGGAGGCGCCTCCATCCCATAAACTGCCGAACGTCCACCGCATAGGTATACGTATACCAGTATCAGCACACAGCGCGCGCAAGAAGTTCGCTTTCACCCGAAAAATATCGTTTTCCCCAACCGGATATTGAAATGAATCGGCAAATAAGCACAACGTATGTCGACAATGGAGGAGGAGGCTACGCCGATTACGGCGGCTACGTCGTCGGCATCATTAAACTATTTCGAGGTGCATAGTGCGCGCGATTATATGGAATCCGGAGGACGAGGAGCACCACTCGTCGTCGGTATACTACTACTACGTGTTGTAGTATTTTGTGTGGCGTCGCTTTTATGGTGTCATTCTGTGTGTATGTTTATCGATCATGATTTCGAAATGTCTGAAACATTTTTATGAATGAATTCGAATCACGCCAACACGCAATATTAATAATAACCAGCAAAGGAAAAATTGGCGATGGATGACGCCCTTAGTGCGGAATCATAAAAAAAAAACAGTATTCACATAACAATGCGGCAAGACGGGCAAAAAGTCCGTCTCTGCTCCGCTTTGCAAGTCTTAAAATTGTATTTTTCTCTTTAATTTTTACGTGTTGTCTTGCGGTTTCATAATCACGCGTTAAGCAAGGAGTAGACAGCAGCGCACCGTGCTTCGGACGAATATTTACGTGAATGAGTTAGCTGCAACGTAAAATATTTCAGTTGTTTTTTTTTCTTTTTTTTTAGGATGCAATAAACTTGGGAAATTTTCATGTTAATAGCGAGAGAAGGTCGTTTCCGGTGGTTATTTTCACATTATAAGGCCATGTATGCCGCAAGAAGTGATTTGAAGAGCGCATTTTGAGTTTTATTTGAGCTTCCCCCCTTTTGTGCAATTATTGATGGGGCTGGCCGGGTTTTTCGCCGTTGAGGTATTGTGGTGTGTAAACAAATAAATTAAACTTTATTGGCATACGGACACGCTAACTGCTGGAAATATCTTGAACAATTATTACTTAGCAAGTTGTTGGTTTTTTCATCGTCCGATTTTTACACTAGGTTTATTTTGACAGTTTGTGCCTTGACGTGTGTCGTTTTTTAAACAATTATTAAACAATTAGCGGAAGGATGGGTATGATCGATGCAGTTTGAAACGTGTTAAGTTGTAAATATTGTTTTCGAAATGAATGCTACTGCGACTGGCTTTTCAAAGACTGTGAGCTTTTCGGGTAAATGGACCCACTTACTTACTTTACTTTGCGGCGTGGACCACGCCACCAAGCCCCTCCATCAGCCAGCTCGAAAATGGCTTTAAAATTTAAAGTGTCAAAATAGCCCCAGCTCAACTAAAAACTGTTTTGCAAAAATCTTCTTTGGCTAACTGCTTTTAGCTGTGAAGCCCAAATTGGTTGAGGTCCGGTTAAAGTGTCAAAATAGCCCGAGCTCAACCAAAAACTCTTTTGCAAATATCTTATTTGGCTAACTGCCTTTAGTTGTGAAGTCCAAATTGGTTGAGGTCCGGTTCGACTTGTACGCTCCACCTGAGGTGATGTCTTCTCCAACTGCATTGTGTTTCCCTGTACAGCTTCATTGAGCAGGGAAATCCCTCCAGCTCAAATGTAATCTGACTTTCAAGGGCGCTTGACGAGTCCTTAATGTTTCTTCTTACTCGTACTCAATGTCCCCATTGGTCGTAGAAACATTTTCTGGATTTCTCATGGGCGGTCATTGCCAGACTTTACAACTGGCTGAGCCTAGGTAGACAAATTCTTCGATATCTATACACCGGTCATGACGTTCTGTCCGATCTTGTTGTGAGTTTTCCAAATTAAGAGGCAGCCTCTCACAGTTTGGATGGTCTCCTTTCTTGGGGAATATCGGACAAACGATGCTGAGCTTCGATTCGTCAAGCATGCTCTCCTTTTGACTAAATCCTTGATATAAGAATTGATTAATGCCGGTCTCAGGCTACCTGTCGTCTGATCCGACAGCCTTGTTGGGCTTAAGTATGTAGATATGTTGTTCTTTGGATGGGCAGACTTTCAAGCTGAAATATTCCGAATTTACTATTTTCTCTTCGGGGATATAAAGACTGGTGTAAACTTATAGAGGATCCCTCTGAGAGCAACTCTAATCTAGCTCCGTTTATGTGTTGATACCTAATATAAGGTATCGGTCTGTCACGCAGACTGATGACGAAAGGGATTAACACCTTAAGATTGGTTTCCACTGCGCCACCTCTTACGAATCTCTGAAAACACCAAAGAGTATAAAAATCCCGAGCTTCTCAATTCAGGCGTTGGGACTCGTCATAGAAATTGTGTGTCTAAGGACTCCCCCAAATCGAATGGATATGGGAGGCTAGGTCTAGGGTATGGACCGCTTGCGCCAACAACTGAAATTGACTGTTGACTAAACCGATGATTCAGGGCCGTTTGGCCGTTTCCTGATTCGACTTATAGCGAATTAAGTGCCACTTAAACTCTTATGTGACAGTTTATGCCCTACAAAAAGTAGCCCATAAGTATTTAAGTAGAACTTGAATCGTTAAGAGTCGTATGAGCAAACGACTCTCAATGATCCGCTTTTTGTAGGGCTCACCTTTAACCATCACTATCAGACTCGTACATTCAGTCTCTACACTAGCAAGCGCACATTCCAAGGCAAGTCAAGATGAGGGGGCAAATTCCAACGGTCGTCTAAACGGTATCGTGTTTGAAACTTTGATCACTAAAATAAGTTATATTCTGTTAAAATTTTTTTGGAAATGAACTGGATTAAGCTGTCAAACTATTAATTTTAGCATTTGGTTGCTAGTTTTGGAGGTCCAGGACACTCATTCCGTAATTTTTCAATTATCGTCGAAACGATAGACCTCCTGAAGTAGCAACTAATTGCCAAAATTACGATTTTGAGACCTTAATCCAATTCATTTTCCACAAATCTAATGAAAGCTGACGATAGTGAAACATTTTCGGGCAGAATATAACTTCTTATGGTCATCGAAGTTTCAAAAACGATATCGTCCCGTCGATTATTGTTACACGGATCTGAGCAAATGAAATAATCACAGTTAATGCGCGGTTCCAGTTATTTGTCTAAACCCTAATCATTCAAGGCCACTCCACTCCCCATCATAAGAACGCTCCTTAAACTGTTAAGTCACATGTTTTTATTGAAGAAACCAAACATCCATTCACCACCACTAACACACACACACATATCAGAGTCAGTGACCTCCAAGAATCAACAAAAACATAAAAATACTTCACCTCCTCACAAAAGTTATAAATTCTCTCTTCTTCTAAACGTTTGGTTAATTATCATAAATCTGTTACTAATCAATTATAGCATCCAAAAGCACAAAAAAAAACTACACAGGTATATTTTTTTCTTTTTTTTTTTTTTGTTATATTCAAATTGGGGAACAAAATCCAAGTCGTGGTTTTGGTCTTGTGTCTCTTTCCTTTAAACGTTTCGTTCTCGCTCTCATTTAATTACACTTTTTTTTTTGTTTTAACCAAACAAAAATACACTCTCACCGCTCATAAAGGTTAAAATTCTATTTCAAGGTTATTTCATGCGCGAAACAACAACCTGACCGAGAGAAAACAACAACACGCACAATTAATAAGCAAAACAAAAACCGACACACTAACTATTTTCGAGTAAAGACTAAATATCAGATTCTGAAATACATAAGCACTATAGCAACAATGTTGGCTTGTCTGTCTTGTTTGCACCTATGGAGGCGAAAATCGGGCGAAATTCAGTTCTGCTCTCGCCTTTTGGGTCGACCGATAGTCGACTTCGACTATGAAAAGAACACTACCACGACCAACGTACTGCTGTGTGATGGTATAAAAATAATAAAGTTTGCTTTTGGAAACAAGCTCTCTATAAATTTCACTATTTTTGTGTGTGTGTTTTTTTGTTCTCCTTCTTTTTTTATTGTAACACACTCACTTATGTGAAAAAAAAAATCAATAAACCGAAATTTAGAATAATGCATGACAATAGAGTGGAAGACCACCGCAAATAGTTAATGGATGAAATAATTTGTCCGTTTGTTTTTTTCTCCCCACATAGCAATGACAATTTGTTGAAACTGCCATTGCAGTTGGTAACTTTGACGAAGTATATTGATGCGAACAAGGGTATATGGGGGCTCTCAACAGTGGACGAAAAAATTGGCAAATGCTCTCGATGTTTTTGGAAATCTGCATCACTAAATGCTTCCGTTTATTTGGTCTTTTTTAGTTGGCGAAAAATTATTTGTAAACCAAGCATAATTAATCAGGGCATTAACAAAAAAGTAAATTTGAAAAACAAAAAAACCCGACTGACTGTAAAATAAAAATAACTAATTGCCAGTAGGAGGCTTCCTACACAACCTAATAAAAATATGCGTCCCTTCTGAAAGCTTTCCACAAGGACTTGTTCTAATATTACTATGCGAACAAAAGTACTGCATTTGTTACTTTGACAACTTGTAGATCTCCCCCATTTCGTATTATTGCACAAACATGTCGTTGGGATGTTGCTTAAATTAAGTCACAACTTTCCCAGCTCGCTGATTGTACCTACAAATGGCGTGGAATTTCCATTATCCGTTAATTATAAATTCCTTACATCGCACAATTCGCTTAATCGTCTACGATGTTCCATGATGCGTAAACATCAATTATAATGAAAGTAGTAATTTGCAACTGTGTTGCAGCGCGGTTCTCTTAATGCGTGTGTGTAAAATGGGACAGATCGGTAAAAAAATAAATAAATTCCAGCGCTCGACGAATAACAAAAAAGGAAACCCGACACAAACTCTCCGTGATAATGCCTCAATGAAAACTGCATACCACTTTGGCTGACCAATTCTTTTTGCAAAAAAAAAAAATATACCTACTAAAAATAAAACAACCTAATAAATGCCGCTATTAGTGCCGGAATTTATTGCATAGCGAACTTCTTGTTTTTTTGTTTGTTTTTATTATTTTTATTTTTATTTGTTTGTATTCAGATGCAGTTTTTTGTTTCTTTCTGGCTCTTGGTCCAGCGGATATGTGTCATTAATTTATTAAACGATTTGACGGAAATGTGATCACAACTTGTTTTTAAGTTGATTAATATTTTATTTTTTTCGTTTTTTTTTTTATTTCATCTGTAGGTCCTTTACGAAATGTGCAAAGGGAAAATAATTCAATTCAAAGTTAAAAATAATATATTTGTTGAAGTGCTTGTCAAGATAAATAGATTTTTTTTATAGACAAAGTAAGTCTACAAAAATGCAGGGGCCACATGAATATTTCTATGATAAAAAAGTTATAAAATATATTAACAAGTGTCCTTGCATTTATTATGCTAAAAAATCTATAATCACTGATAAAACTTTATAAACTTTATATTTTCTTAACTCAATATTTTCTTAAAACTTTGAAAAGAATTGATAAACCGGTTTAATAGCTGGTTGGAGAATATTGAATATGATTGTAAAACTACTGACCTTTTTTCTGTCATATGACACTTACCTGACATTTCTTTTGACAGTTTATAATTATTGACAACAATCAATGATGGTTATAATGGGCAAGTTACATTGCGCCGTACTAGTAACAAATTTTAGTCTCGACTTTAAATTTCCGGAAGCTCACAATTGCGAAATTTGTATGAAAAATACAGCCACTGTGAACTACTAAAATTTAGAGTCGAAGATAAAAATGTTTAATGTGTTGGGCCTAATCACCCATTGAATATTTTTATGGTTCATCTAAATTGGATATATAATATATAACATTATACATATTTGATCACGACAATCACAGTTGTAATATAAACTTTCAAAAAAAAATAAACAAATAAGAACCCTTTCACAATAAAATAAATAAATACGCAAGTTAGGTTTGGGCCAAACCTAACTTGCGTATACCATATTTTATTTTTAGTTTTTGGTGCGTATGGACCTACAATTTTATGCCGAGTCCGAACCAGTGATGCCACACTACAAGATATATATGTTTTTTTTTTTTTTAATATTTTTGAGCTCCAAAATATGTAAACTTTTTATCTCAAACTTATCAAATTTTCTAAATCTAACAAAACAAATTTTTCTATTGAAGAAAAATCTTTTCACTTAATTCCATTATTATGAATAATGTGAGCCGAACCAGAGGTTATGCACAACTTCCGTTTTCCTAACTTTTTCATTAATTCTAAAGTAAGGAACTGCTCTGCAACTTTTCTCTCTAAAAATAAGCTAAAGTCCTAGCTAAATTTTGACATATAGCACGCTGTGAATAAGTGTCACAGAACACAGCTGTTCTTTGAAAAATGTAATTTTCTCTATTTCTGATCGTAGGTACTTCTTGTCCATGTAATAATTAAAAATGTTCATCCTTGCATACTTTTCCGCAACAGAAGAACAAATACACAACGACCTGTCACAATTAAGCTTGAGAAAATGTGCCGACGCATTAAACGGCCACGCTAAATTTTAACAGACACATGAAGTACATGCTGCAACAAAAGTTTGATTATTTAGCTCGAACTGCGTACCACTCAGCTAAATGTGTTCGCTTAAATTTAGCTTAGCTAAAGCTTAAGTGATAAATTGACATTTCCGATACTCGATTGAACTCGATGCCACCAATACACCATACGACGTGTAAAGGTATTAAATATTTTGTTTTTGTGTACAGTGAAATTTGTTTTTTATTACATTTGTTATTACAGGTTTTTCTTTTTAATTCTGACTGAATAATAAAACCATGAATACAGTTTTTTTTTTTAATTTGTCTGACCTTCAGTTATAGCGACCATTTGAGCCCGGTCCTTTAACAGTCGTTATATCCGGATTTCACTGTTTTATATTTCGTTCTTTTTATATTTTTATCAAAGTCGCATCGTTAATTTTTGTTTACAATTGTGATTTACTCATCGAACCCAAACCATGGATACATAGGTCAAAAAAGTTTTAATTAGCTATCGACCGAACAACATTCTGTTAACAAATTTTAATCGTTCGTTGCACTTCTTTTGTTAAATATTTAATTTGCATCTTTTTTTTATGAAAAATGCAAACATTTTTTGAAAAAGGCTGAATTTTCGTCACTCTCCATTTCGCGCGACTCCTAATATGAAGTCTTTTTCTATACCATCTCACCTCAACCTTTGTATTTTAAACTTTTTAACTGGATCAACTCAACTGTACATCCTAAATTTCGTCATGAAAAACTCTCTGCCAGGTTTGGCAAAACTGTCCATCTTGAGTTTTTATCAAACAATTTTTGTAGACAAAATTTCCCTTTAAGCTGTCCATATCTGGAAATTGTAATCATACAATAGAGCTGCTCAGATTAGAGCGATACAGTACATAGTACCGTCCAGCAACTTCGTTCATCATTTCGTCGGGCAGTGGCTTAGAGGTTAGTGTGTTGGACTACTAAGGTTTATTTCACTCCGCCACCTCTCACGAACGTCTGGCAAACATCCGAAAGTATAACTGTCATGAAAGAGCTTCTCAATTGGCCGTTTGGACTCGGCATAAAATTGTAGATCCCTTCCATTCGGCCCAGAAATAAAAACTCACACAAGACGACTGGTTGTTAGGCCTAGAGTCCCTACGGACCTGTTGCCCCAACTATTTATTTATTATTCGTTTATTTTATTAATAATCATACTTCACCTTTACACTAAATAATTTTTCGATCACAATGGGTAATCTTGTATGAAAAATTCGCCATTGTGAGTTGGGAAAATCTAGCCAGGACACTAGATATGATTATAAGAAAATTAATATAGGAAATATTTAATTTTTCACGAATAAAAAAATAAAATTTCCAAATTGTTCAGGTTCAGTGGTTAGTGCGCCGGACCACTGAGCGAGGAGTGTCAGGTTCGCTCCCCGGAAAACCCACAAATTACATCTAAACTACATTTTTCCACTGCAAATGTCTGAGAAACATCCGACCCGGCATAAAATTATCGGCCCCTTCCATTCGCTCCAACAAAATTAAAAACCCACAAGCGAATGGTTCTTAGAAGCCGTCATTTATAATTTTTTTTGTTAATTTTCAGTCTTAAAACCTTAAGTCTCTGTAGCTAATTTTCTTGGCAGTTGGTAAAGAGGAATTTATCCCTTTTTTGTACTTTTGAGTGAACCATTCCTCGTCCAATTGCCCAAATAGGTATCCTCTGTTGACATATTATTTAAGGTCACAATAGTTATTTTATTCTGCACAAACAACGCAAGTCAGAAAATAATAATAATCTTAGGACTACAACAAAATGCAAATGACACAACTACTAATCGACAAACTAAATCTGCTGAGGCCTATGTTTACGTGTTGTATCCATCTTTCGAATGTAAATACCAAATATCACATCCAAAAAGTACCACAATAAAGCTGAGGGCCTAAAAATAATTCGTATTTGTGGCTAAAAATAGACCCATGTTGAATAAATCCGCAAATAGATTTTGTTTTGCACTTCACTGCTTTACGCTAGCCTGCTGCTGCTTGTGTGTGTTGCTTGCTTGCTGCTGCTGCTCCGGTAATGAATGATATATATTTCGCGTGTTCGTTTCGCTATTACTTTCGTTGGTGGCTTTGTTGTTGTTCTCGGTTTTCCTGTTTACTAATATTTTTAATGTAAGCAATGGAAGTATCTTCGACGACTCGGCTTGTTGTTGTTTGGTCTTTTTTGTTTGCTGTTGCTACGAGCCATTTAAACGTTAAACATTTTCAGTAAAAATTAAGATTTTAAATTGACTTTCTCAATTATGCACATGCACAGTTGCACAGTTGTAGACAATTCCAAAAATGCGGTGTCTTCCTGTTGACGTTGACGCTAAAGTAAGTCTGTCTAGCCGGGGGGGTTTTTTTTTCTTTTTTTGTTATTTTTTGCTTTCAAAAGTATTTGCAAGAGTGCACTTTGTGCATGCACCAACACAAAATGATGCAGCACGCAGTCTATAATTATACGTTTTGAATTCGGTGTAACTCGCATCAGAAATGCAACAGATATTCGGATACACGTTCCCGCGTAAGTGGAAATTTCGATTTATTAAAAAAGAGACATGTTGTGTGTGTCTCTCTCTATCTCTCTCGAGTGCACAGCAAACAGGAAAATGTTTGTGGAAAATGATCACCGGTCTAAGAGCGACTATTCCAAGTATGTAAATAATATTTCAGAAATAGAACATTTTCGAATTGGGTGGAAACGCGACAGACAAGTAGGTATCGGACAACCGAGACGAACGAGGAACATTCCCCGACGACACTTCGTGATTTTGCGTGTAGGTTTTTTATATGTTTTTTTTTTTTTTTTGTGTTGTTTCTTAATTTTTGCGCTGCATTGGCAAACGACAGTAGCAGCAGTACAGCAGTGTGTAGAACACTAAGGGTCTTCTTGAGCGTGTGACATATGGGTGACGGACCGGGTGTGAATTTGCCCGTCTTCTTAGTTAATTGACGCAATTTCGCCTCTGTTGAGCTGTGTAGTGTGTTTTGAATGAGTCTGAGGGTTATTCTATGCAAGTGCGGTGTTTGTTGGGCGTTTTTAAAGTAAGTGTTATTTATATAGACGACACGGTGGTGTACGAAGGCAGCAGCAGCGATTGCGACGTCTGTATGGCTGCTGATGGTGGATGCAGGTTTCATGTTTTGTGCTCAATTTATTTTGCAATGTTTTGGTTGTGATTTTATTTACTATTTAAGTGGGAGCCTGCTAAGTTCTTAGCGGTTTTTTTTTTCAGACATATCTTGATTAGTCTCGAAGGTTTGCTCGAAGCACCGATCTGGGCTTGGGCTGATTGCAGCAGCCGAGTTGCTGAAGGTAGACTCCACTTGAAGCCGAGGGCAGCCTACACTTGCAGCTGTTCTGGAGTGTCCCTCATCGCTAAATGATTTATTTTCAAGCTGCAGCATTGACATCTATCCGCTCTGCATGGCTTTATGTTATTTTAGGAGCTAATTGATATCGCTGTGGAGCTTTATAGTTCGTGGGTAAATATTTTCCTAAACCCCCCAAAAATAGGAAGTAGAACGTTTCTCCCGACAACCGTATTCTTCATTAAAGCTCTCTGCTCAATGACTGGCGTTAAATTTGTATGATGAGGTACATTTAATCTTCTACTGCTTCTCCGCCTTGGCAAGGCAAAGGCCTTGGCAAAGGCGTCCATCAATGTTATGTCATCTGCGTAACCAAGTTTTTGTACGTTCTATGGTCTGTGCCCCTTAACCACACTGGTACAATTTTGGTACAACGCATCGTCTACCGTACTTTGCATCCTTTCTTAGAACTGTCTAAACTTTCATTGTCAAAAAAAGCTTTTTAAGGTTCCGTACTGTCCGAACCAAAAAGAGCATTTTTGTTCCTAGGTCTATCTCAGAAACTAATTGACGTAGAAGGTTGAAAGTTGCACAGAACCTTTAGTTAAACGGCAAATATGGTAGCGATACATCGACTGGTTTTAGAGTAATTAGAATTTGGTGAAAAAAAAATGTTCATTTGCACTAAAACAGTTTAATTCTCAATTTCCTCTACTCTTAAGCTTAGTACGCTGCTCGAGCTAAATTTTCGCTCCCATACAAAAATCTTTCCAAAATTTAGCTGAGCTAAATCTTAGCGAACCCTTTTAGCTGAGTGGTACGCAGCTCGAGCTAAATAATCAAACTTTTGTTGCAGCATGTACATCATGTGTCTGTCAAAATTTAACGTGGCCATTTAATGGGTCGGCACATTTTCTCAAGCTAAATTGTGTCAGATCGTTGTACATTTGTTGTTCTGTTGCGGAAAAGTATGCAAGGATGAGCTTTTTTAATTATTACGTGGACGAGAAGTACCTAGAATCAGAAATAGTTGAAATAAGAGAGAATTACATTTTTGAAAGAAGGTTTTTTCAAGGAACAGCTGTTTTCTGTGATGTTTGTCCACAGCGTACTCTATGTCAAAATTTAGCAAGGACTTTAGCTGATGTTTGGAGAGAAAAGTTGGAGACCAGATAGAATTTTGTTTAGCTCGAGCAGCGTACTACGCTTAACTCTTAAACAAAATCTTTGCAATTTTCGCAAAAGTACGGAACTTTCTGTCCGCTAGTGACACTCGCACTTGTCCGGTGTTATTTTTTTATTCTACCCTCATCCGACACGATCAAGATCACTGATTTTCATGGTTTGTAAAATAATACGAGATCCAACTGCTGTTTTAAACCGTGGAAGTCGATGATCAACATACCTACAGTGGTTAACGTACATTTTTTTTTTTTTTAAATTTTCATATTTCAGTGCTCTTTTGAGCTTTTGTTTTGGTTTTAAGTGTACGTGGTGATTTTTATTTCACAGCCTAACGGCCATATTCACTTAATTTTACACCCGATAATTAATCCGCAATTTTTAAACCCGATAATTTAAACCTATGTCCATATTATTCACTGAAAAACACGCATTAAACCCGCTGGATTAAAAATGGATTTAAATGCGGATTTAAAACACTTTAATCCGTTTTAAACCCACGTAATGTCAAATTTCAGGAATAATGACATTTTTTTTTTTGTTTGTCACTTGGAAATTGATTTCATTTGTTTTGGGCGCAGTTATATTAATATTAATCCGCAATTTTTAAACCCGATAATTTAAACCTATGTCCATATTATTCACTGAAAAACACGCATTAAACCCGCTGGATTAAAAATGGATTTAAATGCGGATTTAAAACACTTTAATCCGTTTTAAACCCACGTAATGTCAAATTTCAGGAATAATGACATTTTTTTTTTTGTTTTGTCACTTGGAAATTGATTTCATTTGTTTTGGGCGCAGTTATATCTTAAGGTGCATTAATCATGCGGAAATTTCTATCGAATCATCGAATGTAGCCTCCAAAATGACTCTTTTTCTGCACGAAATATTCTCGAAAATATACCACATCGTAATCGTCGACGCAAGCCCACTTGTTCAATCGATATATTCGGCGACCAGGGCGACGTTAATTTACCATCAGCTGCTGTTTCATCAGCTCTTTGATAAATTCGTCTTCTGACGACGAAGACATCAACATTAATTTCGTCCATTTCACGAATGAAGTCCTTTTAAAGTTTCTTGCCATTTTTTTCTATTCCCCTTTTCTACTTTTCTTTTTTTTTTGCGAGCGAAGAAATGTCAATATTATGAAATTGAGTTTTAACCCGAGTTAAAGTACTTAACCTGGTCTCCGGATTGCGTTTAAATCGAATCGGATTAAACACTGTCAAGTTGAAACAACTGGGTTTATGTTCGGGTTTAACGAGTGAATATTATGGACTTGGGTTTAGTTTTTGGGTTAAACTCACTTAAACCCGAACGTAACTTTTACCCTGGATTAAAGGGAGTGAATAATATGGCCGTAAGTGTAGTACGAGCTATACTTAATTTTATCTGGTCTCCAACTTTTCTCTCCAAACATCAGCTAAAGTCCTAGTTAAATTTTGCAATCAAAGGCAGAAGTAAAAAATGTGTTGTTTTTTTTTTTGAGAATTATTGGTTGTGGAAATTTGTTTCACTCCTTTTAATTGAAACGTGAGTAATCATTTTTTTTTTAGAGATTTTTTCGGAACAGAATGGGTCGAGGAATGGATATAACTCCAAGAAAACGTAATAAAAACTTTATTAATTCATTCGAGCCATTCCCAAAGACAAGTAGCTGCTCTTACGGGTGTTTCAAAATCTTTTGTTAATACATAGCTTAGAATTAAATTTAAACCAAAATATTCCAATTACTCCCAACAAAACCATGACTCTCCCTATTCATTTGGCAGCCCACTGTAGATCATGAATAAAAAACGCCGAGAGATATGTGCTGTTATGTACTCACTTTGTAGCTGTTTTCGGAACATTAAGAAAAAATTGAAAACCAGGTCCTTGTATTAATTTTGTTTAAGTTTTTACCACCACCTTTTCTAGTCACCTGCAACTCATAACCTTGTCACGAAAACAAAATCAAAAGTTACAACGCACAAGCTGACTTTTGTATGAGACAATCCGGCACATTTTCCTTGCGGATTGTCGCACAAGACGCTCTTGCGTAGGCAGTACTCGAAATAGATTTCCCTTCAAACTTAATGGTAGTATACCTACTCTTATCAGAAATGTACATTTAAATTTGGGAGCCTTATGCAAAATGATGACAACGAAAATACTTCGACCTTCGAAAGAAATCGCGTGTCAGATTGCATTACAAACTTCAAACCACTTTCAGCGTTTGCAACAAAGTCTTCGAAATTTATTTTCAGATCATCACTGCGGAAAATTGTATCCTGCACCCCATTACAGTCATCACCATATTAATTTTTATTGGCCACACAAAAAGAAAACAGCACACGAATACACGGTGTCATTATCAGCCAAAATTAAGCCATTTGATGCAGTGATGGGTAGTCCTTTCGTCGCTTGACGTTTAAAATTCGCTTTCCTTCACACTAACTCGCAGAGGGAGTGAATGCGTGAAAAGATTTCTCACTGTCGCACCATAAAACCGCCAACTATAAAAGTCAACTCGTAAAAGCAATCGTTTCTTTTCACATTGTGTTCTGTTCTGTCACTCGGCTATAAATTGCTAGTTTTCCATTATTGAAAGACGCGAATCGAATGCACTTTTCATCAAAAAAAAAAATACTACGACGTATATTATTGCTATATGAACAAACAAAAACAACTAATTGCGGCTTTTAAAATAAAAATTATTGCTTTTTCATTGGCGATGTTGAACATTTCGATTTTTTGTTTTCCTCGAGTGGGGGTTTTATTATTATTTTTGTTTAAATAGAAAGCAGACATGGTTTTACTTAATAAACGTCACATAACTCATGTAGGAGCTTGTTTGCAACTGTCAAAGAGGCAGGGCTGTTAGGGGTTGTTTCTTCATCGGCACAACATTTTATTGAAATATTCTGTCAATCTCTATGGATAAATTTAAAATGTTAACAAAATGTTGTCAATTATAAATGCGGACATTTTTCTTGTTGGCCGTACTTCATATACATATTTACTTGTACATTGTACAGCCGACAATATGATATCACAAAAGGCGGGAATTGTGGCGCCGTCGGCAACCTTTTGGTGTAACCTGCGTGTTTTTTTTCTGTTGGATGACACACAACACTTGGTGCGATGTGTTAATTGTTGAAAAGTACTTATAATGTGAAGTGTACGTATAGTGATTTTAATTCGTACGTCGAAACGCAATGAATGGTTTTGAGAATTGAAAAAAAGCAAGCTATTACTAAACATTTTATAAAACTGTGAATTATGAATCCAAATTATTTTAGTAAATTATACGAGATTTGTAACTGCGTCCGAACTATAAATGTTACGGCATTCTTCGCCTCAACATTTAATAGGAAATGGCTATCTGTCACAACAGAACATAAAGGGTTTTCCAATAAGAGGTGTTATTGTGAACGACCTGCAATTTCGGTAGCTGTCACTTTTGAAGCTTTTATTCTTTGACATTTGACAAGTAGAAACTACACCATTACTAAAAATGGAACGATACACGCTTCAACAACGCATTGAAATTATTAAAATTCACTACAAAAATGGTGAAAAAACACAATCAACGAAACCATTGATCGGGAAAAGTTTCCGGACGGCGTTATCTCTCGAAGAGGTGATCACAATTGGCCACCGAGATCTTGTGATATAACACCTTGCGACTTCTTCCTTTGGGGCCACGTGAAAGATAAGGTCTACGCCAACAGCCCAGCGTCGATTCAAGACCTCAAAAATAAAATTCGTGAGGCTATCGAGGACATAGGGCAGCCACTTTGCGATTTGGTTATGGAAAATTTCATGAAAAGGATATGGTCCTGTATGCGTGCTCGTGGTGGCCATTTGGCTGATGTTGTTTTTCATTATAAACGGCATACCTTCCTCTTTATTATGAAATGAACATCCGATCATTCATCTCAAAAAAAGGCATTTTTCTTTGAATACCAAAATAACACCTCTTATTGGAAAATCGTTGCACTTCCCTTTTGAGCTTTTCCTTTTTTCTTTTGTATAATTTAATTGTTATCATTAAATATATTAACGATCAATGAATTTTAAATAATAAAATCAATTGTATCGTAATTATTTCATTATTACACAAAAGTAACCATAATTCATACAATAATAATCATTTCTCAGTTACAAATCTTTTTTGCGAGACTGACGAATGGCACGTACTGTACAATGATTCCTGTTCCTACATCAGGTTGATGTCCGTTCTCGGTTGACGTGAAAACTACGTGACCGATTTCGATGAAACTTTCTAAAATTGCTTCGCAAAACGCGTCAAAGGCTATAGTCTGTCGCGATCATTGCCATGCCGACTTTTGAGGATCCTTTTTGACCGCAATGTCTTGTTTTGCTGACTTTTTTGTCGTTAACTTGATCTTACTCAAATAATTGAAAAGGCAACAGCATAATGTGTGTATAAAAGAGACTGACGACCATGTGTGCACTTATAACTCGAGAACGGATCGTTTGATTTTCACGATTTGTTGCTTGATGGATTTCTATGGGCCCAATGGCATTGGGTAAAATCAAAACTTAATGAAAGAAATATGGAATGAAAGTTCAGTGGTCACAAACCATAACCGCCTAAGTCGACTTAAGACGAAATTGAGATTTTGATGCCATTAGATTCAGCGCACCCAAATCTATTTTGTAATTTTTTTTTCAGCTTTATATCTTTAAAACAGTGGCCACAATTTCAAAAAAAAAACAACAGCTTAAGTCACTAGAGTCAATAGAGTAAAAAAAAACTTTACACTGCTCTCCTGAACAATGAGTAAAACAGACTTAATCGGTTTTGCCTTGTGGCCACCGACTTAAATGGAGAACCGCGTTTTGAAAAAAGTAGAAAAACGGGAAGCGTCACTTCCAAAGTTTTTTTTCAAATAATATTATTGAACGAAGTGTCAGTTAATTTTTAAAAAAGTTTAAGGCTAAAGCCCAAAATCTATCATGAGGAAATTTCAACCGAAAATTGTGCAAAAACCAGGAACGTAGTTCTCGATCGTTGTTTGTTTTGATTTGATCGTACATCGAAAGCAGATTCACCAAATGTGTGCTGTTTTCTCTGTTGGAACGAAACCAAATAAAGTTACGGGAGTGCGTGTTCAATGTAGTCAACAGCAACAAAATTATTCTCGACCTGAGTGGTGTCAATGTGAGTTAACATTGAGCACAAGTCATACATAAAATAAGTATTAAATAGGCCGTCAACCAGCGTTGCCAGTTCGGGGATTTTCCCCTAATTCCAGGTTTTTTCTTTACCAACGGGGGAAATCTTGTGTTTTTTGGAATTATGTTCAACTATTTTTTTGTTTTCTCACTAAAAACATCGTTTTTTTTTAAGAAAATAGTTTATCTGGGGGTTTTTAAGATTTGTTTAGGGGGAAATATTTGAACCGTCTGGCAACCAACGCTGCCGTCAGCTCAGGCAACTTAAGAGAACAAGCTGTTTTCCGTGTTACTATGTGCAAAGGTATGTGTGCCATATTAAAGAAAGTTAGCCGCACTCTGTTTTTTTTTTTTTTCTTTTATTACACCTCCCGCCATTTAGAATTTATTTTTTTGTTGATTCACACGTTTTCACAGAAAGGAAATTTAAGAGAACATTTATTTAAAAATTTGCAGGGGAAATCGGGAGCTGACGGTCTATGTAATACGTAGTTTATGGTACAAGTTTTTACTCAGGTAAAAATTTCTTCGAAAACAAGTCACGCACTCAGATAATGCTGAAACAAAATAGTTTTCTCCGTTTTTAGTTACAAAACTCTATCCTCAAGAGAATCTATGTGGAATGTTATTTTAAAACAACAATTATTTCAAGAGAAAAGTTCGGCGATTAGGTAGGTATATTACTTTTGATTTTCAATGAAAAAAGGCGGGAAAAATGTGCCTGTCAGTCATTTTTGGATTTAAACTCTTACATATTTCTTGCAATTGTAATTTTGTAGCACTGCAGTAGACATTTGCTGTAAAACCTCTCAGCTAAAAAAGTGCCCAGGGATCAAAATGTAATAATACACAACAAACTTGGTCGCTTAGTACATTGGAACTTGAAAGCTTAGCTCAACAGAACTCTTTTTCCCTGTCCTTTATTTATTTTTTTTGCCATAATCCACAAGAGTCTAGACGCATTATAGTTTTTATTCATTTAATGCAAATTCTAAAATCTCCTACCCAATATAACGATGAATACAAAATCACTCCCATTAGCCAGTTCTTTGTATGGTCCTTCGCGTGTTGAGTAAACGAACTTAACACAACATTCCAGCTTTAATTACCCTGTTACAGAGCTTGGTTTTTTTAGTCGTTTTCTCACTTTCTGCTTCATTAGTGACTTTGTGTAATAGCTGCCTGTTTTCTGTTATTGAACGAAACTCCTTGGTTGATACAGCAAAGCAGAGTTTAAACGATCCTTTATCTGTATTCGGGTTTTAATAATTGCATTAATTTAGTAGACCTCTCTGACTGATTGTGATGATCTACGATAGGTTCTTTATTTACATGGAGAAGGTCCTTCTTTCAAAATATGTATTCGCAACAACAAAACATTTAATTAATGGAGACATTAAATCCACAGTACAGTCGTTAAGTCGTTATCGCCATCCAATTTAAAATGTATCGAAAGACCTGTATCCAAAATGTCGGATATCGGTGTCTAGTGATTGGCACAAGATTGAAATAAAAGTTTTTTTTGTTTTATTTATAACTATGTAGCAAGACCATAAATATTTCAGATACCAATAGCAGCATGCTTGCCGTCATCGCCATCAACATCATAACGATTATTTTGTATCACTTTAAAACTCTTGACTGTTGTCTTTCTTTTTTTGTTTGTTTCTGTGGTTTGATTTTGGAATTTCTGTTTTCCCTTGTGCTGTTATGTAGATTTCTTAATAAGGTAATTAATTTCTTCTATAGTTTATTTAACTTACGCTTCATTTGTAAACGTCCATCTGTGATTTTGTTGAGCGAGGGAATGAGCTTTTCGGTTTTGTGGCAACAAGTATTATCCAAGTACAAACTTGTTATACGCCCCTGGTGAGTAAGAGAAAACCAAAACACATTAACTGTCCAAGTTTATGAAGTTTCAGAACAACGCAACAAAGGAAATGTCTTTATAAACCTATACAGACACTTGCACATCCATTTATGTTGTATATACTCGTATCCATTAAAAGCGGCCGCAACGAAATCGTACAAACTGACATTTCCTTGAAATCAGCGAACGCGTATGTTGAACTTTGCATAAATGAAATTCGTATGCGCCTTGGTATATACAATACATATATAGTAGAACGTCATCAAGAAGAGGATGGCAGTTGTGCTCATAATTTAC
Source organism: Cheilosia vulpina (assembly GCA_916610125.1). Classification (NCBI taxonomy): domain Eukaryota; kingdom Metazoa; phylum Arthropoda; class Insecta; order Diptera; family Syrphidae; genus Cheilosia; species Cheilosia vulpina. Next base: position 1,277,313 of record OU744276.1, read on the forward strand.
TCGTTATCTCTGTAACCATAAATTTGACGGCGACAAAAATTCATTTCTGATCATTGAGAATGTGCTGCGAGAAAAGGAACCACCACCACCACCACGAAGCAGTGTTTATTAATTGTTGCGTGATTGTACTTAAGTTTGCTTTTGCATACTTTGTATGCTTTCCTTTATCTTGCGAATATTTGTTTGCTAAAAATGAGTATGTTTCTGAATACGAATTGAGGGAAGTGGTTTCGGGTGGCAGCATAAGTATCCGCTTCGCGTTTGCTTCATTTTTGCTTTTGATACGCCTTTGATGCCATTTTACACAATCACAAACAAAGTTGTTCTTAGGAAAATCAAAAATGGACGTGGGCTTCCCGGTTCATCCCCGGAAAAAAACAATATACCACACTCGGATATATGTCCGTCACGAGAAATGACATGAAACTCTATGAAAACTAACTTCAGGTGTTATTCTTCTTTTTTTTCTGAGGTCAAACCGAAAACACTTTCTGTTGTTTTTACAAATCGGAACGCACCCAAAGATCTAGATGACGTCCAACTAAGATTCCGGTTTTCCACCATGCTGGATGTCTAGCTTTTCTGTCTTCCTTTTCCGCGTGTGAAACTGACAACTCTCTTCTCTTTTAGCTCTGATCGTGCGTGCGCAACAACCTCCCAACTCACTTGTCTCTAATAAATTGATTACTTTTGTTTGTCTTAAAAATAAGTTATCTTTTGAATTGTAATAAAGAATAATTAACTCGAACCCTGGCAATCTTATCGCATTCCGTGTGCCACATGCTATTCTCTAACAATAATCGTGAGTTAATGGCCGCATTCAAGAATCTAGTTATCTTAAGTCGACTAGATTGGTCTGGATGAGATGTAACCTGAACGCAAAAACTAGATTGGTCGGGAACGTCACTTTTCCTACGTCATCCACATACGCGAACTGTCAACTTAGTACTCAGTCACGAATTTCTTGACTAGATTCGTCGGCTTCTCCTCCATAGACTTCAACTGAAACAGCTGCTCATATGAGCGATTAACTCCAATCAAAACCGAGAAACATCTAGTGAGAGAGCTGTCAGACTTACTTAACTAGATACTTGAACGTTCCCAATCCCTCACCACAATTTGTACGATGATAGTGTTTTGGCAGCACTTCCTTCATGTGGGTGGTGATCGGTAAGTTCCACTCTGTCAGAGTGACTCTGTTTCAGGGTTGCCAGTTTCAAGGTTTCCTCCCCAGATTTAGGAGTATTTTTTGTCGACGACGTGAAATCTGTGGGAGAAATGGTAAATCTGGGTTTTTTAAATTCTACCTTATTTGTGTTTCCTTATAATATAATTTTTGGCAACCGTAAAATGTGCTTTATAAACAACAAATTCATCAAAGTAGCGTAAGGGCTGTGCCAATTACTACAAGATGGTTTCAAAAAGCAACATGCGTTGACAGTTTGGTGTGTAGGTATTTATTTTCCGCACACTTTTGCAGTCGGAATATCGAATTTACATGTAGAAGTTCCTACTTTAAAGTCGTATACATGAAAAATGTTGAAAAAATAATGACAAAAAGTTGGGGATTTTTTTTTTGTGAAAAAACAGCCAAATCTTGGCGGTTTACATAGATTTATCTGTGGGACCTGGGGGGTCTGGCAAACATTTTTAGGCAGAGTCCACAAATATTTAAAAGCAGAAAGTGACGCATTAGAAACTTACTTAATATATATAGATTTCGAGAGATATTCGAATCAGACAACCATTGTCGGGTCTCTTTTCGTCTCTCTACCACTGTAAATCTTACTCAGAGAGACTCTCTGGATTTCTCCACAGTTCTTCTCTGGGCTTAATTCCTAGTGTTAGCGCTAGCATCTGTTTATGGGTGATCTGTTTCATCGACTGAGTCTCGACCCAATGATGTCCCAAAATCCTCATTCTTCTGCCAGCCAACGCTGGATATTGACACAGTATATGGTGAACTAACAGACTCTTCGAGCTTGTGCGTTGCTGACCGTACGCTCCACGTGCCCCAGTCATCTCAGCCGTGGTATCCTTGGCGTTTTGACAAGATCAGTCCATAAATTTTGCCGTTAAATCTTCTCCTCCACATACTCGATCGATACAAACTGGACCGAATATTGCCCGAAGAATCTTTCTCGCTTAGTTTTCATTGTCATTCCAGTCACATAATTGACATATTTTAGAATAAAATGTGTCTACATGGTGTTCTTTGTGAAAGCCGGACTGAATTCACGAAGCTCGAATACGAAAATAATGCATCTCTTTGTCTGGTTGCCAATTGCCTTCAGCTATGAACAGAAGTCCAATAGATTCAAGCTTTTAGAATGCAGAAAAGTGCTCAAGACAGGTATGTCCGATGAGATGGAAGAATCTATCCAATGTCTAAAGCTTCCCTATTCCTTTTAACCGCTCTAAACGCGTCTCAATTTTTGTTTTACATTTTTCGCAAGTTCATTATGAATCAGTCGAATTTCTATCGCGTTCACTTCTAGTTCGACATAAGCATCCGTGCAGTCGACTTCAAGGTTTCAAGTTAATGGGCCAAGTATTGCCAATTTGAAACGACATTCCTTCGAAATAACGTCAAGACAATACGTCACCATAGAACAAGCAGAAATTCAATGCCATATTTCCTCAACACAAAATCAGTTACATAAATTCTCAGTTAATATTGTAGCAGCAGTTTTTCCCTTCTCAAAGTATCTGTACATAAAACATTTTTAAAGGCAAACTCTAAAGAGGTTGTGCGCGGTGTCTTTCTCCTCGACATATAGGTGTCAGAAGCAATTACTTACTGCTGCGAGCAATTAAAACGCTCACTAAGTTTGACGTCATTTGCTGTCTCTTGTAGCTGGTATTGCCCCCTAATGCTGATCTCACTCATGCAAATGCGACTCCTATTTATATGGAAAAGATGCATGAATTCCCATCAGGCACGCAAAAGTAGAAGAAACGATTTTTTTTTATCGCCGTCTCCTACATGTGCCCAGACAGAGTGTTGAAGAAAACGTTCAAACGAAAGATTCACCTTCAATCTGCTTTAATGTGACTTTCAAAATTTGTTTCTTTCGTGTAACTCATACTAGTGGCAATTTGTCAAGTTGGTTTTATTGGCATGCAACTGGGAATGGACTCTTAACGCCTTTGGATAGTAGACACTATAAACATTGGCTAGAGGAAAATATCTACAGACTAAAAATTGGTAACCAAACATTCCTATCTGGTTTGTGTGGTGCGGTTGCGTGAACTCAGGTCAGGAATGTCGGTTGCTAATTTAGAGAGCAATATTTAGTAGTCTCTGAAATCGTATAACCTGTTTGACATAATTAACTGCATAGTTCGGCTTTTTAGGTAATTATTGATTGAGTATTTTTTTTTTTTTTCGTATAAATGAGCTCGTTTTAATGGAGTCATAAAAAACAATTTAGGAACAACATTTGGGCGCGATGTATTTAAATGTTTTAGATTTGTCGGAATCATAAAACAGTTAGAGCTGTGTCGGTAACAAAAAAGAGAAATATATGCTAATCGATGTAGGCACAGGTGTCAAGTTTGTTGTGCCCACCGATCTCGTTTGCTGTGCAATGATTTTGCAAATGGGACTTATTTGAATTTAGCAATGTTTAGCATTTGGGTCAGTCCGATTATGACAGCCAAAAGGAAAATGTGGGCATAACTTTTGTTCGAAATTTTTGTTGCTTTATGTGTGGGGAAGTAAATTTTTTTTTAAATGAACTCCAAAGTTTGAATTGATTGTGATTTCCCTAATCAACCTTGATTGTTCAAGTTTATCACAGTCTTTCAGTCCGAGATGCACCTTGGCGTTAACCAATGCGCCTAGGGTGGCGTTTGGCTTAAATCTTTCAGTTTCAGGCTCCAAGTTGGTTGAGGTCTTCTTGCCTAAGATGAAGCCGTCGCCTACGTTCTAACTGGAAGACTCCATCAATGGCAACATGATCAATTTGGAAGATCCAGTCACAGGCATGTGCCCTCTTTAATATTATGAGGTGAGTGTACCTAAACAATACCTCCCGCAGCAAGCTCAATAAACCTCAATCACTTTCCGGGCGTACTGTCGTCTACGTTTTTCTTTGCTCTTGGAAGAACTGCCCAAGACAACATTCTTGAACCTTGGAAGATTTAAAAGTCTTTCGCTGTGGAGATCGCTCGTATGCTTTATCCGGGATATCCGTCAAACGATCTTTGATCGTCATATATTTTATGAAAAAATTTCACACTCCAACTGACTCATTTCTTTCAAGCACTCATAATGGTTCTCACGGTTTTACGTAATTGCACCCTTCCACTCAAACATTGCACATTTTTTTGGCAAACTAAGCCCCCGACCCTGAACAGGCCTAGTCCGATCATTCTATAGCCCTGAAAAACCTTCACTGACCTCAGCTCCAAATATAAGTCTGAGCAAGACATCAGCTTCCTTGAATGTTGGCGATAGCTTTAAATAAACCTTGGGAATTGATACGTTGTAAGTCCGCACCTTTTAAAGGGTCATATGAGACTTAGAAGTTTACATGTTCGCTCCTTCCACCCAAACATTGCACATTTTTTTGGCAAACTAAGTCCCCCGACTCTGAACAGGTCTAGTCCGATCATTCTATAGCCCTGAAAAACCTTCACTGACCTCAGCTCCAAATATAAGTCTGAGCAAGACATCAGCTTCCTTGAATGTTGGCGATAGCTTTAAATAAACCTGGTGAATTGATGGTGTTGTAAGTCCGCACCTCATATGAGACTTAAGACTTTTTTTTTTTGTTTGAACTTTATTTCATGTAGAAACTAAAAGCTAAAATATTGAGTAAAATTCTTAAAACAAGCTATCAATATGTGCTTTTAAGTTTGACGAAATAGTTAGGAGCATTCAATTGCCAAGAGACAAGAGATGAATGCGCACTTAGATCTAAAATCATGTTAAATCTTAATTTTAGTTACGACAGAGCAATAGAGTATTGGTATTTACAACTTGAAGATAAAAATTCCACACTGGATGTGTATCAGAATTGCTAGGTCGCTCCAATTTTTAATCTTATTATCTGGTAACACTTCTCTGAGCTTCGCACCCACTATACTGAGCTCAAACTTTGATAACATTTTTTTTCAGTAATTTATCAACGATCGAAAGCATTCAAAGCGTGCAGCTGCAAACTGCAAACTTTAGTCAATATTTTGAGACCAGAAAGTAAAAAAAAAATTATATATATCCCGAACCGAATGTCTTGTGGAAATTAAAAACATCCCCCGATACCATCCAATACTGACATTCTTAGTTTTATCTTAACTACTCCCCTAACGATCACCATTTTCAGCTTTTCTATGCTGCAGAAATCGATTCTCTAATCGTAAATCATAAATATAAAAAAAAAAAAAAAAACAGATCAGACCAAGTCGCTCTGACGCATTCACTTAGTTCACTTCCTCATGGAAAAACTTCCTGCCCTCATCATCCTTCAGGTAATAAATCATCGAGTGCAAAACATTAACTGCTCCACCTTTAATTTATTATTGATGCTTATATCATCCGCTAACATGACTATAACAATCTTAATCACAAAAGCATAAAACGTCAAAAGGCAATAATAATAAAAACAACATAATTCAGTGGCGTTGCCTATGTCACATCGAGTGCAGTCTGCAGTTTACTGTATAAGGCTACTTTTGGAAAAAAAAAAAACGGAAAACTTTTATTGATCGTAAAAACTCTGATTACCGCATATACAGACATTTTGAAAAATTACACCAAAGCTACCCCGAGACTCATCTCTCTCGCTGTCTATACAAACAAGGAGGGAGCAAGCTGGAAGTGTCTGTCTGGCCGTCATAAACGACGGGAAAAAAGAAAACACCTAAATTTATGCCATAGTGCAAGTTGGTTGTCTCGTCTATAGAGAAGATCTGCAGCAACAGGAAAATACGGCAGCACAACGACATTGAAATGTGGTTTTTAAATGCAGCAAGCAAGCGACGCGATGTGGATAACACTATCCAATCCATCCATCCGTGCATTCGTCTCATTTGTCTGTCAGACCGCATCACCCCTCTGACTGCCGCCGAAACGAATTTTGCATGGGAATTGTAAGAGGAGCTGTGAGTAGTTTGTTATGACTTTCTGGTAATCTATTGGGTTGCGTTACGTACGAGTGCAGTTTTATGATGTTTTTCACAGTCTTCCTTCTGTTTTTTTTTTTGTTGGCTATCTTTGCCCTCGGTTTTAGTTTAATTGTCTGTTTGACGACCGTTCGTTCATTTATGATGATCGAGTTAAAAATATCACCGCATGTCCGTAAGGAAATTGAGCAAAATACTTTACACGTGTGTCGATTTATTTCTTTGACATTGAAACTTTCTTATGGCTTGTTTGTCATTGGGTCGTCGGTACTCGGTATATCGCGAGTGTGTTTTTTTTTATGGTCAACTTGTTTACGCGTGCAAGCGCAAGAGGGAGTTGCGGTGACAATTTTATATATATATTTCTTTTAAGTTGAGCTGTGCCAATGCCAATAATTTCAATGTTTGAGGAATAATTTTAAGAAGAAATGCTCTCATACAAATATAATTTGAATTTGGTAAGTCACCTCACTAAGTCTCATTTACAACTGTGCGTCATGTTTATTTTTTTTAATTCTCTACTTGACTTACTCACCCAACCCAAACCTTGGATTACATTAAGCAAAAAAGGTTTAAACACCTATCGAGTTTATAGGTTCGTTGCACTACCATTGTAAGGTATGCAATTTAGGTCTTTTTTTTGTTTTGGTGTAAGCATAAAGACTTCGATCCGGGTTGGCACCACTGGCAGTGCCCTCACGGTTAAAAATCCTGGCGTTCAATTTAAAATTTTTGTGATTTTATAATATAGGGCGAGGCCAAACCAATTTATATTAAAATTAAATATTTTGCATATATATACAAATTAAACAACAAAAGATTTATTAATGTTAAATAATGTCTGCTATTACAAAATATGTGTGAAATAAATGAAAATGGCGAATTTCTAAATTTATGGAAGCGGTCAACAATTACACCGATTTACAAATCAGGAAGCAGGCAAGAGATCTCAAATTACAGCCCAGTTTGTTAATTTTCTACAATTCCTAAAATATTTGAAAAAATTATCTATGTTAAATTAAAAGAATTATTTCTCCCTACCAACATGGTTTTGTAGCCGGTAGATCAACTACCACTAGCCTTACACTTTTTTGTAATTCTGTTTTAAATGGACATGAGAAGGGTTCTCAATATGATGTCGTGTACACAGACTTTTTGAAATCATTTGACAGAGTCAATCGCGATACTCTATTAATGAAGCTAGGTAAAATTAGATTTCATTCGAATTTCTTAAAATGGAACATTCGTATTAATAATTGTTTTTCTTCGCCGATTTATGTTACATCGGGAGTCCCACAGGGTAGCCATATTGGCCCTCTTCTCTTTCTTTTATTTGTCAACGACATTCAAATTCAAAGTGCTTGATGTATGCAGACGAATTAAAAGTTTTTCGCTGCATAAATTCTGAATAAGATTGCATTATATTGAATAGTTTATCAAATTGGTGTAAGATTAACTCCTTACATCTTAATATTTCCAAATGTCAAAGTTTAACTTTTTGTCGCAAATGTTCGCCAATTAACTTTATGTATAAAATTATAAGATCTTGGTGTAATTTTTGACCAAAAACTTAATTTTTTGAGACACATCGATTTTGTTGCTATAAGCAAATCGATATTGGGTTTCATGCTGCGGAATTTAAAAGACTTCTCTGATCCACAAACTTTGAAATGTTTATTTTTCGCATTTGTGAGATCTAATTTAGAGTACTGCAATATAATATGGAATCCCATTATGCAGTTCACTCTCTTAGAATTGAAAAGATCCAAAACCGATTTACTAGAATTGCAGTGAAGAGAGAGGTTGCCTTCGTATGAAACGAGATGTAAATTATTCGGAATTTTGCCTCTACGCATACGAAGGAAATATTCCGCGGTTATGTTCATTCGGGACATTTTGGCGGATAGTATTGGTTGTCCTTTTATTTTATCTTTCATCGAGAATGTTTTGAAACCAACCTTTTTTTAATATCCCATTCCACAGAACTGATTATGCCGCTAATGAACCAATATCTAGGTGTTTTAAGAGAAACAAATACTGTCTGCGAAATGATTGATTTTAATCTTAATAGATATGTATTCAAAACAAATCTGTTATTAATTTTGTATAACTTTAATGGTGGTAAGGCGACATACGAGTATTGAACCTGGCAAGAGTTTAAAAAGACGAGGAAGTCGGAGAAATGTGATTGGTATTTGGAGATTGGTATGGCTTTCGTTTTGTCAGAATTAAGTTGAAGCCTATTCCGTGTGGACCACTCGAAAATAGAGCATAGATCGTCGTTTATTTTTGCCATAGCGTCCTAAACCATGCAAATAGGAAAACTAAGGTACACTGCACATCATCAGTATAATTATAAATGAAATCGACAGTGAGATAAAATGGAGGGTAGGTCATTGATGAACAGCGAGAACAGTAATGGGCCAAGAATAGATCCTTGGGGAACACTATTATTAATAACTAGCTGTGCCCGCAACTTCATACGCGGCGTGAAACTGTGTTATTTCCAATAAAAGAGATAATAACAGTATAGTTTCAATACATAAAAACAAAGCGATAAAACTTGTCAATGTCAAACTATAAATCAAGCAAATCTATTGACCTAATAAACCATTTTAAGAAATTTAAATTCAACAACGTAAGTAATACAATTCCACTTCTTGAATTCTTCACTTCTTTACGTAGGTAATATCACAACCACTAAAAACAAAAACCTTAAACTCAATATAATTTTATATTTACACCACCATGCGCTCCCCATCGCACGTCATCAGCCATCTGCGCATTTCCTCAGAAAAACATTGTAGCGGTTGATTACATCCACACTCACTTTCGTTTCACTTAATCGGAGAAAACTCCACGCAGTTTTTCTTGACATGTATGTGCTTGTGCGATGTGCGCCAGCCAACCAACCCACCCACCCCAAAGCAGAACAGCGATCAAGAACAACGGTTGCTGATAATTTTCGATTTGAGAAAATAAATTTAGTTTTTTCATGTTATTTTTAGGTTGTAGCTCAGCTTATAGATGACACAGAAAGCTGATTAATGGCTTAAAATAATTATGGAAGTGTTAGCTCTTGTTGGTATTTTGTTTAGTTTGCATTGATTAAGAGATGTTTGAGTAAAAGCGATTAAAAGGCACTAAAGTCAGAAAAAAAAATACATTTTGCTCAAAATCGCTCCCAAAAAATAACCATGGCAATGAAAGGAATAGCCTATGTCCTTTTCGGGATCTTAAGAGACATTTCAAAAAAAGTTTCATCGAAATCTGTGCAGCAGTTTTCACGCCAACCGTTAACACATGAAAATGGCTACAGTTTTATTATATGTATAGTTAACAAAAGAAGACATATTACATGAAACAGCTTGCAGGCGATTAGTCAATTAATAAATTAATTTGCTCGATGTGTCAGTTAAAATATGTCAGAAGTTTATCTCACAGAATATTAGAATATTACACAGTCAAATGATTTGAAAAAGTCAAGTAATGTTATCACGGAAGTATAATTAGCATCAATTGCCTGTCCCTCAGAAAATTTTAATAATGCTCTCAAAGCGCTCAAAAAACGGTAGAATCTAAGCCCCTAGTATGTATGAATTTTGGAAAATGGTAAGATAAGTAATTCATTGTCAGGAAGAGTATTCTAACGAGCTTATAAAGTCAATCCCTGAAAAATGTACCCTCCTCAAACAGGTTATTGCTAGCTTAAATCAAAATCGCTTGGAACCGTATTTAATTTATTATTCCGTAAATTATTCTACAAATTGCTGTGGATATTAGAGTTCTTAAGAAAAGGACGTATTTTCAATATTTTTTTCCTTCAAAAAGGGGCATTTTTGTAAACGGCGAAGCACGTTTAGAATAATTGTTACTTGTCCGTCAACGTGGAGTTCAATGTCATTAATGGTTGATGAAATATGTAAAAGCCCACATCCAGGGGATCTACACAGCTAGTGAAATACAACCACTGAGTTCAATGACTCTATATGATTAGCGATTTGGTTTGGTTAATTGTCAGTTACGGAACTTTTTTTATACTATTCAAGGGGTTAATCTTGGACTTATCTTCACATCTATGAGAACCTGCTTTTGAGTTTTTGTTTAATAGTTTTGTAGACTCGAATACAGTACTTGTTTCATTCGAAACTAATTGATTATTTCAGTCTCACTTATGGTTTTCCTTTCCAGTTACCCAGTATTTCAGTTATCGAGATGCAGCAAATAACACGATTTTTGTTGCAAGTTTATTTTAGTTATTTTTTTTACTTTATTTATTGGATGCATAAAAACAGTCAGATAGAGTACTTCATAAGTTTGTCTTAAGCTTATTTTACAATTTTGTCTAATAGAGAGCTGCGAAATATGATATATTTAATTTTATGAATACTTGAAATTATATCTGAAATTGATATACAATTTTTGATAATTACAGAAGTGGAAAAAAGTTTTACTACGAAACTGAAACTGTCAAGTGTCAACCAGGTTCCACTTAAGGTACGATTACACGGCCATTTTTTCGAGTCTTTTAAATGACACTGTGCCGTCAGGAAAAAATGTCGCATTAGAGTGATTTTCATGCTACGATTCGTCATTGGTCATTTGCGAAAGAATGGCGATCACACGAAATGACTATCATCTTAATTTTTGTCCCAAAATAATAATAGCTCACCTATTTGCCCAAACGGCCTAAAGTGGTATACGGACGGCTCCAAAGGAGTGGAAACTGGTTTCCACGGACCTAACCAAAATGTCTCTATACGAATGAGGTTTAGCCCAAGCGTGTTCCAGACTGAACTTGACGCCATCAAAGAATGCGCTAGCCATATACATGACACTGTATACTACTAAACAGCTTCAACCCCCCTCAAACGCTAGGCCTTAAGAATAAAATAAAATTATGGTGGAATCTTGGCCATGAGGGCTTGAGGGAAACGAGAATGCTGATGAGCGAAACCCCCTTCACAGGACCAGAACCCTTCCGCTGTACTCCCAAATCGTCTATAAATTTCGCCATCAAAAGATGGGAACGTACAAAATGTATTTCATATTGTTAAAATATCCCAGTTCTAAGACAGGCCAAGCGTGCTATACAGCCCTTCAGAAAAGATGCCAACAAAATGTTAAACCTAAATAGGCATGATATCAAAAACCTAACTGGTTTCCTCACAGGACATCACAACCGACGATACTTAAATAAAATAAATTTAGTCGACCCTTCACTTTGTCCTTTGTGCCTTGAAGAGGACGAAACTGCTGAACACATAATAAGTGAGTGTCCAGCCCTCTGCGGAATCAGAAGAACTATCTTCTACAGGTAGTTCCTGAGCCCTGAAGAGATGAAGAAATCATCTGCTAGCCGCTTGATAAACTTTATTTGGAAAGTAGAGAGACTGTTAGCCTAAACAATATTCTGACCCTATGGCACAATTGATCTTTTAGGTCGTCCTGATTTTTATTGCGCAGGCGAGTCAGAAAGTTAAAAAAAAAATTGTTGAGGTATATTCGGTTATATCGACTGCGTCGAATAACACAACCACAAAAAAAAAAAACGAATAAAATCCAATTAATGAGTTTATACATCCTTTCGCCACGAGAAAAACACCAATTGAAAGAACAGATATCGTATTTACTGCTTTGTCATTTGCGTAGAAAAATGGCATGCAATGAATTTCGTGCATAGTCATTTTTTGGATGCTGCCATTTAAATGACGCAACACCAAAAAGTTTGGTCTTTTGTCATTAAAGGGCGATCTTTTATTTTCGCCATTTTAATGACCCAAATTTCATGTCATTTGGTCTGCCATTTTCTTAGTCATTTATGACGCCCAAAAAGGTTATCCCAAAAATGGCGATCACACACAACGACAATTTAACTGTCGAGTTTGTGACGCGATTTTGACGTCAAAACGCCATTCAAAGGACGCAAAAAAAAATGGCCGTGTAGCTTGGGAATAAGAAAAATTAATATATAACTAAAAGAGACAACAAATCCCTTCGAGTGTTATTTTTCACGTTCAACAACTGCAACTTTGCTCAATCTATTTATTTAATTTTGAGATTATGGGGAGAACTGCGTAAAATATATTTTTTCCGCGCCTTATTCGATCCGGTATCCCCCTGTAAGTTATATAGTTTTTTTTTTCACTGATGGGGTTGCAGGCGGATGTTAAAAGTTCAAACAACTATATCTTTGCAATCTTTAATCTATATATGCTTAGCATGTGTGCACACATGTTCAAGAAACATTTCTGCAATAAAGTTTGCCTAATAGCCCTGGAGACAATTCGTTCGTTCCACATCACGCGGGCTGGATCTTTTATCGAGCATACAGTCAAACGAAGACTACAACTGCTAGACTTCCCGTCGTCATCATCATAGGCAAAAATCGAGAGAAAAGCTTTAAATAACGTTGTTGTGGTCTTTTGCTCTTTTTTGGCCGCATCTTCCATAAGAAAATCACACAAAATCCATCCATTTTGGTTAAGTTTATTTATTACGAAGTTATTTTCAAAAAAAAAATCACAATCCAATTGGGCACACCCACGAAAAGTGAAAATGATTTTCAATAAAATTTTTGCGGAATTATTTAATATAAAACTCGGAAATAGATGAGTCTAATTATGTGTGCGAATAATGACGCAGTGTGGCTCAAAGTAAATCCTCCGTTGACATATGGCCGTAGGTTCCATAAATCATGTGTTTAGACTGGTGGCGGCAATTAAAAGAAAATGTGTTTTATATTTTGTTGGTCTTCAATCACAAAGGATGACTTCAAATTCGAGAGATGTTCGCTTGTTGTCAAAGTTGAATAGTTTAGTTAGTGCGTATGCATAGAAAATTTTAAATATTGCGGTACTAATATGGTTATTTCTTTTTTTTTCAGGTAATATATATTGCTGTGTGGATGGCGACGTTTGTAAGTATACAAAATAGGTTGGAGATTTTTTTTTAATAATTTTTTCAATGCAATTTTACATATTTGTTAAAGTTTTCAAGATTTAGAGAAGCGTCTTGCTTTGAATGTCTTTCGTCAGCACTTTCAGAATTCAAAAGAAAGTTGACGACTTTTTGTGCAAATAATTATTCTTCCTACATGCCTACGAAGCGGCGCTGCAGAAAAGGACGAGAGCGGCTCTTGAGCTCTAAGAGCAAAAGAGGAGGGAAGAACACCGGCTTTTCCGAAAGAAAAAGAAAGAGGATGAGAAGCGTCCGATCGAGGAAATAGAGAGATGTTACTCCATGAACAATGCTCGGAAGTTTTACCAAGTGGTAAAAAAGACGTGTCATGGCAACAAAACCTGTTAAGACGAACAAGGAAACCTTGTAGTGGAAACACAGTCGGTGGTAAGGACATGGTAAAACCATTTCTGCAGACTGTTAAACGGCGAAGGCGACATAAATTCAGCTGTCAGGCATAATGCACCATTTAACCTGGGCGATGTAAGCCAAGACTTCCGTCCACCTGACCAAAACGAAGTGAGGATAGCAATATCCAAGGTGAAGCCCAACAAGGCTGCCGAACCAGACGGCCTACCTGCCGAGCTTTTCAAGGCACCAGGAGATGATTTGATAGAGTGCATACACCAACTCGTCTCCCAGATTTGGTTAGAGGAAGAATGGAACCTCAGCATTGTTTGCCCGATCCACAAGAAAGGATGCCCTCTAAACTGCGCCAACTATAGAGGCATCAGTCTCCTTTACATCGCGTATAAGATCATTTCTGCAGTACTGTGTGATCGCCTGAAACCATATGTCAACGAACTGATTGGACCCTATCAGTGCGATTATAGGGCCGGTAAGTCCACAATCGACCAACTATTCACTAGTTGGCAGATCCTGGAAAAAAACCCAAGAATTCCAAGTCGATACCCACCACCTGTTTATCGATTTTAAGGCCGCATTTATAGAGACGAGCTATACGGAGCCATATCTAGTTTTGACATACCTGCCAAACTTGTCAGATTGTGCAGAATAACGATGGAGAACGCTCGCTGCTCCATGAAGGTCGGAAACAATCTCACCACGACCTTTGTTGTCAAAAAAGGATGTAGACAAGGTGGCGCGCTGTCATGTGACTTTTTCATTATAATTCTTGAGAAGATTGTGCGAAACTCACAAGCCAACACCAGAGGCACAATTTTCCAGAACTACTTGCATACGCTGACGACATCGACATCATTGGCAGAAGGCAGCGAGCTGTCACTGGTGCGTTTGGAAGTATCAGTACAGAAGCGGCAAAAATGGGTTTATTTTTGAATGAGTGTAAAACAAAATATATGCTGTCAACAAGAAAGGACACACAACATTGACGAATCGGACAGAACGTCACAATAGATAGCTTTAACTTTGAGGTAGTTCGGGACTTTGTCTACCTCGGCTACGCTATTAACTCTGAAAACGACATCACTTTAGAAATCAAGCGAAGAATCACACTTGCCAACCGCTGTTACTTTGGTCTAAGAAGGCAATTGATCAGTAACGCCTTGTCAAAAAATACTATGGAGACGCTATTTAACACCCACACCCAGTCCTGCTTTATGGTGCAGAAGCATGGACCCGATCAAAATCGGATGAAGAGCTTCTTTGGCCTTTCTAACGCAAAATTCTTCGTGCGATTTTTGGTCCCGTTTGCGTAGACGGGCTCTGGAAGAGGAGATTTAACAGCGAACTCTACGAGCTGTACAGCGACATCGACCTATTCAGAAAAGTACGTATCAGTCTTCTAAGATGGCTGGGATATGTAGAGCGAATGGACACCAACGCACCGGCCCGAAGAGTCTTCGATTCAAACCCGGAGGGACAACGCAGTAGAGGAAGTGGACAGGGGACCTCAACAAACTGGAGGCAGCTAGCCAAAGATCGCGCTAACTGATGAGGCGTATTGGTTGAGGCTCAGGTCCACCCCGGACTGTAGCGCCACCTAAGTCAGTAAGTAAGACCCTACCATGCACACAAGGAACCTTTAGCCGACAGTTCCTAAACAGCTAAGTACCCTATTATTTAGAATACAGATTGAATAATTATTCATCTGTGCAGGTGTTTTAGAAAGCATTTGCAGCTTTTCAAAAATAACCTTGGAAATCCGACTACATAAATATTATTAAAATTGTTAAGCTTCCGAGGAAATAGGCCGTTTTGGGGGCTCAAATCGAATAAATTCTTCGCATTGCCGGGGGAATTCAATTTCAAAGAGTTTCGCAGAATATTCGAGCTTACGGAGGAAAAATATGCAAACTGTTCAAAGCATACGCTTGTTATTTTTGCGCGAACGGTATGAACTATGAATAGGCATTTGCAAACAATTTAGGGCGTTCATTTCAAATCAGTTTAAAGCAAGTTTGATGATATTGCCTTTATATTTCACCTTCTAAATGACTAAAATTGTAATACGTTTCGAATGACAGCCTATGTACGTGTGTTGTTAAAATTTCCAAGAACTACGATTGCAAACGCCTCAATTTCTGTGTGCATTAACCTAGAGCCTGTATATATCCTAGATATATATATAAATTCTCACCATAATAAAGTCCGCACAATTAAAATAAGATCGAACGTGATTCCAACGAATTTTCCCTAAAAAAAACAGCCAACAAAAGAAAAAGCATTAAACCAAAAAACATTTATTTCTGCATGCAAAAAGTACGTTAAAATAATATTATTTCTTACTATACGTCGACCACACAATGTACAACTTACACATACAGAGAAAAATGGGAGGGGTAGTTTTGTAGTTGATTGCATGTCGCGTTGCCGTTGAAACAAAAATGAGATTCAAACTCGCCCTCCTCATCTTTCTTCTTTCATCTACTGTATATGTTTTGCGCCGACGACGAGGTCAATGACTTCTGGTTCTGACAAATACCGAAAAGCTGTGCCGAGGAGAACGCTTTTCGCAAGAGAAACAGAGCGAGATAGGGAAAGAGAGGAAAGCAAGCCATCATCCCCTATTTTTTTTTTTTATATTTGTGTCTGTGGCTGTACTGTACTGCGACTAAAGTTAACTATGCAAGCAAGAGTTGTGTACAAATAAGGGGTGTTGGAGAAAACGGATACATTTTCCTGTTTTCAGTCAAGGGTATATGGATTTTTTTTTATTTCCACCCTGCATGTTGTCCTCTTCCTTTTTTTTTTTTTTTTTTTTGAATTTTCCTCTTCCTCATTCACACGACTGGAATTGGAATAATTTTCTGTCCGGGTTCTATGATGATTTTCTTGCAATTGCAACCTAGTCTGCACTGCACACTAGTTATCCGGTATGTAGTCTACTGATTGTAGGTATGTGTGTGGGTAGGTATATACAAAACTGAGGAAAAACGAATAACTATACGTAGGAGCGTAGTATGGTGTAGTATTCCATGATAGTACTACTGATGTGAATTGAAAAATCTCTGCACTATTCAGAAATTGTAAAAATATGCTATTTTTTTTTCTTTATAGGTTGTAGGCATGTACAAGTACAAGTGCATTGATCCTTTTCGTTGTTTTTTTCACTCGCTCCACAAACTGCAAAGTTGTGGCTGCTCTTGTGGATTGAAATGTCCTTTCCTGCCAACTTTTATTAGTATTTTTGAGTACCTATGGCTGTAAAATATTTGTTTATCCGCAGTTCGTATTTTATATCTGAGTACGTTTGCCTGCAAATATAACGGTAGAATTTTGTAAAAACGGATTTGCTTTAGAGCGCGAATTACATAATTTTTCGGTTCGCTTCTAAAAGTAGATATCAAACAAATTTTAAAGATACCTACGTGAAGACGGAACGATCTCTTTTTATACACTAAGCAACCACGATAAAAGCAGTAGGGGTCTGGTTTATAGAGCGAAGGAAAGCAGGCTTCAGCCCTGGGAGGGTTTATTGACATTAACCTTATGGTGTGCCTAGCATATATATGTAGCTTGGAGAGCTTTGTTGGATTATCTGGCGAACTACACTCTAGGGTTTATTGAGTATACACAGCCCTATTTGGGAACATGCTAAACGCGACGAAACGACCGAGGAATGGACCCCGGGAAGTTGCTGCTCGGCAGTGAGCAGCTCCTGCAGACCACATTCTTCCCTACGCACGATCGCTGTGAGTTTTACTTACTTACTTACTTAAGGTGGCGCTACAGTCCGGGGTGGATCTGGGCCTCAACCAACAAGCGTCTCCAGCCAACGCTATCTTTAGCTAGCTGTCTCCAGTTTCACACGCTAAGTTGGTTTAGGTCCTCTTCCACTTGCGTGCTCCATCTGAGTCTCGGTCTTCCTCTTCTGCACCTTCCCTCGGGTGTGGATTCAAAGATCTTCTGGACCGGAGCATTCGTTTCCATTCGCTCTACATGACCCAGCCACCTCAGCCTTCACTCTCCTGACTAGGTCGAAGTCGCTGTACAGCCCGTACAGTTCGACGTTGAATCTCCTCCTCCATTCACCGTCAGTGTAGATGGGACCAAAAATCACTCAAAGAATTTTCCTCTCGAAACAACCGCTTTTGATAGAGTCCATGCTTCTGCGCCATATAGCAGGACTGGGACGATTAGGGTCTTATAAAGGGTCACATTAGTTGTTCGTGAGAGGGCTTTGCTACTCAATTGCCTTTTTAGCCCAAAGAAAGAGCGATTAGCAAGAGTTATTCTATGTTTAACCTCAGCACTGGTGTCATTCTCTGAGTTCATAGCGGAGCCTAAATAGACAAAGTCCTTAACCACCTCAAAGTTATATCTGTCTAAAATGACGTTGTCCTAGCAGTCGATGTTGGGTGTCCTTTTTAGTTGACAGCATATGAAGGGTGATTTTTTAAACGTAGTTTTTTTTTTTAAATCAAATAAAACAGTCAAATTTGCATCAAATATTCAAAGTTTGTATTGTAATCGATAAATAGGCATTTGCCATTTACGTTTTTCATGTAAATGTTGTCCGCGGCTCCGTTTCAAATGGTCCATACGGAAGGTCCAATTTTGCGTCACTTTTTCGAGCATTTCGGCCTGTATTCCACGAATTACGCGTGTTATGTTATCCTGCAAGGCTTCAATCGTGTTCGGCTTGTCCACATAGATTAACGACTTTACATAACCCACAAGAAATAATCAAGAGGCGTTAAATGGCGGCCAACTCACAGGGCCATTTCGAGAGATAAGCTGCTCACCAAATTCATCCTTCAACATTTCCATTGTTTCACGAGCTGTGTGGCACCTCGCACCGTCTTGATGAAACCACATGTCAACCAAGTTCAACTCAGCCAACTGGGGCAAAAAAAGTCGCGTATGAAGGCTCGATATCGCTTGCCGTTGACGGATTCACCAGGTCGATTATGACGACCACAATATGGTCGTAACAAACGGTGCACATTTTTCACAGACCACGAGTTTTTATAATAAATTTTAATAATTTGCAATCGTTGCTCGCTTGTAAGTCTCTTCATGATTAAATGGCAGAGTATACTGAAAACTTTTCACTTTGACAGATGACGTTTGGACGCCATTACTAACCACTGCTGCCAACCTGAAAAACTTAACTCTTTAAAAATCACCCTTTACTTCGTCTAACCGCCAAACCCATCTTCGCCGCCTCAGTCTCAATATACCGAAACAATATCATTTCAGCAGCTGCGATCTAATTCTTTCAGTCAGTGTCCATCCCATCCCATTCTCGTGACAGGTTATCAACAACCTAGCCTCGACTCAAAGTTCGGTTCTCCTTACGTTAAGAGTTTGCATTCCAGTCTATTCCTCAAGTTGAAGTAAAGCTCATTTTTAAGGATCGCACTGTATACTCCTTCACGGAATCGCAAACAAATTCAGGCAACCGAAAAATACAAAATCATTTATAAACAGCAAAGCAAAAAAAAATCTGTAATGCGTTTTAAAAACTCGCTCGAAAGTCCGCCAATTAAAGTTCCATGAACCCAAGAATCCAAGGCGAAAACAAACAGCGTAAGGAACATAAAACAAAAAATAACTTCCTTCTGGAGTTAAATATGTTGGTATGCGGCTAGTCTTTTAACATTTTGTTATCCTCCGGTTTTATTTTACATATTTGCTTTTGTTGCTGATGGTGTGTTATTGTATTTGTTGTTGTGTCTGGCGAGCGACATACCGCGTCTCTCAGCACCATATCCATATATAACACCGTGTCGCAGTCGTAACTTAAGTGCGCCTGCGGGCACGATACTATGGTGATCGATGTGCGGAGCGCATTTTGGCATTTTCAAATTCCAAATGACAACCATTTTATTCCCGCCAAACAAAGATGCACGGTGCACATACGACGGCGACGGCAAAGTACAAGAGGAGCATCAAAACAAACACACACTCGCAAAACAAAAAGAAAGAGAGCCCAACAACAACAAAAACAAAAATAAAAAACGAAAACCGTAGACGAAGAATAAAAATACCAACCCAGATAAGATCTGAAAAACATAGCATCATCTCATCTTAGCAGCTATAAGAACGCGCGGACTGACTGCACGGAGGCAACTGCAAAAACTGTGATCCCTATACGCTTCCTCTTCGCATAACTCTTTGAATCCCTTTTTCGGTCCCAATGATCTGCTGGGGGAAAACGGTTCAAGGTTATTAATTTAACGCTTCTTATCGGCTCCTAATCTTGCTGGTGCCAAAAACCAAACAAACAGAATTTTGTTTTTTTTTTTTTTGTTGTCTTCCTTTGGTGTTCTTGACGTCCAAAATATGTTTTGTTGTTATTATTATTATTTTTTGTGACATGCTGTTTAGTTGAGCTTCGCCCTATACTTCATTGATGCGTTTCTTTTGCGTTTAGTTGGTTGACCTTTTTTGTGCGCTTGGTCTTGTTCTTCCCTTCTTCGTGAGCACACAGACCATACAGATTTGCTCTTATTTTTCGAGCATGGACCAACTTGTTTTGTAGGGCATTAACCTTTCGGCTTCGGCGGGCGGCCCAAATTTGGCTTCGTTATGGCTTAAATTGAGGCGAATCCAAACTTTAAAGAAAGAAAAATACTCTACGTAGATGCATTGCAGAGGGGTCTGTATTTAAAAAAAAAAAAAATAAGACTATAAAAAACAGAAAAGGGGTAGGGTATGGGAAAATGTTTTTCCGGCTTTTTTAACCGTTTTCCTTATATATCATTTTATTTTGAAGCAACAACAAGTCCAAAATTTCCGTTATAGTTAAAAATTCCTTACAATTCTTGAGAATCAAGTGAATTCTTGACATGACGGCTGAATTCCAAAACGCATTGTGAACGCATCAACTGCGCAATCAAAAGCAAACCGAGCATCGTGAATGATTGTGATGCAAATGACATTTGACATTTCAGTTTGAACCGCCAAATAAAATTAGTAAAATAATATATTTTATTAATATTTGCCAATTTTACTTTGATTTGCAGCAACAAATGCAAAGCAGTGCAAAAGCATTCATTACCTGGCATCAGAAAAGCAGTGTGCATTCATAATGCGCATTTTCTTGACGTTTTGCAATTCAGCCGTTCAGGACTACTAAACGTACAAATTTTGGTTCTTATTTCAGGATAGCTTAAAAATCTTGCTCGTAATAATTGCTAATAAACAATTAAAATAACTTTTGCCAACAATCTTATAAAGCTGCCAATATTTGTATGCCGCAAAAAGATGACATTTGTCAAGTTGTCACATTTTAAACTGTCACCTGTAGCAATTGTCAATTTTTATGAACTAGTGCTAGCGCCCTGGTGTCCAGCAGTCCAAAAGTGCAGCCTTCGTTTTGACTTTGACCCGAAAAGCATATTAAATTGTTTTCGATTCTATTGTATGGAGTTGTGGCTCATATCTTTTGACACTGTCAAATTAGAATAGCAAGTGGTATACTTGGCGTTGCCGGAAATTTACTCAACTCCACTGTTCGATAAGCAACCTATCTATTTGTGAAATTTAAATAGCAAATCCTTTAAAACCGACCCATTCAGTTGGCTATAATTTCTTGGTAGTGATTTAGCATATTGTTGATAAATTACTCGGCTGTTTTATTATAACTTGAGCCACACCCAATACCCCACCATTGGAGTGAAAAGTCTTGCCAGACCAGCAGCTTTTCAAAGTCCATCGATTAGTAAATAGGGAAACCTAAATTTCGTACGAAATACGAGTAATAAGTAAGGCGACACAAATAATACCCATCTATCGACTATTTATCGCATTCGCAATACGGAAACTTTTTTCATTACGTTCGAGATTTGACGGGGAGGGTGGGACAGATGCAAAATAAAAATAAAAACAAATAAGTGAATGACCGCCAACCGCAATATCGCTTCAGGGTGGCTGGCTACTGGCTGCATGTATGCTCTTTTTTTATTTGTCTTGTTTGTTGTTTAACGTTATTTATTGTTATTTACTTTTTCTTACATTTTGCGCTTATAATTCTTTATGTATCGGCGCAGCCATTTGGTCTCTTAAAATGGTTCGAAGGAGTAGTGTAGCGTATTCGTTTTTTTTTTGTAATTCGAAAGAGAGTTTGTTGTTTTGGATTGTAAGGGGAAATTGTTTTGTTGAAGGGAGTGCAACGCTAGCGATGCGCGATAAGTTGCGTTAAGTGTTGCCATGTCAGGAAAAGAGCAACAGAGATGTGGAATACGATAGAGTGATGCAAACATGTACTTAGTTATCGATAACAATAACGAGTTGTTCATTTGCAGGTTTCTTGCTAAACTGAGCGGTATTTTGACAATGCCGGGTTTGTTTGTGCTAAAAGAAAATCAATCGATATAGGTATATGATGACTGTTGACCAAAGAATTCGAAATATTATAGTCATAATAATGCAGCAACTTTTCCTGCTTGTATCCAAGTGTTTTCCGTGGATGTGACGAGCTAATTGAGAACATAATAGATCTATTCGGGTACTTATTCCAGAGCCAAGCACTAAAAATCTGTCAAATTCGAAAAATTGAGCGGAACGCTCTAACGGCCATATTATTTAATCCGGGTGTAACTCAGGTTTAAGTTAATTTTACACCCGATAATTAATCCGCAATTTTTAAACCCGATAATTTAAACCTATGTCCATATTATTTACTGAAAAACATGCATTAAACCCTCTGGATTAAAAATGGATCTAAATGCGGATTTAAACCACTTTAATCCCTTTTAAACCCACGTAATGTCAAATTTCACAAATAAGGACTATTTTTTTGTTAGTCACTTGGAAATTGATTTCATTTGTTTTGGGCGCAGTTATACAAGGTGGCGCAAAAGTAATCCTCCTATCAGAAAATGCTATAAGTCTTGCGATTGGCCCCTAATGTCAGTTCTGTTTTGACATTTGTGTAGTAAACACATGCGAAATACACGTTAATAAACAATGTTACACTACACTGCTCCAGAACGCGGAATATTGGTGACTATTTATTTGAGCACAACGACTTTGCGACTTTGGCACAACGTGAATTTCGTCGCAGATTTCCTAGCCGTCCAACGCCTACTGGTGAAACACTGCGACGTTTAGCCGCTCGCCTCGAAGAGACTGGCACAACACGAGACGTTGCCAAGAGTGGCGGGCCCCGGAGCGCCCGTTGTGCCGAGAATATCGCCTCTGTTGACGCGGCCATTTTTTTTTTCGAGAACGCCGCTGGTCAAACGACAACAGTGAACGGTGCGCGCTATAGGGCCATGTTTACCGATTTTTTTCTACCGCAATTGGACGATTTAGGACTGGAGGACATGTGGTTCCAACAGGACGGAGCTACGGCACACACTGCGCGAGCCACAACCGATATTCTGAAAGCGGTGTTCCCGGGTCGTTTTTGGCGATTTGCACTAGCCCGCAAGATCGCCTGATTTGACCGCTCCAGACTTCTTTTTGTGGGGCTTTTTGAAGTCGCGGGTTTATGTCAACAAGCCTCAGACTCTTGCAGCTCTTAAAGACAATATCCGTCAAGAATGTGAGGACCTATCGCCGGAAGTTTTGGCCAAAGTGATGGAAAATGCCATAAAAAGGGCTCAAATGACAATCAACTGTGGCGGCGGCCATTTACATGACATCATATTCTCGACTTGATGTAAAATAAATCAAAAGACCAAATAAAAATAATCCACAAGAAGAATCAAAGTTTTTCATTTTTTTTTTTAAATTACAGCCAAAAAACATCGGAAGGTTATTTTTGCGCCACCTTGTATCTTAAGGTACATTAATCATGCGGAAATTTCTATCGAATCATCGAATGCAGCCTCCAAAATGACTCTTTTTTTCAGCACGAAATATTTCCGGAAATATACAACATCGTAATCGTCGACACAAGCTCGCTTGCGCATTCGATATATGTATATCGAATGACGTTGATTCGTCTTTTGACGACGAAGACATCAACATTAATTCGTCCATTTCACGAATGAAGTCCTTTTAAAGTTTCTTGCCATTTTTTTCTATTCCCCTTTTCTACTTTTCTTATTTCTTGCGAGCGCAGAAATGTCAATATTATGAAATTGAGTTTTAACCCGAGTTAAAGTACTTAAACCGGTCTCCGGATTGCGTTTAAATCCAATCGGATTAAACGCTGTCAAGTTTAAAAAACTGGGTTTATATTATGTAACGACTGAATATTATGGAATTGGGTTTAGTTTTTGGGTTAAACTCACTTAAACCCGGGTGTAATCTTTAACCCGGATTAAAGGGAGTGAATAATATGGCCGTAAGAAAGCTGAAAATATACTCCAAAATGAGTGGATAGGCTCCTTTTTTCATCCGGGACTCTTTTCCTGGGCTATTTCTGAAAATTGTCAGAGGTAACACTGGATAGATTTCGTGCCTCTTACATCTTTCACACATAAATAATCCATTTCGCAATAAAATATTTATAACAACATATGAAACGTTCTGGGAGAACATTCGACCTCAAATTGTCTTTATTTTCACGGATTGTACTGATTTTTAAGACTGATTTTGGATTTAGGCATTTGACATTGTTTATAAGTACTTGTCGGTTGAAATTCTCTGAGCTCTCGGGAATTACTTTTTACTCGTTATTTTGCTAACTTTCTCTTTTTCTGTCATTTTTGATGAGAACGTGTATATCGTTTGGGCGATTGCGATTTTATTATATCGATTGCGTTCGATTTAGACCGCTCACGCGAATGAATAATATGTTGTCGTGTCTTTAAACGTATAGTCGCGTGCTTATAAGCTTCTGGAATTTTTTCTTTGGAGGGAGCATCGGCTGAAAATATTGCAATATTTTAACAGGAATATTTCTATTCCATTGTTTTCAAAGTTTTGTTGTAGGTTTTGGACAAGACGATGCGAGAAGGAAAAACATTTTTGCAGTCGTTTGAAATCTAAAAATTGAAATGATATAGGTCTTGCAATTGCAAATGTTTGGACAAAAATTATCAGAGTTTCGATAGCAGACGTCATTTTAAAATGCCCTTTCACACTGTTGCAGTGGAACGATTTCGTTAAAAATAAATCAGTTGTTTTATAAAGCGGAGTCGTCAACCACTAACCCCATGAAATACAGTTTTAAAAATGATTATTTTCTTACATTTTATTATTCCAACTCGGAATTACTTGCCTTTTAATTTTTTTTTAAAGAAAACCCTCACTTCTTCCTTAAAAAAAAACCTTTTTGTTGCTCTTACTGACATTGAAAAGCCTGTCTTTCAATAGATTTCGCAAAATTGTTAGATGCCAGTTGAGAGATCAAAAAGGACTCCCAACAGTTTCATACAAATTCAAAGTTGATGACCCAAATTCAATGCCTGGCTCTTGTCATTTGCTGCTCCCCTGTAGCAATTCCAATTGTCAGCTAGTTATTGGAGACGGATGTGCTTTGTATAAACAAGTACATGAAATGCCAAAGCAAATGTTAGCTATGTACAAAGGAGTGGCAAAGGCCACACCGCTTCATAATCCACACCCTCCACTATTGTGTGCAGCATTAGGTCACTTGAAAATCCCAAGCAACCGGTTCCAGGTATGACACATCCTTATGTGTCAAATGTAAGGACTACTAGATAAACAAGCCGAAAACTTCTTCGCCTTAAACCCAAACGCGTGTGCTTACATCATGATCACAGAGGCGGAACAGACTGTAATCAAAATCATAGGTAGAAGTTCCTACCTGCAGTCACATTAAGTTAACTACTCAGCCAAATGATACTTCTCTAGAAGGGCGGAAACGTAGTCCCTTGCGGTAATGCAATAAAAAGCTGAAGTAATTAATTAAAAAAAAAACATAAAACTACACCGCAACCAAATAAAACTTCAACTTCCAGTTGAAAATTTCTCTCTAAATGCATCTTCAAACTGATGACGAAAAGCAACAAAGATGTACATATACGCTCTATGCGTGTACGTGCCGGAATTTACTGCACAATCAGTCTATTCTACACTATTAAACATAAGTGGTTTGCCTTCTTCTTGTTCTCTTCTGTCCACCCGTGGAAGAATTTTATATTTCCCCAAACGCACCGAATAAAAACAAACAAAAATATTATAAAGCCCAACCACAATAATTTAGTGTTTCCGAGTGTGTATGCCGTTAAGTTTTTATTGTACCCTAGCCTGAGCCAGTTAACGCCCTATCGCTACAGCCAAACACTATCGAAATGAAGAAGACTATTATTTCAGTGTTTGTCATGCCAAAACGTATTGACATTTAGACAGAAAGAAAAAACATTAAAATTATATAAAAAAAAATTGAAAATATTTTTAAAATAAAAAAAAAAAAAAAATTAGAATTTAGGTCAATTTTGATTTTAGATTTCTCCATGTGCGGTGGAAAAAATATAACGAGATAAACAGTCGAGGTTAAAAGGAAATTCACACCACAAGGGTTGGTGGGCATTTTTAAATATTGCGTCGAACTTTTCTGACAGTTTCGGTCATTAAATTTGGTTACATTTTGTATGCATTTTCTGCCGCACGGAATGCGGATCTATAAACGTAAAAATGTATCACGTCGCGACATGAGTGTTGATATTTATTGAAAAGAAGTCAATAGCCTTTGGGAGTTAATTTCAAAGCCCCTATTCTGTTACATTAGTAGTTTTGTTTGTTGGTACGTTCGCGCTTCCGCAGATGCATACTTCTAGTATTAGGGGCTGTGCAGTTTTGTTGTGTTTAATTTGTCAATAACTTGAGTTAGGCCCGTTTGCTCATACGACTCATAACGATTTAAGTTTTACTTAAATACTTATGGGCTACTTTTTTCAGGGCATAAACTGTAACATAAGAGTTTATGTGGCCCTTAAATTCGCTATGAGTCGTATCAGCCAACGACCCTCAGACATTTTAGAGGAAGGTCACTACTACTACGCGGCAGTATTTGATTGTTTTTAGTTTAGCGGCTCTAAATTAAGTCTCGGCCTTGCGTTCCGACTTATTTTCCAAATGTGACTCGAAAGAAATATTTCAAATAAAATTACCAAATTAGCTAAACAAAAAAAACCAAATCCTTTAAATGTCCTGGACACTCATTGGGTACGTTTTCAAACGATTATCGTATAAATGATAGACCTCCAAAACTAAAACTAACAACGTTTTTTGAGAGCTTTGAGACCTTAATGCAGTTAATTTTCCACAATTGTATTGAAAGCTCACGATAGTGTGCAAAATTCGGGCAAAATTTAACTTATTATGGTTTTAAAAGTTTCAAAACCTGCCTTGTACTAATGAATACCCTGAACAGAACATTCAGATATGCTTCCAATCTTGAGTGCGCCATCAAAATTCGGCCTTTCATATATTGCCTGGGATTCTTAGACGAGCTCGCCGCCGAAGGAAATCATCTTCCCGGGAACTCGAGACGAAAGAAATGCAAATCATCCGGTTTGAGTTACTAATTCTACGTACTTGTGAACCCCCAACTAATTGGCTTGATAATTTTATCTTCTCATGGAATTTGAAACCAAATTTTGTACTAAATTTAAAATTTAATCGATATAACAATTCAAACATAAGAGCAGTAAAACACAAATAACTTTAGAGCTGTCATACTGTCATATCTCACTGCAGTCAATTTAGTGAACAAAACAAAACAAACAAAAAAAATTTGAACCCCTCAATCAAGCTGAGAGTCTAAAATTGTAAGAACCCGGCGAATCAAAAATCAACTGATATAGTTCGTGCCAACGACGACGCTGTTATCGATTTAAGTGTTAACTGTCTGACACAATAGCGAGTGTATTGGTATGGTGCAATGACTAAATAAACAAACTGCTTCAGAATTATTATCGTGATCGTTTGGTTTGTCGGCAGATTAAACAGAAACGACGGAAAACAAAATGGGACTATGCTCGCTATCGGTGCGGTTTGTCTTCTTTGCCCTAAAACCCTCTAAATATCATACTGTAAGTGTGTACGTATTTTTATCAATGAATTTTTCCATTTATTTTATTTTGCTATTATTAAAACGAAGAAAACAATCGCTTGATCTCTGATTTGTGTTTGTTGGGGTCGTAGACCCAATCCTACATTCATTCATAAAAATCACAAAAAATGTTCGGATAATAATATTGCATTCATGCGGTTGAAGTTGCTTAATATTGATTGAGTGTTTGTTGCTTTCGAAAGTATGTCAACAATCTTCGGACTTTGATGGTGTTGTGCTGTAAGCCATTTCATTAATGAAAATAAATGCACAACAAATTCGATTCGATTAATTGAGCGCGATTGAAATGTTTTGCGTACTCGTATATTCTTGTTCTATGCCATACTGTTCTTGAACAACTTGATTTGTGTTCAATGATGATTGATGACTTAACCTATAAAGACGTACGAGTATTTAAGGTTTAAGCTGGAAATTTCGAGAACAAGTTGATGTTCGCAACCAATGTTCTCAAAATAAAGGGTCTTTCATTAAATTAAGGACTTAGTAACTTTTTTTTAAATAAAGTGCAAACTGCTTGAGATATGTCAAACAAAAACAAATTCACACCCGCTGTGAATTGGCGAGAAAGGAGTCTACAATAGATCATGACAGAGCATTTCAGTCGTTCAAGCCTCCACTCTGTAATCTCAGAGATCGAGTGGAGAACAAAATTCGTATGAAAACCAACAACAGGTGGGAAAAACTAACTACCTGTGAAATATCTCGGAAGCTTTGGCCAGTATATGACAGAGGCCGAACTATCAAACTTTTACAGTTTGACAGATCATCGCTGTCTAAGTTGGTAGGGTCTCTAACTGGTCAAACCTTCCTAAGAAACCACATGATGAAACTAAATCTCAAGGATGATGATATATGCAGAGGCTGCGGAGACGAAGAGGTCCATGAGGACACACCTCACTTCCTCTGTCATTGCCCGAGCCTCTGTCACTTGAAAAATAAAACACTTGGAAGCTATTACTTCCATGACTTTCGAGAACTTTCAGATGTCACACTTTCTCATCTTTACAGGTTTTTAAGGATATCAGGATGGCTGGACGGCGTCGGGTAAGACGGGGCGAAGAAGGCGAGGCATAAGCTAACCATCTACAAACCCCCAAAGGGCATCACATAATAGGCGTTTTTCTTTTTTAGTTCAGAGCTGAGCTCTGGACCGAGCTCGAGCATTATGAGCGCTCTCTGAACTGAGTGTACTCAGATCGTTCTGATGTAATTATGAAACACACTTGAGCGTATAGCTGTCATTTGTAATAAAGTATATGTATAAATCGAATATTTATTAATTGTTGTTTATTAAATTGGTTAACCTTTAGTTCCAGAGCAACAAGATTCGTCCGCCATTTCGATTATTTTGTTTATCCTGTTTTTTTTTCTGCCAAATGTGCAGGGTATACCCTGCTCTACCAACCCGTTAACCTAACCTAACCTAACCTAACTGTGTGGCTTGTGGCACCGTCTTGTTGGAACCACATATCACTGATGTCCAAATCATGCAATTTTTCAAAGAAATAACGTTCCAACATGTCTCTGTAGCGAATGCCATTTACCGGAACGTGACGGTCATTTTCATCGACAAAAAAAAAAGACCCAAATGACGCCACCGGCCTAAAACCGCACCAAACAGTGACTTTTGGCGGATGAAATGATGTTTCATGAAGCACATGAGGGTTCTAACCTGTCCAGTTTGCTTTTTGACGAAGCCGTTTAACCAAAAATGCGCTTCATCGCTGAAGATGATTTTGCGATGAAATTCTTCGTTAAAGTTGCGACCACCGACTCAGTAGTAAATTTTAATTATTTCTAAACGTTGTTCCTTCGTGTATACTTCCCCATGATGAAAATGTTTATTTTACAGATTATTTTGACATTGACAGTTCGGTAATCGGTTTAAGGGTGCGTTCACGTTTGAAGTTGTTAAGTGGCTAATGGAAGACCCTTTAGACCCTTACAATTTTCGGCGGCTTCAACTCGACAAGCTGGCATCTTTCGCTTCGATTCTGTCCCATTTCCATTTTTTTCTATGTTCAAAAATACGAACAAAAGTCAAAAATGTCAAAGTCAAAAATGGACAAATCACCATTTGTGGTCGATTGTCGATCGCCTCCCAAAAGAAACGTAACGCAGAAAAAATCGACTGTCAAACAATCTATTTGAAGCCCGGTGAAGAAGATATGATAAGTTAAATTTAAACATCGTAAGTGCGAGGGACTAATAATAATCTCCACAGTTCACCTTGCATTTTAGGAACTCACGAAAATGGTATTTTCCTCACAGAACTGTAAGGTGAAGATTGAAAGTGATTCCTAGCAAGGATTCAGTGTCACCCAATTACCTTACATGTTCATATTAAATGCATGGCAAGGAGCACACAACCCTTGTTTTTTGTGTGTTCAAATGATGCCATCGGGAGTGACTTAAGCGACAGTCATCTTCGTCGTCATACAACATATCCTATAACTAAAGAGAATTGAAGAAGGTACTTTGACACGTTTGTATGGTTATTCAACGAAGTGCCTACCGCTCTCGAGAGAGGCGTCGTATTCCCTTTCAGACAATTGATAGGTCGTGCAAAACAAAGAGGGTGTCTGAGAAGGTAAACTGCGCTTGAAAAGTGGAACGCATTTGTGTGTCATTGTAACTACAAGCGTGTCACACGACATCCCTTAAATTTTAATTGAAGTGGTCGAGTGATGGTGCGAGATGAATTTATATATACATATATTGGCTTGCAAACTAAATTGAAGAAATATAATTCCCAACCAACTTTGTTTGAAGTTTGACAAACATAAATAAAACACCGATAGCATATCAGCTGGCGTGCAAAAAAAATATCACTTTCATTGACAGGTGCCATGACTGTCACGTGATAAACTTTGCCTGCCGTATCAGATATAATTTTACAGCTCACAAAACAAACCTCCGAACCGCGCCGAGGCGCCAGTGTTCTTATGCGCTTAAGTCGTTTTCACAATCATTCGTCGATCTTCACTTCCCCTTTCGCATTATCACTGGAAAAAAGAAAACAACACAACAAGTTGTTTACAAGAAGTCTTCTCACTCGCAGCCGTATTTGCCATCAATTGAAGTTCAAAAAGAGAAGCACAATGAAACAAAAATTGCTTTTGGCGCGCAAAATGAACGGAAGAACAAAGGGGGACCAATGGAGCATACAGAGTCTCGAGCTAAACGGATTTTTATTTTCGTATTGTATATTATTTGTTGTTCGTTTCATGAAACTTTTGTGGAAGACTGCCTTGCAGCAGTTGATTAACTGTTGGACTCTATTTGTTATTAGTTAGGCCCAATATCGTGTAAAAATATTGAAACGTTCTTGTCCCCCTTCCAGTAAAAATCACCAGTTGATATGTGTTGGCGTTGTTGGTTGTCCGCTCTCAGTGCATTGGGAGAACTTCGAATGTCGCTCCAACTTCGTTAAGTGGAAACGCATTTACATGTTTCCATAAATAAGGAAAACACCTCCAGCACCCTTCGAATCGATTAAGTGTAATAATTGTTGTTTGTTTGTTTTTTTTTCTGACCTTTGCGTCATCCATTTTTGATGCCACCTCAACGTTGTACGCCCATTTTTCCGTTAAGTGGTTTCGTATCACTTGTTGCTCAAAACTATGGTTGATACGTGACACAAACTCCAATATAGTGTGAGTAAAAAGTAAGGAAATGTTATATGCTCTATAAAACGGTAGCAGTTGCGTGGCAAATTGTTGTACAATTCCAACTGCGATTTTTACGTTCTCACGTTTCAAACACGTGTACTCGAACACCACTCCTGTCCCACACTTCAAGCTGCTTGTTTTTAAGTTGTTAATTACGTAATGCGGATAAACCTATTTAAAGCCTATTAAATAAAAAAATATACAACAAACCATCACAGCGGCTACGACGCAATTTCAAATAACAACATTACATTTGATCATTTCTTTTTTTTCTGAAATTTCAACAACAAGTCGAAGGGGGAAAACAAACCTGCCAGTACCTACGTGAAATAAATGGAAAATATGAAAATAGAAATTCATTAAATATTGTCATAGAAATATGTAACAATGTAAACACACAATCGTAGTCGCAATAAATTACAAACGAAAATAATTCAAGAGCCGTGCGCATGTTTTACACGCGATTTGTAATTATGTGTTGTTTGTTCTTTTTTTTTTGTATTTCTTCTCCTCTCGTTTTCTGCACACGGACTTTGTTTACGCTTTTTCTTTAAATGGATTGAATTGCAAAAATAATTTGATATTATTGTTTTGTGTAAGTACACCTCGAGATGAAAAATCTTAAAATCTTGTTTTTCCGAAAGAAAAAATCTTTCTTTCGAGATTTTTTGTTGAAAATATAAAAAGAACGAAATATAAAACACATATATATACATATTTTCATTTCATTTCATTTTCATTTATTGGTAGCATCGAGTTCAATCGAGTATCGCAAATGTCAATTTATCAGCGGTGCCACAAAGATACAATTGTATCAAATTAGCTACATTTTTGCTTCCGTGCAAAAAAATGATACTCAATTTTTGTGATTTTGGTTCAATTAGATACATTTTTCAATTTCCAATTAAAATTCTGCACAATCTCCCTTTTTTCATATATTTTAAATTTTGTTGTCAAGTAAATTTTGAATCTGGCGACTTTAATTTTTTTTTTCTTATTTTTTAAACTGACTATGATATTGATAACTATTGCTCATTCTGAACTGATGTTCCCACCCATACTAATACTGTATTCCATATAAACGGTACGACTCGAGCACATTTGCTGCTTTCGTAAATTTCTCCCAATTTATGAGAGTTTGTGTTCGATTCAAATTCCTCTAAGCCTCTACTCTCTACAGTTGTCAAATGTCAATAACCTCTAAAATAAAATAATTGGCGCAACAGGTCCTTATGGACCCAAGGTCCTGGACCCACAACCATTCGTCTTGTGTGAGTTTTTATTTTTTTGGGACGAATGGAAGGGATCTACAATTTTATGCCGAGTCCAAACGGCCAATTGAGAAGCTCTTTCATGACAGTTATACTCTCGGATGTTTGTCAGACGTTCGCGAGAGGTCTGCATTATTTATATTCAGCTACTGCGTTTTCCAAACAATTAAAAGGAAAATATACCTAAAATATATACAAATTCTAAAAATTTATTTATACCACGAATGAATTTTAAGCCAGGACAAATATTTTTATTTATATTTTTGTAAGTTTGTTTTTAAGATTTTTTTTTTTTTCGTACTAAATGAACTGACTGATTTTCAGGTGATGTAAAAGGCTTTGTTATTTTGTGTTTTTATTTTTGTTTCTTTCGTTTTTAATAAATTTATTTATTTGAAAAAAAAAAAACGATATTTTCTTGTAATACATATGGTACATTTTAGAGGCTCAAATTTTGATAATTTGATACATTTAAAAAAAAGAAACGATAGATTTTTCGAAAAGTCAACGGCAACGCTGGTTTCATAGGACAAATAATTTCCTTACTTTAGAATTGAGGGAAACGTTAGTAAAACGGAAGTTGTGCATGGGCTCTGTTCGACTCACTCTATGCATAATAATTGAATTAAAGGAAAAGGTTTTTCTTCAATAGAAAAAGTTGTTTTGATTTGTTAGATTTGAAATTTGATGAGTTTGAGGTAAAAGTCTAGTTCATATTTTGGAGCTCAACATTTTTGAAAACAACGATATATCTAGTAATCTGGCATCACTCACGTTGCGATGTGTGTTTTTTGTTTGTTTGTCGTGGAGAAGGGTATGGGAAATTTTATTTTGGCTACATGTCTAAAAAAACAAAACTCTTATCTTTCCTGGCAAACTACTTTCGCTATTGGATACGTCACAAGTGTAGATCAATGAGCCTAACGCCCTCTGTTAAACACTATCCGGGTGCTCAACCGGACACCTTATCATTGGAAGCTTGGCTAAAATGCTAAAATGACAATGATGTTTAGAAATAATCTAATGTCACAATGTCATTTAAAAATGTCAGTGCTGCCAAACTACCATATTTTTACCATTCATAGGCTTTTATTGAAGTCCTATAATGTCAACTTGAAGTTTACTCTTCAACTTTGACAGTTGCCATAGCCGAACACCGCGTTATGCCGAATTCACAATGTCGCGTTGACGCGCGCGTGCGTTGACAGATTATGTAGAAACAAAGCGTTCATATGCTGCCACACCAAATACAAACTTCAGGCGTTGGATCGACTTTAGATCGTAAATATCTAAAAGTTCAACACGAAGCCTGAGTAGAGCTACTTTCTACTCTCACGCGCGTTTGACAACTTTAGAATTTTGAATTGTTCAATTTGAAGTCATAGAATGTGTAGTTGATAGTTTGAGTAGCACAGAACCACTAATGTTTATCACACACATGTTTTAAAAAGCAATATAATGTTTTTTTAATGCAAATTAATTAGTGTGTGGCAATAACGAATACCTTTTTTTGGTTGAGCTAATATTTGTTTCTTTAGATTTTCTAGTAACAAAAAAATTAATCATTGGTCTTGTATCTATATTAAGGTTGTTCTGTGTATTATACTGTTATATATGATTTTTTATCTATTTTGGAGAACCTTTTTTGAATTCTTGCACAAAAATTACAGGTACAATAAAAAAGGGAGTAAACCTTATATTTGAATTCTGCTCTCTATTTGTGTACATTAGTTAAAACCAAACCGAACTTTTAATCTGTCATATTCTCTCAACGCACATTAGCTTCAAAGCAGCATTTCGTTTTACAAAATTGTTGCTCGCGTGCTTTGGCATTTAAAATCGCAAAATGTTGATAAAGCGTGCCAAAGCGCGCAGACGCACGCACGCGTTCAACGCGACATTGTGAATTTGGCATTGCGGCTTTTGGCCACGGTCAGCACCAGGGTTCGGACTTTACTGCAATTGCAGTAGATCTAGTACAATTTTAGGAATAAAATAAAATCTACTGCACCACTCCACTCGACAAACACTCGGCTGTCTAATACTAATGCATTTTAAATAAAATATATTTTTATCGCATTTTTTTTAAGATCTGCTGCGAAATTTTACAACTGAGCTCCGAACCCTGGTCAGCACTGCAGGAACAACGCCGCTTATCTTTCATGGAAACACACTCCTTCGACAGTTTAGACGATCTGGTGAATCTGAATACGAAATCTGACTGTAATTAAAAAATATTCATAATTAGATTCGAATAGTTAGTCGATTGTCCATCAATATACTATACAGAAATTCGGCAAAAGGTCGATTGTCCATCAATATACTATATAGAAATTCGGCAAAAGGTCTCTTCAGTTTGTGGTTATATAATTTTCCACGGTGCATAAAACCCGACCTTCACTACTTTTCCTTCCTGATTTAGTATACGTTTTTCAAGTGTCGAGCAGCCCTAATACCCATGACCAGCAGCATGATCTTCCATGAAAGATGGGCGCCCCATACTCCGTGGTAGTCTCTGAAGAGGCTATAGTGGATCCTCGCATTTGCTTACGTTCCACATGAAGTAGTTCAATTAATTTGTTGGGTTTTAGCTTCTTTAATCAGCCCCCGAAAGACCACTAAGATCCACACAAAGTAAACCTTTGCTAAAACAAATTTACTTACGTGTTTGCTGGAATTCACATACTCTATTCCACAACTCGAGACAGAGAAGTGGAGAATGTCTTGGAGTTAGTCAGTCTCTGCGCGAGATACCTTCGGTCGATTTACTTAAAATCGAATATAATTAATATTGTACTTTCTAGAATTAAATCAGTTAAGTAGAGTTTTTATTTTCTATCCTTTTAGCACAAAAAATGCATAGTTACAACTACTGAGATAAACGTTTTCGCCGCGAACTATATTTTTATCAAAATCAGTACGTTTTAACCGCCTCTTATACAACTCTACATAAATATCCCCGAACTCAATCTAAAAATACAAATTACAACTTGAGTCTGGCTTTAAAATGCCAAAATATATGTCATGGAAGTTTTATGTTACAATAGTTTATTTTGCGTGGAAAATATCAATAAATTAGCTGACCTGGCGAATTCATTCAATTTTAAAAATTTGGTTTAATTCGCCAAATTTTGCCAATTCGTCCTTGTTTCGTTTGGCTTTATCTCACGTTACCACCCGATTTGTCAATACAAATCCATCGTGCATACAATCTTGACTTTCCATTGCTGAATTTCCTCCCCAAGTTCATTTTGCCCTTTCCATTCACCCATTTTCCAAACCTAGTTTTGTCAAGCTCTCTGAGTTTAGTGCCAGGGAAGGGATTTTTGCGTCAAGTTGGAGCTTTAGACGAAACTCCTAATTTTAAAGTGACTTTGGAGTTGTATGCATTAGCGGGCCGTGTTATTTTATTTTACAACAGTCACGTCAATTTTATCTCAAACTAAGAACGAAAAAAGCAACCAATCGCGTCTGAACTGTATTGCATTAGTTGGTGCCCTAAAGGAATGATTATTATTGGACTATAAAACAATTCAATGCTTTGATGTATTTTCCTCTAGTTGTGTTTGAAATGAAGGCCAACACATGCGCCGCATTTTTTTGAGTAGTTTAATAGTTTTCGCCTAGGAGAAAAATCAAGAACATCATCAACAAATGTTGGAAGTTGAAAAGAAACAACGCAATAGAAAGATAGACAACGCAAACAAAATATACGAAAGCTATCACAATACTAAAAACAGAAAGACGGCATGGAATACAGAAAAAAGGAAGGGAGAAATAACAGATAGTAATAAAAATTTAAGTGGAATACACTACACACCCTGATACCGGGTCCTAACCATGCTACCGCTGTTTTTTTTTTTTTTATATCGAACCCTGCAAAGATGATGTGGATAAAATAATTAAATTGTATTTGTTATTCACAAGGGGTGGGTTATTCGACGAGTGTTGATCAGGGCGATTTTTCTACCCACAAGATGGCAGTAGTAATATTAATTGATTTTTTTTATCCACCAATTAAGCTAACTAAACAAAAACTGTTTCTTTTGGAGAGGTTGCTGCATAGTTCGATATGAAATGAATAAATAGTGAGTGTACAACAGGTTAATTTATGGTTAGGGTTGGAATATACCCTTAGCGTTTTAGGTATTCGTTTGCGTGGATTTTATTTTTAGCAAACCTCTTACAGGGTCATTCATTTCGTGGTTTCAAGTTGGTAGCGGAAAGTTTACTCTTCAATTTTGACAATTGGAACAGCCAAACGCAGCGTTACGACTTTTGGAATTTTTTTTTCATCTCATGGTTCCCGGCGACGACTTTTCTTCGAAAATTCTCTATTTTCGGGCATTTTTACAACATTGGCGACTTTTGTCCATGTTTTTCATCTCATGGTCCCCGGCGATGAATTTTCTTCGAAAATTCTCTGTTTTCGGGCATTTTTACAACTCTGGCGACTTGTGTCCATTTTGTTCATCTAATGGTCCCCGGCGACGACTTTTCATCGAAAATTCCCTATTTTCGGTCATTTTTACAACATTGGCGACTTTTGTCCAGTCTTTGATTATACTTCTATCTATGTTTTGCTTTGTTCATTTTGTATATTTTGTAGTGGGCCCCTGTTTAAATGGTCGGTCACTTGTCTTGGGGTCTTTATCTATTGCGCCGAAGTGCGCTTTTGTGACTCACCAGAAGAGTGTTCTCCGAGACTACAAAACAGTCACCGCCCATCCACTCAACGGGTTACATTTGGACTACTTATACCTAGTAAGCTCACACGTCTAAAAAAAAGGGGAATTTTCCTTGAAAAACCACAAGTCAGACCTGTTCTGGCTTTGGGTTTTCGCGCTACCGCACAAATACGGCTTTATTTCCACCTCAGACATGCGAGTTTTGAATATGGCGGCTTCTAAAGCCGGATTTTTCAAATGTTTATCACACTTTGCGGTCACGCGAGGAAACTGCAGAGTATATCAATAAAATTTCTTCCTGTGAATTAAATCAATTAAACAGCGCAAACCTGTCGCACGGGAACAAAAATGTCGTCGGCTAAATATTTCTCAGAAATGAACATCAATAATTTGTTGTTGTGCACGCATTCGTCATTGAGCATTCCAAGAAAACAACGAAAGAAAAAAAACCTATTTAGCTAGCTAGCTGATTGGTGCCGGCGGGCCAGTAAAAAAAATAAAACTAAAGCTAGTCCGCCTTTGATTCCACCAGAGTATAGGATAAGTATTGAACTGTGAACTGGTTTTTATGATTTGCTGTCAATAAGTATATTTGACGTGTGAATTTTGCCATACATTTGGACTGTTTACTGGAGCAGCCATAAACCTGTGTTTATGTAAAGTTACAAACGTTGCATGAGTCTGCGTAGTCTTTTATAACAAATTCCACTTGTCAGACATATTGACTATGTGTCAAACTAATTTACATCATTTCCATCTATTACGTTAGCCATAGAACTCTCATCTGCAAATATAAACATATACAGCTGGGTGTTTATTTATTTTTACCTGTTTATTCCAGATTATTCAGATTGTTTTCCTGGAATCGGGCAAATTTATGCAAACCCCAAAGAGAAACTTTAAGCCGGGGAAGAAAAATCGTGTCTAGGTCGAAAGCTTTATAAATAACCGAGTTCACTATCAATTTCTTTGTTCGTGGCTGTGTTTTTGGTGCGGTCTTTGCTGTAGAGTGTGCATGATAATTCTTTTAAATTGAGCATTTATATGGGCATATATTTCGGCTTGGATGAATAATGACTTGAGTAGCACATCAAAACAAATTTAAGTCGAATTGTTGTCCTTTTTTCCTTTTTGTATTTAACAGCACATCGAACAACAAAAAATCAGACACCAGTCAAAAGAAAACAGCAAAACACTGACACACACAATGGAACAATAACATCACTATGTTTTATTTATTGGATATGTTATGTCATAGGCTGCTCTTGAATTGTTTCGATCTTGAATGTTATTATCTCGCTGGCAAGACAGAATTATTTGTACGGAAATCGCGCACCTGAAAGGCTATATGGATGCGGACTCGTATTGTGTCAATGTGTTGAAACTTGAAGTGTACTCCGAGAATTGCACTGCGAACGTCCATGCTTAGAGTTTATTCAAATTGAAATGGAAAACCCAACAAACCTGGGAATTGTTCATTGAAACGTTGCCTCGCTTCTTAGGTTAGACATTTTCTTTTTTATTATATGAGAGTGTACTACAGTTATAGAAATAAAACGACACATCCTTTCTTAGCACAAAGAGAGCAATCCTTGAAATGCCTGGGGACAGTTTCCGTATATCAACAATCGTCTAAACGATATCGTTTTTGAAACTTCGATCACCAAAATAAGTCATATTCTGCTCGAATTTTTTTGACAAACATCAGCTTTCATTATATTTTTGGAAAATGAACTGGATTACGCTCTCAAACTTGTAATTTTAACACTTAGTTGCTAGTTTTGGAGGTCTATAGTTTCGACGATAATCGTTACGGAATGAGTGCCCTGATTAATTTCTCTTCTAGTGCAGTGACCAGATTGGTAAAGAACTTGTAACGCTGTGTTGCAGAAGCACGTCACACTGGTGGAAGCTCAGAAGTACTTGTAAGGACCTATATGTTCTATATACACAACTACGAATTTGTACCAATGAAAGAGTATACCTGATGAACCTTTTAAACCTAAGCCGCACTCGATGGTTCGTCTATGAACCATTGCGCACGTAAACGAAGATCTCTCTAAAACATAAAACTCAAACTTTCGTACTTTTTTTTTTATAACTTCTGACTCGCCAAGGCGATCGAGAGACATGTCGACCTAAAAAGATCCTTTGTGCCGAGATTGCCAGAAAAGACTAAATTTAAGTTAGTGGAGTTTGTAGCTGATAATCTTTTCAGCAGAGGACTTCTTTAGTTCCTAAGGACTTATACTATCACGGAGGAAGAATTTCCTTCTGGACTGGATAGGGCTGGACATTCGCACATGATGTGTTCAGCAGTATCGTCTTCTTCGAGACATAGCCGGCACTCCGGGGAGTTGAGTATGTGCATTTTGTTTAGGTGGTATCGCAAACCGTGGTGACCAGTTAGGTAGCCCACAAGGTTTTTTGATATCATGCCTTCTTAGGTTTATGATTTTTTTGACACTTTTTTTGAATGACAGGATTGCCCTTTTGGCCTGTCTAAGGCCTGGGATTTCTTCCCACTGTTTAATACACGTGTTGTGCTCCCAGCTTTTTACAGTGGAGTTAATTGCTGTTTTAGTGACTGCGCAGAAGGGTTCTGGTCCTATAAAAGGGGTCTCTGACCCCTTCCTAGAGATTTCCTTCATTTCCTTCAATACCGTCGTGTCCGGGAACCCACCATATTTTGGTTTTGTTTGAGAATTTGGAGGGCGTTGAAGCAGTGCAAGACTGATTTTGAGTCAATGATTAGTGAGCTAAGGGCATTTATAGCTGGCTTGACTGACTGTATATATGGATGTTTGCACCTTTTATACCTGAAGAAAAGATGAGGTTTGCGCATTCCTTAATGGCATGGAGCTCTGCTTGAAATACACTGGGGCATAGGTTTGGCGCATGTATGGCTGCTCCCACGCCCGTGTCCATTTTGGAACCATCCGTATACCACTTTAGGCCGTTTTGGCAGTTGGGTGGGCCATTGCTAACCCATGCTTCTCTTTTGGTGATCTCCGTGGAGAATTTGCTGTTGAAGCATAGTGTCTTTGGGAGTCGGTCAGTAACCGCGCAGATCATGTCAGGTTCCGGAAGTTCCGATATGAAGGTCATTAGCTCTGGGTCACTAAAGTTTAACCCTTCCCCTAAATTCCACACCAAACATCAGTTTTCTCAACGAATAAGATGACAAGACGGGGAGTACCATACTTTAGGAATGCCCTGCAAGGAACATATTTGAGCTTGGTCGCAATGTACAATATAAGATCCCATTGCGTTACATTACATTACGAAATTACATTTTCCAACTATTTGATACGAGTTTCAATCTCTAAGCGATCTAACTATGGTTGCACGGGTGTCAATCTAAGAATGGAAATATATGTTTGGGGTATTCTTTTAAAGTATTTCCACTTGAAGGGCTTTGGACCAGTGTTGCCACTAAAAAATAATTAATCCGGTCAAATCTAACGTACCTTCATTCGACCTACGTAACTCTCGATTTTTTAATGTAGGACACTCTCGTACAAAATACGGTCTTTCTTCCTAAATCAATTTTTTTAATGTCAGCATACAATGCAAATGTCGTTTTAATTGATTATAATTTACCAGTTTATTCAATAAAAAGAAAATTACTTGAGAATGTACAGTCATAGTTGTTTGCTATACGTTTACTTTGTATCTTTTTTTTTGTTGTAACTTTAAATAATAATATTGTGGCCTTATGCCAATGAAATATTTTTGTTCTTTGGTGACAAACAATTAAATAAATAAATAAATAAATCTGACCCAATGACCGATTTTTATTTTTTTTTAAATTCGGTCAGAAAATCCGGTCAAAAGAGAAAATATGAATTTTTTGACCAGAAGTCCGGTCAAAAATACTACATGTATATAGTTTTTTTATTTTTCTAAACTAATCTTAATTAAAGCTTATAAAACAAAAAAAAACAAACAATTCCTTGTAAAACTTTGCATTACAACGTTTTTCAGGAAAAGGAACATTCCACTCCATCTCGGCGTTTGAATTTGGTAAAACCAAAACCGAAATTTAAAAATATTCTAAATGGCCGTCTCTTCAGCCTTGTTTGAATGCACACCGCCAGTCACAATTTGTGGGAGCATTCAAATGAAACTGCCGCGAGGAACCTCTGTATTCTAGAATTATTCACAATAAATTGGTTTCTGTATGAAATTGTGAGTGTGTTCGTTAAGTATGGCCAAATATCATTCAAATTATAGAAATCTATCCTTTTTG
The DNA here is from genome assembly GCA_916610125.1 of Cheilosia vulpina. Taxonomy (NCBI): domain Eukaryota; kingdom Metazoa; phylum Arthropoda; class Insecta; order Diptera; family Syrphidae; genus Cheilosia; species Cheilosia vulpina. The sequence goes on from OU744276.1 coordinate 1,318,649, forward strand.
TCTAGTCATAGAACAATATTATCTTTCAGGTCAGAAAAGGGTTTTCCGGTTAAAGAATTTGTTCGTTTCGGTTAAAATTCCGGTCCAACCGAATTTCAAAATGTTCTCTTGTCAAAGGGAAGAGATTTCGGTCAGATATGAACGGAATCCGGTCAAAATGGCAACTCCTTTTTTTTACAAAAACCCAAAATAAGAGTTCCTTTATTGGATTTTCTGGCGTTCATTGCCCGGAATTGTCAAAGTTGTTTATTAATTGCATTTAGATTAATTTTTATTAATTACATAGTTTGACAAAGTATTAATATTGAAATTTTGTCTTTATTCTCTTTTCAGTTAGCTTTAAGCTATTTTATCACGAAAAAACGGAAGCAAATAAGCACAGTTCAAATAAGAGCATGAAAGCCAAATAGCGTAAACGAAATATAAACAAACATATTTTTGTATCTATTGGGAGCAAAAACGCACGCAATATTTAGCTTCCGCTGTTTAAATATTCCTTGTAATTGTTTAAATGGTGTTTGAATAGAGTTATTCATTTGAAAAGCCGTAACAGTGGAAAGAAATGGACTTGAATTATTGCACAGCAATGGTGAATCGATCAAATTATTGTTCCGTGCTAAAGAAACGAAAGTCTTCACACAGAGAAAATGTTACAGTGAAATTAAAACGTTACTCAGTAAATCGTGATCGTGAGGACACCGCCATTCATATGAATGACATTTCCCCATCGGAGGAAAGTATGCCACACAAATCTAATGACGCGATGTGTTTAATATGTCGGAAACGAAGTGAATGTCCCAGAAATGAGAGTAGCGGTTCAATGGCAACACCCAGGCAACAATCAAAGCAAGAAAATGACATCAGAAACAGCCAGTGTTGCACAAATTGTGTTATGGAAACAATTTCAGCAATACCAGCGCCAGTCACCAAGTGGAATGCACTGGAAACTGTCAATCAGAGGAGTCAATCACAGCGGAATGTAAACGCTGTCAGCAACGGTTGGTGCAAAAGTGGTAGAAGCAGCAGTATGCCATCATGTCAACTGCAATCTGCGTCATCTTCATTAATCCCTACTTCTGTATCTAAAATACCATCTTTATCATCAACGACAATAACAACAGCACCGTCATCATCATCATCAACAACAACAACAACAACAACAACAATAATATTATCGTCATCATCACCACCACTTCTGTCTTCGGCGTCGTCGTCGTCTTCTTCATCGTTATTATTATCATCGTCAGCAGCAGCCGTAACAGCTGATGAGTTGCCATCACCATCATGGTCGTCATCATTATCATCAAGAACAAATGCTGCAACGCCGTTTTGCAGTGACAGTACCTGTTTAAGGAGCAGCAGCACCACCACTACAAATAGTACTAGTTTTCGCGGTAGCGGTCACAGTTGTGCTAATGTCTTTCGAAATGGGCCAATAACTAATGTGTGTGTACTAAGAACGTTTGCCTTTATTGTAACCGTATTGGAAAAATGTTTAACCGTAACGTTTGGAACGCGACAACGAATATCGCCGAAACACGAAACCGATAATCGAGTCACACGCCGACAATCGAAACAAAGCAATAACAGCTGCCCGCTACCAAAATATCCGATAATGTTTATGTTTTTAGTTTTTTCATTTCTGACATTGCTACTGCCAACTGTAAATGCTGAAATTAGACTGCAGGACCCTGAAGTTGGTAAGTTTATAACATAGAAATGTTTTTTTTTTTTTTTTGTTTTATTTAACACAAGCTTGTCCCGGTGTAACTCCGTTTTGACCGAAAAATGCGAATAAATCGATTTTCCGAAATTTTTGCCGCAACCTGAAAAACATCAATACGAAGAAAACAAAAATCGTGAAAATCGGCCCAGCAATTTCCAAGCTATAACGTCATAGGTTATAAATTCTTTGACAAAGTTTGAAGGGTATAGGTAGGGAGCAAATGGTAGAGATAAAGTGGTTAAGTAAATCCTGTTTTGGACTGTTCAGTGAAACAAGGTTTTTTTATTAATCCTTTATTTGATCCCCTGCTTACGTTTGCGGCTGTCTGTTTTTATATGGCAAATTTTTCCAATGTGGCAAATCGTAAAATTAAGATGGCCATTTTAGTGGCTCCCTACTCATTTGAATCCCCATGTCGTTGATTATGATTTTTCAAAATACTCTATACCGAAAAGGGTTTACCGTGCCAATGAAAAATTACCTCTTCAAAAGCCTCTTTAGAGTGGACTCTAAACCAAATCCCATTCTTCTTAAGTGGAATCTTATAAACAATCATTTTATTAATCAGGCGATATATTTTCCCCTTAGTTTTTGGCGTTGTTATTAAATAAAGAGTCCGCCAAATTTTTTTTTTTTTTTTTGAAAATGCTATAAAAAAAACTACTGAATATTTTCTCGAATTTCTTTTTTTATTTGAAAGTACAATCCTTCCGGTTAATAATGGAAAATAATTTCATTCAAATGGCTGCCTCGGCTGGCCATGCAGTAGCCTACACGATCGGTCCAATTTTTAAGCACATTATCGATTGTGTGCAGCTGTATTTCACCAATGGCTTCACGAATATTGTCCTTTAAAGCGTCAATTGTCTCTGGCATGTCGGCGTAACACTTATCTTTTACGGCACCCCACAACAAATAGTCGAACTGTGTCAAATCGCAGATCCGCGGTGGCCAAACGACATCAGCTCTGAAGCTTATAATGCGATCTTCAAAAACAGGGCGCAAAACATCGAGTGTAGCTTCGGCTGTGTGGCACGTAGCGCCGTCCTGTTGAAACCAAATGTTGCCAATATCCTCCTCTTCAATTTTTGTGAACAAAAATTCGTTCAACATGGCCCGATAACGATCGCCATTGACTGTAACGGCCACTCCTTGCTCATTTTCGAAAAAAAATGGCCCAATTATGCCTCTGGACCAAAATTTCAATTTTCTCGGGTGTACGCACTGTTTTTGGCTTTTCACGCTTTTGTTTATCGATGATAATGCCAGTTTCTTTCACTTTTTTCACAAGATAACGAACATACGGAGCTGAAGGTGCTTCTCTTCTTCCAAAATCCGTACGCAATTTTCGCACACATTCTGCAACATTACCATGATTTTCAAAGTAATGTCGCAATATTTCCCAGCGTTGTTCAAGCGTATACACAACCATATTCGTTCAGCGGAAGGATAAAACTAATTATCTGTCAAATCAGACATGAGCTAAGTGTTACCATTCGCGAAATAAGCACTAGTTGAAAAAAAAAGTTAGATGGCGGACCCTTTATTTAAAAACTTTAATTCGAAAGAAAATCCGTTCTACCGTAGGCGTGATTAATTGCTTTCTAAGCGGCAGTCTGAACTCGTCCATTTTGCGACCAATAACTAATGTGAACTATACCAAATGAGAGCGAAATGTTAACACAATAACATTTATTCATAATGTGTTAGAAAAATTCCGTAGCTGTCAAGTTAAACAAATGATTTGTCGCCACTTTCGCATGGGTACTAAAAAATGAAGTGTCCTTCTCATTTTTGTGGGTAGCTTAATTGCAAAGCCACTGGAGGCAGTCATAAAACACATGTGACATGCCATTCCTAGACGCTATGATTTCTTAAATTAAGTGATAGGTCATAAGGTTCTTTTTTTCTAATTTTTAGGTGTGAACATTGAAAATAAAGAAATTGATATTGTTTTCTGTCATTAATGTCATTCCTGTGTCCATGGTCTAGAACCTCTCTATTGAATTTGTAATTTTTGACAGGTCATACAAAGTCATATAATTTATTTTGTAAAACTAGGAATCCTAAATCGAGTCATGGATTAGTTTATTTTTGTCATCCCTTACAACATAAGCAATGATTTGCACAACGTGAGCTAAATTCATTCAAAATGACGTCCCAAATGAAATAAGCTGCCACAATAAACGACATGGCAAATGTCGACATTCTAAATCTATACCTCTGTGAAACAGCACATGACATTATTCCGAATGATCAATTGGAAATTTCGTTTGGCGCCTACTGGCTGACGGATTATTCTGTCAGCTGTTACAATTTCCGTGGGCTTCGTCTTCGCGTCACCAGTGACATCAGTAAAAACATATTCTGTATCCAAATCGAATGTTTCTAATGCTCTTGGTATGCAGTTAAAATCACTTGTTCAACTCCAAAACATATTTGTTTTGTCAATACAGATGCCATTTCGTAATCGTTATTGATGCGGGTCGGCAGAAATGTACTAGGTGTATAGAAATAACTATGGAAGTGTTGTCGTGGTTGAAAATTAGGTTCAAAGGGCTAAAATTTGATTTACAATCGTTTTGATGAACTATGCACGACGATAAAGTGGATTTATCTTGGTGACAGAAATCAATTGAGAGGAAACGTAAACAAAAACGCAGCAAGAAAATTTGAGGAAATTGCGTAGCAGAAATATTCCCCATAAATGTTCGACATGCGCAGCACATCTCGTAGTAAAAGTAGTAATTACTACAAAACAATTCCACTACGAGTATACCGGAGGGGGTTGTTGGGGTATAGCTTTCAAGTGAAAATAAACATGTCAAATATACACTGATATAATATACCTATACCCATACTTTTTCTTTTGACTCAAATGACAGCGCTTAGAAAACTAAGCTCTCAACACACACAGACGGATTTTATTTATTTATTTGAAGTATGTTTGCGTATTTTTAGCTGGAAATTAGAACATAAACAAAAACAAGCTTTCCGCTCGTGTTGAGACTTGGAGTTGGGGTTGGGCGGGTAATTTTTCTCTTCGTTCTATTTTATGTGTATAGAAACTAAATCGCAATAGATTTTAAAAAGAGAACGTCAAAATATTTTCTCTAAGGTTTCTGGGGTTATTGTTCTTGTAAGAGAAATTTCAGCTGCCAGCGAGGATTTGTGTATAAGAGTCGTGTCTGTCAACAACCTCGCATCGTATCAAATCGCAAATTTGTCAAATTTATGCAAACTGAAACTGGCGGTCATTTTTAACAAATCGAATCCATTTCAGAGTTCAGTGTTTTGTAGGTCACAATATTCGATTTTGTATGAAAAATTTCGCCATTGTGAGTTCGAAAAATGTTGTCTGGACACTAAAAATGACTAAAAGTTTTGCTGACTTTATTTTTAAAGTCTTAATCCTATAGCTGTCCAATTCAACGACGACCCTAAAAATAATCCGCGGATAATGAGACTGCTGACAGACGGCACGACAAACGCATAGTAACTGTGGGCTTGAGGTTTTCACTGTTATGATCTGATTTTCTCAGGGAGGTTTGCGCCTATTAAAAACGGCGTCCTCTATCATTAAAGGGAGCTTAAAATTAAAGGTCTAAGTCGCGTGTCACGCCAAACCAAATTTGGGTTTAAATGACAAAAGCAATCACAATTGTGACCTGTTCGACGTAATGATTTTGACATTACGATCCTGCCATTCATATTGCTGTTCGAATTGCTTGACTGAGATATTTGGCGTTTCCTTTTATTGGTAAACAAACACTTTTGTTGAGATTAAAAATAATTTGGACAACCTTACTTAGTCATCAACAAGTAATTGTTTTTTGATTTTGATTCTGCCTTCAATTGATGCAATTGATTAAAAGGACCCGTTTGCCTGATTTGACTTTCACCGCCAAACGATCTCACAACATTAGAAAATTCATTTATACACAGTTTTTCTAAAGACAACCTATATGTGGTCCTCAAATTGTTATTGATGATGATCGAATTCACTTGCTGGCTGAATCTGTATCGGACGGTATAATGCTGTTTCTGCACTCAGTATAACATTCGCCACAGTAGATGTTGCTTGTACTGCACCAATCCAGTTAATCCCATCGTATCCCCTAAATAGCGGTATGCATAAAAAACTTTTACTTAAAGCGATTATAACCCACAATAATCCACTTGAAAGTTCGCTGCGAAACAATTTTCGAGCCATCCTCTAGTGTCTATTGTGATATCTCAAGCATTACACCGAGAGACCTTTAATGTCACTCAATGTGTCAGACTTAGATGTGTCAAGTCGTCTTTATAGAAAAACCACTTCTCAAAATCAACAAAAATAAACGTGTTATGAATTCTTGAATGCTACATTATACAAGTAATCAACACTTTTTGTTCACTACCATAACCATCTGACAGTTGTCAGCTGCAGCTATGACGATCAAATAATTCGGTAGTCAATTTCCAAAAGTATCATTTTGAATGTTGAAAAATAAAATTCTCATTCACAACCCTTGTTTGGTGTCGTTTCATACCATCTACGTGCAGTGGACTTGTGTTAATAAATAATATTGGAATGAATTACTGCGACAGATGTCAAATTAATTTAAATGTTTTCGAATCGGGGATCATTAGATGTTGTAAAAGAAATCGGCGGTGATAACACGAAAAGAAAAACACGAGCTATTAGTTCGTGTAATATACATAACATGTTGAAAAATGTGAAATTTATTTGTGGCACAAGAATTATTGTATTAGGTGAAAAGTGAAAAATAATTTTAAACGATATTGTGCTCCGGGATTTTTTTTTTTGTAACCATGGAATGTCGGAACTGAATAGGAAATTCTATTTTCGCTTTGGAAAAACTGTCTAGACTTGCATACGAGGGGATCCGCATGCGAATAAATCTAAATTAAATGGTGGTGTGGCTTAAGTTGCTTGTAGAATTTTTACAACGCCTACGTCGCGTCGGTCGTCATTGTAAATACTTGCGGCAATATTTTCGAGTTTTGTTTTTTCAGTTGGCGGCATTCGTCCCACATTTGCTTCCAGATTTCTATGAATAATTGCACATACTTACGAGTATAAGTTGTTTATAATAAGTCAGCTGTCTGACTAAGAGGATCATCTTATACGCCTACGCGTCAGTGTACGTTCGTACTTAGAACTGACCCGAATATTGTCATTGGTTTCGAACACATTCCATAACAATTTACTACGAAAGTGTTATATTGCTTGTGAAATGTTGGCGCATGATGATATTAATACGATTTGATTATGACACTTCATGTATTGGTATTTCTGGCATAATAGTTCCTTGGACGCAGAACAGATTGGAAGTCATTTGGTTTGGTTCAATTGATGATCTGTCAAAGTGTTTTCAACGTAACTTTTTCTACGTCAGTCACATACCTGTGCGAACTGTCAACTTGGTACTCATACACGAATTTCTTGACTTGATACGTCGGCTACTCCTCCATAAACGTCAACTGAACCAGCTGCTCATATGACCGATTTCAGCCAATCAAAACCGAGATACATCTAGTCAGTCAGCTGTCAGTCTTACTAAACTAGATACTTGATCGTCCCCAATGAATACACTAGCGAAATAAAAAACGCTCCTAATTAATATAAAAGACAAATACGGTTTTTGTTCGACCGATGAATTGATGAGAGAGTTAGGTTTGTTTGTTTGTAAAACTGTAACTGCGGAAAAAAAACAATATAGAGTAGTAAAATCATATATTTTTCTCTAATCTTGATCAAAAGGTAACACCCACATTCCCGTTGCCGTTTGTCAAAAACGCAGCAACTGTTGTGTTGGATTTATTATTGAACGTAGTTTTCGGTAATCGATGTCTTCTTGCCAGAAATGAATTTGATCAGCAGGTTGAATGTGCTACTGTATTGTCCTAAGTTTTTTTAGGAGAGGAAATGCAGAAAAGAGGATACACTACCCACAAGAACACGTCTGTTGTTTTGCTACTGAAAGAAATGACATTGGCAGTGACGTTTTTGATTTAGAAACAACTTTTTGCTACTGTCAACTATCTAAATGGTAAATGCGACAGGAAGTCCCTCATGCACGACTTTTAACATAGGTCTTTTGTTCAAACTGGTTGAATCGATTCATAGACTCCAAACAGAAGACTTGAACTTTGAGCGGTTAAAACAAACTTTTACCTTCGCAGCCATCCAAGGACGACAATTTACCAATAAGGATGTACGAGTACCATTTTACTCAGGAGCTGTAAAAAGTGCCTACTTATAAGCAGTAGCTGGATTCTTAAAAATATTGATTGTTGTTGCCCCCACCGAACCCAGTGTCGTTCTACAAGCTTACGAAATCTTTTTCCTTTCCGACACTGTATTTATTTGAAAAATCTAAAAAAACTTTCACAAATATAAGAATACACACTTAAAAGCGCCAGCGCACCCATTATAGAGGAAGGCCGATGAAAGATGAAACGCATTTATCATTCAAAACAAAAATAAATACATGTTTGAAGGGCTATTAATTTTCAGCTTATCATTCTCATCGACTTGTGTGTGTGCTTTTTTTTCTCTCTGGTGAATAAAGTTAAAAAAAGCTATTAATTGTTTGTCGTCATTCCAAAAATAAAACGAAAACAAAAAATAAACGTAGCAAAGCCACTGGTCGTTGGCATTATTGCGGAATGTTGTTTTCTTTTTTCAACCTCAAAATTTTATGAATGAGTCACATGTTTCGTGTATTTTTAAAAATAAATCAGTTTAAATAGTTTTTGTTTTTTTTTTTGTATTTGATTTTTTTTTTTTTTTTGTTCTACCCATTGCTTTGTTGAGCCGCGTATTATTTTTAGACAGATCCCTCGAACACTCTAACAATATACATAGTTTCATATGGCCCGTCGCATTAATTTAATATACTAGAATTACACAAATAATTTCAATGTCTGTGATTGACTAAAAATATCATTCGCATAATCGAAATTAGATTGAAGCGAATAAGTTTCAAACAAAAAAAATACATTTATAAAAAAGTGTTTTTCGTGGATGCCAAATAAAAAAAAATATTATTGGTATTTTTAAGTGCCTGCTAATTTGACATTGGTAACACTCACGCGTTTGGTATCGTGACAGATATGTACTGTCAAACGCCTGCTAAAGAAATGGATCGTTGGTTTGAAAAAATATTGCCAAAAGTAGATACATATATAAAATTATTAATTTTCGAAGAAGGCCAATGGCGATTGATTTATCAAAAATGACATCAGGAATGTCACCTCGAAATTTTAATAAAAATCATGTGCATGTCATTTGTGCACATTGTCTGTTTACGCACTTTCGTTTCACTTTTCTATCAAAATCAGCATGCTCATGTGGTGTTATATTTAATAGGATTGTTTTGACAATAAAACTGTCAGAAATTGTCATAACTTCACCACGTTTGGTAGCCAACCCGTTATCAGTCATTTAATGGCGAACTGACGACAGGTTGCGCTAGAATATAAACTATTTAAATTTTATAAAGCAATAAATAGCTGTCGCCTTTTATAGTTGAGTTTCTTTATTACCGAAAAATAAAAAATAAAAATTCCAAGCCTACAATTACAAACTTCACCTCGAGTGGGAAATAATATCACTTTTTTATATGAATTTCACTCTTTTTTATGAGAAGTTATTTCCCATTGTATAGTATTAATAAAATTTCATAAAAACAGAAAAGGAATGAGTCTTTCGAATTTCGAATTTATTTCATTCAAACTTGTTGTGTTTAGACAAATAGCTGAGCTTCAACTACATCCTTACCTGTTAAAGGACTAAAATAAAATTGCGTAGTTGCATCGAAGAGTTTTTAGCCCTGCGACAACTTTCACGTCCGTCTGACTGGCAATCATCCCAGTATTAGGTCCTTTCCAATAGCCGCAATAACTGAAACAATCACAAAAAAGTCATTGCGAATTTATAGGCCTATCCATTATTAGCGGTTACACAAAATTTTGATTGCATTATTAAAACAGTGTTAAGCTGTCAATTCAAAAACTTATTTATCTTAAGCCGACCGATGTCATTTATACAACACGACTTAAATTGTTCGTTGCTAAAATTCGACTGTCACTCCCCAAATCAGAGAGAAGTCCAATAAAGTGTTTCGGGTGTCATCACAACACCTCACCTTGAACGCAAAAGCTAAACGCCAATTTTCCTGTCAATTTAGTCATGAAATTGGGCACGTTCAAAAATCTATAAGACTTAAGTCGTCTAGATTGGTCTGAACTAGATGTAACCTGAACACAAAAACTAGATTAGTCATAAACGTCACTTTTCCTACTTCAGCGACATATACGAACTGTCAACTTAATACTCCATAAAGCCTAGTATCCTGCTCGCGCTAAATCTTAGCGTCCCTAGTCTCCACTTCATTTCTCCACACCAAAGATAAATGCTCGCTAAATTATTAAACATCATATAGATGGGACAAAAACCATTTGTTCATGGTAGTAAACGTTATTTTAATTATTCGCGTACATACAATTTTCGAATTTCAAACGTTAAAGGCAATGCATTGTTTGAATCGTTCCAAAACAATAGATATTATCAAAATTGAAGAAGATATTATCACTGCTGCAGTAGCTCAAATAAGTTCTATCGTATAATTGCAAGCAGAAGACGACACGTTCCTTCTTGTCGGGTAAATCCCTATTTGCATTGTTCCTCCACAAGCCCTGCAATTTTTTTTACTTATCGCACAAATGTTTTCTGCGGTTTCCTCTGAAAAAAATCCAAAGTAAACACAACACAAATGGTTTCCTCTTTTTTTATGTCAAAATTTATCTTCGATTTAATGTACCGGACATTTATTTCGCGAGCTAAATGAGTGGAGACTTTTCATCGGCCCATCTTTATGAAGTTAAGAATTTAGCGAGCGAACAGGATACTGCTTTGCTAAGCTGCCTCGCTAAATTTTATCTTTGTAGACTTTTTTGTATGGGAGAGCGCGAGCAGGATACTAAGCTTAAACGTCAACGAAACATCTGTTCATCATGCCGATCTCAGCCAATCAAAAGTGAGATTCATCAAAACAGACCATACATCAAGTCAGACAGCTGTCAGACTAATTAAACTAGATCCGAGAACCTCCTCATTAGCAGGCGTTTTATCAATACTCTTTTGAAACTGTTAAACTTATAGAATGCGTGTTTGACAAATTGCAATAGCTCCATGCGTTCATCAAAATTTAAGATAGCAGACAACCTTCTTCATCGATTTTGAAAACATCGTACCCACTTTAAATGAAACGAATACATTTTCCATCGTCCTGCACAGCTAATGTATTGCTTACATAAAACCCTGGTACTTCCATTTTCCCCAACGCAATATGGAAGTAAATAAATAATTGAGAGTGGAAAATTTGCAACTGTGCGATCAAAAGTTGTTTACAGTTTCATCCGTTGATGCAGAAAAAAAAAACACAGAAAAACATTCGTATGAATAAAAACAACTTAGTGCACTTATAATGAAATTGCATGAACCAATTGCATGTTGTTTACAACTTGGGGAAACAAATCCAAGGCGATGACACTTACATATCATCATTATGTTTACACATGTGTGGAATATTTGTGCGGCCAAATGCGTCCAAGGGATTAATATAATGAAATGGAATAATGAGCACACGCGCAGATATACTGTACAGCGCACAATCAAAAGCAATTTTTGTTGTTTTATTTTTTACAATCTAGTACTTTTCAATGACATTCTTAGAAACATTAAGGGCACTCAGTTAATCTGGATAATTTATAAAGTTTGTATAATGTATACATTTCTGCGGTGGTGCATGTGCACATGCCTCGGCAATGTTATTGTTTAGACGTTTGTCAAAATCAGTTGTTCACAGAGTTTCCAAATTTCTCAATAGGGTAATTCGCGACAACGTCAGTGTCAAATAATAAGAAGAAAAAACAAAAGAAGAAAAAAGTGACAGATAAAACAAAACAGATTTTAAATAGCTGTAGCATAGTTATGGTAAAAATTCACTGAATAGTTTATAATAAAGTGTAAAACAGAATGAAGCATTGTAAAATTGTAACTATATTTATAAAATCTATTTGGTAAAAGCTGTGAATTTAAAGTAATGGGAGTTGTGCGCTTTCTAAGAATATTTGAACAAGGCTTTTTGACTTTTTTATCCTACAAGTTTGTTTGACATTTGAACAAAGAATATAGCCCATCTGTGAAAGGATGGGCTTCGCGAAATACTTTATAAATTATTAACATTGACAGAAAATTAATTACTCACATTGGAATTTGGAAGTAATATTCGGAGAAAATGAACATTAATATTTAAATCAAGCTATACGTATTTAGTCGGCCATTCAAAAAATGGTTAACAGTATAGAAAAAAAAACAACAACATACAAATGGCGCCAATACTGGCGCTTGCATTGTTGCCTACATCATCACTGCCTTCGTTCTCCATTGTTTTGTATGGTGTTAGCAACGACGACCACGAACCCACTTACTTAACATGCATCCGGTGATGACAATTCTTCGTACGACCTCGTCAGAGCTTTGGAGTTTAGAGTAGGCGTGGAGGGAGGTGTGCGCATACCTCTACTCCCGATACTGACAGCTACGGGCTTTCATGGAAGTCTTTGCCCTACGGTCCGTCACATGGAATTTCCTGTTACACACTTGTTTGTTGCTAAATTTCACGTGAATTCAACTCGATGTTATCGTTAAGAAAATATTTCCATTTCGCAAATACTACGCAAACCCATAATCAGCAAATCGGAATGTGCTACGAATGTGTGTACTGTCGTACATTGTAAATTAAAAGCCCATAAATACACTAACAAGCTTCAGTCCCGTACCGGTATTATGAGTTGTTCATTAATTGACAGTTAGCGCAGTTTGTGTGCTCTTTTATTGAAATTGATGAGGGGGGGAATATATACTGCGCTACTTAATGTTTTTTTTTTTATTATTATGATTAAATCACTCGCCAGGAAATACTTTTGGCGTACAGACAGTGCCTTTGGCACTGTTACATTGTTGGCAAAAATGCTTGCTATTGACGCACTAAAACGTTTGGTGGCGCCTTTCGCTAAGTGTTTTTTTTATACTCCTTGTACGTTATACACCTAGCAATGGAATAGGCGAATATTTCGGGGAAAATTCAGAACCTCTTCGAAGAAATATATATCTTTGTTGTTATTCTAGTTAACTTGACGATGACTATCAGTTACCATAAATAGAATTAATGAACCACTATACGACTTTTCGAATAAATTCCCAGAAACAGAACGCCTTTTTTGACAGTTAATTGACGTAACAATATTAAACTGATTTATTAAAATGATTAACAACTATAAAGTTTGACAAGAGGTTTTCAATGTCAGACCACGCAGGACTGACAAATCCGAGACAATGAAACTGGACACGTTTCAGTAAGGATGGAACTGGAGATATCTATTGAAACTCCCCCTAACCTAAAAAACTAGACTGAATATAGTTCAGACTTAAGTAGAAATATTACAAGTGGTGAATGTCACGTTCTGCAAATGCCTACTCGTTGCAAGTGTAACACAGAGTTGCAAGTCTTATCATCATCAGTAACTTGTCTCCACTTATAGACAAATTGAGCTTGACCTTGTCAGACTTGTTGTTGTGTTGTAAGCCCCTCATATTTTTGGAAATAACTTTTCCTGTTACCAAACTCCCCGTGACTTCTATCTGACTCGGAGTTCATAAATTGACGTCTATGCTCCCGTGAGAGAGTAATCGTACATCATTTGCACAAGGCAAGTGACAGTCATCTTCGTTCGATCACCTTCAGCAAAACACTCAAAAATTGCGCTTACACAAACTTTGTTGCATTGCCAGTGATGAATAATGATTAAAATGTGCACACACAAAAAAACGGCGCTAATATGACACACTCAATCAGGAAATGCCTTTCGTTTATGATGGCTGCATTCGCGCGAGTTGGGTGGCGCCAGCCGGAAATGTGATATTTAATAAGTAGTATTTTTCCATTGCTTTGGACTGACACCATCACTGCCTCGTATACTTATCTATTCATTTCCACTTGCTGCCGCCGTCCGTAGCTGTCTAATACCTATGTGCGGAGATTTCCCCGAGAAATTGGAGAATCAACGAGTTTTAATTTACTCCATTGTGGTGGCAGACATTCAACTTGTTATGGAGTATTGAATTCTACGCCGTTCCCCATTTCACTTTGGTATGAAGAAAAAAAAGTTGGATTTTCTCACCTAGAACAGACACGAATGGAGAAAATGGCAACGAGACGAGAAAAAAAAATTGAAACCATTTGATGTATGAGAATCAGTGGAATGTGAGTTATTGACAGTTTGAAGTGGTTTGTTTCGTTTATTGTCTGCGCCTGATGGAAGTGTGGGGTAACGAAGGCCACGTGAATGCGCGGAATATCGGTGGGTAACCCATTTAGATGCGAGTTTTGGTTGAATGCCTTTATTTTTTGTTGTTTTCTGTTGTTGCATTTAAGATGTAAATGTGTAAACTGCAAACTCACAGGTTACTGGGTGTCCTTACATTTCGAACTATCTCCCGTCTTCCCCTTCTGTATTTGCAACAGTTTCACGCACTAAGCGGTAAGTGTATTCCAAGGGACTTTTGTGTCAAAATTCGGTACAAGCTATGTAGAAGATAGACGCATAGAACCTCGTTCCAGATGTCAAACATATTTGACAAACATCCTATTATTCAGCGCCACTGTTTCATGGTGTACGTTTTCATTTTCTAAATGAAATTCGGAACGTTTTCCAACGTTAGTTCAGTCATTTGGTACCTATACATTTAGAAGGGGCATTTTTACAGTGTCAGTTGTCAAATAATTTTCAATTTCAATCAATCCGTTACGCAGTGGCTTAGTGGTCAGTATGTTGAAGACTACTAAGCGAGGGGTCCCAGGTTTGAAACCCGACAAAAAAACATAAATTTCAACATAAGGTTGAAAGAGCTTCTCAATTGGCCCTTTGGACTGGGGATAAAATTGTAGATCCCTTCCATTCGTCCCAAAAATACAAACTCACACAAAACAAATGGTTGTGAGAAGATAGGCCTAGGGTCCCTACTGACTTGTTGCGCCAACTATTTTTTTTTTTTTAAGTCCATTGCCACAATATAATGAAATAGCTTCTTAGGCCAATGTCACATGAGCTGCTTTTTCCGCGCTCCCATTTAGTCGAGCAATTTGTATGACTTTGTGCGCTGTCATCTAACAGACGCAAATGTATCTCCGTTGGTTAGAAAACACTAATTTTTCTGTCAAAGTGTCAAAGATGTCTGACTGAATCCAACCTCCTGCCAGGGTTGTACCTTGTGCGGGTGCGCGAAGTAAATGCATTGTCCAACGTATGCAGACAAATTGAAGAGCCAGCATGACAAAACAAATGTGATTTACCCGCGTGCAAATATGCGCGTCTATTCCAGGTACCAAATAAAGAATATGATATGTAACCTTACTTCACCCGAGTCACATACCATTGGCATCATAACTGAACGCGCCGCTAGCTATAGCTCTATTCTAAGAAAATTGGAAAAATAAAAAGAAGAACATTTTTATATAAAACCGCAGTCGGATAATGCACACGCTGTCTCGGGTTTCTAATAAACAACAACAAATTAATTATTCATTAGACGATGTATGAAATATTTACCCGGCTCGGTTGACACTCTGCTATATTCATAATGCAATAATTTACAAATTCTACAACGCGACTTGGAAAACACTTCTCACCACTGAAAGGGGGTAACGAGAGACACTCTAAATTGACAAACAGAAGAAGTAGTTTTATTATGCGTTTTTATTGCCTCGCAATGATCACAATTTCCGATTCACCTTTGTTATGGACATTTTATTAAGTTATCATCAGGCTTGTTTGTGTGTTTCATTCATTCCGAACACGTGCAATAGAAAATTAACCGCCAAACAAACACAAAATTCATATTCGTCTGCGTTGAATTTAATTGCCGCGGTGTGGATTTATTGCCTCTATTAGAAGGCGACCGGTCATTGTGTTGTCGTGCGTGCGTGTTGATTCCATTTGGCGCATACCAATGTAGCGCAATGGAACCCAGAAGGGAATGAAGCGACTTGACACCACGTTTGGCCTATTGCTGGATCAGTATGTGGAACGGTAAACCAGTTATACTTCATTCCACACGTCAAATCTGTTATTACTGAGTTACCAACTGTAGTAGAGGCTTTAAACTCTTTGACTAACTCCGGTTTAGTTTTTCAAAGTGACACGCCCACTCTGGAATGTTCGATCCGATATATGCTGATGATTTTTAATTACAGTCATGAATATTCCGGCTTTTGCGTTTTATTGATATTGAATTAATGCCGTGTCGTGTATGTAAATGCGATTGCATTTTTGTTTTTCTCTTTTAAAACACAAATGTTACTGGATCAGAATTTGACGTAGAGAAGCCATCGCGAAGGCATCGAGCTACTGTAATGCCTGCTTCGCTTAACGTGCTTTGTAATTTGATTGTGCGTTTTCGAAGTGTGAAAGTCATACGAGTATAAGTCCAAAATTTGACTCATCTGTATAATCTGTTGCGTCGAAACTTCACAATGGGTGACATTAGTGACGGATTGTGAACGTATGTGCGAAAAATCGAACTTACTCATTCAGTTTTGTGAACTTTTGACAGAGATAGACACTTCCTGCTTCTCGAAACCGCGAATGACTGTTAGAGGTTACATTTTTGAAAATTCGTGCAAAATGAACGTCAAAACTTTAAAGACATTTGATAACTCAAAATATTTGGTTCGGAATTGGAATAAAAAAATTCCAACTTAAGGTTTTTTTTCCACTGCGCCACCTCTAGCGAACGTCTGACAAACATCCGAGAGTATAACCGTCATGAAAGAGCTTCTCAATTACCCGTTTGGTTGTGAGAAGCTGGGCATAGGGTCCCTACGGACCTGTTGCGCCAACTATTTATTTTTTTTATTGAAATAGGACTGTGGCTAGAAACATCTTAGGTAACTACATTAGTTCTGCGAAATACAGGTCTGCGGAGATTGCCCCCAATCAATGCAAACCCTAAAAAATCCCCCTAGACTGACTAATGTTCTGAAAAACGATAGGACAAACTCCTCCAGAGTACCCCAGGACGCTACGACTTTTGTGTCGAGCGACCAACTACATGTCTGATGAAATCGATAAATCACCTCCCGAGGTGTTTGTAAATAAATGCTAAAAACTCGAACCGCAGTCACAGGAACTGCCGGAGGATGAAGCACATGCCAAAATCTTTTCTAAGTTTTGAGAGAATTAAGAACAAGGCTATTACGTACGATGTGATTGTTTTAGTAGCAGGGACGATATTTACGAGTAGCTAAGCACTTTGGGCACAAGTTTTGGACCTTGCGTCAATACTATTAAAACCGAAGGAAGGTACCGAAATAAACGCATTTACGAATTTGTGAATTTGTCATGCAATCTCTGAATAAAGAGAGCTCATCACGTTGTCTAAATTATTTTTTGACTTAAAAGGTCTCGATTGCTTTAGGCGTTTTTCTTTTTTAGTTCAGAGCTGAGCTCTGAACCGAGCTCAAGCATTGTGAGCGCCCTCTGAAGCCAGCGTGCTCAGATCTTTCTGATGTATTTATGAAACACACTTGAGCTCATAGCTGTCATTTGTAATAAATCTATGTATGTATAAATTGAATATTTATTAATCGTTAATGATTAAATTGGTTAAGCTTCAGTTGCAGAACAACAAGGTTCGTCCGTCATTTCAATTATTTTGTTTATCCTGTTTTTCTTTTTCTGTCAAATGCGACTGTAAGTGTGTAATCAGCTTTTCACTCAGCCGCTCAGTCAATTTATTCTGAGCTCATAGAGCGCGCTCTGAACGAAAAAAGAATCACAAATTCGGAGCTCTGATGTATCTGAGCTAAAAATGAAACACGAACTTTTTGTATAACAGTTCAGATTGTGCTCTGAACTAAAAAAGAAAAACGCCTATTGTTCCCAACCTTGAATCATCTGCAAGTATTCTCCAACTTCATTCAAACGCAAAACCGCGTTTGGCAGGGATGTCAAAACTAGACATGGTTTTCCATAATTTATTGGATACTGTCGTTTCTGCGGCTTTAAAGTCTTTAAACAGATGGTGAGTGTCGGACTGGATTTTTGGTTGTTGTTTTTTTTTTTGGAGAATCTGCCGTAGTGTGAATTTTTGTCCAACCCATTTTTCTTATGGAGCAGATATTTTATTAGCCACCAAAAAACTTACCAGAGAAAATGTATACTATGCACTGTACTAATAACAAATTTTAGTCTCGACTTAAAATTTACGGAAGCTCACAATTGCTAAATTTGCATGGAAAATATAGCCCTCGGCGTTACCAATAATCAACTTTAGTCGGGCAAAGATTCCACACTTTCGGAAAACCCTTTACCAATAAACACACATAGTTGCCAGAATAGCGCTAACTACAGGGTTAAATGTTAATGTCGAGAAACCCATATGGTTATCTGGAGCATTAGCTCAATAAATCCTCCTTAATGTCGTTTTCCATTGAGACCACCGAAAATCTTTTTCAGATCTCAGATTTTATGCGGCTCATGGAACATGCAACGAAATTGATCTGCTTTTGTGAATGGATTAGTGCGTTATTTGACAACAATATCAGCTGCTCAAATTGCATTTGTTTTTGGTAAAATCAACCATGGAAATCGGCTTGAAAAATGTTTGCTCTGTTGTATATACAAATGGTGTAGTTTTGGTGGTTCGTAGTTTCCAGATGATGAGGAAGACAATGAAGATAATAATTCCTCCAAAACTATGTCCATTGCTGTTTATATATTTCTTTATTTTGGTTTTCACTCAACTTTGCACATCTGTTTTAAAACAAACTTCTTTAAATGACGTAGAACATCTGTGCAGTATTTGTGGTAGTATGTGTAAATCTTAAAAAATATCGAGATTTGCAAAAAGTGAGCCGAATCAAAAAAAGATTGATTTTTTTCCCCAATGGAACGCCAAAAGTGATTTAGATCAAAAAAAAGATTGATTTTTTGTCCCAATGGAAAACGACATAAATGTCATTTTCAAGAGGAGTGTTGATCCACCACCCAAAATGGCGGTAGTATGGAATTGAGTAATAGAAACGAATTTAAATACGCTACTGTTCACCCTGGGCGTTTATAATTATAAACAAATTTTAGTTAATTGTAAATTACTTTCTAATTTTATACAACAATGCAAGTGCTTTTTAAGTCTAGCAAACACAAATTTGCACAAAATTGAAAAATATTGCATATTTTTTTTTTTCTAAGCGCTTGAAATATATATATCTAATATTTTGATTAAATAAAATGGTTAGTGCTTTTCTCTGCTTTATCTTGTTAAACCGCTTTTTTATTGGTCTTCCTTTTTTAATAGTTTGCAAGTAAAGAATACATGCTTGGTAAAAAATAAATTTGATATAAGTTTGGGATCTTTCCATGACTTTTTTGAGAGTCGTCATAAAGACAATAAGATTGGACAGCTCATACCTGAATACCTACTTATTTTTCTACAATTCTCAGCAGGTACCTTAGGCGGCTTAGGTAGATATTTGGCTACAACCAAACCCTCTTTGAAAAAGAAGTTTGTTCCCCGAGAATGAGAACCTCTAATATTGGTGTGAAAAAGTTGACTTCGCGCGGAAAATATAGATACAAAGCAGCATTTAGCAAAATCCACGCGAAATAATATATTTACGAACTTCTGGGGCAATAACAGGTAGTATCTAGTATATCTGAATTCAAGATTTACTGAATTCTGCATTACTTGATGCGAATTCAGAGAGGAGAAGAATGTCCACGGCTTTATATTTGTCGGTTTTTAAGTCTCCCGAATTAAGTAATATATAGCTTAATACAACTTTAAAGGATCAAATTATATTTATCACACTTCAATATACTTTTGCAAGCACTGTTTCGATGCTTGGCAAATTTTAATTCAAACGGAATTGAATTCTCAGGCTATTGTTTCTTTCGAAAATATTCACTTGCTAACGATTTAAATGGGATCTTTAGATTACCAATAAGCTCTGATTTGCTTCATCAGCATACGAATAAATCAAAGCATTCTAAAAAACTGTGCTCCTTTTATTGAATAATTTGAAGAAGATCTTATAACGACACAAATTCACTCATAAATCAATTGTGGAGTATTAGAAAATAAAAAAGTACCGAAAATTGTGTCCGATGGAACGATAGGGCATTACTGATTTGTGTATGATATTTGCAAAATGAGCTGATATAATAAGCTTCAAAGCAGCTTTTGAAAGACATCTGTTGGGCAAATTAATTTGCAATTTATATATTCTTTTTTTTTTTTAGAATAAAATCATCGTTGTGAAATAAACCATTGACCTTGTTTTTCACGAACAAAGGTTATGAAATGTGAAATCTGCGATGACAACAAATGTAATAGATTCTAAAATAAATGGTCGGACTAGGAAATGTTGAGATCTTATTGTTTATTGGTACCGTTTCAATAATGCTTTAAATTTTAACTAATCGTCGATATTACTGTTTGGTTATTAGTAAGGCCAACTGTGAACTCTACTAAAATTTATAGTCGAAACTACAAATGTTTACTGGTGTGTCCATATAGCAATTGTCTGTTAAAATAAAGTGCACGACTGGGTCGAACGAAATATTCTCGTCCATCAAAAGAAGTGGGAGCTTCTTATTGTGTTAATATTCGCTAAAATAAAGTTTTGCGTAGCTGTTATTGCAATTTTATTGGAATTTGGGAGATTATAACAAAATTATATCATAGATAATGTATGTGAAAATAGATGGGGAAATATAAATAATTAAAAAAACATTTTTTTTTCCGAATATTTTGAGAAAACTTAAGTACGGGGTCTTATTTCGAATACTGATTTTATCTTTAATATGTATTTTGGTAAAAATCGTTAGAGCGGTTTTTGTAAACCTTGGCAGATATAAAGGACCATTCACATGAGAGCGACCAACTACCACAACAATTAATGCATGTAGATCCGTACATGTACAAAAACTATTTAAACAAAACTAATAACAGCAAAAAACAAATAAATGATATTGAGTCCTTCCCATTTGAAGTATGTTACCTTTTGATCTGTTGATTCAGTCATATTCTTTTATTTTTGTACAAAAAAATGCCAAGTTTGAGGTTAAGTTCGAACGAATGTTTTATTCGTTGGTTTGTGGAACTCGAATTGAATGATGTGGATTTTGAACAAACTTTGACAATTCGCGCCAAGGGTGTATTCGTTCGCGGCATAAATTTTGAAATTTGAAATTTCGTTATTTAAACTGTTTATTAACTTGATTTCTTAATACATTTTGATGGGATAATTAATTATCCTCCTCTTGGAATAGTAAAATGTCCAATTTTCTGTTCATAAATGCATCAAAAGTGGTTTATTCGCATTTCAGCAACTAGTTCGCTCGCTCCAATGTGAATAGTCCATAACAGTACCAAATATTGCAATGTTTAGTTTGAAAAAAAAAACTATTTAGCTAAAAACCGAGTACGAGTTATTCGAGATATGACCAAATTTCAAAATTACCGTTATTCAATTTTTAGCGGAAAACAGAGTATGCAGTTATGTTAACCTCACATAAGCTTAAATATCAATTTTGGTTGGTATGAACATTTTATATGGAATTAATATTGAGGTTACCGTGCAAAACAAAAAACGACCCCGAACTGTAAGCCTCCAAACTCCAAATCCGAAGTTCGAACGACATTGAGACAGACTGACAGAATTTTGCCAACCACTTTTTTTAAGTTCCTCTATCATCGTAAGTCAGAATTGGTTAACTTGTCGAGTTCGAAATTTTGTACGAATACAATATCTTTCTCTTACTACGTAATGGAGAAATTTAAAAATATCATTAATATTGTATTGATTTTGCTAACACCTGAAGAGGCTCACATTGCGGTCACAAACGTAATCATAGTTCCGTAGTAGTTCCAAAGCAAGCATGTATTGTTTGCACCGCTCCCCTATATATTAGAACTATCGCAACATAATTTTCAGTTTTTTACTACAGACATCATTTTACTAATAAAACCATTGCGGAAATATACGTCATACTGCTGTCTTACCCGTAGCCGTTGGAATTTCCTTATTTACCTTAGCGCCTCCTGTATGCAACAGAGAGATGTAAAAGGGGGCTGTGACTTGAACACGGCGGTTACCCTGCACAACCATTTGCTGAAAATCAAAATCAATCAGCTTCAAGTGGATTCGACGGCACTCGCACTATATCTCCATTAACAAATCGTCCTCCATTTTGCGTTTATTAAAAATAAAACTGCACCGAGCTTATCAATGAAAAACATCCTCTGAGCTCTGACAGTGCTGCCCGTCACTTCTGCTCATCTTCCCAGCATATTCAATTTTTTATTTATTTGTTGTATTGAGGGGAATGACACACAACTTGGTGTCTCGACTTGTTCATAACAAAATAACACACGTATAGAAGACAACACTTGAAGGAAACAAGTACAAACATATGCACACAAACAATAAACCATTAATGAAAGAACATAAATTTTATTTTTTGATATGTTTTGATCCCAGAAAAAAAATTTACATACAAATATGTCAAATGTGAGGACTAAAACCGAGCCCAGGGAGGGAGGAAGAGGAAACCTCTCGGTCCCTGATTAAAAAAGCAAAACAAGCTTGCATCCTGTTTACATTAAAGTGTGACAAAGCATACAAAGTATACAAAAAAAATTGTATATCACATAAATTCATGCGATAGAAAAGGAAATATTAAATAAAAATTAAATTGATAAGAGATATTGCATTGGTATAGTGTGTAGATTGAATATTTGTTTTTTTTTGCCACAGAACTGGTAAATATATGAGTAAAACGTTTTGTTCATTGATAACTTCTAAGCAGCGTGGAGAATACTAATCTACAATTTAAGTGTATATGGCATGGGAAACTTGTTAAACTGGTAGTTGGGTTTGAAAAACACGCCTCCTCAAGTGGAGCTGGTATACTTAGATTATTATAGCAAATGCAAAATGGCGTTGCTCAAACTGTTGTTCGGATACTTTTAGCTGGAAAGAGAATATGGCTGAGTGATTGAATTTTTTTTTCGTTGTCTGAGAATTACGTGCTTGTGTGTTAGGTTAAACAGGGTATAAGGACTCTTATGCAAGACTAGGATTTATAATGGGATCCTGAAATATACAGGCAGAATTCCAGAACGCTGTCCTTCTGCATTACTACTTAAAGCTAAGTATCCTGCTCGCGCTAAATTTAAGCGTCCCTACTCTCCACTTCATTTCTCCACACCGAGAATAAATGCTCGCTAAATTATAAAACACCATACAGATGGGACAAAAACCATTTGTTCATGCCAGTAAAAGTTATTTTAATTGTTCGCGTACATACAATTTTCGAATTTCAAACTTTAAAGACAATGCATTGTTTAAATCGTTCCGAAACAAAAGATATAAGCTAAATTGAAGAAGATACTATCATTGCTGCAGCAGGCAGCTCAAATAAGTTCTTTAATAGCAAGCAGAAGACGACACGTTCCTTCGTATCGGGTAAATCCCTATTTGCATTGGAATTTTTCTGCAATTTCCATATAGCTGATCGTTCCTCCACAAGCCCTGCAATTTTATTTTATGTATTTTTTATCGCATGAAACGGAATTTTTGGTTTTGTGTTCACTTTTATTTATCGCACAAATGTTTTCTGCGGTTTCCTCTGAAAAAAAATCCAAAGTAAACACAACAGAAATTGTTTCCTCCTTTCCTTCTGTCAAAATGTATCTTCGATTTAATGTACCGGACATTTATTTCGCGAGCTAAATGAATGAACACTTTTCATCGGCCCATCTATATGAAGTTAAGAATTTAGCGTGCGAACAGGATACTGCTTTGCTAAACTGTCTCGCTAAATTTTATCTTTGTAGACATTTTTGTATGGGTGATAAAATTTAGCGCGAGCAGAATACTTAGCTTAATCAAGCGCTGCAAAACGCAAACGGATTACTATGATGCAATGCATACTTTTCCAAAACGCATTGTGAACGCATCAACTGCGCAAAGAAAAGCAAACAGAGCATCGTGAATGATTGTGATGCAAATGACATTTGACATTTCAGTTTCAAACGCCAAATAAAATTGATTGATGGCCTGAGTCGTAAAGCCCGTACCTATGACACTACATTTTCGTCATTTTTTTTATGTTGAAAAGTCAGCGGTGTGTAAAAGAGCCTGAAAGTGTATTACGAAAAGGGTAGCAATTGTTTGCAAAGCAACCACAAATTTTCAAACGAATTTATTTTCAAAAAATGTTGAAAAGTAAAAAAAAAAAAGCTGTCAGCAGCTGAAAAATGTAATTTAAATACATTTCTAATGCATTTTTGTTTTGACATTTCTACATTAATAAGGTTGGTGTGTACGAACTCACTCCTATCGGGAATTTTCGTTCTAATTTTTCTTACTGCTCTAGTTTAATTTTAAGTGCAGAAAAAATGCAAACAAAAATGTAGTGTCATACGGACTTAAGTAAAACAATATAATTTTGTAATAAATTACCAAGTTTACTTTGGTTTGCAGTAACAAATGCATAACAAGTGCAAAGCAGCGCAAAAGCATTCGTAACCTGGCATCAGAAAAGCAGTGAGCATTCACAATGCGCATTTTTTGACACACGTAAATTCTGCAATAACCGCAGCACTGCAACAAACGAGTTATTCTTATCAAAATATTAGTTAAAACAAGAACTTTTAGTTCACAATTTTTTAAAACTGAAGTTTGCGCTTCTGACAGCACCTTAAATCAAAAATTTGAATATTTGGAAAATTTTTGGCATTACAATATTTTTTCCAGAGTGATTTAGGTTTTTGTTTACTCCCACTAACAAATGTCGAATTGCAAATTGGAAAAAAAAAACTCTAACCTAACTATTTTTGTTTGCACTTTCAGTTTGCAAAACCATAGATATTCGCAACAACCCGGCCGAGTTCAATCGCCTTCAAAACTGTACGGTCATCGAGGGTTTTCTTCTAATCACCTTAATCGATCGTCAAAACCACTCCGAATATGAAAAGTTATCATTCCCTAAGCTGACTGAAGTCACCGGATTCGTGATGGTGTACCGTGTGAATGGCCTCCGAACACTTAGCAATATATTTCCCAACTTGAGTGTGATACGAGGAAAAGAACTATTCGAAGGATTTGCCTTGGTCATTTATGAGAATACGCATTTAGAGGATGTGGGCTTGACATCGCTGACGACAATCACCAGAGGATCTGTGCGAGTTGAGAAGAATCCTGCGCTGTGTTTTGCCGAGACAATAGATTGGACGCAAATCAACGTCAACATGACAAGTGATCAGAACTTTTTTTTGGTGAGTAAGAGTCCACTTTTGCAGCGAATTTTATTAATTTTTGTTTTTTCCTTCCGGTATAGAAAAACAAAGCAAAAGAAGAATGCCCTCAATGTCCTGGTGTGGCGCAAAAACGGGGTGACAATAGCGGATCGAATGTCGTTTGTCAGCAGCACCAAGGCCAGAGGCACTGTTGGAATAGTAGAGTCTGTCAAAAAAGTAATGAATCCTTGACTCCGTCAAATTTTGGGCATAGTGTTGTTAATGCATGTTTTACTCCTCTATACAATAGTTTGTCCACCGCAATGTAAAAACAACTGTAACGATGACCTTAAATGCTGTGATGATGCCTGCATCGGAGGTTGTGCAAATACTAACTTGAGCAGCTGTACGAGTTGTCGGCATTTTTCGAAAATGGACGTGTGTATGGATGAGTGTCCAGCGAACTTTTTCCGAGTAAGTTGTGGGCTGATTGAAAAGTTGACAGCGCTAAGCTATGTTCTGATGTGTTTTATAGTATTTGGAACGGAGATGTGTGACGGCTTCAACATGTGTAAAGGAAATCGGCTACAAACTAGAAGGCACAGTGAAAGAAGCTCTCGTTGCATTTAAAGGTAAGTGCGACACGGTGTGTCCACCTGGACATAACAAGTTCGAGCACACGTGTACAAAATGCGTGGGCAAATGCTTTAAGGAGTGTGAAGGAGGCCTCATCGACAGTGTAGGAGCTGCCAAGCAAATGCGTGGTTGTACACATATCAAGAAATATGGATTGGTCATCAGTATTAAACGAGGAGGACGTAAGTTTTGACTCAAAACGGCAAAAGTTTGATTGATTCTATTGTGATTATGCAGGGCATCTGATGGAAGAGTTGGAACAAGGGCTCTCGATGATTGAGGAGATTGAAACCTTCCTCAAAGTCCATCGGACCTACGGCATGGTGTCGTTGGCGTTCTTTAAGAATCTTAAGCGCATCAGGGGCAAAGTACTGGAAAGCGACAAGTTTGTGTTTTTGTTTTGTTGAATAAACTTGGTATACTCAAAATTGTACATTTTTGTATAGGTTTGTTTTATACGTTTTGGAGAATCAAGATCTTGAAAGTATATGGGGAGTCAATCAAACTGTGAAAATGGACGAAGGTCGAGTGTTCTTTCATTTCAACCCCAAGCTCTGTTATTCAACCATAGACAATTTGCGTCCATCTCTTAAGAATGGGTCTCAGTTCGATAAGAATGAAGTGGCTAGCGATTCGAATGGTTCTAAAGGGTCATGTGAGTTAAAGTTTTCAAAGAATTTCGAAAAGAAAAGAAGCTTTTTTTACTCATATAAATTAATGTGTTTTTCATAAAACAGGTAACACAGTGCCTTTGTACGTTAATGTCACTGGCATCTCGTCATCATCAGCAACATTAGCCATCTTAAATCCGATGAAGTTCGAGGATGATCGCGTCTTTATTGGTTATCAGTTTTTTCACACCGAAGATCCATATCGAAATGTTTCCATGTTCGGCCACAGACCTTGCGATGATATGTATGTGTATTTGAACTTGCTGCGCTAAGGATATGTTAATGATGTTCTTTACTTGATTAGTTGGACATCACAGGATCCCACGAAAGAGATTAATCATGTGTTTTTGAACCTAAAGCCCTACACCCAGTACGCGTTTTATGTTAAGACGCAAACAATCTCATCGGAAACCCGAAATGGACAAAGTAAGATTCAGTACTTTCGGACTAAGCCCGACCAACCGAAGAATATTCAATATCTTAAAGCGGTTTCAAACTCTAGCTCGGAAATAGTAAGTGCGGTTATTTAAATAGAATTAAAAACCAATTCGTCGATAACAAGCACATACAACTTGGAATGGAAGTTTAATGTGCTTGGAATGGAAATTCCAAGTTGCATGTGCTTGTTATACGAGTATATCGAGTTTCATAATTTATAAAATTTATTTAGATCATCCACTGGTTTCGGCCCACAGTCGTAAATGGCAACCTCTCACATTATACGATAACTGCAAAACTGGGTACCAACTATAATAATCAGGAAGAATCGCGAAATTATTGCAACGATCGTAAGTGTTGTTTTAAATAATGTTTTCTTAAACAAAATCAATCACGACATTTTCCATATACCACCCGTGCAGCCCTTAAGGAAGCGGTGTCTGGAGAAGCCGCATTTCCCTCAGTTATCGAAAACACCGACTCCGGTCTTCTAAGTAATAATGGTGCAGATTGCAATTGTGAAAAGAATATCACTCGACCGAGTGATTTGAATCTGCAAATAGACGAAGCCTTTCACGAGAGTGTAATCTCTTTCGAGAACAACATCCAGAATTTCGTTTACGTAAAGTAAGTATATTGAGCATTCTTTGAAAAAGTAAAAAAAAAAATAGATAAGTAAATGTAACCACTATTCTGTTCTTGAAGGCAGATAAAGGAGGAGGTTCCATCTGATGCGCATCATCGTTGGCGACGGGCCGTCGAATTCGAAAATGCTCTTCATGAAAAAATCAAGCCAGAATCGATGAGTGAAACTCCATTGCCAAACAGCGGAATTCAATTTTTAATGGACAAGTCGGGCGAGTTCGCCATAAACGTGTCGGCTACTGTGAATGCATCTGTAACGGAATTGGTTTTGACCAAACTAAAACATTTCTCCACGTACACAATTGAGGTTAAAGCTTGTCGGGAAAAAGAAGTGGGAGCTTTTTCTAAAGAGTGCAGTCCCGAATCTCTTGTCTACGGGAGAACACAAAAGTTAGGTAGGAACGATGATAAATTACCTCTAATTGTGCGTTTACACAATAATGTTAAAATTTTCAGACAATGTCGATCTTATTCGGAATCTCCAAGTGGAACTAGAACAGTCAAATACAACTCGAAGCAATTTGCGAGTTAAATGGGAGCCACCACTACGGCCCAACGGTGTTGTGGTATCGTACACGATATTTTACATTGCCGTTGATTCGCCTGATGCCGTACATGAGAAGCGTTGCATCACGGCATTGGATTATCAGTTACATTTTACCAATGGCTATATTCTGACTGGATTGTCAACCGGCAACTACAGTATCTGGGTGCGAGCCAATTCACTTGCTGGTGAGGGCATCAAATCGGAACCAGTTTACAAATACATTCCCGTAGGTTATTTCTCTTATCTAAACCGAATAAGTTTTAATGAATTTGTATTGCAGCCCAATCGAATAACCTGGCAAACAATCACTTTTATTTGCATTGGTATTTCGATTTTCATTGGTATCGTTGTATGCGTGATTTACTACGTTCGCAAGAAGTTCCTTTCACCGCCATCCGATTTGAAGATCTTCCCCACAGTTAATCCCTACTACATTAGTATGCAGTATATTCCCGATGAGTGGGAGGTGCCACGCGAAAAGATTATTCAATTGGGAGCCCTGGGCCAGGGCTCTTTTGGCATGGTCTACGAGGGTATTTTAAAGAATTTCAACAACCAGGATGATACACCGTGCGCCATTAAAACTGTGAATGAGAACGCCACCGATAGCGAACGATTGAACTTTTTGAAAGAGGCCAGCGTTATGAAGCAATTCAATACCCATCATGTGGTGCGTCTGCTTGGAGTCTGTTCTCGTGGTCAACCAGCTTTGGTTATCATGGAACTGATGAAAAACGGCGATTTAAAGGCGTATCTCAGACAACACAGACCAGATGCTGAATCAATGAACCACGGCGATCTGCCCATGCAACCGCCAGCACTAGATAGAATTCTGCAGGTACATTATGCGGAAAAAAAATACATTGAATGATTTTCTGACGCGAAGTTTATACTTTTACAGATTGCTATTGAAATAGCAGATGGAATGGCATATCTGGCTGCTAAGAAATACGTTCATCGTGATTTGGCGGCTAGAAATTGCATGGTGGCGGCTGATTTGACCGTTAAAATTGGTGATTTCGGTATGACAAGAGATATCTATGAGACTGATTATTATAGAAAGGGGACAAAGGGTAAGTTGACAAGTCTAAAAACCTTGTAGCCTCATAACTCAGCCGTATGCGGTTTTCCTTAGGTCTTTTGCCAGTACGATGGATGTCCCCTGAAAGTTTAAAAGATGGCATATTTAGTAGTGCCAGCGATGTGTTCAGCTATGGCGTTGTTCTCTGGGAGATGGCAACGCTTGCCTCGCAGCCGTATCAAGTAAGTATGGCAAAAACTCCTTTATCGTGCCTTCTTTTTGCTATTTCTATTCACTTTCACTGAAATCGTCAGTGAGTGAATTTCCTGCTGATGCAAGTGGCAGTCGCTTGCGCAATAGACGGCGGAAATGAAAAGTCTATAAAATTTACAGAATTAATCCATTTTGCATGAGCTCTTTTTTTTATGGAAAAAAATATAGAACTCTTTTATATTTAAATCTCTTTCAATAGGGCTTCTCAAACGATCAAGTCTTGCGATTCGTAATCGACGGGGGCGTAATGGAACGACCAGAAAACTGCCCCGACAAATTGTACAAATTAATGCATAGATGCTGGCAGCATCGTCCTAGTGCGCGGCCATCATTTATGGAAATAATTCGGTTTTTGCTCGACACAGCGGATGAAAAGTTCAAGGAGGTGTCTTTCTATCATTCAGCTGAGGCTAAGGATATGCTCGATCAAATGCATCCGGGTAAGTGTGTGGTCAAGACATTGACAATGTCAACGAATTATTAATCATGCTGATGCAAATGCCCTTAGATCATGATATGGACGATGTAACAACACCATTGCGAGTGGGAGAATTTGATTATAAATTAAATATCGACGACAATTCGTCAGTAGAGCCTCACGAAAGTCCAGCACTAGACGAAGACGACGAAGACGAAGATGAAGACGACGACAATGCGCAACCCCACTCGCCGTATAGGTGAGAAGAACAACCTTTTTAGGTAAATTTAGGCTATAAACAGAACTTTCAAAATTTCTCTTCTTTTTTTTTTAATTCAAAATTTTAAAGGACATTTTTCAATAAAATGTTTTTGGCATAATTTTTTTTGGCATTACAGTAATTATAATTAACTTATTTATTAAATACGGTAACACAGTAACAATATACATAAATTGAAATTTGGTTTTTAAATCGATACGCGCGAAAATCAAGACTACGAGTTTAAGAATACGCAAGTGCTTTGAACAAATTGGTATAGTTCCTTTGTATTAAATGTGTTTATATTTTCTGTACGGTGGATGTGTTGTAGATTAGTTTTGTTTGTGATAATAATAGCTGCTGCCGAAGGCAGTGTTGACACTGTTGTACACCAATTCTATAATAGTGCGCAATGTGTCCTGCATCGAGTACATTTTCCAGATGTTCCATTGTTTGCTGATGATGATGATCTCGCGAATCCCTCTTTAATTCTGCACATGTGAGAAACTAAGCCGGGTCTCATCTATGGACCGGATGCATTTACCTTTCTACGGTTTATATTTAAAAAAAAAACAAATTTATTGCCAGCTATATATGTTTTAAAGGTTTCCAGTTTCTAATACCATATTCGTAGACAATTTATTTAATGATTGTCACTTGATATATATATATTTCTATGTTTCTGTTTTTCTGGCCAAAAGTGGAAAAGGTACACAGTATCATCGCCGAGGTGTAATCGCTGGACATTGTCTCAACATTTTAAACAAGCCCGGCTCTCTCCCGAAAAAAAGAGAATTCTATTTTGAATCAACGATTTTACAAATACGAAAAAGGGAGGTCTTTATTACAATCTTACCTAATCTAATCTAATACTTCGTACTGTCCATCAAATCTTATCGTCTTACCAACATTTCATAATCAGAAAATACCAATTCGGTTTTAAACGGTTTGGTTATTATACAAACATCCGAAAGTCTGTTGAGAGAGCTTTTCGATTTAATCGTTCGGATACGGCGGTCCCTTCCATTTGTGCCTTTTTGAAAGAGTTATCAATTCATTTTGGTAGTCGTAGAATCGTAGAACTGTAAATTTTTGTTTTGTTATTTTATCATTTGATTTGTTTTCTTAGTAATAAGTGTAGATTCTAAGAAAGGGCATACCAATTTGTTCAAAATGTACCCTGGGTTTTGTTTTAGCCACAATTTTATAATTAAAAAAAAAATATATTTTGGTTATGCTTATTTTTAAACTTAAGTTATCGAAAGCAGTAAACTTCCATTTAGTAGTTGCGATTTTTGTTCATATTTTGCATTTGTCTACACATATATTTTATTTATTTTTATTATTGCACTCCATTTTGTTTTAACCGTGATTTTTCTACTTAAATACAAAATTTGATTATAGCCATGGCTCAGCAAACATAACTAGCAGTACAACCGGTGGCCATTGTAAATACAGCCCAAACATAATAATGAACCAAAGCAATCCATCATTATCGCTTCCATCAACTTCCGCAGCTGCAATGGCTGCATCAATATCCGCCTCTGCCACAGAAAATATCGAAAATGTCCAACCAGATCCATCATACAAATACGACGAGCTAGAACAACTCCAGTCATTTCAGAATAATTACAATGCAAATACGAATACCACCTACAATGCAACTCCAGCGCAAAAAGCAAACAAAAATCATTCATCGAAATATCCAAACAGTCTCAAGCGAGCTGTTGCATCCACAGTACAAAATGTTAGTAATAGTTTAGCACCTTTACGAATATCTAATATGAACTTCCTTCATCGTCGGCTGTTCAAAAACACTAGTAACTCATCATCCGCTGGAGGTAGGGGTAGTCGACGGAATAGTGGTACCAAATCTGAAACATCTAGCAATAACGGCAATAACAACAATTCCAACGCTAGCGCAATGACGCACAACATTGAGACGGGGGCATCCACAGGAGGAAGTCGTTCGTTTTTCTCTGGTCTCACACCGAGTCACACAAGCAAAAATCCAAACTATCAAATTCTCGATGAATCGCTAAATGTTTCAGCAAAACAAGACGAACATGAACAATATCCGTTTGACGAGAAACGATCCCGCACTCGAACTTGCAGCTCGGCCAGCAACGGCAGTGGGAACAGTAACAATACTAATAACGCTAAACAACAACAAACCACAGAACAATGCAATCTAACTAGGGATAATAGTAATTTAAGGACTAGTAGTAATTTTAAGGATACCAAATCATCACAATCACTAAAACAGAATCAACCAATTATTAATCCACCATCTGCACATGAGCTGTCTTCGAGCTCAGGTGTCAACAGCCCTATTAGCATTAAGGACAATAGAAGTACTAGTGACGCATCAAAAGTGATATTGACATATAATACACCGGCAACAAAAACTCCATATCAATTGAAAGAGAATTGGTTAAGGCAGTTACCTCAACGACCACCAAACGGATTTATTGGACGTGAAGGATAAACAACTTTTTACTTACTTGAGGAAAAGTAAAAATACACAAAGACCGCGAAATAGTTTCCAACAAAAGTGTACGAATTGTTACCCTGATTTTTATTTGATATTTCTTCTTTTTTTTCATATAACAAGCATCAACTGTTGAACAGTTATGTATGTAGCAATATAATAAAATCAGTATTTTTTTGGGTTTATTAGAAGCCGACCTTACACCATTTCTCTTAACAAAAATTTTGATGGTTAGTTTGTAATTTGACGAACTTGAGATTCAGTTTTGAGAATGATTTGATCACCGGTGGTTGTGCAAAGGTAATGTAAAGGTTTTATTAAAAAACAAAAATGTCTGTCTTCGCAATTGATGTTCTTGTCTCTTTCTTGTTTTCTTTAAAAAACTGATTTTACTGTTGTTCATTTAGGGAGCCAATATGTATCGGATCTTAAATCTGACCACTGTGCAGAAGTAATGTTCTGGCCTGTTTAGTGGAGTCAGCTTAGCGGTGTCATTACAATGGAGAGATCTGCCTTCGCAATAACCACTGAGAAAACTCAAAAATCGTTCTTTTACCTCTTTTCTTTTTCTTCTGTGGGCGCATTGGTTGGACTACTGAGAGGTTCCTGATTTAACTTTGAAACTATAACTCAGAAGTCATTAGAAAGTTGTCAAAACAATGAAAGAGAATATACTAGGCTGACGTCTATACGGAACTTTTGCCCTCACTATTTGTTTAGTATAAAGTATAATCTTTGAACTTGCAAACGGTCGCATACTTCCAGAACTTGTAGGTTAGGTTAGACGCAGTGTTATAAGGAAAACCGTCACAAGACACGGCACCTTAGTTCGCCCATCGCGATCCCTGGTAGAACCAACAGTTAACAGTTGGGAAAAACCTCCGCAAAACATTTATTGTCCTACAAAAACTAAATACTTTCGCTTTATCTTCTATGCTTTCAGAGAAGTAGTTTCCTAGTATTTTGTTTCGCGTGCGCGCGATGTGATGTGTGATGTCCACAGAATCTAGACAGATCCATGTCCCAAAGTCCCCATCTTTTGGCATGCTTTCCGAAAAGACAGATACCCAGACAGGATTCCTATCGCTATTCTTAGGTTTGACCTGCTTAGTTTAAGGATTAAGGCTTGTAAGTCAGTGCTAAATATAAAAGCGACATCGAATTCAGACCTCACTTATAGCCAAAAAGAAATCGTTCAGAAAATAGCTAAATAAGGTTATTTCAATTTTAAAAGAAATGTCGCCATGCCTTATTTGCTCCCTCGTATTTAAAACAAATGAAACCATTATGCAGTCGTGTGTTTTTGTTCCAAACAAAAATGTTATACAACCCTCCTTGTAATTATCTTAGATGTTAGATCCTGTAACAAGAATTGTTTTAGTTCCTCAAAAGGGTTAGTGATTTAGATTTGCTGGATATGAGGACTGGTACAACTCGTAAAGATCAAATTGATAACAAGTGGAACTGGAACATTCCTTGTATTTGAATATATTCACAAATCTGAAAGTAATTAGCTGTAAATACAAATTTACTCCTATGAAGAGAACCTCTCGCGAACACAGCACAAACCTTAACGTATACTACAATTTAGAAGTGATTTTCAAACAAATCCGATTGCGTTCACCTTTGTTCTACGCACTCCCTGTGTATTTACCGACTAGGTTTAACTTTATTTGTACAATGGCGATGTCGGAAGTACACAAAAGCCGTCTTTGCATTACATTCAATCTGGAGCCCAATGTGAAATGCGTCACGGGAAATGTAACAAAGCAACATAATGATAATTCGTTTGACAGAGTTTTTGCTATTACACACCTTCCTACTATTATTATACCTACTAACCTTTATTACATATTTACCACATGTGTTCGATTCAATACGTAGAAGCTGGAACAGAAAACGCGTTTCATTCAACTTCAAATACAAAACTCGATACAGCTTCTGTAAAAAACGCACATTTCCTAAAATTTGTAAACAAAAATATATTCATGCTCCACCAAGAGCTGGCGTATGTAACTACTTTGCTGAATCATTGCTTAAGCAAGAAAAAGTCAAAACTTTTCTACATAATAAAAAAAAACTAGTTGATTAAAAAAAGAAACAAAACAAAAAAATGTATCAAGTTTTAATTTATAAAAAGAAATAATCGAAAACCACAAATGTTTGCAATGTTCTAAAATTTGTTGGTGAGTTTAATTTGTTTTTTTTTTGTACTTTTTTTGTAAAAAGCAGATTAACTAGCTTTTAGAGAATAAAAACTTAAAAAAAGCTTGTTTTGTGTAAAAACTAAATTGATAAAAACATGTGTAACTTTTTGAACGAAAAAAGAAAAAGGATAACGTACCAAAAACAAAAAGAAAAAACAATAAAGTTTTTAATACATAATTATAGTAACATTTTAACTAACTAGAACTTTAGGAGGAATTAACGTAAATTGTAAAACGAAAAGGTAAACTTAATATAAATAAATTTAGATGCGTCATGAAAACGTTCTGAGAACATGTTGCTTGCGTGTAGGTCAGTTTTCTTTCTCTTGAACAATGTATACATGCATGTATATATACGGTTTGTTTGTTGTGACCGATTGCTCAAATGATATACGTTTATGTACAATTTTTTTTACATATATAAATTTGGCGTACATAACGAAATGGCCTGAAATATCTTGTACTTAATATGTGAATAAATTTACGATTTTCTAAACAAAATATGAAAAGGTTTTCCAAATATTATATACATTTTGTCTTATTGTAAAAATAAAAATAAAATCAAAAACCTACGCAACGCAACCGCAAATCTCTGCCACACATCACTATTAATCAACATTATAGAAGTAAATAATAACATATTTCTTTTTTATATATAAAATAAAACAGAAAAAAAAAATTAGTAACATTATTTTATTTTGCATTATATATATTTAGCTTAATTTTTTGTTGTTTTTTTTTATCTAAAAAGAAAATGTTGTTAGTAGTCTTATTGTAAAAAAAAAATTAAAAATATTTTATAACTATAACAATATTTGTTCTTAGATTAAGAAAGCCTTTTATATATATGTACATAAATACATATAATAAATTCATTATCCAAGGAAAATACTATAATTTATACAAACAAACAAAAAAAATTAAAAAAAAAAAACAAAGGATAACGTTTTAGTAATAAAGGCAGGCAAGAGATTGCAACAAACTAACAAACAAACAAAATTGCAGTAATTTTAACAGAAAATCATTATGAAAAGGAAAGAGAAATATTGCAAACTACAACAATGCTAAACTTAAAGATAATATAGATTTTTTAAACACATTACCAAACTCTTCTTCATACATAATAACAACCAATTAATTATTGCATAACTATTTATTTTATATCTAACGTTGAAATTATGTTCTACACAACAAAGTACAAAACAAACAAGAGAACTAGTTTTCTTTTTTTTATATTCAAATAAGATAAACTTACCAATAGCAAAAATCAGACAAAAAACAACAATAAAACAAAATAGATTTAATCCGATTTTTTTTATTTATACTGTTATTTTACACGCCAATCGAATTTTTTTTTATTTTTCTTTTTCTCCGATATAAAAAAAAAGATTTTTTTCCATACATTCAGACATAACCCCAAACAGCAATAAGAAACAATAATTTTAAACAAAAATCCTGAGCAAAGAACAACAACTGATTTTCAATTCTATTAATTTATTTAATTAGACGTAAATATTTAACATGAACCACAAACAGGCACGAAATAAAGCGCAGCTGATGGAATGTGTTCTTTTTTTAAGATGGGCAGTTTATATGAAATACTAAAATAATAAATTTTTAAACGGTATCACAAGCTCATAGTTCCCGGTAACATTTAAACCAGTAAAATGGGCGGAAATATTTCCTGTTTATTTCCTGGGTAAGTCAATTGCATTTTTATTGTAGAAGAAATGCCAGTCTTTAAAAGAAAAACGTATTCCTTCAAAAAGCGCATCTGCGATTTTCTTATACACACATTCTCTCTTTTTCAACAACTCTCTATTCAATGTTCTTTATTATTTGTATTTACTTTCGTTTTATTTTTTTTTTTTTAGTTTAAACAAAAGTGCAACAAAACTAATTCCTGTTCAAACACACATGCAATAGTTAAATAAAATTTTGAATGCAAAACACTTTTTTTAGATATATAATTTAAATATGTATTTTATTTATAAATACACATAAGTTCCAATTAAATAAAGAAATAGTTCCAACTATAAAATAAATAGCGGATAAAACGTAAACATATTTATAACCTTACATAGAAACTGAACAAAAGTAAAATACCAATTTTAGTTTTTCTTTTATAAACCAATTAAATATTAATAATCCGTATAAATATGAAATAAAAACAAACACAATAACCAATAAATTAAATATAATACAAGCAAATTAACGAAATGAAATGGAAAAACAAAATTCTATGGTAATTGTATTTGAAATTTATATTTGAATGGTTAAAACACAGATATTTACACTCACAAGACTGAAATATATAGTTCCTTTGTTTTTATGTAAAAAAAAAAATAAATTAATTGGAGTTATTAAATAAACGAAAAATAGAAAAATGCATAAAACCCACAGGTTAAAATTACATTTTAATTACAAAAAATGCAGACTTTGATTAAAATTTAATTAAATAAAATATGAATCGAATCAATTGTGTTTTATTTTGCTTTATAAACAGGTCATCTATGGAGGATAATCTTTTTTTCTATAAAAATAAGCTTATTCAGCATACGAATGTATGTGAAAGGTGAAATGTCAACTAAACAAAGGAGTGTCAGCAAAAATGGAAACACATATGCTATGCATAAGGCATACGGCTGTGTCTTTACTTTCGTGTGTGGTAAGTTCAGTTACTTACTCAGGTCATAAAATAACCGAAAAATTGCATAACCTAAAAGGCTGAAAGCAGTTTTGAAATCAATAAAATAATTAAAATATTATACCCAACTTCGGCAAACTTAAAGCTAAAAGCAAGTCTCTCAAAACCACTTTTTTACTTTTGTAAAGGGTTTTCAAATGGGCTCGATGTTCGCAGGTTTGCCCTTGACAACCTGTGGCGGCCATGTTGAGATGGCGTCTGTGGCACGGCTACCGTTTTATGATTTCGTTGAGGAGTACATAAGCAGTTTTTTGGGGAGTACCGGGGAGTGCAAAACAATTATTACGAAATTAATTTATTTGCAACAGGTTTTCCAATTGGACGAGTTAATGTTGGCAGCGTTGGCTGGCTCCATCTAATCTGGTGTTTATTATTCCGTCTCTAATGCCAAATCAACATGCAAAAGTTGCAGAATTGAGCAAATCAAATGATAAAACTTTACTATCAAAATGTGCAAACTCTGCGCGCTTTGCATCAATTTTATGGCTCCTTCAAAATTCGACTCTTTCGTGGCCGGTCGAACACACAAAATCTTAATGAAACATCAGCGTAGAATTTGTTTTGCAATTTACTACTAGACTATAGATAAATGTAAAGACAAGGGAAAATAGTTCTAACCAGTTGGGTAAAAATAGGAGTACAATGTGTGTTTGGGGAGTACGGAGTACAATACTCCTATTGTAGTACTTTCGGCAACGCTGATCTGTGGTCTGTCTAACTTGGTGTGTATTAATCAGTCACTGGCAAATTACCATGCATGATTGAGCAGCACGTCAATATGATAAAACTTTATTATCAAAATAAGTGTTATCCAGTGCACACCTTGCACGCGTCACTCCCATTTTACGACAGACGCAGTGGTCCTTTAAAGTCGACTCCAACTTGTGGTAGCTAAATTTGAGGCAACTGGTTCGGTAAACGATCTGCCAACCCGTACGGCAAATTGTGATACCATCTTCGATAACGATGTAGGCGACATGTGTTTCCAGCGCAACGGGGCTGAGTGTCACACATCGGCCCGTCCTTGTGGAAAAACCCTTTGTTTATTGCATAGAATGTGGTGTTGACAAATGTCACATTCGCAAATCACCGATATAAGTAAATGAAAAATCTGTTGAGTTGCAGGAGATTAATGTACAAGTAAAAACCTAGTTTCGAATAAAATCGTGTTGATCATTATTTTTAAAATCGTGGTTGTTTTGTTGTTTGATTCTTCATATTTTCCTATTGTGTATTTCGATTCCCGATATTTTCCTGGTTGTGTTGTTCGATCTGTTCGATCTAGTGCTAGATAGACTAAATCCGAATTAACTGAAATTCTACATAACGATTGTCAGAAGGATAATACCGGCTCCCATACCGACAGCTGGCCTGACGACAGCGTCTTTCGTATATAAAACGAGTGTATAGCCGGAGGCATAACAATATATTTCGACGGAACTTGTTTTTGTTCACGGTGACAAAAACATCGCTGAAGAATTAAATAAATATTTCATAAAAAGCATCAGTGAAATGAATGAAGGAAACAATTATCACGCCATAAAAGGAATCGATTATCACGCCAAAATCAAAGGGACAGATAATTGTGAGAATTTCAGACCTATAAATTCGTTTCCGATATACCTACGAGAAAGTTTTCGAAAAAATTGTAAATCATCAAGTAGAGGAGTTCTTCGAATATAATAATTCGTTTATAGAAAATCAGTCTGGATTTCGAAGAAAGCATTCATGCGAGTCAGCACTGAACAACGTTTTAATCAGGTGGAAAGAGGAAATCGCTGCAAAGAACTACGTGGTGACCGTCTTCCTTGATTTTAGAAGAGCGTTCGAAACGATCGACAGAAACATTATTTTAGTGAAACTCCAATGATATAGTATCAGAGGCATTAGAAAGGTTTAAATCATTCCTCAAAAACAGATCGCAAAAAAACCAACCTGAATAGAGTGATGTCCAACAGTACGGGAATGACACTCGGAGAACCACAAGGATCCGTTTTAGGAGCATTACTCTTCATCATATATATTAACAATATTGGACATAAATTTAAGTTCTCTTTGCTGTAGACGCCCTAATCTTTATATCGGGTAAAAAACGCAGATGAATGTGTTCAGAAGACACAAGAGGATCTAGCCAGAGTGAATATGGCTTATTGCAAATAGACTTAAGCTGAATGTAAGCAACTCTAAGTGTATGGCTCTCAAGCATAAGCTTAATATAAATCTCGATATAAAAAATGAGTTATTAGAGGAATTTGAACCAATTAAAAAATTAGGAGAGACAATAAATTAAATTTTAATGCACACGTATTATATTATTAAAAAAGTGTCAAAAAAAGCTGATTTCCTTAACAAAATCCGAAGTAGAGTTTTATCAATAAGTGCAATAAATATATATACCTAATATGTTCACTGATTAAACCGCACTTTGAA
Organism: Cheilosia vulpina; assembly: GCA_916610125.1. Classification (NCBI taxonomy): domain Eukaryota; kingdom Metazoa; phylum Arthropoda; class Insecta; order Diptera; family Syrphidae; genus Cheilosia; species Cheilosia vulpina. The sequence goes on from OU744276.1 coordinate 1,358,498, forward strand.
TACTGTTCGTCGATTGTGTTCTTATGTTGTGCATATATTAAGTAGAGTACGGCGGTTACAAAATAGGGCAATGAGAATTATCTTAAAATGTAGTCGATATAGACCAATCAGAACAATGCTCAATACCTTACTGTGTCTTAGTGTCAAACAACGAATCCTTTTAAATGTTTTATTTCTTATTTTTAAAATCAGAAACGATAAAAGGACTCTCAGCCATAAAACTTAAGAAACCAAAAAGATTGTAGAATGCCATAACATCTGCAGAATATAACTGCAGACACAGTATTGTGTACAAGGGATGTCAACAGTTCAATGCACTGACAGCTGATATAAAAAACGAAAGTATCTTCAATACATTGACTGCTAGTAAAATGTCACTTCCATACAATTTCCGCCTGCAAAATTACGCCAACATAACTAGCGCTCGTGTTTCTATGCGAAAAATAAGTGAAACAAAATGACAACCATCTTGGATTTCTCCATAGAATTCTAGAGCCACCTATTGGGCGTGAGTGGATTTGCCAAGTGAAACGGTTGAAGTTCAAATTGTTGCGGCATTGTTTACAAAAGATGTCATCTAGAAATTGTGCTAGTTAAAATAATTAATAATAGATGGAACCAACAAATTTGAATAAAAAATCATTTTTCATTGTCTCATAAATTGCACAATTTTCGTATATTTATTGCTAATTAGTTTTTTATGTTGTTTTTCATTATTAATTTTAGAAATATGATGAAATAACACTTTAGCGTATATTTCAATCACATTTCTGATCATTAAATACTTGGGATTGTCAAGAATATCACATTCAATTTCATGAGAATTTATCATATCAGAGAAACTTGAATCATATCGCAAATTGCAACCAATTATACAATACTTAATTTTTTTATTTTTTAATCCTTATTCAATTAATCGTAATAGCACAGTCTTATGCAAAACTATCTGCAACGAAATGGAAGTATCAGATGTGAGTTTCCAATTTATTCCGCTCCGAACCACGAGAGCTAGCGCTTATGTTGGAACCAACGCGAAGTTGTCTACAAGCAGTCCATATATCAGTGGCCACAAACCATAACCGCCTAAGTCGACTTAAGACGAAATTGAGATTTTAATGCCATTAGATTCAGCGTACCCATATCTATTTAGCAATTTTTTTTTCAGCTCTATATCTTTAAAAAAGTGACCACAATTTCAAAAAAAAAAAACGGCTCAAGTCACTAGAGTCAATGGAGTAAAAAAACTTTAAACTGCTCTCCTGAACAATGAGTAAAACAGACTTAAGCGGTTATGCCTTGTGGCCACAGATATAATAAGTCAATACTTCAATAGATTTTAAAAAAATACAATTATTGAATATATAAAATGTAACTTTCCACATACATGAATATCATTGTACTGTAAGTTAAGTTCAAATTGTTAATTATAATTTCATTTATAAATTTCAATAGCAAATTATGCTAAATAAACGAATTTAACACTTAACACTAAAGAACAGAGGTGAATAGGTCAGTGTGGCGGTTGTTGAGATATTTAAGAGCAGACCGAGATTCAACCTGTGGAATAAAATAATTCTTCGAGGCTTCATAAAGAGAGTTGAAAAAGGGTTTTCCTAAAGATTGCTGTCTAATGGCGGAATTTTTTTTTTATATTACCCCATATCCTGATAGCTTACACTGCGACCTGAAAGATATATTGCATCAATGAGGAAAAGTTAGTCAAAGTGACGTGTGACCTGCCTGATGAAGGCCAATAAGTCCTCAGTATCAGAGTTCATTAGATCTGCTGGTGTACGAGTCTCTCGAGAATGGCGCATAGATAGTAAATGAAAGTTAATTTTAGATTGTTAAAGTTGAGTCCCTACTTTTTCAATGCAATCTTCTAGGGAAACGTAGCTCAAAATATTTTCAGAATGGCATGAAAAAAAGTATATAGAGAAAGCGAATATTGCTATGGTTGTAGGATCTTCCCGACCAGCGCGGCACCCGGATTCTCCGAGTCTGTTCGCGCTGTGGAGTTCCGGTGAGGAGGCGTCTAAGAGAATATGAATTAGTATGGCTGAAGGTTTAATATTTTCAACGGGTACGAAATACGAGGATCTTAAATATTATACATTGAAAGTATGGAACTCATATGCATTATGGATTGGTATATAGATCATGGTGGAAGGTAGTGGGCAGGTCCGGCTCCAGCGAAACTAGCGCCCTATGCAAGATTTACAGAAAGCGCCCTTTTTTCATATTTGCACACTTGCATAAGTCTTTTCCACATCACTCAAGAAGTAAACTTTCGGTGCGTTTTTTTTTATTGAGGTATCCCCGGTAGGCCTAATCCTTTTACAACTGTAGTTAGTGGTCAGTAATTAATTTTCAAACAAAAATTTCATTAGTCAAAGACAAAGACATTCCTTATGCAGTACCGGCTGCGCAAGAACGATTCCACTATCCGTTCATCGCTAGCAGGTCCCAGCTTTCATTTTTTCACAATAGACTTTCAATTTTCAAAGGCACTGCGGTGGAAGAGAATATTATATTTTCATATACAAAATACAATACAAAGCTACTTGTACTTTTTGTAGCAGTAAGAGATATATGTTTCTCTCTTTCTTCAATGAGAAATCCCATCCATATGTGCAGAATCAGAAATCATCAAAAGGTATTATGTGAGAGGGGTTGTTGTACTGGGACCATTTGGTCTATTGTACCCCCTGCTTACGCCTCAGAGAGGTATATGCCCTCATAAGAGTTTCCCTCACATTATTAATCATTTCGGAATCATTTTAGAGGTTCTTGTACTATCGTTTCTTGTTGGCGGAAGAATTTCCGTCCTATAGCACTCTCTCTAGTACAGTTTCCTATAAGAATCTTAGGATGAGAGCTGGCTCCAATGACAGTATTTCCTCATCAGATAGTTGGGTCTTTTGTGGGTCAATGCCCCACATGATCCCAGCACGTGTTCTGGGATTTCGCTAGACTCATCGCAGAATCTGCAGAGACCTTCTTCAGATAAACCAAGTTTCCTGAAGTGTTCCTTGAATTTACAATGCCCCGTTAGGAAGCCCGTTAGGAGACGGAGGTTATTTTTACTCATGCCGATGCAAGCTTGGAATCTTTTCCGGTTGTATTGCCCCAGAAGTTTTTAGCCTGCCTCATGCCTTGCGTGTTATGCCAAGTTCTTGCCCTGTTTTATTTCACTAGTTTCCCAAATTTCTCTTTGAGGGTGTGATCCCCTATGCCGCAGAATGGTTCAGGACCTATGAAAGCTTCAGGTGATCCCTTTCTTGCTAGGGAGTCGGCCTTTTCATTACCCTCTATTCCCATGTGGCCAGGCACCCAGCAGAGGGTTATTTTCGCATTCCCATTTTCCTTTTCTAGCAATGCGCCCTCAGAACTTGGCGCCCTGTGCTTTTGCACATATGGTTGGTGCGGCCCTGATGGCGGGGAATATTGTTTTTGATTGGAAGTCAAGAAAACACAATAAACCGGTTATAGTTCGATTTGTATTGTGTACTATTATTTATATTTTCGCTTTAACATTTACATATTAATACATTACAATAATAAAACAATAGTATTTCGATTTTGTTTCAATTATTATAAGTATTCTTACTTATATAGGTAGTACTTCTGTTATATTTGCATGCGTTAATTTACAATACGCAAAAATATCTTCTATTTCGTTTGTTTTTTTTTTATTTATTTTTGATTCCTATCATTACTATTTAAATAGAAAATGAACAAATAATGGCTGCACATTAAGAGTGTATAAAAAATAGTTTATTATTTCTATATATTTTTTCTTATTTCTCTCACTAAAAGCTATTATGTATTTAAACAATTAAAGACAAAAACGTTAAACAGTTGTAAATAAAAACTCGTAGCTTTTTTACAAAATTACACTTTACTCAAGAGCAAAATTTAAGTAGATATATTAAAAATAAAAGAACATAACATTATTAACAGCTATTAATTTGTATAACATTATTAAAGGGGAACAAAAAATTTACAAAAAAATAATAACCAACACATATCTTATTGCCTTGTTCAATTTGTGTATAGGGAAATTTGAAATATGTATAGGTTACTTAAAAAGATAATAAATTCTCGCTTGTAATGGCATGGGCGACAAGAAATCAGTTATCAATCTCGTTAATATAATACAGAAAAACATTTGCATTTTTTACACAAAATTATAGTCAGCAAAAAAAATATGAAGGTTTAATTTTTTTTTGTATTTTTAAAGTTGACTCAACGCAATTATTGTTGTTAACCATAATTGAGTTCCCCACACAATACTTTTGAATTACGTTCTAGTCATTATCCTAGACAGTTATCAGTCAAAGCTTCTTGCGTTGCCCATTCCTTTAAAACAATTACGAACAATGTTGCATGGATTGCAGCAGCAAGAAAATATGCGTCGTTAATGAATGTAAAATGTCAAAAGAAAATCGAGAATTGTCCCTTTTTGGGAATCCAGTTGGGTTTTTTTTTAATAAAATAGTTTTTGCTAAGTAAAGTTTGCGACGCGCGATAAATAATCTTTTGCATTTAAAACTAACGTAAAACAACACACTACGAACTTATTTTTTTGCATATATAAATTTGTTTGTTATGTATATTTTATTATTTTAAATCTTACGTCTATTGTTTAATATTGCAACACGATTTCGTTTTCTTTTTTGTAAAAGTGGGGGTATGCCAGGAAATTAATTTCATCGTTATGGACTTCATAAATTATTCTGCAAGAAGGACAACAGTTTTGTTTCGTAGTGTTTACTTGACTCTAGGTTTCGCAATGAATGTCGTTCGTTTGGATACACTTGCAATTGATGTGGTTTGTTGGCCTTTACAAGAGCGGTTATTAGCTGGGACGTGTGATAGAAGTGAACGTTTTCATCAATCAAGCCGTGAATGATGAGCAAGCGATTGTCTCTGCGAAAGGTGTTATTAGATGTTGGGAATATTACAATTGGTTTTACGCGCAACTTACTCTTCGGGAAACGAATGTACGTAGTTAAGCACCGATCCCATGGTGTAGCCATGTTGATTGTTTTGTGGAAGATCCATGTAACGTTCCGTGTAGCCCGTGTCGTAGAATTCCCAGTTCGTAACTGGGGCACCAGCGATAGCAACCTTAAATATCTCCGGAAACTGAGCTAGGCCCATTAAACTGAGATAACCACCTGAAGAAAACCAATGACTTAGTATCTTACATGACCGCATTAAAAAGTGGAAAATAATTAAACATGCAGGATCCAACAATGAATTACCCATTTTTAGCAAAAGGCTTTCACTATACAGACATCCAAAGTGAATATTAATGGCATGAAAATTGAATGCACCCACCAAAAACTAAAAGGGCAGTGTGATTAGCGTGTAATTATATTTCACTCTGAGACAAGGGAAGTATTTTTAATTTTCCTTCACGACTTTTTCTATTCCGAGTGGAGCCCAAAAATCATTTTATGAGGAGTGTAGTTCGTAATTTACTGATCTTAATGGATAAAGAATTCATCAAAGATGAGGCAGACAGAAGTGATGGCTATTTAAAGCCAAAAACATAAAATTCCCACAGTTTCTATTAGATTTCTTTTAGAAAAAATCGATCACTACTTTTAGCTATAATCTCAAAACAAAGGGCAGTACGTTGAGAACAGCGCCGCTATAAATGTGGATCGAAATAGGACCCAGAGCAATAAGACTATCTTAATATCGATGTCGTTATCTGTTTTTTTCGTTTAGTGTTGAGCACTTGACGTAAATTTAAACCGTAGTATATCGAAAAAAAGTATTAAAATGAGAAGATATATAAATCAATGTCGATGCCTTGGATGGAGATACTTAAAATTCGAAACAACTTACCATATGACCAACCGTGAATTGCGACGCGATTCATGTCGATGTATCCTAATTGCTCTGACAGAATTCTCAACCCATAAACTTGATCCTTTAACTCCACTGTTCCCATACGACATCGTATATGACTCTCGAATTTAATACCACGATGTCGAGAACCCCGGGAGTCTATACAAATAACGCAGTAGCCTTGCGCAGCAAGCATATGCATTCGTAGTTGTCGCATTCCCTGTTAACATTAGAAGGTAAGTGCCACAAGATCGAAACAACATCCAAACGACGTACCTTAAATGTATTATTAACAGTTTGCACCTCTGGACCACCATAGACACTCAGCACTGTAGGATACTTGACACCCAACTGGAAATTGTGCGGCTTAAAAACCATTGCGTATACCACATCGCCAGACGGCAGCTTCGGGCGATAGATTTGCGGACAATATTGTGCCTCGGGCTGTCCGCCCTCATGCAAGTAGCCCATAGAAATCATTTGTATTCCGTTTACGCCACCACTTTGGCAGGTTTGAGACACCTTAATAACCTTACACGATGGAAGACGTTGAATGTTGCAATACACTTGCATCATTAGTTTGCATTCCTAGTACAAGAATCTGGGTGTGCCTTATATTCCTTTGTGATAGCAAAAAACAAGTCTTACCTCATCAAATTCAATTTGATAGGAATAGCCGGGATCGGTAAGTAATCGAACGTGTTCGGGTCTCTGCAGACTGACTACGTAGAGATGCTTCTCCAGTGGAGTCTCTCGTAGGCCTAGGAAATACACTAACTGCTGCACTTTGTCAACCCAGATATTACGGCCAAGAACTTCCCAGTCACCAGACGTTATAGCCACCTGTCAAGAAGTTAAAATTATTTGATTCGAGTGTCTGCACGGGAACGGTCTTAAGACCTACTTTATTCACTAGATTGGGCTGTAGCGGAGAGGTATTTACACCTTCCAGATTTTCGCTATGCACGCTGTTGTCCTTGCAGCCGTTGACTGTAACCGTGCCACTTAAGCTGGAGGTAATTAAGTAGAGATGTCTGAACCCGGTCTCCTCAGATGCCCACAAAAACGTTATCGTAGTGTCTGTTATTTCAAGGAAGTACAGCAAATCATGAACGTTTATCCATGTGTCTGTTTGTTGTGAGTATAGTACCTGGAAAGGATTCATGCTGATATGCATGTAAATATGTTGAACTCACGCTTACCTGCAGGGGACTAATCGCCCTACTATACGAACTCTTCCAACTGTGATCGGCCGAGCCCGACGGAGACGATGCTGTGCTGCTGTAAGTTTCGCAAAAATTGTCCAAAGGTATCAACACAAGATCTAATCTCTGTTGTTTTCGATTCATGGCTTGCATCCAAACACTGAAAGAAAAAAAAAAAAATCCTATAAATCCACGCTTTAAAAATGTTACTCATGTCAGTTTACTATCTCGAGTCAGGAGTCCATCCAACACGCACAATATACTCCAGCCACGGAAGCACTACCGACAACGAATACGGCAAATCCTTTATGCAAATATCGCTAATCTGCAACGATTCGTTTAAAACAAATTGTACCATTTTCAATTTTGACTTTGCATTCGGAGTTCCAGCACGAGGAAATCGATATTCTTCCAATTCGCCAACTACGGCTTGCGACGACGGAAACGTAAAGAGGCCGACATCCGATTCATCGACTTCTTCGTAAACAATTCGATAGACTCCGTCTGGGGTGGAATTTAGAAAGTTATCCACACATTCTTGAAATGGCTGTATTAAAAAGATACCTTCCGCGTTCGGCTGCCACCAGTATCCTTGATATCGACTGAACTCCTCTTGCATAACATACGACGGAACTCCGGCGCTTAGTGGGTCGTCGGCAAATGATCGCCTGCCATCATGAGCAAATGTTAATCGTTCCTCATGACCACTCAAGGTGTGCGTAACCCAAATGTCGCCGCCACTAATGTACGCTATAAGATCCGAGTTCTGTGGGCATATTTGTGGATCGAGGGCAGCCCACGCAGGACAAGTTCTCAGCTGTGTAGGAAATAGTGGAGCGGTCTAAAAATCAAAAAAGGTCCATGGTGAATATTTGTATACAATAGTTGGCAATGTATTTAGTATATATCAAGACTGTGAATCGCGGCGCACCAGGTAACCCTCAAAATGCTCAATGGGTACGAATGACTAGTTAGTTGCTGTTCTTTTATGCGATTCCTGATTCTGAATCTCAGGAATACATTTATACTTGAAGTAAAGGTAAAGGCTCTGTTCGGGTGTAGATTTTTGTGGGGAGTGTTCAAACTCTGTACCATGACCAGGCAAATAAAATCCATCATCGTACCCAAGCAAATGTCGACAAACGGCGAATTACTAACGTCAAATGTAAATGATAGAAAAATACAAACTCACGTTATAGCCAGTATCAAGGCACTGGTACAAGTCACTTAAAACCGGAAACACTATTTTCCCGCTCGGCTTGTGTAGTTCATAGGAAGTTATGCCCCAAGTGGACAATCTTTTTCTTTCTTGCAACAACTGAAATTCTCGCGAGCATACATTGCTACCGGCGACAGAAGATATTGATTGCTCAAGTACCAAATTCCAGGTTAGTCTAAAATAATTTAAAAAGAAAGAAAGCCGTTTATGTTGAAATTCTATTAAGAAACCCTACTGCGACTTACTTCTTTAAAGGTGAACTAGAATCGTTAAAGTTAATGTCCGTGGACAACAGCGTAGTCTCCCATGCATTGGGCGGCGTACTCAAAAAGTATATCCTGATTCTTCCGTCTGACAGTGTACGAAAATGTACGTCCATTGGAACCATGCTAGATAAATTCGCTACCTGCTTTCTCAAGTCGTTGACTACCGCCGTCAATTCGGACCATGATTTTTTATTGTTTTTTGACCCGGGACTTGATAAATCGGGAAGCGGTGGACCCGTGGAATGTGTCCCACTGCTGCTCACCATTGCCCGATTCCCAATGTGGTTACCGACAACTATACCATCGAGTAGAATATACGAGGATGGTGGTGGCGGATCATGAGACTGCTGCTGCCTGTTGCGATGATGATGCGCCACGGAACTGCTGCTGTCCATCATACGCTTAATCCGTTCCAGAATTTCCTCCAGCACTACGTCTAAACCACATGAGATGTGTCCGCAAAAAGTTGGTACGTTTTCCTTCCTAAATTCCTTTGTTATTTGTTATTGTGTAGATTTTCCTTTTTCTTCTACTTCGTTTCTGCACTTTTAATTATCAAGAACGTAGTACTTCTTCCTCTAGTTAAGCAGACATGCCAAAAGGTAAACTATTCGACGTAAAGCTAAAATTCGCCACGAATTTCTTCAATTTCTATAATAATCTTGTTAAACCAAGATTTCCCACATATCCAAAGCGAAAATATGAAATTAATGAAGTCTTTGACACTAGATATTCGGTACCTAGTCTCTTTCGCTCACTTGCCTTTGTTGCAAAATTTTCACTTCGTACTTATTCTTTCCAACGTCAAATTATATAAAAAGAAATCAAAAAATATTTTTAAAAATTATAGTAAAAGTTATTATTATTTTTGTCTTTTCGTCGAAGACCCATGAAATGAAGTGAAAGCAGCCAAACACGAATTCTCCGTTCTACTTTTATTGGATTGTCCTTTTGTTTTCGAATTCGGTGAGGGAGACAAGAGAGCTTAACGAAAGTAATTTTACAAATTATTCTGTTTTGCCTAATAAGAATGAGGAAGATAGACTGTTTTGTGGGTTGTCAGAAAACAGAAAGTCTCTTAAAGTGGAATGTCAAAAGATATGCCTTTCATTTTTTTCTTTACGTTAATAATAAAAAGTAGATAGAGGTGGATATAGCTCTGGAATGGTAACGAACAGCCGGTCAGTGTACCCAGCACCAGCAGTATTTTTTATGGAATTTCTTATTGGAGATTGATATGAGAAATGGATTATTTCGCGTAAATTTATCATGATGCACGTGATGCTTTGCAAAATGTTCATTAATGCAACTATTGCCATCACTGTCAACGTCCAATGTTCATTATTGCAAAGTTGATCAAACTGATGCGCAAATATAACAAAAAAATCATCACAGAAATACCTGATGCGCTGTTGATTCGTAAGAAAAATGTCGGAAGAGAAAGAAAAGTAAGAATGTTTATTACATTTTCATATAGATATGCTTTAGACAGAAATATTTATAAGTTTTGTTTGATGTAAACAATGCGTTCAAAAAATCAAACGTCATATTCAATAAGCAACGCATCAGCATCGCAAATAAACAGTGATATCGCATCACTGTGCAAATATTTGAAGTTTCTGAATTTACACTTCATAAACAAAAGTAGCTGACATTTAAGATTTATTTAAGGGATTTTTATTGACTAGCTTTAGAAAAATAAAAGTAAAATTTCTGAATTAAGGTGGTCAACAACTGTTTCTAATTTAAAGACGGTTCGCATCATTGTTCATTTTACATGGTTTTCTTATGCGAGTTTTTGAGTGTTAAGCAGTTTTTTGATTGAATGTCTGTACCATAGACATACTAGATATGGACTGCTAGTGAAATGTCATATCCAAACAACTCTGCGAGAAAATATGTTCCAAAAAAACACAGGCGCTACTGTTTTACAGCGGATTTGCAAAGAAACACCTGCCGCCGTCAAGTTTAAATATCCATAGTAACGTTTCTATAGAAACAGGTAAAGAAAAGAGCAACATCTTGTGTGAAGAGATTCATTTCCGTAGGAACATGTAAACAAAAGAGCTACTACTTGAAGGGCCCAACCCATAGCATCTGTTGCGTCGACGGATCCGTCAATTTTGACGTTTTCGACGGAACCAGCAGTCCCATAGAATCCGTCGAATACGGTGACAGACCGTGTTTTAAGTACTCTGTCCTCATATTTCCCACGAAACGTAATAATATTTCCCTATTCACCGTGCTCAAATTCCCTCTTATATAGTTACCTTGATAAGTACTTTTTTGTGAAAACATATTATTTTTAAAAGTTACAGTTATATTTTACCTCGTATTTTACGGAAATAAAATCACATTAAATTATCTTTGGTATAAAAATCGCAGTTTGTGAATATAATAATGATTACCTTTTTGTATCTATTAGAAAATGTTGGTACTAAAAAACCTAATCTAATCATGGTGAAATGTAGATACCAATTTTAATGAAATTTCAGCAAAAAATTAAAATTTGAATGTTTTTGCAACTTTTTACTTTTTCCCATGGAATGCTTTTCGGACATCGAAATTCCCACAAAAAGAAAGAAATCCCACGATATAAGAAAACTGGTGATAGGCAATGACAGTTTCTCCATGCTCTCAATATTTCCACCAATGAAAGTGCTGCCTCTCTCGCTGTGAGAACCGTCAACGGATCGACGGACAGAAAAGTAGAAAGTAAACTTACTTTATCCGTCGCATCCGGCACTTGAGCAGCTTATGGGTCGGCTTCCTTAAGGTGCTGTGTAATCTGTCCATCAAATACATTTCCGCAACGGATTCTATGGGTTGGGCCCTTTACTTTGCTTTGCTGAGATCAAAGCTAAAAAAAAACAGACTTAATACAAGGTGGGCCAAAAGAAATCACCCTATTGGAAGATGCTCTTATTTTTGCAAATGGCCGCCAATGTCAAATCTGTTTTGACATTTGTGGACTAGACAGATGTAAAATACAAGTGAACAAGCCATGGAGCGATACACACCCCAAGAAAGCGGAGTGTATCCGGCGGGCCCCGGAGCGCCCGTTGTGCTGAGAATATCGCCGCTGTTGACGAGGCCATTTTTTTTTTCGAGAACGCCGCTGGTCAAACGACAACAGTGGACGGTGTGCGCTATAGGGCCATGTTAACCAAGTTTTTTCTGCCGCAATTGGACGAATTAGGACTGGATTGTGGTTCCAACAGGAAGGGGCTACGGCACACACTGCGCGAGCCACAAATGATATTGTGAAGGCGGCGTTCCCGGGTCGCCTCATCTCTCGTTTTGGCGATTTGCACTGGCCCGCAAGATCGCCCGATTTAACCGTTCCAGATTTATTTTTGTGGGGTTTTTTGAAGTCCCGTGTTTACGTGCACAAGCCCGAGACCCTAGAAGCCCTCAAGGCCAACATTCGACACGAGTGCGAGAATCTGTCGCCCGAAGTTCTCTTCGAAGTAATGAAAAATGCCATAAAACGAGCCCGTATGGCAATCAATTGTGACGGCGCCCATTTGGCCGATATCATCCTCTCGACTCGACCAATGAAATTCTAAAGTTTCATATAAACATAATCTAAAAACAGAATCGAAGTTTTTCATTCAGAAAAAAAATGAGAGCCAAACAACATTGGATGACTTCTTTTGGCCCACCTTGATATGCAAACCAGAGATGAATGAATAAAATTATCTTCCTCTGTACTTACTTCAATGTCCTTGAAAGTATTTTTTCCTAAAACTATACTACTAGCTTAAAATCTGTAAGCAAATATCATTGTATAGTTTAAGGACTTGTTCTTAACATTCGTTGGTCTATTAAGAGGCCCACCCTTAATATAAGTTGCGGTCCCGACCTTCGAATGCAAATCGGGTGCGCATGCGTACTATTCGAAGTGGCTATTCGCACGTCGTTAGGGACACGGCTAAGTATTTGACGTAACGTAATAATTAAAAATAGTATTTTAAGGAATAAGTTGGGCCTTAAAACGTTAAGGCTCGTGCCCGAAAATGAAATACTGGAGTTTAGATCCCTTTAAGCGAGCAAAGCGAGTCACATTACCCCTATTTGCCACGTTTAACCATACCCGCCGACGTAAGCCGTGTCCCTAACGACGTGCGAATAGCATCAGCCTATTATTTTTATGTAGGTACATGAGGTGCAAATTTCGACATTGCTTTCGATCAGCGTTAGTTCTTCAATTATGACGTATCTATTTCTTCCTAGCTTTTTTTAAATTTTAAAGTGTTTTTCACCACCTTCACAAAGCAACTAGCACTTTCGGCGTTCCGCAACAGATGGTACTTTGTCCAGCAAATATTATTTCAAAAGTTCATTCAAATCATAGTCAAAATGCCTACTGTAAATAGAGAAAGTTCACGGCTGATAGTTTAGCAAATTGGTTTTCTCAGATTTTTTTTGATTCGTTTGTAGATACCTTCTCGCAAATTTACCAGCGGTCTGTAGACTGCACATAAATAAATGCATAAACTAGTAGGTACATTGTGTCATGTATTTAAAAAAAAAAGAAACACATGAATTAACGTTTTATTCCAAAGCCAGAAAAAGTGTAATCATCTATCTCCTTCGCCTCACTAAATACTGCTTTATCAATACGTGAACTAGGACTTCCAGTTGTCTGTAGCCAGTGTTTCCTAAAATATAAATATTGGAACGTAAGTAACCCATAACCATATCAAACTATTTACGTACATTTCATTAATCTGATTTGTACTTCCTTCAAGTTGGCCCTTCACTGTGCCATCTTTAGTATTCATACACCAGCCCCGTACTCCAAGAGACTTTGCTTGCTTTTCGGTATACTGCAGGCAGACACAGAATTCAAAGGTTAGTATTGTCCACATATGAAGCTGTCTAAACATCTGTCCTATTTTATTGTACTCAAATAAAATATATTACCTTGCGAAAAAATACTCCTACAGGTAAAACAAACAATAAGTTAAAATTATATAATAAACTTGGACAGCATTACCTTGAACGATCCCGAAAACCTCGAAATCACAGGCTAATAACTTTGTTTGTGCCATTTTTTCTTGAGTGGGAAATAATACTTCACTAGATTGAATTGAATTAAATCTATGACATTTAATCCAAATCAAACACAAATATATGTATTGCAAAGTAATTTTAACAAACTATGCAAAAACACACTCAATCGTCAATCCCCACTATCCAGTACCCGCTAAAAGACCATGCGTACTTATTATTTGTTATTGTTTGCTTGTTTTGTGTTGCCTTCGTAGCCGTACGGCGAAATGTCATTTATTACTTACCTAGTATGAAAGCTAACTTAAGCTTTCACCAAGTTTATTTCGCGCGTTCAGGATATTAAATAACTCATGTTATTATCCGGAGAATTTTGAATTTCTTTCTTTAAATAAAAGAAAATGTATACTTATGTATATGTAAATTTGAAATCATTGACATATGTGTATCAGAAATGATGTCTGCTGAGTTCAGTAATGAAATGGATGTAAAAAAAATGGGAAACAAATTACGGAATATGAATGTTAGTCTGTACATGAAAGAACGCCCCTTTTTGGTTTTGTTTTTCATTAATTTTTTTTTTTGCCTTAAAATCATAATACGGGACAATTGTGTGTTCACCATAGACAGTGGATACCTAAGAGCCTTCCTTACATTTAAAGACCACAGTTGGATAATGTTATCTTACTTGAAATGGAACAAGAATCTGTAGTGGTTGTGATAAGATTGTTTCAAAACAACAATGCCAATCGCTTGTGTGAATAAATATTATAAGTTTATGTTGTCCAAAACGTTCTTTATTCTCTACATAATACCTTCCATTTTCAAATAGCAAATGCGTTAAGTGAATTTAAATTCGTGTAAGATCAACAGAAATCATTCGGTTTTATGTTTCCTCAACTCTATTAGGTGTTTTGCAGCAGTAACGGTGTTTCGCATAAGCATAGCAACAGTCATAGGTCCAACTCCTCCCGGTACTGGGGTTATGTGTCCAGCAACTTTGCGAACCTCTATGAAATGATTCAAATAAATAATTTGTGAATAACTTGGAGATTAAAAGAAAATTACCCTCAAAATCAACATCACCAACTAGCTTTGATTTGCCGTTTTCGTCTGTAATTCTAGTTATGCCTACATCAATCACGCATGCACCACTTTTCACCATATCTGCCTTAACCAAACCAGGTACACCTGTTGCCGTTACAATAATATCGGCTAATCTACAATATGCAGCCAATTCGAGCGGAGGAGTAAATCGATGACAAATCGTTACAGTTGCATCCATGGCCGAAGTTTCGTTTCTACCATCCGAGTGCAGTAACATGGCGATTGGCATTCCAACATTTTTCGACCGTCCAATGACAACAACGTTCTTACCAAACGTTTCGATGCATGATCGTTTAATTAATTCTTGTACACCCAGCGGAGTACAAGGAATCATCGAATTCATGTCAAGGCACATTCTCCCCACATTTACCTCATTGAAACCATCAACATCCTTCTCACACATCACAGCATTGCATATAACTCGCTCTTTCATATGCGACGGCAGCGGCAATTGAATCAAGATACCGTCAACAGCATCTGATTTATTAAGTTGATCGATTAAGTCGAGAAGTTCCTGCTCCTTTGTGTCGGCTGGGAGTTTTTTCGTTATGCTATCGATTCCAACATCGTTGGCGGCCTAATGGGATAATTATATATATCCAAACGAATTAGATGGAAAATCAGTAAAATTCACCATCATTTTGTTCCGAACGTATGTCTGGCTAGCAGGATCTTCACCAACCAAAATAGCGGTTAAGTGCGGCTTACGATTTCCTGCTGCAGTATATTCTTCTACCTCTTTTCGAAGCTCAGCTCGGATTTCGGCAGCAATCGCCTTACCATCAATCAGTTGGGCCATATTGCTGCAATAAATTATATATTACAAAACTACAAACAAAAAATTGCATACAGTTTAAAATAAACGCCATTGGGAATATGCCGATGTGTGATAAGGTTCGTTCTGACAAAAATTGTAAATTTTTCTATTAACAATCACTGGATAGGGGATTTACTTCACATTCGTCATATAATCGTAATTCAGTCTGCCAAATCAAGGTCAAATTTGTTTATTTTTCTGTCCACGGAAACCTCTTGATGATGCAAAGGTGATTCCCAAATCATATCTAGATTAATGGCAATACGGGTTTTCATGAGCACCAAAATTCGGCACTGATTCATTACAATTCTACGCCAGATACGTTTGTTGCCTTATCTACGAATTTAGCTTTCTAAGTTGGTAAATATTCCGGCGATACCTACAACATTCATCAGACATATTGATTCAGTGACATTTTTCTTTTAAATTGATATGAAAATGGCAAAGTTATGAAAACGGGAATCTCTTATACATATCACGTAGTGGAACGTGAATGACTTACAGCTTCATGGGAATTCAAACCCTGCAGAGGTACAACTTTTTTACTTCAGTCAAGTCAAAACCAATAAAAACTAGATTTTCTTTTACATAAACAGCTTTAATCCACCATTTGTCTAAAATAAATGAAAAAAAACTTCATACATTTACTCATACATTTAAAAATTTAAATTAATAAATACGCATATTGTGTAGGACAATATATTTCAGACATTCGCTTATAATAAGTTAGCTTGGGTTTAGTAACGCCGTCAC
The DNA here is from genome assembly GCA_916610125.1 of Cheilosia vulpina. NCBI lineage: Eukaryota > Metazoa > Arthropoda > Insecta > Diptera > Syrphidae > Cheilosia > Cheilosia vulpina. Next base: position 1,374,746 of record OU744276.1, read on the forward strand.
CATGCCAGCAGCCTCTTTGTCCACTTCCTCAAGAGCATTCAACAGATGCAAACCATTTATTCCGTCCACTCCAACTATACATCTAAGCATAGCTTCAGCATTTGACCACATCTGTAGTAAATGATCAAGTTTTAATAGAGCGGCCAGTTTTTTCCACTTCTCATCGACGTTAAGCATTTTGGCAAGTCGTCTATAGACTTGTTTATCTTGTAGCAGCTCCTTAATATGCAGATCGTATTCCTGTTTGACTTCAACGCTTGATTGCGATGATTTATCATCATCATCTCCAGTTGAACTGCTGTCCTCGAACTCTGGTTCTTTTTTTATAAAATTGGGTATTTGTAGTCCCGAGCAACTTGAAGGAGGCAAGAGAGGATGTAGTAAGTTTAGAATTTCCGTTCTTATTGACCCCCTCAAAGTGTTCGCCAGATCGAAAGCGGTGTGCCCGGCCCGATTGGTTGCATTTATATTTACTTTGCTATTTTGTAATACAATCTCAACGATTTCTTTGTTTCGTTCCTGCACAGCTAAATGAAGGGCGTTATTGCCATCCCGGGAATTGGTAATTTTAGCCGAGGCGTTGCATTTCAATAACAGATCCTTCACAAATACAGAGTTGTTCTTGCGAATGGCCAAATCCAGAGGTGTTCGGCCATCGTCATTTGTTAGGTTAACATTAAAGTCGCCGGATGACATATGAGCGACAAACTTCTTCATACACTGTGTTAAGTTTTCAGCAATAGCAATATGCAGGGCTGTGTTGCCATGCGTGTCTTGTACGTTTGGATCGCAATTCAGTCCCAGTAAAGGTCTTATGAATGCAGCCTGATCGAATAAACAAGCCACGTGCAACGGAGTCTGGTGGCGATTATTTGCTTGGGATAATAAGTTCGTAAGGTTTAGCTTGGCCAGTATTTTAAAAACTGTTATTGCATCGGTTTGCCTGCCCTGTCTAATTATGTCGTGCACGATAGTATCCCCGTTATCGTTAGCAGTAACAAAGTCTGCGAAAATTAATTTAACTTTATTCACGACCGGCTCCAGTCCGAGTTTGGCGCTATTATTGAACGCGAATACTAAATTTTTCAATGTGACATGATATAGATGAGTCTTTGTATCCTGAACTATATTTGTACCCAGTTTCGTCAGATTTCGTTTTTGCCTCGTGTGCACGGACGCTTCGCCATCCGTTTCTAGTCCCAAATATTTAAACATGCCAAAGTCAGGGTCTAATACCATACTTTCTAATTCGTCCGAGTCACCGTTTACTTGTCGAATGAAAGTGTTGAACTCGCAGGTATACTCGTTTGGAAATGCGGAATAAAGTCCGGCTTCTTGTTTAAATTCTTCTTTAGTTTGTGGGTCATCTTTTATTGTCTCTATGTGCATAGGCATGCCTTTGGCCACAACGGATTCTGGCAGTTCGTGTGAACTCAGTGGGCTTTTAGTAAACGAAAATGCACTCGATGTTCGTCTGCGCTTACGCGATAGAATAATGTCTCGCGGCTTGTATCGAAATGTGACAGGAGAACTGCGCTCGTTGTCGTTTTCGCGTACCAATTCAATAAACACATTTACATGACTATCGATGTCTTTATTTCTATATGCTGGAGTGCGCACGACAATGGCATACTGATGGTGGACGTCTGCTTCGGTAAAGTGGGCAAACGCTTCCCATACTTCGCTATCGTCAACGATTTCAAAGAAGCGCACTTTTATGTTGTTTTTGTTGACTTTTTCAACTAAGAGTATTAAATCATCCCCACCGGCGACACTACCGGCAATAATGCTTAGGCGGCAAATCTTTAGTTCGCCAGTTAACGCACTTTTGCGGTTGTTAATGGGGCGAGAGAAAACAGGTTCACAGATTGGTATCCAGTGTTCTCCGTCGACGATTTTAAATGCTTCAAAGCAAAGGCGAACCTATTCAACAAAAACAGAAAACGTATACTCATTAGTAGCAGTAATTTTCAAATAGGTAAAAACGAGTCAAAGCGACCGAAATCTATTGCAATATTGGTGTAACAACTCTACATCACATGAGGCAAATTGATCTTGTGATTAAGTATGAAACTGAAACCCGAAATTCGATCTAAGGTGCTTTGGATAGGCTTAGTCTTAATGATAAGACTAGAAACTAGATTTTCAGCAAAAGTACCAAAAAGGCAAATAAAATGATTTTAGTAGAGAACTGTAAGCTTTCTTGGTACAATAGATCTTACAGGTCGCAGTGTCAGCCAGCTGGGCATGGGTTTATAAAAAAAAAAAAAAGCTTACTTGGTTCACGCTTATGGTTTTGGCTTCGCGTTCAACCTCATTTCGCAAAACGCTCTCCTGCTTTTGTGACAGCTCCTTGCATCGTAGTTGAAACTTTAATTTCCCTTTTTTCTTTTTGAATAGCTCCATTGCGATTTCCTTTTTGGCAGTGTGTATGATGCCCATGTTTTCAAATCGAGCTATATAACCCTTGTCTGGGGAAACATAGACATCGTGCGGATCACACATGTCCATATTGTCCTTGTGGACAACCAGCTGGTGGGAGTGCAGCGACGGTTTATCAATATTTGGTTGGTACAAACTACATCGTATAACTCCGGCACTGTTAAAATTTCTCAGCTCTACTTCGGGAAAGGTTTTCTTCGATCTTTCCGATCGCTCCCCATTAAGTGAACCGTGCGTTCCGTGCATTTCCGACTTGTAACGAAAACGAAATTTTTCTGTTGGTTGTTCAAGTATGACCAATTGAATTCCGTTGTTTTTCGAAGACGTTTTATTAGCGTGTGATTCGGAAAAGTTTAGTTTCTGCAACTTGTTTAATCCATCGATATTTTGCATGGTGGCAGGCACTCGAGGAGCTGATGACGTAGAAGAGCCCAGAAAATATGATGTTTTATCGCCATCGAGTATTTCATTTCTATGCATCCTTTTTCTGTGATAATTAACTGGCTGTAGAATTGTTTTATGTCTAAGATTGCTAATGAAAAGTGTGTCTACTATTTGTGAGCTGACGCGGGTTATTCTTTCGAAGTGGCTGACTAATGTAATGCATACAAGATTATATTATTGCATGTATGTATACTGCCAGAATCAAGACAATTTCACACATTTACACCATTATTTCCTATGTTTCGCTAATAACGAATAAAACCGCTTGAGGACTTTCACTTAAATAATAAAAACAATTCATAATCGATGGAAAAACAAAACACTCCCACGATTTGGTTTCTTTTTTTCGATTCTCGGCGAGAGCGACAGAGCAGAAGCGTTCATAGTAAACGTCAACGTCACCTCAACTGCAAACAGCTGGATGCTTTGACAGTGTTACCATAAGACATGAGATACTAAGGAATAGGTGTATTAGCTCCCCTTTAAAATCGCTTGTTATTTTGTAACACTTTTTAACTGAAATGGATGAAATTTATATATCACTGATCCATATATAACTTGTATATCTGCGCTCTGGTTTACTTAGTTAAGTACAAGTGTTTTTTATTTATACTTGTTGCCATTAAACATAGAACAAGTACAATGTTGACATTTCGATTGTACGCCTGACGTATAGTAAATGTTACATCAACGATTAATCTTGTGTTTGCTTTCAGAAAAAAATTAGTCCAGACAAACTTGGTCGAGTTAAGACATCTATAATAGGTAAGAGGGTTTTTATACTCTACAAACACATAACTTCACTAATCATATGTATATTTTTTTCCGTAGTAGGTAATTAATTCGTATACAGAAATGTATTTCAGCACATTTATCGCCATCCGTTAGATACACGGATGACGCTGATGACACCTGGTTATGGGTAGTGTTAGAATCACGAAATGGGATGCTTTAGCATCACTCAGAATATAAAGGTAAACTAGTTTAAAGTTTAAATTTTATCTAGCGTCGTATTATCGGATTTTTAAATAACACCTCGCGTACCCCGCTTCGTTTTTATATCCATGAGCAAACAATACGTAATTATCTAGCATGCAATGTGTATCTAGCATGCAAACAGCAACAAGTTTTCTTTTTTTTCAATAAAAAAAATTGTTTATGAACTAAATATAATGGTCCTTACTTATAATCATTTTTAACCTTCACCTTATATATATTTGTAGGTCACAATATTGAGTTCGAAAAATGTTGCCCTGACACTAAAAATGGTTTTTAGTATCGCGGAATATATATGGTAACACTGTAAACATTTCTAGCATAGTAATTGATGGAAGGAGATCGCATGACGAACTGCAAGCTATCTTTCTCCATCTTACTAATGACCGATTTGTTTAGTTTATTTTCTTTTTTAGCTTTCTAATAAAATATGTTTTCGCATTTTACCTGTAATATATTGACCTCGTATAAGAATACGCATTTTTAAATGTACTGTCCGTCACAATCCTATGAACCGGTAGCCGAAAAATACATTTCATAATGTATAAAACTCTCAACAACTTTTCTGTGTTAAAAAAGTGGATAAAATCCTTAATACTGACACTACACTTAACGCATAACAAACTACCACTGCCACTACCATCGCAATATAAATAGATAAACTACCTACGCTAATAATAATTAATTCTAGTTATCACGTTGGACACATGTTTATGTTTACGCAATTCGTGAATTCAACTGGCATATAGTGGCCGCGTTTATACCTTCCAATCAGTTATCAGCCACCCAATGGAAATAATTATCAGAAAAATAATTTTCTAATGCTTGAAAAAAAACTTCTACGTACCGTTTGAACGAAAACTTTTATTTTTGAAGTGGACACTAAAACAGGTGCACACACGAGGAAAGAACGCTAAATTGTTGAAAGGGAGTGGATATGGGAATGTTTTGTATTACGTACAAATTGAGTAGAAATAAATCAGAGTCGGGCCTAATATGGAATTGGAGAGGGGATATATTTATCGTAGTTTCTCTTTACATCGAACTTTAACAGGTAAGTCCTTGCATATTTGTAGGCAGATAGGTATTATGTATCCCATAAAAGATGGACTGGAATTTCTTGAGAGATAAAGCCAAGAGCACAAGGTCTTCCACCTAGCTTGTAGCTAATTAAGACTGTTCACTGTTTACCAGACGATTCGCATTTCTTTCGCTACGAACTGTTCGGAAGAAGAAGAATTTACGCTACTAAATAAAGGGACGTATAAGTGAAAGTACAATTTAGTAGCGTGAAAAAGGCATGATTAGTTGATTTAATTTTCTTCAAGACAGTACAAAAATACAAAAAAAGAAACACATGTTAGATATTTTTCTAAACAAAACTCTATACCTATTATACTGACGCGAAGTGTACTCACAATTGCAAATAGGTACATTAATCGGCTACAGAGTGTCTGTTTTTTTGTTTGCTATTAATTATCTATCTAATGATGCTAATTTATTGATACGGAAATAATTTTGGAAAATTTACTTAGGGGAGGTTTCTACGTAATAATAGGTATACAATTTTGAACGCAACAGATAGATAACACTTTTTCATTACTTTGCATTACTTCTCCCATGGGTACGAGGATAATCTTTCCATAATGATAGTGGCATGTATAATATGGGTAGGTATGTGAGCTCTTTTGGGCGCAGTTGCTCTGTGGTTAGTGTGCTGGGCTACTGTGCGATGGATCTCATGTTCGATTCTAGGAAAAACACAGATTATATCTATCTTAAGATTGCGCCACTTCTCTGACAAACATCCGAGAGTATAACTGTCAGGAAAGAACTTATTGGTTAACAATCCGGACTCGGCATAAAATTGTAGGTCCATTCGTCCCAAAAATAAAAAATTGTGAGTTGTGAGAAGCTAGACATAGGGAAGGCAAACCTGTTGAGCCAACTTTTATTTTATTTTTTATATGAGTTATTTTAAAGCATTCAGACTATTAGGTATCGAATTTGTGATTTTTGACAGAATATGAAAGAAATCTTGTTATAAAATTAAGTCATGCTTTCTAATAAGATCCAAAAGAGAAAGAGAACACTCCTATATGCATAATCGTTTGTTTATTTTGATAAATTTGGACTATTGAAGAATTGCCGAGTAACAACTTTCTATTGACAAATACTTTTTTTATCAGCCAAAATCTTAGCGGCAGTTATCGTGTTGCGCATTAGCATCGCGACAGTCATTGGGCCAACCCCACCCGGAACTGGAGTAATATAACCGGCAACCTTTCGAACAGCTGCAACAAAAATGAAAATTGTAGAGAAATTTAGTAGCAATTTGCCAACAAACTCATTACCTTCAAAATCGACATCACCGACAAGTTTAGTCCTTCCATTTTCGTCAGTTATCCTCGTGATACCGACATCAATGACACAAGCCCCTTCTTTCACCATATCGCCCTTAATTAATCCTGGCACTCCGGTAGCTGTTACAATTATATCAGCCAACAGGCAATACTTGGCTAAATCCTTAGGTGGTGTGTACCGATGGCAAATAGTAACGGTGGCATCCATAGCCGAAGGTTGATTCTTTCCATCTGCATGCAGTAGCATTGCAATTGGCATTCCAACATTTTTTGACCGCCCCACAACTACTACGTTCTTTCCAAATGTTTCAATATTCCACCGCTTTATTAGCTCTATCACGCCGAGAGGAGTACATGGTATCATTGAGTTCATGTCCAAACACATCCTACCCACGTTAGCCTCATTAAAACCGTCAACGTCCTTGAGATAAGACACAGCATTACAAATTGAACGCTCGTTAATGTGTTCCGGTACTGGAAGTTGAACCAGAATTCCGTCCACACTGTCATCGGCATTAAGCTGATCTATTACGTCTAAGAGTTGTTGTTCTGTAATATCCGCTGGAAGATTTTTCGTATTACTGCTAATGCCGACCTCCTTGGCAGCCTTACACATTTAAATATACAACCAACGCAATATAAAAAAAACATAACTAAGTATAGAGTTATTTCAATAGGTACTACCTGCATTTTATTTCTAACGTATGTATGACTTGCTATATCATTGCCAACTAGTATGGCTGTAAGATGTGGTGGCCTGTGACCGTTAGTAACGAACTCTTGCACTTCTTGCTTGAGTTCGGCTCGCATCTCAGCTGCAACGAATTTGCCATCTATAAGCTCTGCGCTGTTACTAGAATGGGAAAATGTAAATCGCATTAGCAGTATTAACAAAGGCATAGCATTCGCATAGAATTATATTTGAGAGTAGGACAGGGAAGTTGGAGTATGATAAGACTTATCAAGTAGAGATCTTCAAGGAGTTCATTCATGTGTCATGTTATTTTCCTCCTGATAAGAAGAAAAATATTTTTCTGCTGGGGGTACTGATTGTGGTGTTTTACATCAATAGTGTTATTTTTGAATACAATAAAAATACGAACGCAGTTAGTGGCTACACGAAGAAAACAATTTTATATTGACGACAATGCGCGTATGGTAGCATGTGCTTATTGTTGCATCATGCATAGACTACAGTGATAACAATAATTAATCTTATTTACTAAATTTCTGGCTCCGAAAACAATCATTCTTCTGTATCACTGTATAGGTTTAATAATGTGGAACCCTGGGTTCTTGATTGATACCAAAATGTATACATTCATTCGCACGTTTTAAAGCATAATGTTTTAAAAATCAAATCCAACTCACGATTCCGTACCAAGCTGGCATGACTATCTTATCGGAACATTTTCATTGTTTGATTTCAAAAGGCAAGAAACTGGCGATAATCAAAGAAAATAATTATGAAACAATTATCTGTTGTAAAAGCCAATAAATTAAGAGTGTCATTGAACTTCTTAAGCTTTTCATATTAACAGTTCAGTTTTTGAGCAAAAATGAAAATGCCCTTTTAGAGTTCATGCGCAAAGAAAGTTTAATAAGTTAAATCTTAACACCTATACAGTTAATGACCCAAGGCAAATGATCAAGTTTTCTGTCAAATGGCCAAAAGATCTGCATTGGTAAGACGGTATTTAGACTAATATGGTATTCGATTGGGCTTGTTCAGATTTCAGACACCGTGTCACTAATTGAACATAAAAACGTTATACCTGCTTTGTTTTCTGTTCATATTTGTGCGATTTGAATATGTATATTAAAAAATATTTTAAATTTGCGCCCATATTGATTTTTTAACGTTTGTACATTTAACAGTTAACAATAATTGATACATCTGATGCAATCCGTTTTTTTGCCATTGACAATTTTCTAGTTGTCAAACTCAAACGCACTTGTATTGGTAAATCTAAGGCAACTGTGAGAAAAGGTATACCTAAAGCAGCTCTGAGAAAAAAATCCAGATTGCAAAAGTGCTCTGAAATCGGAAAAAGATTGCTATTTTGCGTAACAATCGAAAATAAAAAGTGACCTAGATTAGACAAAATGTCACACTGAAGGTTCAATCACCGGAGAAACACCAATTACACCTTCAGGTTTTTTTCCACTACTTGGCCACCATTAAAAAGCCATTCAGCTTTCGCATTTCCGTTTTTCAAATATTCGGTATATTATTAACAGTTTCTTTAAGGAAATGTTTCTTTTCATTTGGGAAAATGACTCTTTGCTTATTATTTCAAAAAACATCTATTCCTACCACAGCTATTTGTGGGTTTTAGAATTTTTTAAGAGAAGCCAAAGGTGATAAGACAATGACAGTTTTTATTTGTTCAATGGAATATGAGTTATGTACCTTCGCACCCACTTCATTTTACACTTGAAATAATTATATTAATAGAAAATAACTATAATAACACGTCAACAGTTGTTGCCTTGAAAATTACAAATAAATTTGATTACAAAAAATATATTATAACTTTTAACAATTCGCTCAGTGATATTCTCACATTGAAGCTCCAAATTACACTGAAAAGTGATGTACTGAAACAGCATAGGGATCTTGAATAATGATTATTCTCATAACAACAAAGCGTAACATGTACAACAATATAGAAGTGGTCCTATATTCTTATAAATGGTTTTATTTATTTAAAAAAGATTATGATCAATCTACGTATTTACATTGAAGGTAAGCGGGAAATTCAAACAAAACCTAGTAGCGCAATTAAAAAAATCCGGCAAAGCTAGCCCTTAAATCTGTCTGACCAAAAATTTGAATAACCTCATGGAAGGGATAATCTGAGGATAGTAAAAAAAATATATTTAGGTATAACAGGTATTTATAATCTTTTCAATGGCACTAGCTGTAAGGTAGCGTTATTGTCAACAAACCTTTCTATTGTGTATAAAATGTTATGTTAAAAAAAGAATACAAATATTTTGTTCGCCGGCGATTTCATTTAAATATCACTTATAATTAACGTAAGATATTTACCATCGCAACGAATGTCGATAAAAGAATCGCCAGCGATTCCCCTTAAGACCGAGTTGGAACATCAAATTATCAACATCTCAACAAAAATTGTGTGAATAATTAAAAAAAGTATAAAGTAAACTTCCTTTGGAACAAGTTGATTTATTCGAACGCAAAATCGAATTTATATTTTGGCAAGTTTAACTGAATTTGAATTTTCTGAGGGCGCATACTTTTTAAACAATCTATAGCTGGCTGATGACATATATCTGAGTTTTAATTGGCCTGCTTTGATCATTTTATTGACCTGCATAAATCATTTAAAAAGCTATCTAGTTTTTAAGGTACTCGTTATAGTTTGCTGACAAATTTTTTCTAAATATTCCGAAAAAGATTTAGGATTGCTGAGAAACTTTGACAAGACTAGTTACCTACCCGTCCTTCAAAGATTTTTTTCCTTTCCTAGTAGGTACCTATCTAATGTCGTTTTCCATTGGTTTCACACGGGGATCCACTCATTCTGAAATCCAATGGAACAACAAAACAGCTGCTGAAAGAATCCACAATAGTATTGTTGAAATGCCAAAAAATAATCTACGGAGGCTGTCAGCTGACTTGTATAAAATGTATAAATTACATTATTGTGTGAATGGTTCTTGAGTGGATTCTGACTTCAAATCGAGAAGCGAAATTCTCTTCTCAGAATCACCAGAAGAGTATTTTTTGTGCCAATGGGACGGTTTCAGAAGTAATTTTTTCGGTTCCGGACTCTCCCGGACGCTTCTTTTTGGCCAATGGAAAGCGACATAATAAAAATACGCAGAAAATGCAGTAATTGGAATCCAAGTCTCGAACGTATATTCTAATCATTTATTTGTGGTACCAGGTACCACCCTGTTCACAATCCACAAAGCTTTCCACTGATTTGTGAACTGTCAGAATTTTGTATTCACGCTTTCTTGTCGATTTTCGCAGAGTTTGCATTTTTTTCTATTTTATGAAACATCTATTGTAAAATTGTAATAAATAAATCAAATAAAAGTTCTAATGGCAGACGATACTAACGAGGATAGTTGGCTTTATGGCACATCCAATCCAGATTCAACTACTAATGAAGAGGAAAAAGCTAGCCAGCCCGACGAGTCTGATTCTTCTGGTGCCGTTACAGGAAAGCGCGCCTCAATTGATCAAATAGAAAACGCCGAAGTTTCCTTGGCCCGTCATCACCACAGTGAGGATGATTCGCCTGATGTCAGAAACAAAAAACAACAAAGTCCCGATTCCAATGAAAGGGAAGGGGATGACATCCATGAAGGCGAAGAAGATCCAGCTCAAGAAATGGAGGAGGACGAGCAGGCGGCTGCCGCAGCTGAAGCAGCAGCTGCTGCTGCCTCTGAGGAAGAAGGTAATGACTCGGAAAAGGGCAAAGAACCCGGTGACTCAGATGAGGATGATGACGACAGCGATGACGATATCAATGTAGTTATTGGTGATATTAAGTCTGGACCTTCCTACAATATAAAGCAACGTACAAATCTCTTAACTGCCAGTGGTGCTGTAACACAAGATAAAGCAAAGCCAAGCCAGGGTAAGTTTAGTATTGAGGAGTTTGAAAGTATTGGGACGATTAATGGGGTGCCGGCACTGGAATACAGCATTGACTCGTTGGAGGAAAAGCCGTGGAGAAAACCTGGTGCTGACATTACTGATTATTTTAATTATGGCTTTAACGAGGACACTTGGCGTGCATATTGCGAGCGACAAAAACGATTCCGCCTGAATGAGAGTGGGGCTGGTCTGCAGAACCTCACTGGGGCGATGTCTGCGCAACATGCACCTCAGCAGCAAATGAACTCGGGAGGGGGAAATTCGCAGAATAACCGCACGCTCACATCGCTGGTGAGTAATGACAATAAGTACATGATGATGCCGCCTCGCCGTCTGGGGTCAAGCGGACCTCCACAACCAGCTAAGGAAAATGTAATTCAAGTGATGACTGCTGAATGCCGCGAATACAGTCGTACAGGTGGCCCAGGTGGACAAATGTCCAATAACTTTGGGCCCGATGATGCCTTCTTTGATCCGGATCCATTCGACGGCTATGGTTACGAACCAACTCAGGAATCGCAGTGGATGAACCCCGGATGGGTACCAACTGGAATAAAAGAACTTACTCCCGGCCCGGGAATGGGTCCTCCAGGTGGGATGGGTATGCCTATGGGCCCACAGATGCAGCCGCCAATGGTTGGGCCACCGATGAGAGCGCCAATGGGCCCTCCCCTCAATATGGTTATGGGTCCGCCTAACGGCCCGATGATGGGTAACAATGGTGGTGGCATGCGGATAATGGGTCCGCCGAGAATGATGGGTCCATCTCAAATGATTAACGACCGTGATTGGGATCGAAACGAACGCGAACATGGAGAGCGTGGCAGAGATCGAGATGTACGTGACAACCGTGATCGCGACAGGGAACGTGATCGGGAACGTGATCGTGAGAGAGAGCGTGAACGCGATCGCGAGCGCAGCGAACGAGATAGAGAAAGGGACAGGGATAGAGAACGGGATCGCGATCGTGATTGGGACAGAACCTCAGAGCGGGAAAGGGAACGTGAGCGGGAACGCGATCGAGAACGAGATCGGGCAAGAGTTGACGTCGAGGTAATCCCAAAAGTAAATCAAGCTCAATATATTTTCTTTAATCTACTGCGCATACATTCATATTCAAAACATAATATACTCCTTAAGCAGCAGCAGAGCCTTGACATTGACCAAGTTAACAAGCGGAGCAACTGGCAAGCTCTGCTGCTGCTAGAACTGTTTTGTACATACTGCTTTTCCCTCATCATTCCTCATCCTAAACGAATTTTTACTCTTTTTTGTACATTGTTTTCAGGAAACTGAACGACTTGAAGAAGAACGGGAGAGAAAAAGACGCGACCGGGACCGTGATCGTGAGCGGGAGAGGTGAGTTATTGGTTGCGAAAGATTTAACCAGGCATTTAATTTCCACAATTTTAGTCGGTCTTCACGCCGTGAACGTTCCAGAAGTCGTGAAAAGTCCAGACGACGTTCCAAAAGCCGTGACAAAGAACGCGAGCGAGAAAGAAAACCTCGCGAAAAGAAGAAACACCGCAAGGACAAGGAGGAGAGTGAATAAACTCTCACTCGTGACGTCAATTACTTCTACCACTTGTCTCCCAATTCCGCGTTCGTTCTCTAGTTTCCAGCAGCAAGCTACACTTTTGCAACTGAAAAAGAATACAAAAAGTTGAACAGAAACATAATTTCGTTCCTTTATTTTGTATTATTTCTTATTCGATTATGTTTGCATATAAACAATAACATTTTTTTTCAGTTTTATTCAATTAAAGTTGAAGATAAAATAAAATACAATATGATTTAAAATTGATTGTTGTAGGTATTAACAAAAAATTTACAGAAATCTAAAAACAAGCATTTGTAAAGGAATAAATATAAAGCAAAAAAAAGCTTGAAAATCAATATAAGAGTGTTCCTACTCCGCCGGATCGACGTCGATGTCTGCGTTCTTCTTCTTCTGGAGTTTTTCCTCGATCGATTCAAGGCGTTTATTCATCGCAGCCAGAGACTCCACTAGGCCCAATTGTATTTCGCCATAGCGTTTCATTGCCAGAATCAGACTTTCTTCGATTAGTTCGGTTTGCTGTTGGTATTCAGTGTTGTTTTTGGTGATTTCTTTCAGCTGGTCCGTATTGCTGGGAATGTTGCGGAAATACTCAGCCCCAAGGGTGCCTTCCAAGGATTTTATTTCGGAAAGTTGATTGAAACTGGTGGCGAGCTCGGGTGCTATAGCATTTACATAAACTTCCTTTGATTTAACTTGCTGAGTTTCTTCGAGGTAATTTGGGTCTAGGTATCGCTCGAGCTCGTCTGCACGCTGCACAACTTTGCTTATATTCTCTCGACCAGTCAGAGCCGATGAAAGAAGTGTATTTGCCGAGAGGAGGGAGTCAACAAAGTTTTCCGTGCCTTTTATGTCGGTATCTGGGATGGGTCCGAGAACACGATTCAATGAGTCGATTCGCTTTTCGAGAAGGTCCAAAGCTTCCATTATGACTTGATTATGTGTCAATTATTAAACACAAATTCGAATTTCAACAAAAACTAAATTATGTACTTTTATGATGTCAACTTTTTACTGAAGCAGTCAGCTCTAAGAAAATGTATACATGTAGTTGTATTTTTATTGGAGTTGCATTTGCATACGTTTATTGATGACAGCAGATTTTTCCAGTTGGAACTTGGAAATCGTTGAGGAATTGGATGCACTTTTTCTTGGTCATACCAAACCCAAAGTAACTTAAAAAAAATTACGTGATAATTGTATATTCCTTTATAATAAAAGTATAATTTCATACATCAACACCAAAAAACGATAACCAAACACGGCAAGCGGAACAGACCCAAAATATCTAATTGTTTCAAGGGAAACATTAAACTGATGTCGTTATCCATTGGGACAAAAGATCAATCTTTTTTTGATCTAAACCAATTTTCGCGTTCCAAAAATTAACCTTTTTTTTTGATTCGGATCACTTTTTGCAGATCTCGATATTTTTTCAGCTTTACACATACTACCACAAATACAGCACAGCTGTTTTACGTCATTTAAAGAAGTTTGTTTTAAAACAAATGTGCAAAGTTTCGTGAAAACCAAAATAAAGTAGTACATAAACAGCAATGGACATAGTTTTGGAGGAATTATTATCTTCATTGTTTTCCTCATCATCTGGAAACTACGAATAACCGAAACTAATCCATTTGTATCTATAACAGAGGAAACATTTTTCAAGCCGAATTCCAGGTTGATTTTACCAAAAACAAATGCAATTTGAACTAATCCATTTAGAAAAGCAGATCAATTTCATTGCATGTTCCATGAGCTGCATAAAATCTTAGATCTGTAAAAGATTTTTGGTGGTCCCAATGGAAAACGACATGACATTTCTCGGTTTTGGAGATTTTACTTTTTTCCTTAGCTTTTACATTGGGTAAATTCTACCAGCAACAATTGTTTTGGCTCTAAAGCAAACGAGCTGATTATCATTTCAGAAATGTTGAGTTCATGATTAATTATACAGCAATACGTCAAAGGATGTTAAAACAAATTAAATGTTCCCTCATATATGAGATAGGTCTATTGTAAGAAAAATTGCAGCCATATTTAAGAAGGTCTGGCATCACGAATCCATTTTTTGACTTCATTTTTATGGGTATTTTTTTTCTCCCTCTGGCAGTGCAAAACCAATCTTTTTTTGTGTCAGTTTTTGACAACTGACAAATTGCTTATTTACTTTACTTTACTAGTTTTTTTGTGATTTAAATGTTTTTCCTAACGTAATTTGTGTAAATAAATGTTATATTTATGAGTAACGAAAGCAATTTGTATATGTGTGCTATTTGTGTCTCAACAAAAGACACGTGTTTTTTCTGTGCAATGAAGTAAAACATTAAATTTTTGTAAACTCATTTTGCTTCCTTGTTTTGTTTAGATATTAGTGTAGTACAAATAATTTGTGTTTATTAAACGAAAGTCTCTCCTTGCACGTCGTTGTGAACAAAAGAGGAATACGCAAAGCGGAATAAGACAAAGACCTATTCGCGACTATAATTAAAATTAATTTCATGTAGAAAAAGATCTAGCAAAACTGCGACACGTTCCAATACTGTGTGTATGTATGGTCTATTTTGCGTCTTTTCATAAGATTGTTTTTATAAAATAAAAAAGTAAAAACTAAAGCATTTTATTGTTCTTAGGCAGTGCTGTGACCTGTAAATAGCGCAGTAAAGTAACTATTTAACTGTGTATTGTAATACTTGACAGTAGATACTAAAAGTTTTCTTACTTTAACAATACAAATATGCAACAGTCCACACACGTAGTTTATGGTGGCTAGCAGTCTAAATGATTAGGATAGTTGAAAGGCTATTATTTCGTCTAATAGTGCATTACGTTCTTACAACAGTCCAAATGTTGTGTTGGCTGTAGCATATCTGCTCTTCCAAGTCACAGCTCTATTGTGGGTAAAATTCGACACAAGGGTCATCCGTCGCAATTAACACTTAAGGGATCTTTATCCATTTGCTTTCGACTTTTTTGCAACTACCTTTTGTCTTGTCCACTGAAACATTCGCAGTATATGCACTTTTTTCTTTAATGTGCCTTTAATGTACTTTCGGACATAACAAACCAACGCATGGTCTAACTAAAGCTGTGACAACTGTCACAAGAGCGCCTTAATCTGCTTTTAGTAGAACAACCATCATCTCGAACGGCAGCTATTTTATAATAGTGTTAGTGTTTTTTTTTTTTTAGCAATTTCAGCAAAGCAAAGTAAAGTAGTATTTTCGTAGTATTTTCAGCACGCAATTACAAACACTACTGTAGAGCGCAGTTGTTGTCATTGCGTGCTGAAAATTTAATTTTATTTTGCTTTGCTGAGATCGAAGTTCAAAAAATAGAACTGATGGTGAAGAGCAATTGGCATACTAAGCTTAGCTTTGGATTTATTTGCGGTTCAGTGTTACTTCAACTACTTATCGAAAAAGGGACAGTGTGAAAGAGTAGTAGGAACATCTACAATGCACATTTTTTAGGCAAAAATAATTGTTATTGACGAGCACTTGATTAAAACGAAATCCCTATGCCCACTTAAAGTTATGGCTCTTACACTGAAAATACGATATCTTCGATAGGAGGCCTCAATCAAAATCGACCCGTATGGCGATTTCTTGTTTCCACTGTAGAAAGCCATTGCCTTGCCTCTTGGTCGTCATAGTTGTGGGCCTGTGTGCGTGTGCTGTGGGAATTTTCTTAGTGACTTAATGCTGTCTTCAACTCTTTCTCTTACTTTACTATTGTGCTAGTAGCTTATTGTGTTAATTATTTCTTTATTTGCAAATAAAACCAAGAGATAATTTTCACCAAGAGCATCTATCGTGTGTGTCTACAATCGTGTTCGCGGATCTACAGTTATAGCTAACGCATTCAACTGAAGTAAACGACAATAATATTTCAGTACGATTCGGTTTGTTGGATTGGAGAGAACGAGTTTGTAACGCTAGGACAGTAATTACACTGGTATTCATTCAGTTTCAAATTTGCTTCTGTTTTATACATAAATGTGAAAAAGAAAAGTTTGAAAGGAAAAACCAAGTTTTACTAATAAATAATAATACCTGCCAATAAAATTCTTAATAAAACTCAACAACAGTTCATTTATGAGAATATAATTTAAATACAAAGACACAATGTCTGTGAGCAACAAAGAGAGTCCCAGCAGGGAGTCTACTTCGTCGAGTGCAAGAATTAGTCTGATAGCAGAAGATTCATTGACCCGTGACTTTTCCATGGGCAGCCTGACATCAACTGTTAGCCAGGACGAGTACTTCCGATGTCGTGATCATGCAGAGAGTGTCCTTAAAAGAATGCAGAATTATTTAGAAAACGAGCAGCTGTGTGATGTCATCCTGATCGCCGGAATTGATGGAAAAAGGTGAGCATTTGTACAAGAATCAGATATCCTTTGTGTTTAGTTATGCGTATATAAAATTGTGTATGTACTTTGTAAAAGGTTATAGTACCCCAGCTCCTTCGAACAAAGAAGATTCCTACATTCTTTGAAAAAAAAAAAAACAACTGAAAAGAAAACACATTTTCTCCGGCATGCGATTGCATCTGCAGCAGATCAAATTGAAAAATCTTTTTGCGAACATTGTTTTGTTTTCTTTCTTTGATACAAACTCGCACAGGAAGTATTATGCACATTTATTGCCATGCCATTCACTTTGTGTCGGCGAAGCGAGGTTCAAAAAATTATTTAATTTGTTGTATGTAGCTCGGGTGGTAAAATTGTTGCATGTGAACGGAGCAATTCAGGTTGTGTGGTTCTATGCATTTGCATAGTGGTAATACATGATTTGAAAAGGAACATAAATAATAAAATGTTGACAGTGGATCAACGTCATCCTGTGCGAAAACGGTTTCATTGTTGGGAATTTAAATACGAGTATTGAAACGTTATTGTAGAATGGTATGCAGTTAAAATGTGTAGGACAATCGAATAAATATATTGGACTATTCGTATGATGTGCCTTTTGAATAATGGAATCGAAGAACTCCATATTTTAATACATAAAAATTGCAACCGCTCTACATTTATTTTTATATTTGTCTTAACGTATTTGACAAGCCATCAGCGAGTCGAAAGCTCTGGCATAATCCGTATTATTATTTTTATTATCCATTTACTTAATAACTAGAGTTCTCCTAGTGGCAGAAATTCTACCATTATAATCGCCTGGTTTATACGCAACATATTGAAAAACAAACCACACACAGAATTCCATCTCTGCACAATCTTCCCACTCAAGTATTAACCTTGGACTAGTTATATAAAAAATAATTATAATAAATATTATTTCTTTTTGACAAGATAAAAGTAAAGCATTTATTGACTACACACGCCTAATCCCAGCCAAAACTTGATGCAATGGCTGAAAATGTTTGTTATTGCTTGCATTTTGGTAGCTATAATGGCAATGAAATCGTTCCTAATGAGGATACAGACTTTTTTGAAGCTATCGACTTTCAATCGCAACAGAACTGTTGACTTAGTGCTCAGTCACGAAATTCAGGGACAAGGTGTACTTTCAGCATAGAAAAACTAAAAACGTCAGTTATCAGAAATCGAGAGAGAAATCTCTCAATTTCAAGAGAAGTACCTACCTGACCGGTTTTCTTACAAAAAGTTTAAGTAATGTCATTTTGACATTATCATAAAATGCAGCATCTACAAAATAAGTTGGAATTGCATTTTTTATAAGCTAAATACCTATTAAACTGAACATTTTGAATCCGCTGATATGTTCTAGAAGAAAATTCAATTACAACTTCTTCCTCCGACATCGTTGAAGACGAAAATAAATAGAGTTTTACTTGTCAAACTTCTGAGCTGTCACATTGTTTTCAGTTTTTCATTTTCATTTTTCAGTAAGTCGAAATTCGGCGAGTAGAAAATTACGAAAAAATGAAAAGAGGGGAAATTGATTTCTCTCTCATTTTTTCCACGTGGTAACATGCGCACAGATTTATAGCAAATTTTTAATAATTTTACGTTTGCAATATAGTATACGAACGAACCTATAGATTCGTTACCCCTCCATAGACGTCAACTGAAAACTGTCAATGTGACTGATCTATACACATCAAGTCAGCCAGCCGACAGAATTATTAATGTCGTTTTCCATTGGTTTCACTCGGGGATCCACTCATTCTGTGATCCAATGGAACAACAAAACTGCTTCTGATTGAACCCACAAAAGTATTGGTGAAATGCCAAAAAATAATCTACGGCGGCTGTCAGCTGACTTGTATAAAATACGTAAATTACATTTGTGTGAGTGCTTCTTGAGTGGATTCTGACTTCAAATCGAGAAGCGAAATTCTCTTCTCAGAATAACCAGAAGAGTAGTTTTTGTGCCAATGGAACGGTTTCAGAAGTGATTTTTGCGATTCCGGGCTCTCCCGGACGCTTCTTTTTGCCCAATGGAAAACGACATAATGGTCTGTTTCCTAATGCATTGGAACAAATTAGTCAAACCTTATTCCCTTACACAAAAGTTGAGCAAAAGAGACCCACAAAGAGGAGACAAAAAATATTTCCCCTCCATAAAACACCTGCAAATATTAGCCCAATAAATTTCTTTGGGATAGTTGGTTAGACCTGACATATGGTTGTCAAATCGTTGAAATGCTATTTTGTAACTGGCCTTTTATTTGATTTCAATTATATTTTGTGCTTGTATGCATTAAAATTGATGTAAAAAGGAAAAGAAGCGAAATTTTTAAAATCTACAATAGAAGCAATTAAACTCTTACTCTTAAATATAAATTTGTATTTTATTCTACTGATATTTGAGGCGGGAAGCCTAAGAAAAAATTCACATTTTTCAAATTTGTGGTTGAACGCGTTCCTATTCTTTTTGATTATTTTTCATTTCGGTGAACGAATTTTCTATCAATGAAAGAAATGTGACATATTGCAAATATTGAACCAGAAAGTAAGGAAACAGTCCTTAAACTAAATCCCCAGTTTCCTACAAAAACTGTCAGTTATTCGTCCGTATATGTCAACTGTCCCCGAGATCATAGGCAAATAAAAACTCACACGCATCTTGTCAGCCAGCTGTCAGGTTATTAAACTGAGGTCATTGCAACTTATCCACAGTCGATTCACTTCGGACTACGATAGAGCTGAACTTTAGGACAACTCATTTATGGTTTTAGCAAAATGGCGGTTTGTTTCGAATCAGTAATTGACCTGCTAGTGCTGTGCATTATACTTAAGAGTATTCATAACCTATTGAGACCTTACCTATGCAAAAGGTATTAACGAAACTTTAAAGTAATATTTAGCCATTCTAATAAACAGCAAACAGATCATACAAACATTTTTTCTGCCTAATCGCAAATTCGCCACTGACTGTCCGCTTATTTCATTAAAAGTTTCGTGTACAAGTTATGACAGCATGCCACCATGGCTCTATGAGACCATTTTCAATAAGGCACCGCGAAACCAAAATGTAATTTTTATATATGCTGGTTTTAGGGTTTTCAATTTGCAAGGGAGTTTTTGAAAGCCATGATCGTAAATTGTACCCATACCGTGATTTGTCACAGTGTGAATTTCTGGTTTTTGGTAAAAGGCTAAAAACGCACTTGAACAGTTTTTCTAGTTTTTAAGAAAATGTTTGAAAAACATATTAACATCGCTTCTCCATAAATCTACATGACACATCATTTATTCGACGTAGGTACCTACTACTAAACACTTAACCAATGTTTGCCATTCTTTACTTTTCTTACTTATATGATTAGCACCTACAGTAAAATCCATTATTAACAAATTCTTACTGATTCTCTCGAGCAACGTTTGTTATATTGTGTATTTTTGTTGCTTCTTAATTGACACGATTTTTATTGGGTTTTGTATCTTTAGTTCATTCGTATAATCACTGTACGTACATGGTTTGCTCACGCAACCTACACATTTGAATATATTCGCGTCGGAAAGCCAACAAGGTAAGATTACCGTCACTAATATTGATTTTAGTATGTCTGCAGTGCATTATGACTCAATGTCTTCCAAACGACAAACAAGATCTAGGAAAAAAAAATCCCAAGGGTGGGTTGATCATTTACACCTTCGAGCTGTTCATTGTTTATTTAATTCAAGCACTGATAATCGTCATGTGTTTTCTTTGTTGTTGTTTCTGTGTATATTTATATTAGCAACGCTCCTCAAACAAAGACGATATAATTCTCTGCGATTGATTCAAATGCACTCTTTTGACTAAATTTATTTCAGATTGTGTTTTTTCCTGTTCCTGTCCATAGTCAAATAGTGTCCAGAATAAAATATCTGTTCGTGTGTTAGGTTAGGATTTAAAATAATATGAAAAAGGGTGCAGCAACGAGAGCCGCCTGGTTATACGATTTCATAAAAGGTAGATGATTCAGTCTTGTTAAGACCGATTTCAGCCAATCAAAACCGAGATACATCTAGTCAAACAGCAACAGTTGATTTTATCAAAAACAAATGCAATTTGAACAGCTGAATTGTTGTCATATAACGCACTAATCCATTTACAAAAGCATATCAATTTCATTGCATGTTCCATGAGCCGCATAAAATATGAGATCTGAAAATGATTTTTGGTGGTCCCAATGGAAAACGGCATTAACTACATAGTCAGGATTTATACGCTGAGTACTTTGTCGTAAGCGACGTGAACTTGATGGTAAATGGGATGAGAAGTGCGGGGAATACCCATAAAACTCGGATGGTCCGCGAATTCCCATCCGATTCAAGTATTCTCTTTTTGCCTTCTTTCGTAATTATCTGCGTTTGCTTTATTTTCGAATAAAGGCACGGAACGAGATAGCACTGAATGTATAAAAGCGCGTTGCGTGCCCAAAAGAGAACTGCTACGTATTACAACACACTTCCGTCATCTCGGTGAGAGTAAACCTACCTACGAGCTTATATGCTATGAAAACCGTGCCTCAGCAAACAAACGCGTAGCTATTATTCCGCTTCTAACAACGAAATACTCGCCACACTAGGAATGCCCAGCCCAACTGTAAATTCAGTCTTATTTATCCCATACTTATCAATTTCCTTAACGCCTGCGCTGGGTTCTGCATAAAAAACTCTGCCTCTGGCTCCTCTTCTATTATATTGTACTTAAAGTTATTCTTACGAGTATAATGATAAAAAAATGCGTTTATTTTGTATATTTCATACAACGATTCCTATTGGGCGCCATTTTTATTAAGATTTTGGTAGCATTGGCCACATTCAAAAATCTAGTACTATGATCGTAGAGTAAAGAGCCTCGAATAAACCATTCAACAAATCCATAAAGAGTGAGTGAACGAATCTTAACGCAGAAACTGAATTGGTCGGGATAGTCACTCTTCCTACGAACTGTCAACTTAGTACTCAGTCGCGAATTCATTGACTAGATTCGTTAGTCATAAACGTCGACTGAAATACCCAAACCGATTCTACCCAATCAAAACCGAGTTCCATCTAGTAAGACATCTGTCAGACTTACTAAACGAGACACTTGAACGTCCCCATTCAAAGCTTGTTGCCTGAACTCCGAAGCATCTTAAAATATCAAAATCGCTTGGCAATAACTGAAACCATCTGTTGTACACTATCATCTTCCAACACCCCCTATTCTAAGACAGAAAAATGTTTTCTTTTTGAAAAAAATCAGTTGCATAACGAACAACAAAATGTTGATTAACACAGTATAAAATCAAGTTGCATTCATGACGAACAAGCAAACGACGAAAGTCTGACAGAAATAAAAATAGTTATAAGCATAGAGTTTTACAGTTAACTGCAGACGCCTTGGTCTGGAACATCATCTGATCTCATCGGCATCGTGTTGCAAGCCAGGCTACAACTTGAAGCATGCTTGCAATGTCAGTAATAATTTTACGCGTTAATTGCACATAAATACATCAAGACTAGCCGTCTCTGCGGTTTGAATTCTGCTTCGTTTTTATACTGCATTACGTTTCATTTTTCCTCTAAGATATACGACTAGATAAACAGTCTGGCGGCATAACATATTGACCTGACCGTCACAGGCATGCAAAACAATTTCGTAAAAACCTCCCATAGAGAGGACGGGTAAAAACAGATACATTGTGCACTTTCCCCCCATTCTATAGCATGTTATTTTTATTTCTGAACACTACGAATATGGAAGAAGAAAGTTCTTTCTCTTTGTAATGCCTACTGTCTGATCAGAACAGAACCATAAAAATGGTATAAAAGCCAACGAAATGCTTTTCAACGTTCTACTTGAATTTATTTATATTCTCTGTGCGTCATTCCTTTCATTTGCATAATTTTTGTCACTAGTATGTTTGATTTGGTATAGCGGCACTTGCAATATGAATTATGGAGACAAACGCATATTAAATTTTATGTTTTCGATCGATTGGGGATTTATATTTGGAAACGCTCAGGGTAAGGAAAATTATTAAAAACTCAAAGATGTATATTTTATGGTGGAGGAAGACAGTTGATGAGGCGAGTTCACTTACGCAATTTGATGCTGTCGTTCCTTTTAAAGGAACTCGAAAGGTCATGACTTTGCATTCTGCACCGGTTGCATTCATTTTATCGCCATTAATGAATGACATTTGACATTTGAATGTCGTTCTTCCATCCGCTTGGAAAGGAGTCGGCGCATCATTCTTTTTGCCGTATGTAGATCTATTTTCGTGACTTGATTTTTGTCGCAACTCTTCGTTCTGCATACAGGTCACAGTCCCGAAATGATAATCGTTTCGGGACTGTAACTCTAACTAAGCTAGATATGCCACAATATCCAGTAAAAAAAAATTTGAGGGTGAAAGGTTTCCGTCAAAATTCTAGCACTCTCTTTGTCCACATATCATCTGTTATCCACTTCGGCTTTGTAGTGTGTACGTTATATCGAAGGCTCCAGTTCCTCTTCTGACATCTCATACATATGTAACTCTTTGCATTACTTGGAGGTTGTTGATGGATGATGGTATCCAATGATAGGGTTTAGGTGAGTTGGTCAAATACTTTACTTTTCGATTTGAGCAACAGGTTTGTGCATTTACTTTTGTAGTACGAATGGAAAAGACTGTCAAAATGGCAGATAAATTCTGGGGATAAATTCTCTCTCAGAGAGAGACATATGGCGTTTTTCATTAAAGATCCGAGAGAATTGCCCCGAAATTCAGAATTGCTCTTTTCAATAAAATTCGTTGGAGCACTTTTGTAATACTGGTAGTCGGTAGACACCATAATGTAAGATTTGTTGTGTGTTGCTACTTTTTTTTCTTTGCTACAGTAAATATGAATGTTTTAATAGGCCAAATCAATATATTTCAATTTAAGTTTACATTTTGCACGCATATTTCCGGATCACAAGCGAAAAATTTGTTTCTAATAACACAACAAACATTTCAATTTGACATTTTGCTAGCATGTCTGTGAGTCTGGTGAGTTCAGAGCAATTCTCTAAAAATATTCCGGACACTTCTTTTGTGCTAAGAATGCACTTTTTTTTCAATGAAACATAGAATACAATCGAAAGATCACTTCTAGATTTGCTCTTTTCATAGAAACGGCAATTCTTTTCTTCAATCGAAAACGCCATTACGAACAAGCTACAGAGGACCGTTTTTGTAATAATCTATGAAAAATGACAGATACATAATTGAAAAATTCAAAAAAGTTCTACGGAAAGTGGTTTAAATATCTGATAAACTCAAAGAATTTGTTTATTTACCAAAGACATTAGTTGATTAATCTACCCAGCGATGAAAATTATTCGAAATTAATCGAACATCTTTTTGATGAATCCGAGCGTATGGAAGAGTTTGTACTGATTGAACTACAAACATTCGAGAGGAAGAATTTAGTCGGCACTTTCGAATAGAATCTTGAGGAGCACCTTCAATTTTATCGTTGATACCATTGTAATACGCATGAAATGAAAACACGAGCACGCGTATGCCAAATAGTACAACAAATTTCAAATCATCTATCAATCTCAATAGTCAGGTGACTGACAAGTGACAGTTTTTCCAATTCTTACACCAAGAAACGTGTTGAGTTAAAACTCGAAACATTTTCAGTGGATGCGTAATAACTTGCTCTCTTTTACGAAATTTTCGAGTTAAGGAATGGCATTGAGTACAAATTCGTAAAAGTTACTAAAAATTCGTAACATTTAACATTGAAAGGAACAGACCTAATTGTATATGTCTGCCCAACATAGACCAATGGGACTACGAATCGTACGCTTTTGAATTATTTTATGCACCTATTTTAAATAAATTTTTGCAAATTTAAATAAATTGCTTGTATAAATGTATAAATCTCTTTCCAATTTTGCATTGCAGAGTACCCGCGCATCGCCTCGTTCTTTCAGCATCGAGTGCTTACTTTTCAGCTATGTTCACAGGTTCGCTACGCGAAACCAAAGAGGAAGAAGTCACACTGGGCGAGGTACACGGTGATGCATTACAAATTCTAGTACAATATTGTTACACAGGTACATCTGACAAATAAAAAATATCACAATTGCCTATAATCTATTTCATCTGTAATGTATAGGGTTTATTGAACTTCGTGAAGATACCGTCGAAACTCTACTGGCCACGGCATGCCTCCTCCAACTGAACGCTGTTGTTACAGCCTGCTGTAATTTTCTCGCTCGCCAATTACATCCATCGAACTGTTTGGGCTTTGCATTTTTTGCTGAACAACAAAGCTGTACAACGCTTCTGAAACTAGCCAAAGCTTACACATGCCAGCATTTTATGCAAGTAAGTACATATTCACAACTGCGGATATGTACGCGCAACAAAATGGAGTTAAGGTTATGGTGGAATATAAATGTAAACAGGTTCATACAATCTGGTGACAAGAAGCGGGAATAAGATGAGCGTTCACATTAATTGCATTCTTAACCTATTTTCCTATTTTTTTTTTTGTTTTTTAAGTTATGAAGCTCTTCAATTTACTTTCAATGACCATCTCTCCGATTGTATATAGGTATGCAAAAATCAAGAATTCTTTCAATTGAATGCCGAACAATTGGGAAAACTCTTGTCCAACGATGACCTTAATGTCCCGTCAGAGCAGGATGTGTTCCATAGTCTTATGTCGTGGGTCCAACAGGAGCCCTCAGCCCGTGAGAAATTCATTCCAGAACTATTAGCACTTATCCGCTTACCCCTTCTACAGCCATCAGTAAGTCTACGACGCTGAAAGTATTCTGTGTGGTATTTCATTTATTCTCATCCATAGTTTATTGCGGATCACGTGGAGTCCGTTTGTGGTTCCAGCGAATGCCAACAGCTTGTTATGGAAGCGCTGAAATGGCACCTTTTACCTGAACGTCGCTCACTGATCGCAACCGAAAGAACCAAACCAAGAAAATCGACTGTTGGCCGATTGCTTGCTGTGGGAGGAATGGATGCGCATAAAGTAATTTTTGTGTTTCTTTTTTTTTTACGAATTTACTTGCTATTCATGCCAACATTTTCGTGATATTTTATAAAGGGGGCCATTAGCATCGAGAGTTATTGTCCCCGACTAGACAAGTGGACTGTGTGGAAAAATATGTCAGCAAGGCGCTTGCAATTTGGTGTTGCAGTGATGGATGATAAGTTGATTATTGTTGGTGGTCGGGACGGATTGAAAACACTTAATACTGTAAGTCGGCCAAGGTAAACAAAGAAGAATAGTTACTTAGTTTGTTTTACGAGCTATAGGTTGAATGTTTGGATCTAAACACAATGGCGTGGAATCCACTGACTCCAATGGGAACACATCGTCATGGGTTAGGGGTTGCTGTTTTAGAGGGTCCAATGTATGCAGTTGGTGGTCATGATGGTTGGAGTTACTTGAACACTGTTGAACGGTATGTGTAGTCCTTTGTGTAGTTTTGTTGAACCTTCTTTTGAGTTTGATTTGTTGTTTTCCAGATGGGATCCACTCGCTAGAACGTGGAACTATGTGGCGCCTATGTCTGCGATGCGTTCTACAGCTGGAGTGGCTGTTTTGGGTGGACGACTGTATGTAGTTGGTGGACGCGACGGATCTGTATGTCATCGTTCGGTCGAGTGCTATGACCCACATACTAATAAATGGACGCTCAGAGCACCAATGAATAAACGGCGGGGTGGTGTTGGAGTGAGTATAACCTTATAAGCACTTTTAGATGATTTTTGTTTTTCCGGTGATTAATCCTTTGACTCCTTCTTTAGTCTGTCATTTTTAATGCACTCACCCAGGTTTGTCCGCGAGATGACAGCGAAATTTAAACACTGTCCCTATGATCTCTCTACAAAATGATTTGCATTGAATATCTGCTAATCCATATTTTAAGTGTACTTTTATGTGGGAAGAGTCGCGTTAAGGTGCAGCCACGTAGTCAGCGATTGAGAGACGTCGCTCTAAAAATGTAAAACGTATGAAATCGTATGGCAGTGGCCACGTAAGCCCTGAGCGATTAGCGATTTTGTCATAGGCAGAGCGACGTCGCTTAATTGCTAGTCGCTCACTGCGTGGCAGCTCCCTTATCCGTGCGTAAACATATTGCTCGTTCACGGGCGCATCGATTTTTACCCGCCTTCTTTATATTCACTATTGTGTTTTGAATTCTCGATTACTCTACGTTTTCTTTTCCTTTTCTTTAGGTTGCAGTTGCAGGCGGCCATTTATATGCTTTAGGAGGTCATGATTGTCCAGCTAGCAATCCTGCAGTTTGCAGAACAGACACTGTTGAACGTTATGATCCCGGAACAGACTCATGGACACTGGTGAGTAACTATTCTGTTCTGATATCCATTGTGGCATAATTAAAACAAATATGTTTTTGAAATCCAGATATGCTCACTCAGTGTGGGAAGGGACGCAATTGGTTGCGCATTTCTGGGCGATCGTCTTTTAGCCGTCGGTGGATATGATGGCAACCATTATTTGAAGACTGTCGAGGAGTATGATCCTGAAACGAACGAATGGGCGCAAGTGGCACCACTTACCTACAACCGGGCTGGAGCCTGTGTAGTAACGATTCCAAATATAATTCCCTCAACACCTCCACTAACTGCCAGCTCAACGGTTTAGTTTAAATTTTACTTATATTATTCATTAACTATACTTATTTTATTTTTTGCGATATTTTTTAACTGCATTGCGTGAAATGCGATTAGGATTTTTTTTTTTGAATAACACAAAATGCATGCATGCAAGATTGCTCAACGATAACCTTAAAAATTCAGCTTAAATCAAAAGCTTTGTTTTAAGCTGTAAGCAATTGTCAATAACATTCGGTTTTTTTTTACTGAAAAATATTTAAAATAGGTCTGGTTGCGTGGTTATAATTTGCTATTCTTTTGATATGATAGTATTCGCGTCTTCCTAGTTAGTTGTATTTGATTTAACTCTATGAGCTATGAAGTTTACCGTTTAAAAAGAACTAGCTGTTTCACAAACCATTATTAAATTTGTTATTTAGTTTCCTGGTCTCTACGGAGAGTAACAGCAGCCGTCAACACTTTGTACTTGATTTCCATCACTAAAGTATTTTATTGACATATCTTCGACTCTGGATTATATACAAATTTCGCTTTGTGAGCTTCCGTAAATTTAAAGTCGAAACTGAAATTGCCTTTAAGTAGGGAGTACGCACGGTTAGGCAGATTTTAAAGTGTCAACATCAAAACATACTTAGTAAAACAATATATTTCCATTTAATGAATGAATTTCCACGCTATTTAACGTATTCCTCCGTTTTTAAGAAAATGAGACTCCTACAACCCGTTATATGCAGAACTGCAAATGTTAGTTTTGGGGCCACTATTTTCAAAGTGGTTCATACCAGTTGGCGCGTTCTTCTTCTTTTACTGAACTTCTGAGTATCGAGAAACAAATTAAAATAGAAAGTGCAGGACCCCTCTATTGAAAGTAGGCGCAAATGACGTAAAATTAATTAAACTCAGCAGTATTGTGGCGTGCGGTGCAATGCTTCTAATTTAGTTCGTTCTTATTAAAAAAAAAACAAGTATGCAACGCCGACCGTGTGCAAAAGGATCCAGGAACCACAGTCAAGAACGGACATGAGGGATTGCGTTTTTGCGATTGGTTAATCACCTCTCGCGAACGTCTGACAAACTTCCGAGAGTACAAACTGTCATGAAGGAGCTTCTCAATTAGCCGTTTGGTCTCGGCATAAAATTGCAGATCCCTTCCATTCGTTCCGAAAATGAAAAACTCACACCAAACGAATGGTTGTGAGAAGCTATTCCTAGGCTCCCTACGGATCTATTGCGCAAACTATTTATTTATTTTTAATCACACATTTCAAATCTCCTTCCCAGCGACTAAGAGTTTCTTGATTTCACAAGATAAGCTTTTTTAATATTAGGTATGTACACGTTTATTTTTGTTTTATGCTTTCTGGCAATTGATTCTTCTAGCACACTCGAACGACTTTGTTTTTAAATAATGGAAGCATGCGTTACATTCCAAAACTTTTATCTGTAAGCATTTGTTATATTTATAAGGCAGTTGAAATGCAGATCTATCTATGTCTTGTTGTGTTTATTTTTTTTTAGTTTTCATTTCTTAATTTATTCCACTTTGTTATTTAATTTTGCAAATCACCTTACTTACTCTATTATTTATATAATTTTATATTTTGTTTTCTTCTTTTCTTTCTTTAATTTTAATTATAGAAAAAATGGAAACCAGTTAGATTAAATCCATACTGTTACAGGCGCACTGTAGAATTTGTCGATTACTACAATCTCTAAAAAAAACAAAACAAATTCGATCACTTAAATCACATTCGCACATTAATGTTGTTGTTTGTGTTGCTTTTTTCATTGAAAATGACGTAAAACCTACATATGGTTACGTGAACTACTTTCTTAGGATTAATTTTAGCAAAGGTAGTACATATATATTCAAAGGAATACTGTCAAAGTTATTGATATTGGTTGATGGACTTATGCGCTGAAATACTCGCTACCAATTTATATTGCTGACTAAACATGACACGTTTTTAGATCAACACAATAAAAATCATTTCGGTTGTGATTCAAATTTATTTATTTAAAATGTTTAGTTAAATATGTCATCTCATGAAAGGCATTATAATCAAATTATGAATATACCTACATATGAAATTCCAAGAAAAAAATTCTAAAATATAAGTTTGTGATTTTTATTTTAACTATTTTTTTTATTGATTTGTGAAACTATTTTTTTATAGATTGTACACATTTAAAATGTGATAAACAAAAATAGGCTAATCAATAAACTGATTAATCGATATTATATAAGGAGAACGAACACAGATATTTTCATATTAATCTAGAGTCAAATGAACTACATACAAATAGAATGTTCTTAGTTAATAAGATCTCAATATTAGTGTTTTCTTGTCACAGATCGTCACAATATAGTGTACTATGTTAAAAGACGTGTTGTTTTTTTTATCGTGGTCGCATACTGTTTCATGTTTTTGGCAAGAAAACTTAAAACACAGAATCTAACATTTCAATTTTACATAAAAGAAATGAAAACACTGCACTTTTTTCTACATCATCACATAAAATTATAAGTTTATTTTATTATACATGCATACATACACTGATTACTATATAAATTTACAATAAAACAAAAAATCAACCTCAAGCAGTTCTTTTTATTACACTTCAAATGTGGTGAGCTTTAGTTTTAGGATACTGAAATTTTTATATTTTTGGTTTTACAGACATCTTTTAACGCACCGAAACGTAGTAGTTAGTTATTTAAGTAAATGACAGTTTTATTTATATATATTACAACAAATCGAGACTCCACTTGTTCCTTGTGCTAACAGTCTTCTTCTACTTTCTCAAAAAAGGACTGATTCAATTTGGCGCGTAGGGTTTCTTTTGTATGAGATGAAATGTCTTAAACCACCTGCATCTACCATACATGAAAGTCCCTCTACTTTGTTATCTATAAATCTGTTTCATAAAAATTGATATTCCACGTAAATTTATTTATTTCGAAACAAAAATGAATTCTCCTGTTCCAACTAGAAAAAGCGAATGGGTTTGCTATTATTAAATTTTACGAATACGTTTATTGACAAGAAAAGAATATAATTGAAACGCGTACAGATTAATATGAAAGCAAACTCAATCTAAAATTTTTTATTTTTTGTAGCGCATTCTTTCGATAGGCTTCCGACCATGAATACGAAACCGTTTTGATTCCGAGCACGTTAAGTCAAAATCATTACAGTGAGAGTCAGTCGGGTAAGTACGCTTGCGTTTTACCGCTGGACAATCATTATAGTCTTCAGCAACTGATTTCTGTCGGACTAAAGAGCCTAGAAATCAAACAAAAGGTAATCATGATCCTTAAGCTTTCGATTTAAAACCGCAATTAACCGGTACAGTACCTGCGTAAGACGCACATCTTTTAATCAATGAGGTCGAATTTGGATGAGATGTGGTATCAACCTTTGATTTCTGGATTTCATCTCTCCCATTACGAGAAGGCAATCCTATCACCGAAGCGACCATTGACCAGAGTTTACTTCGGCTTTGTTCGGGTTTTTTATTCTCTATGAAAACCTCATCTTCGAATTCGACATCAGTGTAATTCGAACCAAACGATTCGATGTTATCCTCTGGCTCTTCCATGCTGTGAAATTTTCTTGGTAAACTGTCGGGCCAAGAGTTCCCAAACTTTTTGCAAACTCTAGATGTTCGGATAGGAGTCGATGAAGGAGTAAAAAACTTTTCGTCAGGAGACTGTTTGTCGGCCTTCAATTTCTGTGGTATAACTGGAGTTTCAAACTTTATAAGCTTTTTGTTGGTCAATACTCCAGAGTTGGGAATACGCGGCGTTAGAGGTGGAAAACCGGTAGTTAACATATTAATATCCAAAAGAACATCACTTTGTTTAGCGTTTACTCCGTTGAGTTCAGTGGACGTGGATGTTATGATTTCAACACTTTGGCAACTTTGGTAGACAGAATTACTGGATTGATCGCATGCCTGCATATTTCCAGTTAAAGATGCAGTAGTACTTGATGTGATTATAATAGATTCAGTCGTCTTTTTCGTTGCTGAGAGAAGAATTTCTCTGGGCACCCTTGGCAGTGTTTTGAAGAACTCCAAATGGTTTTCACGGCTTATGATTTCACTCTGTGTCCGACGTAGAGCTGGAGAAAGTCTCAGGTCCATCGGTGAGTTTTCGTTGCTTTTTTCAGATATGTCTATAAAGTAAATTAGGTATATACGCACAAGTTGCATGTAGTTATGTATTTATTGGTCTTACCACCACTTGAATCGATAGAGTCGAACATTTTCTTTCGATTAAAACAAACTCCCTTAGATCCAGCAATGCCGTGCTCAGCAATAGCCTTTTGAATACTCTTCGACATCACCTGTCGCAATGGGGTAACTGCTACGGACATTTTGCCACGAGCTCGTGGCTTTTGATATCGGTTGACTGTTTCGACTGCTTTTTTGGAAGGCGTCCTACGGTAATAAAAATAATCTTTCCAATTTATTGAATACTACATTTTATCAAACACAATCTAACCCAGACTGTGAGTGTAAGCTTTTCTTGGGATAAAAAAAACAACAAAAACTTTAAACTTCAAGATACAACGTCCAAAAAGTTATCGCGAAACTAAGAACACTCACTGCTGCAGAAAAGAGATTCATGGAGAGATGAAATTCGAAAGAAAAAATGCCTGGGCCGTATATCCCTAATGTTTTCCCAAGCAATCCAGATAAATCCTCTTTTGCTTACCAGTTAGGTGGCACCAATGGTGGACTCCCTTCTTGGTCACTGACCGAGTTGTAAATACTAGATACATGTCCTCCAGACACATTGAATGCCTGCTCTTTTGGCTTAGCAAAAATTTCCGCTTGTAGTGGAGTAGATGTCGATCGAACTAACTTTCCTTTAGTAATAGGTATTCCGATGCCAATACTTTTCCTTAGTGAAGAATTATTGATCGATGAAATGTTTTTGATCGATGAAACACTGTCGCTTATAAATTCTTCTGTAACTTTACTCTTTGCCTTCCAACGAATATTTATCATCGATATTGGAGTCAGGTGACTCTCGTTGATTTCAGGAACTCGTATTGGAGATGTTTGCGTTGAAACACTGGATGCTATTGCTGTACTCCTTTGTGCTGGAAGTGTTGGTTCTTTCTTAATTTGTATATCGGTCGATACGGAAACCTCCAATTTACAAGAATTTTCATTTTGGATACATTTTGAAAAATTTAAAAGGTCCTCGATTCGTGTGTACAGCTGTAATTCAATAGTGCTGAGTTACACGATCATGGTAGGTAAATAATAAAATGCATTCTCACTCTGAAACATTTCCGACAGTTTAATGGCAAGTGATTCTCACCGATATGCAGAAGCAACTCGGGACGTATTTCAGCGTGAAGGACAAGCGGCTTTTTCTGACAAATGGCACAAAACAAATGTAAAATCACATCACTGTTAGAACTGTGAACTACTATAGCATGCGTTCTTATCTCGTGCTTTTCCCGGCATTCAGAGCAGCAGAAAATTTTTTCACACGTTTTGCAAATAACCTGTATTTAGATAAATATTATGTACTGTACAAGTAATGAATGTCATAAATGTGTAGTTTACTTCCTCAGGAATAATCATTGTGGATGTAACAAGAAACTTATCACGAACAAAACACTAGGAAATTTGAAAATGTTGCGAAATACATTGGGATTGGGTCACGAATGTATGTTTTACGCTGAAAATTATACGGTTTTATGCGAATATGTATTATAATGTTTGCATGCATTTTGAAAAGTAACAGTTTTTTTTTCAGCTTGAGTGTTTAGGGCTACCAACGCTTTGTAAACTGACGTGGGTTATCATAAATGAAATTTTTCAAACTTTTATAGAGCGGTTACATAGCGGTAGCTTTTCAAATAAAAGTCAATAACTTTTCGAAGTTTTGCTTTATAAATCCTAATGCAATGGCAAGAGCGCCACTAGATTTTAGATGCACCTCCAAACGTACAACGAGTTTTCTAACTAAACCAACCCTTCGAAATTACATGACGTTAGTGAACAAATGTGCTTAATAAATCCATATCCATGTAAGGCTTAGCGCTCTGTGCACAGTTAGTGCAAGTTCACGCTAGGTTAAGACATGCTCGACGTGTTAAGCTCTGCTAGGTGTACCTACGCGTACTGCTCTGAACAAAAAAAAGGGGTAGTACCTACCTATAATCTAAAATATTATCACCAGCTTTCTATCTGCGAATGTGCAAAAATGTTATTGCAAAAGCAACTCAGCTCAGCATACTGTCGTAGAACGTAGACACCCATTTATTATTATTTTTTTGCACACATTTCTTCCCTCCCACCAAAAACTCCACAGCCAGCCAACAATACTTTTTGTACCAAATTTAACAGAAATGAGAAAATGTAATTGTGTAACCCCCTTAAGCATAGCCTTAGCCTCTACCAGAGATGAATGAATAAAAGAGATGGATATCTTTCGTACGTCTATCCCTCCAAAACCCATTTGTTTACATTGTTGTTTTTGTAATTTCAACCCCCGTCTGTGAATACGTGTGAGGTACAAAAAAGCATGTTGCTAATGGCCGGCCAACATTCCTTTTGGTTTTATGGGCATCGCGCTGTTCAATTGTTTTGTGTTTGGTATTAAACTTGTTTGGTTTTTGTTAACGCTTCGATTAAAATAAGAAAAATAGTGAAATATACATTTCGGAATAGCGAATTCTTGCATTAAAGTCCAATTCATGAACTCACATATACTAGAAAAGATATGAGCATAGTGCGTGACTTCATGAATTTTTCGGGAAAACAGCTTGTAGGCAGCCGCTTTTCCATTGGAAAGATATATATCTCTGTATTCCATTATCTTTGGCTATTAGCGTAGAGGCCATAGGCTAATAGCTTTGAGCTTTGCTTGTGTTTTCCTACACTTCCGTTTTAATTAATTGCATAGTTACCTATATTTTGTATGCATTGCAGTGCCGCTCGCGGTTTATATAATATTAGCTTAGCTCTTAGCCGCGGAAGAAGTTAAGTTTTCAGTGGCCCCAGTTCCATATTCCATTTTATTCTGTAAACTGGTAATTGATATTGGAATGGGATATGGGAATCTGGTCTGGAAATTCAATTTATATGGGAATCTGGTCTGGAAATTCAATTTCATTATTCACGTTTGCTTTCTCTCTCATAAGTTGTTTCTTTCTTGCTTGCGCAATGTGCTTTTTGCTCTTGCTTCATTTCAATTCTAATATTCCGTTCCGTTTCGAATATAATATGAATTTCCCGAATCTACTAGAAGTAAGCCTTGCGTTGCCAATTCAAGATTACGCAACGTAGTAGATGATCTCAAATAGTAGTCAAGGGTAGCGTAAATAGAGTTGTGATGGTACGTGAATATACGTGATACACGATGAACAAATATGCACAAGTTAGTTTTCTAGCAGGAGTCAGTTAGCATATATAAATTTTTGAGGAACTACTGAGTAAATAACGAGTTGATAACTTTTACGCAGTTATTATTACTTCGGTGTGGAAGTTTATCTAATTTTTCGACTTAGTAAGCCCGGTATAATTAGCTTTCGTTTTGTTTGTGCTGCACCAAAAGAAGTATGCAAATAAGAAAAGATAACCTAGGCGCCAAAAGTGTTAACGGTTTTTTGTAGAGGGGAATTGTTTTTGGAAGTTTGTTGTCGACGTTCTCAATTTTGACACCCAGATACGCACCTTTGTGAGTCTATTGAGAAAACATATTTTAAAACCAACTGAAAAAATTTGTTAACTTTCTTCTCATTATTAGGCGTGTTTTTTTTTAGCTTCGTTCTCAGCAAAGCAAAGTAAAGTACGATTTTCAGCACACAAATTACAATAGGCCTGTTTTTTTGAGCTTCGTTCTCAGCAAGCAAAGTGAAGTAGAATTTTCAGCACACAATTTACAATAACTACTGCGAGTCTCGAAATGTCAAGTAGAGCGTAGTTGTTGTAATTGCGTGCGGAAAAACCTACTTTACTTTGCTTTGCTGAGAACGAAGCTCAAAAAAACAAGGCTAATAACTACTGCGAGTTTCGAAGTGTCAAGTAGAGCGTAGTTGTTGTAATTGCGTGCTGAAAATCCTACTTTACTTTGCTTTGCTGAGGACGAAGCTCAAAAAAACAGGCCTATTCTAAAATTCAATTCAAAAAGTTAGAATACAAAAATTCTTTCATCAACCAATTTTTTTGTAACCTTCCGATTTCTTAATTTAAGATATGAAAATTCATTGATATTTTTTTAAACTATTTTAAAAATTATATGTATATGCGTATCTACTTGTTTGCATGAGGATAATTCAATATAATCCTACTAACTTCTATCGCATAAATAATACTTAGTATCATTTACAGACCGGCATCACTGGACAGACGCTTGGGTACTTGCCTGGGTTTATAAATTCTGTGCCGACGAAAAATCCTTCAGTTTAAAACTTTCAGTGTATCTTTCACGAGGCGAAGTAAAGGAGTTCGTGTGAAGTGCTACAACCAGAGCGATTATTCCTCCATTTTATAATTAAAAGTATTTTAATTCATCTGAAACCCGAAAACTAACAAAGGTGAGTTGTTAAATTATTTCAAAGTCTCATCGACAAGTTAAACAAACGTGATAAACATATTTTTAAGAGTTGCTAATGAAATATGTGTGCCCATCCCTCGAAAAAGAAAAAAAAATTATTTAATTTAACTGAAAATCGATAATTCCACAAAGTATTACTCATCGGTTTTTGTGAACTTTGTTAGGAAGTGAAGTTCAAGATATGCAATTTAACTTTATTTTTCGTTCTTTCTAAATTTGAACTTAAAATTTAGATCAAAATATATGTACGCATGTACATTTCAAGGCATAGTCCATAGTGCATGTACTTCTACGCAAGTTCTCGAATATTCCACCGAAAAAATGTGGCAGATGTTACCGAGGTGTGTGGTGGCGATTTTTTTTCCTCTTGCCCTATCTCTATGTACCAACGCTATGTTTAATCGGTGGTGGTTTTAGTTTCACACGTTTGTGAAAAACTCAAACATGTGCCTTGGGTTTTGTGGTTATGAACGTTCGTAATTTAAACTTTCATATTTGAAATCAATTCTTTAGCGAGACTATTTTTGCATTGAGTGGAATATTGCATAGCAACCACGTGATTTCCACGCATGACAGCATCGCAATGCGCTTTCACAAGCACATTATATACTTTACCTGTATTCAGACACACGTTCTGGAAGTTTTCCAAAATGTGCAGTCACATTTAATTTTGGAAGCAGGCGATATCATGTAATCCTATTTGTTTTGATAATTCAATAGAATTGGTTGCGGATTTGCACATCTAAAATGGTTTAAAAAAAAAACACCCTAACTTAAATTATAGCCTGTTCATCTCGAGATGACTAATCAATAAATTTCCGAGACAATGGCTGTTTCTCCATACCTTTGTGTGAGAGCATTCAGTTTGGCGCATTGAAAAACTGCGCCATATAGAACTCCAATTCCAATGGAACGTTGGTTCGCCGTTAGCACTTTAGTATGGCGTGTCTACCTGTACATATGTACATATATTTAACATACATGCATGTGAAAAGCTACGTTTTCAATTTATTCGTTCGATTTTGCTTACTCTATACCCGTACATATAGTACATTCTGGATGTTCTTTTGAAAATAAATATTGCCCGCTAGATGGATGACTCCATCAATGAAACCTAATGTGAAATAGGTATATAATGTATAAAGTGGCGTGTTTTTTTTTACCACAGTTGTGTTTGTGGTTGACACTTTTTAGTGTCGAAAATGCTTGTACGATTTTAGGATCTTGAACTCGGACACGTTTTATTTATCGAAATTAGAACCGACCGCTTTTATTTAGAATTTGAATCTCATCTGAATAAAAAAAGTGGTTGACATGTTGTGCGTGTTCAAAACATGCTTCTCAAGCTGTAGCTAAGCAAGTGTTTTTTTTTTATTATTTTCTTCTTTGTTATCAACGTTGTTATCACCGAACGAAGGTTTTAAATTACGCAGTAATTACAGTAAAAAATCAGCAAACTGGAAGGGTATGGCAAAAATTTAAATACCCAACAATTGCCTAGTCATTTGGTTATTTTTGCGATTACAGAACATCGGCCGATTGTTGCAGAATATTACTAATGATGTGTCATTGATTGCTGCTCTGACGTAAATATGTATAATGTGCCTACCTACACACATTTTATTGATTAAGAAATTTATGTTGAGTGGAAAACATTTTCGCATATGCAGGAACCTATTTATAGCTCAACTAATAAAAGAAAAAAAAAAAAAACAATTCCGGCGAATAAATGAATCCAAGTAAATAAGATGAGGAAATCAATCGAGTGCCTTTAGGTCTTTAGCGGTTTTGCAACAAAACGATAGCTGGTTTAAATCTTTGCAGACCATTAAAACAATTTTTATTGAGTTTGTAAACTTATTCGGCCATTTACCTTAACGGCAAAAGCGATGTACTACGGATAGTAGGTAATTTAATTTGTCGGTAAACGCCACGCATTCCTATATTTACGTCAATTGAAGAACTGGAGGGACACGGCTAAGGTAGAGGGGTACTGCTAAACGCGGCAAATAAGGGTAATGTGGCTCGCTTCGCTCGCTTAAAATGATCTAAACGCCAGTATTTCATTTTCGGGCACAAGCTTGTATGTTTTAAGGCTCTACTTATTTCCTAAAATACCATTTTCAATTATTACGTTACGTCAAATACGTAGCCGTCGACCTTACCCAGCCGTGTCCCTAACGACGCGAATAGCCACCTCGAATCAATAGATCTGCTGCTGTAATGAAAAACAACAGAAAAGCTTGTCTACTCGTTTAAACAAATAATTGACCCGGTATATTCGATAAACAGACTGTCAAAATAAATGGACGCACATTTTTGTACATGTCCTCTTGTTTGTTTATGTGGTATTCGATTGGGCGCTCTCAGAGCCCTTTTTATGTTGTTTGGTACAATTTCAAAGCACTTTTGCGAATCGATTTTTTTTCTTATGTCGTTTCCATTGGGACCACCAAAAATCTTTTTCAGATCTCAGATTTTATGCGGCTCATGGAACATGCAACGAAATTGATCTGCTTTTGTAAATGGATTAGTGCGTTTTTTGACAACAATAGCAGCTGTTCAAATTGCATTTGTTTTGGTAAAATCAACCTGGAAATCGGCTTGAAAAATGTTTCCTCTGTTGTAGATACAAATGATGAGGAAGGCAATGAAGATAATAATTCATCCAAAACAACGCCCATTGCTCTCTAGATATTTCTTTATTTTGGTTTTCACCAAACTTTGCACATTTGTTTTAAAACAAACTTCTTTAAATGACGTAAAACAGCTGTGCTGTATTTGTGGTAGTATGTGTAAATCTGAAAAAATATCGAGATCTGCAAAAAGTGATCTGAATCAAAAAAAAAGATTGATTTTTTTCCCCCAGTGGAACGCGAAAAGTGATTTAGATCAAAAAAAAAAAAATTGATTTTTTTGTCCCAATGGAAAACGACATTAGATTTGCTTCAGCTTTACCAACACAAGTCGTTTGAGTTTGACAACTAGTGGAATTTGTTTATGTTTTCGTGAAATTTTTCAACTGCAAAGAAATGCATTGCATCGGGAGGATCTATTTTTGTTAATTATTTATGTTCAAATGTTTGGAAATCAATTTGGACACAAACTTCGAATGTTTTAATATTAAATTTAACCAGTGAATGCATAATGCTTAGAAAAGTGTCGATGGCTACTCATATTCGAACCGCACGAATATCAACACAAAAAAGAGCAATTGAAGTTTTAATGTTCGATTAGACACACGAAATATGAGAGCGAATCTGAAGAAGCACAATCGAAAACCACATGATTAACGGTAGTCAATTTGGCGCCGTTCTGTTTTGTAATGGCATTGGGGACGTTCAAGTATCTAGTTTAGTAAGTCGTGACAGCTCTCTCACTAAAAGAATCTCGGTTTTGATTTGTCGAAATCGGTCATGTGAGCAGCTGTTTCAGTTGACGTTTATGAAGGGGTAGCCGACGAATCTAGTCAAGGAATTTGTGACTGAGACCTAATGTCGTTTTCCATTGGGCAAAAAGAAGAGTCCAGAATCGAAAAAATCACTTCTGAAACCGTTCCATTGGCACAAATTGACATTTTGCTTCCTTGTTTCCGGGCATCAGTTATTTCTGTGATGCTTTTTTGCTTTATACCTGCGCATCAGATTGATCAACTTTGCAATAATGAACACTTGACATTGAAAGTGATGCCAATATTTGCATTAATGAACATTTTGCGAAGCATCATGAGCGAGTGAAGCGTTACTGTATTTACACTACACTTACAAAACTATTTGTAATACGACACAACTGGTGAGCACGTCTCATGGTAACGAACAACGCCGCTACCGTTGCGCACATCTTTGCCTTGAGTCTTGAAATATCGTCTCGTTTGTCTTTGTTATGTGGCAAAATTATGCTTGTCCGAAATAGATATTGCATTGAATTCCGTTGCAAACCAACAACTAACATATTTTTCGTTTCTGTTTCAGATGTCCAAGGCTCCAGCAATTGGTATTGATTTGGGTACTACTTACTCTTGCGTGGGTGTATTCCAGCATGGCAAAGTGGAAATTATTGCCAACGACCAGGGAAATCGTACAACACCATCTTATGTCGCCTTCACAGACACCGAGCGTCTGATCGGTGATGCTGCCAAAAATCAGGTAGCCATGAACCCTACCAACACCATCTTCGATGCTAAGCGTTTGATTGGCCGCAAGTTCGAAGATGCCGCCGTACAGTCTGACATGAAGCACTGGCCCTTCGATGTGGTCAGCAGCGAGGGAAAGCCCAAAATCCAAGTCATCTACAAGGACGAGACAAAGACTTTCTTCCCGGAAGAGATCTCATCCATGGTTCTCACCAAAATGAAGGAGACCGCAGAAGCTTACCTTGGCAAGACTGTTACAAATGCTGTCATCACAGTACCAGCTTACTTCAACGATTCTCAGCGTCAGGCCACCAAAGACGCCGGCACCATTGCTGGATTGAACGTTCTGCGAATTATTAACGAGCCCACAGCTGCCGCTATTGCTTACGGTTTGGACAAGAAGGCTGCGGGCGAACGTAACGTTCTCATTTTCGATTTGGGTGGTGGTACCTTTGATGTGTCGATCTTGTCGATCGATGATGGTATCTTTGAAGTCAAGTCTACCGCTGGTGACACTCATTTGGGCGGTGAAGATTTCGACAATCGTCTGGTTACCCATTTCGTGCAGGAGTTCAAGCGCAAGCACAAAAAGGACCTCACCACCAACAAGCGTGCCCTCCGCCGTTTGCGTACAGCATGTGAACGTGCAAAGCGTACTCTGTCTTCATCCACCCAGGCCAGCATTGAAATTGATTCACTCTTTGAAGGAACTGATTTCTACACCTCCATCACCCGTGCCCGTTTCGAGGAATTGAACGCCGATCTGTTCCGTTCCACCATGGACCCCGTCGAGAAGGCTATTCGTGACGCTAAGATGGACAAAGCTTCTATTCACGATATCGTGTTGGTTGGTGGTTCCACCCGTATCCCAAAGGTTCAGCGTTTGTTGCAGGACTTCTTCAATGGCAAAGAATTGAACAAGTCGATCAACCCCGATGAAGCTGTAGCTTATGGTGCCGCTGTCCAGGCTGCCATTTTGCACGGTGACAAGTCGCAGGAAGTGCAAGATCTTCTCCTGCTCGATGTTACCCCATTGTCTTTGGGTATCGAAACCGCCGGTGGTGTCATGAGTGTTTTGATCAAGCGTAACACAACCATCCCTACCAAGCAGACTCAGACCTTCACTACATACTCGGACAACCAACCCGGTGTGTTGATCCAAGTCTATGAAGGTGAACGTGCCATGACCAAGGACAACAACTTGTTGGGCAAATTTGAACTTTCGGGAATTCCACCAGCACCACGTGGTGTCCCACAAATCGAGGTCACCTTCGATATCGATGCAAACGGTATTTTGAACGTTACCGCCTTGGAACGATCAACCAACAAGGAGAACAAGATTACTATTACCAACGATAAGGGTCGTCTGTCGAAGGAGGACATTGAACGTATGGTCAACGAAGCCGAAAAGTACCGCACCGAGGACGAGAAGCAAAAGGAGACCATTTCGGCCAAGAACGCCTTGGAGTCGTACTGCTTCAACATGAAGGCCACCCTCGATGAAGACAACCTCAAGAGCAAGATTGCCGAAACTGACCGAACCACAATAATGGATAAGTGCAACGAAACCATCAAGTGGTTGGATGCTAACCAACTTGCCGACAAAGAGGAATACGAACACCGACAGAAGGAATTGGAGTCTGTGTGCAGTCCAATCATCACTAAGCTGTATCAAGGCGCCGGTGGTCCACCCGGAGGTATGCCTGGATTCCCAGGTGGTGCCCCAGGTGCTGGAGCTGGTCCTACCCCTGGCGCTGGTGCCGGTGCTGGCCCAACCATTGAAGAGGTCGATTAAACAAGAAATCAATCAACTTCAACACACACCTTTTGTCATTCCAAGAAGAATTCCAACTCTTCTAATGTTCCAATGTGCATTTCTAAGTTGTGCACTCGATCTTAAATTTGAAATTTGAAAACAAAATATAGCTAAATTCGCCGCCGTTGCGGCGTTTCTCAATAGTATTAAAGAAATTAATTTATTTTAAACAATTAAAATCAGTCTTACATCAACTACAACATTCTGAGAATGGGATTCATCTCATATAACGATTCAAATCACAGTTATTGTGCTCAATGCAAACAGAGAATTTCAAATGAGATAACAAAATAAAGTATGGCACGCTTAGAGTGAATGAACAAAACTTAAATGTTTCTGTTGTTTTATTTTTTGCTTTATGTCTTGGGTGTGAACTCTGGGACTGGACTTGTAGAATGTACATCTTGCATCATCTTACGGCTAGAAATAAAGTATGCATACGTCATCCAACTTCGTTTCATCGTTGTCGGGAAATGTCAGTAGTAGGTGGGAAACTTTTTTTTTAGATGTCTAGCTTGAATTGTGGGCAAAGTCCAAAAATATGTATGCGACAATAGCTTCGTTTCCTAATTGATCTTGAATTGTGACGGCAGTAGGTGCGTTAAATATAGGAGTAGACAGAGATGCCCTTCGAGTGTACCTAACCTACAACTGAAGAAGGTTGGTGAGGATGCAAATATGTATGTCAAATATGTCGTTCATTGGTTTACTATAAGAGGGTCGCACTGGAGTCGTTTGGCGATATTTAAAAAGTGAAGAGAATAATATAAAGCTCGCCCAGTTAGCATAAATTTATTTTCGGTGAATCGCATAGGATTTCCCTTGCGCTGATCTAATATTCAAAAAAGGTATGAAAGGCGCAATCATTCAAATCTTTTCAGACAGCCAGACAGCTTTACAAGCATTGGCATCCAATACAATGGACTCTAAGACAGTTAAGTGCTGTCACGATGCTCTGCAAGCCCTTGCCAAACACAACAAGGTAAAGCTTGGGTATTGCAGGCAACGAACATGCAGATAAACTAGCTAGGGCTGCTTCAGAATCCTTTTTTCTGTGGACCAGAACCTTACTGCACAGTCAACTGGACTACTGCGCTAAGGCAAATTAATGATTGGGAAAACATCTTC
This sequence comes from Cheilosia vulpina, assembly GCA_916610125.1. NCBI lineage: Eukaryota > Metazoa > Arthropoda > Insecta > Diptera > Syrphidae > Cheilosia > Cheilosia vulpina. The sequence goes on from OU744276.1 coordinate 1,417,905, forward strand.
GTCTTGATCACTGGGAACATGTCCCAGGTCTAAGACAATCCAAACGATTAATTAAGCCTTACTCCTATAAGGAAATCCTTAGGTTCAGTAAGGATAATATAAGAATGCTAACGGGCTTCCTCAGGTCATTGTGGCCTTAGATATCACCTCAACAAAATAAACCTTTGTCCGAAAAAATGGAAAGCAGATTCTGTCTGGAGGATGTCGGATCCTCTGAACACATTTTCTGAGACTGCCCGGTTTTTCATTGGCTCAGAAAACGTGTCTTTCATAGAGAGACTCGTACGCCAGCCACTTTTCGTGTTCCATTGGCGAAAAAAATCAATCTTTTTTTTCGATATTTTTTTCAGATTTACATATCCTACCACAAATACAGCACAGCTGTTTTACGTCATTTAAAGAAGTTTGTTTTAAAACAAATGTGCAAAGTTTCGTGAAAACCAAAATAAAGAAATACATAAACAGCTATGGACAAAGTTTTGGAGGAATTATTATCTTCATTGTCTTCCTCATCATCTGGAAACTACGAATCACCAAAACTACTCCATTTCTACCTACAACAGAGGAAACATTTTTCAAGCCGATTTCCATGGTTGATTTTACCAAAAACAAATGCAATTTGAGCAGCTGATATTATTGTCAAATAACGCATTAATCCATTCACAAAAGCAGATCAATTTCGTTGCATGTTCCATGAGCCGCATAAAATCTGAGATCTGAAAAAGATTTTTGGTGGTCCCAATGAAAACGACATAACGTCTTATTGACCTTCGTTTGGGAGGTCCCAGTGCTACTAAACTTTGCTAAGTACTAAACTGTTACGTCATTTCGAAGATTTTTTGCGATTATGGAGCATACCTTCTGAGTGTGGTCATTCACAATTATTTGCTGTCACTTTAAAGAACGAAAATGAAGTACATTAGGTATGTAAAAAAATACCCATATGCCATGTTCCATGTTTTGTAAACGAATGAAAATAGTTTTTGTTTTTATTCTGAAGAAGTAATCGACAAATATGCCTTTGGTAAAAGTATACGATGCAGTTACTGCCTTTAGGCATCTTAATGGAATTCTCAACGTTTTCAAACCGGCAGGCAGGAAAGTTGGCCATGTACGTGCCGCGGTTTTACATAACTTGTGCAAAGGTAAGCATTTACTATTTGATCTAAGCTTAAGATTCTAAATTTCTAATACGAAATATTAAAGATCTTAACCAGCTGGAAGTGCGAGAGCCCCGAAAACGCTTGATGCTGGAGCCAGGAGGAGACCAAGGACCAGTTGTTCGTAGCGTGGCTGATCTATCAGACCATATTTTGTCAGTCGGTTCTCGATATCAAATAACGGACATACGATGTGCTCCTGTCGCCAGCCTTGGAACTCATACCAGCGGTGTTTTGCGTAAGTTAATAATTACAGGAAGATGTTACGACAACAGCAATTTTTTTTTATTAACTACTAGTACTTGGAATCAACAAGGGAATTAAGAAATCGTCAAAGATTCACATAAACCGCCCAGTCCGAGTGTACCATGTAAAAGGCTGCCTTGGCATCGCCACAGAATCACATTTCAATGCCTCTCGAATTACCGTGAAATCTAACTATAACCACGTACATGCGGATAAAGTCGCCAGAATGGTATCATCACTTCAAGCTTCGCATCAGCGTAAGATGTATGAGCTCTGTGGAGTTGATCTGCAATCACAGGCAGCATATGAAATCGCATCGAAAGGTGTTATTCGCCCGGTGGACAACTCTCAAACTGTCATCTATGGAATTAAGTTAGTCGATTTTAAGAAACCTGAATTCACCCTTGAAGTTGCGGCTATAAACGAAAACGAAGACTACTTGGCGACGTTGATCCATGAAATCGGAATTGAATTGCGAACCGTGGCACATTGTGCGGGCATTCGGTGCATTAGGCATGGTTATTTCTTAGTAAACGATTCTCTTTTACACCACAATTGGAATCTAAGCTCCGCGTTCCAGAATATGCGAATAACAAAGAACGTCCTAACCGAACATCCGCAGTTATTAAATCAAGAACATGCTGAACTTAGGGCGTAGTACGACCTTTACGTAAAACTAATTTTAAGTACACTATTGCAGGTAGTAATTTGCAATAAAAAGCGAAACGACGTCACTTGATAGTGTATTTTCATTCATAGCTTTTCAGGCGAATGACATCGAAACGACAGACCACTGCCCGCAACTCAAGGTAGAAATTTTATGTCGACAAATATAATATATTTGATTTAGATTACGCATGAAGCGAGCTTGTGAAATGTTTCGCGAGTCAACTCTGCATCCATCTCGTTTCGTATAATATTTAGGTCCAGCCGAGCGAATACTAATTAAGTCATCAAAAGTATTGAAATACGCTATATATATACAACTTTATTGTACATCAAAAATGGTTTACAAAAATAAACATATCTCTCGTTTCCCCTTTACGACAACTAGTAACTTAACAACAAAATAAATGCACGTTCAATTAGTCTATTCGTTTATAAAAGATGATTCTCTGTAATTGGTATTATTTTTCGAAGTCCTTCAGTGGATATACATCCTTATGAGCTGCTATGTGTTCTTCCAGTTCCTTCATTTGGTCTCTACAAATGGAAATCATATTAAAACAAACTGCAGAACTTTGATTTTGCCACTCACTTTAGGTGATCGGGCATTTCGTAGTAAACTCCCTCAAACATTTCTTTCCAATTCGGCTTAGGTTTCTTTTCAGACTCTGAGATCTGCTTGAGGACCTGCTTCCGTACGTCCTTAACATATTCGTTTTCTTCTTTTTCATCAAACCAGCCCTTACGTATCATGTAGTTCTTTAGCTTGAATATCGGGTGACGTACGGAATTCCAAACTTCTGCCTCTGCAGCTGACCGATAGGCAGTGCTGTCGTCCGAGGTCGAGTGATGACCAACTCTGAAAACAGGTAACAAATTAAACGTTTTATTGAAAACAAAAATTCTGTGCGTCTACCTGTAAGCCATAGCCTCAAAGATAACAGGCTTGTTGTTCTTCAGTACGTATTCTCTAGCTATTTTGGTAGCATTATAAACGGCAAAGACGTCGGTTCCATCGACGCGAATTGTGGCAATGCCATACGCAGGACCGCGACCGGCGATGCCATCTCCTCTGTACTGCTCTCGCGAAGGTGTCGATATGGCGAATCCGTTATTACGACTGTAAGGGAGAGCAGCTTTAAGTATTGTTAGATAAAATCAAGTAGTTGTAATTACCAGAACAAAATCACAGGACAATCTAAAGTGGCAGCAAAATTAAATGCAGCATGTGCGTCACCTTCTGAAGCTGCACCTTCGCCGAAGTAACAAACTACGCATGTGTCGTTATTCTCTCGCTTTAGTGCATAAGCTGCGCCGACAGCTTGTGGCATTTGAGTGGCTGTACACAAAACATTAAGAAATCAATTGAATCCATAAAGGTAACTATGCACAAACAAACTCACCCAAAGGACTGGAAAGGGTGACGAAATTCAGTTCCCTCGAACCATAATGTACGGGCATTTGTTTTCCACGGCCTGTATCATCTACATTTCCATAACATTGATCGATAAACTGAGCTATTTTAAACCCGCGCCACACTAGCACTCCAGCCTCTCTGTACTGTCCATAGATAAGATCACGAAGCTCTAAAGCAGCAGCACTACCAATATGCGAAGCCTCTTCACCATAGTTCGTCATGTAGAACGAAATGCGACCTTGACGCTGAGACTCGTACAGAATTTTATCCATAGTATTAAGTAGAACCATGTCGCGGAACATTTTGTGAACAATTCCTTTACTAAGATTTGGATCCTGAGTGATGTCTAAAATGGATCCATCAGATTCCATGACACGATATATGGGAATGGGTGCAACTTCTTCAGGCAGTGTTAGTTTGAGTGTTTCAGTAAAAGGTGCTTTAGCTCCAGGGAAGATTGATTGGTTTGTGGATGCTGTGTTACACGCCTTAAACAATTGTTTGATAAGCTCACGAATATCAAAGTCTAATCTTGTCTTACCCGAACTGTTTGAAGTTTATATCCATGCCCAAGCAGTTTGAAGGAACTTCGGAGGAATGCCATCTTTGTGAATAATGTTGTTATACGACACGTTACAAAGGTTTGTTGCTAATTGTAGGAATTATAACGAAACGAAAGATAAAAACAAATAACTAACAAAAATATAATTTAAACTGGCTAGCCGCGTTACTTCGCCAAACAGCTGGTTATATGGTTGATTGCGTAATCAGTTGACTGTCAAAGCGCAAGCAAAAATTAATTATCATTAATTCATTCTACTGTGAATGATCAAAGCGATCATATGTTTTTTATAGGGTGTGACGTACGCGGCTTGGGTGATGTCGTTTTTTATTGGCTAATACAAATGTTGTTCAGAACATTGCAAATCAAGACATCATCTGCTCAAACACGCACATTCAAGAACAATCGAACAAAACAAATTGCAACTAAAAGAATAGGGCGGTGCGGCGAAAAAATCAGAATAAGATGAATAGTTGATATAGTTTAGTAAGTCTGACAGCTTTCTAACTAGTAGTATCTCGGTTTTGTTTGAGGGAAATCGGTCATATGAGCAGCTGTTTCGGTTGACGTTTATGGAGCGGTAGCCGACGAATCTAGTCAAGAAATTCATGACTAAGTACTAAGTTGACAGTTCGGGTATGTGGCTGAAGTATGAAAAGTAAGGTTCCCGACTAATCTAGTTTTTGCGTTCAGGTTACATCTTATCCAGACCAATCTAGTCGATTCTGTCTGCACTAATAAGCGTTTTTCTTTTGTAGTTTAGAGCTGAGCTGTAGCATTATGAGCGCTCTCTGAACCGAGCGTGCTCTGATCGTTCTGATGTATTTATGAAATACACTTGAGCATATAGCTGTCATTTTTAATAAATATATGCATAATTTGAGTATTTATTAATTGTAAATTATTAAAATGGTTTACCTTCAGTTCCAGAACAACAAGGTTCGTCCGCCATTTCAATTGTTTTGTATATCCTGTTTTTTTTTCTGTCAAATGTGACTGTAAGTGTGCAATCAGCTTTTCACTCAGCCGCTCAGTCAATTTATTCTGAGCTCATAGAGCGCGTTCTGATCATGCTCTAAACAAAAAAAGAAACACAAATTCGTAGCTCTGATGTATCTGAGCTAAAAAAGAAAAACACGAACTAATGAAAAGCTTTCGAACAGCTTTGCGCATGCAGACTGACCACAATAAGAATATTAAAAAATAAACAGTTGACATTTGTCACTGCGGTAGATGACATATAACAAAAGTGTATTTGTTTATCAAATAAAAATTTTGCTCATTTTCTTTAAGCCAAACATCAAATAATATTACAGAAGGACGGAATAGACTTTTCCAAAATGCATCAAGCATACAACGTTTATTCAATTCTGAAGCAAAGTGTACATATTGAGTCGATTGCAGCCTATGGTTGGTTTCACAATTCTTGAGCTACACCCATAATCCAGCATAATTATGTTTTGTTTTAGACAATAATGTAATCCTCGGAACTCGCAGTGGCCAATTGATTATGTACTCCGTACAAACAAATGAAGCGGACAACAAAATCGATCTCCAATTGTTGAAGTTCAATAAGAACTTTAGCAAGAAGGCAATTAATCAAATGGAAGTCATTTCCGAAGAAAACCTACTCTTCATTCTTACTGATGGTATGATCAATGTTTGTGATATAAGTCGCTTAAACTTTGCCTTTATACATAGTTCTGTTGAAACCAAAGGAAGTAGCATATTCACATTAGATGTCAAGGTAAAATATTCATAGATAGGTGGGCGTTAAAGTTAAAATTTTAAAGCAAAATTTTCCGAGTAGACGCCCAAATCGCAGACAGGAAAAACAGCTACTGTGATAAGAATGTGCGTTGCTATCAAGCGGAGATTACAATTCTATTACTGGAAATTAGATCGACTTTTTTCGCTCGAAATCAGTATTGAACTGAAAGATGTACCGAAGGCATTATGTTGGATAGATGATGTCGTTTGTGTTGGTTTTAAGGATGAATATGTAATCTACAATGTAAGTCTGATTGCTTCGCAAAGGAATATTAGTTGAAACACTCTTTCATTTACAGATTTCATCTAAAACTCCAGAGAAACACGATTTGATTGTGACATCATCTTCGCATAGCATGGATCCATGCATTTGTGTGATCAAGAATCACATGTTTGGTGTTTCCAAGGATGAGTATTTGGTGGCTATAGACCCAAAAGACTTTGCAAAAACCAAAGATTCTCAGTCAAAAACTCAGTCGAGTAAGGACTCTACTGCATCGTCAACGGAGACTAAGAATCCTCCCAAGCCATTGACATGGAGCAGCTCTGTCTTGGATTTGAGTAAAGCATTTCATTACTCCGAGTTAAGGTACATACTATAAATTTCATTCTTTCTTCAAAGTTTGGGACGAACCATTCGCGATTGGACGCACAGCAAATGGTGTTGAAGTTCGTTGCCTGGAAAGTAGTGGCATTAATAAGGACACCCTTGTCCAAAGCATTCCTGAGCTGGGCAAAATAAAGTTTCTAGTCCGATCTGGCAATGGGACCTTCTTTGCTGCTGCAATATCTGAACTTTGGTATATCCGATTGGTTGATATTCCAACACAGCGACAAAGTTTGTTGCAACAAAAAAAATTTCAACTCGCAATTGAGCTGACTGTATGTTTGTATCTCTCTTGATACTACTTTAGACTAAATGAGGGCCTATTTTAGAATATCTCTGACGAACCAGAAGAAATGAAGGCAGAAACTATACGTCAAATTCATACCCGGTACGCGAAGGAGCTTTTCGCAAACATGCAATTTTCGGTTGCTATGAGCGAATTTGAAAAGGCCCAGGCAGATCCCTATGATGTTATCCGACTATTCCCTAATTTGCTGCAAGATCAATCCAAAGGTAGCGTCGCTGCTGATGCTCCAGCTATACCGGTGCTCGAGGATAAGGATTTGGAGAGCGCGCTTATGGCATTAATTGATTTTCTTGCTGTTGCGAGGCAGAAGGAGATTCACAAACTTAGTGGCACAAAAGGCTCGTCGAAATCATCGTTGTTATCGATTATAGATACGACCTTACTAAAGTGTTACCTGCAGGTGAGATGTATGAGAATATTTTACTACGATTCACTCGAGAGGCTGGATGTCCAAATATAAATAGTTCACTTCAGGCACTGCGGCGACGATCGACTTGGCAACGCTAGCCGATCGATTCTTAACAGAAAATTCATTTTTTTTTCTAGACAAACGATTCATTGGTAGCTCCTCTACTGCGGCTCAAGCAGTGCCACCTAGAGGAATCTGAAAAGACTTTGAAAAAACACGAAAAAATCAGCGAATTGATAATACTCTATCAAACGAATGGAAAACACAAGAAAGCCCTAGAACTACTACAAGCCCAGGCATCGATTGAGGGCTCAAGTTTGTATGGACACGAGAGGACCATTCGCTATTTACAACACTTGGGTGCCGAGCACAAGGATTTAATATTTGAATTTGCTGACTGGGTATTGATCAGACATCCAGAAGATGGTTTGAAGATTTTTACCGACGATTTCATAGAAGTGGAAAGTCTTCCCAGAGCTAAGGTTCTGGACTTTCTCTTGATCCGCCATAAAAATCTTGTAATTCCATATCTAGAGCACATTGTTAATGTTTGGAATGAGCCGAAAACCTTTTTTCACAACATACTCGTTAAACAGTATCGCGAGAAGGTCCAGGCACTGATGGAGAAATTGAAAAATAGCGACAGCGAACAAAATAGGTATATTTGCGAATTTTCCATCAACAAAATTAACTTTAATTCTTGGCCCCCCTCTTGTAGTGAAGACCTTCAACAACTCGAACTATACCGTTCAAAAATGTATGATTTTCTGAAGAAATCAGACAAATACTCTCCCGAAACGGTTTTGCAAGAGCTACCGCCAAATATACTTTTAGAAGAACGTGCCCTTATATTGGGGAAATTAAAAAAGCACGAGAAAGTTATCGCTATCTACATACAGATTTTGGGAAACGTAGAAAAGGCTTCAGAGTATTGTGAAGAAGTGTACCCGGAGGAAAATGATATATTCGCAATGCTCTTGAAAACAATACTCAACCCGTTGAGCGAACCACCGTATCAAGGAGTAGCTTTGCATCCAGATTTCCTAAAGCCCAATTCGGAAATCGTCCTGCAGTTGCTAAATAAGTATGCTGTAAATATAAATCCTGCTAAAGTGTGGCCAGTAAGTCGCTGTAATATTTAGAAATGATTTTCGTTAGCAACATTTTCTTTCCAGCATATGCCCGAAGAGATGCCACTTCATCGATTACGAAATTACATGGAAACAGTAATTCGTACACAAATGGAAAGGAAACGCCATCATCAAATTCTTAAAGGTCTCTTAACTGCGGAATGTTTACGTTTACAGGAACAGCGTATGCATCAAGAGAAAAAGTGTGTGACCATTACGGACTTTAGCATTTGCCCAGTGTGCAAGAAGCGATTCACTAATCAAAGCGCTTTCGTAAGATATCCAAATGGGGAGATTGTGCACTTGTCGTGTCATGACAAGAAAATTGGCGTCGCTTGAAGTGGAAATAGCTACCTACGTTTATTATACTTTTAAATAACTATTATGCTTGTAATGTTTAAGAATATTCTATAATCTATGATTATTCACAATAAATTGTATACACGCATATTTGCCTTGGGTTTTACCTGCGACAACGATAATAGGTGTTCAAGTAACCTACGAATGATAACTTGCAAGGAATACAGGGGTTGCCCAAAGCTTCCTGCAGACTTGAGGATCTATGCCTTTTCCGAGGTCTGTTAATGAGCTGCCCTCAAGGTGGTGTTCTGTCCCTCTTATGGTGTATGGTAGTAGACTCTTTGCTAACGGTTTTCAATCTTCCTGGAACCTACACACAAGCCTATGCGGACGATGTCGCCGTTCTGTCTGTCGGTTCAGACCTAAGGACTGTCTGCTCACTGTCGCAATGGTCCGTGGGCCTTTTCGATGATTTTTGCACAAGAAATGGGCTTTCAGTGCATCCTCTCAAAACTTCGGTTGTTCTCTTCACGAGAAGGAGAAAAGTCACTGGTCTGACTCAACTTGTGCTAAAAGGCGTCACTATCCCGATCTCCGATGAAGTCAAATATCTGGGAGTAATCCTCGATAGAACGCTTTGAAGCGTTGAATCCAAAACCGATAAAGCGCTGTCAAACCATTTCTCGGTTTTTTTCTCGGCCTTTTGGTACTACGCGCATTGGAATTTTGAGGAACTTGTGCGAGAATTATCCTTTGACCCCTGTCTTATGGATATGCCGTCTGACGCAATGACACCAGAAATCCTACTGCGACAAAACTACCACGTCAACTTTCCTCAGGTAACGGAATGGCTTCGGCCAGACTATGAGCCAGGGTCTGGTTCTGGAGTCTTTGTGGACAGCGAGAACATTAGACTACACTACCCCTTAGGTAACCATGCGTCTGTCGGAGATTTTCGCTATCCTTATGGCTATGCGCTAATTTGTGACAAACAGGTGGAGGGATAGAAGCATATGCGTTTGCAGTGATAGCCAAGCTGCATTAAAAGCGTTGCTTAACCCTCTTACCTCGTCCAAGTTAGTGCTCGAACTCAAGCTTTCTCTGAACTTGGTCGGAAGGCTTAACACAGTGAATCTTGTTTGGGTCCCAGGTCACACTGGTATCCAGGGAGATCGCTGATGAGGTTGCCAGGCAGGGTTCAGAAGAAGCTTTCTCAGGACTTGAACCTGCGTTGGGTTTGCCTGCATCTGTGGTTAGGTCATCCATTGATACTTGCGTTTCTCTTGGAAAACGAATTATTTTAAGTAAACAAATTTTAATATATTTTTAATATGTAATAATGGAAAGAAATGGCTATTAAGCCAAATAAAAGCTCACTAAACTAAACTAAACACGAGCGTCGGTGGCGTGACTGTGCTGGGTGTAGGCAGACCAAACGACTGTAAAAGGTCCACATCTTACTTCTGTCTCTTTCGGGCCACAAAGCTTTTGCCAAACAAATAAATGTGTCAGGCTTGAGCGGCACCACCATCTGTCCTGCTTGTGGAGAGGACGACGATACAACATGCAAATACATCTCACAATATAGGAAATTGAAAATTTTCCTCGACTATGCAACTTCTGCAACGAAGTGCATTTAAGGTATATCTGTTGAGCAAGCTCCGGTCTCTCTATTCAAGGTATGGATAGATTTCACCAACAAAAATGCAAAAAGGCGCATGGAAGGGATCTACAATTTTATGCCGAGTCCAAATGGCCAATTGAGAAGCTCTTTCATGAGCTTTACACTCTCGGATGTTTGTCAGACGTTCGCGAGAGGTGGCTCACTGCGCCACAAACCGTTGCGTTTTTTTGGGGATGTCTATGACTTATTGGATATAAAAGTGAGGTTATGAGCACTTTTCAACCGAATCTCTGTAGGAAACTTGTCGCTTACCATGAAGAAAGAATTCATTCATTTTCTAGCATTACATTGAATTTAAAATTCCATTGGCAATCTTCCTGTATGCAGAATGTGACACTTAACCCAAAACACTTATAATTTAATTAACTTATGTCGTTTCCATTGGGCCAATGGAAAACGACATAAATTTAAGTGTTTAATCGCTTTAAGCGGACTAATAATCATATCGCACATTTATTATCGTCTCGTCTTTAGACCCTTGTTGCCTTGATAACGTCTCTCAGTTCTGCGTCCTAATGAAAATTACCACATTAATTTGTGTACCCAAGAAATCTTGAGAATCTTCTCGAGCTCTAGTACGCTGTTAGAGAGGCCCAGTTTTTGAAGCATTTTTATTCTTCTGAAACGTGTAGGAGCAAGTTATGTTTCGCTTTTTACTTAGATGTATAGATCCAGGTAGGCACATCTAATCATACTAGTAACATTGTTATGAACCGGCCTATTAATGAGTTTGAAGTGGCGGAAGTTATAGCTGCATCTGCTTTGTGTGCGAGCATGTCACTTGATAGGATAAGAATTTGTTATTACGTAAATACATAAATTTCATTTGAAATCATATCGGATGCATTGATTTCTATTTCTACACAATTAGCTAGTTCTCTTGCTATTTGCGTTTGTTGCGAATCCATGTACATAGTATGCGTCTCCGCCCTTGTGGTTAACCCTGATCGCATCTTATGTTTCACAACCGGTCTATTGTCAAGAATATTTTCCTCTGAATATGCATCTACTTTCACAAACACTAGGCCTATGGCAATGTAGTCATATCATTTATTGTTGAGATTTTGAAAAGAACATACGTGCAGACCAGACAGCCGCCTGATAAGAAGTATTTACTGTCCAATGGAAACACGCGGAAGGTTTTTGTTTTTTGTATAAAATTTGCAAGCTAGCTTCGCTGTGAAAATAACACTCTGTCCATGTGTCAGTAAACTGTTTATTTACGAGTAAACTAGAACAAATGAGATAAACATTTGCTGTAGCTTTGAGGAAGATAAGCAGCGCGCGCATCTTTGGGCTTTCACTCTCAGTTTCCATCTGAATCGCCGTGGAGAAAAACATCATGGATGCAGAGCGAACTCAAGAGTCATCACAAAACAAACAACTTTTACCCATAATTCCACGGAACGCAGATTCGCACGTTCGCTTTCCGAATCCGGATGATTCACATGGTAACATTCACACAGTGATACACCAAAATATTGTCACTTCCAATGATGGGTTTGATGATCCGCCGGATGGGGGCACTCGGGCGTGGCTGGTTATGATAAGCTCCTTTTTCTGCTTGGGTCTAATATTCGGACTAATCAACTCCTATTCTGTAATATATTCATATTTGCAACGGAATTTAGCGATTCGGGATGACCCGGAAGCGTCAAGCAAAGCAGGTATGTGTATACGAATAATTAAAAGGTTGAGTGAAATGGTAGGCAAGCATATCTACTATTTTCTTTTACTGCTACGGAGTGAGAACTTTCTCTTGAGTTAATTGTTGTTTCCTTTTAAGCTCTCATTGGATCGATAACGTTTGGAACTACGCTATTTTGCTCACCGATTGCTGGGCTGTTGTCCGATAAGATTGGCATGCCTTTTACAACGCTTATCGGAGCCGTAATTAGTGTGCTTGGTCTATTGCTATCCTCGTTTGCCGCATGGAACATCACTTTTCTCCTCTTCACATACGGCTTACTGTTGGGCTTGGGGTCATCTCTGGTGTACACCCCAACACTTTCCATCCTGGGCATATATTTTAAGCGTTATCTAGGAAAAGTGAACGGTTTCGTTTCCGCAGGCGCAAGTATATTTACAGTCATAATGCCACCTACATTGGCTTACATATTATCTGAGTACAACTTGACCACAGCATTGCAAATGCTGGCATGTTGTTTCAGTTTTTTGATCGTAGCAGCATTTGTGTACAAGCCAATGCGATGCCCAACGCGACAGGAAACGGAGCGACCTTCAAACTCAGCATTCAATGTGGACATTTGGAAGCAAAAGTCGTACATAATCTGGACCCTGAGCAGTGCTCTAGCGTTGTCTGGCTACTATGTATCGTACGTACATATGGCCAAGTTTGTTGAAGTCAATTTTCGGGGGATGAACACCAGCCTTCCTATCATGTGTATAGGAGCAGCGTCCTGTATCGGTCGACTCATAGTTGGCGTCCTAGCAGACATTCCGGGAGTGAACCGGATTAGGCTTCATCAATGGTCAATGATTGGAATCGGCGTTATGACTGCGCTGCTGCCCGCCATTAGTTCTTACGATATACTTATATTTTGTACATTAGTCATGGGGGTTTTCGATGGAATGTTCTTCCCAGTTCTTGGTCCAATTGCTTATCAACTGTGTGGTCCCGATGGCGCAACACAGGCCATTGGCTGTTTTCTTGGACTGGTAGCTGTACCTTTGACCGTCGGACCAGTGCTAGCGGGAAAAATCTACGACGAAACTAGATCGTATACAATTCCGTTCATTATTGCCGGCATTCCATCTATACTGGGTGCTCTATGCATGTGCTTCATCAATCCTGAAGGTGGTAACTATACAACAGTTGTGCTACAATTTAACAGGCTTTAATTTAATATATCTTTCAGAAGAAACCATGCAACAAGCTGTATCCAGCAGTAATTTATTGAACGATAAAGTGATATCCACTAGTATTGTGATTGAATCGCAACCACCGCAGGAAGATGAGAGCAGTTCAACACCAGTTAAGCGGCGATATAAATATTCAATATTTTAACCAAACCATTTCGAAGAACCGCTTACAGAGCTTTTTGCAGCGTCCTCCTTGCGTTGTTCGATCTTAAAATGGTCCTTACTATTAAGCGTGGTTAAGTTGGCTTTGAATTTAAGCAGTTCACAATAGCTATAGTTACATATAAATTACTACCATATAAATTTCGTAATTATGAGCTTCCGTAAATTTAATGTGAGGGGGCCTTACTAATAATCATTTTTAATACTCACACTGAATATTTTGTACGTCACAATTGGTAATTTTGTATGGAAAATTTCGCATGGAAAAAATTAATAATAGTATCGCGGAGAGACTAGAACCTCTTACTTTTAATCTAATAATCAGTTTTAACCTTTACACCAAATATTCTGTAGGTCACAATGGATAATTTTGTATGGAAAATGCCGCTACTGTGTGTTTGTAAAATTTGTCCCATGTGGGACAGAAAAAACAATTTGTTTCAGAATCAGAACAATTTTGAAAGCGAGATTTACACCTACATTTACCAACACCAAAACATTTGACAATAAATTGTTGAAGTGTTAAATTATTTACGTTTTTTACACGACCAGTCTGTGAGAAAAATATAAGCATTTGGCTTTGGATATCAACATAAAAGAATAGATTTATATAAACACAAATTAGAATTTAAGAACAGCTGACTTTTAAATCACGCACCAACAAAAATGCAAAAAAAATATCTCATCAAATTCTGAAATCGGAGAGCAAAATCTGGAAAACTTTTTTAGTGCATTTTTCGAACTAATAATGGTGAAAATTTCCCTACAAAATATATAAGCTGAAGGTTAAAAATGATTACTTGTATGGTCCCATGATTATTAGTATCACACAATAAATTTAAGGTTACTGTTTAAAAAGATTGTTAATAGATACGGGCTACAGGTAAATGTTATAGGTATATTGGGGTGTTTGACATATTAATCCGGTGACATTAGTTTTAATTCTCTTATATAACGTAAAATGTTGAACCACGTTATTTATTTGTAATAAATTTTATGTTATAAATACAAGTGTTAAATCTGTTCTTTGTGGCTACATTGGTTTTAAATAAAAGTAAAGGACTTCTTAGAAATTTCCGTTTAGTCTGTAGCTAATTTATTAATTTCGGATTTAATAATTGCTTCTTGGCAAAACAGTGTGCCCCATCATTAGAATATATGGTGGCAAAATATGAGCTTGTGCTTATCCTATTGTTACATCCGAGCTGGGATTCGAAAAGATAAAACGCTATTCTGTTGAACCTTTCTAATAAAATCATTTTTATTACACTATTTATTTTAATAATTCACTTCAAAACAATATTTCTTTAAACAATTCTTATCCGACTTAAACCAATCAATTAATTAACTACATACTGCGTTTTTCTTTTTTAGTTCAGAGCACAACCTGAACGGTTATACAAAAAGTACGTGTTTCTTTTTTAGCTCAGATACATCAGAGCTCAGAATTTGTGTTTCTTTTTTCGTACCGCGCTCTATGAGCTCAGAATAAATTGACTGAACAGGCTGACTATAAAGCTGATTACATACTACAGGCACATTTGACAGAAAAAAAAACAGGATAAACAAAATAATTGAAATGGCGGACGAATCTTTTTGCTCTGGAACTGAAGGTTGACCAATTTAATAAACAACAATTAATAAATATTCAATTAATACATATCTATATTTATAAAAAATGGCGGCTATTTGCTCAAATATGTTTCATAAATACATCAGAACGATCTGAGCACACTCGGTTCAGAGCGCGCTCATAATGCTCGAGCTCGGCTCAGGGCTCGAGTATTATGAGCGCTAAAAAAGAAAAAAGTCGGCGCAGTGGCTTAGTGGTTAGTGTGTTGGACTACTAAGCGAGGGGTCCCAGGTTCGAATCCCGAGAAAAACCCAAATTCCAACTTAAGGTTTTTTTCACTGCGTCACCTCTCGCGAACGTCTGACAAACATCCGAGAGTATAACTGTCATGAAAGAGCTTCTCAATTGGCCGTTTGGACTCGGCATAAAATTGTAGATCCCTTCCATTCGTCCCAAAAATAAAAACTCACACAAGACGAATGGTTGTGAGAAGCTAGGCTTGGGTCCATAAGGACCTGTTGCGCCAATTATTATTTAAAAAAAGAAAAACGCCTATACTTTATATTTCTTTATCTTCACAACTGTTTAAAAGTCAACTGTTCCCCCTTGTTCTCGAATCAGCTCTTTTATATCCGTTCCGCCATCTATCGGGAACTTTCTAGTGAATTCCGTTTCGTCCCGAACAAACTCGATGGTTCTAAAATTATCTCACTTAATTCTCCACTTATTTGGCAGATTTGAGGTTCCAATTGGAAGTGGAACTTGTTTGCTGATTAATGGATTGCTTAAATTTTAGGTTCCACGCTACACTATCTCTCTTTCGCTATCACTGGAGTAGACTGCTGTAACCTGCAACGCTTCGGGATTCGGAATTTCGTTTTTGTATAAAAAAGTCAGCTTCTTTTTTCTTTTGTGATATTTGAGACGATATATTGTTTTAGTTCTATTTAATTTATCTTATTTCATCCTGCAGTTAATTTTCTGCGTGCGCATGGTTCATGTACATCCACAACTAGGACACGCTTTTCTATATTCCTGACCCACATAGATGTAAATGTAAAGCTGATATATTCTAGCCAACGTCGAATAAAGATCTTTCCCATCACCAGGTATAAAACGTGACATCGTGCTGGACAAACTGAAGCTATAACAACTGTCACAAGACATGTCTTGAAGTATTTTTACAAAACTTTAACTTTTTTTAGCTCTGGTCCCTGAAATCTATCGGTATCAGAAATGCGTGCATTTCTGAGTTCTGTCTGGAACAGAAATCACACAAATAGTCTAATACTACATTATTTGTCAATTAAAATCCTTTCGCACATATATACTGAACGAAAGTTCATTAATAAAACTGACATTTAACATTTATACCCATATTATTTACTCCCTTTAATCTGGGTTAAAGGTTACACCCGGGTTTAAGTGAGTTTGACCCAGAAACTAAACCCAAGTCCATAATATTCAGTCATTAAACCCGAACATAAACCCAGTTTTTTAAACTTGACAGCATTTAATCCGATTGGATCTAAATGCACTCCAGAGTACGGAGACCAGTTTAAGCACTTTAAGTCGGGTTAAAACTCGTTTTCATAATATTGACATTTCTTCGCTCGCAGGGTGCAAGAAATAAGAAAAGTAGGAAAGTGAAATAGAAAATCAAAAGTAGCAAGAAGCAACAAAAACAATGGATTTCATTGGCGAAGTGAATGAAATGTTGATGTCTTCGTCATTAGAAGACGAATGTGTCGGAGAGTTGATGGTAAATCAACGTCGTCCCCGTCGTCGAAAATATCGAATGCACAAGCGTTGCGTCGACGATTACGATGTGTTTGATTTTCGGAAATATTTCCTGGCATTTCGAATGCTATATTCCATGATTTGACTAATGTACTAAAGACAAAAATCGGCACACTTCAAATTAAATCAATTTGCAAAATGTCATTATTCGCGAAATTTGACATAACGTGGGTTTAACGGATTAAAAACGGTTTAAAGTGTTTTAAGTCCGCATTTAAATCCATTTTTAATCAAGCGGGTTTAAATTATCGGGTTTAAAAAATGCGGATTAATAATCGGGTGTAAAATGAACTTAAACCTGAGTTACACCCGGAGTGAATAATATGGCCGTTAGTGTTGCCATCTAATCAAATTGATTTGACTGTTCTACAATCATAATTTCGTCAGAGTGATTGTATGTATATCCCAAATTGACTGTGCTTTTTTTATTAAATGCACATGACTGGCGCCGCTCCGACACGAATTTAATTAGTTTAGTCGGGTTTTTCCGTCAAGCCAATTTCGCAACGGCATTTCAAAACTATCTATACCATATAATATGCGTATATGGTACAATTCAGAGGAAGAGAACACTTTGTGGTGTCAATTAGTTCATCCGACAGAAGTCTACACACAAAAGTTCAAACCCAGCATCACTAAAGAAATTCTTCAATTGCAATCCCGAGCATGGCTCCATGTCCATTGACAGCCAAGTGTCTGAATCAATTGATGATTGTCCCGTCTCTATCCGATGCCCATATCTTTACGCAGTATACATAAATGTGCGCAAGAAGACCTTTTACAGATGAACTCGCTGACGGATTTTGCTAGAAGATTATTGATACTTAATTAGTGACTATTTTTTTTCTTTTTGTTTAAGTCGACTGAAGATGTAATTTAATTATACAACTTCTGAATGAGGTGGTGGCCTCATAAGAAACCACATTTGTCGTTTGAACATTTTTAAAGCAATTAGTATGACGTGTAACTTTTATTACAATTTATATGTTGATTGCGACTATAACATATTTTGATAGGACACTCATTTTAAAGTTCTGACTGCATGGTTATTCTCGAAACTAGATATCGTTCGAATGTCCACCATGTTAAGCTCGCAGCACACTCACCCCTAGTCTAAACCAAAAGGCCAGTGTTATGCACAGCCAGTGTCTTGTCACTTGTTCTTTTTCGTGTTGATATTCGTGCGAATGTGTAGCCTTCGACACTTTTTTGAGCGTTTTGCATTCACCGGTTAAACTTTATTTTAAAACATTCTAAATTTGCGCCCAGATTTATTTCTAAGCATTTGTACATAAATAGACCCAACCGATGCAATGCATTACCTTGCAGTTAAAAAATTTCACGTAAACGTAAACAAACTCCACTAGTTGTCAAACTCAAACGTACTTGTATTGGTAAATCTGAAGCAAATCTCCGAAAAAAAACAGATTCGCGAAAGTGCTCTGAGATCTGAAGAAGATTGTTTTTTTTTGTAGCAAACGAACATAGAAATTGCTCTAAGAGCAAAAAAGTGCTCTGAGAGAACCCAATCGAAAACCACATAAGATAAACAGTCATTTCATTATTGAAAAAAAATAATTAATTAATAATTTAAATTAAGTAATTAATTTTATATTTTTTATGTATTTTAGTATCTATAAAATGGAAAAATGGAAAAAATAACAAATAATCTCTGTTTTAAGAAAATGTTCGATAATAAAAAAAATAATAAAAGAGAAAAAAATTATAATAAAAAGAATAAGTCTTTAAAAGTAATAGCACAAATTAATATTTGAATTCATTAATATAAATAAATATGATACTAGGTTGAAGTTTGATGAATTTTTTTTTTCCCCATAAAATCTTAGCGACATCTTATTTTTTCCCCTTTTTCCCACGAGACGGTTTCTTACCATCGAAAGTCCCACGAAAAGGTAAATTTCCCACGAGTTATAACACTGTGCACAGCAACCTGATTATTTTGACACCCGAAAGAGGTCTTTACTGTAAAAAGGCCCTATACCTATGGTTTTGTTTCTGACGAGTTTGATTTGGACACATCTACCTATGGCATAGATTTCAGCATAAAAAGGTTCTTTCGGAAATTAAGTCTTTTGATGGTATCGTCTCAGGAAAGGCCTATATCTACAAGCACATTTTTTAGGGTCAATTTGTTTTATTTGACTTCTAATTGAATCTGACAGAAATGTTTTTTTACAATTGCAAAGTGCAACTTTATGTATTGCGGTCATTTGACATTATAATGTGCTCTAATGTGCAAATTCCATTAAGGGGTCTTTCATAGACTTATAAACGCCCGTCAATTTTGTAATAGCTAACCAAGAGACAGTTGACAGTAACTAAACCCGGTGCACTCATCAATGTAATGGAATTGAGCTTGAATTTCAGCCTCACCACTATAATGGAACGTTCGTCTATTGCAAATACAACCGTTGAGTAATGCAATTCATTTAATTGAATTCTATTTCGATAAGTTAATAGACATAATCGAACGGCTATTGTACGAGTTAATTGTACACGTTTAATGGTTGCAGGCGAAGGCTACCAATCGTAGCTGAATACTCTTAAGCTGATTAGGGATCCTACGTTTTTCCAATAATAATTTCCTTTACTAATAGATTGTTGCAAACTAATTGATTGGCAATAGTAAGGACATTCAGGTCTGAAGTCGCTATGACTTTAAGCATACACATGAAAAACACTTGCGAACCAGAAAAATGTGATCTCTTGATATGTCCATATTTATGATATGTTACCGATTTACTTCTGAAACATTTTATTAAATATTTCTGATATGTTTCGTTGGTCCGGAAGGCAATACATTTTATTTCAGTTTCCCATTCGTAAGTTCGACAAGTTAGTTAGTTAGTTGACTATTTTATTTGTTTCAAATTCTTACAAAATTTTTGGTTTGGCCATAGGCCGTCTACCAGATTGGCATTCAAATACTAAGAATTAGGTAATAATTCATAAGTGTATATAACATAAAATTATATTTTATAATAAGTGCTATTTTATATAATTTTTAGAACATTTCTTCGATTATGCAATTTCTGTAACGAAGTGCGCTGACTGTGAAATTGTAGAGCAAGTTCCAATCTCTACCACCATTCAATATATTGCTTGCTTTCTCTAACCCAAGTGTCGGAGCTGCGACAAAGTCTATGCGGATTTCTCGAAGTACTGGACATTTTGCAATGAAGTGTAGCACATCCTCTCGCTCCTTGGGATTACAAAGATCGCATAGAATTGATAGCTCTGGGCGGTGTGGAATAAAACTTAGTTTTAGAAGTTCGCCTCTTGCTTTGAAGATAGTGCTTATCTTATTGTCAACCGAATAACTGCTCAAAAAATTAGTCTTGTATTCGTTAGTTTGTGGAACGCGAATTGCATGATGTGGATTGTGAATAAACTTTGACAATTCGCGCCAAGGGTGTATTCGTTCGCGACATAAATTTTGGAATTTGAAATTTCGTTATTTAAACTGTTTATTAACTTGATTTCTTAATACATTTTGATGGGAAAATTAATTATCCTCCTCTTGGAATAGTAAAATGTCCAATTTTCTGTTCATAAATGCATCAAAAGTTGTTTGTTCGCATTTCAGCAACTCGTTCGCTCGCTCTCATGTGAATAGTTCATTACGCAAGTGTAATTTATTTATTTTATACAAGTCAGCTGACAGCCGCCGCATATTATTTTTTGGCATATCACCAATACTTTTGTGGGTTCAATTAGAAGAAGTTTTGTTGTGAATGAGTGGATCCCCGAGTGCAACCAATGAAAACGACATAAATTTGTCAAATGTGTTCGAATGCATAACCGCTAGGGGACAGAACTCATATGTCAAAGTTTTCACTCTTTTCTGCTTCACGCGGTTCAAATGAGCGAATGGTTCGACTTATTTATCATTCATAATAAGGTAGCTCTTAGCTCCTGAAACGAAAATATAGGAGACCTGCATTATATACTTGTGTGAACGTACGCAAATGGACACTTACGAGTAGGTATATCCCACTCTGTCATGTCACTCTAATGAGAACAATTTATATTCGTGTATTCAAGTGCATTAAGGCAAGTGAGAAGTGACACAAGTATACAAAAATGAAAAACATTTTTCCAGGAACTGATATGAAACTCGTATGCAAAATGTTAACCAACCAGAGTGGTATCAACCAGAGACAATGACATGACACCGATAGGAAAACAAAATGACGAATTTTAAAATAAATCGAGGGATTGTGAGTTGGGGGATTCAGTATCATTTGTCTCTGGTCTCAACTTCACGTCCCTACTGTAATGAGTGGTGAAATCCCAGCCACTCATGATTGATCTACGTATTATTTAGAATAGGTCCTGCATATGCAGCTCGACTCTGTGAAGTTGGTGGATCGAGTAGATATATTCATTCCATATCGACGGTTATGGGCGCTCAGTCGAGTTCGCAAAAGTGTACGGGTAATAAAAATGATTGGGGTGAACTACTAAACGCAGAGGTAGTTTGAACATTCTTTTGGTTGCCACGTTACCATTTGTTTTTACTGTGACTAAATTAATAATCCCACCCCACGCACATGCCCTGGTTACTTACTTTGACCCTACTTCACTAGGACATAGTTAGTCGGTTATTCCAATGAGAACAGTCCACTTTGGACTAATGTTCTCGCATAGTTTGATCCCAAATAATGTTGTACCATATCCGGAAAACTAGTACTGCATTGGAAAAACCACTATTGTTGGCTCATGGATGCAATGCGATTATTCGACGGTCTAAATCGGTGTTTTGGCGCGCACGACTTCGTTCAACAAGTCATGTCAAATTTCTCCACCAAATGTCACTTGCCTAATCGAGTACATGCAGTTGCATAATTTACGCGGATATACCCTTTTCAAAATTTGTCTACTATTTGTGGAGAACTGTTGCCAGCAACATTTTTGATTTTTTCTTAGTCTCATGTCAACCCTTGGCATTGCATAAGTCCATATATGCAACCTGCCAAACATGATTTGACCTTGAACTTCACTCCTCCGTTCATAACGAGTGCGCTGTGCGCACAATGTAATTGGGCCACCACTTTTATTCGTTTGTGTACTATAGCAGCGATAACTGCAACTCACTTCGTTAGAAAGCTTCTTTCCCTACCAACTACTAAGTTCCAAAATAAATAAAGAAACTTGTAACAAAATATGTAAGTATAATAGTGCTACAAATAAAATTCAAGAGTTGACAATCCCACCTACCACCCAGTGCCTTGCGTGTGTGCGTCGTCCGCGTCACACCTAACTCAAACATGTTTGATTAATTGCTATTGAAAGTAAACAAAACATTTTTATTTTTTTTTCATTCTACATAACGGCTATGCCACTATACCTTACGCTGTGAAATGACAGAAGCTTCCATGTGCTTCGAACATTTAGTTTGGTTCTAAGGTCGACTCGACGTGAACGGTGAAGCTCATGAAAGTGCTCCAATTAGCACCACAAACTTTTGATGTAGAAATTATTAATCGAACCCCGTTAGCGCAGCGGGTTGGTTGTCTCTTCATCGGTTCCGCAAACGAAACGTGTATTCTTGCCGTATTAAATAGTACTTTATGTTTTGTATTTCGAATCAATACACAATAATCATTTATGTGTGTCCGAGTAACGTAACCATTTCTATCATTCATTTATTCATTTGACAACGCATCGTGAAGACACTAGCTGCTAGAAATATATATCGGGGAAATTTTTGTTTCGTACTCGTGACATTGGTGGCGCATTCTTGACGCGTGTGTTTCAAATATATGTGACCCTCTGCAGTTGTTTTTCTTTTATATCCTACAATTTATTTTGTAATGTATTTTTATACTCTGCGGTGAATAGATAGTTTGAAAATCTATAAAAAAAAAGAAGTTCGTGTTGAAAAGAGGTGATTAGTAACATTTAAGAATATTTTTATCAATCAGCATTGATTTACTTAAATATGTTCTTTGCTCTTTAAGAGGCAAAGACATTAAGATTCAAACCGAAAACAAGGCCGTTACACTTTTCCATTGAACTGTGGGCACAGACAGAGCATAGATTCGCGCAGCCATTTATGTTGCGCGTTGAAGGACTAACCTACTACCATTTAAAAACCACATCCAAATCAGGGTTGCCAGAATTTACTTTGCTTTAAGCGCCCAAACCTTAAAAAAATGTAGCCCCGAAAGAAGTCAAAAAATCGTTGAAAATTTTCCCAATTCCTTGAGTACCTATTTTGGTATTATTCCCATTTGGGCTTTCGTCAAATCAAAAGGCATGCAAAATAAATTGGGGTGTCTGCAAGTTGAACTACTGTTCGATGTCACTTGGCTGCAAAAGTGCTACCAAACCCCGCACGTTTGTTCGAAAATATTTTTTTTTTAGTTTTGTGAAGGAATAAAACAAACGCGCTCATTTTTCCATTTCTAACGTTTGTTTAAGAAAAAAGGTAGCCCAAAATACGACAAAGCGCCCAATCCGGCAACACTGATCCAAATGGCGAAATGCAATAATTAGGTTCGTTCGGGTACTTGTTTGCAAACGTAAAATTATTAAAAATTTGCTAAGAATCTGTGCTAATGCGACTGAGAAAACTGGAAAAAATGAGATTTTAATTTTTTCGTAATTTTCTACTCGCCGAATTTCGACTTACTGAAAAATGAAAACTGACTGCTCAAAAGTTTGACAAATAAAACTCTATTCATTTTCGTCTTCAACAATAGGCGTGTTTTTTTGAGCTTCGTTCTCAGCAAAGCAAAGTAAAGTAAGATTTTCAGCACACAAATTACAATAACTACTGCAAGTCTCGAAGTGTCAAGTGGATCGTAGTTGTTGTAATTGTCTGCTGAAAATCCTACTTTGCTTTGCTGATAACGAAGCTCAAAAAAACAGGCCTGATGTCGGAGGAAGAAGTTGTAATTGAATGTTCTCCTAGAACATATCAGCGGATTCAAAATGTTAAGTTTAATAGGTATTTAGCTTATAAAAAATGCAATTCCAACTTATTTGTAGATGCTGCATTTTACGGCAATGTCAAAATGACACTACTTAAACTTTTTGTAACAATACCGGTCAGGTACTTCTCACTTGAAATTGAGAGATTTCTTTTTCGATTTTTGATATTTGCCGTTTTTCATTTTTCGATGCTGAAAGTACACGAACGGACCTATTGTATTTCTGAATGTTTGTCATGCGGGATAGTGACAGTTGCGTTTGACTGTTCTGCCATAAAGGGACAATTGTTGAATTTAGTGGTGTCTTCGATTGAAGAAAATAATTGCCCTTTCTATCAAAAGGGCAAATCTAGAAGTGATCTTCCTATCTTAGCTATGTATCATTGAAATAAAAAGTGCACTTTCGAGTCAATTCTTAGCATGACAGAAGTGGCCGGAATATTTTTAAAGAATTGCCCTGAAAACACACTTGCAAAATGTTAGGCTGAAATGTGTGTTGTATTGTTAGGAACAAAATCTTGTGCTATGTGATTCGAAAACATGCAACTATGCATGCAAATGAAAGGTTGAATTCAAAAGAATTTAGTTGACCCATAAAACATTCATATTTACTGTAAAAGACAAAAAAAATAACCAGAAAAAAACAAATCTCACAAATGATGTACTAATGGCGTCCAGCATTATTGCAAAAGTGCTCCAACGAATTTCATTGAAATGAATAATTATGAATTTCGGAGGAATTCTCGAGGATCTTCAACGCTATTAGTAAAAGCAGTTCTAATTGTGGTATAGCGGAGCTTTATGCTCTTGACGGCGAAGCTGTCATCCTACAGAAGTTTGACGACACAAACAATATTCTCTCCTAACGTCGGCAATTGTTGTCGACAGAAGTCTGCATTTACACCATCACACATTCCTAACACGGAAGATAAAAGGGATGCATAGTCGTGTGACTGAAAGGGACGCCATTACCTAACACGCAAAAACGCTTGACACGTTTGTTGGTCGGCCATCTTGTTTACGTGATAGGAATTATGGGAAGAAATATTACGAAGTGTTATTTTTTTTGTGTTGTTTAGTTTACAATCCTGAATTGAGTAACCATTGAAACTCTATATATGAACTGCCATTGAACTGTGAATTCCTTCTGTTTTTATACCCTCCACAGACAGGTATATTCACTTTGCCATTACATTTGTAACGCCAAGAAGGAGTCACCGGAGACCTCTTAAAGTATATATATTCTGAATCAGAATCACATTCTGAATCGATTTAGCCATGTCCGTCTGTCTGTTGAAAGCACGATACCTCCCAAGGGAATTGACATAGGCGAATAAAATTTGGTGAAAGGACTTCTTTTTATTGTCGTCAGGTTTGTATTGAAAATGGGCTATGTCGGTCAAGTAGTTCGGATATCTCCCATACAAAATCAATATTAGACCCATGTGTCTCTGTGTCGTTGAAAACACGTTAGCGTCCAAAGGAACCAACCTAGGCGAATGAAGTTTAGTGAAAGAACTTATTTTTATCGTCGTCGGGTTGGTATTAAAAATGGGCTATGCTGGTTAAGTAGTTTGGGTACCTCCCATACAAAATCAATATTAGGCCTATGTGTCTCTTTGTCTGTTGAAAACAGGATATCGTCAAAACAAATCTACCTAGGCAAGTGAAATTTTGTGAGAGGACTTACTTTTATCGTCGTCAGGTTTACATTAAATTAAGACTATGTCGGTCAAGTAGTTCCATACAAAACCAGTTTTGCATGACTTGTATGCAGTGGATGTTATCAAAGCATCGGCCAGGGCGATGATAACACTTTTACTTGTTTTTTCTAACCACTGGCGGGTGCAGTAAGTACGTATTTACAAGAAAAGGTCGACTGCGACATGTTTTAGTTATTTTAATTCCCTCGAAGAAGTACCACAACCAATTCTGCATAAGTCAGGTTTGTTTCCATACATTCATCTAAAAATTTCAGCTTTGCGATACTTAAGGTCGACGAGGAGCTTCCATTTTATTCTTCAAGGAGGGCGATTTATTGATTGCACGATACTTGTATGTTATTCACCCCATCTAATGCAAATGCGGTATTTAAAAATATCTCCTTATTCAGGTAACTGTTTCAATGTTATCCCCTTTCAAGGGCGCAGGCATTTTAAAGATATTTATGAAAAGGAGTGTACTACTTGCTTTTATTGAGCCACACCCGCCGACCCCCATTGCCGTAACTATGTAAATACAGCAAAGCCTTAGGACTTGTTTGCACATTTGTTACAAGTTTTACGACAGCTCCATATAGAGTTTATTATTATTTAACCATCTATGTGGTACGGTAAAAAAAATGCAAATATTACGCGTGCACAATTGGCAAATAAAATAGCAACAAATGGAGCACAGTAGTTTGATACTACAATGCTGTCCTGACAAAAAATAGTAAATACTGCCTCACCCGACTTTGCTTTTATTTGCTGACTGGCTGTTTACAAGATTGCTGTGCAAACAGCAAAATTAAATGTACGTATTCCCACATTCAAAACAAACCTTTAAATGCGTAGTAAGACGATTGTGGACAAAGTGATTTAAGTTTTATGGTGTCATGTGCCACATTTGAGTGCAGTTATAAGACGTAAACAAAATCGCAGGATACAAATTGTAAAAAAAAAAAACAGATAACCAAATGCACTCATCTGCAATGCATGCAATCACAATTAAAAGTACATCGCATATCAAGTGTCTCTATATTTGATTTGCCATGCAAACTTAGTCATGTTATTTAATAAGATTTAACAGCTTTATTGTCTCGGCTCATTTTCAGAAGCGGACTACGAACTCTAACAACAAACTAGCTGCTCGAAATCGATCTGACATTCTACCTAGTGATGCCTTGTCTAGGTAGTAGTGTACACTAAAGCCAATCGAACGTAATCAAAGCGAAGTAATATCAGAAGGGAAGAAATACAATTACAATGACAGAAAATGAACCTCTAAACTACAACGGCAGCATCAAAGTGCACATAGTGCCTTTAGGGGCTAGCAGCGAGAACGGAGTCGTAGCCAATGGACAACCCAAACCAATCACGAATGGGGTTAATCACAAAACAGTGCAGCCACCTGTGGACGCATCGGCTACATCTAAGGCGAACGCAAATGCAACTCATGGTGAGGAACTTAAGGAACCGCCAGATGGCGGAGCTCGAGCATGGCTGGTCATGATCAGTGCTTTTTTGTGCAATGGCGTGATATTTGGAATCATCAACACGTACAGTGTGATACACTCCTTTCTGCAGGACAAGCTGAGTGAACAACACGACACAGAGGCATCCAGTAAAGCGGGTGAGTACTGAATTTGAGTTGACACAAACTTGCTGAATTCCGATCTTTTTATAAATTAGTGTCTCTTAAAAAGGGTCTTTCATTAAGGACTTGACAACTTCTTTTTGAAATCAAATGCAAACTGCTTGCGATAACTCAAACAAAATTGTATTGGCTTGAATTACTATCAAAACATTTATGAATGGATTTCGACTTCTTTCATTTGTCCACCGCGGGGACGTATGCAGCGGTCGATACGTTGAACCCAATTTTCGATGACTCGGCCGCACATTTCGACCGATACAGTCGCTATTTCCCGTTCAATATTGGCTCTGGGCTCCTCCTACGTCGCCGGCTTGTTAGCATAGACCAATGATTTAATGTAGCCCCATACAAAAAGTCTAGAGGCGTTAAATCACACGATCACGGCGGGTCCGTTTCTGGAGAGAACATGTCTACCGAACTGAGACTTCAATAACTCGATTGTTGCACCCGCTGTGTGGCTTGTGGCACCGCCTTGTTGGAACCACATAAACATTGTTCCTTCGTGTACTTCACCATGATGAAAATGTTGATATTACTAAATATTTTGACGTTGACAGTTCGGTAATATGTTTAAGAGTAGGTTCACACTGAAAGTTTTAAGTTTTCAAGTAGACCCTTTATAACTAGGTTGTCTTTCCAATACAACGCATGTTTTTTGTGACTGTTGGTTGTTCTCTTAACTCTCAGGGACAGAAACACAAATCTCTGCATATAGTAAAATTGTCTTTCTGTTTGTGGAATTAGACTTGGCAAGGGTTTCTCAGACAAATTTGTATAAATGGACCTAACTGTTGGGCCATTTTATTCACTATCGTTCAACTTGCGGATTACTACGAGGTTGGTCAACTTCGGAGAAGATTTGAAAGAGAGAGTTGAGCACCAAGTTGAAAATTGCTTTTATTCACTACCTACTCTAATTCCCAACTCCTCTGTTGAAATTCAAATGTTGGCTTATATGCTGTTTCAGAAATATTCGTGGGATATTTGGACCTTAAGAAAATATACAATAAATTTCAACTCTTTCGCACGGCAACGTTGTCGTCCGCTTTGAGAGACGAAAATGACAGATAAAGTCATGGTTGTCCCATTTTTCAAGTCCGTCTCCGTGGTATTATCTTGTATTGCCGTCTTTCACAGACAATTCTTACCCTCTCCCTCCTTCTTTTTCACTGCTCGAATCAGACTATGCCCAAGTCTCACAACAATAATTGAAACGATATTTTATTTCAAATTTTAATTAATAATAATTACTTTCGTCACTTGATTTGAAGAGCTAAGAGTCAAAAACCCTCAAAAAAATCAACAATAACATAAAATTCCAAGTTTGCTTTCCTAACTTCTACTATTTCGGGGAGTTGAGCGAACCCAAAGTTAACCAACTTTCGGTTTTCTCACCTCCGGAATATTCAAAGTTGAGCGAGTCAACTTTGAGTGAGAAAAAGCAAATTCGCAAGTTGAAAAACAAATTCCCCAAGTTGTGTTCTACGTCGAGTGAATAAAACCGGCCCAAGCTTATTCTTTCAAAGACAATAAACTAATAAAGTGTTTTTGGTCGGCCACGTCACATTCCTCATCATCATTATAATTTGTTGTGACGATCAAAAATCTAATTTAGTAAGTCTGACAGCTGTCTGAGCTGACTTGATGTGTCTCGGTTTTTATTGGCTGAGTGCGTTCGCTTTTTCAACTATGTAATATTGATACAATTGACGTCTCGTATTCCATTCCCGTTGTGACCGCGCCATAGCTCTATTTATGACTTGACTTTTAACTATCACCACGTTCACTGCACACGCAGAAAATATATGCATGATTGTCGAAATCATATCCGCACTTCACATAAATTTGTGTATTTAAAAACCCCGTTGCAATTATATGATTTTGTAATATTTTGTGATGGCAAAGAAATGTGTTTGCAATAAATTGAATATAATTTTGAATTTATGCAGCCTACTATTCAATTTCACCACAAACATGTTTTCAATGGGCGTATAAGAAAAAATAAAACAAACCACTCAGAGACCGGTTTTATTAGATTTATGGTGAGGCCACAATAGGAATGAAATCCGAGACAAGAATTGTCACAAACAATATTAACCGTTGTTGAGAAACCGAACGCTCTCCTAGAATGATCACGTGAATAGTTTTTTTTTTTAGTTGACGTTTATGAAGTGGCAGCCGACAAATATAGTCAAGAAAACTCATTCACATTTCGAAGTGTCAAAATTCAAAATAAACCACGAGAATAGAACAAAAATCGATGGTGCCTAGTCAACGCGTTCGTATACCTAGTCCAGTCAAATCTAATTGAGGTTTTTCATGAACTATGTATCCGAATATCCCCAGTGACAGTAATTTTGCAAGTCAGTACTTTTGAGCAAAAAAAAAAAAAAACATGTTACATCGATAACATCAGAGAGGGAGATAAGAGACGACACTACAATGTTATAAGAGCTATCCACAAGGAGACGTGTGCGGCACATTATTACGAATCGCGTGTCGCAATAGTGAATACGTGAAGCGCACTGTTAATTAATTTAAAACATTTTACAACATCGCACATTTCTGGGTTATAAAATTCTGATAGATAAAAGAAACGAAAAACTGATAAAATTACTTCCCAAAGCGTGCAACAAAAACAAGGTTACCCACAGTTTGACAACTGAATTGACGGATAGACTGAAAAAAAAATGAAGCGATTTGCGGGAAAGATGTGGTTTGGTGACCTACGTGAACAAAAACGGTGAACAAACACTCTTTGCTTATCCCAGAGTCTTAATCATGGGTAAGGCAAAATCAGTGGAAACCTAACCATTAAATTTGAGAAGCTGTAAAGAAAACGGCCCTAGCTATACATCTCACCCAGATATTGATTTGGTAAAAATCACTAGTAGTCTTGACATAGAACTCTGATCAGCTCTGATCTGGCTGCAGATTTCGCTTTTGCTTATCTGAATTTCTTCGGACCTCTCAAACCCAACAATCGCCGTCAGCTTCTAAAATATTACTGAGTTACTGCTGCTATACAAAGCCCTCAAAACTAAAAATCTGAACCATAAAAATCGTTGTCTTCCTTCAAGAAAAATCACCGCAACACTGAGGTCTAAATACTACAACGGAATACGGAACACATTTCGGACGCGACGAAATTTGACAGCGCAATCAAATATTCCCCTCACAATAATGCGCCGTACGCATTCTGTTAAACGCTTACAAGCTTTAAATTTTATCTCGATCAAGTAAAACTACCGCGTCGCAGTTAAAAGAACAAAAAGACAAACGCCTCAATTGGCAAACAATGTGCGTCAAATAATAAAAATAAATCAAAATTTATATCAGCACACACGAGTATTTTGTAATTGACACATAAAGGGTCAATCAAAAATATCAATTGCGTACTGAGCGAATGCGATATATCTCATTTACAGTTTTAATTTGTTTTGATTTGTTGCTCTTGTGAAAAAAGTTCAGAAATCTGTTAAAATTGCTTTTGATTTTCTTATCCGAACCGAAGAACACAATATCGATAGCGCGGAATTTAGGTTCGCTGCAGGTGTTGTGTGTGCTCGTTGTATCATTTTACACTTTGATCTGTTTGTCATAGGAAAAGTAAACAAGTAACGGAGGCGAAGAATGCATCTGACACACTTCCAGGCAATGGGGAAGCCGCACAAATGTTGATACAACAAGTAGCGCGCTAGCGAAACGAGCCATTACAGGAAGAGAGACATTGTTGCCCTCACATTTTCTTTCTCAACTCCCGATTGGCCATTCACCCCCTCAGTCTTGTGTATATAAACAAAGCAAACGTCTGGTGGGTGACGTAAAAAAAACATGCAATTTGCTTTTGGCCTAGATCTGTATTACAAGAAATTATACTTTCGCCTTGTTTTACTTTTTTACTTTGTTCAAATTGAATTAGGGGACAAGTAAGCGGAAGTCGGCCATTTTTTTTTCTTTTCGACGGTTTGCTGTTCTTCCAGAGGTGCGCTACAAAGTGACCTTTTAAAATGTGCGTATCTACGAGTTTTAAGTTTCAACAACTATATGCGTGTTCAAGGCAACATAACGGGTAAGGTCTTTGTATGAGTACGTCGCGATTAAAAAAATATATCTTGTTTTCCACACCTAGAAAACAAAAATAAGTATTATCTTTTCATACTCAATTTAGCAAACAATACAGAATTACAAGCCTGCTGAAAATAATAAAATCATCAACGATAATAAATCATTTGACAAAAATGTGTTTTATTTGAAATATTAGTTAATAATAAAATAAGTTTTATTGTTTCATGCAGTAACAAAGAAAAGATTCAAATAATCTTTATTTATTTCGCATTCGCGTCGAAAAACACAATTTCGGTGATAGCGGGCGAAGATTGAACGTTAAAGAGTTACTTGAATCAGTTGATTGGAGAACAATTCAATTCTTATCAATAAGAATAACAATTGGGGTTTTTTTTTCTAAATAAAAACAAACAAATCATTGTTTATCGTGTACAGACTCTGTGATTTTATTGTTCGAAACTACATATTTGATGAATCGCCTTTTAATTCAATTCAATTGAGAAGAGTCAACAATATATCAATAAACATGCGATAATAAGCAGAAACATCTGGTTCAAATGTATATCATTAGTCCAGTGTGGCTCATACACTCAGACCTATTTTGTGTAGCAAAGAAGATGCTTAAAGGGCCAGAACAGAAAGAGCGACTTCATTATCTAATCAACATAATTGTTGATGTGTTGTTTCAGAAAACAACAACTTTGTTAACAAACAAAAGGTAAAAACTTATTTGGCAGCCATAAAATGGATTTTTAAAATTGTTTTTATTGCACTCTTTAATTGGATGCGACCAATAACAAAGACTGTCTAAAACTAGACGATGTATTAAGTTGTTTACAAAGTGGCACATCATTGATCGGCCAGTCAAAAATAATCTTCTTTTTCTTTGAAAGCCCCATCTGTTGGCGAGCAAAGCGATGACATATGTTGGGGATTGGATTATAGGTGGCGCTATTTCGTAGACGATACAATTTATCATCTTTAACCACTAATTTGTCATCTTCATCGTATTCCTCAAGTTATTTGCATAAATCGTTTAATTCTGACAGTCAATGTTCCGACCGGAGCCAAAGATAACGGAGATATTTAACTTTCCAGTAGAAAGCATTGTTGTCAGATTGAGCGCTATCGGCGCTCATTTTTTCATTTTTATAGTTTTTTTAAGAAAAAAGATAGAAATGAAAAAATGAGCGCCCGACACAATTTTGGGTTAAATATAGTTTTAAAAGTTTTGTGATAATTTTGTTTGTTTTATTCCTTCACGAAACTAAAAAAAAAAATATTTTCGACCAAACGCGCATTTTTAAAACTTGGTAGCACTTTTGCAGCCAAGTGACATCAAACATTTTGCAGGCCTTTTGATTTGACACAAGCCACAAAAGCCAATTGCAGAAGGTCAGAATTCAAATAAAAGTTTGCGGCACACATAAGTGAGATGCGTAAATGGGAAAAATATCAAAAAACAGTACTCAAGGTATTGGGAAATTTTTCAACGATTTTTGGGCTTAATTTTTTTAAGGTTTGGGCTAAATTTTGGCGACCCTGGTGGAAAGGTAAAAAATTCATGAAATAACGCATACAGGCTCATTCCTTTTTTAGAATATGTCAGTTCCGGAATTGGACTTTAATGCGACAATTCGGTATTCCTTAATGTATATCTATTTTACTATTTTTTTTTTCAATTTAATCAAAACGGTGACAAAAACGAAACAAATTTAATACTAAATAGGGATTGCAATTACAAAAACAACTACAATATCAACAAATAGGCTTTGGGGGGATAAATGTACAAAAGATATCCATCCATAACTTTAAATTCATGCATGTGCTTCATTCTGTTGGAACCACAAGATCTCCAGTCCCAATTCTTCTAATTGAAGTAGGAGAAAGTCGTTCAGCATGGCTCCGTAGCGTTCGCCGTCTAGAGTAGTGGTTTCCGGGTCCCTTGCAACATCTTCAGCCACAGCTGCGATTTTCTCGGAAGAACGGCTGCTCCGGGGCCGGCCAGACTTTTGGCACCCAACGTGTTATTCTCTTTTAGGCGGGCGGCTAAACGTCATAGTGTTTGTTTTTAACAGTTGGTGTTGGATCGGACGACCGGGACATCTGCGCTGATATTCACGTTGCGTCAATGTCACCGACGAAAAAAATCGAAACAGTTATTTCGCGTTCTTTGTTGAATTTTTTTTTTTAATGAAATATCAATCTACTTCACAAATGTCAAAGTAGAACTGACATTTGGCTCCATTTACAAACAATTTATTTGATAGGGTGATTACTTTTGAGGCACCTTGTACATTCCTCATTGGTTTTGCTGTGTAAACCTGTTTTTCCATTGTTCAAGGCATGCACAAACAATACTGAGACCACCAACTTTGACCGATTTCCCGTTACTTGCCTACAAGCTATATTTTTATGGGGTGGCAAGTACTAAGTACGCTGGTATTGTTACATAGAAATTCGTATTGACAAATGTCACGTAACTTCAAAAATTCCGGCTCACCAACAGACTCGCACCTTGCATTTGCCACTTCCGCTTTGGGCAAAGTTGCTGGCAGCGTTCATAGAATTTTATCCGTTTAATTTGAAATTGTTCGTTATGTGTGAATAATATTTTTGTTTTAGGAATAAGCGTACATTTGCTTAAAATATTCATGAAAAATTAACAATGACTAAATGGCGCAGTGGCGTGTAGTGGTTAGTGTGTTGGACTTCAAGCGACTACGATTAGCGTTAACCGAGCCATGAACGATAGGCTACTAGTGTATTAAAAAACAAAGAGATTGACCGCCGTCAAGTGTTTTTGAAGTTTTCGGAATTTGACAGATTTTTAGTGCTCGAATGGAAAAGTTCGCAAGAAAACTTTTATTTAATATATTTTCGTAACGAGAGAATAGTTTTTTTTTTTAATTCTAAAAAAATATAGCTTAGAAATAGAATGCTCGCCGATTACTCGATGCCGCAGTATTCAATACTTTGACTACGATCTGATAACACTTGGCATTTAAAGTTTTCCATTTAATTGCTTCTTGAAAAATATTTCTTTATTAAAAAAAGAAATGATAAAACTTATCTATTCCCTTATTTAATTTCTGTGAAAAAGTTGTAGTTGAAGTGTGTTTAATTTGTGTTTTCCTCCTTCTGTGACGAACCGACATGACGCTCTATGCTTACAGATATGATAGATAAATATGCCCATTCTTCCAAGTGACATTCAAATCGCTATCAGCACTTGTCGCACATACTTTATCAGCGAAGTGTTCTCTCTTTTCTCTTGTATTCAATATTTCATTAACATCTATTTGAATACTTACCCCGGGGGTCATGGGTGTCGAGCGAAAGTGTGTGGTTGGCTGATAGCAAACATTATTTTTATTATTCGAATTATATCAAAAATAGCATGCGCTTAGCCAAATTAATGAATGACTAATGCGAACACGCGTGTTTTCGTTTGTGGTCGTCAAGTAATCCGCATGTAAGCTGGAATCAATTCGATTATGGCAAGTGTTGACTTCAATCTGTTGATTATACAAAATTGGATGAGAAGCCACTGATTTTGCTTTCTTCATTTCAGCAGCAAGAACACCATCTGTCGGAAACTAAAACAACAGTAGAACGGGAAAAAATTGTTTCCATTTTCAAACTAAGTGAATACACAAGGTCAGCAATTAACAACCCCGTGGTTGTTAGCCGATTGTATGTCGATTCACATTACAACCCGATTACATGACAACCGAGTCTAAGAAACAAATCTTACAAATGGGCTCAATTGTAAAATTGTGGTTAGGTTTGTTCGTTCACACTTTTCATTTTTTTTTTCTGATTTACCTGCGCTTCCGATTAGTTTAAGCTTGAGTGGGTCATGCGTCTGTCTGTCATTTTGCAACAATGAGGACTAATCGTATGAGTGAAATGAGTGTGCCTCAATTGTAATGCATGTCTTTCTTGCACATGAGAGAACCTACAGCTTATGGAGGTATAATCACACAAATCGGGCGCGACTTGCTATCCAAAAACATTTAAGCGCTGCAAAGGAAATTTGATCTCATCGATACTATAAAGGCAATCAATATTAAATTCCTTTCGAAGTGGATATTTCAACTTTAATCTTTAATTGGCGGTCATTTTCGTAATGCTGGTTTGTGTGTGCATTTGAAAACCGCATCACGCTAAAACTACTCACCCAATCCGTAAGGGTTTCGCAGAAAAAAGGGCGCTTAACATGAAACCGGATATAGTTGTGGTTTCATCGCAACCAGCCAACTAATTCTTGAAATACACGAGTTTACTTGTATTGTTAATGCTGCGTGCAATATAAATTCACTTTGTTTACACGCAGCTTTGCAGTTTTCAATATCAGCCCACAGATGTCTCTCATTTGGGAAATGTTTGCGCATGCACTGTTGGTAATCGTGTGGCGACGTTGCAAGTGAGTAAAAGGGGAAATAAGAGAAGCTGAGAAGTTGTTTCGGACAATAGCTTGATTGTACAAAGAATTACAATAGATTATCATTTTGATTAAGAAACTTGTCTCTAAAATTTGGTGGAAAGAAAATATCGCTCATGAATTGCCACGGAATTATTTTCCCGATCTCCTCTAAACTGTCTGCCTCTAAGATGATGCATTTCCAAAAATCTGTGTAACTACTCGGCATGCATGCGCTGAGGATAACGACTTCATTGGCAGCACACAGCGAGCTGTCACTGGTGTATGTGCAAGTGTCACTACAGAAAATAGTTTAGTGGTGAATGAGGGCAGAGCTAAATGTGTGCTGTCAACAAGAATCGAACGAATTGGACATCGGTTCACCTTTGGAGAAACTGAATTTACCGAATGTACTTATGACAACATCATTTCAAATGGGAGTACAAACATGTGGACGGTCGCCACAATAAAAACAAAATTGATATCTCAAATATGCCATACGCCAAATATTTGGTTACTTCCGTGAACTACGTCTCTTTAAAGCGAAACTGATCAGCCCATTTTCCGTTTTTCATGTGTTTCAGTACCCGTCGGCCATTATTCTGTCAATGAACACGTTTTTGTCATTACCACCAGTCCCGATGACAAATTTAAAACTGAAACGCCACTATGACCATGACCAGTTGCAATAGAATTCAACCAGAGAGAAATAAAATCACACATTTGCCAAAAAAAGCTCGTACAATCCTTCGTCGATTTCATTGAACTTCAAAATCCGTATAACGTCTATTATTAGATAGAAGATAGAAAAAAGTTCCGCACGAAATACGAGAGTCTGGGGGTGGCAGTTGGCGCTGATGAAATTCAAGCATTGGTTGTAACAAAACTGCTGGTCTCGCTGACTCAATCTCCCGCATTTTTTCTTTCGAGTGCTATTTTTAGTTTGTCTACTGCATACTTGGGGTTTGTTTGCATAATACGAAAATGAGAAAAACCCTATAGATTACACCAGAACGATTCGCAAGTATATATTTGTGGTTGTCATATAGCAAGACACGTGTCGCCTGATGTATTGAGCACGCGACTTATTTTTAGATCTTCTTTATGTCTGTATGAATCAGTGATGCTATTTCTTGTTGAAATGAGTATTTTGCACATGCATGTTGAAATTTGACGTCCGATTGCGCACATTTGTATGCGCAGGTGGAAAAGGGTTACGTATACGCCCTCGATATTCCAAGTTTGTGTATACAAGCACCAAGTGCGGCGAATCTCTGTTCTTCTGTTTTATCCCTTTCTGAAAAATAAATGCTGCAATGGGCGTGTGTGGGAGTCTCTCAGAATGGCTGGAAGGCATTTCATGGAAAAGATAGCTTGCATTTGCGATAGCTTTTCTGTATCAAACTTTATCCCTTGAGACGCGAAATATTACGTACTTTACCTACTTAACGGGCTCCTGACCCGTGGAGAGTCTCTGCCTGAGGCACTGCAGCCTTCCATCCTCTCAGATCCCATGCACGCTGGTTCCAGTTGTCCAAACCAAGCGCCCTGGCATCCGCGATGGTTTGGTCTGGGATTCGAAGATCCTCTTAGCTGGAGCATTATCGTCCATTCACTCGAAGTGGCCGAGCCAATGTAGTCGACGTATTTTGGTTTTTTTGGCCTACATCCACATCTTGATACAGCTCATAGAGTTCGCGGTTGTGTCTTCTCCTCCATTCGCCCTCCTCGCACACAGGACCAAAAATCCGCCGAAGAATTTTTCTTTCGAAGGAGCCCAGTATCAGCTCTCCCTTCCTGCTTATCGTTCAGCACTCGGCGCCATAAAGCAGAACTGGCTGGGTAAGGGTTAAATATATGTAGGGCTTCTGTTTTCTTAATGGAAAATGAGATGAAATCAGACAATACACGATTTTACTTTTGATAATTCACGTTTTATTTCTTGGTCGCTAGTTCTATCTTCTACGATTGCTTAGTGGCAACTGACTGGAAAACTGCTGGTTTACTAATCAGGAAAAGGGAAAAATAGGTCTTGTTCGTTCGTTTATCATTGTTCGTTACCGTTCTGTGTCGTGTGTTCTGTCTGTCCTGTTAACCGGTCGGCTTGCGTTCTGTTGCATGTGGTGTGACTTCATAGGGCATTGCTTGGACGGTTAGGCTTCGGATCCCACATACATACATTTTGTCCTTCGAGTTAGGAGTTTTGAACCCAGTTGCTTTGCGAAACCGAAGTAGCAGGGTAATTCTTCGCCGGATCTCGACTAGGATGTCTTTTGTGGAGTTCATGTTTACTCCGAGGTAGATAAACTCCTTAACTACCTCGAAATTGTTGCTATCAATAGTGACGTTTTGTCTTAGGCGGTGGACCGATGTTTGTTTGTTGATAGCATGTACTTAGTCTTGTCCTCATTTACTACAAGACCAACGAATTTCGCTTGTTCTTCAATCGCCGTAAAAGCCTCTATCACGGCGAGATGGGAGCGACCGATGATGTCAATATCGTCTGCATACCCCAGTAGCTGGACGGATCTGTTGACGATAGTGCCTTCCGTGTTGACACCTGCCCTGCGCACTATCTGTTCCAGTACGAGATTGAAGAAGTCGCATGATAGCGCGTCCCCTTGCCGAAATCCTGTGCACGTTTGAAATAGTTCGGAGGAGCTACTTCCAAATTGCACGTTGCATCGCGTGTTTTCGAGTGTCACGCGACACAACTGAATGAGTTTTGCCGGGATTCCGAATTCGGCCATCGCCATATAGAGCTCTTCACGGTGTATACTATCATACGCGGCTTTGAAGTCGATAAATAGGTGGTGTGTCTCGACTTGAAATTCGTTGGTCTTTTCCAGGATTTGCCTGTGAAAATTTGGTCTATAGTCGATCTGCCGGGCCGAATAGTGTGTTGCAAAACGGTTTAAGACGTTCACACAGTACGTTGGATAGGATCTTATATGCGACATTAAGCAGGGATATGCCCCGATAGTTCTTGCAAGGCATAGGATCGCCTTTTTGTAGATGGGGCATATGGACCTGAAATTCCAGTCGTCGGGCATGTTTTCTTCCACCCATACTTGGTTGATGTGCATGCGCCCTACCAAAACATCGCCACCGTATTTGAAGAGCTCCGTTGGTAAACCATCAGGGCCGGCGGCCTTGTTGTTCTTAAGCTTTCTTATTGCTAAGCCAACTTCTTCTTTACTGGGTGGTGGAACTGGTTCTTCATTGACTGGACGTGGGTTCTCTTCTTGCCCCACCACTCTCTCTACATGATGCTCATTTAGCAGCTGCTGGAAGTGCTGCTTATACACATCTACTACTCCCTGCGCTTCGGTGACTAGGTTTCCATCACTGTTTCGAAGAGCCTGTATTCCGGTCTTGAAGCCAGCAGCCAGTTGCTTGACTTTCTTGTAAAACTTGCGGAC
The DNA here is from genome assembly GCA_916610125.1 of Cheilosia vulpina. Classification (NCBI taxonomy): domain Eukaryota; kingdom Metazoa; phylum Arthropoda; class Insecta; order Diptera; family Syrphidae; genus Cheilosia; species Cheilosia vulpina. Next base: position 1,456,813 of record OU744276.1, read on the forward strand.
GTAGCTTCGATCGCGGGACTCTTCGATCTCCTTGAGCTGGGAGACTGCGTAGGCCCTCTTCTTTTCTACGCAGGATATTCTTCTCCTCCATCCTCCTGGCTCGATACTCTTCCCTCGCTGCCCTTGTTTTGCGCTGCAGCGTCTTCATATGTGCATTTTCTGTCTCCTTTTTCCGGCGTACGCATTCATCATCATACCACGGGCTCTTTCTCTGGGGTGGCTGGTACCCTAAGGTGGTTTCGGCTACCTCTTTGATGATGTCGCGATACTGGAACAACACCCAACACCCAGTGGCATCTGTGGTAGGTGAATGCACTGCGGAGAGTTTCTCACTCAGGCGCTGTTTGTAAACTCTGGCTACTCCAGGTGTGCTAAGGCGTGCAACGTAGAATTTCTTCTTCCGGGCGGAACGCAGCTTCTTCTCGTTGATTAGTCGAGCTCTGAACTTTGCCGCAACAAGAAAATGATCAGAGTCGACGTTTGCCCCTCGGAATGTGTGCACATCGAGGATGTTGGATTCGACCATTTGGAGAGCGCCAGGTAGTTGTGTGGATCCTTAGCCTTGGAAACCTAGTGCTACTTATCACCGTATTACGAGCTGCCGCGAAGTCAGTTAGTCGGTAACCGTTGTCTGTGGTCGTTTCGTGAATTCTGTGCTTACCAACTAACCCGCCAAAGATGTTTTCCTTTCCGACTTTAGCATTGAAGTCCCCGAGCACAACTTTGACATCGTACTTCGGACAGGCTCCGTAGGCTGCATCCAGGAGGTCATAAAACTCCTCCTTGATAGGGTCTTCAGCCTTGTCGGTAGGGGCGTGTGCACATATTAGGCTTATGTTTTGGAAAGTAGCTTTGATGCGGATCACAGCTAGGCGATCACTTATCGCCTTAAAGTCAATAACTTTTGTCCTAAGCCGATTTCCCACGACAAATCCGCATCCTAATACATGCGATCTTTTATGGCAGCTGTAATAAATGTCGCAGTTTTTTCTTTTCATCATACTTGGTCCTATCCATCGTATCTCCTGGATCGCGGTAATGTCTGCCTTGTACCGCGTGAGGACAGACACAAGTTTTTGAGTAGCACCTGGAGTGTAGAGCGTTCGTACATTCCAGGTACATATTCTCATATCGTCGTCCATTGACGTTCCGGGTCTTGTTGCCATTTGAGGAGTACCATTATCCGAGGCTGGTTGTGTCTCTCTCATAACTAGTTGTTTTTCCATGGTCGGGAAGTTACCCCGACGGCATAACCCCCAACCTGGAGGGCCAGGTCCTTGTTTTGACACTAGGACAGCGGGCCGGATATTCCGATGTCAGACGCGAAATATTACGGAATAAAAATGGAATATGACTTCGCGCAAATGCCCCCTAAAAATCAATTACCTGCGGCCGATGTCAATTTGGAATTCCTTAGCCTTTTGCGAAAGACTGACGTTGCGTGACAGGGTTTCCCCTGTTTAAAAGGAGAGATCAGCTTTAGACATTCACAAATTTTTGCAGGTACAGAGCTATGAAGATCAAGGGATTCGCTGTTTTTAAAGAGATGCTGAGATTCTATTCACCGCGACCAATGGTTTGATGCAATCCTTCTGTCCGTCAGGTGTTGGGCAGCATGTGACCCATTTCTCTGCCACACTTCCGTTTATTTTGTCTGTCGAGCTTCTTCTTATGAAACCTGAGACGCATTAGCGCCGGTCCACAAACGTTCTTTCCAGAGATGCTCCAAGGCTATCTGACGGCGAATACTCAACACCCTGAATGATTTATGAAATGTTTGTAAAATCCACGCAACTGAGCTTGCACTCGATTGAGCTCAGCTCGACACAGCAAACGCTCATAAAAATCGATCCAGGGGTTTTTTTTTTCTCTATTTGCTAAGCATTTGTTAGAACCTTCTTACTTAAAATATGAAATCCTTCTCCTTTCAGCTCTGGTTGGCTCCCTAACAATCGGCACAACATTCCTACTGTCGCCAGTTGCCGGAATGCTGACAGACAAAATCGGTCTGCGGCGGACAACGTTCATTGGCGGGGTTCTCTCCGCCGCCGGACTGCTCCTGTCGTCTTATTGTACACAAAAAATTCAGGCACTTTACTTAACATATGGATTTATGTTCGGATTTGGAGCGGCTTTAGCATACACCCCGACACTCGCTATACTGGGACACTACTTCAAACGTTACTTGGGCAAAGTGAGTGGCTTTGTAACAGCCGGGTCAAGTGTATTTACGGTAATCCTTCCGCCTGCCTTGGACTACCTTGTAAAGCGCCATGGACTGCAGATTACACTTCAAGTCATGGGACTGATAGCTTGTTTTATAATCGTGTGTTCGTTTGTGTATAAGCCACTTCATCCTCCTCCAACGCCACCGAAGAAGAAACCTGGCCGCTCTCAATTCAACATCTTTATGCGATCTATTATAAACGTGGACATTTGGAAGCGCAAGCGGTACGTCATTTGGGCTCTATGCGTGCCACTGGCTTTGTTCGGCTACTTTGTGCCTTATGTGCATATGGTGAAATTCGTGCAGACGGCATTCCCGGGAAAGAGCGAAAATCTTCCGGTTATGTGCATTGGTGTCACATCTGGAATTGGTCGGTTGATTTTCGGAGCCATTGCTGATATGCCGGGCGTGAATCGCATTTACCTGCAGCAGCTGTCACTGTTCTGTATAGGTGTGGTGACGCTGCTACTACCCTTGACAAGCTCCTATGTGCTGCTCATTGTGTTTACCTTGTTAATGGGTCTGTTCGATGGATGCTTTATTTCGCTGCTGGGACCGATTGCTTACGAGATATGTGGACCCCAGGGAGCGACACAAGCAATCGGTTTCTTACTCGGACTGAGTTCACTGCCACTGACGTTGGGGCCACCGATTGCAGGAAAGATATTCGACAGCACCGGCTCGTATACCATTCCACTGATCTTGGCGGGGATTCCGCCAATTGTAGGAGCGACGGTCATGTTCTTTATCAGATGCGTTCGAGACGATGGCGTCAATAAAGACGTCATAAATGTATCACTGTCAAATAGTGTTTGGAATGAAGGTAACACACGTCACCCTGTTCGCATTCAGTTAATAGTTATTTCTTTTTGCAGAAGGTAAAACGAACGCGCCTCTGATAAATGGCAACTCAAATCATGGTTCCAAATCGCAACTGACGTCAGCGGCAACGAATGGAAAAGTCGCACTAGCCACTCCAGGTACTGACCAGAATAATCGTACTAGGGCTTTGCTTTGCTCAGACAGCATGTCAGCCGTAACCGTAGAATCTCCTACGGGCTTTGTGGTGGGTTTTGTTGAAAGTATTCCATCTGTGCCATATACGGGTTGTGTGTCTGCGGAACGGCGACGATATAAATATTCTATCTATTAGCTAGTCACACTGTAGATTTCATTATTTCTATTTCACAATCGAATCTAATAAGTTGCAATTGTATTTTTCACTACTCACCACTCATCACTACTTCAGCATTTTGTAAATTTTCACAACTCACAATGCTTCTTGGTTTTTAGTCCTATACTCATGCATTTTCAATCCATAATTTCTCTAAGTGAATAGTACCATATCTATTTAAAACGCAAACAAACTCAGTATTCTTGATGAATCCTAGTACACGCATAATATTCTTTTGCCATTTAGACTAATTTAGCGAATGCACTTAGAACATTTACTTGTAATGGCTTGTATTATAGTTTAATATTTGTAAGCTTTGAAGACATATTTTTGTAATATGCTTGTTAATATATTTCTGAGTTGAACTGGTATTATTTATCTTTCATTTACGTTGCTGCATGCTAAGCTGTACTTCATAGCGAATATAGAGTTTATCTTTATAAATTTACAGCAGCTTGTTTCTTTTTTCGAGGGGCACAACAAGTAAAAAAATATTGAATACAGTAGAAACTCGATTATCTGAAATTGTCAATGGGTGTACCAAAAGAAAGTGCTGCCAAAACATAAATTCTTAATTAAATGTTAGGTTATCTACCTAAATATGAACTTTTGTTTGTCAAATCCATATTTATTTCGAAGTTTACTGATACTTTTACTATTACCAATGTATGACATCTGTCATCATTTGTGACGTGAGCCAATGTGTGTTTGCCAGAGATGTAGCTGCAGGTATAGGTGCTTAACCCAGTAGAGTACATATATATTTACGGAAAGAAAATGTCAATTTTATGATTTTCAACAACAAGATTTGGCAAAAAGATTTATAGATCTCCCAAGTGTTTTCATTCAACGAAAACAGATTTGCTTTGACATTTCAAAGGACATCCCGCGATGCTAATGTCGTTTTCCATTGGTTTCAATCGGGGATCCACACATTCCGTGATCCAATGGAACAACAAAACCGCTTCTGATTGAACCCACAAAAGTATTGGTACAATGCCAACAAATTATCTACGGCGGCTGTCAGCTGACTTGTATAAAATAAATAAATTACACTTGTGTGAGTGCTTCTTGAGTGGATTCCGACTTCAAATCGAGAAGCGAAATTCCCTTCTCAGAAGAGTATTTTTTGTGCCAACGGAACGGTTTCAGAAGTGATTTTTTTGGATTCCGGACTCTCCCGGACGCTTCTTTTTGCCCAATGGAAAACGACATAATAATCGCACTCACAATGCCGAAATTTTCATACAAAATTGTATATTGTGATCCAGAAAATATTCTGCGAAGAAAGTGGGAAGGTTAAAAATGTTTATTAGTCAAAGGCCCATTGTCACAAGCCTTAAACTTTCTCCCGAAAGTCTTCATCACTGTCCAACCAATGACAGTAACAATTCATTTTTAAAGATAAAAAAATATAAGAAAAAACCATCTCTCATTTTTTTGCATTTTTTCTGCTTTTAAAATGAAAAAAAAAAATGAAATTAGAACAAAATTTCCCGATAGGAGTGAGTGCGTACACACCAACTTTATTAATGTAGAAACATACAAAAAAATCATTATCAAAATATATTCCAATTACATTTTTCAGCTGCTGGCAGTTTTTTTTTTTTACATTTCAAGTCATTTAATTTGATAACAATTTCGTTTGAAAATTTGTGGTTGCTCTGCAAACAATTGCTACCCCTTTCGTAATACACTTACAGTCTCTTTTATACAACGCAGACTTTTCAACATGATATGTAGCTTTATAGGTGTTTTTCTTTTTTAGATCAGAGCACAAACTGAATTGTTTTACAAAAAGTTCGTGTTTCTTTTTTAGCTCAGATACATCACAGCTCAGAATTTCTGTTTCTATTGTCTATTGTCGTTCAGATCATGATCAGAGCGCGCTCTGTGAGCACAGAATAAATTAACTGAGCAGGCTGAGTAAAAAGCTGATTACACACAGTCACATTTGACAGAAAAAATACTGAATAAACAAAATAGTTGAAAGAAAAACGCCTAAAGGTGAGATTAGACTATATGCCAAGTGGTCGTAAAATGCCAATTTCTGGTAGTTCTCTTGTCAAAATATGGTCATACAATGTAATGGGCATATCTCATATGCTCTAATGACCTTAATATCACATATGACCAGGCTGAATTTGACAGATAAAAATTCCCAAATGGCATATAGTGTAATCGGAAAATAAGCACACTTTATTGCAATTTCGTTATGGCATTGCTGGCATTTTTAACGGAAAAAAAAATTATTTTGTTCGGTGTTTGAGTTCGCGGAATTGCGATTTATTTTCATTTTCCTTGTCTTTTTTTGTACTACAACATTTGGTAAAAAATAACAAATGCCTTAAATGATCATCAAGACAAATATAACCATATTGGTAGTTTTGGTCATATAGTCTAATATACAGTTTATATAATCCTGACGTTTTGGTCATTTGACAGCTAATCTGGTCATTTGCCTGTTGGCATTCAAATGCATAATTGGCATACAGTCTAATCTTAGCTTAATGCGAGCATTTAATTTCTGTTCTGTTTGATTATGCTGAATGACGTTCGAATCGCCTTTTAGGTGCGGTCGACATTGTTTAGAGCATGGACCGCAATTTATATCTTTTATTCTTGCTACATCTGTTTCTTGTTCTTAAGTCTGATGATTGAAATCGTTCTATTATGTTTTAAGTGTCATGACAAATCAAGGATCTGTAATAGTGGAAAACCACAAAAAAGACCATCGCGTGGACCACACTTCAAGTTTGTGAATTCCATTCAGAACAGTTCACCTATTATCAATGGGCCTTACTAATAATTTTTACCCTGAATATTTTGTATGAAAAAATTCGCCATTGTGAGTTCGTTAAATCTAGCCCTGACACTAATTAATGATTATCAGTACCTATCGAGTATTGTGAAAGAAAATCATTGCGTCATACCAATAACAAAGTTTAATCTCGACTTAACGGACGGTCACAGTTGCGAAATTTGTATGGAAAATATATTCACTGTGAACTACTAAAATTTAAAGTCAAAGCTAAAAAAATGTTTCTGCTGTATTCAATTCCATTGCTTGGCCAAAGAAAAATTACAAATTAGAGTTTAATTCATTGTCAAACATTTTCTATTCAACGAAGCGTTCTCTCTATTTTCAGAATCGCTGAACGATGTTCTCATAACGTCCGAAAAAAAATAGTATTTTTGATATAGAATATACAAGATGTCTCGCATAAAAAAAAGACAGGACAGAAAACTCGAAAACTAAAATACTAATTAAACAAACAAAAAAACAAATGGAGAAATGGCTGTACTTCATCTATACAGTTTCTTTTAAGACTTTTTTATACTTTTTTTTTATTACGGTAACACTAAACACAAAATATTTAATTTCTTAAGTATGTACCTAAAATGAAAATAGTATGCAGGGTAAAAAACGCGACTTTCATGAACAAACCGGAAATATTAACAAACAGTAGTTTTTTTTAGTGTATGACAACATTGGGACGACTGTTTTTGTTTCAAAAATAAAAAAAATGGAGGTCAATTTATTTAATTTAATAAATTAGTGAGGGTATACTTTAAGAACTAACCATTTAATGTAGTAAGTAAATATACAGACGGAATAAACAATTATTAAGTGTAAAGAATATGCTGATGTAGTGGTATTTAATTAGTGTAGATATTCGAAGTCTGCGCCGCTTGTGACGTAAAAACAATGGGCCAGAGGAGAGAGCAGCTACCAAAAGGCTTTTTGTTGCTGCTTTTGAACTACCCACAGGCAGGATGCTGAAATCAAAGCCTGAGCTTTACGATCTTGTATTAAAAGCTCTGGATTGATAAAGGCCAGCGACATGGTTGTCCTTTTTAAGTTGACATTAATATTCATTTCCATCTGTTTAGAATAAAATTTATTTATTTTTTATTTTTATTTTATTTAATGAATGCTTAAAAACAGTAAGATATATTATCTAATAAGTTTCTCTCAAGCTAATTTTACAATTTTATAATTTTTTCGTTCGTTTCTTTTAGTTTTTGTGTTTTAGTATTACTTAATTAGGTGTCGTCAATACTGCATTGCGGGTGATCCAGGACGTTAACCAATATACTTCACTTTAGTAAGTGCCCCCTTGTTGGTAAACCGCCTCCGTATTCCAAGTATAGTACTGTGCTACTCTCCGCTTAAGCAAGAACAGGTCCAACTCTATTGCGCTATTCAAAAGAGTGTAGAACAACAAATGACAAGCAGTCACCATGGGGTTAATTCCCGTTCCGTGATACTGTGAAATGAAAAGAGTTTTCACAAGTTCACACTGAATTCGGTTCTAGATCTATGAAAAAATGAAAACAAATGTCAGAATTTTTTCATATGATAAGTTTTTTATCACAGCAATTTCATTTGTGAAGAAGTGTGAAAACTTGATGGATACAAAAAATAAACGGGGACAAAGTGCTTCAGAAACCCAAAATATATATTAAATAGACTTTATTGAGAACAGGGCCGATTTGGCCAATGACAAGTAAGTAACCTTTAATTAACATAAATATTATATTCTACGTTGCAAATTTTTAAACTTAAAAAAATGTTATTAACAGATTTACAACAGCTGACGATGCTCATACCCGTGATAATGAGTGGAAGGAACCACTTTATTTCTAGGAAAAAAGAGCACATTATATTTGTTGAAAACAAAACAACAAATTGATAAATCACCTTTGTTCAATACGAAGCCTATTGTTAATAATTACTCGTATGATTATTCCCGGCATTATAATTATAAAATGTATAAAATGGAAACTCAACAACCAAACTGATCCATTGTCGTTTTCCATTGGGGAAAAAATCAAGCTTTTTTTTGATTCGGATTACTTTTTGCAGATCTCTATATTATTTTCAGATTTACACTGATACAGCAGAGCTGTCTTACATCATTTAAAGAAGTTTGTTTTAAAACGAATGTGCAAAGTTTCATGAAAACCAAAATAAAGTTATACATAAACAGCAATGTTTTGGAGGATTTATTATTTTCATTGTCTTCCTCATCATCTGGAAAGTACGAATCACCGAAACTACACCATTTGTATCTACAACAGAGGAAACATTTTTCAAGACGATTTCCATGGTTGATTTTACCAAAAACAAAAGCAGATCAATTTCATTGCATGTTCCATGAGCCGCATAAAATCTGAGATCTGAGAATAAAAACAACAAGCGCACAAATGACAGATAGGTGACAGCATTTATCATTTAGTACATTTTAGTACACATTTAGACAACTTTTTATCATGATGAGTTCGAGAATCGCATTAGGTGTGATCGTGAAGTGATAAAATGAAAAGCTGCTGTGAAAACTGAAATGATAAATTATTTATCATTCCACAGTATCACAGAACGGGAATTGATCCCCAGAGCGTCTGTAAATATTTAGGAAAGAAGGGGAAAAACGTTGTTTAGTTGTGATTGTGAATGAAGCCAAATGCAAGTATCAATGACGTCAACAAGAAGAGGTACACAACACTTGTGAATCGGTCGGAATGTCACTGTTCGCAATACTAATGTCGTTTTCCATTGGGACCACCAAAAATCTTTTTCAGATCTCAGATTTTATGCGGCTCATGGATCATGCAACGAAATTGATCTGCTTTTGTAAATGGATTAGTGCGTTTTTTGACAACAATATCAGCTGTTCAAATTGCATTTGTTTTTGGTAAAATCAACCATAGAAATCGGTTTGAAAAATGTTTCCCCTGTTGTAGATACAAATGGATGAGGAAGACAATGAAGATAATAATTCCTCCAAAACAACGCCCATTGCTCTCTATATATTTCTTTATTTTGGTTTTCACCAAACTTTGCACATTTGTCTTAAAACAAACTTCCTTAAATGACGTAAAACAGCTGTGCTGTATTTGTGATAGTATGTGTAAATTTGAAAAAATATCGAGATTTGCAAAAAGTGATCGGAATCAAAAAAAAGATTGATTTTTTTTCCCAATGGAACGCGAAAAGTGATTTAGATCAAAAAAAGATTGATTTTTTGTCCCAATGGAAAACGACATAATATTCATATTTAGTGTCCTGGCTATTTACGATGGTGAAGTTTTCCATAACAAATTTAACCATTGTGAAAAATAGTAACTAAAACTTCTACCTCAGCAAAAAAAACACAAAAATAGTAAAACTCGTCGGACGATTTATTTCGAGATTTCATGCCTCCCCGATTACTTTCATGCATGCATCCGGACAAAGCTCTAGTCAACTCTCCGAACATCGTTTACATTGAGCGAGAAGTACTACCCGCATTACTACGATGCATGTTTTCAAATAAAGCGTAGTACGCTGCTCGAGCTAAACTACATTTTATCTGGTCTACAACTTTTCTCTCCTAACATCAGCGAAAGTCCTAGCTAAATTTTGACATAGAGTACGCCGTGGATAAGTGTCACAGAAAACAGCTGTTCTTTGAAAATACTTCCTTCAAAAATTGAATTCTTTCTTCTCGTCCATGTAATAATTAAAAAAGCTGATCCTTGCATATTTTTCCGCAACAGAAAAACAAATACACAACGATCTGTTACAATAGGCGTGTGTTTTTGCATTTTCAGCACACAATTACAACAATTACTCTACTTGACACTTCGAGACTCGCATTAGTTATTGTAAATTGTGTGCTGGAAATCGTACTTTACTTTGCTTTGCTGGGAACCAAGCTCAAAAAAACAGACCTAATTTAGCTTGAGAAAATGTGCCGACCAATTAAATGGGCATGTTATATTTTGACAGACACATGAAGTACATTTTGAAACAAAAGTTTGATTATTTAGTTCGAACTGCGTTTCACTCAGCTAAATGGGTTCGCTTAAGTTTAGCTCAGCTAAATTTTGAGGAGAATCTTGTATCGGAGCGAAATTTAGCTCGAGCAGCGTAATAAGCTTAAAGCTACACTTGTCAACCCGTTGTTTAATTTAAATTTAAAATCGTTTATTCATTCATTCACTTTTAATGTCACACGTAAGTTCGCGGATGTATGGTGCATAAGTGGAGCATCTGTAACTCTCGATTTTTCACAAACGGCACTAAATCATGAACTGCTAACCCCGTAGGTAAAAAACTCATATTGGGGCAGTGGCTCGGTGTTTAGTATGCTGAATAATTGAGCGAGGGGCTTTAAGCTCAACCTTATTACACCTTAAGTTTTTTTGCCATTGCGCCACCACTCGCGAACTTGTCTAACAAACATCTGTGGAACTTACTAATCATTTTGAGTCTTCCCACTTAATATTTTGTAAGTCACAATCCGCGATACTAATAATCAGTGTCCAGGCTACATTTTTCGAGCTCACAATGGCGAAATTTTCCATACAAAATTGCATATTTTGACGCACAAAATACAGGCCCAACGGGTTATTTCATATGGAAAATTTCGCCATTGTGAGTTCGTAAAATTTTGCCTGGACATGAATTTCCCAATTCATGACACGTTAATACATTTTTTATATGTAGTTGAATGTAAAGATAATAGGCACATCCTTTTTAATGGTCCACACACTCGTATGACAAAAGATAAAACAGGCGTTTAGATGTATAAACTGTTTCCAAACTTTTCAGAACGTAATCCTGGCCAGCAAGATCAATTGTACGTTCTGAAATTTTTCTTAATGTACATGTATACATAAGCACAACACAGCACATAATCATCGTACTTTTGTACGTGACAGTGACACAAGAACAAATCACGATCACTAAATCTGCATATAAAAATAATGTAAAACAAGATTCACATTTTTAAAGTTGCTAACCATACAGAAAGCTGTATTGCAAAGCAATGCTATTTGTCCGTTCGTTCAAGGCTAACTAGGAGTCCCTCGAGGAATACTAAACGAAGTACAGCAATAGCACTCCACTTTATGGCAAGGGCTACTCGTATACAAAATGCAAACAGACGTTAAAACATAAATCAAAGCAATAAACGAATTACATTACGCTATCTGCCCATTATGACACGCAGGCAGAAAATCTTGTCAAAATAAATTGTTTATGCTTCACATATATACACATTGAACAGAACCGTCACCTGATCATTTCTACTGTATTTCTTAAATTTATTGCGAGTCATGCCAGACAACACAACAGTCTCAAACGCTGTCTGAGCTAACGCAACTACACCGAAATATTACCTCACAAAGTAAGGCTCCTATGACATATGAGTGAGTTTTAAGAAATTGGTTTATTTTGCAACCGCCCCAGCACCAAAACACCGAACACCTTCCTGAATTTTTATTACCGAATTATCGGCTTTGTTTTAAGCTGCACACATACAGGTGGTGTGTAAATTGATTGGAAATATGATTGGATTTGTAATAGATGTCTCTTGTAGATTCTTCTAAATTATTAGCCATTTGAATGCGAGAGCGTAGACCTGAAAATCGCATAAACAATTACAAAATATTCATAACAGAGCTTATGGTTACTGCTTGCGTGGTTGTTGAACTAAACTTGGTAAGTATCAGTAGGAAACACGTCAAGACATTGCGAAGCAACGGATATACCAATTTTAATTGCGAAAGATTATGAACCTAAAATACTGACTCACCAAAATATGGACTATTGATTGAAATTCAATTTATGGCTAGAGCTTTGCTATCAGAGTTCAAATATTGCTTCGCATTTAGACAAAGTCCAAGTACTTACTATACTAATTAGTTTTATGACGACATGCAGTCCAAATGATGGGATTTTCGGAATGAAACAAATTGATACCAATTTCATTAGGGAAGGCAATTTTTGACAGGTAAAAGAAGCGCAGGATTCAATGGTCTACTATACAGCTACAGCACTACAGCGTTTTCTACAGCACTACAGCGTTTTCAAATCGAAAGTGAGACAACGAGTACACTGCGAGGCTCAATCCTTCACTTTATAAGACCACCATTCACTGGGGGGTTTGGGGCTATGGACTATGGACTCCATCAAGAATGGAAGAAGACGTTTCGCCATACGAATAATCATTTTTAGTGTCCAGGCTAAATTTTTCGAACTCACAAATGGTAAAATTTTCCATACAAAATTGCATATTGTGACCTACTAAATATTTAGTGCGAAGGTTAAAAATTATTATTAGTAAAATTGTTTGGGTCGTACTAATAATCATTTTTAGTGTCCACGCTAAATTTTTCAAACTCACAATGGTAAAATTTTCCATAAAAAATTGCATATTGTGACCTACTAAATATTTAGTGTGAAGGTAAAAAATTATTATTAGTAAAATTCTTTGGGTCGTACTAATAATCATTTTTAGTGTCCAGGCTAAATTTTTTAAACTCACAATGGTAAAATTTTCCATAAAAAAATGCATATTGTGACCTACTAAATATTTATTGTGAAGGTTAAAAATGATTAAGGGTTCAGGCAACATTTTGCGAATTCACAATGGGGACATTTTCCATATAAAGTTAACCATTGTGATTAATAATTTGGGGAAGAAAATTTTATTAGAACTTAACGAGCTCTGCAGTGGTACTCTTGATGTTCACAAATGAAGGAAATGAAGCTATCAAAGATGAACAGAATTTCAATTTATATTTTATTTATTGTATAAATAGGTAAGGTGCGGCAGAGGTGGATCCTTTGAAACATCGAATGGATCTATTACGAATGGGTGTTAACGCTTCTAAGCACCTAAGCCAGTCAGTGGTGCTAAAAGAGTTGCAAAGGCAATTTGAGCTGATAGTGGCCCATTCACGAAATGTGTCAATGAAATGAGATGCGAAGTTGTCATTCTCCTTTAAGATGAGGCAATCAAGTTAGTGAGGAGGAGTTTAATACTATATTAGAAGATAAGCAGCTGTCATGTCGACTTTAGTTGTTTTTTGTTATTCCAATGTATTGGTAAAAGCATGGCTTTCAGAAAATCTTGATATTCGTGGATAGTACTGAATTAATTATAAGCGAGGACAACGCTTCCCTAATCGCCATCAACTATAATTCTGCAAAATGGTAGTACTCAGGCAGACTAAGGATATGTTTACATTGGCCCTTACAAATAAACATTTTTAGTTCACAGTGGGCTATATCTTCAATATAAATTTGGCAGTTGTGAACTCCCGTAAATTTAAAGTCGAGACTTAAATTTATTTTTAGCACGGCGCATTAAGTTCTTTGAAATGAACACATCATCGGCTGGGGATTGATATAGTTCGTTTTGTCGAAACCCTGAGATTATTTGGTCACTATTTCTGGATCTCGAGAAGTTATATGCTAATAAAGCTCAAGTATTCTGTTTTTGTTTATTTTTTTTGACAGAAATGTGCAACGATATATGTTTGTGGCCCAGTACGATTGTCTAAACATTAAGGGAAAGCTTTCAGTCTGTATAAGCTGTACTGACAGCTGACAGCTTGCCAAAGATGCCCAATGGTAGGATTTGTACGAGTATATTGCATTTAAAGTTCTGAGGATGGCCGCATTCGAAGTTATCCGCACTTTACCTAATGAGTTGTGGTGATTCGATTTTTCTAGTCCATTTCATCAGACGGTAACATAATATACTCGTAAATCTGTCAACAGATATTTTTCCAATTGCTTCGATCACCTGTTTCTCACTACCTTTTTTGTTACCAAGTTTGCATCCTTGCAACTCCTCTTCCTCGATTTATAGCAACTCTTCTACGACCTCTCACTGGATCCCAAGAATACGAAAATGAATATGTTTATAAAAAAAAACAGTGGAAAAGACAAGGGTGAAAATTCATGTAATTAGCTCACTCCTCCATTAATATTAATAGCCACTTAAGATGCCAAAGCCAATATCATCTAATATGAGAGAAAATATATTGCGTGAGTAGGGAAAATCCAGTTTTCCCGATACATATTTTCAAACTAAGTGGAATGAAGCTAATTGGGGGCAGCAATATTATGAAGACCCCTCCGTAACAGAGCGAATAGAAGGGGTTTACATATTTTCTAACTAATAGATGATAATAAGCATCGTTTATAATTTCGTTTGATAATTTAGCAGTCACCTGTCACTTTACGAAAACTTTTCAGCAGTTTCTTCTTCAAAATTCGACGATTTGATAGCTGTAACGTTAACACAGAAACCTCCTTACCCAAGAACGAATTGCAATCCTTATCCAACCGAAACGAAGGCTTAAGCTATCACAAGTTACAAGTAAGTTGAAGCAATCAAGAATGTCACATATTTCTTTCTAATGATCTGTTCAGCAATTTGCTTACGTTTTTTGCGACACATAATCGAAACTATGTCCAGAAATGAATGCCCTCAACAGAATAATCATTATAATAAGCAGTTAAAAGAAGCATGCACGTTCGTGTGCGGTGTGGGGTTTATACGAATGTAATTTGACATAAAAATCATTTCTCAATAATCTTTGCAGTCTGAAATTGTCGTGCGCTTGAACGGTTAACATTGGCGGATAACTACGGTTCATAAATTAATAATCTTTTCAGTAACATATTTTACGCAAAATAATGTTCGTTTCGAATGTACTTTTCGGATCCCTTTTCGTGTTATGGATGTATTTTCTATGGTCAAGGAGAAGATTTTACTTGCTTTTTATGAAAATGCGAGGACCAGTGGGATACCCGATTCTTGGAATGGCACATAAGCTAACAAAGCGCGAAGGTCTGACATGATTTGTGATGAATTTTCAAATTTATTTGTTTATTGAAAATCTAAAGGATTTGTTTATAATTTTTAAAAAAGTATCAACAAAATCAAAAGAATATCCTTTAAATGGAATACATAAGTGTAATCAGGTGGAAAATTGTTTTTATCGGTTGTTTCGATAGTGCAATAGTGTAACAAAGGACTCAGAAAGTTGTATAAATCCACGCCAGCTTTTCCATATACCTGAATTTAAACAAAAATGGCAATAGAAGAGTAAAAAAAAAGTTTACAGGGGTTGAATTACCGCATTGTTGATCGAGTACTAGGTGACTGAATTTGTTATTGTATCGCTTGTAAAATCCGCAAAATTCAGTGACGTTTGGCTCGCTCATGGATGCGGTAAATTGACTCCAGGATTTCAGGTAGGTGAAATACGGAGAAATAAGCAAAACCGATAAAACATCTTCATAAAGGCCCGAGGCCGATTTCACTGTTTCGGAGTTTTATTTAAAGGATTCGTAATCATTAGTGATGTTCGTGTTCGTGTTAATATTAATGTGAAATATGTTAGATCACAAGTCTAGCCAGCGGAATGCCAAACTACTCGTACATCAGAAAAAAATTAAACCAATTTGTGAAAAGACCCCTAATTTATCAATTTAATCCTAGTTTAATGAAAACTGGCAAAAGTGAAGTTGAAATTCTTTAATAAAACTCAGAATAAAGTAAAAGTTTTTGTTTCGCTGACATTCCTCCATCTGTATCTTTGACCCGCTAGATGTCAAAACAATGTTTAAATGTTTCATATTGCCACAAGTGCTGTTTACATGGTTTTTTAGTGGTCTTAGTTCTGCATAAAAGAGATGAACAAACGCGTAAAAAGAAATGTTGACCAGTATCTGAAAGCGAAAAGTTGTTGCTGTTTAAATTATTTTAAAACAATTTGGGATATGAATTTCTGATAAGTCCTTTTTTATGAAAGACGTTATTTAAAAAAAAAATTTTTAACGGAATAATGTGTGCTTGAAGTGGAAAATATTAAAAACTGCTGTGACAGTTTCCTCTGTCAGAATGGGGAAGTTCGGATTTCTAGTTCAATGAGTCTGACAGCTGACTAACTTGATGTATGGGGACATTCAAGTATCAAGTTTAGTAAGTCTGACAGCTGTCGGACTTTGATTGGCTGAAATCTGTCATATGAGCAGTTTCAGTTGACGTTTATGGAGGTGGAGGGGTAGCCGACGAATCTAGTCAAGAAAATCGTGACTGATTTCTATTGATTCTTGTGTGTATTGAGTTGTCCGCAAAAAAAAAATATTTTTTTTCACTTGCACTTGAAATCCATTTCAATTGATTTTCACACATTTATAATATCGCATTTCGAATCGTTTCCACACGCGAAAAGTTAATAATTCAGTTAAAAAAGCCATCCTTCCAACGATAATCAATTCGTAACCGCTAGCTGTGTGCCATACACATTGGTATTAATGAAAGTATGTGTAAATCTGAGAAAAAATCAAGATTTCTCAAAAGTGTCTCAGATCAAAAAAAGATTGAATTTTTTGGCAAATCGAACATGAAAAGCAATCTCGATCAAAAAAAAATTAATGATTTTTTCAAAAAATTGATTTTTTGCCAAATCGAAAACGACATAAGTTGACAGTTCACAAAAATGGACGTAGAAAAATGGACGTTCCCCACCAATCTACTTTTTGCGTTCAGGTTACATCTTATCCAGACCAACCTAGTCCACTTTAGATAACTAGATTCTTGAATATGCCCTATTTCAGTTTTTATTGACCTAGATTGGTCACGTGAGCATTTTTTCCAGTTGACGTACAGCTGACGGTAGCTGACAAATCTAGAAAATCCTGTCCACATACTCAGTTGACATTTCAAAGTGTCAAAATTAAAAATAAACCGCAAGAATACAAAAAATTTGACTAATCAACGCGTTCATATGCGTATTCCAGACGAATCTAGTTGACGTTTTACATGTGCTAGGTGTCCGAGCATGGATTTGCTTCAAACTTTGAGTATGAGGCTATTGATTAACATCCAACTTATTCCCAACAACATTCACCTGCCTCATCGAAAACATAATTTTCATACGCAAAACAGCCCATCTACATTAATTATTCGTAGTCACCAATCTTGTGCAACGACTAATAATTATATATCGCTTTCGTGGTTTTCGGCTCGTTTTGTAATTTAGTTTAGTAACTACCCTCGGAACCTTTTTTTTGCTAACAAATAAAAACAAATACAAACTCGAATAATAAATATTTAAAAACCATTGACATCAAAAATATCCATTGTATCCATTGTTCTTCTAATGCTTCCCGTTATTTTATGAAATGATGTTAATAAATTCGTCTTTTATTTAGATATTCTATCGGTATTTCTGGAAATCGAACAGAACTATGGCCGGTCATTTGTGTCCTGGCTGGGACCATTCCCATTTTTAGTAGTTGCAGAACCAGAGTTGTCTGAGGTAATTCTAACGTCACCCGACTTTATAAACAAAGCGTTTATCTATGATGTGTTGGACGATGGAACAGGAAGAGGTCTGTTCAGCCTAAAAAGTAAGCACACACCTATCTATAAAAGCTTAGTTTAGGTAAAATAAGCTCTTTATTTTCAGATCCCTTATGGAGTGTTCACAGAAAACTGCTGAACCCTGCTTTTAACCATAAAGTTCTCCTCAGTTTTCTTCCAATTTTCAATCGCGAGGCCAACAACTTAAAGCTGGAGTTGAGCGAACTTGTCGATGCGGGGGAAGTCGATTTGACAACAATTTTGCAAAAGTGTACATTAAATGTTGCGGCACGTAAGTTGTTATGATTAAAACAAACATAGAAAAATGAACAACTCGACTTTTTTTTTGTAATAGAAACAACAATGGGCAGACAGATGGCAAGTATTAAGGATCACAACAAAGATTTGCTACATTGTTTTCAAAGGTATTTTACGAAGAAATGTGTTTGCATCCCTTAAAGTATAATACCTTCCTGTACAGTGTCCTAGAGACCATGACAAGTATGCTGTTTTCACCATGGTTAAGACAAAAGTTCTTTCTCCAAATGACAAGCAACTATCGGCCATATTTAAAATCAAAGCAACGTATACGCGATTTTATACAAAATGTAAGTAGAACACGGAATCTAAAACAAATCATTTTAATTGCTTGTGTTATTCTCTGCCTGTAGTTGATTAAAGAGAAATTATCCCTAAAACAAGCCGAAGAGAAGGACGCAACAACGGACAGTGAAGAAGATATTGACATTAAAAAGAATCCGAATATTTTTATTGATCGCGCAATTGAGTTGGTAAAAACGGGAGACTTTACTTGGAAAGACGTTGAAGACGAATCAAATGTCATCGTTTTTGGAGTATGCTTTTACAGCATTTTATGCAGTCATTAAATTTAATAATTGTTTTGGTCATTTAGGCGTTTGAAACAACGGCAAATACAGTTGGATATACGCTAATGTTGCTCGCAATGTTCCCAAAATACCAAGATAAAGTTTACGAAGAAGTAAAATCCATTCTACCCTCAAGTGACACAAATGCGGATGTTACGTATGAGGACACCCAGCAAATGACATACATCGATATGGTATTGAATGAAACAATGCGCATAATGGCGCCTGTTCCGGTAATAGCTAGAGAGACCATGCGAGATGTAAGATTACCCAACGGAGTTGTCCTACCAAAAGGCCTCCAAGTAGCCATCGACATCTTCAATATGCACCGCGATCCTAAGTACTGGGGAGAAGATTCAACTACTTTCAATCCAGATAATTTTCTACCCTCAAATATGGCAGATAAACACCCATATACGTTTATTCCCTTCACTAAAGGATTAAGGAACTGCATTGGTAAGATATGGCTCAATTTGTTGGTGATCTACTTTATAATTTATAAACTTCAACAGGTTGGAGATATGCGCTTCTATCAACGAAAATCATTTTATCGAAGTTGCTTCGAAAATACCGCTTTAGCACGAAATTTAACTTCGAAGATTTGCAGTTTGTCGAAGACATCACTATGAAGCTAAAGAAATATCCTCTTCTGGAAATTCAGCTACGTGAATCATGAGCTGTATACCCCAACGTAATTCTCCTATATGTCTCTAAGTCAATAACATGAACTAATATTTCTTACTTTTTCTTATAATGTTTAACGTACCTACTCTAAAGATGTGTGATATATTTAAGTACAGCGAAAGAAATACAATCTTACAAAGACAACAACTGTATCGTCTATTGTTTTAAAAATTTTGCGTGACACAAATTATATTCTTTATATATAGATAGAAATTACTGGCAAAGCAGCAACTTGATCTTTATCTTGGCCGCACGTTTTCATGCATGAAAGCCGGTTCGTAAAATATGTATGCACGTCTTCCAGAGTAGATTACATGACAATTTATATCACGAACATTTCTACGAATTGTAAAAACTTAAGGCGCACCAGGAAAAGAACTGCACATCGATGTCGACTATAAACTGTTTAGTTCAAGGAATCGTCCGTCGGCTGCCAATAAATAATGTGTATGGATTAGCGATACATACTAGGTACGTAAAAAAATAATAAAATTAATTCTCAATGGGTACATTCAAAAACCGTCAGCCTCATAGGTATGCGAACCCTAGACAAATCATAATGAGACCATCAACATTGGACGATCTAGCGTTTTTTGCCTACAAGCTATATTTTTAAGCAGTGGAAAGTCGGCCCTCTAGCCCTCCATAGACGTCAACTGAAAATCTGTTCATATGACCGATCTGGCCAATCAAAGCTGAGGCAAATCAAGTCAGCCAGCTTTCAGACTTACTAAACTACATTCTTAAACGTCCCGGATTTTTCAAGAACTAAATGCAAGAGAATTATGTGCAATTCAGTTACTTACAAAATCAGATAAACATCCTTATAAGTTCTGTCAAACACATTTAACATATAAATGTAACCATATACGTAAACTGTGCTAATTTTTTCACCAAGTTGGTTATGAACTTATGAGTTTAGCAAATAATAAAATTCGTAAAATTCTGAATTATTTAATTTACTATTTACTATCTAGTGTCTGTCCTAATGTCTGTATGCATTTTCATATAAATATATCTTTTTTAAATGGTAAGATAATTTAAATCTCTCTAGGTAAAAAAAAAACTCGTTAATGGAAACCAAAATCCAAACTGTTCTGCATTATGCATCAATACCACCAAAATAAAAACTCTCCATTAAATCGAACAAAGCTAATCTAGTGTCTGTCCTAATGTCTGCATGCATTTTCATATAAATATATCTTTTTTTAAATGGTAAGATAATTTAAATCTATCTAGGTAAAAAAAAAACTCGTAAATGGAAACCAAAATCCAAACTGTTCTGCATTATGCATCAATAGGCGTTTTTCTTTTTTAGTTCAGAGCGCAACCTGAACTGTTATACAAAAAGTTCGTGTTTCTTTTTTAGCTCAGATACATCAGAGCTCAGATTTGTGTTTCTTTTTTTGATCTGAGCATAATCAGAGCGCGCTCGATGAGCTCAGAATAAATTGACTGAGCATGCTGAGTAAAAAGCTGAATACACACTCACAGTCACATTTGACAGAAAAAAAAAACAGGAAAACAAAATAAATGCAATGGTGGACGAACTTTGTTGTTCTGGAACTAAAGGATAACCAATTTAATAAATAAAAGTTAATAAATATTCAATTTTTACATACATTTATTAAAAATGTCAGCTACGTGCTCAAGTGTGTTTCATAAATACATCAGAACAATCTGAGCACGCTCGGCTCAGAGCGCGCTCATAATGCTCGAGCTCGGTTCAGAGCTCAGCTCTGAACTAAAAAAGAAAAACGCCTAATACCACCAAAATAAATACTCTCCATTAAATCGAACAAAGCTAATAGTTCCCATTAGGCGTTTTTCTTTTTTAGTTCAGAGCACAACCTGAACTGTTATACAAAAAGTTCGTGTTTCTTTTTTAGCTCAGATACATCAGAGCTCAGATTTGTGTTTCTTTTTTCGATCTGAGCATAATCAGAGCGCGCTCGATGAGCTCAGAATAAATTGACTGAGCATGCTGAGTAAAAAGCTGAATACACACTCGCAGTCACATTTGACAGAAAAAAAAACAGGATAAACAAAATAATTGAAATGGTGGACGACCTTTGTTGTTCTGGAACTGAATGTTAACCAATTTAATAAATAAAAATTAATAAATTTTCAAATTATACATATATTTATTAAAAATGATAGCTATTTGCTCAAGTGTGTTTCATAAATACATCAGAACGATCTGAGTACGCTCGCTTCAGAGCGCGCTCATAATGCTCGAGCTCGGTTCAGAGCTCAGCTCTGAACTAAAAAAGAAAAACGCCTATTGTGACCTATAACAATTGCAGCCAACCTTACACAAAAATGTCAAATTGAAAGTGCTGCTGTCAAATAATTTTGATATATTCGAAGGAAGCGCGTTTGCCGAGTAGTAAAGTTTCTTTTTTTGCAATTCTCTTCGGAAAAATTCAATCAGCGTCGAGTTTAGCAAATAATAAAATTCGTAAAATGCTGAATTATTTAATTTACTATTTACTATCTAGTGTCTGTCCTAATGTCTGCATGCATTTTCATATAAATATATCTTTTTTAAATGGTAAGATAATTTAAATCTCTCTAGGTAAAAAAAAAACTCGTTAATGGAAACCAAAATCCAAACTGTTCTGCATTATGCATCAATACCACCAAAATAAAAACTCTCCATTAAATCGAACAAAGCTAATAGTTCCCATTGTGACCTATAACAATTGCAGCCAACCTTACACAGATATGTCAAATTGAAAGTGCTGCTGTCAAATAATTTTGATATATTCGAAGGAAGCGCGTTTGCCGAGTAGTAGTTTCTTTTTTTGCAATTCTCTTCGGAAAAATTCAATCAGCGTCGAATTTAGCAAATAATAAAATTCGTAAAATGCTGAATTATTTAATTTACTATCGAATCTATTAACGTTATAGATATCTTCATTGATTTTTTGGAGAGCATATTGCGTGGAAGCGGAATAAATAAGAACAAACTCATTTACTGCTAACAGCGGCCCAACAATTTCTGGAAGCCTACGAAAACTCTTACTTGAAGTAACATAGAAATGTCAGCTACGTCAATAGAACTTAGTTCATATCGCGATCAGCACTTTAAGGTCCGCAAAATTTGTGCTTTTTTTGTTAACAATTCACATACTTGTTTTTTACAGGGCTCCCGTAACGATCAGGAACGCTCATTGAAAGATTCAACCACCCTCTACGTAGGCAATTTGTCATTCTACACAACCGAAGAACAAATTCATGAGTTGTTTTCGCGGTGCGGTGATGTTCGTCGCATTGTCATGGGACTTGACAAATACAAGAAAACGCCTTGTGGATTCTGCTTTGTGGAATACTATACGAGAATGGAAGCAGAGTATGCCATGAGGTTCGATTAGCTTCATGAACTCAATGAAACCTTCAAGTATAAATTGCTCATTTGTTAGGTACGTTAACGGAACCAGATTGGATGATCGATTAATTCGTGTAGATTGGGATGCTGGCTTTATAGAGGGACGTCAGTATGGTCGTGGAAAGACTGGTGGACAAGTGCGTGACGAATA
Source organism: Cheilosia vulpina (assembly GCA_916610125.1). NCBI lineage: Eukaryota > Metazoa > Arthropoda > Insecta > Diptera > Syrphidae > Cheilosia > Cheilosia vulpina. Next base: position 1,479,486 of record OU744276.1, read on the forward strand.
CAGAACGGACTATGACGCAGGGCGGGGCGGCTATGGAAAGCTGCTGCAACAGAAAATTGCCCCCAATACGGATAATCGATGAAACGACTGCTACTCTTTGTTTAATAATTTCAAAAATAGGTTTAAAATATATTTTTACAATAAGAAGCGTATAACTTATTCACAACTCCGTATTCGTGGTTAGCCTTGGACTTTTTTTGTTTTTGCTGGTTTCGGCTTTTTAATATTATAAATGGAATTATCCTTCATTGTCGTATTGTAAATATTTATCGAATTACAACTGCGCGCATCGTTTTTTATCTACTGACGGACAAGATCCACTACTTCTACACAACTTGTTACTTGGGGAATACAGTTGACGAACTCAATGCTCAAATAAGGTTTCCCTCCAGTTAGCGACTTTCTTAAATACTTTGTAGGCTATTTCTGGAAATGTGGGAGTATGTCTGCAGCTAAGCAAGAATTCTCTAGAAGGATTGCTACTGCTTAGCTGAAAACTAAACGGAAGGCCTTGAAATGGGGAGTAATTCTCTTCAGTTAGAGAATAATAGTTTTGTTCAATGACCTATTTTATTTGACTTACAATTTAATATGAATCGATATGTGATAAAATGCCACGGCTGCACTTCTTACTTGAAATATGTTTTCCACGGTCAAGGCAATCATCTTGTACCTAGTTTTTGGTTTGAATTAAATGCATGTTTTTTTTTACGCGTGTAAAGGAGTTTTGCATCTAAAACAATAAATTGTATTCTAAACTGCATGTGGTTGGAATTGAAGCGACTTTTCCAATAATTGAGCATATGCGAAGGACATTTTCTTCGGTGAAGTGTATTCAAAACTTCAAATGTCTTCTAACGCTTGAAATTACACTTTTTGGTCGTTTAATATTTTATATTTTTCAAAATCGTTTGGTTTTTGTAGGTCTAGCTTACCTTTTCTGGTCCATTTAGAGAAGACCTACAAAATATTTAATCAAATGGTAAGTAAAATTCGAACAAGGTAGTTTTTATTATTTTTTTTTTCTTTTCTTTGAAACAACAGTTTTAGTGGGAAAAATCCTCAAATGGTAATTGTGGCTATCTGATTGCGACGAACATCACATAATTGTACACTGTCTCAGAGCGATTAAATCCAACTTTATCGGTAAGCAACATCCGCTTTACCGTTGAGCTAGATTCGGCGCAGTGGCTTAGTGGTTAGTGTTTTGGACTACTAAGCGAGGGGTCCCAGGTTCGAAACCCGAGAAATCCCAAATTCCAACTTAAGGTTTTTTTCACTGCGCCACCTCTCGCGAACGTCTGACAAACATCCGAGAGTATAACTGTAAAGAAAGAACTTCTCAATTGGCCGTTTGGACTTGGCATAAAATTGTAGATGGGATCTACATCTTCCATTTGTGCCAAAAATACAAAAAAAAAAACACAAACGAATGGTTGTGAGATCCCTACGGACCTGTTGCGACAATTATTTATTTTTATTTGATTAGATTCGCCACAAAATCTACCAATTTCAAGGAATTAAATCTCATGAGGACAAAAATACGATTTACAAAAGCCGACGCGAATGGGACCGTGCATCTCCTTTCTCATACAATGGACATATTCCATTTACTCTATCGGCAATGTCAAACATAAAACTCCCTAAAAATGTAAATAATATTTAAGATTTCATTGACTGAAGATGAATGCGAAAATAAAGACTACAGTCTGTGCACTTAACAGACAGATTAAATAAACCAAAATATCGGATGTAGCTTATATAGCTACCAATTGGATGACTAACAAAATAAAATATTTTTTGGCAATGATCTTATTTATAAAATTAAATATAACACGCCAAAACTTTACATTTAAAGAACTGTACCAACGCCGCTTGAGCAACCATTCATCACACTGAACTTCAACCTTTTATCAATTTAACCGAAATATAGAAACTATTGATTATCTCCCAATTTAAAATTGCTTTATTCATTTATATACAAATGTTAAAAATTATGTTAATTGATTTTGTAAAGCAAATTATATCGTATATCGGGCATAGTAGAAAAAACCAATGTACTATATTTAGTATTTCAATGGGTTGAAACCTGAGAACCATCGTTTAGCAGTAGTCCAGACTTCGGGCACCAACCAGAATGCACATCCTCTTGCACATTCTCATTGCATACTCTTGGGTGAGTTTCATATTGTATGGTGTTATCCTCCAATACCTACTTCAACTTCTTGTTGTTTAGTTAATTAGGTCAGAGAATTATATTTGTATTTTCATACAATTGTCCGTTTATTTCCTGGCCTAACACTAGAAACTCACACATGCTAACGAGATTTTTTCCACCGACATGTTATTAGCTCAGAAAGCTTTCTTAAAGAATCAGTAAAGCTCTTCGTAGAATTCAAATCGTCTGAACTGTTCAATGGGTACCTGCCAATACACTCATAAACTAAGTACATATTAATTTAATACTTAGTTTATGACCACACTGGGCACTGCAAAATCAGAGCTCAGCTAAAGTGCAAACAACGATTGTTGTAATCATCCAAATAAAAATATAGGGCTATGGTAATAACTATTATTTTTATTTCCAACAGAAAGTAAATCGATATGCGAGCTCAATTACCAACTAGGTAGTTTCTTAATTTCCAAAAATAAGTAAGTCGATATGCAAGCTGTATTTAAAATTTCATTCAAATTGCAGAATATGAGAACGAAAGATAGAAGAAAACGAGAATATCTACGAGTCCAAAATTACTATTAATATTTAAACAAAAGCGGTACGAGAGCGTACAGGTCCCTTTGGAATATCGAAATTATAGCTTTAAATGGCACCGCATTGTTTATTCATACGTCCGTTTGTTTTTACTTCTTTCCAATGTTGTTGGCTAGTGAACAGCTAAGACCCGTGCCATCGGGCTCTACATTCAACTCCTTCACCTGTCCGTTCTCAACAACCATTGAGAAACGTTTTGCACGAACTCCTCCTAGCGGCGGTAAATCAATTGTCAAATCCAATGCCTTGACAAAATTACCAGCTGGATCAGCTAACATGCGAACTTTACCATTGGCAGAATGTTCCTTTCCCCATGCAGACATGACAAAGGGATCATTTACCGACACGCAAATGATTTCGCTTACACCCTGCGAAGATTTAATACTATCGGCATTTTCAATGTAGCCGGGCAAGTGCGTCTGAAATTAGATTTAATAGATGTGAGTACGGAAAAATACACAGAATGCGTTGATATTTAATTAATCGAATGTCCGTGACTAGGATATTATAAAATGTCACGCTATTTTCACAAACGCATTTTTATAGATGGCCGGCTTAATGGACCGGCAATGTAATTTCGATTTGTTTTTACCATTAAAAAAAGCTGCGAGGTCAGACTTTTATTCTATTTTAAAACAGTTAAAAAGAACTTACCTTTGAGCAGCCTGGTGTAAATGCTCCAGGAACACCGAAAATCACCAGCTTTTTGTTCGCACCGAGTTCGGCAATGTTTATCTTGTTTGCTGGGGAATCTTCAAAGAGATCTGTTTGGGGAAGCTTATCACCAACCTGCAATAAAAAAGCACACAAATTCGTTGTTACATCATTTAACTTTCGTCCGGTCAATCAATAAACGCAACATAAAAAAATAATTATATAATGTATTTGAATGCGTTTTAGGAACAAATTAGGTATTTTATGGCAATCGCCCTAACCTTGACTGGGGCCATTGCACGGAGAGTTGTTGAAAATGCACGAGAAAAGCTGAATTGACCAGAATTCCTTGCGATTGCTGAAGTAACTGAGCGCAAGAAAAACGATTGCATATTAATAAATGGTTATTTTTTTTTTTTTTTTTTGTTCGGAAGGCAAATGGAGCTGGTGGAAGGTAAGAAAAAACGAAACACACAACTGTTTCAAACAAAATTCAGTCAGCTCATCAGAAACTGTCAAACTTATCCGTGCCTGCGCTGCGCAACTATAATCGAAATATGGGACCGTTCCGAATGGCGGAAGTACAAGTAAATTCTTGAGCGCTTACTTAGAGAAATTAACATGCAAAAGCGAACTCGTGCTTCATATGATAAGTATCATTTATGTGAAGATTTATTAAGCCATATCATAAATCATACCATTTTCTATTTTGCCTGTTCAGGACACCCAATATAGCTATTATATAAAGACCAAAAGAATACTTCTTTATTTGAGAAGACATAAAACATTTCCATCGTCAACTGTTAAGGAATATTCACATGAGGTATGAATAGTCCTTTAGAAATGTCTATTCTTAAAGGATCGTTGCATGTTTAGCTAAAAACAAAGTTAGCAAATTTGTTTGCCAAAGGAACACTGTCCATGTATCGGTGTCATGCCCTGCGAACTGCCGCTGCTCCGAATTCACTCGACTGCTCGCAAATCGAACGCAGCTGATAAAAGAAACCATCAGCAGGCAGGAGCAGTTCCAAAGTTGTTGTTTACGAAAAACGAAATTATAAAAGAAAAGAAGCGAAGGGAAAACCGACCAAACAAAAGATGAATGAGGGCCGTGAGTTAAATTCAAGTTTGTGCCATAATACGGTCAGAATATAAACAACATATCTTTAGTTTCCACAGATCTAATTGTCGAGACTCTGGAGGTATTTACTAACCACATTATATTCGTTCGCGGTATCTACCCACCACAAATATTTCGTAAACGAAAAATATACAACTGTCCTGTATTCGTATCCATTTATCCACCTGTAAATAATTACATTACCGAAGTTCTGTCTACCGCCCGACAGCTGAAAGCAAGCAAACAATTACAGAAAGTAGAAATTCTAATATACCGGAATGAGGGACATATTTATGAAAAGTATGTGTTTGATATATCTGATGATTACCCCGTCGATACTGCAAGGCATGGCGAAGATGAGTACCTGTTGGAATTCGAGCAACAACTTCGTACATCATTGTGTACGTTGTCCGAGAGAATGAAGTCATTTCAAAAACTGCCCAATGATGCTAAATTTAAAATGCAATTGTACACAAGTCAATCTGGGTTTGTAAAGACATGTTGTGGCCCCAAATACCAGGTAATATAAATTATGAAATTATTCGCTTATATATGAATTGTTTTATTTCTTTTTAGGATTTTCCATGGCTGCAAGTATCAGCCAGGGATGATAAAGATTCCAAGGAGGTTAGATTACTTCCCCTCTGTATAGTTAATTCAACTGGTATAAAGATAAATATGGAGATTTGAAGGATTATTATAATTTTGCATTTGTACCTAATCGTAATACCAATCAAACTTCAAACCTAATATGTGTCCACAAGTAAAATGGCACGCTCAGTTATACTGGGCATTGAAAGTTATCCAAACCCCTCTAGATTTCTAGAATGTAATGAATTAGAATTTAGCGTCAGCGAAATAAAAGCTACGTGTTGTGTATTTTTAAGCAGGTTAAAGTCTTTTAGCCAACCAGACGATTTGCATTCGGTTCGCGTCGTAATTTGTCATTTTTGTCATCGTCATCTTTCCACACTAAGTCTTCTATTTTGTCTGTCAGATATTTGTTATTCCAATTATGGGAGTCTTTCTCATTTCAAAAACTTGCGCTCATCTCAAATTGTTTTTTTAAACTTGGTATACGTGGATTTGACATATAGGTGTAGCTGTCAATTTAATTTCCAATTGAAGGTTAATATTTTTGTCAAACTCAAACCTATTTGAATATTGATCGATCTGAAGCACCTCTGAAAGGAAAGGTATCTCGATTCGGAGAAACTGTTGTCGAAGAAATATACCTACCTATTCTTTTTTCTAGCCAATCAAGAAGCATATTAACAGCACATAAAAATCACAGAATCGTTTTATTTTCAAATTTAATAAAACTACGTACCTACCATTCATCTATTGGAGAACTGTTTTACCTAAATTTAATGTCGTTTTCCATTGGGACAAAAAATCAATCTTTTTTTTGATTCGGATCACTTTTTGCAGATCTCGATATTTTTTTCAGATTTACACATACTACAACAAATACAGCACAGCTGGTTTACGTAATTTTAAGAAGTTTGTTTTAAAACAAATGTGCAAAGTTTCGTGAAAACCAAAATAAAGAAATACCTACATAAACAGCAATGGACATAGTTTTGGAGGAATTATTATCTTCATTGTCTTCCTCATCCATTTGTATCTACAACAGGGGAAACATTTTTCAAGCCGATTTCCATAGTTGATTTTACCAAAAACAAATGCAATTTGAACAGCTGATATTGTTGTCAAATAACTTGAAACTTGGTCCCAATGGAAAACGACATAAGTGGAGCCATTTCTGTAGAGCCCGGAAAAAATGTTGTTTAATGTGGTTTTCGATTGGGCTTCTTCAGATTCTCTCTCAGATTTCAGATTTCGTGTGTCTAATCGAACATAAAAACGTCACTTGCTCTTTTTTATTTTGAAATTAGTGCGGTTCGAATATGCGTAGCCCTCGACACTTTTCTAAGCGTTTTGCATTCAATGGTTAAACTTTATATTAGGCCATTTTTATTATGCTCACATCGATGGCCCCGTGCAAAAACAACCTAATTGCACTTAGTATAGTTTTGAGTTATGTATACATTCAGAATCTCCATATCGTGCTTTTATTTTTTAAATTTGTTTGATGTAAAGAACCAAAAACCTTGAAAACAGAGCTAAAATTGCAATGAGGATAACTACTAAAGCGATCGCTAATCTTTTATTCAAAAAACTTTAAACGCCTCTCCTTAAAAATAGCATAGTTGCACTTATTATGTTATAACACGGGGCCACCGACATGATCTGTATAGATCATTGATTTTCACGGTTTACAACAACAGTACAAGATCCAACTTTTGTTTTATACCATGGTAATTAATGATCTATACAGATTATGTGGGCATAATAAAAAATGCCTATTAAGACATCTGAAGTTGGTGCCCAAATTGATTTTTAAATTTTTGTACATTAATAGGCCTGTTTTTTTTAGGATTTTCAGCACGCAATTACAACAACTACGCTCATTTGACACTTCGAGACTCGCAGTAGTTATGAAAATTTGTGTGCTGAAAATCTTACTTTACTTTGCTTTGCTGTGAACGAAGCTTAGAAAAACACGCCTAATAAAAAAAATAGATCCACCCGATGCAATGCGTTTCTTTGCAGTTGAAAAATTTCACGAAAACGTAAACAAACTCCACTAGTTGTCAAACTCAAACGCACTTGTGAAGCAAATCTGAGAAAAAATCCAGATTAGATAAAAGTGCGCTGAAATCTGAAAAAGATTGCTTTTTTTGTACCAAACGAACATAAAAATTGCTCTGAGAGCAAAAAAAATTCTTTGAGAGCGCCCAATCGAATACCACATAACACACTTTCGAAACAAAATAGAACCTGCACACATATCAAACTGAACTGTCAAATGTGCGGCAAACAATGGCATTTCGCCCGAAACCATGAAAGTTTTTTTTTTCGCCATTGGATTCAAAATGGCCGTATGTCTCGACAATTTTTTTCCCGAAAGCGTCTGTGTTTCTAATTATCAATAAAATCTGTGAAATATTGCAATAAATTCGTAAAATGAACTGCACAAAACTGTTAAGCATATGATTATGCAAAATGTGAACGAAATCCACTCCAATCATAAGTGAATTTCCTATGCATTAGGCTTAAGAAGTTATATTTTTTTTCTTCAATTTTTTTTCCCCATGTTTTATTGAGTTTTCCCTCGGGGGAAAAGCGAGTTTGTGATTCCAATGCAAAAAAAAGAAAACATTTTTCGCAGTGAAAGTTTGGTGAAAAATAAATTTTATGTAAAATTTTGATGAAATCTAATCAATGAATTTGAATTACCCTTTGTGAAACGGAAAGAAAGAAAAAAAAAAAAACAAAATACTAGCATACATACTGTATGTATGCATAAAAAATCGGAAAACTTTATTTAGCAGACAAAATTGATCACGAAAATTCCTTTGCTATGAATTCTGCCATGGAGTTGGATGATTTGGAAAATATAAATAAAAATGATTTTCTTCCCTTGATGCCGAATATTAAGCAGGAACTTCTTGAAAACAACGAAACTCCAACCACCGGAACTGTGACTGGAAATCCTTGCGATAGTGCGGAAAAGCGGGTAAGTCGTTGTTACTTATTCGTTCTTCGTGTGGTCCGGTTGAGTGAAGCCGATGCGCAAAGGCATAAGTAATCCAATCTTTCTTTCAGTTGACGATAGGCAAACACAGGGTCATGTTAATCTTATATCATCCACATCAAATAATTTAATAAACATTCAGTCTTCAATTGAAAAAGAGGAATGGCCCAATAGATATAGGTAGCAAAAAAATATGTGTTATCTTATCGGATAAAAGTGGATAAATCGATTGGTGGCTCAGTGCTGTTGCTATTCAAAGTAGTAAATTTATGCATTGTAAATAACCATTGATGCTGCGCTGCAATGGGACATTAATACAAGTTTTATTTATGAACTAATGATCTTGGAACGTTGGTGCGACAAAAATAATTATATATTAGGGTTACAACATCAACAAGTTTGTACTTCAAAACGATTATCTAGGTATATCTACCTACTATTGTTTCTTTTTTATCAGTAGGTATCAATTGTTCCTTATTGCAGCACTAGCAATACTGAAATATAGACAGATGTACATACCTACATACCCAATGCACGTTATTCCAGAAAGGATATCAAACCTCTTGACCTGATATAGGTACCTACATAATCTGCCGGAAATTAAGTTTTGCTTTTGCTGCTAGACCAGCGAAATTTCTGTACACAAAAAAGTAAGGTTATGTCAGCCTGCGCCTGGATACTATAGTTTATTGGTATGTATTTAGATATGGGATTGCACTCGCAATCCAAACTCCAAATCATTCTACAGAGAACTGCTTCAGTGTTTTTTTTAATTTTGGTAACATTTTTTTTTTTTTTACTTGCGTTTTACCTAGCTTAAAATAGGTACACTTATGTAATATCTAAATTGTCAATTAAGCAAACAAAGTAGGTTACAACGCGTGTCCGAAACGCGTTTGGCCATTGCGAAAAACAAACGCAACAATAAAAGAGCATAACCAAACGACCAAAAGTATTTTTGCATAACGAGCAAATAATATAAATTCAACATAATAATCCCTATTTTCCATCGATTACTAACAGTAACTGTTATGAAAGTACTCCTACATATTAATGCGATACAATCGAAATATTAAAGAAAACTTGCAAATTAGTATAAAAGTAAAAATGGCTTTGTATACGTACCTACCTAGTTGTTTGGTGAAATTTTTAAAGCATTTGTGGCAAATTTTTAAAATGATTTTTAGGACCTTCTTCAAATGGTGATCAAAATGCAGAAAGGATTGTCTACCTCCTACGTTATTATATAAACGTAGGTAGATAATTATTCTTTTTCACACTTAACAAACATTTAGATTTCCCCTAGGTAAGCTCAAGAACTCGTGAAAGCGCCAACTAGGTTCTGGTTATATTCTTAGTCAGCTGATAATAGAATACAAAGGAATGGGTAGATTGTCCAAAAGCGTTCAAAAATGTGGCTTTGTTTGCTTTAGAAAACTTACGTTTACCAACAGGTGTCCTGGAAATTTGTTTGAATTGTTTGTTTGGCTCAAAGTGATCGTGGTTAAAAAAGGTAGACAATACCACGACCACAATCACAATATCTGTTGGTCTAACTTTTTTAACCACGATCACTTCAATTTTAGTTTCAGTTTTTTTGCATCTGGTTGTTATGTAAAATAAAAATTCATGAATGGTGTCACTATTTCCCTTGTAGAAGTATAATTTTATAGTAATTGTATAAGGCAACACTCTTTAACGCTCATTCGCCTTATAAACCCACTTGCTATATCTTTTCCATCGTATACTACACCAATATTTTGTTCGTTAAGACGTCGTTCCTTAAGTACTTTCGCTGCAACTCTCAATTTTGTACTCCCAAAAGGGCTAAGTTTTGTTAATGAGTCAAAATCTGCCTTAAAGTCTACGATGGACGCGTGCATTTTTATCTTTGTTGCAAAAGTTAAGTTCTTGTAAGTTGAATAATATGTGCTCTGTAAAAAGAGAATATAAAAAATATTATGAATTATTCAAAGATATATGCGCCACCCAGTACAAACAATCATGTCCACGTGCATGACTGAGTTGTTTTCGTCTGTACATATTCAAATATAGTTTTTTATACACAATTCATAGCACATAGAGAACAAGTTTATAAGAGTAAGATTAAGAAAGATTTTCAAATATTGTTCGTTCATATTTTGACGTTTGACAAATAGTTGTAGATAAAGTAACCTCATCTAACATGTACACAATCGATAACAGTATAGTCGCAGCAAGATTGACCCATATTTCTCAGTCTTAAGCTACGTTTACACATCATATCACTTTGACGTATATTTTGTTTCCAAATCACCTATCATTCGGCGTGTCACGACTCGAATGATTGACTTGAATGCCTGTGATCGCATTGTTTATGCAATCGGGGGTAAATGAGCAAAGTGACTGTAAGTCACGGATTGACAACATCGCACTAGTGACACATCACAATTTTGTATAGTATCTTGCATGACGCCATTGACACGTCTTTTCCCTGTTGTTGTTGTTCGCTCAAATGAACCGTCTTTAGATTTTTCAACGGACCTTTGTTATGAAAAAACAATTTCATCATATTGAGTTTAGTTTATTGTTTCATGTTGCAGCGTTTGACGTTTCTTAGGGCCGTTTGCTGATACGACGAATTAAGTGCCACATACACTCTTATGTGACAGTTTACGCCCTAAAAAAAGTAGCCTTTAAGTATTTAAGTAGAACTTAAATCGTTAAGAGTCGTATGAGCAAACGGTCCTTAACGATTTAAGCTTCGTATCCTGCTCGCGCTAAATTTTCGCGTCCTTAGTCTACACTTTGATTCTCCACACCAAAGATAAATGGTCGCTAAATAATAATTTTGTATTTTGGTGTTGCGTTTTCTTTTATTTATCACTCTAACGTTTTCTGCGGTTTCCTCCAAAAAAATCCAAAATAATCACAATACAAACTTTTTCCTCCTTTTTGTTCTGTCAAAATTTATCTTCGATTTAATGTACCGGACATTAATTTCACGAGCTACATGAGTGGTGTCATCGGCCCATCTATATGAAGTTAAGAATTTAGCGAGCGAACAGGATACTGCTTTGCTAAACTGCCTCGCTTAATTTTATCTTTGTAGACATTTTTATATGTGAGATAAAATTTAGCGCGAGCAGGATATGAAGCTTTAGAATTAAAAATATTTTACCAAAACAGTTGTCGGTGCTAAACATTTTTGTTGACCTGAGAACTACGAGGCGCCGTAGTGGTCATTTAAAAATATATATTTCATTTGGACATGTTCGATTGTATGTAATAATATGCAGTTTGATTTTATATATCTTGTAATAGGTATTGGACACACATGATATATGTACCAAAGAAATATCAGGACAGTTGTGGTTTCTACCTGCAGAAGTATAACAGCAACAGCTCAACCTACGAATGCACCGGAATTCAAACCAAACTAAGTACCTAGTATGTCTCCCAACTCCCAACTGCCCGCCCCTCTCAAACCAACATCGAAACAGTTTATTCCCTCCTACACTCATTCGGCCTTACTAATAATCAAACACTAATGTCGACGATTAACTCGTTGCCAGCTTTAGTGAAAATGTACAGCATTAGTGAAACGGTACCAATAAACAATTAGACCCCCACATTTGATAGTGCGACAACTTTCTTAGAATCTATTACATTTTTTGTCGTCGCAGAACTCAAATTTCATAATTTGTTTTCGTGAAAAACAAGGTCAGTGGTGTATTTCACAACGAGGATTTTATCCTAAGAAAAGGAATATATAAATTGCAAATTAATTTGCCCAACAGATATCTTTCAAAGGCTTTTTGAAGCAAAAAAACAAAACACAAAATAGGAAATTCACAAAACATCCTCTGATCTGTCAAATATCAGCACTGCCCTATCGTTCGATCGGACACAATTTTCGGTACATTTCGGTACGCTTTCCTTTGTTTTCTAATACTTCAAGACTCATTTCTGAGCGAATTTATGTCGTAATAAGATCTCTTTCAAATTACTCAATTAACGGAACACAGTTTATTAGAATGCTTTGATTTATTCGTAGGCTGATGATGCAAATCAAAGGTTATTGGTAGTCTAAAGATCACATTTGAATTATTATCAAGTGAATATTTTTGCAAGAAAAAATAGCCTGCTAATTCATTTCCGTTTGAATTACAATTTGCCAATCAACGAAACAGTAATTACAAAAGTAAATATATGGAAATGTGAATATAAATATAATAATTTGATCCTTTAAAAATTGAAAGCCGTGGTCAGTTTTTCTACAGGAAAGCTGTCTATGAATTCACACCAAATAGAACACAATTCTGTATAGGCATCTTGAATTCGCACATACTACCTGTTAGTCCTCCAGAAGCTCCCAAATTTATTATTTCGCGTGAATTTTGCTGAATGCTAACATTTCTTGTATCTATATTTTCCACGAAGGCAACCTTTTCGCACCAACCATTGATTTATTAGAGATTCTCATTTCCGGCTAGCAAATTTCTTTTTCAAAGAGGGTTAGGTATTTGGTAGCAGCCAAATATCCACCTGAGCCGCCTAAGGTACTGAGAATTGTACAAAAAAGTAGCTATTCGGGTATTTTATTCTACCGACGACTCTCAAGAAAGTCTTGGAAAGATTCCAAACTTAAGACAAATTTATTTTTTTACTATAAGCATTCGTTACTTGCACGCTATTAAAAAAGGAAAGCTTATCAAAAAGCAAGTACTAGCGGTTAAACAATATAAAGCAGAGGAAAGCGCTAACAACAACGATTTCATTTAATCAAAATATTCGAAATATATATTTCAAGTGTTTAGAAATAAAACAAAAAATGCAATATTTTTCAATTTTGTGCATGCATTTGTACAAATTTGTGTTTGTTAAACTTAAAAACCACTTTCATTGTTGTATTCCAACGAATAAAGTCCGAAAACATTTAAAATTTACTAAAATTAGTTTACAATTGTAAACGTTCAGGCTGAACAAAAGTGTATTTAAATTCGCTCTTATTACGAAATTCCATACCGCCATTTTTGGTGGTTGGGCAGCACTCCTCTTGAAAATGGCATTTAGGGAGGATTTCTTTAGCTTATGCCCGAGATAAATATGGGTTTCTCAACATTAACATTTAACCCTACAGTTAGCGATATTCTGGCAATTATATTTGTTTATTGGTAAAGGGATTTTGGAAAGTGTGGAGTCTTTGCGTAAACTGCCAGACTAACGTTAATTATTGGTAAGGCCGATTAGATTTAATAGATAAGTTGTAATTCGCTTAGATTTGGAAATAGCCGAAATACCCGGTAGCTAGCGCTGTAAGTTTTTGTTTTTTTTGTTTTTATTGACCCTTAATTTATTAAGAGTTAATAGCTTTCAATAATAATAATATAACAGCAACAACTAATGTATAGCTCTTCTATGATTATTCTGATAACATATTTTAAAATTGTATGAGTTACCCATATTGAACACACACTTTATGTGTACATGCACACAAAGTAACCCTGGTCCAAAGTGAATTTGACTTTCAAATCTATTACGTATGTGCATATTTATCATTATTCTATGCATGCATATTTGATTTTGGAATAATAGACTAAATATCTGGATTCAGACTTGAGAAGGCATCAGCATACCATCCCAATTCGTTGCGAGACATTTTTCAGTAGATACTTTCGTTTGGTAATCAATGCATATTTGTCCTTACATTAATGCGCCGTATTAATAATCATTCTTTTGAGTACAATCACCGACTAATAGTGGCGGAATTTGCCATGTAAAAATACATATTGTAACTCACAAAAAATGTAAGGTTAAAATTGATTACTGTACTTAATAACATAATATAATAATGTAATAGAGTCCTGCTCAGGACACAAAAATTGACACCACAATTATTACAAACCATGGCTGCCGCATACGCCAAAGGGTCTATGAATGTGAACAGATTGTATTTTATTTGAAGTATAGCGCGGACTTTTAGTGCTATGCAAAGAGCATTCGTATGACCTATTTGACTTTGTTTTGGATGACTCGTGATCGTGATTCGCTGATGACGCAACCAATGTTGACATACAATCCTGAGACTGAAAGTAAGTCCAGAGAATAAAGTCTTAAGCTCATGATCCGGCGGCCAATTGACGCCTGCTTTTCGTGAAATATTCACACCCTTCAATAAAATAATGCCCAAACAATTAATTTCCGGCCAAACAAACTTGGTTGTCACGTCAAAACGGGAAATTCGCCTTCTACCTGAATTTTTTAAGGATCTGTGGAAATATAAATCAAAGATGCGCCTAACTTGGGTTAGGTTAGGTAAATTTAACAGAGATAAACCCTATCCTATTCCCATCATTTTTTTAACCTTCTCCCAAAATGGCCACTGGTATGAATTTACACCGGAATAGTATACCACCATTTAAATCGTCTTCTAGCTAAATTTTGAGGGACTCGGCAAGTCTGGTTGCGACCTACTACTTTCTTATATTTGATCTTAATATCAGCTCAGCCAATCAAGAATCAAATTACATCCGTGGCTTAACTCCTTCCACTGTAGAGTGTAGACCCAAACATTTTGTACATATTTTCATTCTCTTCTGAAGCGTCGCACTGTTTTTGTTAAATACAAACACGACTGATGATGTGGCTGATCCAATGCAGTTATCGGTAGAATAGTAGAAGCTGTCTTATCTGCACGTTGATAGCTGTCTTCTACAAAAATTCAATAGGTAATCGCGTGTTTCATTGGATTTGAACTAACTGTCAGTTCTATCAGCAGAATTGCTTATTTGGGTCCATTTGTACTATTTCCTCTGAATTATTACCTCCGATTTAACTTACTGACACGTGTTTCCAAAGAGCTCTTTCAATTTTGCAATCAAAATGATCAAACGATATCTTCAGCCGACTTTGCTAAGTTCTTGACAGAACTGACTTCCTAAACCAAAAAAAAACAGCAATTGACAAGAGTTATTCGCTGGAGTTCTGTTGTTGTTTCAGTCAAATCAAATTCAGAACAAAGCCTGACGTTCGCTTTAGTTCGACACATCAAAGTTTTGCATTTGTGTTTTCTTTTTTTCTGCAGAGCATTGTTTTAGCGCCATCTACGAGCTCAGAATTAAAAAGATTTATACTCAGCAACAAGGCTGTTACTGGCCGCCTTTCATCCCTCCTCACTCTAGAGGTACCATCTACAATTATGGTCTAAGGGCCTTTCCAATAAATATTTTTATTTTAATTACAATTTTAGTAGTACACAGTGGATATATTTTCTATATAAATTTCGCAATTCTGAGCTTGCAGTCGAGACTTCTGTTTCTTCCTAAACAGCCACATAACCTAACCTAACCTCGTTTCCAAAGCTTTGCTCACATTATTCAGTCAATTTATTCTGAGCTTATAGAATGCGCTCTGATCAGCTTTGAATGAAACAAAAATAATAAAATCTAAGAACACCTATGTATCTTAGTTAAAAAAGAAAGACGTACTTTTTTGTGACTGTTCAGGGTCTGCTCTAAGCCAATTCAGAAAAATGCCTAATATGCTTAAGCTCTGTTAAGTGCTCTGCTTTGAACTAAAAATAGAAACGAAAAGTAACAACGCTTTTCGCTTTAATTGTGTTTTGTATATATTATACGTTTTGAAATAGATGTTTGATGGGTCTAAAGTTTTATCTGTTTGGACCTAACAAAGCACAGAAAGTTTGTGTAAAAATATTCAATGCCCAAACGGTTGCCTTTCATCTTTTTGCGAAACTTCTCAGTGGCAGGATGAACAAAAATGTCTGTAAAAATAAAACCTAGAGATCGGTCCGGCACGATTACCACTCGACTATGAACATGGTCCTCCAACTTTCAGTAGAGTTGCATGCTCACCCTCACTTGAAAGTAGAGGCGAAGTTATAAATAAAAAATGAAACTCGTTTTCAAACTTCGTATAAAAAAAGGAACACCAAATGAGAAGAAATACAAACAAAACGAAGAAAAAAAAAATATATGTATACAAAAAGCAGGTCACGAACTAAGGCGAGGATCTTTCGTGTTTCAAGTCATCCATAAAATTGTAGAAAGAAAGGACCGTAGAAACGAATAAACTGACTAGCTTTTGTTGGGGTAACGAAACGTAAATCATTCACATTGGAAATTGTAATATGTACACGTACAGCGAACAAAGTAAATACTAAAGTTAAGACAGAGTTGTATAACTTTAGTCGCATAGTTTTGGTTTGTCTCGGTGTTTGGTGTGGTTTTCTTTTAATGTTTGCATTTTTACAAGTGTAACTTAAATTATTGTCCACCCTCCGAAGCATAAGGTATATCCTTCTATGGTGAGTTCTAAATTTTCGACATTATACGCCATGCTGCTTCAATTTATTCCATGAAACTACAAACCCAGTAGGGTCCGCCACTGCAGGCTGCTCGACGTGAGATCGATAAATTGTGTACATGCCAGCAGTAGATGGGTTTAGCTACATCTTGAATACCGCCGACTGGGTAGGAAACCATGTGGAGCAAGGAGAGTAGGTACATTGATCACATTTATTTTCTACGGTTATGTTATTTGTACATGTATATATGTATATTTTTTTTTTGGTGTGGGCTGTCAAGAGCAAAAGTGAAACTTAGCAACGTTGCCTTGCGCTAAGTACTCTCTGTTGTCAGGTTATGAGAGAACCAATATTAGAAGAAGATGCGAGTAAAGGGAACTGTGGAATTGTTTAAGTGCTTCTGTCACGTTTTTTTGTCTTATTTTGATGTCAGTTCCATGTGTTTAGTGAACAGAAAACTTCTTCGACTGCACGAGCATTGTCATTGTTAATGCCATGTCATTCTATATTTCATGAAACGAGTGCACTGAAGCAGAGACTTTAAGTGGGTGAACTTCAATGTGGCCTTAATATTTGGTATTAAAACATGCACTGCATTATATTTTCCAATTCAATGGACGTTTGTGTTTGTATTCCTTTCAATGGGATTGGTGGCATCATGTTGGTCCATGGCGAAACCTTTTTGTTTATATAAGTTTACCATCGATAAATACATTTTCAGTTGCATCCGTTCAAGATGCAAGTTCTATTTGCATCTCCATTGGCATTTCTGTGGAACAGTATGCATATGAAAGGAACTTAATTGCTGAGTGGAATTCAGTTCCTTACCGATTTGCCCCTACAATTCCCACTTGTACATATTTTCCACCAGAATAGAGACATTCAGTCATGCTCCACTAATCTACTCATTTTAGCAGCTTGATTCACTTTCGAATTCCAGTACGCACACTATTCCAACGAGTAGGTACTAAATACACAAACCTTCCAATTCCAGTTTTTCGCTGCCAAAGTCAAATGTGAACATTTTATTTGCGAAAGACTGGAAGGCAAATATACGAGTAATCAAACAAGCACAGTGGAGGACTTGTCAATTTTTTTATTATTTAAATAAACAGAAGAATGCAAAGAAAATTAAGTAAAAGTTGATTAACTCCATTACCGACA
The DNA here is from genome assembly GCA_916610125.1 of Cheilosia vulpina. Taxonomy (NCBI): domain Eukaryota; kingdom Metazoa; phylum Arthropoda; class Insecta; order Diptera; family Syrphidae; genus Cheilosia; species Cheilosia vulpina. Next base: position 1,497,103 of record OU744276.1, read on the forward strand.
TTATGTGGAATTTTCCAAACAACCAGTAAATGCGGATCGTCGAATAGTGAAAACGAATTATTATTAAATTCAATTTCCTTATCAATTGCAAGAATCACCACGAACGCCACCTTCTCTCATTAAAGTTAAAGGCAAATCCTAAACGGAGCATTGTGCTGTGTTTCCGGTGCAAGCTAATTTTGAGTTTAAAAGGATTAGCGTTTTGTACTGACTTTCGTGCAAAATGGATTCGCAGAAGCTAATTTATAAAGTTAAAAGTTAAAATTCGAGCACCGTTATGGGACATGAACAGGAAAAAGTTGCAAAAACAAAATGATGGAATTTATATGGCAATCAAAAAAAAAAAAGAGATATTCTCAAACAAAAATAGTTTTTCGTAAAACGACTTGATTAAACTTTCCCAAAGGACAACACTTCAAAACGCGACTATGAACTTATCACTGCTACATAAATAGTTCACTAACTTATAAATAAATAAATAAATAGTTGGAAATAGTTGGCGCAACATATACGTAGGGACCCTAGTTTAGTCTTGTGTGAGTTTTTTTTTTTTTTTTAAGGGATTAACAATTTTATGCCGAGTCCCAACGGCCAATAAATTGAGAAGGTCTTTCATGACAGTTATATACTCTCGGATGTTTGTCAGACGTTCGCGAGAGGTGGCGCAGTGGAAAAGAACCTTAAGTTGGAATTTGGGGTTTTTCTGGATTCGAACACTAACTATTAAGCCACTGCGCCGACTGACTATCTAACTTTCCCCTGAATAAAACTAGCTTGTCACAGAACCATCGTCATCCTATTCGCCCGAATACGCTCAAGTTTTATTCGCTTACTTTCGCTGGAGTGAAATTCAGTTGCAACGGAAACACAGCCTTATTGTTAATTCGCTACGATGGCAAGGTTAGATTATATATTATACCATATATAGATTTTTGGTCCAGTTTACGTTGACGGGCTCTGGAGGAGGAGATTAACGGCCATATTATTCACTCCGGATGTAACTCAGGTTTAAGTTAATTTTACACCCTATCATTAACCCGCATTTTTTAAGCCCGACAATTTAAACCTATGTTCATATTATTCACTGAAAAACATGCATTAAACCCTCTGGATTAAAAATGGATCTAAATGCGGATTTAAACCACTTTAATCCGTTTTAAACCCACGTAATGTCAAATTTCACAAATAATAACTTTTTTTTTTGTTGTTGGTCACTTGGAAATTTATTTCATTTGTTTTGGGCCCAGTTATATTTTAAGGTGCATTAATTATTCGGAAATTTCTATCGCATCATCGAATGTAGCCTCCAAAAACACTCTTTTTTCAGAACGAAATATTTCCGAAAATATACCACATCGTAATCGTCGACGCAAGCCCGCTTGTGCATTCGATATATTCGACGACAAGGACGATGTTGATTTACCATCAGATGCTGTTTCATCACCTCTTCGACAAGTTCGTCTTCTGACGACGAAAACATCAACATTCATTTCGTCCATTGACAATGAAGTGCTTCTTTCGTTTCTTGGCGTTTTTTTTTCTATCCTTCTTTTCTTCTTGTTTTATTTTTTGCGAGCGAAGAAATTTCAATATAATGAAATTGAGATTTAACCCGAGTTAAACTGGTCTCCGGATTGTGTTTAAATCCAATCGGATTAAACGCTGTTAAGTTTAAAAAAACTGGGTGTATGTTCGGGTTTAACGACTGAATATTATGGACTTGGGTTTAGTTTTTGGGTTAAACTCACTTAAACCCAGGTGTAACCTCTAACCCGGATTAATAACAATGAACTCTACGAGCTGTACAGCGACATCGACCTAGACAGAAAAGTACGTATCAGTGGTCTAAGATGGCTGGGACATGTAGAGCGAATGGACACCAACGCTTCGGCCCGAAGAGTCTTCGATTCCAACCCGGAGGGACAACGTCTACTGCATTGGAAGACCTCGCCTTAGGTGGCGCGCGCAAGTGGACGGAAATAGATATTTCTATAACAAAAACTCAAGAACGTGGGGAATTTAATATTCATCAGATGTCGTTTTGCCTTCTTAAAAAACATATTTGTGGTCGGAAATTCGGAAAAAAAGCATTGTTTTTCATTACTAAAAAATTGTGTTATAAACTCGGTTTCAAAAAAGAAGAATTTTGTGGAATTAAAATCTTACCATTACGAGGTGACTTTGTTTTGAGGTTTGTTGTGAGCATTATCGCAGAATACGAAAAATGTTATCGAATCACAACAAACCTCACAAGAGCTTGTGACTTGGAGGCCTCACAACGGCAGAATTGGGCTGTAAAATATTTAACAAAATTAAACCAAAAAATAATACAATTGCTAAGATCAAAGTCAAACGAACGATTCAAGATCAAAATGACGAAATACAATTTTATAACATGTAAAATGTCAAATTATCTACTAGGCCTCCACGTTTGAAATGCAAATATTTAGAAAAATGTTGCATTTTTGTTCCGATCAAACTGTTGGTGAAAATGGCGTTGACTTGGCGTCGGTATGTAGTTCGGTTTACAAAGTTCACATGTATACACTTTGGCATAACGAACACCGTGCACAACAATGAAATTGTAAACCCAGCTTATATACTTAACGGAATCAGACCGTATATTTCACGGCAGTGGGATTTCATGAGCATACACATAGTTACCTACTTCGAAAATCGTAATCTTATTAAATGAGGGTCAGCGAGAATGATAAATAAATACCTTCTAAAATAATATTCGTATGTTTGTAGTTGATCCGTGAAATCGGATTATATGTAACTTCGTTCTCTGTCGTAAAAAATATTTTTATTTTTTTTAAGGATTAACAAGTTTGGCTTTTTTATTTCGTTTTCTGAAATCTGTATTAAGGTTTAGGAGCTCAACGTGCAATGTGTGACATATTGTGTTGGTCGACGGTGTTAAAATGTCACTGGCAGCAACGATATTTTGCGTAAGAACAACATAAAAGGAACATTTCAAGGATGTGGCAGAAAATATGACCTAATCTGATTACAATTTCTAGGAGCTCATCCTTGTCTTACATGGTATGGCTTCCACCCTAAAAATAGAAGATCGCAGGACCCTCTGGATTTACAATCGTTCGAAAGTATTAACCATACAAAATGACCTTTGCAAATATTAAAGTGCAAATGCGAATGGTCTTTTCTCAGTCATATGTAGGTATGAAAGTATTTGTAACGATTTATTTATATTCTGTGTGTGTTTAGCAAACCCTGAACATTACAGTTGGGTAGACTGTACGTAAAAGCCACTTTCAAATTACTATATACTTGAGGAAACTCGCTTCGCAAAGTCGTTTCTTTAGGTACTACACTTCTGGAATTTTATCGCCTTGCAATTAAATGTTTTATGACCAAGTATATGCGTACATTTCGTCATGAGAAATACAGCTTTTTTTAAAACCCCAGCTTTTCGTTATATAAAATCGTAAATATTTACGACTGTTTCTCGTAAATAAGCTTACATTCTTGCGGAAAGTTTCGAAAGAAAAAAAACTCTAATATTTTATGACTTTTTACTATTGTGAATTAAAATGATTCGATGAACCCAGAAGGTTATTTTCCAATGAGGGTAGCCATCCATTATTATTCCGGATTTCACCAAAGGGAAGTCCTTTTATTGTTTTAAATGCAGAAGAGAAGCCCTATGCACACAAAGACTTGAAGACTGTTTCAATTACAATAACTACTTCGAGTCTCGAAGTGTCAAGTAGAGCGTAGTTGTTGTAAATGTGTAATTGACGCTCAAAGAAAAAACAGGGCTAATGTCAGAGGGACCATTTCTGACAAGCCAGACATGTAAAATAATGCAATCATTTGGAATTCTCTTCCTTAATGAATCAACCATACGATTGTATTCATCGACTTCATTTCGAGATTTTGAAACATTGAAATACACGCAAATAAAGTCAGCTAACGTAGTCACAGAACTAAATTCATTGAATGATTGCATTCGCCATAAACCACACCCAACAGTCGCCCCCCGGGGATACATTTACTGAGCACTTGGGACGAACATGTAACTGTCAGTGCGGCTTTAGAGTATTCATTTTTTTGAAATAAGTATGCAGGGGTGGAATCGGCTAAGTTGATAGTTGATAGTATACAATCAAAATCATCGCTTTACGTCCACGTAAGGTGATTATCAATTTAACAATCGCTTTTTTGCGATCAATTTCATGTGACAGCTATTTAGGTGTTGCTTTCATACATTTGTGTCATTTTCATAGATATGCACCTCTGCTTCAACTCCAAATAAATGAAATACTCAAGTGAAAAAAGAATGTATTAAATAAATGCAAATAGAAAGCTGGAAAAAGTGTAATTTGAAAATTTGTTAACACTTTAGTATTCTAAATTCACTAACATTTTTCACAATAGAAACACTTCGAATGTAATTGTACCTATCAGCTGCTCGAAACGACAGCGTCGGCAAGGAAGTGAGGTTCAAAACTCTAAGTGCTGCCAATAATCAATCAGTTTTTAGTGATCGCTTTACGTAGAGCAAGGAAGAGTTGGTAATCAAAAACGCGACAATCAACTATCACCTTAGCCGATTCCACCCCAGTACTTCGAAGCCTTCAAGCATAAAGGAATCCATTTTGTACAGCGGGGATATGTTGCCTGTTTCTCATTTGTCACTTTGAAGCCGACAAAAATTGTTAGTTTTCAATTCTATACAAGTGCGAAGATCTTGCATGGGGAAAAATATACGTTGGTATCTCCTTTTGACATAACCAATTCTGCTGTCTGCTACTATGTATACGGAGACGTTGAATTATCTAGTTTAGTAAGTCTGACAGCTGTGTGACTAGATTGGTCCTATGAGTAGCTATTTCAGTTGACGTTTATGGAGGTGTGGCCGACGAATCTAGTCAAAAAATGCGTAACTGACAGCCCTATTATGGCTATCAAATATCAATTATTTGATACTTGACAACATCTATCAATTCATCGATAATTTGGTAGTATGATTATCAATTGATAATGAATGCTAATCAAAATATCATTGAGAATGGGTTCTGTTTTGAAGTTTGACGTTTCTGGTTTTTGTGTTTGACGTTTCGGGTTTTTGTTTTGCTTCGTGTTGATATTTGACAGCCATAATAGGGCTGTGAGTACTAAGTTGACAGTTCGCATATGTGGCTGATGTAGGAAAAGTGACGTTGCCGATCAATCTATTCTTTGGGTTCAGGTCCAGACCAATAACTAGGTTTTTTAATGTGCCCTATGACACCTATTCGACATACGTGCCCGCGACACAGGGAGGTTATTTGAGGCAAACAGCAAAAAAAACAGAAGATTGAACTTGTCTCACAGTCGATTTTCGTTTCCTAACATTTCCTTCCTTGCAAAAATTACATAGTAATAAGGAAGTCGGCAGAAAATGCACCGCTACGAATATAAAAATGTGGTCGTCTAGGACTCCTCTATGATATTTTAACCGTTGTATGTTGCCTTGGTATAGTTTATTGGTTATCGTACGCATGAAAAGACTCTATCTAACGCCTTTTTGACATCGATAAAGGGGCAGATGACTATTAAACGTTCAATAATGATCGTGCTGATGTGGGCGACAGATCTTTTCTTTGACTCGAATAATTCAGGTAAATTTCGGCATCAGTGAACTTGTTATCTCATTTACCTCGATACCTACTCGTAAAATGTGAGTGCTCCCGAAAATTACATGGTTATCGATCATTTTTCGCATTTGCCATCAGTTTTTGGCCATGACACTTTGACATATGGTGTTTGCAAATGCGCAAATTCCATACTCGAAGTAAAGTACTGAATCAGTTTGAACTGAAAAGCCCTGCTGCACGCTTACTTCAGCTGAATAAAAAACCTGCTAAATTCAGCAGATTTCTGAAGGTATAAAATGTACATGCATCGGCTTTCACAAAAACAACAATTGAACCCACCAAAAGCCTAGGCACTTAAGTGTACAACTACTTGGAACCTAAATATAACCCGCATGCTTGGGCGGAAGCCTACATAAAACCGCATAGACATAGGCGAACGCCCAAGCCACATGCATGCATACATGCCCTCAAAAGTTGGTGCCGCCATGCGTTATAATAAATAAATAAATATATAAATTAACTTGCGGAATTGAATTTGGCAAATAAAAATGTGGTACAGGAACTTATTCTTGTTTCTCTTTAGTTTCTACCCACTTATGTTTCGGCTTTGCTTTAGTTCAGTAATTATCTATGAATATGATATGAATGTCTTTTTTGTTTGAAATATTGTAAAAGCGACCGAGCTTCCGCCTACATTTGAATTGATTGTCCCCTCTCAATGGTAGGCGACGTTGCCGTATTTGAGAGAAAGTATGCGTGACTAAGATCATTTTTGTTTGATGTAATTGGACTGAGGTTTAGAAGATTAATTATACTGTTGATGCTGTTGGGCTCTTCCATATATTTGGAAACAAAAAACGTAAACCAATAAACTCCTATATGAGACTTGAACTCCGTTAAATTATATTCATTTTCTAATTCTGCCTAAACAGTGTTTGTTGTGTATGCAAAACTCGTATTTAAAGCGAGCAAAACCAACATTTTCTGAGCAACTATGCATGGCAAACACCAATTTTACGCCATCTGATTCTTATTTCTTAAGTGGTAATGTGCAATTTTAGTAAAGCCGTTTGTTGTATACCTGTCCTAATTAGATGAAACATCTATCTCCATTGATCGGATTCTCGGTCTGCTGTCCGTCGATTATGTGAAATATTTGCCTTGGCTAGTTTTATATTCATGCCTGCAACTTGCTACCGCATAATTACTCATTTGATGCAAGGTTACGAATTTTCCAATTACAATTTCAAGTTCGTCGATATTAAAAGGATTCATTCAGATATTTAATGTATGCACATGACATAAGACGATGTATATTTTCTCAACTTTAAAACTGCTGTGCTCATCCAAATTTCAAGCTTCGATAATTGCAAACATTCAATTACACGAGTGCTGATGTAGAGGGAAACATAAAGAAAACTTTGACATATTATGATGTTACTTCACTTTTGGCAGCTGCAACTGCCATCAGTAAGCGTTTTTTTTTTTTTGCTTTTACTTTTAAGTCACCATTAATTGTAGTACGGATTTGTATTTTGAAAGTTTGAAATTTTGTTTCTTTGTTTATTATGCACGCGCGAAGGTGAATTGATATGATAAAATTCTTTCAGATTCTTCAGAACTCAACATTTATCGTACTTTTATATAGGTACGTCTTGAAATGAGTAAATTTAGAAACGAGACTAAAGTTCATATTAATACTTTCGAAGCTGTCAGAATAAATGTGGAGTTAGTGCTGTTAGTTTTTAAGATTAGCCTCTACATTTATGTTTATTTGGTTAATACATAATAAGAATAATATTAAATGTGGTAATTGTAGGAGAGCCGCGAGATGTCCGAAGGAATAAAAAAGAATGATGAGTATATAAAATGAAAGCTTGCTTGGAGACATGAAAGCTTTTGTCGGAGGTTGTTACTATCCGATGGAGCACTCAGACACAACTACAGGTCCATTGTACTGCCAAACAGACACCTTACATTAGTCTACTTAGTTTTCCCGTCTTTCGAAGAAAGATGATGCAGAGCTTAGATGTTCGGCACTCACCACATCAGCCCCAAAGATCCGCCACCTGATGCGAGCAAAGGCGGGACAGCTACCGCAAGCAGGACAGATGGTGGAGTCGCTCAAGCCCAACACATTTAAGTGTTTGGCAAAAGCTTGGTGGCCCGAAAGGACGCCCACAAGCAGTCTGCAGTCGATTCTCCTAAGAGACAGTAGGAAAGACGGGGACCTTTTACAGATGTCCGGACGCAGTCGTTTGGTCTGCCTACACCCAGCACAGTCACGCCACCGACGCTCGTGTTCACGAGAACCCAAGTATCAATGGATGACCTAACCACAGATGCAGGCAGACCCAACGCAGGTTCAGGTCCTGAGAAAGCTTCTTCTGAACTCCGTCTGTCAAGCTCATCATCTCCCTGGATACCAGTGTGACCTGGGACCCAAACAAGATTCACTGTGTTAAGCCTTCCGACCAAGTTCAGAGAAAGCTTGAGTTCGAGCACTAACTTGGACGAGGTAAGAGGGTTAAGCAACGCTTTTAATGCAATTTGGCTATCACTGCAAACGCATATGCTTCTATCCCTCCACCTGTTTGTCACAAAATAGCGCATAGCCATAAGGATAGCGAAAATCTCCACTTGGAAGACAGACGCATGGTTACCTAAGGGGTAGTGTAGTCTAATGTTCTCGCTGTCCACAAAGACTCCAGAACCAGACCCCTGTCCGGTTTTGAAGCCATCCGTGAATACACGATGGCATTCTTTCCCATCAGGGTCATAGTCTGGCCGAAGCCATTCCGTTACCTGAGGAAAGTTGACGTGGTAGTTTTGTCGCAGTAGGATTTCTGGTGTCATTGCGTCAGACGGCATATCCATAAGACAGGGGTCAAAGGATTATTCTCGCACAAGTTCCTCAAAATTCCAATGCGCATGGTACCAAAAGCCACCTCTCTTTAACCGAGAAATCGTTTTCAGCGTACATCCCATGATAAAAATATCAAGAGGGGTTCATCATGGCGTCTAGAGCAGAGCCCGGCGTGCTAGGGAAGGCCCCTGTGCATCCAAGACAAACAGTTCATTGAAGTTTGGCAAAAGAGGCAGTAAAACGTTTCCACGAAAGCCTGTTCCACCATACAACCGATGCATATGAGAGAAGTGGTCTTATCATTGCCGTATAGATCCAAAGGGCCCTTTTAGGAGATAAGCCCCATGTCTTGCCAAAATGCTTGGACCAAAGAAGCTTTCTATCGAGGATTACTCCCAGATATTGGACTTCATCGGAGATCGGGATAGTGACGTCTTTTAGCACAAGTTGAGTCAGACCAGTGACATTTCTTCTTCATGTGAAGAGAACAACCGTTGTTTTAAGAGGATTCACTGAAAGCCCATTTCTTGTGCACCAATCATCAATTAGGCCCAAGGATCTCTGCGCCTGAGAGCACAGTCCTTATGTCTGAACCGACAGACAGAACGGCGACATCGTCCGCATAGGCTTGTGTGTAGGTTCCAGGAAGATTGAGAGCCGTCATTGGGCCTTACTAATTATCATTTTTTAAGCTTCAACTTAAATATATTGTAGTTCAGAATATGCAATTTTGTATGGCTAATTTCGCCATTGTGAGTTCGAAAAATTTTTCTATACAAAATTGCAAATATATTACCTACAACATATTTAGTGTGGAAAAATTAGTTATTAGTTACCCCTAATGTCCCGCTTATTCATTAAAAGAGTCGTGGATAACTTTACCCATATTTTTTTTGTAACGGTTAAGAATCCTCAAATCATACATATTTATATCAGAAACTGAGAAATCTCTTTAAAAAAACGATCACACCTATTAAAAGACACTTTTCATGTATACAAGTTGTCTTCCCTTCAATTATGACAATTTTTGTCAAATTGGACACGTAGTTTAATGCACAACAAAGACAGCTTTTTATCATTTGTCAGATAATCTTGTTGTTTATCCGTGTTTATATAAATGTAGAATTGGTACGTAATCTAATCTTATCTTAATTAATATGGTATTCGATTGGGCTTCTTCAGACTCGCTCTCAGATTTCGTGTGTATAATCGACCATAAAAACGTCACTTGATTGTTTTTTTGTTGCTATTCGTGCGATCGGAATATGTGTAGCCTTTAATAGTTTTCTACTTGATTTCCATTCACTGGCCAAACTTTAAATTAAATAACTCGATATTATTTTACATAAATAATTAACAAAAAGGATTAACCCGATGCAATAGGTACCTTTCTTTGGAGTTGAAAAATTTTCTGAAAACGTAAACTAACTTAGTTGTCAAACTCAAACGCACTTGTATTGTTAATCTCGGACAAATCTGAGAAAAATGCTAACCTAGAAGAATTTTTATATTAGTGAGTGGTGGATTGAAGCTGATTTAAGTTTCCTTGTTTAACATTTTTCTCTTACCAAGCGAAGTTTTCGTTCTTATTCTACATTGACATGCACTTCTTAGGTATCTACTGCTTTTCAAGTTGCGATTTATTAGGGCAGATATACTTTAGTTTTTATAACGCTCTAGAGCTTTTTCATAATAAGAACAAAACATATGTCCTATGACTCCAAGGAATGTATTTTCGTAAGATAAGAACAATAAATAATATTGTTGAAAATAACATAAGATTAGATAAGCAAAAGATAAAAATTATCTTGAGGCGATTTATATGCCTATCGAGTAACACACGGGAGCGCTATATGACCATAAAAAAAAAAATAATCGCTGGTTATCTCTACCTATATAAAAGGACGAATATTTTGCTGTTTAATTGCGATGGACTTTGGAGCCCATGAAAGGTTTTCACCTTGCGTCTTGAGAAAGTAGTAAGATGATTTGATCACCTCCTAGCTAGGAACACCAGAAATATCTAAAGGGTTTTTCATTACGGACTTGACAACTCCTTTTTTAAATAAAATGCAAACTACTTGAGATATTTCAAAAAAATATGTATTGGCTTGAGTTACTATCAAAACATTTATGAATGGATTTCGACTTCGTTCACTTGTCCACCACGGAAAAGTATGCAGCGGTCGATACGTTGAAACTAATTTTCGATGACTCGGCCGCACATTTCGACCGATACAATATATTGGCTCTGAGCTCATCTAACGACGCCGACTTGTTGGTATAGACCAATGATTCAATGTAAACCCATAAAAAAAAGTCTAAAGGCATTAAATCACAAGACGGGTCCGTTTCTCAAGATAACACTTTCACCGAACTGAGACTTCAATAACTCGATTGTTGCACCCGCTGTGTGGCTTGTGGCACCGTCTTGTAGGAACCACATATCACTGATGTCCAATTCATGCAATTGCTCAAAGAAATAACGTTGCAACATGTCACTGTAGCGAATACCATTTACCGTAACGTGATGCTACCTATTATATAAAACCAAAGAAAAACAACCTCACTAACAGCTTTTCAATTTTGTATCACTTCAGATCGAAAACATATCAAATGCTGGCGAATCAAGTTCGACAAAATGCGTTTGGTGTTCGCAATTTCTGGCGGCCACCGATCGCCCCAAACTGTTGGAGTGTCTGCACGTCGCCTGTTGTCAATGTGTGACAACAAAATTCTCCGAACTCGACCGTACAATGCCGCCTCTTATCCATTGTCCTGTCTGCAATATGGCTTCACAAAACGAGTTCATCATCGATAATCATTTCCTAATAGAGCAATGCAATTCGGGCGATCTAAATGCCAGCACATCGGCAAACGATGCCGACAACAAACAAAGCGCCACATCCGCTATGATCAAGTGCAGCAGTTGCAGTGATGACGCGAACGCAACGTCATGGTGTGTTGATTGTTCGGAATACATATGTGATAGTTGCGTGCAAGCACATCAGCGGCTGAAAATCACCAAGGACCACACAATCAAACCGAAAGAGGAGGCAAACTGTGAGACATCGGTAGCTTCGCAAGCGGATCGCAGCCTCATGTGTCAAATGCATCCGCAAGAGAAGCTTTCACTATTCTGTGAAACATGTGACAAGCTGACATGTCGTGACTGTCAACTGAGCGATCATCGTGATCACAAGTACAAGTTTGCACACGAAATCGCCACAGAGACAAGGAACACCCTGGGGGCGCTGCTCAGCGAAATCAACTACAAACGCTTCCTTTTAACTAGCGCGAGTAAGGTAATTGACGATCGGCAAAACCTAATAACGGATAAGAAAAAAGAACTTATCAAGGACATAACCGCAATGGTTGTGAAGATCACGAATACGGTGAATATGCGTGGTAAGCAGTTGGTAATGCGATTGAACGAGGTTTGCGATAGCAAGCTGAAAGTACTGAACGAAAAGAAGGAGGCTTTGCAATTGCTATCAGAAAACACGGATCATTGCATTGATTTTGTACAGGCAGCACTAGACAAGGGCAGCGACTGTGCGATTCTAAGCAGTAAAAAATCTCTTGCCAGACATCTGCAAAAGCTTAAATGTCAACGGGCAGACATCCCGAATCCAGAGATTCCAGTCCGAATACAGGTACAGCTCAATCAAGTGAACGAGCTGCAAAAAGGTATGTTCTCGTATGCAATTATGATGAAAACAAAATCATAGCCTAACGCCGTTTGTTTCAGTTATTTCTCAACTTGGTACAATTATTGTTGACGGCAAAGCATATCCTCCACCGCCAACAACTAATGGGCCACCCCGACAACAACCAAGCCCGAACATGGCACCACCTCTTCGGCCGGGACTGCCACCTGGCATGACAACAGGGATGTCGCCCGGCGGACCTGGACCCGGTGGATATGTTCAAAACGGGCCACCGATGTACAACAGCACTTCGCCGCAACAGCAATTTAACAATATGCCAATGAATAGACCTTTTCCAACAGATGGACCAGGTAACGATAGAAGTAATTTATGCCTTGTTCTTCGACTGCAGTTAAATTGATGCCTTTCGTTGGTGTTTTCTGTTTGTTACAGGGGTCAGATTTGCAGGGATGCCACCAGTGGGTATGCAAAGACAAGGCCAGCCACATGTCAGTTCATCAACGCACCCACAAAATATGGGTAAGTTTATGCCAATTGGATCGTAGCTCCGTTAAGATGTCGACACACTCTTTGTTTTGCTATCAAATTTAATTGTACCCACTTTTTTCACAAGAATAGAAGACACTATTGACCAGTTCCATTAAATAATGTGACATTTGGCTTTGACTATGCATATCGTTGGTGGTATTTGCCCTCCTCAGTATATAAATCGTATTTTGTTTTTTGTTTAGAATAAGTTTTGGGATAGGACTTTATTTTTCCAAATAATAAATACATCTTCATAATCAACATATCTTCATCTTGTTACTTGAAAGTATTTGCTGTAAACAGAAATGCTAATATTGCTAGGCAATGTGAGTCTTTAAATAAAAGTGGGGAATTTGAATGAATAAATGGTATCTCGTTTGTGGATTGTAGGAAGCACTCAACTTTCGACGTGTGGTCTACAGCACCCTGCTTGATAACTTTTTATTTTCAGTAACAGCGCTTGATAAAGTGTCATTGAATCACAACGAAAGTATTTTCCGCATGTGCAATACATTCATAATCAGTTTAACTACTTTCTGACAGCAAATTGTGTATATAAATATATTCATCTTGAAAAGACATTATTCTTTTTCTTCGGTTAAGGAAGAGAACCTGTATTTCGGTTCGTCGTCAATTGTCCAAGCGGCCACTACTAGCGCCACCTGAGTGATGAGCACTACGCCAGCAATTATTGACAACTGTTATGCATTAGACAGTTTTCATAAATCCAACGATGACGCTACCAGATTCTATGCAATTTCCTGTTATAAAAAACGATAGTTTCAGGTGCAATTTGTTGCCGTTGCATTTCCATCTACCCATTTAGATTTTTGTTTACACAATAGACCATATCAACAGCAAGATCGATCGACAAAATTAACAAAGTTGTCAGCCAGTTTTATTAAATAGTAAAAGAGTAGATATACATTAGGCTTTAAAAGAATTTGTATGTGACTTTTGTTCAAGATGTAGCTCTACTAACATACAAGATCTTTACCTATCGATTTTTCATTATTTATTTAAGATATAAGCTTACGTGGTCTTCTCAATAATCAAGCAGCTGGACAAAGTCCCAACCAGCCACACATGTCATTCAATGGACCACCCAACTATCCGGGCGGGGGTCCTCAAGGCGCGCCTTCACCACTGCAAAACATCGGGCCACAAATGAGGCCGCATTTTATGGCAGGTCCACCGGGACAACAACATCAAAATTTCCCTCAAAACCAACCTGGTGGACCGAACACTCCAAATTTTATGAATAATGGGCCAAGATTTCAGAATTTCCAACGCATGAGCAACCACCAACAGGCGATGGGCGGCGGCGGACAGATACCATCACCAGGTGCCATGCCACGGCCCACAATGATGCAAAATCCAATGCAGAATGTAAACAAGTGCTGTTACTAAAAGTGTTGTTTCCCTTTTTATCTCTTGTTGTTTGTCATTTTAGAATTTGGGGTTTCCTGGGAGCCAGGCTGGCTTTAACGCCGGTCCACAGCCACCAAATCAGATGGGAGGAGGAGGCGGCGGCGGAATGGGCATGCCGGGAATGGCCAAATGGCATATACCGCAATCCGCCCAACAGAACAATGGTACTAAGAACATTACCCTCCAATGGAAAGTAGATAGTATAAAATAAATTCCTTGTTTTTGCGCAGCATGCCAACCGCATGGCCCCCTGATGCAATTTGCCAATGGGAGGCAAGGTGAGAACTTTAAAATATCACTCAAATCACCCAACACCTTGAAGAATACGACACCCAACGGCCTAATGCATGGTCCAGGGAGTGTTTTGCCAAATGTAACGTCAACAAATCCCAAAACACCGAGTCCCAGTACAAATGAAGTGAGTATAATTACTGTTTTCGCCGGCCAGGTCTGAACCTTTGACAGCATTTTTTTTTATTTCAGAACTCAAAAGACTTTACCGAACCCATTGACAAAGTTCGCGATGACTCCATAAACGATCTTATGGCCACAATAGCCAAACTCGATTCCAATGGAGTGCAGGTTCTGCCAGAGGGCAGAACGAAAACAACCTCGCCACAGGTTCATAGCTCCACAGATCTTTCCAATACCCAAGAAGGTGAGTCACAAAAATACTATTTAACATTACGAGAGTAGAACTAAACCACTGGGTAGTAGAACTTTCTTGTGTCAAATACCAAATTAATGCCCTAACACACATGTTTTGGAATTTTAATAAAACGAACAAACTCTTTTTCTGCTTTTATTCTCTGTTGTGGCAACTTTTCAACTATTTATCTGTCAACTTAAACAAAACAAAATTTTTCGAAAACAATCGAAAACTAACGTTCAGTTAAAAATGATCAAAAAGATGACCCAAACGAGGATTGGTGCGCTGTTTGTTTGGATGGCGGTGAGCTGATGTGTTGCGACAAATGTCCAAAGGTATTCCATCAGAATTGTCACATTCCAGCAATAAGTTCGCTGCCAGATGAAAGCGAAAGCTGGCAATGTCTTTTGTGTGTTAATATGGGAGAGCTGGCGAACAATGTACAAATCCAGCATAAACCGGTGGGAGCCGTACTGAGTCCAAATGAGTTGCAGATTATTCAGCGAATTTGTCTGGAATTGTACTGTCAGTATGAGCAGAGTTTGCATTTCCGGGAGCCCGAATCACCAACAAACACTGCCTACTACGAGATAATTTGCAGGTGAGTGGTAGAGTATTTTTTTTTTAAATAATAAATTTTATTTATTTGTTGACGGCATTCACATTACACTTGGGTGGTTTAACTGCCGTGAGATTTGACTGGTCATTCTGGCGAGATAAGGTTGTACTTTAAACGAGCCTTCAATATTTGTCTCGAGTTATTCTAGAAACACTACGTGTCAAATTCTGTATTTAAAACTGAAACTCTTAACGTAAAGTTTTACGTTCTGGATAGGCTTTTCGGATGGACATATATATTGGACTGCCGGTTGCGGTCATATTTAAGATTTTTTTTTTTGCTGTCTGTTTTGTTCTTTGGTTTAACTTTGATATAACTCGACATTGCAATGTTGCCAGCCACCTACTTGTGCCATGTACACATTTGTGGAAATTATATTCCGGCGTGTCTGTCCTAATTAAACAATCATACCCGCTTCCTAATATCACATCTTCCAATGTTAACTACAATTTCAGCCCAATGTCATTGGATGTAATCCGGACAAGATTGGATCCATCAAGTCCTAATCACTACAAGGACATCGCCGGCTTTGTTGCCGACGTTCGATTGATCTTCAAAAATACCTATCTGTTTTATCAGGTAAGAAATAGCCACTTTCCATGCACCAACACCTATTATAATTATAAAAGTCAATGCAGGAGGATTCGAAAACCTACCAACACGCCCGCTATCTAGAAATATTCTTCGAAGAACAACTTGGAAAATGGTTGCCCAAATTCGCACACAGTAACCATCCGAACACAAATGGCGCAACGCCAAATGCAGCGGCTTTAGCGGCGGCGGCAGCAGCAGTTGCAGCAGCAGCTGCCAGCCTTGAAAATGGCAGTGGTGCGGGCACCTGCAGCAGCGGTAACGAAGATGGTTGCAATCCGCCAAAACGGATCCGAAAGATGACCGAATGAGAAGCGAAAAAATGATTTTATACTTTTTAAAAATGTATACACTTAGGTACTATTATTAATCAATGTTGTTGATATTTTTGTTGTAGAATTCTAAACTTAAACTTATATATATATATAACTGCATATTGTAAGAGTGTACTCTACTTAACTGAGCTGCGAGATTTTGTTTTTACAAATTTTAATTTTATTTGGCCCAAACTCATAAGATGTATCTTCCAGATTATCCACCTATACATAAAAGATTACCTGCTATCTTTCTCTACTCATGCATTCTTTATTTTTATTTCTCTTAAGTTGTAATTCATGGAAAGACACTATTTTTTTTTTTTTTAAATATAGGAAACATAAAAAACAAAATCAAACAAAAATGAAATTATCAGTAAACTGTAGACTTAAGTAAAGCATTAAAGATCAACAAAAAGAAAACATACGCATACAAAAATATATGTTGTAGAAAGTAATTTTAAGTGTAAATAAACATAAATAATAATAAAAAAAAATTATATCAATTGACACTATAATAAAAGAGACAAACTAAAAAATTTAACAGTAAATTCCGAGCACAATAAGTTACGTATTTATTTTCAATCTATGGCTTTTATGACGCCATTCAACTTTCCAAGATGTCACTTGTTTGTTTTTATAAAAGCAACATGATCATAACTTTTGTCTACCTTATTCGTTGGAGTTTTTATTTTTTCTAATAACCAATAATTTACCTATAAATATGTGATATTTGTTACGTCAACTTGGATTCAAACCTTTCGCGGATAAGTTAATTTGCAACGGGCTGTTTGTTTTTTTTTTCTATTTTGTTGTTCAGAGGATAGTTCGAAATGTGTGTTCTATGAATTGTGTGAGCACTTTAAGTTAGAGGGCGATGTTGAGCACTGCGATGTACAGAAAGTGGTCCCCCAGGTATGATATTGATGGTAATTATTTTGATATTTTATTGAATGACTTTGATTTCAAATAAAAACTAAATTGAATGGCAAACAAAAGCAATGGCTACATACCCCCACAATGTATACGTTTTATATAAATACTTTCCAAAGCTCAATGATCAATGTTGCAAACAAGACCTTTTCCAAATATATATTTTTTTTTTCTTAATATTCAAAAAATAAAATAAAAATAACACGTTTGTTTTAAATGTCACCGTTTTGTCAAAATATGAAACTAATAAACGATAAGAAAATCAATTATATATTAATCATGACACTATTCAGAAATAAGTTACACATATTTGAAAAGAAATAAAACCGATTATAGTTTATCCGTTAAACTAGCATCTATCATTAGCGTATAGTGTATTTATACAGAATAAATATTAAATGAAATTAAAAATTACTTAGGAGCATAAATATAGAAACAAGAATAAGATAAAATACGAAACCGTACTTGTAGAAAATATAAAAATAAAAGTTTAATCATACTCCAAAAGGGATGTTTCTTTTATTTTAATTTCAGTGGAGCCACTTCTGCCATATATTTGACTCAATGCAAAAGCTAAGATTAAAAAAGACAAGGATATCGACTTCGAGGTGGGCAGTGCTGGGGTTGACACCGAAAGGATTGAGTTAACCTTTCGCAGTATGTGAGAGATTGGTTCCTTGGTACCATATGGGGTACGATGAGTTGTTTGATAAAAGAGACGAGGGCAACGTATATGATGGGGGGGTTTGTGTTAAAGAAAATAGAGAATCGTCAGAGCCAGCGAATAGGTATGATAAATGAAAAGAATGTCTGCAGCATCTCTGCGTTCCTCAAGAGTATTCAAATTACGAAGTGGCTATTCGCACGTTTACTCCTATTGCAAATGTCAAATATCAATCAGTTGACGATTGACAAATTTGTAAATCAAAACAATTTTTGGTATTGTGTAACTCAAATGTGTGATTATAGGGAATAAATTGACTGTTGTGAATGCAGCTTAATATTTGACAGTTTGTCAAGAGCAGAAAATTGCATTTATTTACTTTTGTGTTTTCTGCAGCAGTTTGCTCCGCCAACAGATTTTTCCATTCTTCCACTATTTATGTATTCGGATTTATGCGTTCAGCTTTTAAATTGTTTGGATGTTGTTCTTCCGCTGATTTCCGAGATTGGTTGTCAGCCCAATCACTCACGGTATTTGTGTTGACATCACGATCAACGTCTTCCAAGGGAATTTATGTAGGTGTTAATTTCCATTAAATGAATAACAGCTTCCTCCAAATCACTTAAATAATGCAAACGGTTTAGGCCAGCTGTTGTTATTTTTCATTTTATTTTTGTTTATTTTGCATTTCAAATGAAAAGATTTATTTTTTTGATCAATTGAACCAATCGCTCTACCTGTTGTTTGTTGTTGCTGACAACTTTTGCCCTAAGACTAAACATTTAAGATAGCATAGGTACGTTAAAATATTAAAAAAAATATTTTCTTTGCAGCGTCTGTTCTTATCGTCCACAAAAATGTAACTGACTACACAATTGACATTTATCAAAAAAATTGATCTCAATTGGCAATCACAATACCACTTTACCTCCATTCAAAATGGAAATTGCATGCGAGTTGATGATAGTCAACAGAGATGAATGAATAAAAGAGATGGGCAAAGATAATGGACTACAGAGATGTATAACTTTCCAGTGGAAAGGCGGCTGCCTACAAGATGTTTTCCCGTAAAATTCATGAAGTCACGCACCCATGCTCATTTCTTTTCTAGAATATGTGAGTTCATGAATTGGACTTTAATGCAATAATTCGCTATTCCGAAATGCGTATTTCATTATTTTTTTTATTTTAATCGAATCCTTAACAAAAACCAAACAAGTTCACTACCAAACACAAAACAATTGAACAGCGCGATGCCCATAAAAGCAAAAGGAATGTTGGCCGGCCATTAGCAACATGCTATTTTGTAGCTCACATGTATTCACAGACGGGGGTTGAAATTACAAGTCAAGTATCATTTGTCTCTGATTTGTCTATTCAATCACGATGTTGTTTGCTTTTGTTGAATGTAGTTGATGCGTTCACAATGCGTTTTGGAAAAGTATGCATTGTATCATAGGATTACGCAGTAATACTCATGTACTGCGTTTTGGAATACAGCCGGATTGGCTTTTGGTGATGTTGAGCTTTAAGCAGTTTTTTTAGGAACCAGGGTCGAAAAACGATCAAGGGCTTGTTGAAAGAGACGGAAGTCTTGAGATGCAGATTTTGATTTCAAAGAAGATTAATTGATGATATATCTTACTGAAGTCAGTTGTCATAACGTCGACTTCGCTGCCGCCCTCTAAGGTTGAAAGATTGTGTTAAAATTAAGGAAGAAGAGGGCATGGAAGTTATCAGTAGTAGATAAGAAAAGGGGACGAAGCGAAACTGAGGAGTTACATCTGAAATATTTTATAAAGTCCATTCAGTTCGGCAAAATAAACGATGGTGGTAATTACACTCGATCCCAAAAAATAAAACGAGGCTACGACCAGGGGCCCTACTCCCTATTTCGTTCCGAAAGTCAATCCTATGCGAAATTGTTTTCTGTTCCGTTTTTAAGTTGGTACTCTGTAATACTTTCGGAATTCTAAATCAGGGTAGTAGTACATTTCATTCGCCTTTCGAAATAGAGAGAGTACAGAACGTTCCGTTTCGAAAAATGTTTCTTTCGAAGCGAGTCCCAGCTGTTAAGGCAGTTCCCAATTAAAACAAAATAATGTTATCTTCTTGGCTCATACGAATACTCTCTTGACCATACCTTGAAAAAAATGTATGTCGAAGCAACTCTGAAATGAAATACTAAACAAGTAGCGCCATATCAAAATGCCGATTACATTGCCGTCATGAATATTTTATTTTATTTAATCAGTTAGCTTACAGTTTACACGCATCTTAATGTGCTGTTTCTCTATCATTACAATAACACAAATTGCCGTTGTTGTTTGTAGTTTACGATTCATGTGTCAATAGGATATTCGAATTTTACTAACGATTGTATTTCGGTTTCCTCGTGTTCGCTGTTGTTTCATGCAACACGGACCCAGAAGCGAAGTAAGTAATTAGCCGATTACAACAAACGACAACGGCAATGGGGATGAATATTTCTTTAGGACTGGTATCCACCAAAAAAATTCATTTTGAATATATAATCAAAGACGGCCGGGATACTTAAACTACAATATGGTGTCTTACAACTACATCTTACATATATAATTAAATTACTTAATATTATTGCTTAGAAATAGTCTCAATGTATTTTCGGTTCTCTCTCTCTTTTTTTGTTGTATTAAAATGAATGCTTTATTAAAGGTAAATAAAAGAGCATAAATGTGTGCAAACAAAAATGAATTTAAAAAATGGTAAATATAACTTAAAACATCGTTCAGTTTGTAAATGTCTACGATAGGTATTAAGCAGTTAATGTGGTATTTGACGTTTGGTGATTACAACTTGTTTCCAGCTTGTCCCGCGCAGGTGTTGTTTTTTTAACTTTTTTGTTCCAATTTCTAAACGAAGATTGTTTCGTTAGCAGGAACGCCAGATTCATTGGTCGGCCTGAATCATTTTCATAGCCATTTTGGACACATGGTTGTAATTGCTCTCGTCTACAGACCTCTGGCGATCTGTAGACGTTCTCTGCGCTTGTTCCCCGCTCTGCCACATCATTTGACTCAATTGACTCTTTAGCTCGTCGGTTGGTGGCCGGTTTGCAGGTACGGAAGATAGCATTAACTTCAGCAACTCATATTGCATTGGAAATTCAGTTGGAAATTGCGTTGGAAACTTTCCTTCCCTGAGATCTCGAAGTGTAACTATGCGCTCCATTTCGGTGGCAAAAAAGACAAGCAGTTCAAAGAAAATCAAACCAAGTGAATAGATGTCGACTTTGAAGTCGTAATGCTGGCCACGTAACTGCTCTGGCGACATGTACAAGTGGGTGCCAACTTGTTGAGTATGCTTTGCGCATTGCGGAAGTCCGCTGCCATCGCCGCATGGCGTTATTAGATTTGGTATGTCCGACATGTCTGTAACTAGTCCGAAATCACCAATTTTAATCTGTCCATCTTGGGAGAAGAAAATGTTGCTAGGTTTGAGGTCACGGTGAATTAATCCTTTAAAGTGCACATAGTCCACAGCGTCAACGATCTGTTCGAATATACTTCGAATCTGGAAATGACGGGCTTCCAACTTGTTTTCACGAAGCCAATCGCGAAGACTTTCTTTTCGACACAATTGCATCTGGATGTAGAGAAACACTTTGGTTTGTGTTTTCGGCGGTGGGGCTTGGTTATTTTTGACTGGCAAAAGTGCCTTCGAGCGACCATTTAAATCGAGAGATAGACTAGTTTTACGTTTCCGAAGTGAGGACAAATCGTCATTGTGATAACTAGGATCGTCGTCCTCGCCGTTTGCAGAATGAACAAACTCAATTTGAAATGAGTCAGATAAATTGCTGCAATCTAGATCACGCAACATTCTTCCATTGGGCTTGCCCAGAAGCTCGTTGGCATGAATGTCAATGGCAATTGAATCCCCACCAGCGCCACACTCTCTAAGTGCCATCGATTGGCTCTCAGAACGGAAAACGATACTGGAATCTTCATCGGCCTCTTCCTCAATGACATCACAATTATCGTCGAAAAAGCTGCTATCGTCATTTTGTCCATTGGTTGTTGTACTGCATTTAGTACTGTTTACATTTGAGATCCATGATTCTAAATGTTGTTTCTGGTCTTTAGCAGACATCATATTGTGGCCCGTGTTTGGAACAAACGAGGGCAATGTTGTGCCGTCCGGTGTTTCAATCTCAATCGAATGGGACAGCCCTTTGGCCAACCAGCGGCTGTCTTCCTCTTCTTGCCAGCCGGGTGGCGGCGTCTCTACCCAAGCTTGAAAGTACCGCACTATATTGTGATGCTCGCAATTGGCTAACGTCTTAACTTCGCGCATAACTCTTTCCCTGGACTCTTTCTTGTTGGGCAGCGTAATCCTTTTTATGGCATACCGACAATCATCTAGTTTGTTTTTAGCCTCAAACACAACGCCAAAGCCACCGCGTCCTAGACATCGTTCCAAGTCGAAATCTGCTTGGAATCGTGATGAGAAATGTTCGCCAGATTGTGACGTCGATTCGGAGAGAGTTCGACGGCCCGGATAGTGTGCAGACCTAGTTACAGAAGATTCTGTTGCTTCGACTGCAGTAGGTACAGGAATGTGTCGTTCGATGACAAGAATCTCTCGCTCAGCCCGGTTTCGCGGTCCAAGGAAGAAATTCACCAACACAGCTGTCGTGAATGCAATCATTGCTATTTCCTTCCACCAGAACCACAGCGACAGGATAACCACCTTCACTGGGGCATCAACATCGTCGAAACTGAATCCAAACTCATCGGTAAGTGTGCCATTGCCTAGGGCAGATGTATTATTTGACGATGCTGTGTCTACTTGAGAGTTGCATATGGAGTTGCTGGTTTGATTCAATTCCTCGCTAGCATACAGGTAGAAGCCATTGCCGTTGACGTATTCAGAGGCATAGAGCACAGAAAGTGCCGACACTGCGTTGCTATCTTCATCGAAAGGCACCAGTTCATTACCAGTTATCGTTGACTGTGCCTCTTCCTCGCTTGGGACAATCACATTCTCGTTGCCGAAGATGACCAGTGAATTGCTGCTGGCCGCTATTGGTTTCCAAGGTATTTTCGGCAGCTTCGATTCGTTGCTCATGAGGTGATTGAATACATTTGACTTATCGGCAATCTCCTTTCGAAGCTTAAATGACTCCTAAAAGCACAATCGTTGTGTACACATTTACAAACTTTAAATGTCTATAACGATTTATTCTTACCTGAATATACAACTGTTTGTGGTACATTCCCAGATATATAGATGGATTCATGGGGGATGGTGATCCGGATCCATTGCCATCCCCATTCCAAAGCCAATGAGCTGTTCCTAGAAAGTCTATCGATTGAATCATGTCATTGGAGTCGACTTGCCACCCGCTAACGATGGGATGATCGAACTGAAAATACAAAATACACATGTCCTGAGTTTTGCAGAAGTTGCAACTCAATTTGCATACCTTATGCCTCCACAACAGATGTCCAGGGTTTGACTTGCTGAACGCGCACACAATTCCCTCCGGCACCACCACCTTAACGTCTAGATCCAGCACTGCCATGTCCAATTCAGAGAATGGACGATCGTGACACTCGGCACTTTTAATCATATCCAGCTCGTGTTGACCCACACTAAAATTCCACCGCTCAATACCAGTACGTGATTCTACGGCACGCACAGTCTGCGTTTGTCGTCGAACTACGATAACATCATCCAACAAGGGATCGTGTTCAGATACAAGATCCGTTTCGATATTTCCCAACGGCTTGCTCTCCTTCATCGAATCCGAGTCTGTGCTGTTTACACACCCATTCATGGAACACTCGTACAGCAACTGGCCGGTACGCGCCGATACACCATACGAGCGTGTCTCTTTGCCACCCGAAATGACCAAGTCTTCAGAAAACTTAAACGATGAACTGAGAAGATTCTCTGTGGTTATCGGAATGGGGTCGATAGTGTCACCATCAAACTTGTAAATGCCGCCACTAAGTGAGGGAATCATTCGGACAAACTGTCCGTTGTTAGTCAGCTCCAAGCGATGAATGCTGGACGAAATCAACGGTCCTGGTCCAGTGGGCACGCTCCATCGCACCTTCCCTTCCCTCGTGATGTCAAGCGCTGATAAGGTTCCGTCTAGAGTTGTTATATACAAAAGTCTGAGGATAATAGATTAAGCCAATTAGTAATCAAAATAAAAAAAATACCAGTACTGAGTTGTGGAATTATAACTCTATTGATAAAGAGTAGAGAACAATAACAGTTGATTAGATACACATGGAACTGTGAAAGGGGTGCAATATCGTTTGTAATTTTGATTTCATCCACGGCATTTGGACGCGTATAATTAATTCATTGTCACAGCTATACTTTTTCCGATAAGACGAAATTAATGAATATGTGCGTGTACTTTTTCTGGGAAATCCTAGTCCTAATCTGACAACAAAAGGAGTATATAAATACCTATTTGCAAAAGCTGTAGTTATCAAGACTTCAATAATCGAATAGAAAGACAAATGTTATGTTCTGAGTTATATAATTTAATTAAAATTGATTGTTTGCACGTTAGTTTACAATTAGGAGGACTACACAAATGTATATAGGAGAGGTATAACAAAATGTTGTATTTATGTATTTTTGTTCTGTTTATTTTAATATTGCCGAGTTTAAGCAGAGCACAAAGGAAGGAATTAAAATAAGTTTGCCATCCAAACGTGTACATAATGTTGTGAGTGTGTTGTGCTTGGAAAGCACCGACCACCCACAAATAAAATTATCAGACTAATCGCCCTGAGATTTATTTAATAACTTGGACGGTTTAAACTTATTGTTTGAATATAATTATTGCTAAATAGAGTTTATATTTTCTTATTTCACAAATGTGAGTACATTTAGAAAAGAACTGCTGGTTGCACAAAAGTGACTGCACTATAGGCATGTGAATCTAATCAACACAAATATTTTAAGCGCTATAAATCCATCCAATCTGAGCTTCTAAAGCACAGGACACTTGCGAAATATCATTTCTTCATTGCATCATTAAAATCTGCATACATATATAATTTTCACACAATCGGTGTCCCTTTTCCAAATTGCTATTGCCTTGCCATTTTATTCGCCAAACAAGTTTGAACACGTAGGAACCTGATTCCAAAACGCTGGCTTGGTACTAAAACAAACACAAAACAAAAACATGCCTACTAAATATAAATTGAAAGAGAAGAAAAGAAAATGTAAACATCCAACAGGTGATAGATGAGTCATCGCATGTGCCTGCGCTCTCCATTGGTGTTATCAAATTAAAAACTGGGAAACATTAAAAAATATAACAAAACTTCTAAACATATACTCGATGAATAAAAATTAAGAAAACAGGCGTATTGATAAATTTGCAACCTTGACATCGCCTTTCTAGAAAGTTCCAAGCTAAAAGATTGAATTTTACCTGCGTCCAATGGTACGTTCCAATTTCTCCCCGCAAAAAGGCAATTGCTCGATAGTAGGGCCTAGTGTCGGACTAGAATTAACATCTAATCCAGAGACCACTATTGATGTTAGCATAGCAATGGATAGTAAAGACTTTTGATAGATTTTTATTACATTTAGATCAAACAATATTCCGAATATACCCATGATACGTTTTGGACCGACGACGATTGCAACGACGAAAACTGCGATTGATTAGCGCCCATTAACTCCGGTTTAACACTGCTCCGCATTACTTTTTACAAATTATCCGGGTTAATACGGGTTTTCTGTGTATGAATGCAACTAATAAATAAATAAAAATATTGTTTTCCCTTTATTTTATAATTTGTGCAGTCCGCAGCGCGACTGACGAAAACTTTTGCAAAACCACGCACTCATACAAGAACCAAAATGTCAATTAAACGTCACGGAAGCTGAAGAGGGATATACAGCTTTCCAGTTGAAAGACAGCTGCCAACAAGATACAGTTCCAATAAAATTGACGAATTTATCCATTCTTGTTCATTTCGTTGCGAAAATGGGCGGGTGAATATTGTGGTTGCGTCTCTAGGCCGCGTTCAGTATTCTTATAACTGAATTTGCAGGACGCTGTTCCGCCATCCTTATTTTTATGGGGTTTTCGATTGGGCGCTATCCGAGCCCTTTTTTGCTCACAGAGTAATTTTGATGTTTGTTTGGTACAAAAAAAAACAATTTTTTCAGATTTCAGAGCACTTTTGCGAATCTAGAGTTCTTGTCAGATTTGCTTCAGCAATACAAATTTTCAACTGCAAAGAAATGCATTGCATCGGAAGGATAAATTTTTTTTAAATATTTATGTACAAATGTTAAGAAATCAATCTGGGTGCAAATTTAAATACAAAATTTAAGCAGTGAATGCAAAATGCCAAGTGTCGAAGGCTACACAAACCGCACAAAAATATCAACACAAAAAAGAGCAAGTGACGTTTTTGTGTTCGATTAGACACGCGAAATCTGAAATCTGAAGAAGCCCAATCGAAAACCACATTACAATCATTTAGGGGTCCGATCTGCAACAAACAATTATTATAATCAGTTTAACTCGAATAAAAAACTCGAAATAATAAAACAGTTCAGATTGATACGGTAAATTAAACTGTTATATTTGTTATGCCTCGCCCTCGGATTTAGGTTCGATTCAATCTCATAAGCTTTCACTGGCTGAAGGTAAATAGAGCTGAAAACAGATTTTGGGTAGTGTCATGAGCATATGAGCATACACAATTATTTATTGGACATTTACATGCTCACTCTAATGCTTTCAGTGCCAATATGTACACAAATAGCATTTGCCTGAACTGAAGTAGAGTTTTGTTCAATGCTACAGTCGTGTACTATAAAAATGGCCTGCTCCATAATTAATACAAAAAGTGTAGCCTTATGTAGCTGAGCTGCAAAGTCATAACACGATAACTGCAGTGATCACCTGCATTCACGTGTGTACCTTACAGGTACATTATTATACAAAAGATATAGGTACCTATATTAAACTAGAAAGGGCCCTGCTGCTTATGCAAAAGTAGCAAATATTCATGTGTAATAAAAGCACAATTATCTGATAACACTCCATGGGAGGGCAATGGTGAGTGCCTTTTATCACAAGACTATTTTAAAGTCAAGTTATAAATGAAAACTACTGGGCAGTCTACGTTCATGTTTAAGTGAGTCAACAATCATGTGGGAATCGATTTTAACGCTTGTGTTAAGCTGCTGCTTTCAGCTCATGTTAGCTAAGTCTAACTTGAGTGAAGTGGATATAATTTTAAATCCGATAAACTTAAATCAACTGACATCTAAGATTTATGGCGAGCCAAATATTAAAGTTGGTCAGATGTTAAAAACAATTAAAAACTGGAAACAAAACCCTGAGGAGCTAGGAACATATTTCGAGGGCGATATTCTCCACCCAATGGGGCTAGAGAGAAACGGATTGATAACACAAAGTTTACGGTGGAAAAATGGAGTTGTTCCTGTTGAGCTGCGCGGGGAGTTTAGTAAGTCGGTTTTAAATAATATGTTCGTATATATTCCTAACACTTATATTTCAGAACCTAACGATCTGAATGTAATTAATGCAGCATTTGAAGAGTACCATAAGGTTACTTGTGTAAAATTTGTCCAACATTCTACTGAAACTGACTACATTACAATTTCAAATAAGCCAACTGGCTGCTGGTCAAGTCTTGGTAGAGTTGGGGGCCAGCAAATAGTTAACCTTCAAAGCCCAATGTGTTTTTTTAAACTGGGTACACCCCTTCACGAACTCATGCATGTATTGGGTTTTAATCATGAGCATACACGTGAGGACCGAGATGCGTATGTAACGATAGATTGGAAGAATGTACCAACTGAAACACACGGAAATTTTGGAAAGGCACTACCAAATACAACAAACGATTTCGAAGTAGAATATGATTATGGAAGTGTCCTGCACTATTCACCATACGCATTCGCTTTAGATACTTCAAAGCCAACAATCAGGGCATTGGTAAGAACTATCTCAATGAGCAACAAACTTTCCCCAAGTCTTGAAAATATTATTTTTTATTAGAAGAAAATTCGAGCTGAAAAAATGGGACAACGCGAAGGATTTTCGAGATCAGATATCGAGAAAATTTGGAAGATGTACAAATGTACAAGTCCAACAAAACTTCAAATGGATACGAAGGACAGTATATTATAAATAAATTCAGTTGAAATAAAAATTTATATCAATTTTTCTTGCTACATAGAACAACTGCAATGGTCTTTTTATCAGTTCATCTTAGAATATTTCGTAAGGTTAATGTAGCGGTAAAAGATAGCGTCCTTTCTCTTCTGCACATTGTTTCAAAGTTTTTTTTTTAAATGAGAACCAAAATCATATACTAAGTTTCCTTTATATAAAATTAAGCTTAAAATGTGCTACTTTATTTATTTCTAGTCAGCACTCTCACTGTTCCAATTCGCATTCGTATTTCTAAAGAGCAACCTAAAGCTGATTTTGACAACTACAATTTGTTAAGAAATATGACATAACGAGGACAACATAATGCAAAAAATAAAATCATCATGAACTTACAATTAAACAATAATTTCTGACCAATAAACTCAACAGTGTTTAATCAATATAGTTTCCTCAAGTCCGCAATGTTTTCTGCACGATGTCATACAATCATTCGTTCGCTATTAAATATTCAAAACACTGTAGCACTACAAGTTGCTTCACCTTCTTCTGCACCCAAAAACAGAGGAATATCGACCACCAAACCACTCTACGAAAACTACTATGAATCCCTCGGAATAGAAGCTAGTTCAACACAAACCGAAATCAAGGCAGCATATTACAAGCTCTCAATGATATACCATCCGGACAAAAACCAAGGCAGTGAATCAGCAGCCAAGAAATTTAGAGAGATCACTCAAGCTTACGAAGTTTTAAGCAATTATCGACTGAGGCGACTCTACGATAAAGGTAATCAACTCCATTTGATCCAAGATAAAACTATTTAAGTCTCTTTTGTAGGCATAATTCACACTGCGGGATCGCAATATGCCAGGGCCGAAACTAGTACACCCGGTATGGAAGATATCGAAGAGGAGGACCCACAGACAAAGTTTTACAAATCGCGTTTCAGTAAATCAAAAGTTAGCGCAACACAGGGTGGACAAAGTCCCATATACGACTTCGACGAATGGGCTAGAGCGCACTACGGTAAGTCTTTCGATCGCAGAAAGACTGCCAAGGAACGGTACGATCGCAAAACAGCTCGGGAAGCAGATCGCACGGTAGGCCTAAAGAAGGATATCAGTATATTCGCAATTGTCCTTGGCTGCGTCGTACTCTATTTGATTGTATACGCAGAGCAATCCTACGATACCCCAAAGAACATCAAACAAAAATCGGAAGACTAAAGTGTGCCGACTTTAAACAATTGTTTTGGAGAAAAAATAGCTAATTTGTATAATATAATAGTGTAGGTATTAAATTAAAAAATAAATAAATGTTGCTTCAGAACCTCCCACTCCTCTTGCGCCCAGTGTACTTGGTATCGGGTCGGGTATCTCGACCCTGTCGACGCTGACGTTCTTTCTTCGCCAAGATCCAATCTCTTGACTTTTTAGGCGGTTTGCCTCGAATATCCCTCGTCATTTCTCGCTTTTTGATGTAAGCAACCCGCTTTTCTTCCTCTTCCGATCCTAAATATGCAACTGCTATTTTAGTCAGTAGAAATAAGTATGCACAACTCTTACCCAATGCTTGTGGCATAGGTGCAACGCCGCCAGTCATGAGCACCAAAAAATACTTCTTCGCCTTTGTCGAGTTCGGATAGTCAACGACAAGGCCGCCAAAAAAACCTGCCTTCATCGCTTGCTCAGTAACCATCTCAATTTGTGCAGAATTCTCTGGATAAAACTGGAAGACTGCTCTGCCAGTTCTAGTCAAAGCAGAAAACAACGTGGAAAAGAATTTATACAGCCTCTTATGTGGTTTGTGTGAAGTTTTGTCTGCGTTGCATAGCCATTGGAGAGCAGAAATTGAAATTGCCCCATCAAAGGTACCAGGTTTGAATGGTACTCCTTGTCCCATGTCACTCAGGATTAGATCTCCATCGACTTCTCGTTCGACTGCAATGTTCAACATTGCTTCAGAAATGTCCATACCAATCCATATGTGGTTATTATCTTCCAGAACGCTTCCAGAAAGTCCGGAACCACAACCGATGTCTAGTATCAGGCTAGTCTCATCTTCTGGTAGCATTAACAGTTCTACAGCGCGTTCTGCCATTTCAACTTGGATCTCGATGATGCGTGTATTGCTGGAGTACTTCTTTGCTTCATCTTCATTGTAATACTTCGAGTGTGGGAAGAAAACAATTTTAAATAAAAACAGAATCCGAATAAATCATTTATATTATTCTTACAATTTCTGGTGGAGCTGAATGTTCTGGTCTTCTGGCCATTCTGTTCAAATTAAATTATTTGTTAAAGATATTTTTGTTAAAATTATGCATGAGCCAAAGAAAACAAAAACACGTGTGACATTGTGGTTCTTTCTCAAATGTTCCCCTAAAGTATAATTTATTTTATCCTGACAAGAAACACCTGAGCCTCTAAAACATTCTTCAAATGAGGATTAATGGCCGCGTTCCACTGCTCGCTAGATGACTAGCGGCATGTCAAACTCCATATAAAAAAAATGTACATTTTACCATTTGCGCTAGACGTCCAGCTCTTTTCAGAGAAATTTCTAAATCTAGCGCAAAACTACCCGATGCATTGAGAGAATAAACAGAAAAAATGACCTGTCAAAGGAAATCGTTCAAACGTTTACAAAATAAATATAAATACGAAGCCGAGCAAGTGTAATTGTGAGAAAATTGTTAATAAAGCGAGTAAAATAGCTATTCGGATATTGTTTTTATAATATATTGTATCATTTCTTTAGTTATAAGTGTAGTACGCTGCTCGAGCTAAACTAAATTTTATCTGGTCTCCAACTTTTTTCTCCAAACATCAGCTACGCTGTGGATAAACGTCACAGAAAACAGCTGTTCTTTGAAAAAAACTTCTTTCAAAAATTTAATTAACTCTTATTTCAACTATTTCTGATTCTAGGTACTTCTCGTCCACGTAATAATTAAAAAAGCTCATCCTTACATACTTTTCCGCAACAGAACAACAAATATACAACGATCTGACACATTTTAGCTTGAGAAAATATGCCGACCCATTAAATGGCCACGCTAAATTTTGACAGACACATGAATTACATGTTGAAACAAAAGTTTGAACATTTAGCTCGAGCTGCGTACCACGCAGCTAAATGGGTTCGCTAAGATTAAGCTCAGCTAAATTTTGGAGAGATTTTTGTAGGGGAGCGAAAATTTAGCTCGAGCAGCGTACTAAGCTATAGTGTCGAAATAATTGTTGTCAAATTTCAATTTTCCGCTGGCGATAGGGTTCTAGCGCGGACGTTCCTTCATCTGGGATATTTCATGCTAGACGTCTAGCGGGCAATGGATCGCGGCCAATGTGCTGTTGGAAGATAAGCCTAGTATGTTACACGCGCTCAAATTAAGCTCCCATACAAAAATGTTTTCAAAGATAATATTACGCAAAGCAGTTAAGCCAAGCAGTGCGCAGCAGAGACAAATCATACTGAGACCCCCAACTCACAATCCTCTTGCCGCTGGGCCCCTTAGTTTTTTTTCAAATTCGCCATTTTGTTTTCCCATCGGTGTTGTGTCAATTAAGAATCCGTGTGACATGCAAAAAATACAAAAATAAATGCTGCCAACCTCGACAACCGTGGGGAAATGTGCTAGAATTCGGGAATACCACATTTTTACATTACTGAATGCCATTGGTTAGTAATTATATGTTGTTAAAAGGCGAATAATTTCATTTCTTTGATTAATAAAACTAGCTTAATGAGATGTTCTATATACTAAAAACTTATTATGGAAAACACGGTTGCATATTTTCTGCTTTTGAATATTTTTAACTTCAATATCATGCGTAAATTTTTCTTAGAAAACTGAATAAAATTTGCTCAATATATTTCTATTTTACTTCAAATAATCTGCGTTGTTAATTTTTCATATATATTTTAAGCAAATCTCCACTTATTCCTTAAAAAAAATATTATGCACACGTAACGAATAATTTCAAATTTAACGGATAAAATTCTATGAACGCTGTCAGCAACTTTTCCCACAGCGGATGTGGCATATGCAAGGTGCGAGTGTGTTGGTGAGTCGGAATTTTTGAAGTTACGTGACATTTTTCAATACGAATTTCTATGTAACAATACAAGCGCACTTAGCATTTGTCACCCCATAAAAATATAGCTTGTAGGCTAAGTAACGGGAAATCGGTTGGAGTTGGTGATCTCAGTATTGTCTCTGGTGCGCAGTTCAAGCTTAATTTGTTAGCCAATATATCGGTATTCGCAACAAAACTTCTAACGAATGCAAATTAACAGTATGTAGAATGGTTAGTTCAACAAAAAGAAATTCGTTGTTGTTAATTTAATTTCTTTTAGAAATGGGATATTTTAACGAGGAGTAATGAAAAAGGTTTTTAAGGAGGGAACTGTAGAATTTCAAATAAAGAAACAAGCGAAGTGGTGGAGAGAAACATTGGAGAGGCGAAGTGGTGGAGAGAAACATTGAGAAGCCCAGAGATAGACTTCGGTTATCCAAGAAAAATTTGCACATGTAATCGAAGTTAATGATATTCAAACGCGGAAAATACGCAACCATGTTTGCCCTAATAAGTTTCTAGTATATAGAACATCTCCTTTAGATAGTTTTATTGACCAACAAAATCGAATTATTCGCCTTTTTACAATTTATAATAACTAACTAATGACATTCAGCAATGAAAAAATGTGGTATACCCGAACTTTATCACATTTCCCCACGGTTGCCGAGGTTGGCAGCATTTATTTTTGTATGTTTTTGCATATCACACGGATTCTTAATTGAGGAAAACAAAATGGCGAATTTGAAAATGTGTACATTTTTCTTAGATAACTTAAGAATATTTGCTCAAAATGTTTGCATTTTATTTCAACCAATCTACGTTATTCATTTTTCTTTAATATTTTAAGCAAATGTTCACTTATTCCTAAAAAAAAGTATTATCCACACGTAACGAATAATTTCAAATTTAATGGATAAAATTTTATGAACGCTGTCAGCAACTTTGCCCACAGCGGAAGTGGCATATGCAAGGTGCGAGTGTGTTGTGGAGTCGGAATTTTTAAAGTTAGGTGACATTTGCCAATAGGAATTTCTATGTAACAAAACAAGCGCACTTAGCATTTGCCACCCCATAAAAATATAGCTTGTAGGCAAGTAACGGGAAATCGGCCGAAGTTGGGGTCTCAGTATTGTCTCTGGCAGTGCCCTCACGCAAAGTCTTCAACACGATAGGTGCGCCAAAGCTTAGGCATTTTAATATAATTTCTGCTGGGATATTATTCCCTTCGGTGTTAGAGGCACTGGTGTAAATAGAGGGGAAATATAGTCTTTCTGAACACACCATATGGGATTTGTCGGCCCAAGCCAGGGGAACATGTGATTTTGACAGTTGCAGTCGATTAGTCGTTTGTTTTCCTTTTTTTTATTTCATAACGATTTCGATTTGCGAAAAGTATAATCAAGACTGGCTATTATCGTATTATTCATTTCAAATTTAAAGTAAACCAAAACCCAAACCCATGGCTCACATTATGCGAAGATTCATTGTACCTACTTTGCACAAGTAAGTACAAATAATAGGAAACTCAAATCATTGGCTTTTAACGAGAATTATTACAATCTACAAAATTTAGAGTTAACTGCGTAAGGCACTTATCAAACAACAACAGCCAATATGCCGAATCTAAACGGAATGCAGAAAACCTAAAAATCGATATGAGCGATTCTTGCATTAAGCGTCTAGAAGAGATTTGCAAAAACGGATCGTTCCTACGCATTACAGTCGAAGGAGGAGGATGCTCAGGATTTCAATACAAATTCGACTTGGACAATAAACGGAATGACGATGATCTAACATTTGGCAAAGAGCAGGCACAAATCGTCATAGATACTACGTCGCTAGAGTACTGCTCTGGCGCAATTGTAGACTATCACACCGAGCTCATACGTTCGGGCTTTCGAATTATCGCAAATCCAAAAGCCGAACAGGGTTGCTCCTGTGGATCTTCGTTCTCAATAAAGCTGGATTAAATTGTTTGAAATGGGCTGTGTAACAAATGTGCGTGCGTTAGAAAATAAGAAATAGAAAAAGGTCGTGTATATGATTTTTATTGAACATTAATAAAATTTTATTAATATAATAAATACACATAAAAAGTATTCTTTTTGCTTTAAGTTACAATTACTATGTATATACAAATGTATTTATGCGCGAACATAAATTATTGCGTATATAAATATGCACGTATGTAAATATTTAGGTTTTCTTTGTTATTCCATTTTTTTTTTTTTGTTAAGAAAAATAATCGCTATATAACTTTAGAAACAGAAGAGAAAAATACATATATTCGAATTGTTGCTCCGTTTCCTATTTTAGAAAATATATAGATAGGTAGGTATATATGTATTTGATTTAAATATTCATTTAGTAGTTTAACATCGCACAACAATTTTTGCTTCTCTTCAATTTTGTAACTCAATGCATACATTTATTAAATTTATTTACTTGTTTGTTGCCTTCCAAAGAAGGCAAAAAAACATAAAATGTCTCCTAGTATGTATTTTTTTTATTGTTTATTGAGAATTAATTCATTTACACGAAGCCAGCTGTTCGCTCAGACTTATAACTTGCTCCGTAAGAATACTAATTTGCTCTTCATAGTTGAAACGAGTAGTAGCCTGGAAACGGGATAAGTTGATTAAAATACTTGCGTACTAACAGCAATGTTTACCAAATCTTCTTCGAGTGTTTGTATTGTTCGGCCAGCGACTATCAACTCGCTTTCTTTTTCTTTAATCTCCTGTGAAGAGTTTTCTAGGCATGATTGCAAATGCTCACTCTCCACTTGGTAGGAGGACAAACGAGACTCTGACATACATTTGGTCTTTAAAAGATCTTCAAACTTTTTGGAAAAGTTGTTAAATATTAGTTGTTCCTTGATGGTTGTTAGTTGCGTGTTATTATCAATTTGTAGGCTGCAAAAAGAAGGACAGTCTTTTAATTACTACAATTACTTAAGCAGTTTGTGCGAAGAAATGTTTCCTTTGTAGGTGCTTTGCCACTTCAGTGAGATGAGGTAACACATTTAATAGGCCGTTTATTTTATGACACACGACGCCATGCTATAATCGACGGGATATAAAGCTTCTATCGGTGGGTGATGTTCAGCATACCTGTGTACAAGAAAACCTGGAATTATTAAATCAGTTGAAACTTACCCCTTCGTATCACTTCCAACAGCATTATTAGCTGCAATCACAGTCAAACCAGTCGCAGCTGAGCTGCAACAACTTCCAGTGGCCACCAATGGTCCATTGTATTGCTGTTTCTCCTTAGACAATCGAGACATTTCAATTGGGAGGGAATCACTTATCCGTGAGATCTCGTATTGAGTTCGCCAATGTGAGACCTCCTTCTCTAAGTACGCAATTCTTTCCTCGCTTGATATGGAAGAGTTGGTCGCGGTATGCAGCGGAGTGTTGTCACTCCCAGATGCACTGAGTGCATCCTCACTTCCAATCTAAAAGTAAATCGTTACTCATATTCTAAGCAAAATATGCCTATGGAAGTTGTTACCATGCTAGCTGCGTCAACAAGTTTCGATTCTAATTCCGAGACTCTGGTCTGCAACAAGTCTATTTCTTTGCGCAACCGTCTTTCAATTTCCGTATTGTCAGTGTTTCGTTTTTCTAATTGTTTTTCAAGCTCGTCTATACGCTCAGCGTGCATTTGAACTTCTCGATCTTTATCGTCGATCTATAGGCAAGCGATTATTAGTGCTTTAGAAATTTGTTCGAGTTCGCTTACCAATGAAGTTAGCTCGGCATTTTCAAGAATTTTTTTTTGCAACTCCTCGAATATCAGCACTTCTTGTGTATTATCAAAATAGTCGGCGAATCTAGATGTGGCACTGGTCGTTTCTTGTTGACCAGCTGATGCACTGGATTTGGAAGCATCAGACTTTTGATTTTTGTTTGACTTTCGATTCTCTTTTAAGGCGATATCATCTTGAAGCGATGCCACTCGTCGCTCCAACTGTTTATTTCGAAAGCCCAAACTGTCTACTTCCTGCTCTGACCGGCGTAACGAAGTCTCCTTCTGTCGAAGCGATTCGCGGAGGGTGGAGTTCTTGCTTTGTTCTTCAAGCACTGCTGTTTTTAATACACTGGCTTGGGCTCTAAGCTATACCGAATAGAAGGATTTATTGATTAGTACTTACCTAAAGCTGGGGGCGTATGTACAAGAATATGACTAAAATTGAAGTAGGTACCTTTGAATATTCACTTGCTAGTTTTCGGTATTTCGTTTCCAGCGAGTTACTTTCCATTTTCTTGTCTTTGATAATTGTTTTCGTATCGCAAACTCTATGAGTAATGGCAAGTTATCGAATGGAGATAGCAGAGACAGACAGCCGCTTCTTTGTGGTTTAATATATCATGTCGATGTCGTATTTTTGCAGATGATCGCAGCTAGTTGAAAAATATTTGCTCTAAAGAACATCACCCAAACTGTGGTAGTCCTATGAGTAGGCTTATGATGTTTCTTTATCTTTTGATGGTATGTATTGTTGCCTATATTATTTACCAAATAGACTTTCCTATTTATTATTAATGCATAAATAATGAAATTGGACCACAGAAACCGTGGTATCCATTGTATTTCCAACTGACTAGCTGAGCCTGAGTGGGAGAAAAAATGTATGGGATTCGGAAATGTCAAATCGGCTAGAATGAGCTTCAGGTGTTAGGAAGTAGATGGCATTTCGAATGCATTCACCTACAGGGTGATATTGTGTTATACAATTTATGTCATTTTCAATCGAACTGCATTTGTTCAATATTTCAGAATTTTCCAGCGATCGTAATTTGTTGCTTTTAATTCGGTGTGTTTATTTGACATTCAGCTTTTTTGGAATTGTAATTTGTGTCTTTAAAATGTCAGTCCATATAAATCATACGTTGATGTCCTATTGCAGCAGCTAATTGAATACAATTTTTTCTATTTTGGTGTTAGTAAAAGAAGATGTAAATCGCGCTGAGAAATCGAGCTTCACAAAAGATCTTAATCTGAAAACGGTTTCGGTGAAAAAAGAAAAACAGTTGTTTTCTAAAGCAGAAAAACTGCTCCAAATCTTAAAATTTCCGAAATCTATATACGTTTCTATCAAAATTAACAGAAAAAGAGTAATAATTGTTAAAACAAGTGTTTACACTTGATATAAATTCGTCATGACTTCAGCCATCACCATATGTGTAGTAGTAATATAATAAATAAACAATAAATACCAAAAGCAAAAATTTCCCCCAAAGTTTGAGTAGACCTTCACAATAAAATGTATTATTCCCCACCCTGTAAAATAAAATGCTTTCAGGCGAACAGTGGTGAAGTTGTTTGTCGATTTTGAATCACAGTTTTCTCTTTCACTCTTTCGATTCGTTCACAACACTAACGTCAAACATTTCTTTCCGAGAGTTTTTTTGTGGCCATTTTTTCATTCCTTGAAGTAGCGTTTTAAAGAATTTTTTATTATATTTAAAAATATAGCTAAAGTAAAAGCATAAAAAGAGAATGCAAGTGTTACATACCTGCGATAAACTTAAAATGTTTTATTAATTTTCTATTTTGTTTCTCCATAGGGCTAGAGACCGGTCTGCATCCCCCGAAGCCGAAAAAGAGAAGGAGAAGAAACAAGTGAGCCGTGGACGGGAGCGCGATCGAAGGCGCCGCGGTTCAGCTTCTAGCAGTAGCGATAGTAGCGCCAGGTAAAACAGTGTAGATATTTTTTAGACTTTAAAGTTGATTGTAATTTGACCAAAAAATTGTCTAAGCGGCGTGTCTATCTTCCATCTAGCATTTTGTTTTCTGGTATGTTACATGCTAAGGGCCAATGTTCGAGGGACAGAAATAAACTTCACAGGAACGGTAACCCAAACAAACATTATTTTATACGTTTGTATGGAAACCATTCCTGTAAATAAAATGAACAACTATTCGTAATGATAAAGCAAGCGGCCATATTGAATGTGCACATCTGCCTATGTTCCCGGACTCTAAACAAAAAGTAGTTTTTTTTTAATACAAGTAGGAACCGTCGGATTTATGCCTTATCCAGAAACAAGTTATTGGTTGATTTGTCGATAGACCCGATCTTCCTTTGCTTTGCTCAATTTTATATAAGCTGATTCAGTACCAAAACGTAGTCCCAATCTGGTGGATAATGCCAAAGAGCTATTAAAGCTGCAGTTTTTCGTACTGCGTTGTTTTTCTGATATTTGCAGGACCGCCAATTTTCCAATGTAATAATTGGCGTAAGACCATACATTCTGTTTCCCTAGTTGTTTAGCCTCACGAACCTACGTTATTTACAATTTTGTTTTACTTTTAATAAACGCTTTTGTACCATAATACTCAATTTAAATTTAAACAGCTCCTCAGATAGCAGCTCATCTCGTAGCAGCTCGGAATCTGGATCGCGTTCCAGTTCATCAGACACTTCGTCATCAGGAACGTCGTCGTCTAGTTCCTCTAGTGGTACTGATCGCGGCCGTGCACGTAGGAAGAGCGCATCTCGCTCAAAATCTCCGGCCACAAAGGCGCCAGTGCGCAAGGAATCCAAAGAACGCGATACAGCTCGTGCAAAGGATCGGCCTCGGGATGACGACCGCAACAAAAAACGCAGTAAGACTCGTTCAAAAGAGAGGGTACGTTCTAGATCTCGCAGTGGATCACGGTCACCGCGTCGCAAGCGTCGCGAACGTTCCCCAACACCCAAGCCAGTACGCATCCATATTGGCCGATTAACTCGCAATGTTACAAAGGAACATGTTATGGAGATATTCAGTTGTTTTGGAGAGGTTAAAACCATAGAGTTTCCAACTGATCGCTTTCATCCGACCTTTGGACGTGGAGTTGCCTTCATTGAGTTTGCTACATCCGAAGAGTGTGAAGCCGCAATGAAACAAATGGATGGTGGACAGATTGACGGACAAGAGATAACAGTCGCCCCTGTTCAACCGCTAAAGGCTCGTCCGCCAATGCGCCGAATGTCGCCCATGATGAGACGAGGACCACCACCTCGTTGGCGTTCACCATTTCGCTTCAATCGGATTCGAAATCGTTCACCGCTAAGGCGCAGAAGCCCTCGTCGTCGATCCCGCAGTCCAATCCGCAGACGAAGGCGCAGCAATAGCTCCGACAGTTCACGTTAAGAAATAATTAAACACCCATTTTACAAGTAAAATATGTTTACCATTCATTTTATTCGAAAAAATAAATAAATAAATCAAATACTTTGTCCCACTCATCTATTCCTGTTTTACTACCAACATCATCGATGTCTTCTTTTGAATTTAGAGTACTGCGGCTGCTACTGTAACTCGGTTGAGTTTGCCTATTTG
This sequence comes from Cheilosia vulpina, assembly GCA_916610125.1. NCBI lineage: Eukaryota > Metazoa > Arthropoda > Insecta > Diptera > Syrphidae > Cheilosia > Cheilosia vulpina. The sequence continues at coordinate 1,536,574 of OU744276.1, forward strand.
CGTTTCTGATCATAGTCATCCCTTTCATTCTACGGCATTATTAGACCTCTAATACAGGGATTGCTTCATTCCGATCAGTGGGTCCTTGTATTTTAAGCACAATTCAGAAATCGGTTGTGGAAAATAATAATTTCATTTCTGCCTTCCCCCCCGATCAGCCTTATCGGTGTGGAACGTCAGGGCAAACCAAACCGCTCTACAATGTATTACAGAAGAATATGTACTTTATTTTAACACTGACTACAAATAGAGCCAAGTAAATTTACAAATTAATACAAACATCAAGCCCGAACTGGTAAGTCTCAAAGAAATGCACCCCACATCTGTATATACAGCTAAACAAAGTCTAACTTTTGAGAGTTCTTGGCACACAATTTTACATGGAACATTAATTTAAATGAATAAAAGTACAATTTGGTGCCGTAAGAGGACACCCATCCGGATGATAGGTCTGGAAGAAACACACTCGTTTCTTGATTGTAAGTTTGGCCGTGCTAGTGCTTGGATCCATGGGTCTTGGACGACGAATCTGTACAAAGTCCTGGGGAAGGAACTCGAACACTTCGTGCTTGTTTTTGAGTAAAGTTTTGATGCCTCCGCACTCGGATTTGACGTTCCTTAGGTCTTCCTGAGAGAGATGTTGCACGATTTCTTTGATTGTTCGCTTTTCGCCTGCATTCCAACTGGTAGAGCTGCCTGCTTTTTCCGGACCGATTAGATAATAGAAAATCTTCTGAACCAGCCGGTTTATTATATCGCCATCGATTTGTGTGCAATTGCGGACGGGTTCAACTTTTTCTCGTAGTTTCATAGGATTGTCGTCCATCTCTGCTGTTAGGAACTCTTGGATCCCAGAGCAGACTGAGTCGTGACTTGATTCGCCATAGGTTCTAGCTATACCTATTATGGCTATCCGTTTGGTGCTTGGAATCTTAAGACGATCTCGTAGCGTAAGGAAACCACACTTTTTCGAAATAGTTTCCACGTAATTCAGGAAATCATTGTACGAACTCACATTCGAGTGTCGACGTTGGAATTTCTGTCCAGAGAATTCAAACGGACAACAGGGCAGCAGGAAATATTTCATTCTTGAAGATCCAAGGGCGGCCATTGTCGGGATCCATGCCGACAACTCATCCGAGTGGTTGCCAATAATCCAGTCGATTTCCGGAGGCACCTTGAATTTACTGGGTTCGATCGTTTTCTCATACAGTAGCGTTGTTTTCGGGAAGAGACTCCATATTTTACGACTCCTTACGTCGTAGCCGCAGCCCCTGAAGCCCTCTTGATTGAGGATGTAGACCAACAGGCCATTCCCACAACCAAGATCAGCAAACTGTTTGGGATAGCAATGGTGTTCTTTCCATAAACAAATGAGATATGCTGCTATAGCCAGGTCCTCATAAACGAATTTAAGCGGATCTGTACTTTCTTCCCAGATCTGCAAGAAACAAAAATACCATAGTGCATGGACTAAGCCACGGGACAACAAAATTCACTCACATCAACAAGTGCCCTAGAGTACTTGTCCTTTAGTTGTTTATACAAGGTGTTGTAATATTCCACATCAATCAGACGGAGGGACTCAAAAGCATTTTCAGGTCGCTCTGCGCAATTAGCCCATTTCAAAAGCTTCGGCTTTAGCACATAGTTGATCCACCTATCGGGTTCGTCTTCCTTTCGCCGATTGGTCAGTGAAGTTACGACTAGCTCCCCGTCATTGAACGCCACTCGAAAATCATCACATGTCTTCGACATGAGGGTGCATGTGTATTGCGTATTCACAAAGTCTGCAAAAAGTACATTCTGTTGAAGGATGCATAATGGTACATCCATTTACACTCACCGACGATTCCCACTGCTATAATATGCTCGTCATCATCTTTTGTTAAGAACTTCATGGATATCATATAGCCTTCGCATATGTCCATACCCATACTGTCGTAAGAACTTAATGCCTTAAGCACGTCTACTTCCGTTGATTCAACGGTTTTCAATTCCGTAAGAGAAGACTCATCATCAGTCTCCTCCTCGTCGTTTGACTCAATTTGAAAGTTAACTTTGGCCATTCCCTCGAGTATCTGATTCACTAATACGGTTTTGCAAGCAAATATTTTCTTATTCACTGCATGGTAGTTCTTTATCAGAATGGAAATGGATTTCCAGAAATCACTTAAATCCATGTTAATGTCCATGTTCGTGTCTCCGAAAACGATACACGACCGCACGAATACACACTTTGCAACAAATTGCAACTTATTGCAAGAAATGTCAAAAAGAACAGTGTGGCAAGGTCACAATAGTGACACCGAGACGTTAACCGAGACCGAGCTCACAATTGTAGTAGTAGATACCAAAGCAGAGACAACTCAATTGTCCTCTGTACCAAAGTGTGGGAAGTAACGGATATCCGATTATATTTAAAAGTGGATTTATACTTCCCTTACATCTTCTCGGTAAATATGTTTTTCCAGATTTGTTCATCTAGCAGCAACCCCTCCAATGATACCGTATAACAATAATCGTCGGGACGATATCGTTTTTGAAACTTTGATGACCATAAGTTATATTCTGCCAAGTCTGTGCAAGACGATACCTCTTTAGCTATCGCGCAAACGCTATGATAGTCCGCCGATTATTGAGTTCCGTGAAGCAAATGTTCAATCGTCAAAACGATATCGTCTGGACGATAGACGATTATTGAAGTTTCGTGAAGCAAAGCTATCGTCGAAAAGCTATCCTATGGCGATAATCGACATACGGAATGAGTGCCCTCTGAATTTTTTTCACTATCGTCAGCTTTCATTACATTTGTGGAAAATGTATTGGACTAAGGTCTCAAACTCGTAATTTTGGCACTTAGTTGCTGCTTTTGGTGGTCTATCGCTTCGAAGATAATCGTCTGAAAAATTACGGAATGAGTGCCCTGGCAAAATTAACAACCAAATAGCATAGCTTGGTTTTTGATAATAGCGGCAAATCCTTCAACTGAATATGTGGTTGTAGCAGCTTCACTCATCATTCGTCTCTAGTTCGAATTGTGCCACTTTAGTTGGGTTGTTCCAAGCATTTCTGGGGGTCAGTGCGGTTGGTTTTCCTGGACAGTTAAAAAGGTGTTGTAAGTCGTGCAGGCCGCCGTTGCAGTTTGGACATTTATTCTCAATTTTGGGGTCCAGGCGAGCCATGTAGTTGTTAAATATGTGGCACCAGCCCAAGTTGTCCTGGTTGGTCGTGGGAGTTGTTTATCTTCAGTGGCAATTAGTGGGGCTCTTCCGTCGAGCACTACATTTGCTGGCGATCGCGTAGGTTGCAAATGTCTGTCGAATGTGCTTTTTGCCTTCAGTGTGCTGCTGTTCTAAGTTGAGGTTAGGTTGTTGTATGAGGTGGTCTATATCTCCTTGGAAATCTGTGATGCATCTTCGTATATTGTGAAATGGCTTAGGGGTAGAGATTAAATTGTGGTTGGTGTGTAGATGACAGGCCAGTTTAAATTATTTCTGAAAGCATGGTTGCATTTTTATCAGGAGCATCATTGTCTCCGTGTGTAGATGGTCGAAATGAGGTGGCATCCTTTGATGGTACGCAGTGCTGTGTTTTGGCTTACTTGAAAGTGCTTCCAGTTGGTGTCGCTTACTTCCGGGGTCCACATGGGTGCAGCATAGTTGAACAGGAATCGACCGATCTGTTGAAGTAATAAACAACCACACGGTAATACTGTCAACCAGAGACAAAACTATGATTTGTCTATGCTTTCAACTGTCGCCTAGAAGACACAACCCCTCAACAGATGAGAGCAGATGTATATATAGATACTGAATATATCTATCCTTTGTTTTTATTTAAATGCAACTGCTATCCTAATTTCTCTTTACTTAAACCAACGCGTCTTTTGTGAATTCCTTTAAACTGAATAAAACTTATTTTACTTTTGCTACTCTAAAACATTTATTCCACTTCACGATCGCTTTGTATGTGGCTATGACTGTTTGTTTGTGTTTACCCCACGAACTTCTGGATAATGACTTAATGTTATTTTTAACTGCGTGTGTCGAGAAGCTGAACATGTTGTGGGTATACGTCTTCCGGCTATTGATATGTCCAGTTCAAGTCTCACTTCTTTCGTCTGATTGTAAACAGTGTTGCAGTGGATTCTTCTGATGATCTCTGAGGATCTTGCGGTCCTTGAAGATTGTCCCTACCGTTCCTAGACATGCGTTGATCGATGCGAAGAGGTCTTGAATGTTGGCACCTGATGCTAGGCTTGTGCAGTCATCTGCATATGAGATGAAGTTTATGCCAGCCGGTGGTGGTGGCAGTTTCGAGGTGTGATAGTTGAAGAGAACTGGGGACATGACATGCGCATGACCAGAGCCAGTAAAACAATTTTTTTCCTGTTTAAATGTGGGTATACATATATTTTTAATTTTAGCATTATTTTCTCTTAAATAGAGTGCACAAAACGCGACAAAATAATATTGAATTAATGCAATCAACAAAATGAATTCAAAAAGAACTAAAAATGATGTAAGAGGCTACCAGTACTTTACACTTAACTATAACAAACAATAAGAATGGTATAACAACAATAAAACAATAACCTTACAATTTATTCATATTCAATTTTTTCTCGCACAACTTCTTGATATGCGTCTGATTTGTGACCTCGGCTTGGCGCAAAATCTTGCGAATATCATTCAAGCGATTGTGTTGTATTGCCAACAGATAGGCGGCTTTCAGTTGTCCGATAAATATGTGACTTGATATTCGTAGCTCGACGCTGCTTATCCTCTTTGCGAGATTGTCCAAACTAGTCTTAACTTCTGGTTCATGATTATTGGTTGCTGAGTTGACGGCAATTGTGAGAATTTCATCAATTTCTCGGCTGGTTGTGCCGTTGTTGCCCGTTATGCAACTGAGGAGCTTTTCAACTTCAGTGAGTCGGTTGTTGCGCGCTAGATAATTGGCAGTTGCACAATACACCTTCATGTATGGTAGTTTATAGTTTTGAATGATGCTGGCATGGAAGAATGTACAAATTAGTGATTGTAGAAGAATAGGAAGAAATTTAACTACGCACCGATAGGCTAAGCCGAATCCCTCCTCTATGTTCTTGCCGCTGAGCAAGACCAAAATACAAATCTGAATCTTCTCCTGGACAGAATCGAAGAGAGTAGGGAGGTTAACAGAATCCATGCGAATCTGAAAAGAAGAAGAGTTCAAATCAATGTGCGACAAGTAAGGAAATTATTGATGCCGACCTGTGTGAGGATGTGCTCAGTGATTAATCGACCGTCGCCCAATGACTGCTCTCGCTCGCACTGCGCCAAGAACTTAGTAACATCGATTTGCCTGAGGATTGTGTTTATGTGTGCATTCAAGCATTTCGCATCCATTTGCATCAGAAAAGAGCTATTCGTCGGTTGCCGCTTGCGGTCGACGTTTATGTTTTCCCACTGACACAACTCGAGTTCGGATTGCAAATGACGATGAGCGTTACGAAGGTGAAAGGAGTTGTCGTGCAACTGCTGAAATGTCTGACAATTCGCTGAATAGAACTTGACGCACGTCATACTTGCGCGCACAGGATCTTTAAGAAGTATTTGCAGTTCGTACAGACAATTGAACAGGTTCTTAGTCTCGAGATAACGACAAGTGCCAAGGACAACTTCCTTCCACACAACCAAACGTTCGTCGATCTCCAGCATATTTTGGATAAGTTCACTGACCGAGCCAGTCTTGAGGAACACCAGAAAGATGTGATGGATGAAGATGTCCACATCCTGTCCCTGAACTAAGAAATACCTGAGCGCCGTGTTGACCTCTTTGTGACGAATGAAAAAGTTAATTATATCAAAATGGGACCCATACGTGAACACGTAGTGAAGGCACTCCTTGTACACTAATGATTGCCGCAAAATTTGTCTTTTATTATCGAGAGAGTGCAGAGTAATGTTTTCATTATAATGGCCCTTGCTCAGCTGCTTCAGGTGGGCCAGTGAGTTCAGTATGTTCGTGGCGGGCTCATGCAGTGGAATGTATTCGCGACGCTTCGACATCATAGACGCGAGCGATGTGTTGGAGTTGCGAATGATAGATGCCCTCGCAAGTGTTTCCGGCTGCGGTTTGGAATACGGGAAAGATTCTATGATTTTTAGCACTTCCTGCAGCAGAGGTTGACTTCGATTAGGCCGTTTGATTGTCGCAATGTCGATTTTGTTATGAAAGTCCACTTCTGTATCGTTGGAGATTATTCTGGTGATCGCTACATTTTCTTGTTCTGTGCAAAGTTTTGTCATACAGTGCGCAAACTTATCCCTAGCGGTTTCAAAGCTCCCTGCTCGCAGGCAGGCCAATCCGTGCGCAGCCATTACACCGGCTGTTGGGAAACCACATTTCCAATGGATCTCCAGTGCCAACTGCCACTTCTCCACATGGACTAGCGAATCGGCCAGCTTTCTTAGATTGTGATTGTTGAGTGGGCCAGCGGGGATGAGCGCTTCGCAACCATTTTGAACAACTGACATAATGATGTCCGAGTGTTCGCGGATTGTTTCTACTTCAGGAGGTCCTCCACGTACCTAAAACACATATAATTAGGTAAAAAATAAAACTGTGCTACTACTTACCTTCGCAGCCAAGGCCAAGCAGTTCATCATTTTCGCGATGAGCTCATAGTCTACCTCCGGGTTGGGCACCAGCAATTTTTCCAACTTCCCGCAATGGTACAGCAACAAGTCGACACACTTTCGGTTGTTGCTATGATAGGATAGGATTGACAGACACAGCGCCACACTAGGAGCATGTTCATAGCAGAATTCTTCACGCAACAGCTTGTCATGGGTGATGTTCCCGCTGAGTTTCCACCTGGTGTCTCCTTCATCGTGCTCGGTGTACTTGATCCGCCACTCGGCCACTGCATTCGGTGACTTAGCTGCACTGCTTTTGGACTCGTGTTCCTTTGTCTGCTTTATGCAATCACTGCACACTCTGACTGCCACATCTTCGTAGAGCTCAGGAATCTGCATGCGATTGGAAGAACATGCAAAACAAACTACCCTCCCGCATCGACGACAGTGATGACGTCTCATGAGCATGGTAAACACTGCTCGCCGACAGCACATACAATGTGCAGCCTCGGAATCTTCCACCCACTGGTCCTTGGTTGGAGGAATTTTGGGCATCACAAATGCTCCGCAAAGAGAGTCTAAGGAGGCCATGTCCGTTGATTGGGAAACTCGTTCCGATGATGTGGTCATTTCTCGAACTTGGTAGTCCAGCGCTTTAGTAGCGTATATCCGCAGCAGCAGATCCACGCACTCCAGCGTGATCACGTGGTCTTTTTGGTACAGATTGAAGTTGAGCAAAATGAAGGCCGAACTACTCTCGTTGCCCAACGTAAAGTTGACGGAGTTCTTCGAGTGAATGTCGTAGATATTTCCACGCTTGTCGAAGCAAAACTTGCACAACGATCCTGCAGCTGAACGATCAAGTTGATTATCCTCGAGTAGTGGCCGAATGGAATCCAAGACCTTGGCGAGGCCCTTGAACTTGGCGTTCATAATGAACTGCTCGACGATCAACAGTGGCTTGTTTAATAGGTTCCAATTCTGGTCACGTTCGTCAGCTGTTAGCTGTTCAAATATTCTCAACGAGACCTTATAATTTCTCAAGTTGGCTGTATTACGAACGTGTTTGCACAGAAAATCAATCACGTAGTTGAGCAAACTGACTGAACGAAACTTATCCTTGTGAGCGTCGTAAAAGTGACAGACTTCTATGGTTGGGAACGTCTCAATTGTCTGCAGTAAGTGCCAGTCGATGTATTCGTCCAGCCCCACTAAAACATCGAGGAAGGTGGCAAAGAAGGACCGCATCTGGTGGGCAAACGAACTCGCCAGCTTTACCACGTTACACCACTCGTAGCAAAGCTTGAATTGGTGCTGGGAAAGAAGTTTCTCGAGAATCATGTTCGGTGTTTTCAGACCAAAATCGTAGGCCTGCGGCCACGATTCCAATTCGAGCACTGACGATACCTTGGAATAGATGTTGATGTCTTCTAAAGTTCGCTCCAAGTTCGATCTTAGATCTTCGTCGATATGCTTGGCGTCGCGATGCAGTAGAGTACTTTCAATCAGATCTTTTGCTAGACGCGAACTTGGTACTCTGGTGAAATTTCTGTAGATTAACGATGCTCTAACGTTTATGCTGGCTATATGGGCAGCGAGATATACGTATTTTGTGTCCTCCGAAATGAGGTCAGCGATAATTCGGTCTTTTTCGTTGTGGTAGACTCTTGGGTCTGTCACTTGCTCCTGACAACTGTGCAAAATATCGTAGATGGCTTTCTTCTTCTGCAGTTTGCGTATGCGCTCTTTATCCAGTTTATTCGAGAGAATTGCAGCGATAAATTCGTTGCCATTGTAGATCTCCGACAAACACTTAACGCTGGAGAACTGCACAAACCGCTGCAGATATTCGTCATTCATACACTGACTTTGAGGTGATCTCTTGATCTTCTGCAAGAGATACCCAAGCAGGGCGTTCTGACTCGATATGTAATTGAAAATAGACTGGTATTTATCTTCGGTAATCTTGTATCGACGATCCTTGCGCTCCTTTCCGCATATTTCGGGACAAATATTTAATGCGATCACATGGATCAGATTGAGGTTAAGCGCAACCACCTGTGGCTCGATTTCCAATGGCGTCAGGTTCTCCTCAAAGATCAGTTCGCCAATTATGTCGCTGGGATCGAATTTCAACAGAGCACCGGTTTGGAATTCGATATTCTTGTCCCTCATCTGCAAAAATTTCGACAGGTTTCCAACGTACGACAGAAATCTTATGAAATAATTGCACTTGGACTTGAGATCGGTAAAGTCGTTGACTAGGACCTTTAGATCGTCGATTCGTTGTACATCCGCCTCGGATTTGTAAAATATGTTCTGAAAGATTCTTCCGCGCTGCAGTTCTACAGCCAGTTTCTTCGGCTTGAACGAGTAGAAACTATTGCAAAGCATTTCCTTTAGACCGATATCTGTTCGGTTTATGGTCTTTATCAGTCGCATGCATTCACAAATGTTGTCCAGGAAATTGAGGCATCCCATTTCGGTGGGCAGGCTCGACTTTGCTGTCAGCGACGATGACAGTTTCGGAAGCTTGCCCATTCTGCGTATCACCGGTATCACATTCGCAGTAATATCGTAGTTTATGTTGAGGTTTAGTATGAGATCGGCCGCAATAACAGCCTGAATATTCGATCCCTGGTAATGCAGCAGGAATGGATAGTTATTCGAGTACTTTTCCAACAGAGCTTGAAATTCTCCGCCGAGCTCAACGGTGTTTGCGTGTGCGAAGTTATCAATGATACTGATTATCTTTGAGGCCTCGAAACCTTTGGCTGCGGCCTTTTTTATTTGCTCGACTGTTGCCTGAGAATCTGCTGTGTTGATCTCCTGATGCAAGTAGTTCTCGTAGATAGTTTCCAGCTTCTTCTTAACCTGCTGTTGGTTTTCGACAAAGTTCAGCTCGCGGTCTAGCTCCGTATTGCGCAGGTTAAAGGTCTGTGGGGCATGAGTGAATTGTGTGTAAAAATGCGCGAATAAGAGAAAATATTCATATATAATATCGTTACCTGTATTATGTACTTGACGTCATTGAAATTCTTCATTGCAAGTGCCATTATGGCCAGATTCTCTGGTGTCGCTAGCATATTGGGAATGATACTGCGGCGATTTGTTATCTCAGCCAATTCGTTCGCTTTTATATCTTTAGCTGCCATCCCGAAACCTATTCGGTGCTGGTCGCCTCCGCCGAAAGTTGCCCTCCTGCGTTTTCTGGCCTTTCGTCTTGTTAAGCTGGCGTAGTTGCTTCTCTCCTTGCTCTCGTCGTCGCTGCTTGTCTTTTCGATATTTTCCCTATGCAACTGTACCAATTGCAGCAAGTCTTCTGGTTCCATCTGGAAGCTGCCCACATCGGTGTCGGATATCTTTTCCAGTACCGAATATTTCCACAGACCGTCGTTGATGCATTCCATGATACGCGTAAACCGTCGCTGGATTCGCTCCGAGCAAGTCTTATACTCCTCGCTGTGGAGTTTCTTCGTGATGAAGTTTTTCAAAAAACTGAATATGCACTTGAGAGCGGCTCCTCGGCAAATGAATCCATGGCGACAATTACCGCTCTCAGTATGTGTGTCACCGTCTGTGCTAGATGGGGATTTCTTCCTTACGCCCACAATATGGGGCGACAAGTCAAGGTGTTCCCATCGCAGGAAGACCAATTGGAAGATATCCTCTATAAGATTGCAGAGAACGTCTATATTTTTCATTTGGCGCAGCATTACTTTGACACGGTTAATCTTCTCTTGGGAGAAGTGGCTAAAGTGTTCAGACGTTTTGTTTTGATTGATTATTATTTCGTAGATTGCGGCCAAAACGAAGAAGTAAGTCAGTGTTTCCAGCTCCAAGTCCCTCATCTGCTTGAGCACAGTCGATTGGCTCTCGAATAAATGGTTGTTTTCGATCACTTGCCGGATCTCTTCGTATCCAATGAAAATGATGTTCTTGTGCTCGTAAATGAAGGGAAGAATACCATTCGTCTCGACAAGATGTTTAATCGGAACCAAAGAGCTGCTGTATTTTCGTAAGAAGTGAACACTGCTATCCAGCCGTCGGAAGTCGTAATAGAATAGTTTTTGAATCTCTGAAGCGAGTTGCAAGTCAAAGGATTCAAGCATTTTCTGGAGATTTCCCAGTTCCTCTATGGACTGGGATGCTAAATTAAATTCGTTTGCAACTTTGGCAAGAATCATCGCGTTTCGCATGCAGCTGTCAGTGACATCAGCGAAATTCTTCTGCTTCTGAACAGCTAAGCTCACAAAGTGCGAATTGTTCCTAACCGTCTCATAGAGAATCAAGTCATTGGAGAAATAATCGACTGCTTTGTTTGTATATGCGCCATACAAAACGGAATAGAGGTCAAGGGAGCCTTTAGCTAAGAGACTTATGTAAAAGCTATCACCGACTTTTCTTCCAACTTCCACCATTTTATGAGAATAATCTTTTAAGAGATGTTCTGGCAAATCCAAATTGGCTATGAAGTTGGTGAATCTAAGCATACCCTCTTCGTCGGTGGCGTTTTCTATGAACATTTGAAGGGCTAAACATTTCGAACTGGTAACACATTTAAGTCCCTGTGTTTGGTTTGCAACGAAGTCTAACAACTTCAGACAGGGATACGGATGCTGATAAATGTACTTTGCTAAAGTTGTATGCAGTACTTCGTTTTGTTTATAACTGGAAAAGTTTCCAATGAAATGCTAAACAAAAAATAGTAATAATAATAATTTAGGAACTACTTAGTTTCGACTATTCGGATTTTACCTCAAAGAACAGAGCGATATCTGTTTCAAGAAAACTTTGGTAATATTCCATTTTGAATGTACTTTTTGCTTTATTCAAAAGAACATCGTAGAGGAAATTTTCTTCTCGATGACTATTCTATATGAATTTTCTTGGTTCCTTCGTTGCCTGTTAATGCTGATAAGAAAGCGATTACAATAATTGGAAAATCATACAAAAATAATGAAAAAAGCGCAATGGAAATAAATAACAATACAAAAAAACAAAGAAGATGTGTGTTTATAAAAAGATAAATTTGTTTTTGTAACTAGCAGCTGATTAACTGACGGTGGATCAGCTGTTTTTCCGTATTCATACAGCGGCTGTTTATGTGCAGAGGGTTGTTGGATTTCGATGCGACGTGTTGAACCAGAAACATCTAGCAAAGGAAACCTGACGGATTATATGGAACTGCTCGTTCCGTCGAACACGACAATATTGATAAATCCGTCGACGCGACGGATGTATCGGATTCTATGGGCTGGGCCAAGGGAAAAGTATTTCCGTTCGCTGGCGACTGTGTTCAAAAGTCGCAAAGTGTTAACAAGCAGGCTATACAGTTTTTAATTAAAAGCAAAATCGAATATTTATTATTATTATTATTATGAATTATTAACATGTAATTAAAATTACTTGTTACTACTTATTTTAACGAGCCTAGCTGCAGTGACTTTTGGCTCTATTCTACTATTTGTTTGATTAAATGATAATATTAGTTTTCGTAAGAAAGTTAGAAATTTTTTCAATATTTGTAGGACTGGGGTTACTAAGTATTTCATATATAGATTTATTTTTGAAAAGATTATTGATGATAGGTTTAAAAACGGAGCAATTTTCTAGAATATGTGTTATGTTCAGGGTAGTTTTGCAGGTTTCGCAAGTTGGAATATTTAAAAAAAACAATTGCTTTAATTTTGAGGTGCAGTGGCCTTTTCGTATGTTTTGTGTGTGAGTATTCTGATAATAAATGCAGTTGGTAAAAGAGCAATGGTAAGAAGTCACGCCGATAAACGAACTGTAAAATAGGTACTTAAAAATACAACTGAATAGAAACAGTTGCAGATGCACTACCGAAGCCTCTCGCATCTGACTTATTTTTTGCTCCGTCCTATTATTGGCAGAAACAACCAATTTTATTTTTAAATCCAGGGCACTTAATGCTATTCCCAGTTTCGACTTCTCTTCTGAGTTGCTAGACTTTTACCCATTAAAGTTCGTTTGGAGTTTCTTTCAACTAATTCGCTGTATTATTCGAATACAGACAATAAGGAATTACTTTTTTGTGAAAAAAAGACTCTTTGTCGAGAGTCCGCAATCGAAAAAAATCACTTCTGAAACCGTTCCATTGGCACCAAAAATATTTTTCTGGTGATTCTGAGAAGAGAATTTCGCTTCTCGGTTTTAAGTCAGTATCCACTTAAGAAGCACTCATACAAATTTAAATTATGTATTTTATACAAGTCAGCTGACAGGACCCGTATAATACTTTTGTGGATTCAATCGGAAGCAGTTTTCTTGTTCCATTGGATAATAGAATGAGTGGATCCCCCAGTGAAACGACATAAGAAAACTGACGGGAAAATTTTTTCAAAAAATCCAAAACTGTTTTTTTGGCAGTACCTATTTATGTCACTCACTAGCCACAAGCGCTTAGCCGTCTATAACTTCCACAAAAACAAAATCCGATTTCTTTGTCATGTTGGTAGCAACTCACGGCTATGATTTTAGCCGAAAACTGTGAGATGTTGTAAAGTGCGAATGAGCCGACCGAGTTAAAAAAATACACCTTTTTCACAAAAAAGGAATTTCTCGAGAAATTTTTATATTTCGTGTACAAATTTGCAACCAAATGGATTTAAAACTTTTTTTTTTACAACCCAATTGACATAATCGATTGTTTAGTGTGTGTTTCGATTTGGTGAGCGTAAAAATAAAATAGAAAAATCGCGACGCAAAGCAAAAAAAAAAGTTGAAATTCTCATTTCCCCAGTGTGCAAGGTGAAAAGTCATGTTCTAATAAAAGTAATCGCAAATAGCACATATTTTGAAATAAGAAAATCAAAAAAGACAGGAATTCCATTTCAATTTTTCCGCAGTAAATCAATTGCATAATAAAAAAAGAATTGCAACCACAATAGAACCAGGAATAACACGAAATTGTATATTTATGTTTTCAAATCTAAATCGTGGCAAAGAAAGATTTAATAAATTCTTTCATCTACTAGCGGTGCGTAGCAATTGATGGTGTTTGTTGAATGTGTCTTGCAAGCAAAAAAAAAAAAATGTCCCCTCTTCATATCTAGATGTTTAGTTTTTTTTTTTACTTTCTGCACGATATGTGTGTGTACGCTCGTAGACATTTTGTGTACAAAAAAATACCAGAAATAAGTTGGCCTTTTCTGAAAACTCTTTTTTCTTATTTTTGTTTTTGCTATATTCTGCATCAAGCATTTTGCAGCCCGGTGCTGTTTTAACGATATTTCTCTTGTTTTCCTGTTACAAGATTCTCCGTTGTCATCCTCTAGTCGAATGCTGCGTAAAATAAAGCGAATATCCCTTGTTTGCTTAGTTGTTTTTCTGTGGTCTTGATCACTTCAAAAAATGTGAGGAATGAAGTCATTAGGCCTAAAGAAAAATTTGGTGAGAGAGTGTTATAATGTAAATCCATCCAGAAACCTAGTTTTTTTATTTTGCGGGTTTTTATTAGAAACTTGTGCCTGTCATAACGGTTTTAATAAAATAAAAAAATAACTAAAGTTAAAGGATACATATTTTTGTGTTGAAACGAATCCATCTGAGCCCTCATCTCAGCTACGCACCTCATTTACCTAATTGCAAAAGTTATTTTAAACCAATGCTAGGTCTAGGCTGTCTGCGTACGTGTGTCATCGGCAAATTGTACTATGGACTACAACAGCTCTAGACATCTTTGGATATTGTTTTCTCCTAGATTCTATCATTCTATGTGCACGTACCCACTTAAGAAACAGGGAGGAGAAAAATGCATTAATTAAAAAGCGGATTTTGCTACATTCTCTTTGCACACACCTTCTAAAGACTTTGAGAAGATAGACATTGTATAAAGCGGCTATCTTAGATTCGTGTTTTAAATAGTGCCATCTTGGTTTGGCTTTTGTAAACGAATGGTTGCGAACGAACGTGATTGAATAACGCATCCGTGTAACATAACCTTTTTGTGGCTTTAGGGCGACAGATGACATTGTCATTGGGAACGTCATGTATACATGCAGTAATACAACTCGCTGTAGGATCCATGTCAGCTTTTTAAGCGATTGTAGGTACATACGTATTCAAAATTTCTCTGCTAGATAGGTACCAGCGTTATGACATATTTTATCATGGCAAAGACAGCGGAGGGCGCAGTGGCTCAGTAATAGGTGTCCTGAACTGAGCGAGGGGTCTCTTGTTCGATCAAGAACAATTTACATTATTTCTTTCCACTGCGCCATCTCTAGCGAACGTCAGACAAACATCCGAGAATATTACTGACATGAAAGGGCTTCTCAATCGGGCTCCTCGGATTGAAATTGTAGGTCCCTCCCATTCGGCCCAAAAAAAAAAAAAACCCACCAACAAATGTTTGTGAGAAGATAGGCCAACCATTTTCTATTTTTATTCAGCGATCTTCCTGCCCCTGAACCTGTTTATAAAAGAGTAAAGAACTAGAGCGAAGGTAACTGTTTGGATTGATGAAAAAGTCGTCTAGCAGCGAATAACTGAGCTTGAAAATTGCCCTGTCACAAAATTGTTCCTTAACATGTATGGCAAGTCTTGATAAAACCAAATATCCTCCAAATGTACTCGTGCCATGTGAATTTGAAGTGAAATGATGGACCAGGATACATTTCTCATCTTAAGAAAGACTTCGTGGGTTTATAGATTACTCTACGACAAGGAAGTACAATTATGTGGGCTACAGCAAGTTTTAAGCACGATTGAAAATCCATTCAATCAAAAGCTAGAAATTGGCCACTCCTTCTATTACACCATAGCATGATATGAGCTTAGCAATATATAGAATGAAATTTTAGCATTTATGTGGTCTCCATTGGCAATTTTCGTATGACATATTGCATTCTATAAAATATTGCTCGTGGAGACACCGGATTACAGTCGCAATTTGTGCTATTTCAATGCTGGCAAGGTCCTTTCTTGTACAGTTTGTACAGGCACAGCAACTAGAATAAGAATCGAATGGTATATAAAACCATTAGGCAATTTGTATTGTATTATTGCCCAACACCTGCGTTCGTACTTTCGGTTGACGATGACGACGATACCTAAGAATTTATTTGCAAATTTTAAACTCAGTATGAAGTGATTTTTGCTTTAGTATATCGCCAGCAAAAGGACAGCCTATAGATAGCTAGTCAGCGTATAAATAACTTGTTTTTTTTTAACTCTTTTCATATTTTTTTGTTTTTGTATTTTTATTTGAAATTTGAATTCTAATTGTGCTGAGAAAAGAAATACGTTCTTAAAAAAAAAGAACAAGGCAAATTGTGAAAAAAAAGAGTTGTTGTTATTGTGTCGTCGAGTTTCGAGTTTCTCCCTTATTCTGTTCTGTTTATATAATTTTTCGTTGCGTTTTTGTTGTGGTGTGTGTGGAAAGATTCGATAAGAAATACGAAATCAAAATATAATAACAACAGCAGCAGCAGCAAGAAGAAAGGGAGAAAAGAACACAAATTATGGATAACACGACAACGACGTCAGATCAACAGCAGCAACATAACGGAATCAAAGAGAATAGTAATACTGGTATTCCAATAATAGCACCAACATCAGCTAGTGAGGTGAGTTTTTTTCTTTTTCACTAATAAATTCGTGTGTACTAATTTTTTTTATGTTGATAGGGTACTTGACATTTCTTTTCATTTCTTTTTTTTTTTTTAATGTCAAATTTGAATTACATACCTATTTACAATGTTAATTTGGTCAAGTACTTTACGTATATTGCAATTCGACTCAAAGTTCAGTCTTTGTAGTTATTTTTAAACTGGTTTCTGGTCAGAAGGATGCAGGTTCTATTGTTCGACCGGTTCCTAAGAAGGTGATTCAAACTCTCTGTTTATTTTAATTTTTTTTCGCAAATTCTTTTATAAACTGATGATGACAGGTGGTATTAATGGTGAATAAATAAAATGTTTGTATTTGAATTCCGATAGAGCCGGTAACAGGATTATGACAAAAAAATATTCAAAATCAATGCACCGAATCGTTCAACTTGGTGCTAATCACACAAAGTGATTAATGGGTGCGTTTCACTGACCACTACATGCCAAGGGGGCATAAACAAATTTACGCTGGTGCTGTACTGGCTGGTTAGTTGGTTTATGAGACTGTTATCCGGTTTCCGATCGTGCAAAAACACAATTAGCACTTTAGCGCCGTTTAAAGGCCGAACTCACAGGACCTGCGTATATTGAGGGAAAGTTATGTTACATAAGAAACTCAGAATCATCATCTGAAATTGGGAAATTTGATGATGTTATTGAAATGGACACATTATATGGCCTAGAGTTTATCATAGAACGGCTTTCCTAGCGCACTCCCTGGTTTTGGCAAGGTCGTCCACTCACAAAGAAGATGGAACCCTGTTTCATTCTCGTTTGTGTCAGCGCAGCTACGGCAGTGGGTGTTACGGGGGATGCCGAGCTCGGCTGCTTGAATTCCTAAAGGCGGTTAATCTAGCGACTTCTGCACAAGTTCTGGCTGAGGGGTTACTTATTCTGGGGTCGTCACAGGTTGGCCAAATATTCCTTGAAATGACGCAGCTCGGCAGGTATACCCACCTGGTCTCCGCGTTTGAAGTAAAGTGGGAGAAGATTCATTTCTTTACGTATCCCAGCGGAAGGTGAAATTCCTTTCCATGGGATACGCCTTATCATTGGTTCTCTTATTCAACACTTTTTTCCTATGGCCGGCAACCCACACGAGAGTGATTTCAAACCGATGACACGACCTGGCCAGTGTTTCCCTGCAGTCTTGCTTGAATCAAGAGCCTTAATCGTGGATTGACTGTCGACGATGATGCTTACTTTTTTGTCTGAGTTTCGCTAGGTTCGGGAGCAGTCTACACGGCCTATCTGATTGCCAGCTGGCTGAAAAAAGCTGGATTCGTTGGTAAAGATTTGGAAATGTGTAATTCTGTTGTGAATGCGCCCGCTCTCAGTTCACAGTTTATTTGAAAACTATTTATCGCGATACTCCCCCCTAAAAAGAGAAAAAAAAAACATCTGTCAATGCAATGTCATTAAAAGTTATCGCAAAATGCAACTTCGTGATAAACTTCGCAATAAAGTGTCTTACTATCTAAGCCAATAAGATATGTTAAGACATGATTCTTAACCTCTTTCCTAAGGTTAAAACATCTGCAGTTAAAAACGAAATGTAAAACTCGTTTTCTTTGACAGGAAAAACAGAACTGTCACCCAAGAGCTTGTGAGTGCGCTCCCAGCTCCCTCACAACGGCAGGATCTGGATGTGAATTGAATTCGAGTAAGCAAATAACAAAAAAAACTGACTGCTCTATAAAAAAAAAAACATTAAAAATTACCCATTTTGCACTGATGAAAACATGAAAATAATATAAATGTAAACTCAGGGAAAGAAGGTGAATTGCACTCGCGAATGCTCGTTAATCATGACATCAACACAAATTGTGATTGCACGTGAATTTGCGCGCGTCACATGGCATCTGACAATTCACATCCATTCATACATGCAATAAACAGAGAAACAACAGTCAACACTCAGCCAAATGAAATTGAATTGTTTTTATTTAGCTATAGTCGTTTAGCTGTTCGATTGTCGTATGCGGTAGGTGGTGGTTCTGAGCAAATTTGTTTTTCTGTCTACCAGCTAAGGTAGCACTTTCACTAGAAGGTCATTGTTGTAAAAATAAAACTGTCAATCTATTCGCGGCGTTGCACAGTCGAAAATACCCCATAATGTCCGATGTAAATATGTTTTTCATTTAACTAGAACTAATCGGTGTGCAACCTTTTCTTTCACACTCATTTGTGTACTCGTACATTGTTTGGTATTGTTCATATCAACGCGTTGTTTGTGGTCTGTTCCTGTATGATGCATGCCAGTCGTAACATCCAATGATAAGATAAGATACGTGAAATCTAAAAGTATTTATTTAGGTTAAAAATATCAACTTGCGATAAAATGTCACAAACAATAAGTATACCCTAGTATGTTTTCTTTCTGTTGTCAACTTGAAATTGGTGAATCTTTCAAATAATAATTAAAGTAACTTGCAAAGAAATAAATAAGAAGTTTGCATTGCTTCAGATGGCCTTTGATCTGGTAATTGGCCCAAGATTGTTCTGTTATAATCAACCAGAAGATATCTGTGAGAAGTCTATGTGTAACTGCAGTGAAAAGCATCACAGAGATCAATTCTTGGCACTATTTCCTTAGAACTTAATTGCAATAGATAGCGGCTTGTTTCAGTGTCCTTTTGGGCTTTTGTTTTGGTTCTAAGTGTACATGGTGATTTTTATTTCACAGCCTACGTGCTTAAGCGTAGTACGCTGCTCGAGCTAAACTAAATTTTATCTGGTCTCCAATTTTTCTTTTCAAACATCAGCTAAAGTCCTAGCTAAATTTTAACATAGAGTACGCCGTGGATAAGTGTCACAGGAAACAGATGTTCTTTGGAAAAACTTCCTTAAAACATTTAATTCACTTTTATTTCAACTATTTCTGATTCTAGGTACTTCTCGTCATTGTAATAATTAAAAAAAAAGTCATACTGTCACAATTTAGCTTGAGAAAATGTGCCGACCCATTAAATGGGCTGGGCACGCTAAAATTTGACAGACACATGAAAGACATTCTGAAACAAAAGTTTGATTATTCAGCTCGAGCTGCGTTCCACGACTCAGCTAAATGGGTTCGCTTAAACTTAGCTCAGCTAAATTTCGGAGAGAATTTTGTATGGAAGCGAAAATTACTAATCTTTAACGGATATTTTTCACTGTCGGCGTATATTCAAAATGGTTTTATTTGGGGAAAAACCGGTTTTATTCTTGAAGTGCAATCAAAGGCAAAAGTTGAAAAAAAAAGTGTTTATTTTTTGAAAATTGCTTGTGGACATTTTTTTAACTTCTTTTACTTGAAACGTAAGTAATGCATTTTATTTTGTTTAAAATAAAGCTTTTCTAAAAGAACAAAAATCATTTTTTTTAGGATTTTAGGCATTTTTTCGGAACAGGGGTCCTACTCTGTCACTTGTTTCAAAAGTAACATTTTTCGAAAATGAATGTTTTGTACTGTCTATTTCGAAAGCTGAATAAAATGTACTACTAGGTACTCCGATTTAGAATTCCTAAAGTATTACAGGGTACCAACTTAATATCAATTTCGTATAGTATTGACTTTCAGAACGAAATACAGATTAGGTCCCCAGAATGGTGATATCCATTCTAAGAAAAAAAAACGGAAATAAAAACTTTCATTCGAGTCACTCCCAAAGACAAGTAGCTGCTATTACGGGTGTTTCAAAATCTGTTGTAAACAGGTTAAAATTTAATTTGGAGCAATATATTCCAATTACTCTCACCAAAACCATGACTGTCCCTATTTTTTTTCGTTTTCCTTTTTCCTTTTTCGACTGTACATATAAAATTATTTTATTTTGAGTTTAATACAGAATAATTTCTGAAAACCCTGAAACGTCAAAAAATGTATGCGACGGACAATAAACCCAAGTGAAATATAGCTATGGAGAGATTTTCCTAGTTCCAGTTTTGGAAGTAGTAATTTTTCACTCGAACTGCGTACTATCTAGTAACATTTTCACGTGGGACGTTAATTTTGACATTTCGCGGTGGAAAATTTGTATGGAAAATTGGATATCGCGTGAACTGCGTACTTAGCTTTAAATGGAAAGTCGTATGAAGACAATTTTCACGTGGGAAGTTAATTTTGACATTTCGCGGTGGAAAATTTGCATAAAAAATTGGATTTCGTGTGAACTGCGTACTTAACTTTAAATGGAAAGTCGTATGAAGACAATTTTCACGTGGGAAGTTAATTTTGACATATCGCGGTGGAAAATTTGTATGGAAAATTAGATATCGCGTGAACTGCGTACTTAGCTTTAAATGTAAAGTTGTATGAAGACAATTTTCACGTGGGAAGTTAATTTTGACATTTCGCGGTGGAAAATTTGCATAAAAAATTGGATTTCGCGTGAACTGCGTACTTAACTTTAAATGGAAAGTCGTATGAAGACAATTTTCACGTGGGAAGTTAATTTTGACATATCGCGGTGGAAAATTTGTATGGAAAATTGGATTTCACGTGAACTGCGTATTTAGCTTTAAATGGAAAGTCGTATGAAGACAAATGTCATGCAAAAATTCCGGCTCACCAACTCAACGGCACCTAGTATTTATGTCACTTCCGCTGCGGAAAAAGTAGCTGGCAGCGTTCAGAGAATTGTATCCATTTAATTTAAAATTATTCGTTACGTGGGATAGTATTTTATTTTTGGAATAAGTGCAGAATGGTTGTAGGAAAATTAAAATATTTTGAGCAAACTTTTATAAGTTATTTAAGAAAAAATGTACACATGTTTGTCATAACTTGTCTCTTATATGTAAAACATCTCCTGTAGTTTTATTAACCAAACAAATCAAATCATTTGCTTTTTAACAATAATAATTAACTAAAAGCGTTCAGTAATGTTAAAATGTGGTACTCCCGAGCTTTATCACATTCCCCCACGAATGTCGGCATTTTTTTTTATTTTCTGTATGTTTTTGCGCGTCACACGGATTCTTATAGACATAATTATGTAATAGGAAATCATCGATAGGAAAACAAAATGGCGGCATTTAAAAAAAGGGGGATTACGAGTTGTGAGTCTAATATTACGTTTCCACCGGAGATTATCTACGCGATTTAGAAAAGTGTCTGTAGACCCCACATTAATCTCGGGATTTATCATACAAAAGTTAATCTCGTGGAAAGGGAGATTAGAAATAAAACTAGATTATTAACCAGGGGGCATATTCCGTATATCAACGATCGTCTAAACGATATCGTTTTGGAAACTTTGATCACCAAAATAAGTCATATTCTGCTCGAACGTTTTTGACAAACGTCAGCTTTCATTATATTTTTTGGAAAATAAACTGGATTAAGCTCTCAAACTTGTAATTTTAGCACTTGTTTGGTAATTTTGGAGGTCTAGCGTTTCAACGATAATCGTCTGAAAAGTTACGGAATGAGTACTTAGGTTCGCATGTACAGTCCGGTTTGTGAACACACATTCCACAGTTCGAGATGTCAAAAATACAGAGCTGTATTTGAAATTGTGTCATAAAAAAAACCGAATTTATTTCAATTTTTAATCTGAAATCAACTGCGAAAAGTAAGTATTTATTCATTTTTGGAATTCATGTTTTATTACTTTAAATTTTTGAATTGTTAATTTTTTAAAATAATCACAATTTTGGGTTGTTCGGTATGACAGTATAGTTGACAAAATCAGGTGAAACGTCAAATTAATCTTCATTTTTTTTGTTTGCGGCGGAAATACCTTAGGATTTATTTGTAATAACTTGCCCTAAATCTCTCGATTAGTGCCCGGTGGAAACGTACTA
Source organism: Cheilosia vulpina (assembly GCA_916610125.1). Lineage (NCBI taxonomy): Eukaryota > Metazoa > Arthropoda > Insecta > Diptera > Syrphidae > Cheilosia > Cheilosia vulpina. The sequence goes on from OU744276.1 coordinate 1,558,625, forward strand.
AAGTATGATTTGTCTATGATAAAAGAATCAGAAAATACATGCTAAAAAGTCACAGATAGCTCTGTTCCTATAAGGGAACATTCAGGCTGGTGACACAAGATTAATTCAGGCCTGCCGGGTAGATGGCGTAACTCAAGACGGCGATTGTCAGACATACGCGAGAAGTGCTGAAAACTATTAGAAGGTGTTTTTTTCGGGGATCGTACTTGAGACTTGCTCAGTTGTGCAACCAACTAGTCACTGCGCCTACAAAACAAGTTGTGCATCTTTGAAAATATCATACACCTTTTAATCTGCAACCACTCAAACCGATCCCGTATTTTCGCGGTCACCTTCTTCTTAAGCTGATTGTTTATTATGTGCTAACAGAACCCTAACCCCAAACAGATTACGACTGCTAGATATAGATTTTACATACTATATTCAAACTTTGGACTAGGTATACGTCTGGCTATCTTTTTTGAAGCCACACGTACCATTTCTATATTTGCGGTTTTTTTTTTTTTTAATATCGGAGATTTATTTCCAAACCAACAACATAATATACCTATGAATGCAGAACAAAGTACGCAGAGATTTCTCAAAGAGTACTCGCCCGACAGGGCAAATATTTTTAGAACCGCAAATTGTTTCCACCAACAACCATAGAAAACGAAACAACAACACACTATTGTAGATGGGCATATTTTAATAAATGTTCCTACAGACAACTGGTGCTCTCTGGTGCCAATTAATTTTTCGAACTCAACAAATTAACAATCGGCGGGCTAAAAATAGCCCAATCCAGCGTCATGAACGAGTATCAAGCACATTACTTTGCCATGGATTATTACCCCCTAGCCCTAACGCGCTGGGGTTATTGTTTATTTTTAAAATGTAAACAAAATTCTTTTCATATGGCGTCCATGATCAACACCGAGATCAGTGATGTTGGATGTAGAAACGAAATGGATTTACCTGCCAAGATCAAATCCTGTATTTCGATGTTAATCGAGTGAAACCGAGTGTATTGCTTCTTTTTTGTTTATAAGTTTTCAAAAATAAACAAGACATTGACACAATTTCGAGTGAAACATTGACGCCTGCAGGCTGGTCCGTGCGAATATCACAGCTTAGCTATGAACATTCTTCCATTTTGCGAATCATCTACAACATTGTGTGGGCGATACGTGACTATACTTTGAAATGAGGAATTTAAAATTTAATTGGAGCGGGCGACTGATACGTTACGACTGCCATATCCCGTATGTGTGTGAAGCGTCAGACAGCGACAATAAAATGCATTTTCGTGGTTAACGAAAGCGGAAAATGTACTTTACATATTCACATGCGACAGAGGCAAGTGACATCTAAATTTGAATTTATTATTTTGCGCTCATGGCGCGATGAGTTCAATTTGGTCACTTGACGGATATTAAAATGTACTTAGTCTTAAGTTTTATTTCAATAAATGTTATTTCGGGTGAAAGTAGATATTTATAGAATGTTTAGTAAGGTTATGTGAGCCGGAAAATTTGAATTCATTTTTAGCTAACTACTTATTGGTGCCTGTAATAGATAGTATTTCGTCTTTGAATTGTGTCTGAAGACGAAATTATTACATATAACGGGAAGCTCATAATTTCGTTGACAAAAGTTTGTTATTTACTCAATAGTACGGGCTTGACAATTCTGCATAACTGGAGTCTTAAAGAGCGTTGCAAATGTCCTTACAGTACGGTTTTTATATTGCTACACGTGTTTGAAGCAAGCAACGCAGAACTTTAAAATTTCTTGCACATAATTTTTAATTATAAACTGAACTGAGGTTTAAAGATTACGGCTTGTGCTGAGGAAGTCAAGAAAAGGAGAAGAAGTGCAATAATTGCTGTTGTGTTTCCGCGAATAGTTTACACTTAAAGACTTGGATAGTTTAATTATACAATAAAGATAACTTAATAGAGAGAAGAAATGTCACAATTGCAATTTATTAATGGCAAAAGTGAAGATAGAATTATTATAAACAATGAAATAGTTGAATTATTAGATCAAATCAAATATTTTGGTATTGTGATTGATAATAAATTGAATTTCAAAGACCACATTAACTACGTGTCTAAGAAAATAAGCAAAAAAGTAGGTTTTTTCGCTCGTATTAGAAAACGTATGTCAATGCCTTGTGCAATTAATGTATATAATACTATTATAAAGCTTCACTTTGAGTATTGTTCAACAGTCATTTATATGGGAAATACGCCGATGATAGATAGATTGCAGAAGCTACAAAATAAAGCGATGAGAATAATCTTGAGGTGTAACTGGCGGACACCGATTATTATTATGTTAAATGTACTAAAATGGTTTAGTGTAAAGCAGAGAAAAATGGGCTGTTACCGAGCTATTTATGTGATAAATTAATATATGTTGTTGATGTACATAGATACAAGGTGGCGCAAAAATAATCTTCCGATGTTTTTTGGCTGTAATTTAAAAAAAAATTAAAAACTTTGATTCTTCTTGTGGATTATTTTTATTTGGTCTTTTAATTTTTTTTACATCAAGTCGAGAATATGATGTCATGTAAATGGCCGCCGCCACAGTTGATTGTCATTTGAGCCCTTTTTATGGCATTTTCCATCACTTTGGCCAAAACTTCCGGCGATAGGTCCTCACATTCTTGACGGATATTGTCTTTAAGAGCTGCAAGAGTCTGAGGCTTGTTGACATAAACCCGCGACTTCAAAAAGCCCCACAAAAAGAAGTCTGGAGCGGTAAAATCAGGCGATCTTGCGGGCTAGTGCAAATCGCAAAAACGTCCCGGGAACACCGCTTTCAGAATATCGGTTGTGGCTCGCGCAGTGTGTGCCGTAGCTCCGTCATGTTGGAACCACATGTCCTCCAGTCCTAAATCGTGCAATTGCGGTAGAAAAAAATCGGTAAACATGGCCCTATAGCGCGCACCGTTCACTGTTGTCGTTTGACCAGCGGCGTTCTCGAAAAAAAAATGCCCGCGTCAACAGAGGCGATATTCTCGGCACAACGGGCGCTCCGGGGCCCGCCACTCTTGGCAACGTCTGGTGTTGTGCCAGTCTCTTCGAGGCGAGCGGCTAAACGTCGCAGTGTTTCACCAGTAGGCGTTGGACGGCTAGGAAATCTGCGACGAAATTCACGTTGTGCCAAAGTCACCGACCGATTATTGCTCAAATAAATAGTCACCAATATTCCGCGTTCTGGAGCAGTGTAGCGTGACATTGTTTATTAACGTGTATTTCGCATGTGTTTACTACACAAATGTCAAAACAGAACTGACATTAGGGGCCAATCGCAAAATTTATAGCATTTTCTGATAGGAGGATTACTTTTGCGCCACCTTGTATAATGTAAGGAATAAAAGTGATATAAGGCTCCCTCTATTCAGAACGCGGTTTCCCCAAAATAGTTTAATGTAAAATGGATTAAAATTATTTAATGAACTTCCCAATGAACTTAAAACTGAAAATAACCTATATCAATATAAACACAATCTTATTAATTATATTAAGACCAATTATACATAAGTCTTTATATATATATATATTCTAATTTATATGTAAAAATGTTAAAATAGCTAAATTTTGTTTTGCTAAATAAAGTAATGAAATGAAATGAAATGAAATGAAATGAAATTGAGTAATCGAGTTGCTGATTGCATCACTGTACTAAGCGAGTGACAAAACCTTTGTTTAAAAAGGGATCTTCAAATGAATTGTTTAATTATAGGCCTATCTCACTTCTGTCTTCTATTACAGGGTGGTGAAATTTTTGAATGAATCAAATTTCTTCAGTCCATTTCAATTTGGGTTTCTCAGAAATGTAGAGATCTGCAGAAGATGCTCTTCGCAGGTATTTGATATATGAGAACCTAAATAAAAAGAGATGTACAACCGGATTGTTTGTTGACATTACTAAATTTGATAAGGTTACCCATAATACGAGTATATTGCATCTCAAAATTGAAAATGCTGGATTTCGTTGTTTTATTTATTTATGAGTGATTTAAGTCATACCATGCAAATAGGTCACTAAGAGTGAAGGTTGATGACACCAGGAGCGATGTATACTTTCTATTGGAGTTCCTCAGGGTTCTGTTTTGGGACCATTACTGTTCTTAATTTATATTATTGTTTATTTTTCCATTTAAGGGATTACTGCGACGGCATTTGAAAATGATGTGGGCTTTGCTTGTGGCTGAGATAGTCCTTTGAGTCATACCATGCAAATAGGTCACAAAGAGTGAAGGTTGATGACACCAGGAGCGATGTAAACTTTCTTAACATTGGAGTTCCTCAGGGTTCTGTTTTGGGACCATTACTGTTCTTAATTTATATTAACTAGTGTCGCTTGTGGTCAAAAATCGACCATAACTTTTATAAGAATGTATAGTCCGTCCAGACTTAATTGTAAATGTCATGGCAGGTCCCTTCATATTAGATATTTTACTCTCCTTGCGACGCACAAAAGAGTCTTGCAACAACACATCAAGCAACAAAAAAAAAACAGCAGCGTTGCCGCCAAATTTTTAAATGGGAATGAAAACAGACCCACGCTGCAGAAGGGACCCCCTCATAAAATACTTATATAGCAACACAAAAACACATCTATTTATGACAAAAAAATTTAAATTTCAAAAAAGATAAAGTGGCGAAAAGCTTTAACAATTTCATTTGATCAAAAATGCGCTTAAGAGAAAGTCTTCGACTCGTTTCGGATGGACTATAACATTTTATTAATAAATAAGTGTTGGTTTAATTTTCTTTCATTTATAAAAAGTACTAAAAAAGTGTACGGAATCTTTGGACTTTCAAATAATTTATACCGGAAAAGACCTCGCAGATCGAGGTATCCGTTCGGAACGAAATTTTCGCCGATTTTTACGAAATCGAAGAAATTCCATTCGAGATATCCGTTCCAACATCGGTAGTTCAACATTCAAAATCGAAATTACTTTCACTTGTTGTTTCGTGGAAGGATTGAAAGGAGTAAATACTCGCATATGCACAATTGCACGTTGTGCACATAGTCGCGCAAAGGCAATTTGCAGTTATCTCTCTTTTGGGAAAGTTTTGTTATTGCTTGTTCTTTTTTTTATGCATAATGCATATCTAGATATTAGAATACCGAAACATTGACCAAGAAAGGTCTCGCATTTGTATTTTATTATAGTTTATTTAAAGGCGCCTATTTTTTTTCAGTACAAAAGAAGTACTGCTTTATATGTAGAAAAGAAGTAGGTACTGCTATTAAAGAATTAGGTACTGCTATTAACGAAGTACTTCTTTTAAGTACATGTTTCACCGGTTTAATCAGTACTTCTACGTTTACTTTGAATATGTGCTCATATATGCGTTTCGATAGTATCGATTTACTATCGATGTTATGGAACACTACTTGTCGCATTGCGTGGAAGGAACCCTTTTGACAGCTACACGGCACATTTTTTCCAAAGCTCTCCGACAAATGATACTAATAAACTTAATTTTTTTTTCCCGAAACGGATACTTTGATTGGGGTGAATGACTCTATATGCCCCTGAATTAAAATTAAACAATTGCTTACTTTTAGGGGTACGTAAATTGCATTCCTTTATGAGTAAATGATTCGCTCCATGGAAAATAGGTTCTAATCTTAGATGACTTATTTTTGAAAGAGTTACTATGGTAACATTGCGGCGACAAAAACGGAATGGTTTAAGTTAACTGATAAGCATTTTATATGGGGAATTCGTAACTGCATTTTACCAGTCTTAATGGGGACATATACCCACGATTTTTGGTTTGTCCAGATGTTTGGCACAGTACCTTTCGAATAATATAAGTTTTATTCTCCTCATTTCATAATAAACACTTCAAAAGTGTACCGAAACTTTTGATGTTCACGTATTAATATAATAATTCCTTGTTTATTTTGCCATTTAAGAGATTACTGCGACGGCATTTGCAAATGATGTGGGCTTTGCTTGTGGCTGAGATAGTCCTTTGAGTTATATCTTTGATATGAATTTTGATCTTCATCTCTTAAGAATCTGTTTTTCGGAGCATTATTTGATTATCAGCTCAAAAACCAAAATTATGTTTTTCAGTTTAGCGGCGAAAAACAATTTTGAAGCTGATCTACTTTCATGCAGCCAATTGCCTAAGATTTCAACTACATATCTTTTGGCAATTGCAATCCATGTCCGTCTTTATTTTCTTTTCATAGCAGTCTCAGGAATAAGTGTTTCAAGATTATTATTATTATTATTATTATTATTATAGCGTAACAAATGAAATGATCAATACCACTCTTTAACTTGAATATTTATTGATACTCAAAGATCCTTCTTGATCGAGATGCTAAACAGCAAATCCCATTAGGATATGAATATCCTTTCTCTATACCCCTATCCTCGTCATTACTCTATATTTGTCTCGTTCACAATGACTTGTCTCGTTCCATCGCTACATTATTATTATTATTTATTTTTCTTCATAACTTAAAGCTAAGATAAAATTTGGTTTAGAATAACTCTAGCGGAAAAATAGTGATCAATCCGTAACTTAAAGTAAGTGTGAGATGACACAGCGGTTTAATTATCAAAATAAAATATAGCTGTTGTGGGGGAAACATCTGTTTTATAAAATATTTTTCTTTTTATAGAACTTGATTACAAGAATAATAAACAAATCAAGGAAAACAAGAAATTTAGATATTATGGGAAAACAATTTGAAAAAGAATAAATAAGAATTTATTAACTAAGCATAAATTGATATTGATAAACCTATTGCTTTTAATTAACGATTCAAGAACATTATTATTATCTATGATGAATAACCAGTCTTTAACCTTTTTTTAAAAATGAATTAGAATGTATGGCTGTTCGAACAGAAAATAGTAATTAATTGAACATTAAGGGGGCTGTATAACAGTGTAGAAGTGCAAAAAATGGGTTAAGTGCGCGATTGGCACATTGACAAGGTTCGTGTTATTTAGGAATGTTTCTGCTTTTCCTATAAAATTCTTTGAAGACTTTTAAAACGTAAATGTGTCTCATTGGTAAAATACGAAGGTCTCTAAATAAGGGCCAGCTATGATTAAAACGATTTTTATAACAAACAATCCTGATTAAATGTTTCTGAGCTATAATGGTCTTAAAGCGCAACTATAAGAACCACCCCAACTGGTGATACCATACTGCAACTTAAAGTGAGCGAGGCCGTAATAAATTGACTTTAATACTTTTTGGAAACAGTGTGGCTTGATGAGATACATTTTGCGAGTTACTAAAAGGATTTAATGGTTTGAATATGATCCTTCCAATTCAAATTATGGTAAATTAATACTCCTAGGTATTTATAGTGATGAAGTGATTCAATTTTAAAAAAAATTTTAACTACCAACAAAATTACTTTTTCCACAACTATGTATAGGAAAACGGAATTTTTTACAATCATAAGCATGGGAACATAAATTAAAATCATTTATGACATTATTTGATATTTTCAAAGACATAAGTTTAGTTTTTTTCACTAATAATCAGTTTATGTTCCGCAAACCAACGTCTTAAAGTTTCAAGATCTTCCGAGATATTTGCAATACATTCATAATCCGTAGAACACTTGTATGTAAAAGCGATGTCGTTTGCAAATACAGTTGATTCTCCATTTAGAGTTAGCTCAAAGAGCGAGTTTATGTAGATTATAAATAGCAACGGACCAAGAACTGAACCCTGTGGTACGCCATTTTTTAAAACACAAGTGCCACTAAAACTCCCATTTACATTTACTTTTTGCTTTCTATCTTTGAGATAAATAAATAAAGAGCCATTGCAGATTTGCTACAGTTCATACTTTCAAATAACTGGCTACAGCCTCTACGGATTGCATCTTCGGTTGACATTCCTCGTCTGAATCCCAACTGTTTACAACTGAAAAAAATTGTTTCTGTCTAGAAAAGACAATATGCGTGATTTCACAAGTTTTTCAAAAATCTTAGAAAACAATGGTACTAGGGATATACCCGTAGGTCGATAGTTCGACACATTACTTTTATTGCCTTTTTTAAAAAGTGGTTACAGCACTTTTCAGGTTACCAATAATCAACTTAAGTCTGGCAGTTTGCGCAAAGACTCCACACTTTCCAAAATCCCTTTACCAATAAACAAAAATAGTTGCCAGAATATCGCTAACTGTAGGGTTAAATGTTAATGTTCAGAAACCCATTTTTATCTCGGACATTAGCTTAATAGATCCTCCCTAAATGTCATTTTCAAGACGAGTGTTGCCCAACCACCAAAAATGGTGGCATTGAACTACGTCACAGGAGCGAATTTAAATACACTTTTTCAGCCTGAACGTTTACAATTACAATTGTAAATTTTTTCAGACTTTATTCGTTGGAATAAAACAATGCAAGTTGTTTTTAAGTTAAGCAAAGACAAATTTTTACAAATGCATGCACAAAATTGAAAAACATTGCATTTTTGTTTTATTTCTAAACACTTGAAATATATATATTTCGAATATTTTCATTAAATGAAATGTTTGGTATCTTTTTTAACCGCTAGTACTTGCTTTTTGATTGGTTTTCCATTTTTAATAGTTAGCAAGTTACGAATGGATACGTAGTTAAAAATAAATTTGATATAAGTTTAGGATGTTTCCAAGACTTTCTTGAGAGTCATCGAGAAGAGAATAAAATACAGGTTCACTTAAGATTGGACAGCTCATACCTGAATACGGAATTTTTTGTACAATTCTCAGTACCTTAGGCAGGTAGATATTTGGCTGCAACCAAACCCTCTTTGGAAATGGAGTTTGTTCTCAGAAAATGAGAATTTCTAATAAATCAGTAGTAGAAAAAGGTAGACTTCGCGGAAATATAAATACAATAATTGTCAGCATTCAGCAAAATCCCCATTGGCAGATTGAAATTCAAAAACGCTTTTGGCTTCCTACGTGAGTTTTTAATTTATTCTAAAACAAAAAAGCCGGCAATTATTTCTTTTTTTAAAAATATTCACTTGCTAACCATTCAATCTTTTAATCAATAAGCTTCGATTTGCATAATCAGCCACAAATAAACTGTGTTACGACACAAATTCACTCATAAATCAATCGTGAAGGATTACAAAACAAAGGAAAGTGTACTATAAAAAGTTCCAGAAATTGTGTCCCATCGAAGGAGAGGGCATCACTGATTTGCATATGATATTTGACAGATCAGCTGATATTTTGTGCATTTCCTATTTTGTTTTATTTTTAGCTTATAATAAGCTTCAAAAGACCTTTGAAAGATATCTGTTGGGCAAATTAATTTGCGATTTATATATTCCTTTTCTTAGAGTAAAATCCTGGTCCTGAAATAAAACATTGACCTTGTTTTTCACGAAAACAAATTATGAAATTTGAATTCTGCGATGACAAAAAATGTAATAGATTCTAAGAAAGTTGTCGCAATAGCAAATGTGGAGGTCTAATAGTTTATTGGTACCGTTTCACTAATGCTGTACATTTTACTAAAGCTGGCAAATAGCTAATCGTCGACATTAGTGTTTCATTATTAGTAAGGGCGTAAGATTAACAAGTAACAATTAAACGTCCACATTTTTTTCAACAAAACACTCGTTATACCGTCACTAGTACACGAATATTTTTTTTAAGGATAAAATCACCTTATAGGTCTCGCCTGAAGAAAATGGTTGGAAAACAAAACTGTTCGATTATGAATTTTCTGTTGATCTTAAAGAACAATATAGTCCATAGGAATCTCTACAGATGATTTCAGTTTATCTCAGATTTCGGTAAAGTACTCATTGAGTTTGTTGGAAATATTAACTGAATCAGTGTAAATTTTACCATCTATCTTCAAGCTGTTAATGTCTTTAATGGGTTGCCTACTTTTTTCAAAAATGCTATCAACTACCTTCCATTGATCTCTTGTATTACTCACAGCTCGTTCAAAAGAATCAGTATAAAATTTGTTACGCGTTTCCTCAATGTTTTGGTGTACGGATTTGCACAGTTTATCATAATATTATTTAAAGCTTAATATTTGCCGGATGACTTCTACATTTTTTGCAAGTTTGTTTTTCCTTCTTATCTTATTCAAGAGGTTATGTGTCATCCACGGCTTTATAAACCTATGCTTGTTCTTGATTTGAGGGGACACAGTCGTACAAATTGTAATTGATAGTGTTACTGAATTCAAATACTTGGAGTTCATAGAGTTCGCTGTTAAATCTTCTCCTACAAACCCCGTCAACACAAACGATACCGAAAATCACTCGGAGAATTTGCCTTCGCAAGCGACAAAGAATATTTTCATTCGCCTTTGCAGGACTGGATTCATGTGCGGCTTTTGGAGAGTCGCCGTAGTGTTTATTTTTTGGCAAGTCATTACAAATCAATTGCCTACTTAGGCCAAAGTGTAACTCTTCGCTGAGATGTCATTTTCATAGTTTGAGCCGAGGTAGACAAAGTCCCTACCCCACTTAAAGTTATATCCGCCTTTCGTCCGATTTATCGTGTGTCCCTTCTTATTGACCGCAGGAAAAATCTTATTTAGCTTCAACAATTTCTTTATAGGTGACCCTCGCTAAATTCCTTTCCTCCTTTAATTCATTCGAAAACTGAGCAAATAAAACGTTTTTCCCGGCGCAACAATCCGGGGAAAACTGTATAAGACTTAAATAAAACTCAATGTTTAGAAAAACATATCGTAAAGTGAATACATTCTGACTATATAGCAAATAAAACAATATTCCATCTGTTTCAACCTTTACCTGCCCCACAGTGGCAACCACGCAACCACTTCCCAGCGTTTTTCTAGCATGTGCATATTTGGCCCTACAATTCGAGAGCATAAAACACTTGTGGAAACGTTTGTTGCTTGTATAATACAACCAATAAAATAATCAAACAAACAAAATTATCACGAAATTCAACTGAGATATGCATGGAAGTGTGTGTGGGAATGTAAACAAACACTTGGTAACAACGTGGTGTGACTGTGAGCTGTTCTTAAAGTCTTGACAGCATTTACTATAGTAGCCTCTCAGGTACATGGACGGGAACAACTATTTCCACCTATAAAAGGTGTAAATTAAACAAATGCAATGTAATCATATTTTCACACTCTATTGTTAAGATTATTGAGTTAAAAAAAAATGATTAACTTGTTCGCCCAAGTTACCTGTTAATCTACTCAACTAGATTTGAAATACAAACGTACACAGTTCCAAATATGCTACTACATACAAACAAAAGCAAGGTTGACAAATTCAGGGCATTATTGTCAAATCAAATTCAAGCAGGCATGAGTTGAGTTGATAATTGGGATGGCGCAGATAGTACTTATCTCCTTTTATTATCATAGTATGCGATTTTTCATGTTTTTTTAATGGGACCGTCAGACGATACTAATACTCGTTATCAGAAGTAAATCAATTTTATAAGCGATCGACTTGAACATTATGTTCACTTTCATTTTGTTTTAGAGTGTAGTCCGAAGTGTGTAACATTTTAATTCGTTGCACCTAACCCCATCCATTGATTTTGAAGAGCGTAAATGTTTTTTTTTTTTTCATCTCCGCAGCGTTATCACCCGACTAAAATTCTTAAAGCCTTAGGTAAATATTGCATTCCTTATGGCCAAAACACATGTGCAGAAGTTCTGGACGCAGCGCAGAGCGCAGTGCTGCAAGTAAAACAGATGTGCAGAACATTTTTTGACTTGCATTCGCTGGCTAAAGCAAAAACAATAACAATCAGCAAATGTCAAAAGTCGATGATGCCAAATACTTGAAATTGCAATTTATTTTCTTTTGTGTTGTGTTACGCTTGAATTTTGCAGCAAATTTAGAAATATGTTGCAGTGCAGCGGTGAGTGCAAAATTGGTTTAGTTCTGTTCGACTAAGATTGAATTTGACGGCATGTCTTTAAATGCAAAAAACTTAGAGACTGTTCAATATATTCTGGTGCATTTTTCACAGGCCTATAGAGGATACCTAGGCCTACAATCTCTACTTTGTTTCAATTCTATATCTATATAAATTCAGGAAAAAATTGGACAAGAGTAATTTATTTTTTTGTTTCGTTTTGCTTTTTGATTTGTCACGCTTTCCGTTCGAAAATACTGGGAGCATTTAAGTATAGTAAATAGCAGCTTATAGAGGACATCTGCAGGTACAACTTAGGATATCCAATAACTTTTTTTTTTAAATAAAAAGGTAAAATTTGAAACATTTCTACGATTTTCACATGAGTGAGTAGATATGCAATTCATTCTCAAATCAAACATACTAACTGCGCAATATTATATTGACAACTCTTTTAACCCTATTTTACTCCTGTGACGGAGAGGGAGACAGACAGAGGCAGTACGCTGTGTGGTTTGCTAAGAAAAAAAAAACAAAAGAAATGGCAAATATGTAGGAAAGTGTCTAGAAATAAATGTCAAATAGGTATAGGTACCAGTGATACCAGATCGTGGTATTATTACATTAGGGGATATATATTAGCAAAATTCCTGGTGATACACGTCGTACTATTTATAAATGCTATTTGCAGTCAAGATGAGGCAGTAAATTACCCATTGGAGTTTTTAAATAGCATTACAGCCCATGGCCTTTTTGCTCATATAATTGAGTTAAAAGTTGGAGTTCCCATTATGTTGCTTCGCAATTTGAATCCCCCAAGCAGAAAAACGTTATAGAGGCGCTAATTTTAACTGGGTGTGGTAAAGGAGATACGGTATTTATACCAAGAATACAAATAATTCAAAGCAATTATCCATTTCAGTTTAAACGGATTCAATTTCCTATTAATGTTTGTTCTGCCATGACAATCAATAAGTCACAGGGTCAAACTTTAAGAAAACTGGGAGTTGAATTCACGGGTAGTTATAGATAATTATGTAGCGTGCTCCAGGGTAAATAATGCAGGAAATATCACTATCTCAGCCGATAGAAACAAAACTTCTAATATAGTATACAAAGAAGCGTTACATTAATAAAAAAGTGAGTTAAATACCTATTATAAAATCTTTTTCTTTCATTTTCATTGTCCAAAGAATATTATATTGTTGCTGATTAGTCCAATGACCAGGTGTAATGCCATGAAGGCAGAGTGGACTCAGTCTTTGGGATGTTTTTTAATACGGGCTCAAGTCCCTCACTATTGCAGACCGCTACCTTGCGTCATACCTCTGCAATGTCTTTTGATGATTTTTCTTTGAGCGATTATTAAAAAAAAAATTGTGTCCCCTACAAGACAGCAAATTTTTAAAAAAATTGTTTCCATCAATTGTTCTGAAACCACATTTTGCACGGGCGAAGCCGGGCGGTTACAGCTAGTATCCATATAAACATGTGTGTTTTAATCTTGGTGCGCAGTGATTTCTGCACATATGTGCTTAGGGCATTAGAATTGTGAGTGAAATCCGCTCCAGTTCTGTGAAACACACGATTGCACTCTGCCTTAAGCTGGATTACTCACATGGAATTCTATTCAAGATTTCCATTCCCCTTAAAAGCACGCTTCAAATTATGTTGCTAAACACTCGATTTAACGTCAGAAAATCTGATTGTCGGAATACTTACTTTTGACTTTGACTAAAACTTTAACCTTTTTGTCGTCTCCTTTTGCTGCTAAGAAATCCATTGGTGAATCGTGCCTGTGGGATAACTTCTTTTATAATAACTCTGTTCATAAGAGCTGTAGATAATCTTTCAAGTTGCCAGAAAGCTTAAGAACCAGTCCTAGATACTCCACTGCTAACTTCTTTCTTATGACTTCAGGCCCGATTTGTCTAATATTGATAATACTCCGCTAATAAATAAGCGGAAGGACTATCATAGTATTTTTTTTTTTTAACAGGATAAGGCCGTGTTGATCTCCGCATAAGTTCAACCGTCTCATGATTGAGTTTCTTTTAAAGTGTATCATTTCTGGATCGAGACCATCTCTCGAAATATTCTCTATACCATTGGACGTCGCTAATTCAAAATGTCCCATAAAAACGTTGACGTAAGGTACATTCAGTTCGTTAAGAATCCCTAGCTTCCGTCGCGTCGACGGACTCGTCAATATTGACGTATTCCACGGAACGAGCAGTTTCATATTCTATGGAACTTTTTTTTTTACTGAATGTTCTTATTTTCTGTTTTCACTTTTACAAATGCAAAAGAAATGTCAAACAAAAATATGGTTACAGCCGATGACAGTTTCTCTCATTCTCTCAATATTTCCACCTATGAAAGTGATTCCTCTCACCACTCAGTAAGTCAATCCGAAAAGTCTGGCATCACAACGCTGTGCCAACTGTCAACGGGTGCACCAACGGACTGAAAAGTAGAAAGTTAACCTAGTTGATTCGTCGCATCCGGCACGTGCGCTGCTTGTGGGTCACCTTCCATAAGCTGCTGTGTATTCTATCAACCGAATAAGTTGCCGCAACGGTCGCGATATATATTATATATTAAAAAAAAAAATACAAACGAATTCCTCCGTCGAAGTCGAATTTTCACGGATGAAAAAATTACTTCGAGTTAGAGGGATTTACTATATTTTTTTTAAGCGAATTTATTTAAGGTTGTTGCGCGTTTAATTTTTTAAGTAGAATATGTACGTACATTGTACATATCGAAATGCATATACATAATGTATGTAGAAAAACAATTTATCGCGACGCAACACTTGAGGGAGGGAGATGTTATTACTTGTTTGAGTTTGTTTTCTTCAGACGAAAAACTCGACTTAGAGTCGAGAAATCTTATAATAGGTCAAGAATCAAAAGAATATGTTCGAGGATTTTCGACCTAGAGGTTGACTTTTCTATGCAAAATTGAAGGGACAAGAAAAAGGCAGTTTCACTTTTTGTAAAGAGGAACGGCAATTTTGTTGCCGTAAGCTTCTAATTTTTAGATATAGTTTTAAATCGGCAGCATATAACAAACATTGGCAGTTTTTAATTGCCAATTGATAAAAATTATGAAGAGCAGTGGACCTAAATGGCTGCCTTGGGGAACCTCGGAGGTGCAATTTATGGATCTAGCGCAGACGTTGCCAATTCACACTTTTTCAGTTTTACTAATTAGATAAGACGATAACCAACATGAAATCTTCGAATGCACACCAAAAAGTTCAAGCTTGTTCAATAAAGCAATATGGTTTACTGAATCAAAGGCTTTACTACTTTGTTCTCAATAGCATTAATAACATACGATGAAAGTGCCAAATTAGTGGTAGTGGATCGCCCGGATACGAGACCATGCTGAGGCCCTGATAAGAACTCTTTAGTTTAAAACTCAAGTCTGTTTTTAACTAAGCTGTCAAAGAGTTTTGGAATCGCCGATAACTTGCAGATACCCCTATAGTTCTCAACATTATTCTTAAAGCCAGACTTATGAATAGGAACAAGAAATGAAATTTTCCATTCTTGGAGGAAGACACCATCAGAAAGAGGCTGGTTAAAAATACTGAGCAAAGGGAAACAAAGAGAGTCGCAACAATAATTACGAATAGTTGGAATGCGATCAGCTCCAGCAATGTGATTGGGCTTAAGCGACTTAAGGACCAAGAGGACTTCTTCAAAACATAATTTAAATGAGCCTATATCAACCTTGCTTGTTATATTGCCAGTTACGTTTATATTAAAGACTGGTTTTGAGTATACCTACCGACTCAAAGAAGTAAGAGAATAAATCAAGAGTGGTATCCTTAAAAAACATGGTATTTGGAATGCCTGCACTACTACGACGACTTTCTTTTAGTATTTATATATGACCAGAATGATTTGCTATTGTATTTGACATTGCTTTCTACATTAATGACGTAAGCCCTGTAAAGAAATTGACTTAGAGTAAAAAATTCTTTGCGCAGTTTACTAAAAACAGCATAATCGGGTGCATGATTTGATTTCTTAAATTTATTAAAAGCTTTACGCTTTAAATTTAGCAAGTTTAGTAGTTGTCAATACTATTGAAAAAATTAATGAGTTTAACAAAATTTGCTTTCAAAAATTTCTACCATTTTCTTTGTTATCAATTTCAATAAAGATTTCTTTATGATTAATAGAATCATTTAGAAGAGGAAAAGGATCATTATCTACCTTAACTTTAAATTCATCAGAGCATATGAAAACAAGATCCAACATTTTATTTATTGAATTTAGAATATGATTAACTAGATTTACGGCCGTTTGCTCATACGATTTAAGTACTACTTAAATACTTATAGGCTATTTTTTTTAGGGCATATAAGAGTTTATGTGGCACTTTATTCACTATGAGTCGTATCAGCAAACGGCCCTTAATTGATTTTCTTGGGCGATATTTATACGGCCTACAGCAGGAACAGCGGCACAATACACTTTTATTGTTCCTACAAAGTACAAAGTACTTGGAAATTGTGTCAAATTTTTGTACTTACCTCCAATTGGCGGCGCAGAATCAAACAATAACCCCATTCAGGAGGAACTTGCTCTTACGCCAACCTTCGACGGAGGTGTGTTTTTACTTTCCAAGAATTCCCGTGGATGTCATAAAGTAAACACAAAAGTGAATTCCCTAATTCCCTACCGATCAGTCACAAACAAACTGACGTAATTTGCTAAAGTCAACGCAAATTGGCAACGTTTAGATTATTCTGACTCGCCCATCGGCACTAAAAATAAAATACAAATTCAAATGCAGCGGTGTGAGTCGTCGATTCGTTTCCCCAAACCAATAATCACTTCGGGATGAACGAAAACAATATTAAATTTATGTAACCGCAATAATAAATTACCTACATTCCTACATCTATAGAAAGTATTGTGGTATTGCGTGTGGCTCTCTCTCTCAAATTGGTGTTGATAATAACATCTCTCTCCTGTCATTCCGACTTCTGAGATAAGGCGAGACAAGGAATTTGTTTGAATTTGTTTTTATTTTCGGTAGAGTAGAGTTTCTTCAATTTGACTGAGTGCAGCCATTTGTTTATATTATTGTGAATATGTGAGTATTGAGTAATGCCTTGCGTAGTGTAGGTTATCTCACTCCCACTCGTTAGAGTATACCCAAGATAGTATGACCATTTGAATGTGTGACTATGGGCGAAAAACTACGATGACCCCTGGCGTAAATAAAAACTACCTTGAAAACATTTCAATGGCAGGTTTATATGTTGAATTCGCCATAGCCGACGCGAAAATTAAATAAACTAACCTGTTGTTGCGCGTACGGAAATAGTTAACGTCACAGTACAGTATTTATTTGCGATCAGGTGAACACATATGCTCAATTTCATTTATGCATATGTATTTTGTACTGTCAGCGAGTGTGAACATTTATGTTAATCACCCGAAGATAGTAAGGAAATCGCCAGATAATGCTAATGAAACGCTCTGTTAATATTTAAATGTCTGCCTTCACATTCTGCAAAATATTTCACCCAATAATTTGTGGAAATTAGTCATTTAGAGAGTTTATTATTAAACTTGTTGTTCATTTGGACCAAATCTGTTTGGTATGGTATAGATCGGTGCTCGCAAATAGATAAAAATACAGGAATAATGAAAAATTATGCATGACCTATCCCATGTATTTATTTTAAAGTTGAGGTGGGCTGTTGATTTTGGTTTACTTTACACCCACTTGTATCTAAAAATATAGTTTTATAAAATCATTAATTTCAATCGCCGGGAAAGAGATTTTAACAAGACTAAGAGTTGAATTTTTTGAATTCTAAAAGCAACTGACAAAATAAATAAAAAAAATTTATTGACCTTTTTTATTTTTAAAACATATTAATTGAAACCGATTTAAATGAATAAAATTGACGTTTTACTTTGGCATAATCTTCTCTGTGTAACAAAGAGACTGCCGTTCGTGTGTGCACGCATAACTCTCGAATGGATCGTTCGATTTTGGACTTTAATTCCTATTGGTGATGGGCTACCTTTTGTCGCAAATTAACTTTTTTTTAGGGGGGGATGAAGGTTTGTATGGGGAACTGCACCGGCAAATAAATATTGAATATAAAATATCGAGAAGTTTTATTTAACACATGAGGGTTCTCACCTATCCAGTAACGCTTATTTTGCTTATTGACTGAGCCGTTTAACCAAAAATTAGCTTTATCGCTGAAGATGATTTTGCGATGAAATTCTCATTCAGTAAATTTGAATGATTTGTAAACGTTATTCCTTCGTGTACTTCACCATGTGAAAATGTCGATTTTACTGAATATTTTGACATTGACAGTTCGGTAATCGGTTCAAGGGTGCGTTCACACAGAAAGTTTGAAGTGGTCCAGTCGCTAATGAAAGACTATTGTTTTGTTTCCGCGAGTTTTCTACAGTACTTTCGTTAAAGAGTATATCAAAAAAACATATTCAGAAAATCATAAGAAATGTCAAAATATTGCTCATTTCTTTCAATTGCAACTTTGTTATTTTTTTATATAAAGTTTTTGCTAAACCTCGTCAACTGATGCATGCCACACAACCTAAAGGTACGATTACACGGCCATTTTAACGGCACTGTGACGTCAGCAAAAAATGTTGCATTAGAATGATTTTCAAGCTACGATTCGTCATTGGTCATTTGCGAAAAATGAAATGACTATCATCGTCAATTTTGTCCCAAAATAAAATGACGGACCCTGCGCGTCTTTTAGTATTTTCCGTTAAGATGCCATTAAATGGCGAGCGAAAAACTGACGATCACATGGTAATGACATGCCACATCAAAATGACAAATGTCACCTTTCGTATTATTTCGATTTAGCGTCATTTATCTGTTTTGCGGTCAGACGGTATTGATATTGACCGATGAGAAAAATATAGCTACTGACATTTGGTGTTTTTCTCTCAGCGAAGACGCTTACGTGTGCTACGACTTTTTTAATTAAATTAAATAACAGTGAAAAGAAAACAAATATTACAATAAATGAAAAATTGCGAAAAGAACTTTTGAGATGATGGTGGAAATTGCGGAGAATGCGTATTTGGCAGCATATCTGCTGAAAAACAGTGACGACGATCTTGATATCGAGCTAACGCGACGAAAGCGGAGTAGGTATTTGGCAAAAGAAGAGTGGATTTTGTGCTGAATTATTGCTCGAATTGCGCGAAGAAGAACTTGAACTATATCGCAATGTCCTTCGTATGTCAGCCAATCAATTCGATTGTTTGTTGAGGTATATTTCTGACTTTGGTTATATCGACTGCGTCGAACAACACAACCACTAAGAACAAATAAAAAACAATTTATGCATTTTTACGTCCTTTCGCCATGAGAAAAACACCAATTGAAAGAACAGATATCGTATTGAATGCTGCGTCATTTGTCATTTGCGTAGAAAAATGGCATGCAATGAATTTCGTGTATAGTCATTTTTTGGAGGCTGCCATTTAAATGGCGCAACAGCCATAAAGTTTGCTCTTTTCTCCTAACCTTCATTAAAGGGCGATCACACGGTATTTTTTTCGCAATTTTAATGGCACAAAATTCATGTCATTTGGTCTGCCAGTTTCTTAGTCATATAAAAGTCGCGGAAAATGTTATCCCAAAAATGCCGATCACACACAACGACATTTAAATGACGGCCTTGTGACGCGTTTTTGACATCAAAGCGCCATTTAAAGGACGAAAAAAAAAATGGCCGTGTAATCGTAGCTTAACACACAACATCATTAATTGGATGGTTATTTAAACTTGATCATATAACAAAAATATTGAATATCACATGCATAGTAAATTTTCATTTAATTTTGTACACCACACTTATCTATATATAAAAGTGACTTTTATTCTGTTTCGTCCTTCGAAATAAATGTGCGTCTGTCAGCTGGCAAAAACGAGACGACGAGGATTCGCATCAAAGGTATGAGAATTTATCATTCATAGCTGCTAGCTGAGCTTCTCATGTAGGTCATGCGTCACAAGACGAACGTACCCCGAATTTAGATTATCAGTTACCAACCAAAAAAAAAAGTAAAAATAAGAACGCCTTCATATAACCACACACAATCCAATTGTTGTCCGTGTAAAATGACAAAACAGAAACGTAGATAATAGACTCTAGTATAGACAAAAAGAAAAAAACGATAATGTCCTGTCTCCACTCCATTTAATTCCCACCAACAACAAGAAAATAAAATCATTAGTGGGAAATGCCTATATGTACATCCCAGCCGCATTGTATTCCCTCTTTATTTGTTTTTATTTTGTATGCCAACAAGAAATTCAACTCCATTTTTGTGATAAGAAATATGATATTAAATGTACACCCAGAGATGTATTTTATTTGTATATTTATGTATATTGTATTGCTTTAGTTTAGTCCTGTTTTCGTTCCCAATTGTGGCTCTCAAATCAATAGCTGAAATTTACAATATACTTGTTTTTTTTTCTAGGCAAACAAAGAAAACAAAGGCACGCCGCCACGTGATGCTCCACCACCAACGCCAATCACGAAAGGTATAAACTTGAGCACCACCCCCATCGTCAAAAAAGAGAAACGTCAGAGCAGTGCTCGATACAATGTTTCAAAAAATTGCGAATTGACAGCGCTGAGTCCTTTGAATGAAAGTAAGTAAAGCACGTACATGTACATCTTTCTTGATTTTGTTTTTTTTTTGCATAAATAATTACTTCTTGGTCTTTTGTATATGTCATAAATAGAGTTGTTCAATTACACATTCAATTCACGCAGTTTATAGGTTTCTTTTCTATTTAAGTGCTATTCAGTTACAGTCATTATTTTTTTTTGTTTGTTAAACGGTTATTCCTTCTTTCTATTTGTGTGACTTTCTCACTTGAAGGATTTCAGTCGATTATTTTGTGTTTGCTTTTTTTACGAGATGTTGTTATAATTATTTTATGATTTTATTGTGTCATGCGCAAGATTTGCGAGTGATTTTTATTACTTTTGAATTTCTCTCTGTATATTTATTCGGATTTTGTTATGCAGATTTTATCCATCGCCATGGCAAATGTCGTTCGTATAGTTAAAGGCAAACGGTGCGGCGATAAATATTTGTCAGTCCTTTTGTTGTCGATTATGGCAATAAAACCGTTGATCTGTATATTATTTTGGCTTTGGTCAGAGGGATTCATAATTCAATCAATGGTGGCGTTTTTACTTGAAGGCTCTCATGTTTTTGTAAGTCCTGATGTGACAGCGTGAATTATCCATTCACAAAATGTAACAACTTTTTGCAAACATTTGATTTTAGAATTCTGAGCTTTTTGAAAGGTATACTCACCCAACAAAGTTGTAATATTTGGAAAACAATATCTAACATTGCTTATTGCGACTAAAATTGAAGTCACCTGTCAGATTTTCTCAACTAGTTGCTTGAACTTCCCCATTGAAATCATTTTGAAAGTGAAGTTGAACTTAGTCCATCAATGTAAGAGGTGCAAAATTGGTCACATTCAAAAATCTAGTTATCTTAAGTCGACTAGATTGGTCTGGACTAAATGTAACCGGAACGCAAAATCTAGATTGCTCCGGAACGTCAGTTTTCCTACGTCACCCACATATAAGAACTGCTAACTAAGTACTCAGTCACGAATTTCTTTATTAGATTCGTTGGCTACTCCTCCATAAACGTCAACTGGAACACCTGTTTATATGTCCGTTCTAAGCCAATCAAAACTGAGATACATCAGTTAGCCAGCTGTCAGACTTTCCCAACTAGTTGCTTGAAATTCCCCATTGAAATCATATTGAAAGTAAAGTTGAACTCAGTCCACCAATGCGTTAAGTCTCCTTTTTTCTCGATGAAACTTTAAAGAAACATAAAACAAATGATGGGCGCCACAACCCAAAAATACTATAGGCCTACGAGTAGCTTTTCTCAAAAATTTCCTGGCAGAGAAGTGATAATTTTGAAGGGGTCGTCCTCGTAAATCTGTTCGGCGCCTGTGAAATGTGTCAGCATACGTGTTTTTTCTTCTTTTATTTGAAAGATGACTCTTCAACTGTTTAATGTTGAAAAATGATTTCTGGTTCATGGCCAGATCTAGCGTAGCGCATCTGCGGGAGCAACTGGGCGTCAAACCGCCACTGTTTGGGGACAATGAACTTGCGCGAAATCATTGTGTCGTAGGAATGCCATTGACGAATTGTAGAAATCGCGACAAGTTAGCCTAAAAAAGCAAGACACAGCTAGACATTTCAACTGGGGACAGATTCCGTATAACAATTATCGTCTGGCCGATATCGTTTTTGTAATTTTGATGATCATAACAAGTTATATTCTGCCCGTATTTTTTTTACTATCCTCAGCTTTCATTACATTTGTGGAAAATAAACTGAATTGAGATAATAAACTCGTAATTTTTGCACTTAGTTTATAGTTTTGCAGGTCTATCGCTTCAACGATATACGTCTGAAAAATTACAGAAAGAATGCGCTGATTAAACTTCTCGCTGCTTCTAAAAATATTTTCCTGAGCTAGGAATTACGAGTTTGTTTAATTTTTTTTATACTTTTCAAACCATATTCTTGTGCTACTTTTGTCTTGTCAACATCTTTTTAATTCCTCTCAATTATCGCCTGGCATACAAAAAAATCGTTCTTAAAGCGACCCATACGTTTACCACATATTGATACAACAGGAAAGCAATTCATTCAATCGATATTCACGACAATCAGCAAGAGTTTGTTATTTTTACAAGCGATCACGTCAGAAGTCAACAACATTTTTTCGATAAAAATCATCCGAACAATGGGAGCGTTTCATAAGCAAAACGGTCCGATTTGTTTGCAAACTTTGTCTTCTAAAAGCACATTAACCATGATCTTGGCGTTCAATTTTCCAAGAGACTACAGCCATATTTCAACAATTTTCCATACCCTGACTTACTGCGGCCAAATTCTCTCCGATGTGCATTTCTCATGTTCGGTTTGGCTGTTTGACATGACAAAATTTGTCAGTAATCGTATGCGTATTGTTTGCTCACAAGGTCGAATACGTTGATCATAAATTGCACGAAGCTATTTGTAAGTTTACGAAGATGCCAGGATGACTGCAAGATGGGACCATGATAAAAAATGAAAAAAAAAAAATAAAAATAAATATGGTGTCAGTTGTAGGTTATGTTTTTTTGTATTACATACTTATAAAAGTTAGGGTCGATTTTCAACCACAAACGAGACTAGTCTTCATAAATGTAAAGGGTCTTTCATTAGCGACTGGACCACTTCAAACTTTCAGTTGTGAACGCACCCTTAAACCGATTACCGAACTGTCAATGTCAAAATATTTAGTAAAATCAACATTTTCATCATGGTGAAGTAGACGAAGGAACAACGTTTACGAATAATTCAAATTTACTGCCGAAATTCCGAGTCGGTGGTCGCAACTTTATGAAGAATTTCATCGCAAAATCATCTTCAGTGATGAAGCTCATTTTTGGTTAAACGGGTCAGTCAATAAGCAAAATAAGCGTTACTGGACCGGTGAGAACCGTCATGTGTTAAATAAAACTTCTCGATATTTTATTTGCCGAACACCTTTCCCTTCGACTATATTCAATTCAATGCACCAATTCCCATCTCATCCTCAATCCCTTCTCTTCTTCCTACCCAAACCTATTTCATTCCAAGGACGTACAATTGACCAGGTTGCCACGTTAACATTATTTTACACTTGTTCTTCATGAAACAGCACTTCATCCGCCAAAAGTCACTGTTTGGTGCGGTTTTCATCCCGGTGCCGTCATTGTGCCTTTTTTTCTTCGTCGATGAAAATGAATTGGGCGTAGGGTCCCTCCGGATCTGTTGCGGCAACTATGTAAAAAGACCGTCACGTTACGGTAAATGGTAATCGCTACAGAGACAAATTGGACATTGTTTCTTTGAGCAATTGCATGAAGTGGACATCAGTGATGTCTAAGACGGTGCCACAGGCCACACAGCGGGTGCAACAATCCAGTTATTGAAGTTTCAGTTCGGTGAACGTGTTATCTCGAGAAACGGACCCGTCTTTTGGCCGCCGAGATCGTGTGATTTAAGACTTTTTTATGGTTCTACATTAAATCGTTGGTCTATGCCAACAAGCCGGCGACGTTAGAGGAGATCAGAGCCAATATTGAACGAGAAATAGCGACCGTATCGGTCGAAATGTGTGGCCGATTCATCGGAAATTCGGTTCAACGTATCGACCGCTGCATACGTTCCCGTGGTGGACATAGGAACGAAATCGAATTCAATTCATAAATAAAATAAAGCAAGTAGTTTGCATGTTATTTAAAAAAGAAGTTGTCAAGTCCTTAATGAAAGACCCTTTATAAGAGGGAGTGAATTTACGACAGTCCATGGAGATGTCAAAAACAGCACTTTCACTCTGTTGCCCAACATCGAAAATCACTCGTAGGACTAATTATAATTTGTTCATCCAGTTGTACCTCAGCATTAGTAAATTATAAATAAAACAACAGCTTTCGCTAATGGACTGGAGATGAAA
The DNA here is from genome assembly GCA_916610125.1 of Cheilosia vulpina. Taxonomy (NCBI): domain Eukaryota; kingdom Metazoa; phylum Arthropoda; class Insecta; order Diptera; family Syrphidae; genus Cheilosia; species Cheilosia vulpina. Next base: position 1,583,083 of record OU744276.1, read on the forward strand.
TATTTTATTTTCGATGTAGTTTCAGTCAATTACAAATAATAATTGATATTAATTGCAGTTTCGTACGTTTGACTCTTTATTATTTATCTACGAATGTTGTAAGGGTATTTGCGTTGCTAATTACATATTCATTTGTTACACTAATGATCCTACTTGGACCCAAGTTCACGTCACGTTGGCGAAAGGCCTCAAGGAGGTCATTCAATTGTCTACTTGGCTAATACTTAAGTAAATTAATAAACTTATCGTGTCATGCGGCATCACACCACCCCATCCAACCGCAAGTTGTTGCACTGTTCCCTTTTATGTTTGTCAAAGACGAAGGTTGTTTTTTCTTTCCGTTTTTAGTACTTTATTATGCACATAGATAGTGTGCACAAAACAAGCTGCAGCACATATAGATGTTGTTCGTATGCTGTCACGCACGGTATGTTCTTTGGAGCTTATATGTGTTAAACATTTCTCAGAAAAAAAAAACCGAGAATAAAAAGGAATTTCAGTCATTGCGTGTGACTAAGAAAAAGCTGCAGAGAAAAATCGTCTTTTATTTGTGAGAGAGATATCGCTAAAGTTATCTGTCTTATCTGCCTAAGAATAATTTGTTTGTAGGCACAGAGTTTGTGATAATGCAAAGAAATGTTTTTTTCTGCGACTTAGCCCGTTAGCCACTCCATAAAGAGTACATTAGTTCAGCCTATGAGGGCATGATGCCAAGCATTTGACAGTTCTACGGCCGTTAAAAGAATTTCGTGGCTTATTTGTTTAATTTGGGACGACAGATTGTTAAATTGGGTATAAATGTCTCATTCAAGAGCCTTCTTATTTAATCGACACAATACACATACAATGCATTGCCGCATACGTGAATTTTACTTGCAAATGAAATTCCTTTACGTGGTACTCGTTCACTGACAAACTGACAATCCAGCACTATATATCTTTTAGGTCGACGTGCCTTGCTACATCGCCTTGGCGAGTCACAAGTATTTTCTTTAAAAGCCGGTAAATTGGTTGCAGTTTTTAGTGAATCAAGCCCTCATGTAACAAGGCTCTCTCCAGTTAGTTCTCTTATCAGCCCACTGCCGCGATTGGCACAATCGCGTTCTACTGGTGGTCGCAACTTTAGGCGTTTGGTATACATATATTTGGAAACACACAAACAAGAGGCTTTCCAATTGAGAGAAGAACTATTTTAAAACACAGGTTGCACTTATAGCTAACCACTAATTTATCGTCGGACAGCCTTACGAATTTTGCACCGGGACTTTGACCTACACCCGTACAGGGGGAAGATTCCGTTTAACAATAATCATCGGGACGATATCGTTTTTGAAACTTTGATGACCATAAGAGCTGATATTCTGCCAAAATTTGTTTCACTATCGTTAGCTTTCATTACATTTGTGGAAAATGAACTGGATAATGGTCTCAAACTCGCAATTTTGGCACATAGTTGGTAGTTTGGTCTATCGTTTCGACGAAAATCGTCTGAAAAATTACGGAATGAGTGCCCAGGATCCAACTAACCCAGGAGCTCAAAGTTAATATTGATGACGACGCCGTTTGTTCGACTGAGTGCGCTTTCCTTTGTTTTGTAATCCTTCACGATTGATTTATGAGTGAATTTGTGTCGTAACACAGTTTATTTGTGGCTGATTATGCAAATCGAAGCTTATTGATATAAAGATTGAATGGTTAGCAAGTGAATATTTTAAAAAAAAGAAATAATTGCCGGCTATTTTGTTTTAGAATAAATTAAAAACTCACGTAGGAAGCCAAAAGAGTTTTTGAATTTCAATCTGCCAAGCAACGAAACAGTGCTTGTAAATCTTGTAATGATCTTTTAAAACTGTATAGCTCAATTACTTAATTCGGGAAACTTAGAAAGCGACAAAATGTTAAATTCAATCAGAAAAATATAAACCCGCGGACATTTTTTCTACACCAAAACTGTCATGCGTACTCCTCTATGAATTCACACTAAATAAAACAGAATTTTATATATCTTGAATTCGCACATACTACCTGCTATTCCTCCAGAAGTTTCTAAATTTATTATTCTGTGGGGATTTTGCTGAATGCTGTCAATTCTTAAATCTATATTTCCGCGAAGTCAACCTTTACACACCAACCGATTCATTACAAATTCTCATTCTCTGCGAACAAACTCCATTTCCAAAGAGGGTTTGGTTGCAGCCAAATATCTACCTGCCTGTCCAATCTTAAGTGAACCTGTATTTTATTCTCTTCTCGACGACTCTCAAGAAAGCCTTGGAAACACCCTAAACTTATATCAAATTTATTTTTTACTACGTATGCATTCGTAACTTGCAAACTATTAAAAAAGGAAAACCAATCAAAAAGCAAGTACTAGCGGTTAAAAAAGATACCAAACATTTCATTTAATGAAAATATTCGAAATATATATATTTCAAGTGTTTAGAAATAAAACAAAAATGCAATGTTTTTCAATTTTGTGCATGCATTTGTAAAAATTTGTCTTTGCTAAACTTAAAAACAACTTGCATTGTTTTATTCCAACGAATAAAGTCTGAAAAAATTTACAATTGTAATTGTAAACGTTCAGGCTAAACAAGTGTATTTAAATTCGCTCCTGTTACGTAGTTCCATGCCACCATTTTTGGTGGTTGGGCAACACTCGTCTTGAAAATGACATTTAGGTAGATCCGCCCTTTAGCTAATGTCCGAGATAAACATGTGTTTCTGAACATTAACATTTAACCCTACAGTTAGCGATATTCTGGCAACCATTTTTGTTTATTGGTAAAGGGATTCTGGAAAGTGTGAAGTCTTTGCGTAAACCGCCAGACTATAGCTGATTATTGGTAAGGCCGACTGTATTTATTATATTTATTCTTTTATTATTTAACCAACCATTCACAACCACAAAACACGTATATATATTTATTGTAAATTAAAATAAATCGTGATGACACTTCTTGTCAATTACTTTTGCGATTAAAAAATAAGGAGTGTAAGTTCGATGAACACAAAAATTCTTAAATCTTTATTAAAAAATAGGGGTAGGGGGTATGTGGGTAAATATTTGTTGTTATAGGTATTTTTTTTAATGCCAAAAAAAGAACAAACAACATTTTCGTAAAAAATAAAATAAAAATAAATATATAATAAATATGAAATATACTTTAAGACCGATCCTCATACCTACCAAATACGCACAACAAATTTCATAAGAATCGGTACAGGCGGTTCGGAGGAGTACGGCCACAAACACCATGACACGAGATTTTTATATATGTAGTCAAAAACATACTTCCGTACAACAATTAATGTTCACATTTTCTTCCCTTTTTTCTACATTTTATGAATAGCCGGATCTATGCGGCAGAGTCTTTCAAAATTAGATTGCTCGGATCCGTGCCACCGTGAGAAGCCGCGGTTATCATAAAATTGCATAAATTAGCCGTTCAAATAAACCAGAGCTTGTTTAATTTTATTTCAACATCGAGCCGTCCTTATTGAAAAACTATTTATTTTAAAAATGAGCATCTACTAAGTAGTTTTCAATGGGCTTGTTACAGGGCGTGAAATAAAAGTAGCACATTTTCCGTGTCTCTCTCTCTGCACAAAGACGGTTTTTCAAGATTCATATGCCGACTTGGTCTCAGTTTTATTTTCCTTCTCCTTTAAAAGGTTTCGGAACACGGTATCGAATTGACCGTGGAAGTACTTTCCTTTCTATGCGCTATAACAAGTCTCAAAAGACCATAAGTTAGACATTGAAAAGTGCCAAATGTTGCATTTCCTTAAATTAAAATTTTGTACGCCGAAAAATTGTAAGGTTATTTAGTTGTTGTAAAACATGCAGGATTGCTACGATGCCACATTGCAAGGGAACATGGTTTTTTTTTTTTTTTTTTTCAACAGTTGGCAATGCTCTCATATCGGTTCATTCATACCGAAACTATTATGCCGAATCAACCAGAGAGCTTTTCAAATATGTTCCATCTGCGAGCCATCTCCTTTCCCAACAAACCAGCTTTCCTCCCTTTTGCCGTGTTTTTTTTTTTGTTCTTTTTATACGTGACGAGAGTGCAGCTTTCTCTCTGAAAACTGAGAGGGCGGATAAAAAGTACTTCCGTTGTGATAGCGCTGGCAAAGCCCCATAACCGCGATGTCGATGACGGTAGTTTTACGCCCGTCGCCTGTTGGTAGGGTGCCGAAAAGAGGTTACTCACTACTCAGCCAGGTTTATTGATTTATTTTATTTTACTTAGTTTTGTGCAAGAAAATCGAATAAATATTTCAATACGAAGAAAGTCCCAAAGTGCTTTCATCTCCAACAACGGAAAAGTGCCGGTTAGTTGCGTATGGTGTCGCGGTTTCTAAACAAATAGTTAACCCTCGTTAACAAATTGCTGCTTTGTGATGAGGACAGCCAAATACAGCACAGTCAACGGAAATTTGAAAGAAAATGTCCCAGTGAACATTGAAATTTGAAAAGTCTTCAGAAATAAGTTCAAGGTCGTTTAAATGTACGACAGCGGGCGTCTGTCGTAGATTTTGTTTTATTTTCACCAACTTCAAAAGTGTTGTGTCGAACTTTTTAATTTAATTATCATTCAAGTACGTGATATGTGTGTTTTTTTTATCTTATTTTTTTTTTGTTGCTTCTATTTCAAATGATTGCCTTTGCCTTCCTTGGCTTACTTGCTTTATCGATTTTCTGGGCTTCTCCAGAAACATTCCTTTCATTTCTCAACCAAAACCATCCGCAGTACAAAAAGAAAAAGAAAAGAAAAGAAAAAAAAATAGAAGAGTCAGTCCTCCTTTTCCTTTAACTTGGTGTATGGTGTGGTGTTGTTCATCTGTGCGGTCGCTTGTCTTCCAGTTTTCAGTTGTTGCCTTCCTCCTTTACTTGTTTGTTCAGTTGGTTTTGTTGTTGTTGTTGATATTTGCTGTTGTTGTTCTATTCTGGAAGTTATTATGTGGTGGCTGTGCAGTGCATCTCTCTCTGTTCATATTTATGTGGTTTTCTGTCGGTTTCCTTTGGTATGTCGCAGTGTCTTTACACCTGCAAATGCACCTGTATGCAAGGATGATTCCTTTTAAAAATAGTCATTCATAATGGATAAGCTGGAAAATCGATAGTGTGAGACTAATTCAGACCAAGTGGTCATGTAATTGCCCCCATAGGGAGGGGATTGGTATAACAAATTTAACTTTGTTTTCTTCCGTTTGTCTGTTGGTTTATTAGACCAACTCACACAGCTGTGGTGTATTTATAGTTTAATTACGTCATAGAAAGTGGATATCCTAGATGTTGTTACAGACAGGTATTAACTTTAAGTGGTTCGTCTGCGAAATGTTAACAATTAAATCTTTCCTTATTAATTGTCCACTATTGGTTTTTAAAATTTTTAACCAACAGTCTCCACTCGCCCTTAAATATGTCAAAAGTTTCTGTCATAAATTTTCCTTGAAAAATCTCGGGCAGTTGTGACAGACCTTTGGATGAACGGAAGATTTAAAATATTGCTGCCTTCTAGTGATCATTTCTAACCTTTATTATATCCTAGGTCACAATAACCAGGGCGGAGAGGGGGGTCAAAAAAGACCCCTTAAGATTTATAAATTCAAAATTTCTTCAATATTTATAAGATTCGAATAAATCTTTTTGCAAATTAACACGTAATCCTGGAACATTGTCATAGCGAAGGATAATCGCACAAGGATGTATTGATCTACAACCGAAAATACAACACAACCTCAAAAATTCAACCACTAATATTTTTAACGGAATAAAGAAACTTTTTATACAGGTTCATTTATTTCGTGGTTTCAAGTTGGAACGCTGGCATTTGACACCTGTCAAACTCAGCTGTCATGTGAAGTATCATAATATTAGTTGAATGTTTGCCATTTACGATGTATCGGTTAACAATTGAACAGCGCGTTAACATTATTTAAACACACGCAACACGACCAATTATGGATTTATTGCGTGAGAAGTTTCCTGGTTGCGTAATTTCAATTGGCCACCAAGATCATGCGATTTGACACCGTTAGATTTTTTCTGTGGGCTTACGCAAAAGACCGTGTTCACGCGAATAATCCCCGAACTCTAGATGCATTTAAAACCAATATTACTCAAGTTATGGTCGAGATATCGCACGAAATGTGCGAAAAAGTGGTTAAACATTACATCAAAAGCATCGCATGCTGCGAATCTTCCCAAAGGCGGCCATTTGAATGATATTGTGTTTCACACTTAATGGCAAAGCCCAAACGAAATACAATTTTCATCAAAAATGTCTCGCAGTGTGTGTTTTATTTTAGTTTTACTTTCGAAACCGAAAAATGAATGACCCTTTACTGTTTATAACCTTATAGTTTAAATTTGCTATAGGCACTATTGTCACATCAGTTTCCTAAACATTAAATGCCTTTGTTGGCAAAAAGTAATGTTTGTAAAATATTTCTCTAAAAAGCTCAAAGTAAGGAGCTAAAACGACTGGTTTATTATTAGTTTCTTTCCTGTTGTTTCGGAATTCTAGACACAAGCTCAGGATGCCTTTGTGAAAATAATTCAGACATCTTTTTCTAGGCATTCATTTCTCTTTGTCAAAAGACTGTCAACACTTTTATTTGTTTCAGCCAGCTCAACAAACACGGCTTTTTCTGTGGGGAAAATTACAGAAAAAACCCCACATTTATTGAACTCCTGTTTCCGGCAAGACAAGAACGTCTCGCCTGCTTCGCAGTTGAAGCAAGACTCTTTTTTAATACAATTTACAAGGCACTCGAATGGCCGGTGTTACGGCTTGTTAACAAACCTAATAATCTCTTTTCAAACTCGAGCAAATGTTAAATAAGTTTATTTTCTTATTCAAGATAGAAAATGGTCTTAAACCGTTCCATTCCCTTCAAATGAGGATAGCTTGTGGAATATTAAATATCTTACTTGCTTTAAGACAACCCATTTCATTGCTTTCGGGTAATCTTTGACTACAGATTCGGTTTCAGTACATAGTCAGTTTCTGATTGTAATTTAATAAGTTTTGAAAACCATCGAGTAAACAGTGGGTCTAAAGCCGATGCTCACAAGCTGTGTCTTTTGCAATCGTGATTCAACGTTGAACCCTAAAAACTGTTATTAGTAGATATGTAGTTAAATGGAATATGCCGTTAAAGGTGCCCTACGACTAGGAGACATATATTGTCCTGGCATTTATTAGTTTAACAAAGGGACAAAGGACAGGCTCCTTACCCCAGTATTTTAGTACTCTTCTGAGCTCGAAAACGCTCTATGCATATGGCGTACCTGCTCTTACGTCCGGTGCCCTCTTCGAAAGGTCGGAGAGTCGGATTGTGACATTTTCTAAGATCCATTTTCCATTTAAAAAACCATTGAAGACCTCTAGTTTGAGCTTTGCTTTTTTTCAAAGCTTTTGAAACTGAAATAAAAACAAAACTTGTGCAAATGAGTATTTTTCGTGGCTAATAGAAACCCTCTGGATTTTCCCCTCTACAAATTTTGTTTCAAACTATTTTAGTAAAAGGACAAAATTTGGATCGACTTCTAACTGTTGGTCTCTATTCACTAAACCCTCGACATCAGAAACTATATTCGTTTGATGATCTGCCAAGCAAAACTGACGGAATGGGTGGTGTCAACTTTCAGTCTCCTTCGATTACCCGCGAGAAGCATTTCGAAAGTGTACCAACATTCCACCAACAAAACAAGCCTTCAAAAATTTTTTTAGTATCTACTGTTAGAGGTACGAGTACGAGCCATATACCTTCGATTGATGACTAGAGTTCTGTTTTTTTTTTTTTAATTTCTCCATTACGTATTAAGAGTAAGATATTGTATTCGTACAAAATTTCAAACTCCAGATGTTAATAAACTCTGACATACGATGATAGAGGAACTCAAAAAAGTAGGTGGCAAAATTCTTTCCGTCTGTATGTCCCGCGGCCTACAGCCTAAACGGCTACGTTCGTTCAAACTTCGGATTTGGAGTTAGGGGGCTTACAGTTTGGGCCCATTTTTGTACCTCAATATTAATGGTACTTCCGATAACTTCACGATAACATTTTCATAAAATTTTGATTAGTTCAAAAACGGCTCTAACGATTTCAACCAAAATTGATATCTAAGCTTACGTAGGTAAGGGTTAACATAACTGTATACTCAGGTTTTCGCTAAAAAATCGAATAACGGTACTTTTGAAATTTTGACATACATATCTCGAAAACGGTCCATACGATTGTAACAAAAATTCATTTCTAAGGTAATATGGTCATTTCCAACTTAATGGCAAACTCAGTTTTTCTCGTATTATCGTAAAATTGATTTTTGAAAAAAGTCATTTTTTTTAAAAAGTTAGTTTTCTTTGGTTTACTTGAAAACGGCAGCATCGATTTCAACCAAAATGCAAACTTAGAGTAAAATTGATGTTTTCAAAATTATTGCATCCTTAATTTTCAATTCGAATCACGAAAACGCTAATTTTTAAAACTGCTAATATCTCGAAAACCCCATTTTCGATTTCGAAAAACTTAAAAAAAAAAAACAAGTAATGATTAAATCCGTCGGCGCAGTGGCTTAGTGGTTAGTGTCTTGGTCTACTAAGCGAGGGGTCCCAGGTTCGAATCTCGAGAAAACCCAAATTCCAACTTAAGGTTTTTTTCGCTGCGCCACCTCTCGCGTACGTCTGACAAACATCCGAGAGTATAACTGTCATGAAAGAGCTTCTCAATTGGCCGTTTGGACTCGGCATAAAATTGTAGATCCCTTCCATTCGTCCCAAAAATAAAAACTCACACAAGACGAATGGCTGTGAGAAGCTAGGCCTAGGGTCCCTTCGGACCTGTTGCGCCAATTATTTATTTATTTTATTTTAATGCTTACATCCCGAACAATAAAATACTCGGTTTTCAGCTAAATAGTTAAGCAATAATATTTTCCAAACTAAACATTGCAATATTTGGTACTGTTTTGTCTGCCAAATTTTACAAAAAAGCGCTCTAACGATTTTGATCAAAATGCTTATTAAGGATAACAAAAGTATTCGAAATAAGATCCCGTACTTAGTTTTTCTCAAAACATTCGAATAAATCAGATTAATAATTATTTCTCAAAAATTACTTCTCAAATCCCGATTTGTATTCACATATCTACGGTTTATTTTTTGCAATAATCTCAATTTTCCACTTCTAATAAAAATGCTATAACAGCTAAGCAAAACTAATTTCGAACAAGTAGAACCCACTTCCTTTTTTTTAACCATAAAAACCTTATATAAATGTTAACCACTTTGGGTGTAGGTACACAATCAGAAACTCCCACTTCATTTGCACACCACACACGTCCATTTGGATATTCAGTTTATAACTGCTAATGCAAATTCAAAAACAAATCTCCCAATACGTCTATGTACAGATATAGATCTTTCACGAACCCTGCTTCCAATCATAAACACCTTATACCAGTGTTACAAATCAAAATAAAAACATGACCTAACAGACCAGGAAACAGAAACTCCTACTACGCTTGTCCTCGTACTCAAAAATCTTGTAAAGTGTAAGAGCTTATAAAATAGTGCAGTAGGCACTTGTAATCAGAACTTGCGACAATTCCCTTTTACTGAGAGCTTCAACTTTTAAAAACTCAAATTGTTATTTGATATGTACAGCCATACCAGATGAACTACCCAGATTGAATTTTATTTAACACTTATCCTTTTTCTATATTCTATCTTGCACTGTTTCTTTTATCTAGCATTGATTTTCAGTTTTTTACCTACATATAACTACCTAATAAAATAAGAAAACAAAGAAACTTTTGATGAACGAGAAAGTTTCGTTCGACCCAGGCGTGCACTTTATTTTTGTTTTACTTACGCGTATAGTTTCCATCGTTACCTGCCAATGGATCTTGATTGCAATAGTAAAATTTATGTTTAAGCTTCCGCGCTTTGTATTTCAGTTCCAGTTCCGAACCGCTTATTTTTCCCAATCACCCTTGTCGCGACGTTAACCAAGAGTCGAAACGTTCGCCAATACACTTGAGGTCAGCGTCAATTGGAAACTAGATGTTGTGGATATTTGGGCGTTGGAACATCCATTTCGAAAAATCAAAACAAAAAAATTGTTCCATTGCATGCATCCAATTCCTCTCTAAAATAAGTTACTTTAGAGCTCATTAGAGTTGTTTGAAAGTAATGCGCTGTGAAAGTTGTACAGTTTGCAGTTAGAGTTCTACGAAAATGGTATTTCTGGTTGATAGAGAACTTGTGCAATTAAGTCCCGTACATGTGTAATATCCGCTTTTCAACTTTATGGACATAAAGTTTTGTTCTGTCTTTGTTGAGTCTCTAAATTGTTCAGCCACAAATTGAGTGTGGTACGTTTATACGAAAATGCAACCAAAATAAATAAAGTTGTAAAACACTAATTTTTCTATTTTATTTATTTTTAAAATATGACAGCTTATTCAACTACGTATTGCGAGAATGCATTTATTCGCAATACTCATCCTTCGAACGTGTGGCCTTGGCGTTTATTGTTTAATGTGGGATTTTGTTGTTTATCCCGGTCTTTGCTTTACCCATTAGTCCATCTATTGCTGGAAGGTTTCATGATCAGTGCCATGCAACAGTTCGCCTTGTGAACGTCTTACTTTTGCTGCAAATACATCTAACCAGATGTTTCTTTTCGTTCGTGATTGTTTTGAATAATATATTGCAAAAATTACAGCTCAATTTAAATTATACTTTAAATCCGGGATGAGGAAACTAAGCATCGCTCCGTTTTGATTTACGAGGAAGTATCGCATTCCTCACTGCCATTCAATGGCAAGTTACGCAAACAAAAAAAAATGTCATGAATGTGTTACTGCCATTAAAAATTCATTCATCAAACCACTAACCCGTCGGTTTATAAGCAACATAAACAAGCAGACCAACACTTATTCGTAATCGAAAACCTCACCCAACCACCTGACGTTTACCTACACGTTTTCAACGAAACGAACTCGTTGTATTGAAATGATTTATGGACTTTGAATGCAAACTCAACTCTGCCTGTGTCTCAGAGGTATGTTTGATATACGCATTCATCTTTCCCGTGAGCGTGTTCCAAAACTGACTTGACTTCAGCTCGAGGAACTGCACAGAACCATGAACCACTTCTTCTCTGCTAAAGAGGAAATCAGCTAACACGCCACCAAGGCGAATGTGTGCTCTCAAAAAAAAAAAAAACAATTATTCGTACTCTACATTTGGAGTATGTACTCACAGCCAATTTCGATTCTCGAAATAGATCGAGGTCAAGCAACTTTGATCTAATTTGCGAAGATTCTAGAGAAGGCAGTTGTTTTATTTTGTATTTAGCTTTTAGTTTTCAATTAGTCGTTGACACATTCGCCGGGCGACACAATCGATGAAACAAACGCTGCATGTGCGAGTGTATGCGCGCTCTCCTCAAAGCCTACATAGACTTGGTAGTGAGCGTTCGTTTTTGACAAGCGAGTGAAGTACACGTCATATGTTTATGTCATATACCATTCGCATAAATGCCAGAATGTTGCTTAAGGTGGTGGCTTTGAAAATGGTGGGTGGTTTTTAACCCATTTTAAATGGTTTTGATTGAATGGAATTTCAGTGTGAAATTCGTGTAGGAGACTCGGGACAATTTTGGAGATCTTAAAACGCCACTTACATGAACTAATTGTGTGTTGTTTGCGTTCTGGGTTATACAAAAGATTTGAAAAGCTTTCGCCTTGATCGCCTGTGTTTAATTACGCCTCTTGCTTTGATTTCATTTTTACCTACAAAAAATTAAGTTTACCTAAATTCAACTTGTGTTGCATTAAAATTACATAGCTGTTTCACGATTTGAAATTATTCGCGAGTTGTATTGCTCCTTATTAAAAGTGTTAATCAATATAATTCAAATTCATAATCATTTTTGTTTTATTATTGTTATGCATTATATTTGAGTGATATCTTATCATCCATCTCCTTTCATCATATTCAATTACAAGCCGTCTGACTCGTTTTTCCCGGTGAGTTCAAACACTTAGTATATGTTTCTGCTTTTGAAGCAATTTTGCTGGCCTACGCTTAAAGTTCCATACGGTTCTTATTTCATACTTGGAAACTGCATCAACGACTGCCTTTGAGTGAGAAAGTGGTTCCATCTTTTTCTTCCATTCGGAGTATACCTGGATTTTTCCTACTTCCTCCTCCGTGTGAGTACAACTTTTGCTATATGTTCTGCCATTTACAGCAAGTTTGATACTCACCACAATTACTACTATTTTTATCTTCTCCACGCACCTCATCTTATCATTGTCATCAACCACATTATCTGCTGAGCTTTTTTGGTTATTGTACTATCTACGCTGCGGAGTTGCCAGATCATGAGTAAATCCGATTGTTCCATTTGTAAGAAAAACACGAATGATGTGAGCGTTTCATGTGGAATTTGCCTTGAAACTGTTCATGCAAAATGCATTGGCCTAAAAGGGAAGGATGTAGATAAAATTATTTCTACTCCTGGCCTACGTTTTTTTTGTGAAAAACATCGTAATATCGCGCCTGATGTCCTTCACTGGAAACTTATTAAGTCACAGAAACTTTTTAAAAATATTTCATCTATATTTGCGGAGCTACAGGAGATGTTTGATTTTGATTCTGCGAATGATGATAGGATGCTGCATAGTTTTGAAAACATTGAAAGGGCCTTACACCAAAAGCTTCCTCAATCTAAGGATATCATTGTTGATTTGCTGAGTCCTACATCACAAAATGAGCAGCCTTTACGAAACAGTACCAAGGAATCAAATTATATTGTTCTCCAACAGCAGTGCAATGATCTCTTAGAACCTCCAAACACTGAGGCCCAACCTCTCCAACCTAAAAGGATCTTGCGATCTAACTTAACCACACCAGTTGTCATCCCTAGTGTGGAAATCTCATTGGAGAAATCGCCTACACCAATATCACCAGTTCCCTCTACGTCATCCGCTGCGATTGTCGACACTAACCAGCCTAGCAGCAGCAAAAAACAAATGCTGAAACAACAACACCAAAAAGGGCATCAACTTGAACAACAACAGCTTGAACAAGTACAACAGCAGCAACGACAATCGGAAGCGGGTACAATAACTTCTGCTGACAGCCATATTAGTAGCGATAATACTTTGAAGGTTGTCCCACCTCCGTTGGCAGTCTTTTTATCTCGCCTTGAATATGGCACAAAATCATCCGACATCATTAATTACATCAGCAGCAAGGGAATTGACATTAACGCAATCAGATGCCGCAGCTTAACACCAGAGAACTTGACCGGACGTATATCTGCATCTTTTAAAATACTTGCTCCTTTATCCTCTGGAAGGAAACTTCTTGACCCACATTTTTGGCCTGATAATATCCTTGTTAAAGAGTTTACCAACAAGCCTATTTCTGGTGCCTCAACGTCAAAAAACTTAAAGAAGTCAGCCTCTACTACCAGAATGTAAGAGGACTGAGAACTAAATGCACAAATCTCCTTTTAAATGTACATAGCTGCTCACATGATGTAGTTGTCTTAACTGAAACTGGATTAGATAGTAGTTTCGGTAATGGCGTTATCTTCCCCCCCTACTTTGATGTTAATCGTGGTGACCGATCTACGGATAACAGCATCTTTGAACGTTTTGGTGGTGTACTCATAGCCATAAGAAAACATCTTAAGCCAAAAGAAGTGGATCTTAGTGCTTTTACGGACATCGAAATTTGCTGCAGCAGATTCGACTTAAATTCTTTTGCAAAAATTTATTTCGCTTGTGTCTATATTCCACCCCGTACTCAGCTCATAACTGTGAGTAGATATTTGGATGCCATGAGATTTATTGTGAGTTTGCTGTCTGCACCGGATATAATTTACGTATTTGGCGATTTCAATCAACCCAATATTCTATGGGCATCAGGAGACATGGATTGCACATATCTCAACCCAATAAACACTCTCTCTACGATTGGTTCTGAAATCGTCGATACTTTCCACTCGCTTGGTCTTCTACAGGTGAACCACGTAAAAAATCACCAAAGCCATACCCTGGACCTCATCTTTACTAACAACAGCAACGAAAGTATTGTATCCCGCTGTTACACACCACTAATCCCGGAAGATGTTTATCACCCTTCATTAAATCTTTTTTGTTATGTTGACTCATTTGTAACAGATAATTTTACTTCTTTTAACTTCGATTTTAAAAATGCTAACTTCATACAAATTTGTGAAGAACTAAACAATTTTGACTGGAGCCCGTATCTCTCTCTTGAAATCAATGACCTTTGTAATGTTTTTTATCGGGTCATTAATAACGTAATTTTTTCCTATGTCCCCGTAGTTTGTGCTAAAATTAGTGTTGGGCAGTCTTGTCCATGGGACAATGATCTTACCCGTCACCTTAAGCGTTTAAAAAACAGAGCCTATAGAAAATGGCGTTGTAGTTTGGCTAATGAGGATTATCTGGTGTTTAGAAGGTTGAAATCAGAGTTAAAATCTTCCATCCGTTATGCATATCAGGTGTACATCGAGGACATGCAAAACAGTCTTAAGTCCAGACCTGATAAATTCTGGAATTTCATAAACTCAAAGAGTAAAAGTGATGGTTACCCGGCCTCACTCTCTTTTAATGGACATTTAACTGATTCTTCTCTTTCCATATGCAACAATTTTGGTTTATTTTTTCAATCAGTCTATTCAAATCATGACTCAAGGATTGATGAGCAATTCTTTAGCTTTCTTGGTGATTTCCCTACTCCTATCTTCAGAAGCATTGACATTTCCGAAGATGATGTCCTGGTAGGTCTGACCAGCTTAGAATCAAGTCTTAGTCCTGGCCCTGATGGTTTACCGTCCATCTTTCTTAAAAAATGTGCCATACCATTACATAAAATTGTATGCCACCTATTTAATCTGTCCTTTAAAACTAACACCTTCCCACCCCTCTGGAAAACGTCTTTCATAGTTCCTATTTTCAAATCTGGTAGGAGGAATAAAGTTGAGAACTATAGGGGCATCTGTAAGCAATCTTGTGTTCCGAAGTTGTTTGACAAGTTAGTTACGGATAAACTTTACTTCTACTGTAAGTCCCTAATTTGCAACAACCAGCATGGATTTGTAAAGAAACGTTCTACTGTCACCAACCTTCTTTTATTTTCTAATTTTGTGATATCAGAAATCGGGAAAGGCAATCAAGTTGATGCCATTTATACAGACTTTAGTAAAGCTTTTGATCGCGTAGACCACAAAATACTGCTTTACAAACTCGAAAAATTGGGTTTCCCAATACCTTTCCTAAGATGGCTCTCGTCATTCTTAAGTGATAGATTTCAGTACGTGAAATTCCGCAATGCTATCTCTAATAAAATTTTCGTTTCCTCTGGCGTTCCCCAGGGTAGTCATATTGGCCCTCTCCTTTTTATATTGTTTGTTAATGATATTGTCAAATTTTTGCCCGAATGCGAATTGTTGATGTTTGCCGACGACTTTAAATTGTTCATATCAGGCAAAGATGTACAATGTTTCCATCTCCTTAACCTTAACCTGCAGAAATTTTATTTGTGGTGCAAACAAAATTACCTCTCTCTTAACGTTAGCAAGTGTTCTGTTATTTCTTTCTCTCGATGTAAATCACCTATAGAATTTGCTTACTCCTTTGATGGTAATACAATCCCTCGTGTATATACAATCAAGGATCTTGGTGTTATTTTAGACACCAAGCTATCCTTCAATGATCATATTGACTATACCTTAAATAAGGCTAATAGGTCCTGGGGAATGATTAGGCGTTTTGCTTGTGAGTTCTCTGATCCCTACGTCATCAAAACTTTATACATATCTTTTGTACGGTCAATATTGGAGTATGCATCTATAGTTTGGTGCCCATACTACAGTGTGCACATCTCCAGAATTGAATCAATACAAAAAAGGTTTCTGAGATTCGCGCTGAAAGGGCTACGTTGGACTGATCTTATTAACCTACCTCCATACCTATCAAGGTTGAAACTGATTAGCATGGAGTCCCTTGAAGTAAGAAGAACGGTGGCAAGAATTTTATTTCTTCATAGGGTACTCATTGGTGAGATTAATTCTCCTGAAATTTTACGCCTTCTTGACATTAATGTCCCATCGTCAAACTTACGTAATAATAGATTCTTTAAAATATCACATTCGCGCACGAACTATGGTCGCTCTTCGTCAATAAATGGTCTTATGATTTCCTACAATGCAAATATTCATTTGATCGACTTTAACTTGTCGATCTGTTCTATTAAAAGGAACCTACTTGATGGTATTCCGACATAATTGTTTGGCTCTATTTTTCTTTTTTTTTAATATGTTATTTTTCCTATGTATATTATTATTATTGTTCTTATTATTATTAAAACTATTCTTGTTTTTTCTTTTTTCTGTTACATCTTTAGTCTAAGAAAGAGCTTGTTCTTTGATGGCAAATAAATAATATAAATAAATAAATAAACATTTGCAAACAACCAAACAAAAGGACTACCCTATGGGATCGGCATCTTCTGAGCGAGGGTTATTTTGCGTTTAAGTTTTATGTCGAACCTTTTAAGGTTCCGATCTTTGGCCTAGATTTCGCCACTCAGGAACCTTCATAACCGCAACTATTTCCTGGAAAGGTGCTGTTGTTTTCGAGCCGTAGGCTAGGTTAAGTAAGGTTGAAGTGCTTGTTAGTAACTTCGAATATACTTGGTACCTCTTAAAGTAAACTTTTGACACAACGGACCTTGCTAATAATCATTTTTAACCTTCACACTAAATATTTCGTAGGTCACAATATGCATTTTTTATGGAAAGTTACACCATTGTGAGTTCGAGAAATTAAACCTGGCCACTAAAAATTATTATTAGTAGGTATCGCGCAACGTGCATCTATAAACCTACCCCGATTATGTAGAAATATGAGTTGTAAAAAATGTAAATTTATTTTTTCGCAGTGAACATTACTATTTTATTTTAACAAGAGATTCTCTTTTGTTATCACACGAGGTTTTGTAAACCAAACAAATTTTAGTCTCGGCTTTAAATTTACGGAAGCTCAAAATATAGCCACTGTGAACTAATAAAATTTAGAGTCGAAACTAAATATGTTTAGTGGTACGGGGCAAAGAGAATAAAATGCTGCGACTGTATGACTCATGATTCGCAAATTCTTCTCTCATAATCCACGCCCCTAAATTTGCGTATTGGAAGTTTGCTCTTCTAAGTGGATTTTGACCATTTGGCGACATTCGCCACGACACGTCAACCATTTTGCACAAAACATTTATTCGCAAGGGATTCTGAAAAGAACTGACCCGGCGAACGACGCCTCCTTCGAACTCAAACTGCTTTAGATTTTTTGTTTTATGATTTTGTAAAACTTGAGTTTATTTTTCCGCAGCTTTTGAAACTGAAATTATTTCGTTTCGTTTCATTTGAGAAGTTTAATAGAAAGTGAATTTACTCGAATACTTTAAATCTTTTAATTTTCTTCTGTAATTTTCTTTGAAGCTACTCTAGCCTCTTTGGAGTACAATTAAAATAAGAAAAAGAAAAGAATTCAGCAAAATTACTTTTTAGAGAACAATGTGCTTCTATACAATGACAAGTTCAAAGTTTGACATTTATGAATAGAATCGATAACTAGCAGACATCCTTGTGTAGACGTTGTATAATTCGCAATGTAAACAGTTAAATTTTAAATAATGAAAGTATCAATAAATAGTTTTATAATACTTGATTTTTGATGTGCTTAAACAGAAAGTAATATTTCTTCTGAATAGTGTAAAATGGCCTAAAGACTTAAATCGTATCGCAATGAGAGTTTGCAAAACTTTCAGCCGTATTGATAAAAAAAACCCGCAACTACTCTCCAACTCGTACGTAGCTAGGTAACGTACGAGTTGGAGTTAGTTAAATACAGAAATACATAACATATTAGTTAAATTTTCTTATTAATAAATGAAAATAACTCATGTAATAACTTACTGATGTTTTCTCTAAAATAGCTACTTAACGCTGGCATCACCTAACCAAATTGTACTAAAAACTATTACATATTGGCTGTCATCACGGTGACAAGTGAAAAAAAGCAACAGAAAATAAAGGAAAACAACAGAAAATTTTTCATATTTTCTTTTCAAAATCTGCATTAATTTCTGAATGTTTTACTTGTAATCATTGTCATAGGGTTTTTTCGTTTTGTGTGCACTATTTTTCGAGTTGGGGCGATGGTAACCGAATCCTCCCCTAACATAATCAGATTATGTAAAAACCCTGAAAAACGGTGAGCCATTTTGTTATTGCTATTAATAAACATTTTCAGAAGATAACTAACGCTTCGTAACTCACTTACGGTAGGAGGCCTGTTAGCGAGTCAATAACTCTTAAAAAAACGTGGTCCCGTCAAAATGACATATAAATTAAATTTAAATTTGTAAAATTTTGGAGGCCTAACATGTAGTTACGCGACGTTTAGTAAGCCTGACAGCTGCTTGACTTAATCTGCCATACTAATAACCAATTTAAGTCTCGACTTTAAATTTACAGAAGCTCACAATTGCGAAATTTACTACTAAAACTAAAAATGTTTATTAGTAAGTCCCTATGTGTCTCAGTTGTGATTGGACTAGATCGTTCACATTGATAGTTTTTTATTTCAGTTGACGTCTATGGAGGGGTTACGACGAATCTAGTCAAGAACTTCGTGACTGAGATTTGAGTACTAAATTGACAGTTCGTATATGTGGCTGACATAGGAGAAGTGACGTTACCAACCAACGAAGTTTTTCCGCTCAGGTTACATCTAGTCCAGACAAACCTAGTCGACTGATGAGAACTAGATTTTTGAATGTGACCAGTGTTTTTTTTTTTTTTTTTTTTTAATCAAGATGTTGTGTGGGTGCTTTAGGGTAGACCCTGGGATAGGTAGAGTGATTGTGATTTCAATTTTCTGTATTTTCTGAGCTCGATGTCTTAGCTCGTGGAGGGTGAAGTATAAAAGAAGACGAATTTTGCTTACTACAAAAAAAGGAAATGCAAAGGTTGACGTTTAAGACGACAAGCGTAGTAGCGACATCTTATATTAAATGTTAAAACTACCTTGAAGTTATCGAATTAGTAACGAGTAGGTTCGGTTAGGTTGAGTGGGGTTGTGAGATCGTCTCAAATGACCAGGCACCAAGACGGGCCCATCGCCATCTCCAGGGAACCATTACGGATAAAAACCTAAACCAAATCGCCCAAACAGTCAATTTCCCTACAGATTTCAATTATTGTTCCAACACTGTTTGAGAAACCAACCTCCACTAAGTTGTTAAAGAAGTACCTGCCTAGGAAACGAGTAAGGATTATAAGCTTTTCACATGAACAGATGTTGAAAATAACACCAGTTTGAACGTCCATCTGCTGTCAAAGTCACTGGTTTGCTTAACAGTTCTGACAAAAAAAAAGTAATACCAACTACCTACGCATTTGAATCACAAGAATTGAGGTTTTATTTCCGGATCCCGCAAGCAGACATTATCCGCATAAATTAATTAAACCTAACTACAGTTATGAGTAAGTTGACAATAATATTCAGTCGAATTACTTGTCGGTCATCACCTACTGATCCACCGACTTCTTACCGCCAAATCGATCAAATTGAATTTCATAAATTACAATAATTGATTCCATTTGTGAACTTGTGACTTTTTTTTCAATTTATATCAAATGTATTCCACTAAATTTGTTTAGGCAAGAGAAAATCCATGACTAGCTGCCAAACTAATCGTACATGTGCGTAACACAATGTCTGCGTCGGCATTTGACAAATTGACGTTGACATGACACCACGAAGTCTTTACCATAAAAGTTAACTGCTGCTGTATATGTACGACATTTACAACGAACTTATACCCATGAAATTCTGACGGAAAATATGCAAATGACTAAAGCTTTAATATCGATTAGCATATTTAAATGGATAAATCAAGATAAATGCTGGCGAATTGTAGGTTAGGTGTATTTACACAGATGGATGCCGTAATAATTCTATCTATACCTAGTGTCTCTCTGGCTGGTTGCATCTGCCTATCTGTCTTTACAAAGGTTGACTTAGTGGACTTCTTTGTCTGTAAGGTTGTTTCAAGCTGTGATCTTTTTTTAATTCGATTTTCTCCTAATTGTCTATTATCGGTAGAAAGCACTTTCCTCGCACACTCAAACCAGTTTGCTGAGCTTCGTTTTCCGGTCTTTTTGAATGAAATGGGGGAAAACGAGCAAGACAAGCTTAAAAAAAAGGGAAACACTAAAACAAAAAACTCTGCGAAACGTAAATTGTTAAACAATAAAAATAAAACGTATTTTCATTACGAAGAAATTTCAAAGAATGAATTGTTCATTTTATACTTGAAAGAAACAGCCCATCGAACGTCTTCGTAAGAATTTTCTGAATGCATTAACTCGTTTTGATCTAATAGAAAAGGAAATTATTGTGTAATATGTATATTTATATGTTATATGCTCATTTTAAGCTTAATATTTCCATATAAAAAAAAGTGGAAATTTCACTTCGGGTGAAAAAGGGGAATTTTTTTCGAATTTAGGGGAAAACTAATGCTTTTAGATCTCTCGCCAATAGTCATTTGGCAGCAGATAAAGCACCCTCTGGCCCTGACACCCGTAGGCGTCCTTTAGCTATTCTTCTTATTAATGCTTCACAACGACCGCCCATGCCATTCATATATGAGAATTGTTACTTAACAAAGATATGGATTCTCAAGCCTAAACATAAATACATATGATTAGTTTCAAAAACCAATCACGCGTGCACCCGCTAATAAAAGCGTATGATGTTTTGTTTGTATTCCTTTTCATTTCTTTTTGTTTCCTTTTTTGTTTCACTGCGCTGATGAATGTTAAACGACCTTGTATCATTTTTGTTTTCGAGGTACCAACTAAAATCAAACCGAACAAAATTCCTCACAAATTTATTTGCAGATTTAAATTAAATAATATCCCTTTTAAGAACATTTCAAACCTAAAAGAATTGCCATTGCAATTGGAACAAAAAAAAACACATTAGAAACAATATAATTTGCAATTTTTCCAATTAACTAAAGTGCATAGAAACAATAAAAAAATTACCGAAAATACAACAAAAAGTTGTAATTGACTAAACAAACTCAATTTATTAAGTAAAACGATCAATGCCAATAACAATAAATAAAACGAGAAAATAATAAAAACGCCAAAAATAACAATTAACGCGTGCAATGAAATTAACGATAATCACTAAGAGTGTGCTAATGAAATGGTTGTCAGTGCTATGTTATATTCCGGCAATGTTGCCGGCAATAATAATATTACAAACACAAAATCCAACAACAGCAACAATAACAACGGTTACGGTCTAGGAATACCAAAGTCACCGTCATTTCACAGTGGACTTGATTTATTGGCTGACGATCAAGACGACGACCAAGACCAACAATTACAAATAATAAAGAAACACCAACCCGACGAACACAATTTAGACGACTACTTCGACGACGACGACGACGAAAACGAAGAAAATCAAGAAAAACACTCACCAATCCACGAACATTTTAAGTTTCCAAAAATCACATCACGCCTGACAGGTATTTTTACAAATATGCCATCATTACAACAGGATCAGATCACATCATCACCATCAACAGCATCATCTGCTTCATCTGCAAATAGTAGTAATAATAAGGTTAGAATATTACAACAATTTTGATAATCCATTAGAGATTTATATTTTGTTTGATTTCCTTTTGTGAATGAGAGTGGATGTGTTTTATTATGCGTGGACATTTTATTAGTAATAAGTTATACATATATTTAAATATTTTATTTTGTTTGTTACCCAATTATTCAAAGATTTGCTTGGAATTTTAGTGAAAATGTTCAATATATGGGGCTTTTATTTTTGGCTTATACAGTATACATTCCTTTATAAGAATCGTGTAATGATTGTATTGATTCTTAATAAAAAAAAAACAAGTCTTTGATGTCTGACAGAAATCTGAAATCTCCGAGCATACAAATTTGCTTCTAGGGCTACGTTTCGGAACAAAAAATAAAGCACTAGGACTTTTTCGTATCCAAACCAATTAATTACTTAAAAATATACCACCAACAAATTCCAAACAGTAGTTCTGTCAGACGAATTTTAATTTTTGGAGTCCTCCAAACAACGCAATGATATATTCAGCTTACCTAAATTTCAGTAGTCCCTCGTGCAGGGTCATTCATTTCGTGGTTTCAGGTTGGTAGTGCTCGCATTTGACACCTGTCAAACTCAGCTGTCATGTGAAGTATCATAATATTAGTTGAATGTTTGCCATTTACGATAATGCATCGCTTAACAATTGAACAACGCGTTAAAATTATTAAAACACACGCAACACGACCAATTATGGATTTATTGCGTGAGTAGTTTCCTGGTTGTGTAATTTCAATTGGCCACCAAGATTTGACACCGTTAGATTTTTTTCTGTGGGACTACGCAAAAGACCGTGTGCTTAGGCGAATAATCCCCGAACTCTAGATGCATTTAAAACCAACATTACTCAAGTTATGGCCGAGATATCGCACGAAATGTGCGAAAAAGTGGTTAAACCTTACGTCAAAAGAATCGCATGCTGCGAATCTTCCCGAGGCGGCCATTTGAATGATATTGTATTTCACACTTAATGGCAAAGTTCAAACTTTAAAATAAAATTTTCATCAAAAATGTATCGGTTTATTTAGCTTTACTTTCGAAATTGAAAAATTAAAATTTACAATTTAACATATCTTACTGGCAATAAGTAGAATGGCAACCCTGATTAGGTGTGTTCGATGACAAATCACCTGCAATGCCTCATTGCACACTAAAGAGTAAAATACAAAGTGGGGCAAACGTCATCAACCTTTTGGAAATTGCTTTAAATTTTGCGAATTCCGGCAAATGTCATTTCTGCTTTGACGTTGGTAAAGTAAACAGATACAAAATACAGGTCAAAAAGACATGAGTCACTATTTACTCTTAAAGAACGCGGAATATTCGTAAAATTCAATAATCCAAGAGCAGAACCAATGTTTTTACGCATAAAAAAAAAGACTGCCAATGAACTTCGATTGACAACTTTTGCGCCACCTTTTATAATAAAACTATGCGGGCTTTTAGCTTAAAATGCTATAATAACCCTATTATGTTCTCAATTTCAATGAAATCGCACATTGGCTTAAGCTGGATTACTTCCAAGGTAAACTGTTCTGTAGTTCTCTCTCTAACACAGTTCGGGAGATTCTTAACGCTTCCAGGGCCCATGTTCTGTATATCATGCGATGAATTTTCGCAACGAAAACTTGGGAACATTTTGTTTCCATTTATATCGTTTTAGTGATTTTCGACGTGAAAATTACGGAACATGAGCACAAAAAAACGCACAAATTCGGTTTTAAATTGAACTTAAAACTGTGGTCCTGAGAACTGTCACTATTTTAAATCCATAAAATATTTTCATTGAGCCAGTCCCATTTCGTATTTTAAAATTGAATTACTTGTGCCTGAGCCGTTCGCAGAAGTATTTCCAGCTAAATCACCTGTCATTATCTGATTTCCTTTAATCCACAAACGACTTCGTAAAATATTCCAGTGCAAATCTTTGAGTACATATTTGCTGTTTTTCTAGACTTTTTTCTTTCAAGTACCTTATTCTATCAATTATCGCTAATTATCATATAAATTAAAATAACATCATCGTCTGTTTTTCTTTTCTCACACACTCGCGTTGCTAATAATAATCATAAAAAAATAACTCGTAAAAAAAAAAATGAAAACTCATCATAACCCCAAAAGTCATCCTCACAGAATAATGTCATAAAATCCAATCAACAAGTTAATTTAAGCTCTAAAAATGGCGGCGCAGGGGGCAACGGCGAAAACGGCAACACGGCGGGACCGACTGGAATGAACCCTTCAAAGAACACTTCACCCAGTAGTGGCATCGTCGTCGGCAATTTTCCCAATGGCAACGAAAGCGTTCTGTCACCTCAAACGCTGCAGCAAATTACTGGAAGTCCTGGACGTGCTCGTGATCGCAATCTTTTTCATTCACCATCGGCAGCAGCAGCTGTTTCATTGGCATTGCTCAGAGGTTTCATTTTAAATACATTTAGACTTGAAATCACACTACATAAGTACTATATTATTTATAATATATATATATATATATATAATAATGCATATCTTAATGAATTGTGAATGTGTATATCAAATAAAATATGTATACGTACGTATTCTAGACTTTTTTTTCAGTTTGTTCTTATTTCTAGTTCAATTAGTATTATCTATTATTTGCTTTATACATTAAGGTTCGTTTAAATTGGTCGACATGCACGAGTGACACTTTCTTAATTTAGGTTCGATTATGATTTTAAATGTACGTCTTCAAATATTTGATAAATTTTCGGGTTTTTCGAAATTGTTTTGCTTCAGGGAAACGCATAGCAAATCCAGCAGCATTTTGTTTTTATTCATTGGTCTTAAATCAGCCCATAATAAAACAAGATACGCGTAAACATTTGACAGTAAATTTAGATTGTTTGAATACGGCGCTGACTTGTATGACTTGTGCCAAGTCTTAAATGCGTTGCAGACGTGTGTTTTTGAACACCATCTCAGCAAAGTAAAGTAAAATAGACGAATGCGCAAAAAACAAAACACATAATGTTTCTTTTTCTATTTTCTTTTTGTTTTAAATATGAACAAACCAATCGTTGATTGTGCCTTTCCTAAGCAGTTAACTTTTTCTCTTCTCCATAATCCATCGTTTTAATAATCACACACAAGTCTTAAATTGCTCACATAAAAAAATAGTTGGCGCAACAAGTCTCCTTATAACCATAGAAGGTACCTCTAGTTTTTATGCCGAGTCCGTGTCCGAGGCTAAATGAGAGGCGCTTTCACAACATTTTTACTCTCGAATGTTTGTCAGAAGTTCGCAAGTGGTAGTGCTGTGAAAAACGATGTAATATGAATTTTTACGGCGATCGAACTTGATACCTCTTGCTTAGTAGTCCAGCACACTAACCACTGAGCTACTTCGCCGCCACTGCACTCATTATCTAAATAAAAACAAAAAACAAAGTCACGACATTAATCTAGTTATCTTAAGTCGACTAAATTGGTCTGGATAAGATGTAACCTGAACGCAAAAACTAGATTTGTCGGGAACGTCACTTTTGCGATGTCCGCCACGTATGCGAACTGTCAACTTAGTCGAATTTCTTGACTAGAATCGTCAGCTACCCCTCCATAAACGTCAACTGAAACAGTTGTTCGACCGATCTAAGCCAATCAAAACTGAGATACATCAAGTCAGCCAGATGTCAAACTTTCTCAACTATATACTTGAACGTGCCCAGTAATTTTAGCCAATTTTAAAATGACAGCCACTATTGCTTAAGCCCGTATGACACTACATTTTTATTATGTTGAAAAGTCAGCGGTGTGTAAAAGAGACTGAAAGTGTATTAGGAATGGGATAGCAGTTGTTTGCAAAGCAGCTACAAATTTTCAAACGCATTTGTTATCAAATAAATTTGAAATGTCAAAAAGAATGCTGCCAGCAGCTGAAAAATGTCATTTGAATACATTTTTATTTCCTATTGGGTACTTTCGTCCTAATTTTTCGTTTCGTGTCAAAACGGGCCTTACAAATCTATAATATCTGTGAATATACATTTTGATTTGTATATTTTTTTTTATATAAATAGTATTGCATCTAATATTTTTCAAATTATATAATTATTATCGGAATCAGTGAACGTCATCTTCCTTGTTTTATTAATACTTTCGTTGACTTTTAAGCGATATATTTTCATTAACAAAAATTAAACCTTCGCATATATTCCAATGAAGACAAGTAATTATTGTCTGTCCTGATTGAAATAAAATAATTAATTAGCTATGTCATTTGATATTAATTTGCAAATTAGTGTTCCTAGTTTTGTACATGTTTATTTATGTTGGCTTGTTGGTATTTGATGTCTTTTCTTGTTTGCAATTTCATAAATGACTTGACATTATACACA
Organism: Cheilosia vulpina; assembly: GCA_916610125.1. Taxonomy (NCBI): domain Eukaryota; kingdom Metazoa; phylum Arthropoda; class Insecta; order Diptera; family Syrphidae; genus Cheilosia; species Cheilosia vulpina. Next base: position 1,609,228 of record OU744276.1, read on the forward strand.
CAAGTGAAAATCATGTTGAAGAATATATTACTACACAGCTGGTGCACGTTTATAATGATAATGACATATGGTTCTATAGGTGTGTGTGAAGAATTGTTTGTGTTATTTTTCATTTTTCATTGGCAGTCTAATTTTACAGATGGTTAGTCAGAGCTACAAGTTCAAGTTCAGGGGTACAATGTTCAACTTGTTACACATTAATTAATTGTTAGATATGTTTGCGTGCTTTGCATGTGGTCTTGAAAAGCTAACAGTTTGTTGGAGTAAATTTCCTGTGACTTATTATATTTACATGAGCAACAAACAAAAGTTGAATGTTCTGTATTCATCGTATAATAAAAAATTATAACGTATGTTGAGTGGATATAACTCGCAACACTCGCGTGGCAACTTCTGGGTTTTTAAGCCTACCGGCGCACAGTAAAATTCAAAAGTTTGTTTCTTAACCGTGCAGTACGAATGTAAAGGGACTTGACATTCAAAACATATCCCACAAACTACTAGATTAAGTGAACGTGAATCGCCAGAACTCTCTACTCTTACATGCATTGGACTTCATTCTACGAGTTCCCGGTTGTATCCGTTCAAAATTCCATAAATTTTACTTTGAAAGTTGCCCTGTAAATCTTTGCCGTCACCTTTTTGAAGATTTTATTTGATTTAGGAGTGCCATTGTTTTAAGTTATCTTGAATCATTTTCTAACACGATTTGTTTTCAGCTGAAAGTATAACTGAAACCATAGCACAAAAAACCTAATGTGGTCTAAGTGAATAAATGTATCCTCCACCTAACCTAACTAAGACCACCTCGTAAATGCCGCTTATTTAATTCAATTCATGCACCAATTGAATCATCCGAGTCTTTACGGTTTAGCCCATAAACCTTTTGCTAAATCTCTACATACTGAGCAATGAAAACCCCATTCACAAACACATCTCTATTGGAAAGCGGGCAATTTGGAAAACGTCATTTTAAACGAAGAATTCAACAAACACCTATTTTTAATTTAAGAGCAATAAAATAAAAAATAGCGTTCGTTCAAATTTACGACCACAATTTGATGTGTTATTGTATTGAGCAGTAAAACTAAAACAAAATAATTTCACTGTGCACAATATACGTCATTGTTAGTTTCCCATGGAATGTGCTACCAACCTACACACGAATAAGAATGCTACCACCAGCAACAAGGATAGAAATACAGCCATAGAACGATAATGCCAAGGATTATATTTGAAAACACTTGAAATATTTCCCATGCCTTAAACCGTTAAACCAATAAAGTCCTAGCTTTGACCTTCTGAAGCATGAAATCCTTTCGTTGTCGTTTCGGATAGCTGCTATAGCTACAACCTGAATGCAGTACCGGCCGATATAATTACCTTCTGACCACACTCTAGCCAGTAGCACCTCGATTTACGATTTCAAGTGTTGTTTTGTGTCTGACTCTCTGCGGTGTGCACAGTGCACAGTGCACTCCTGTAAATTCTCTCTTTCTTTTTTTTTTTTTAATTTTAATATTTGAATTCGTGCCAAACTTTTGTTGTGGTGTCGATAGTCTTAACTCGAAATGAGTCAAATTGAATATTCGTTCGCCTCGTGGTCGTGGCGATTATAGCGAATTGTGACTGTGTGCGAATTGATGTGGATTTGTGCAAAGTGCATTCCGTTGTGGTGGATTGTTTAAGACTTGAGTTTTGTCTTCTTTTAAATTATTATGGTTATATTCAACTAAGTGTGTAAATAAAGAAGAAGAATTTTTATTTGAAAATATTGCGTGGGAACAAGTAGACGAATGGATAGCTTTCGCAAATTTTCAATTGTCCCAGTTTTGTGTATTACCGAAGAGCCACCAGGAAGTGAAGGTGATTTTATTTAATTTTATTTGGGTTACAACTCGGCAGGTTTATGGATTTTTTTTCTTTGAAGTCGGTCCATTCGAATGGGGTGGAATATTTTATAAAGAAATGTTTTCTGTTTGCTTTAATTGGGACTGACGTCTGTATTTTTACTACCTTCGGGTTTGTAAAGGATATTTAATGGAATTTGGAGATCCTTTTTATGCTCAGAAATAGCATTTATCTTTAAAAGACAAGCAGATATGATATGAGTTCTTTTATGACTGTCAAAAAACTAAAATTTCCTGATACAGGGTGTTCGTTTTTTGAGCTACAACGCTTTAAGTGTGGGCAAAAAGATTATTTTATGACACTACGATTTAAGTATGACACAGAGCATAAAAGACAGTCTGAAAGTCTAATTTTTTAGCAGTTAATACCATGTATCGTATGTCTCTACTCAGGCCTAGTATCCTGCTAAATTTTAGCGCCTCTAGTCTCCACTTCGTTTCTCCACACCAAAGATAAATGGTCGCTAAATTATCAAACATGATATAGATGGGACAAAAACCATATGGCAGATGGTAGTAAACCCAGTTTTAATTATACGCATGATTAGAATTTCAAAATTCATACTGGAAATACATCTGGAAATATATACCTCTTAAACAATGGATACAAGAAAAGTATTATCAATGCTGCAGCAGCTTAAATAATTTCTGTAGTAGCAAGTAGAGCACGACACGTTCGTTTGTATGAGGTAAATCCATATTTGCAGTGGAATTTTCCTATTGCTGATCGGAAGGTATATTCACTTTGTCATTACATTTGTAACGCCAAAAGGAGTCACCGGAGGCCTCATAAAGTATATAAATATTCTGAATCAGGATCACATTCCGAATCGATTTAGCCATGTCCGTCTGTCTGTCTGTCTGTCTGTCTGTTGAAAGCACGATAGCTCCCAAAGGAATTGACATAGGCGAATAAAATTTAGTGAAAGGACTTCTTTTTATCGTTGGCAGGTTGGTATTAAAAACCGGCTATGTCGGTCAAGTAGTTCTGGTACCTCGCATACAAAACCAATATTAGAAAACACATGTTGAAAACACAATAGCGCCGAAAAGAATCCACATAGCAAATGAAATTTTGTGAGAGGACTTATTTGTATCGTCGTTACGTTGGTATTAAGAACGGGCTATATCGGTTTTTTTTTTTTTTTTTTTTTTTTATATCGGTCAAGTAGTTCTTGTACATCCCATACAAAAGCAATATTAGACCCATGTGTCTCTCTGTCTGTTGAAAACAGAATAGTGTCCAAAGGAATCAATCTAGGCAAATAGAGTTTGGTGAAAGGAATTATTTTTATCGTCGTCAGGTTGACATTAAAATTGGGCTATGTCGGTCAAGTAGTTCTGGTACCTCCCATACAAAACCAATTTTGCATGACTTGTATGCAATGGAGGGTATCAGAGCATTGGCCGGGCTGATGATAACATTTTTAATTGTTTTTTGTTTGTTTTTTCATCGCTTGAAAAGAAATTTTTGTTTTTGCGTTTTATTTTATTAATTACGCAAATGCTTTATGGGCTTTCCTTTAAAAATGTCAAAATTAAACACAACACAAACTTTTGCCTCCATTTTTGATGTACAAATTTATCTTTGATTTAATTTACCGGACATTTATTTCACCAGCTAAATGCGTGGAGACTTTTCGTCGACCCATCTATATGAAGTTAGGAATTTAGCGTGCGAACAGGATACTGCTTTAAAGAGGACGTTCGGATTCCTAGTTTAGTAAGTCTGACAGCTGGCTGACTTTTCTCAGTTTTGATTGGCCAAGATCGGTCACATGAACAGTTTTTTTTTTGAAGGGGGCGTCAGGTAGCCGACTAATCTAGTTAAGAATTCTGTAACCGAGTACTAAGTTGACAGTTCGCATATGTGGCTGACGTAGGAAACCAATCTATTTTTTGCATTCAAGGTACATTAGTGCATATTATTCTAGTCGATATAAGAGAACTAGGTTTTTGAGTGTGTCCATTTCCTTGTTTTTGTTTTTTCGTCGGAAATTTTGAAACGCCGATGAAAGTTTAATTAGAAAACATGCTGTCTGTGGAGTTATTTATTTAACTTGTGAATCGGTTTTAACCTCTTATTTTAATTCTGGGAACTACTTTACTGTTTTGCAATGTTTATTTTTTTTAATAAAATGGAAGGATGTGTTTTTAATGAAAAGATTATCATAGATCAAACGTGTTTCCACTGTCACTGTTCGCCGAAACGGGCATTCACTGGTCATAGTACTGACCGCTGTTGCTACCATTTGTATTCAATGTGTAACATTGAACAGATTTGCTGTGAAAATATAAATTAAGTTATTTCTGAGGGCGTCTTATTCCATTTAATGTTAGATCACTATTGGTGAAGTACGATGTTTCCAACAGCTATCTATAAGACCCATGCCCAGTTGACTGACACTGCGACCTGAAAGATCAATTGTATCAATTTTAACAATTAAGCTTCATGTTTCTGAAATGTTATAAATATTGTTTTACAAATGAACGAGGAATACAAACGATTTCGGTCGACACGTCAGTTATAGCTGGTGTACCGTAAGGAAAAGAAAATCTACAGATGTAATTCCAACCAAAAACACGGTCTGCGTTCGCAAATACTCGTATGTTGTCGCTGTAGGTACTTTTAATAACTTAAAAATTGTAGTAATTTAAGGAGCTGAACAATTCTTTTCGGTTTTGTGTTTATGGGACTTACCTTTCTCTTTATTTTCGGCCTGCCTGTATACAATGTTCTACATACTTAAATGCCTTCTGTGTTGTAAAAGAACTGAATTGAACCTTGAGGCAGACGAGAGGAACCGATTCACTTATATAATTGACATTCCTTGGAACAAATTTGTCTCTATCAGTTAAAGGAACTTTTTCCAGACTTTATACAATTGTAACCTAACCCTTCACGACACATAATGATGATTTAAAGGTTTGCAAATGACAATCTAAATAACATTCTAAGGAAGTAATGACTTTGTGTTTGCCTGATCCTAGTTAGAACCTATTGTTTTTGTTAGGCTTTTGTCTAGTAGCTTAAACCATCACATCAAGTTCATACTATCATAGCTCATTATCATACAAATGTAAGAGCGCGCCTCATCTAGTGGATTTTGTGTGGATTACATTCGTCGTATGCTACATGATTGTTTCAAATGTATTGATCTATACTTGCACCTACACTCTTAGTTTATCATTAATTTCTGTAACTACTATGCACATTTATATGTTCTAAACTTAACCGACAGTAAAAAGAAAACACAACTACACATAACCATAGAAAGGTACCGATTTCAAGCGAAAAATATTAACACAATACTCTTTGTTCGCAGAAACCTCAAATAGTGAGCGAGAGGAACTCTTCATCCAGAAATTAAGACAATGCTGTACACTGTTCGATTTTTCCGAGCCATTAAGCGACTTAAAATGGAAAGAGGTAAAGCGTGCAGCCCTGCACGAGATGGTCGAATATCTAACAAATCAAAACGGTGTCATCACAGAAGCTGTCTACCCGGAAGCTATAAACATGGTGAGTTTGTACCACTGATATGGCAATTTGTAACTTTGTTTATTGATATCATTTGTCGACAGTTTGCAGTGAACCTCTTTCGTACTCTACCACCATCCTCCAATCCGAATGGTGCTGAATTCGATCCTGAAGAAGATGAACCCACGTTGGAGTCATCGTGGCCACATTTACAATTTGTATATGAGCTGTTCTTAAGATTCCTGGAATCGCCGGACTTTCAACCAAACATCGCCAAGCGATACATTGATCACCAGTTTGTTCTGCAGCTGCTAGAGCTGTTCGATTCCGAAGATCCCAGGGAGCGTGATTTTCTAAAAACCGTACTGCATAGAATTTATGGGAAATTTCTTGGACTGAGAGCATTTATTAGGAAGCAAATTAATAACGTATTTTATAGGTACGCACATAATTTGTGTATAGTTGACTCGAAATTTTGACGAAATGGTTGTCCTCTTTGCAGATTCATCTATGAAACAGAGCACCACAATGGTATTGCTGAGCTTTTAGAAATTCTCGGCAGTATTATCAATGGATTTGCTTTGCCTCTTAAGGAAGAGCATAAGCAATTTTTGCTCAAGGTTTTGTTGCCGTTGCACAAGGCAAAAAGTTTGTCGGTCTATCATCCGCAGTTGACATACTGTGTGGTGCAGTTCCTCGAGAAGGATCCAAGTCTGTCAGAACCTGTTATAAAGTAAAAACCCAGCCTTCTCCAAAAGAGCTAAAAATTAACAAGGTTTTTGTTTTTTCATTTCTCGCAGGAGCCTGCTCAAGTTCTGGCCAAAAACCCACAGTCCCAAAGAGGTGATGTTTTTGAATGAACTAGAAGAGTTACTTGATGTGATTGAGCCGGCTGAGTTTCAGAAGGTCATGATACCCTTGTTCCGACAAATTGCCAAATGTGTGTCGAGTCCGCACTTTCAAGTTGCCGAACGTGCGTTATACTATTGGAATAACGAGTACATTATGTCGCTGATAGCGGATAACTCGCAAGTGATCTTACCAATTATGTTTCCGTCGCTGAATCGCAACTCGAAAACGCATTGGAATAAAACCATCCACGGGCTGATTTATAATGCGTTGAAATTATTTATGGAAATGAATCAGAAATTGTTCGATGAGTGTAGTAAAAACTATCGACAGGAGAAACAATTGTGAGTATAAAAATCGAGTCGGTCTAAATATGCATGAATGGGGTCGTTGTAATTTATTTTATATAAAAGTAGGGTTAACAGAGCGAGCGTAGTCATCCGTCAGTTTAATTACAAAATGATCGAACACGATTACGCTACTCGTTTCCTTTCTATGACAAGGTTCACTTGGTTTATTTGTTTAACGTTCAGGCCTTAGTGGCAGACCCCTTAATTGCATACAAAACTAAACAAAACACCATGTAAACAATTTGCACTTTAATTCTCGAAAATGTTTTTATTTCTTTTTTGTAATTTACCCACAAACTGTAGGGAACGGGATCGTATGTCACAACGGGAGGAACTTTGGGCACAAGTCGAGAACTTGGCTAAAACCAATCCAGAATGGCCAAAACTTTCCGGTCGCATGGAGAGCTTAAGCATTTCTAGCAGTCAAATTGAGTTCGACCAATATCAGGATAATTGTGATTTAACCTATGATAAATTTGAACATGAAACTAGGCAGGAAACAAGAGAGGTAAGTTGACCATTAAGACACCACCAAGAGTCATTTCGTTATAATCAAATCAAAAGAACACACATTTACCTTTATGTTTGCTGTTTATCTCTAGTAAACAAATCGATACAAACAGTTTATTGAACTAATAAAATGCAAAATAAGTGTCATATTATACGTGTCATTATCTTCTTGTTTCTATCTTCACACACACACTATTGGTTTATTGTTTTCCTTATATTTTCTGTTATCTATTATTTCACCTCTTTAATTTTCCTTAGATGATTAAGTGTTTGTGGAAAGCAAAATGTCTTCAAGAAAAAGTATTAGGTACGAAACTAGAATCAAAATCCGATTGGGAAATTTATGCCAAATGAAAATGTTTTCACTTTTGATTATTGGAAAGAGTGGGACGTTTTGAAACAAAATATCATGTTTTTCTCAATATTACCTTTACATGTTGTTGCACATTTTATTTTTTAACTGATAATAAATGTATGGGTGTCAATTTTTGTTTTTTTTTTTTGTTCACATATTCGTACGTGTAGTGGATTAACTTTGGTTTGATTTTTCGCCATACTTAAACAATCATGTTCAGAACATTAATGTTTAGTTGCTGTTTTGTATTTAAAAAGATTATTATTTTCTTACAGTAGATGAAACAAAATGCTTGGCTAATATTTTGGTTTGCACTATGCGAAGGCGGTCCTTATGATAGGAATGCCCGCTACGAATGTGTGTATTATTCCCATCCGCTCGTAAGGAGACAGCGAACTACAAGTACAAAAAACGGGAATTCCATCGAATTATTTAAAATAAAAGCTCTAGAAGTGTTCAAACAAAATCTTCTGGGATGAGGCTCATTCCCCAATAGGTAGCTTTGTGAAATAATAAACAGGTCCATAGAGTAATCTAGTCATAGCTTCTTGTGTGTTAGCCGAACCACGCCGCCCGCACACTAAATTGAAACCAAATTTAGCTTTCACCAGAACTGAGAGCTCCGGGTCCATTGAATGCAGAGTTCCCCAGCCATTTATTTTCGAGACATGGCGGCAGATCGCCTGATCAAACTCCTTTTTTGACATATTTTTGACCTGAATAGAAAGGTTGATTAATGTACAGTAAAAATTAAAATTTTACTGCGCTAAGACCGAACACTCTTCCGCTATGGTCCAACAGTCAGACATGTGCTCAAAAGTATCTAAGAAAAATGCAATCGCAACAAATTCCATGGCGGTCATTGAACCGATGCTGTATTCCGTATAAGGCAGTACAAAATTTAATTGAAATAAAGTTAAACGCACGTCCCCGACACCTCTGCTAAGTGTTGCAAATTATTGACTTCGAGTTAACAAATATTTTTGTTCGTACAACTGTTCGCAGTCGATTGTTTAATTTTAATCGTAGCTATGAAAGACTGAGGGCCTTACAAATAAACAATTTTAGTTTCGACTAAACTTTAGTGGTTCACAGTGGCTACATTTTCCACACAAATTTCGCAAGTGTGAGCTTCCCTAAATTTAATCTCGACACTAAAAATTGTTGTTAATCCGGCGCTGAGCCTTTTCGAATGCCTTCTTGCTCTGTACTCATGGATGTAGAGGTCTTTTGTTGGCTTGCTGATATCTACGAATGCAGAAAAAGAAAACGAAAGCACTCTGGCTATTCTAACTTATTTAAATGGCATCGTATAGTACATTTTTTAGTGTACCAGGTGATATATGTAAAACTGAACTCCTATACAAAGACTTGCCAGCGCACATATTGGAATATATGAGTTCTTCAACACCGGGTGGGGCATAGGGCGGCGACAAACTTCCTCCATCCTTCTCGATCATCGGCCAGATACTTCAGCTGTGATCACGTTTTACGCTGTGTTGCTGCTTCGGCCAATACTGTTGATTTCCAAGTAGTTCTTGGTCTACCAACTCGCCGTGTACCTTGAGGATTCCATTTGAAAGACTGCTTCGCGATGTTTTCGATTGGTGTCCTTAAAATGTGGCCAGTCCAGCGCCACTTGCGATGCCTAGTTTCGGCATTCAACAGCTTTTGATGCGTTGTATGCCACTTGGTTCGATATAATTTGCGTCCAACGAATCTTAAGAATGTATCGCAAGTAGCGGTTTACGTATGCCTGCAGTCTTCTTGAGATGGAGGTAGAGACTTTTCGGGTTTCACAGTCATACAGCAGTATGGACTTGACGTTGGATTTGAAGAGCCTTAACTTGGTGCGTAAAGAAATTTTACTGAACTTCCATACTGAGGACACCATTCCAAGTGCTCTGCGGGCATAACTTTCTCTGGTATTAACATCCAGATCCGTTCCTCCCTCGGCCGAAACTAAACTACCTAGATAGTTAAATTCCTTGACCTCGTCAATGGGCGTCTGTTTCAGAATAATGGTCTGATGTGCTGAGCGGCCAGTGTGCAATTTTTTGGTCTTGTTGCAATTGATCCTAAGATCAGCCATCTCTCCATTCACTTGCAGTGATTGACACATCTCGTTCATCAAGCTGTTGGTTTTTGTAAGGAAACAGATATCGTCGGCATAATGCAGGTGGTTAAGCCTCTCAAACGGTCTCCATTGGATACCATGTCTCTCGGATGTACCTACGGTGGCAGTACATCGTCTATCGCCAATAAAAAGAGGATCGGCTACAGAATAACCCTTAGTCTCACTCCCTGTCGCACTTCGAAACAGTCGGAAAGCTTACATTATGTAGAACGAAGCATCTTGCGGCATGATAGGACTCCTTTATACATAAATAACAGCATCTACGGGGTAATCAATCCCATCTAAGGATCTCTAGATCCATTCGCGGTTTACTTGGTCAAGGGCCTTCTCAAAGTCTACGAACAAAAGATAGAGCGGTGACGTAAACTCGGTTGACTATTCAAGTATTATACGCAGGGTGTTGATGTGATCGATACAAGACCGTCTACTACGAAAGCCCGCTTAATGCCTCTTGAGCGTATTTTCGATCCTGTCCTTTGTCCGTTCAAGAAGTTGTTACCGCGCGTGTAACAGCGTATTCCCAGGACAAGCTCAACAAAATAAAACTCCTTTTATTAGCAGAATGCTTTAAAAAATACAAGTTTTATTAAAGGTGTCTGAATTCAAAAAAGATTTTACATGTGTTTTTTTGACACTTGCGATTAAAATCGGATAATCGACATTTATAGTAGTCTAGTCGGCTCGCGAGTATGTGTCGCTATGGTTTGCTTACTGAACAATAGGGTGGAGCAACAGAAGTAAGTTATTACAGTTCTTCAGGTTTCCCTTCTTGGAATATATTGGAATAGTTACTCGTAATACCTACAACACTGAAACACTTCGACGAAATTCGAAATTCGAACGAAATTCACTACAGTAACATTTATATTTGTTTAACCAAGGTATGCACTATATACTTGACGAAGTGTAGATATTTTTACCCTATTCGCCATCGATATTATTAGAGCTTCCACAAAATACCTAGGTAAAACTATTTGACCTGCTATTACTCGTATTTTTATGTGTACTCTTTGTCTAACATTCACAAACTTCTACTAACACTAAACAGTAATTAATATCTCCGTCACATAGTCTTACAAATCCTTTCGGCACTTTGGTTGGTCTTTTGTAAATAAATAACAAATCCTTACAAGTCGGTAGGGGTATTTTATAATTTATAATTTTTGCGCTGTAATAAATAATCGTTGCGTGTTATTATAGCTAATTCGCCTTTTATTTGTTTGTAGTTAACAATAATTGTATTAATATCGTTCATGCTACATAAAGTATATACCACGCTTAGATCTCACCACTGTGCTTTAGAAAACAATAAAATAAAACACCATTTTATAACACGATCTCGAACAACCCATCGAAAACCAACAACAAATTTCTTCGTTTTAGATACGAGGTGAACGTAACAAGGACAAACCTCTAATTAGAAGAAAGTCCGATTTGCCTGCTGATACCGGCACTGTGCGTGCATTAATTGAACACAAACGACCTGATGAATATTTGAAAACACCACCTGATATTAACAAATGCTAGAACATTTCCTAAATTCTATAAAGTTACAATTTACTATTAAAAAAAAATAATAAAAAAGGAAAAATACAATTATCATTATTAAACTTAATATTACAACTACAGTTTTATTTGCGTACACAAAAGAGCGAGGAGCAACCGAAGTAAGAAACAACTTGAAAACAATACAAAACAAATAAGTAAAACTAAAAAAAGGAAACATACTGAAAACTAAATATTATATTTATTATTTTTTAAAACAAACGAAAAGAAAACAAAAAAAACGTGAAAGTTAGAAATATACATTAGCTATTAGAATATTTGTATACTTATTATACACAAAAACACACAAATTTATAAAATAATTCTAACAGTACCAATAAAGTGAAAATAAATGTCTAAAAATTCGTAAAATTCCTTCTTAATACTCTTAAGTTTTATATACCTACTGCATCTATGTTAATTTTTTTCTTCTTTTGTTTATAATTTTACAAAGTTCTTTTAACTACGTGAAACACATCTGTATATTAATTGCAATGTAGGTTTTATAGGAATCAACTGGTAGGTATACACAACTCTGTTTTGTTTCAAATTCGAAATCTCTTTCATTTATACACACACAAAAATTAATTTCTGTCAACAATTGCCAACTGATTGAAGAATTGCAATGAGAACAGAACACAAACAATTGGGTCGGTTGATCAACTACCATAAGGTGGAGTTGCATTCCTTCGCTTAATTTTGGGAGGGAACCGTTGCATCCGTTACTTTCATTCGCATGTCAATTTTGCATACGATACCATAATAGACTCCGTAATAATGTTGTCGAACTATTTGCGTATAAATTACACAAATTATGCTCACATGATTAATATAGATCATTGATTTCCATTGTTTACAACAACAGTTGGATCTCGCACTATTGTTGCAAGCTGTGGAAATCGATGATCTTTACGGATCATGTGAGCATAATAAAAAAGGCCTAAATCATTTTTTGTGGCAACATCACACGAGTTACACGAGTGTTTTTCGTTGGAGTGAGTCGATATCGTTCGCCGTTGACGGATTCACCAGGTCGATTATGACGACCATAATATGGTCGTAACAAACGGTGCACATTTTTCACAGAGCACGAATTTTTGTGATAAATTTCAATAATTTGCAATCGTTGCTCGTTTGTAAGTCTTTCCATGATTAAATGGCAGAATATACTGAAAACTTTTCACTTTGACAGATGAAGTTTGGACGCCATTACTAACCAGTGCTGACTACCTGAAAAACTTAACTCTTAAAAAAATCACCCTTTATAAAATACATAAATTACAAATGTTTATGTCATAATGAAGTCGGCATGTCAAAATTGACATGAAAGATGACATGTGTAATATTAGGCGTGTTTTTTTAGCTGCGTTCTCAGCAAAGTAAAAGTAAAGTAAGATTTTCAGCACACAAATACTGCGAGTCTCGAAGTGTCAAGTGAGCGTAGTTGTTGTAATTGCGTGCTGAAAATCAAAAAAACAGGGCTATTGTAGCTTAATATCTGTCGTCAAGTCTCCTCAGTGAGCGATCTTTTCGTTGACGGAATTATGCCGATTTCACACATTAAACAAAAAAAAAATTCCGTCACGTATTGCTCGTTCACGATTGAAAGGGATCGGCTTTGTTATGTCAACTTGAAAGGGGTCACTTATCATGAGACTTTGAATGGGGTATTTAAGCTACTACCTTACAACTTATTTTTTTTTGTAACTGATTTGTTGTCCTTACTATTTATGTTTCAAATATGTTTGAATTTTGATGATATTTTCTTGGCCGAAAAAGAGATAATGCCACTTTATCATTTAATTTGTTTTTGTTTGGTCTGGCAAGTGAACATTCTCGAAATACGTTGCAGAGGCAATCAAACTGAAGATCATTTCGGTGCAGATAAAGAATTGTTTCGAGTTTTCGCAAGCTCCTCGGTGTAGCTATCTTCCAAGAAAAAATATGTCATTTAGTAGTTCCCAGAATATTATTTATTGTGTGGAAGTGGTACTGTTTAAACCCTTGATATCATCCGTTTTAATATACCTACTGTGTGAATGATTTATTTAACTAGCAGAGAGAGAGAGAGATTCTGTTTTTCAATGTTTTTCCATTCCTTATGCGCATCGCTCATTTTTGTATTTCCAATACCTTCTAAACTCACGCTGAAAACAGCATAAATAAAAATCTTTTAACCATCATGCTTGCGTTATCGGAAGACGGACCACCTGCGTATGCAATCAAACTCACTCGTTCTAAGACGGACTGCTGTTGGGATTTTATTTTTAAGTGACAATCTTCCACACACCTCGAACTTAGTTGAAAAGGTGGTGTTAGACTTCTCGTGCTGCTTGCAGACTCGTTAAATATGTTTTAATGGAGATATTCTTATAGTTGGAGTTTTTTTTCTCAAACTAAATGTATCATTTTATGCGGAGTTTCTTAACATTTTAGTGCGTGGTTTGCTTTACAAAGGGCCTGAAACGTTGTTGTTCTTTATTTGTTCCTGTTTTATCTACTCTTTATCTGAAATCATTGGTAGTTAAAAGACGTCCCTCTTCCTTGAATTCATTAAAAACTTTATTCATTAAATAAACATCTCCCTCTCTCATTTACTTAACCTAAAATGGTCTCCACTCTACACTCACCAATGGTGCCAACTTTACAGATATTACATGGCCATCTATTAAAAAGTGGAGGTATTCGCGAGCGCCCGACACCCCGAACATCAGCCAGTGTCATCAGATTGGTTTACTGTTCTACTCTTTGGTGTGCGACAGAAAAGAAGCGCGTAAAAGTCAACTCATTGGCAATCGATTAATGGCCATAATGTTGTTAAATAATAATTCGTTGTTATGGCTTATTTTCAGGCATACAATAAAATCAAATCGAGTCAGTCGAAGAAGAGATTCAGAGGTTTGTTTCTGCTGTCATTTCCAAAGCTCACTTATCTTATACATTTTACATAGAAGGAAATGAGCTTTTGCTTTGAGGCACTTAAGTGGCGCCACTGGCTTTGTTTCAGTAAAAATTTGGGTTGTTATTACGTCTAGGTTTGACAATATCGTTTTCACCTTTATAAGCTATTTTCTGAATGATTTCTTTTTGGTTATCGGCAAATTTCATTTTATTTATGGAAACTGACATAAATGCCCTTCTCTATCGGTTTATTCCAGCCCGGTGGTATTAATAAATCTGGAGGTCTATCTAAAAAGCTCAGCTTAAAATCGAACAAAACAAAAGAATTGAATGAATGAGTGAATCTCTGGGGCTTACCATTATTATTATTATTATTATTTTAGTTTCGACTCTAAACTTTAGTGGTTCACGGTGGATATATTTTCCAATCTTACGAAATTTTACTCAACAAATTTCTTGGTGTACGAATTGAAAAAGCTGTCAGTCACTATTATCTGTCATTTTTCATAGATTTCTACAAAAACGTTCTCTAACTCGGTGTCGTCGGTGTCTCTCTCTCTGGGAGAGAATCGTTAGTGTTCTGAACCACTGAGTGAGGGTTCTTGGGTTCGATTTCCTTAAAAACAATAATTAGAAAAATTTCATCGTCTGACAAACATTTGAAGGTAAAACTGTCATGAAAGCGCTTCTACTGAGTAGCTGCTCGGAATCGGAATACAAAAAGTAGTACATCCCTATTGTGAGTGTCAAATATCAATCAATTGACGATTGACAAATTTGTCAATCAAAACAATTGACTGTTGTGAATGCAGCATGATATATGACAGTTTGTCAAGAGCAGAAAATTGCATTTATTTACTTTTGTGTGTTTGTGCAGCAGTTTGCTCCGCCGACAGATTTTTCCGTTCTTCCACTATTTATGTATTCGGATTTATGCGTTCAGCTTTTAAATTGTTTGGATGTTGTTCCTCCGCTGATTCCCGAGATTGGTTGTCAGCCCAATCACCCACGGTATTTGTGTTGACATCATGATCATGATCAACGTCTTCACAGCCGAACTCTCGTCCAGGGGGATTTATGCAAGTGTTAATCTCTATTAACTGAATAACAGCTTCTCCTCCATTAGACCCAAAAATAAAAACACAGAACGAATAGAAGCTAGGCCTGAGATACACGAACCTGTTGCGCCCATTTATTTGTTTTTATGAAAATCGACTTTGTTCTTTTTTTTTGGAAGGTATAGGATTGTTTAAAATTACAGAATAATTAAAGAAACTTTCTCGTAATCCATTTTATCTACTGTTCAAGGTTCTTAAAATATGGTTTGGTCAAAGAAGATATTGTGTCATTCGTCTTACTGCCAGTGGTAAAGCCATTTGTCTTCTTGAGTAACGTGCACATAAAAACTGATATAAATTCAGAGTGCTTTTGGAACATATTTCAAATTGTATTCGTGTATACAGGTACTTGTCTGTATCCAGTGCCGTATTTTGCCCCATTCAATATCGGAGGCATGTGACAACACTCTAATATTAATAGAGTCACCCTGCATCGTACAGTTAAGGTGGTAGCATTACTTTCTCTATAGCCCTGCTAATTGTCTTTCAAATTGTGTTGTTTATTTTTATTTTTCGTACGCAATAATTAAAATCATTTAATATTTCTTTTATCTCTTTTACAGTGAAACGTAAAAAAAAACGTATAACTTAATATAGGTAATTATTTAATGATAATTTTAATTTATTTGCAAAAGTAAAATAAAAACAAGGAAACTTTAAAAATCCCATATGTCTATAAGTGCATATGCATAGTTGTTGAAAGCTTGAGATAATATTTTTGAATAAATTAAAATAATAATATTTTTAAATGCATTTGCATTAAGGATTACTGAATAAATGTAAAAAAAAACACACAAACAAACGCGTTGTACATATTAATTTAGTTACATATCAAATGAGGAACATCTAGTCTAAGGGGACTAGGAGTCTTTTGCTTTGCTTCAAAATTTGTTACGTCTCTTGATTAACTCATCCATTGCTTTCAAATTTTTATGTTTAGTTTTCTAACTGGATTGGCAATATTTGTTTTGTTAAAGAGTTGATTGTGTGACTGGAAAGACACAAGTCCTATTTCCGGTTGGTACATAAAGCAAAACAATCTTTGGCTAACAACACATTGTCTATCTCCTTTGGAAGTGATGTTCCCATTAAAACTAAAATAGTTATTTACGGTTTATAACAAATACACTCTTATAGTTGTATGCACGTATGAATCATTTTTAACTGCAACAAAGTTTAGTTGTTATCCGTTTAGTTGCTACTACTTTTTATTTGTTTTTTTTTTTATATTCACAAAGTAAAATAAACTTAAAAGTTATATAATAGGAAATATAAAGACTACAAAATAATTATAATCTTTGTTAACTTAATAAAAACAAACATTAACTGATATCTGATCTTACTAAATTACTTTTACACCTAGAATTATGAATGAAACACTAATAAAAAAAACGTTTCAAGTGACTTTTATTAAATCGAAATCATTTGATGAATATAAAATGTGTTGTGTAAATATTTTATTTTTCCACAATAATCTTAAGATGTTCAACTAAACCTTCATAAGGCGATGGCATTGTGTTAGAAAAACAAGTTCAGCGCCCGTTACGTTGTCAACAGAAAACAGGCGGAGATTTTATTGTTAAAAAAAACTAAATAGTTATACGAGTCATTTTAAAGATTTAATTGAAACGAAGCCACGCGAAGAATACATTAAAACTATTCACAATTTTGCTAACAGATGTTTCGACTAAAGTGATGGCTTACAGGGTGCACCAATGAAGGAGTTAATTCGTTTGCAGTGAATAATAAAATCAATCAAATTCGTGTCAAATATGTATAACTTGAATGGTGAGAATGCCCGACGTAAATTTCTATATGTAGTTCCAATGTACACAGCGCACAATCTATAAATCTTTAAAATGATTATCCATTGTGAGAATATTTGTTATTCGAGAATGGAAATATTTAAACAGAGTTGAAATTGTGCTTTCTATTTAAAAAAAAAATTAAAAAAAAGACTACACTTCAACTGTGAATTCAATGATTTGCTAAGTTACATTATCAAATGTAAGTATATGCATGTACCTAAGATTACGATTTGATAATAAACGTTTACACATTTGTTAATAAATATTACTGAAAAACAAAAACAAAAAAAATTATGCCGAATAATACGAGACAAGAAAGTATAGTAAACAAAAAATTGGTATACAAATTGCTTTAAATGTTTGTACTGAGAAATAACACAAAACTTAAGTTAAGAAATAAATAAAAAAATAAAAACAAACAACCAAGTTATTCAAGAGGCTTTCTTATTTCTTTTTTTTAGAAGATACCATGCATAATCATCGAGACGAGTTTGGAAACTCCCTTTTATCGAAAAATACCAATGCAAATGATGTAGATCAATTAGGACAGTTTTGACAACAGAATCCTAAACGTTAAATGAAGAAAAATAACTAGAAAGACAACCATAAACTAGTGTTCCATTCGATTGGGCGCTCTCAGAGCACTTTTTATGTTCGTTTTGTAACAAAAAAGATTTTTTTTTTCAGATTTCAGAGCACTTTTGCGAATCTGGATTTTTCCTCAGATTTGCCAATACAAAAGTACGTTTAAGTTTGACAGCTAGTAGAGTTTGTTTATGTTTTCGTGAAAATTTTCAACTGAAAAGAAACGCATTGCATCGGGTGGATCTTAATTACTTATGTACAAATGTTTAGAAATCAATCTGGGCCTAAATTTAGAATGTTTCAATATAAAGTTTAACCAGTGAATGCACAGTGTAAATTCAGAAACTTCAAACATTTGCGTAGTGATGCGACATCACTGATTATTTGCTGATGCTGAAGCGTTGCTGATTGAATACAACGTTTGAGTTTTAGAACGCATTGTTCACTTCAAACAAAATCAACAAAATTTATAAATATTTCTGTCAAAAGCATATGTATCTATAGATGAAAATGTTTATTTACTTATTTTTCTTTCTCTTTCGACATTTTCCTTACTTTTTTGCCGGCGAAACAACATCGCATCAGGTATTTCGGTGATGCTTGTTTTCGTTATATTTGCATCAGTTTGATCAACTTTGCAATAATGAACACTTGACGTTGAAAGTGATGCAAATAGTTGCATTAATGAACATTTTGCAAAGCATCATGATGCCAGTGAGATGCGTTATTGAATTTACACACAACGCTTAGAAAAGCGTCGAAGGCTACACTATTCGAACAAAAATGAACAAGTGACGTTTTTATGTTCGATGGATCGAAAACCACACAAGTATTACTAGACCGCCAGCTCCCGCGCACCTTCCTGATTATCCCGGAAATAAAATGCTCTTTTAGATTGCCTATCTGTGAATGCATGTGAAGCAGCAAAAAAAAAGAATTCCTAATGGCGGAAGATGTAGGTAATAAAAGAAAAAAATTAACGAACTTTCAGGTTCGTGCAAGTGTATGCGTGCGGCTAATTTACTTCAACATGGCACACTTCCCTTCCCACATAGTAACACAGAAAACAGATCGTAGGCAAATCCTCTTAAGTTGCCTTAAGCTGACGGTCTATTTAACACTCATTTTATGCCGACATTTCCAAAATGGCTTTTCTAGACGGATGTGTACGGGGACTTGGATGTAAGAACATGTAATTTGAATTCAAATGTAAAGCAAGTAGAACTAAAGTCAGTAAGTACTTGACAAACGTGGTAAGTATAGGATTTGTATGATAAAATGTTTATCTACTGAAACTGATGTCAAGTCGTCTTGATTTGTTCCAAGATGTTTGACCTGTTTATCTGTCAGGGAGAAACTTCTTGTCAAACGTCGATACATATGTGACACTTTAATGTAGTTTCATACAAGTAGTTCGGGGGTATGAACATCATGTCATTAGAAAAGCGTACTTTACACCCAAAATGAGACAAATGGATCAAGTAAATCCCCTACCCATATGGACATGTCTGATGATTTTAAGAATCCGCGGTTAAATATCGAAAGTTATGAAGCCATTGAGCATCCGTCGCAAGCGGCACTTGTGGACGGGACCTTAAAAAATAATGACGGTAGTCTCCGTGCACAGATAAGGATATTCGATCGATACTTAACAAGTGCTATTGTGAATGCAGATTTAGAAGCGAGAATTTGTATGTAACCCCCTCGTATATCAACATCGACATTGGGTATGATATACTCAGAATATTAGTTTAGCAACTGCCGATGTCCGTTCTGTTTAAATATATATTTCTTTTAAATTAGTACCTTCTTCACTTACCTAACTGGTGACGCATTTTATTGGTTTGTTTCAAAAGAATTTTGTTCGCAAAACAGTTTATAGGTTAGTTAAGATTTGACTTGTTTATTTTACTTATTTCTTTTATGGTACATATTCATTTCAAACATATATAAAGAATAGTCTTAGAGCTGTCTTTTCCTTAGTGTTTCCTGCTAGCTGAAGATCGTATAGACTACAACAATAAACATCACTGGAGTACGTTAAATATTAAAAAAAATAAAAATAAAAAAGGAACCGTATGCTGTTTACAGAGATGTTGTCTTTAAGGATACACAATTATATACACTACACACACAATTTATATAAAAAAAGAGGAGCATAAACATAATTGAGTGTATGTTTTCTCACTTGTTTGTTTGATTTCTTTAATTTATTATACAATTATCCATCCATCATTCGTATTTTACAATTAATATAACATCGTCTCCGCTCATCATTTTAAGAGGATAATACTAAAATGCTATTATCACAATTTTACGTCAATTTTACTGTTTGCCTTCTGTTCTCTACGTTTCACGAGTAGGTGGCGACTCAATCAACTTTTTGCATTTCTTAAAATTATATATATATATTTTAAAGGAAATAATTTAAAGTACATACACAGAATAAGTAGTTGTTACATGCAATTACTTTCAATATAAATATGGGACTCATAATTGTGGTAAACCTGACAATGAAATACATAATGTAGTTATGAAATAGAAATATTCACGTTTACACATAGCATTATATTATATTATGTTGTCTACGATCTACTGTCTAAAAGGAATTTACTGATACTTCTCGGAGAGACCGCGTGCCTTCACCGCAAAATCATTCAAGTATTTCTGAATCAGACGTTTGTTGACTTTTTCTCTGCGAACAAAATGAAGAAAACGTTTAAATTAACTGTGATAAAGGTCATTACATCAGTCATTACTTAATGATCTGTGACATAAACGCGGACTTGTCACTGTCGTTGACCAACGGTGTTGGGAAATTGGGGTTTGATAAGACTTTCATCCATGCGACCAGCTCGGATGGGTACTTCTTATTCACCGATAGAAATATGTCGGCGAATTTGTCTACTTGGGCGCGTGGGGTCACACAGCCAACGCACATAACTACTGTTCGAATGATGTCTTCGCCAGCGTCCAGTACAGCTTGAGTCATGGTTGGGTAGTTGCGCGATTGCAAAATGAAATGCGATAAAAACTGGACACTTGTTCGAATCGGGCCGTTTTCTGGCAGCGTCATTGCTTTCAGAGCATAGAATATCAATTTGTCGTAGGCGATGCATTTGTCGTTGAGCGCAATGGGGATTTTCTTGATGATTTGCATCAGACATGCGTAGAACATTTCAATGGTTTCGGCTATATTTGAGAAGCTGTTTTCGGGCGTAGACTGTTTGAAGTATAAAAAAGTGTAAGTTTTTTTTTTTTGTATTTCAAATGTCGTTACCTCAAACAGTTTAAAACTGTGCATGACAAACTCCACCAGAAGCTGTTGCATTAGTGATTTCACGCTTTCGTCCTTGAAAAATATGATTATGGCCTGGAAAAGATAAATTTTAGCAGTTAAAACAGGCAGAAGGGCTATGGAAATCAATGGACATTCGGAACGAGGCACTTTGATTAAAATTTGGCCATAGCGCTGACACTGGGAACGACAGGTTTACGCAGTTTCCTATCTAGGAAACCACTAAGCTGCAGCTGAACATAGGCGCCTAAGCAATTGTGATTGCAAACTTACCGTTTTTGAGATCTCCAATGTCGGTGCACAGCATCTCGTTTGAAAGATTGCCACAATAAAGTAGCACAAATCCTGTAGCATCGGCTTGAAACTCGACTTTAGATTAGTGATCGCATGCTTCAGTGCAGTGCAAGCCGTCTGAAAGCAGATGAAAAGCAACAATTCACTTAAAGTCAACTGATTGGCGTTGTTAGCAACAAACCTCCAAAACTTCAATCTCATCTACCCAGAGTTCAGCTATCTGCCGAAATATTGGCATCGTTTTCTGCATAACTATCAGCACCGGTTGCACATTCTGTAGATCTTCGATTTGTTCGTCGTCATCCAAGTCAGTGTTAAGCGATGAGAACAATGTCGATATCATATTCAAGCGGAAAATCGTGCGTATCCTTGCAGATGGGGTTTTCTTCAACAACAAAACACAAGTTCAATTCAATCAAATACCTAAAGAAGAAACGCCAAGACTCACAATTTCGCTTTGACAAATCGTTTGCAGCTCTTCGAAACACGGGCTGACAATGATGTCCAAGTAGGATGGTATATTCTCAGCCGGCAATAGGCTCATCAGCTTCCCAATGCTGAACATTAGACGAACGCAGTCCGAGTTTTTCAGTCGTCCGCTAACTAAGCATGCTTGACATGCATTTAGCAGTGGTTCGGCGTACGGTTTCATTTGCAGTTGACAGTTGCGGCAGAGTTCCTTCAACCCGAGAGTCGCCTGTGAGGACATTGTAGAGTTTAATCCGCGCACTAGGAGCTGGATAGCGGGTGCAATATACGCTGGGTTGTCCTTGAACCAGAGACAGTAGGAGCCGATGGTTTCCAGGGAAGTTCCCAATAGTTTCTCATTCATTTTCTCATAGGGAATTTCGGACAAAACTCGAATAAGCTTTGGAATCTGTGTCGATTCAGTGGTGTCGATGTGCTCGGCAACTGAATGAAATGCATAAATGCAGGCTTCGAGTTTTGTCCATTCAGTTGGATTGGCTTGGATCCCGGCAATTGTTTCGTCCAACACAGATGCGAGGATGTTGAGAATAAAGTCATGCAAAACGTCAAAACAGTACATCTGCAAGCAAACACAGTGAAAATAGGACCTGTATGTACATGGAGGCACATTTCTTACCAAAGTGTCGGAAATATCTTGTCTGTAACATCTAAACGACTCCAAGTCATCAGAATTCCACTTGTCGATGGACGTTTCATCAGGCTGTTCGGATTTTCTCACTAAAATCCGCGTCAAATGGGCGTACAACGGCTTGATGAACTCCCAGCATTTGTTGCGCTCCTCTGTCACGCGCATAGCAAACACCTCGTCCTGCAGTAAGTACCAAAAGCCCATAGCCAAGCTGCTGCACGACTCTTCGACGGGATAGATACCAGGTTTATCGGTACACTGGAGAATCTCGTTTACTAGGCGCCTGTTTAGGTCGGCCAGCTCCGGGTCGGTTGTGGTGATGCCATTGAGAAGAAGCTGTGAATGCCGCTCAATGGCCGACACAAATAGAGCGTAGATGTTCACAACAATATCCTCATTGTTGTTGTCTTTTTTCCACTCAGCCTTAGTTATTCCACAGAGGGAGTCGAGGAACATTTTGATTAAAATAAAAGCAGTCTTAGGGTAGTTATGGCAATCTGGTTGGATAATTATGCTCAGCAGAGTCTTCAGGCAAGTCTCGGATAATTCGTTCTCGTCAGCAGACATGCATCCATCGGAATCTGGATCCTGAACACATGGCCAGTAGCATTTGTTAACAACTTTCAGAAGAATTGCGGTTATGTTCTGGCAATTCTCGATTGAAAATCCGATATTCCTTTAAGGGGTAGATTAAGTGCAATTGTTGGAAAAGTGTTCACGTTTCACTTACCTAACCCAGGTGCCGACACATTTTACAGCCCTTGTCATGTTGCTAAACACTTCAGTGTCCCAGTCTCGGTCGATTTGCATCTGCAAGTAGGCTTCTGTTGTTTCCATCACTAGAGGAGCCCGTTTGGCAACCTCGCCACGTAGTGTGGCCCGTTTCACAGACGTGTATATAGCAGTCATCTAGAGCAAATATGAGGCGTAATGCAAAAGTCTATACATATCAATGAACATACTTCTTCAGGGATAGCTTGTAGCACCTCGAGCATTATCCACAACTGTATTTCCTTTGTCACATTTGGAATTTGTTGATTTTGAAACGTGTTGATTACGTCCTCTATAGCCGTTGGCCACTGCCCCAGCATATGTACTATGAAAGCACTTAACTGAAATCAAGATCATTACCCAGTTCGGGCGAAAATGTCTGTACAACTCACCGCAATGCACAACCGATTGAGCACCAATTTAGGTCCGGCAGCAAAAGTGATTATACTCTCTAGAATTTTCTGCTTCAACTCTTCGCGGTTTTGCGCTGGAACTTCGTGCCAAAACTTCATCAACTTAGAGTGCAATGTCACCGCCCCAAAAAACTGAACTTCTTGACTCTAAAAATCAAAAGTAAGTTAGTACTTGATAAGCCACACAACTTTTGTAAATTTTACTTTTCCAGGTTGCATTAGCTGCCAAGAGAATGACCATGCTTGCGGGCTGGTTTGCGCTTTTGTAAGCCATTCGTGGGTGATTGCTTGCTCCTGAGAAGTGGAACGATAAAAGACTACAACAGCTTCTTCAAGTCTTGCGATATCGATAGGTTCCATGGTGTATTTTCAATGTCTGCCTTTTTGTCTTGTCTCTGATGATCGGGATAGCCTTTTTCAGAGGCAATTTAACAGGTTAAACAGTTGATTTTTTTATATAAATTCGTAGACAATAAGACAACACTAAGTTTACGGTAGTTTTTTGCAACTTTTTTATGATTTTATGTATTTATTTTTATGTTTTAGAGCGGCATAGATGAGCAAAGGACTTCTTTTTGCAGAATACACCTTTTTTACCATTTGACATATGAGCCTGTTGGAGCGGAGGCGGACGGCGAATATTTTTTGCTCTTTTTTACTGACTTTGGAAAGGCGAATTGGATTTCTATTGGTGAAATTGTGATTAAATGGAACTGTTCACAATAAGAAGTTTTTTTTTTTAACTGTATATTGATGTTTTACGGTGATAGGCTCAAAGTTTACGGGTTTACGAATTGTTGCTGCAAGAAGAAGCAAGATTATTAATAGGTACCTACAAAATTAGAAACGAAAATAATGCAAATAGAAAAAATAGTGTGCTCCGTCATAGTGATTCACCTTTGCAACGGATTACTTATGTCAATAGTCAACATAGGTACAACGATCCAATTTATGAATTGTAAAGCAAGAACTTAAATATTGAATCAGAATGTCCAATTGACATATCGTCGGCTTACAAGCAAAACTGACCAACTGCCAAAAATTCAATTTTGTGTTATTAATGGCAAGTATAATAGAAAAGCCAATAGAAAACTGCCTATCTGATATTTTTCCTAGAAATATGCATAGCATTTAAAATTGTTGGTTGACTATCTGCTTTCATGCACAAGAAATTCAGGAAGAACTGACCAACTTCAGATAATCAATTTTACCAGAAAAAATACTCTTTGTTAGTACCGTAATAACGCAGTAATAAACTTGCACAAGTGTGCTTTCCCTTTTTGAGGTTGTGGCTAGTGCAATAACTTTGAAATAATTTTTGTGATCACTTTCGCCGCAATATAATGTTGTCCAGAGGTAAATTACTTGTGGAATTAGCCAAAAATGCACAAAAAACTTTAGATAAAGGTGAGATTAACATGCGAAAATAAAAAGGTCTGAAATTATCGCTGACTTAAATTTCTCCTGTCAACTAGATAAATGTATTCTAGTCGAACTAATGCCCTCTACTTCAACGCCACTAGATGAAAGTGAAGATGATTGGGATTTTTCAGATTCCAGCAATGACAACTATTTACGTCCTGACCCCAACATTAGGAGGAGCAGCTCTGAATCTGATGGGAAAAGTACAGTTGCTTCCGAAAGAGATTGTTTAAAGCGGTGGAAAGAAAGAAAGATTATGACATGGAAACGAAATGTTAATAAAGAAAAGAGGAGTCGCGGATAAAACATCTCGCAATGACAGACAACGCGGGAGCTCGGAAATCGGTTCAGCAATTTTAAAATGGATCAGCTCCTTACCCAGCACTGTTAAAGAAGTATCGTTATGCTCAGATACCTGTTCTGGTCAGAACAGAAATCAATATATTGCAGCATTATTTCTCTTTGTTGTTAAAAACTCGCATTTGGACGTTGTACAACATAACTTTTTAGAATCTGGACATTCCCATATGGAAGTAGATTCCATGCATAGCGCAATTGAATCTGCCAAAAAAATTGTCGAAGTATTTACCCTACACGACTGGATAAATGTTTTCAAAATGGCACGTTCAAAGAAAGGAAAAAAAACAGGCGCCACCTTATGAAGTCACAGTACTCTTGTACCGGGACATGAAAAACTTAAAAGAATTGGCCAAAAAATTGATTAAAAATCGTTGCATTGATGAAGGAGGTAACAGCGTTCAATGGCTAAAACTAAAATGCATGCGATACGAGAAAATGCAGCCGGGTGTAATCAAATTCAAATACAATTATGGTGAACACTTCAAGACATTAAAAACAACTGCTTCCCGACAATTAAGACCGTCTAATCTACCAGACACTCTTACCGCTTTATATACAGACCAAATCCCAATTTCTGTTTAAAAAAAGGACTTAGTGAAGCTGTGTACAACTGGAGCCATACCCGAAATTTATATTCTTGGTATAAAACTTTACCTTCTTCTGCAAAGACTGATTACCACTGATTACCACCAAGAAGCAGCAGAAGGTTCTGAGACAGAATCCGACTTCGAAGAATAAAAATGTTTTCTTTAAATACCTACCCTTTTTAATGAATCCAAAATTATGAATATTTTCTGTTTAATTCTTAATAAAAAAATAAAAAAAATTCTTTTTTTCATTTTGTATTATAGTTTTTATATGGAGAGTAACTGTCTATGTTATGTGCCAAGTGCCACTTACCCCAAACTTAATTTCAGGAAAAATTGACTATCTGCGGTTTCTAACAAAACAATAGCTCTTTTTTTTTTGATATTTCTGCTAAATAATAATATTTTGCATATTTTAGATAATATTATTCAAAAAAATTAAAGAGAATCGCATTTATCTTCATTGAGTTACAAAGATTTAAAGAAAATAAAAATCTTGTTTTGCGTTTTTCCACGAACTAAGTTTTTGGAGATAGTCAGTTTTGCTTGTAAGCCGACGATATAGCCTGATTTATACAAAACGGAAATACTGAGCTACCATCGTCAAAAGGCGCCAGTCAAATTGATCAAAACGTCAAGTAAAAAACCAAAAAAAATTGTATGATGGTCGTTTCCCAGTGCTACAGAGCAAAAGAAAACTGATCAAATAAAATGAAATCTGTTCTGTAGAATTTAAACAAGACACGGGTCTGCGCCAGAGGCAAGGTGCATACAAAGCGCCTCTGATCTGCGCTCAAGTGTCTTTTGGCACAATACCAAAGACCTCGTGCAAAGAAATATTATGTATCACTCACACGAATACATCCGTATTTAGTAAATACAATTTCCTTTAACTAATGCCTTTCCAATTCTTCTTTATTGAACCAAACTTTTTTTTAGTTTGTAATTTTCACATCATCAGGTAAGTTTTACATGAACTTTTCTACCTGAAACATTCCCTCAGCAGTACATTAGTATTTAATTGGTAAAATAACGTCCACGTTTGAATGAGTCTCTTAGGCGAACAAACTGTGTTAATTGCTTCAGTTTAAACTCGCAAAACCAGGAGCCAATTCGGACAGTATCATAAATAAACTCGAAATCATAAACCGATGGTACTTGATAATTGATTATATGTTTCAATAAAACTTATGAAAAATACAGTCCGCGATCACCAAATCTCAATTGGTATTTCAGTTGGTGTTAAATCGTGTGCCGATAACTAATACGAACGGAAAACTTAAATATAAAATTGACATTGGCAACAACGTAGCTACCTCCATCAAGCACAGACAACAACCGCAATAATTCATCAATATTATTGACATGACATTGACAGTACGAGTGAAAAGCAATTAAAAATGAACCCAAATATTTTACTGTATAAACACCTACCAAACGAAGAGACGGAACATAAACAATCATTTATTGACTTGAATGCTGACTATTTTTGCAATCCAAATGCAATGGCATCAATTGAGATCCACAAAGACGAAAGAGTAAGAGTTCGAAAATTTGTCACAACTTACCGCGATCTACCAGTTCTTTGGGATGTTAAAAGCTTGGAATACACAAGGAAAGACAAGCGCAATGCTGCCTACGATATTCTTTTGCATGTCTTCAGAACAATCAAGTCCGATGCAACAGTCGAAGATGTAAAAAAGAAAATCAATTCAATGAGAAGCAACTTCCGTAAGGAATTGAAAAGAGTAACCGAATCCAGAAGCAATGGCATGAATTATCGACCAACGTCGTGGATCTACGAGGAACTGATGTTCCTAAAGGACATAGAGCGGCCGCAATATGACAGGAGGAAATCATTTGCAGTGTCAGATGACAACGACATGGTGAGTTGAATTTGAATTTCACACTTTCTAGTCAACTTATATGCGATTTCAGACAAATAACCATGACGTTAGCCGGGTGGAGAGCGGCGATATACATCGTGCATGCCCGCAGTTTCCGATTAATAAGAAGCCAAGATGTGTCGATGTGAAACAAAAAAATGCGCATCCAACAGTATTTAACTCATCTGAATACATGACTGCAAACGAAGGAGATATCGCAAAGGTGTGGACATCCAAACTAAAGTATTTGGATCATATGCAGCGACTTTTTGCGGAGAAGGCGATAAATGATGTACTTTTCGAAGCGCAATTGGGTACCCTTCATAGGAATTCAGTCAGAATCAACGAATGTCCCGAGGTGACGAATTCGTATTCATCATCCATTCAAAGAGGAATCTACGACCACCGCCTTGAGCCAACACAATCATCGCCAGAGTACAAATACAGTGAATCAGACGAGTTTAGATCGGATGATAATTAATCGTGCGTAGTTCATAAAAACCATTTCATCATCGGTGTAAACTGGACCATTTAATACTTTATTTTACCACCTATCAGTGTCAGTGTGCCTGATCAGCATTATAAGTTAGTCGTAAAATAAATATATGTATGTTTATTAGCAAGTGCTGGTATATTTATTTCAATTTGTAGGCTGTCCTTGCGTGGATGTAATAACAGATCCAACCATGGTCCAGGTAACCATGTTGTTTTGTTTTTAAATATGATGTGGACGAATGATATACTTATTGGTTTCCCATTAAATTAGTACATATATTTTAAAAGGTAGGTATAAAACAAATAGCTATCGTTTAAGTTTCAATTCACCGAATCTCCCAACATGTTCTCAGCCAATCTCTCAATATCATCCAAACTTAGTTGCTGCAGTTTCTTTTCAAAGTCATTCATGAATTCTTTCGTCAATTTCTCCGATTGGTCTTCATTGTAGTACTTTCGAAACGATCGAAATATAACTTCTTTAAGCGGATCCGGTTTCTTGATTACCAAATTTAGTTTTGTACCGTCTTTAATAGTGGGATATGATGAAATAGTGTTCTCGTCAATCATTGCACGACCCAGAAGCACTACTTTCTGGTGGACAACCGGAATTTTCATAAGCCTCTCGATTTGCTGCTTCATTTCCATTATAGTCGTCTCAGGGGTTACCTAAATGAAATTGAAATATCTTGTAGGCAAATTTATTATTAAAAATAAAGTATTCTTACAGTCACTGTGCATTCATCGCCCTTAAGAATTTTTATAATTAAATTCATATTTAACACTTTTTTCTGTCTGAAAATTAAAAGTAAATTTATTTATAAAGAAGTCCGCTCTTTTATCTATTTAATTGGAACAAAATGACAGTTTTATTGTAATAAGGATGACAATTTTATTGGAAACTATGCAAATCAACTTTGTATTCACAATAGTCATGTAAATATATATAATAATATTTTAGATGACAAATTTAGAATTTATTTTCATTCAAACACAATCTCGAAAGACAATTTGATCTATTGGTTAAAACTAAAATTGTTGATCTTTTATGCTGAGAAAAATATGCGTAATTCACAAGTGAACAATTCAATTGTGTATTAATAAAGACTTCTTCCTTCTAGCAAAAAGTGTGTTGCCAAATTGGTAAATTTGTTTAAACCGAAAATGTCTAACCATAATTGCTTTCCAAATGTCTCACCGTAACCCAGTTCCCTTTTTAATCAACAACAAAAATGTCAACAACAACAAAAATGAAAAATGAAATATAAAACTGCGTATCACAATTGTGACTGCAACCACTAACTGTCAATCGTGTTTTTTTTGCCTATTATCTCGGTTTATTTGTTCTGTTTTTTAATTCCTTACAACAAATGAAACTATTTGCTTTATTTAATGTAATTTTATAAGCTACAAAAGTCAATAATATAAAAGATAATCACTAAGCGAAAACTCCGTTATTCCTATCCTCTCAGTGGAGAAGTATTTACGTCGAAATCGTTGGATATTCGGGTTATGTTTATTAAAATTAAAACAATTCTTGTGAGCGCTAAGTCAATTACCAAAAAAGTACAAAAGACAAGTGAATTATACAATTTAATTCAATTAAATATCAATAGACGACCCCAACGAAAGCTACTTATAAATTTAAAATCAAACCAAACAACTTAAACAATGTGTGCTACGCTTCTTGAGAATCTTGATACCTACAATCCAGACACACTCGACCTTAATAAAGATCTCGAAGCGGCCGAATATTGGTTCAATCGATTTAATGATATGATAAATAAATTTGCCGTGCAAGCGGCGGCAAGTCAAAGGGATACAGACAGTACGTCCGAAGAGAGAGCCGAGAATTTCAAGAAATCGTATAAAGAACAATTGGAGAATTTGAAAAATGCCAAGAATAAGTAAGTTGGCAAAGGAATTTGTATTTGCAGGTTCGACTTTTCACGGATAAATTGTGTTTTGGACAGACAAATCACTTACCGCCTAGTAGGTCCTACCATAACGACCGTGTCAATTTCGCTGGCAAAAAGTAACTTTGCTGCAAGCTCCAAAACTTACCCGAAATTCTTCTAATGAGTGTGCCACTCGTTCTTACAACAACAGCTTCTTATAAGCATTCAAATGTTAGTGTTGAATTAAATCATTTCGGATTGCACCTCAATCGTATTTCTGCGCTTTGTTTTTGAGTTTGAATGTTTTCCCCATAGATCCTGAGCGTGAAAATGACTAGAAATAATCCAATCTGTGTCTAAAGTGACGACGGAACTTACTTTTAAAGTTTTTCGAATGATGAAAAATAGAGGCCTCCTCTTTGCAGCATAAATGCGGACATTTCACTAATAATTTAAAATGTTCTTACATTTCAGCAATAAATCGTTATCCATAAGAGATCTATTAGAATTAAATGAAACAACTTTAAGACTGTACGGTTTCGAAGATCCGTGGTTAAAGCAAAAATTCAATGAGAACGAGGCTTCCATAAAGGTTTTCAAATCCAGATTAGACGAGATCGATAGTTTGCAGAACGATGGCCGATGGACGGAATTGATTCGTGGAGTGCTAGCAGGTAGGTTTCACTTTCAGACGACTCATACCAGCGGTTGCCTTGACCTTGTATACCCTCAAATGCAAAAACAACCCCTCAACTGGGAAATGCCATTGCCAGTGTTTATTTCTTTGTTCTCCTTTAATGCTAATCAGATTTGATTAAAAAGTATTTCATGTTGTTATCGTGGTCGTTAGTATATTTATCAACCGACAAAGGGGGTTAATATTATATTATGCAGTATTCCCTTGAGCATTGGTGTACCTAATTGTAATTTGCGGTATGGTTGGTCACTGTATTGTTGAATGGAATTTGCCTTTCTACGCGTCTCTCCGATATGTATGAATTGTAATTTTAATTGATTTGGTTTGTATATTTTCCATTTTAGGTAACATTTTTGACTGGGGAGCGAAGGAAGTTTCCGACATTTTAGAAAGCAATGAAAACTTCGGCCTACATGATGCTTTAAATAAAATTCAGAAGCGACCTTGGCTGATAGACAACTTGAATGAATGGCTGCAACGCATGCAGGTACACCGCATCTACTGATGATTTCTACAAGTATATACTTATTTGCATTTTCACAGGCTACACCACATAAATGTGCGGTGATTTTTGTTGACAATAGTGGCGTTGATATTGTTTTAGGTGTGTTACCATTTGCCAGAGAACTTTTAAGGCGCCAGACCAAAGTGCTACTGTGTGCAAACTCTGAACCATCTCTCAACGATGTGACGTATAAAGAACTCGAGGATATACTGCAAAAGTGCAGCTGTTACTGTGATATAATAAATGCGGCTCTGAAGAACGAGCAGCTTCTAGTCTTTGCCAACGGACAGAAAGGGCCCTGTTTAGATATGCGAAATTTGGCACCAGGTTGGTTTACAAACAAAATCGCTTATTTACAATATTACGTATGTTTAAAATATTTCCAGAGCTCTGCAGTGCAATAGAAAGCAACGAGACTGATTTACTGGTCATCGAGGGAATGGGTCGAGCTCTGCACACCAATCTGTACGCGAAATTTCGCTGTGAAACATTGAAATTGGCTGTCATTAAGAATAAATGGCTGGCAAATAAATTGGGAGGCGATACATTTAGTGTCATATGTAAATATGAAAGTTAACCGAAGAAGGAATCAAATTGGAAAGCAAACAGTTTGAATCCTTAGATATATGTATTTTAATTTATTTTTATTTGGCCCAAGCGATTGAAGAAGCAATAATTTATATCAGAAATTCGTATTCAATTTGTGGTTAAAGCGAAAGTGCTGTTTTTTTGTTATTTTATTTGGCGACATAATGTGAGAAAATATATCTTCACTTGTAAACTTGGTATTCACGCTTCGGTATATGTATCACCTCAAAATCACTTTCTTCTTAAACTTCACATTCGCATCATGTGTTTGTTGTCCATGCGTTCCGGAAAGTAATTTAAGTAAAATCTAAAGAGCTTCACACTCAAGAACCGGATTTCAAAATCAAGGCGTGAATATCCTTTAACTTTTTATTAGATTATAGACGATTGCAAAACATAAATGAATCTCAATGACGCAGAACAATATTATGTTAAATTTGTGTTTTAATTTTTTAACTTAATGGAGGATACAATGAGAAAGAAAGCCTCGTGAAATGTGGTTCAAAACACATGAAAAATGCAATGGCAATGGTAGTCACGTTGTAAAATCAAACTGGAAGATGTGAAGAAGATATTTTTTTTCAAAGCAAAGTACAGACTCGATAATGAGCACCATTGGATCAACGATCCTGTCTGTCGTACTTTGTGAGCGCTTGAAATATTTTTTCAACGAACTGTCGCAGAAATCTAGATCGATACGCAACATCGGTGTATCGATACTAATGCTGTTTTCGATTGGGCACTTTTTATGTTCGTTTTGTAACAAAAAGCAATTTTTTCAGATTTCAGAGCACTTTTGCGAATCAGTATTTTTTCTCAGATTTGTTTCAGATTTACCAATACAAGTACGTTTGAGTTTGACAACTAGTGGAGTTTGTTTACGTTTTCGTGAAAATTTTCAACTGCAAAGAAACGCATTGCCTAGGGAGGATCTATTTTTGTTAATTATTAATGTACAAATGTTTAGAAATCAATTTGGGCGCAAACTTCGTATGTTTTAATATAAAATTTAACCAGTGAATGCAAAACGTTTAGAAAAGTGTCGAAGGCTACACATATTTAAACCGCAAGAATATCAACACAAAAAAGATTAAGTGACGTTTTTATGTTCAATTGGACACACGAAATCTGAAACCTGAGAGGAAATCAGAAGAAGCCCAATCGAAAACCACATAAGAACCATGTCTATTTTTCGTATCCCTGCCAAAAGGACGATGGAGAACGGTTGTTGGTTAATTGATTCGGAAACAGCGTAACTTAATTAAATACTAGGAAATCTTTGTTAAATAATACTTGATCTTTTATAGTACAAAGGGGGTTTGAATGAGCTATACCTTTGATATGCAAAGGCAAACAATTCCATAGCCTGATTGCATATTTACGTTCGAAATCCTAAGTCAAATATAAAGCTTTTCAGAGGCTTAACAAAAGCTTATAAAAATTTACGAAAAAATTAATTTATTCACCCAACAGAGGTGAATATTGAACTGCTCCAGTATCACTGACGAACGGCTTCTTTTATCGGCTTCATTTCCGCCTGAAAAACGATACAGTAATCAAGCAGACGGAACGGGAGATTGAAAATTAGTGTAACCTAACTCGACACCTCAATGTTTTTCCCAATGCGCGATCTCTCACGAACGTCTTACAAAACAATTGCGAGTACGATGGTTCTGAGAAAACCGGAGTTCAAATACGGACTCATTAATATGTATTATGGATACAACAAATATACAAGAGTGTTTGCGAGTATAGCTGTTAAATTAATCCATATGTAACACCAACCATTTAGTTTATTGATGTTATGAAGAAAATGCGACTAATTTTTAAAATAGTGTAGCGTCGAACCTAAAATGTAAGCAACCCATTAGTCGCCAAATAAGTGAAGAGTTAAGTGAGCTAATTCTAGAACCATCGAGTTTGTTCGGGATGAACAGGAATTCACTAGAAAGTTCCCGATAGATGGCGGGGCGGATATAAAAGGTCAGATTTGAGAACAAGGAGAACAGTTGACTTTTGAACAGTAATTGGTAAAGTTCGAAATAGTAATCGATTGTGAAGATAAAGAATAAGTGTAAAGTATGAAGTGTATTGAGTGTTTGGTTTAAGTCGGATAAGAATTCTTTAAAGAAATATTGTTTCGAAGTGAATGTTTTATTAGAAAAGTTCATCAGAATAGCGTTTCATATTTTCGAATACCAGCTCGGATGTAACAATAGTTTTAAGTTCTGCTAAGAAAGCCAGACTGCCAAGGCCGTAAAAAATCTGATTGCATTTTAAGGTTTATCCCGAGGAAAAATGTGATCCTATTATACAGGGCCATGTACATACCCACTAACCAGTTGGACGTACAGATGGTCCTTATACTTCTGGACACATGAAGTGCGTTCCAGCCAGATGTTCAGGCAGTACTCAAAGCTGCAGAGTGCCTTGAGATGAAATCGATTTCCAATAGAAATATCGCCATCTACATTGATAGTCGGGCTGCGTTTAAAGCGCTAGAATAGCAAACCATTAAGTCAGAACTGCTCAATGCATTATGCTCGCAGATTGTTCTTGGCACAGAGATGTTGAGGGTAACGATATAAGGCCATGTATGGCCTTGGCTAGAAGGATTGTTAAAAAAAAACCTTCAATAAAGCAGCTACAAGATGGTCACAATTAGAAGGGCCCAGGGTTTCAAAGGATCTGTGGCCTGTTTTAAATCTGTCCGTTGAATTAATCAATTTCAGCAGAACAAAGATAAGATTAACGATAGGGATACTCTCTGCGAACTAAGAGACTGGACTTAAAAGATTCGGATAAATGCAGGTATTCTAAGGACCAACAAGTGACGAAGAACATCTATCAGCTTCTCTGCGTATGTAAAGCAATTGCTCGGAGTAGAAAAAAACAGTACCGGGTGTATTTTTAATAAATAAGAGGAGGTTGGCGTCTCAAACAAAATAGAGACTATACTTTAATTCTGCAGCGAAATTGAGTGTTTAGGTAAACTGGCTTAGGTTTTAAGCATAATAGTTCCCTGAGGATGGCGATGTGGGGCTATCATTGCTCCTAGTTTTTTTTTCTCAAGCCTCCTCAACCTAACCTAACCTTAAAGTTTATCCAATTTTTAATTTGATCAGAGCATTGTTGTACTTTCGTGTAGCCAGTATTGGCCCAGGAAGTGAGGACGGTTTGGAAGGAAATACGGCGACAATTTTGTTGCAATTCGAACTCGGTTTGGAACTCGGTTTCATTGGATTCCTAATAAATATATTTACTCATATAATTTGTTAATTTTGTTTGTGGATTTTTAAGTTTCTTTTTACTTATCTTGACATAATTTAGTCGAACAACGGACCCACAATCTATTCCATTTTTTACTGAATAAAATCGTAAAAAAGTTTGAATTCCATGTAATTGATTCATGTGTATTTTTCAAGCTCAAATTAAAATAATTTGCACCTGCTATTTTTTTTTGTTTACAAACGAGGTCGTTTGCAGTACACATGGGCATGCAGAAATATCACATTTGTTATGGCCTTTTTAGTATTGTTCACAATGAGTGCATGTATCTCACTGAACAATGCGATGAGACTGATTAAAATTATACATCAATTGCTAGATAATTATAGAGCTGTGAAATAAAAGATTCGTTTTTACCGATAGTCCTGACAACGTTTTTATATTGATGTTCTAATAAAAACAGTCGTGTTAAGTTTACTATTTAAGAATATGCAACTTCTGCTGAACGATCAGTTCTAATCAAATTCAGAAACAATTTTGCAATGAAAGCATCAACCAAGTTCCTTATCGTCCTTCTTGGGCTTGCTCTATTGATGGTATAAAAACTCAAGAAAATAACTAAAATATTTTTGAAATAATTCTATTGTTTTATCTATAAGGACTTTGGTGCGTCTGAAAGTGGAAATAGCAATGACGGAGGACAAGGAGGACCACCAGGGGGTATGGGTGGAGGTCAGGGAATGCCGCGTAATTTGGTGAAGAGGAATGCACAAACTAGTGGTAAACAAGGAGGAATGGGTGGTGGGCCACCAGGAGGCCCACAGGGAGGAATGGGTGGTGGGCCACCAGGAGGCCCACAGGGAGGAATGGGTGGTGGACCACAACCTGGCATGGGCGGTGGAGTACAAGGAGGAGTGGGAGCTTCGATGGGATCGTCAGCAGGAGGACAAGGCTAAGCCAACAGCTTGAAATTGAGCCACGAAACTATTTTTGACTATTAACAGTAAAATTTGTAAAATGTAATTTTTGTGCTATATATTTCGTTAGTTTACTTTTCTAAACGACAAAAGTAGCCGCTCTTTTTCGTTTGTTGGTGTAGTGGCGAAGAAACTCAGAGCCGGCCGTGGATAAAAGCTGCGGCTCTCGAACCGCCAGCATAATGGCTAACAACTACATCATAGGGGCCGTACGTTTTTATAAATAATTCGAACAAAGATCGGCAGTATTTCATTCGTTCTAAACGGAAAATATTGCTTTCTGACGATAGGGAGCATTAGCATTTGAGAGAATTTTGTTAAAAATCCTACTAAAGTTGCATTTTATTAACCTCTAGACTGCTAAATGAAGAGAAAGAACTAGTGTTCTTAGAACGAAAATTCCACATTCCCCCTGATTTGTGATTCAAATTCCAATCGAATTACACTTTAGCTCATTTCTGTTGGGTAGTGCTGTGCTAGATTGAGAAGTTTTTGTTTTGAACACTTCCTAAAGCTCTACTGAAACAAAGCGGTTCCAATTGACCTTTAGACGCCTGACACATTATATGAATATTCCAGACAAAAACAACATCTTAGAACTTTAGCTCCATGTTTTTGCTTACATTTTTTTTAAAAATTAACATATTCCACATGGGATAATAGGCCAGTTTTTTTAGCTTTTAAGTGTGTTATAGTAATAGTACTGTACTGTGAAAAATAGAGAAAATGGATATTGACATAAATTGAATAGATTTTTTCTAAACTCAAATTACAAAATAAGAACAGCTGACTAAAATAAGAAAGAAAAATCTCGTTTTATGTTCTACGAAAAATCTGAAATCTGAGAGCAAAATCTGAAAATCCCAATGGAAAACGACATTAATTTTAATCTGAGGCTCACCCCTGTATCAGAGATGAAAGAATAAAAGAGATGGATATCTTTCGTACGTCTATCCCCCCAAAACCCATTTTTTTACATTGTTGTTTTTGTAATTTCAACCCTCGTCTGTGAATATGTGTGAGCTACAAAAAAGCATGTTGCTAATGGCCGGCCAACTTTCCTTTTGCTTTTATAGACATCGCGCTGTTCAATTGTTTTGTGTTTGGTGTTAAACTTATTTGGTTTTTGTTAACGCTTCGATTAAAGTAAAAAAAATAGTGAAATCTACATTTCGGAATAGCGAATTCTTGCATTAAAGTTCAATTCATGAACTCACATATACTAGAAAAGAAATGAGCATATGTGCGCGACTTCATGAATTTTTCGGGAAAACAGCTTCTAAGCAGCCGCCTTTCCACTGGAAAGATATATATCTCTGAATTCCATTATCTTTGCCCTGTATATTGTCCCTCGACTTACAAATCTATTACAATTATGATCCACATTTTGTTATGTATTTTATTAAATATATAAAAACGTACAAGTAGATACATTAGGGAAGATGGTAGCTCCGCCTGATTATTGATGGTAGTATTCTCCTCCAATTTGATTGGCTTCAGATGTTGCCTCAAATGCTAATCGCTCGGCAGCCTGCTGTTGTCCGATTACAGCGTGTTGGTGTGCGATTTTATCGTATAGGCTCAAATGTCTGTTGGTGGCACGAACAACAGCCTCGCTTTCTTGTGGACCAACAACCGTTTGCTGAAAGAATTTTCAAAGTTATCAGCGAAAATTATTTAAAATTGTGAATGGTGGTTCTAGTAAGTGAGTTAATATTTAAGCCCAGTATCCAACTCGCTGTCTCCTATCCAAAAATTCCTACAATGACAAAAATTAGCGAGGCTTTTACCAAATGCATATCCTGTTCGTACGCTAAATTAAGGTAGTAAAGGGCTTTACCTAACTCGACTAAGCTATATTTTTTTCCAAATCACTTTTAGAATTAAAGCGAGAAATTGAACTTGTCAATCACTAATGCCTAGTACGGGAATTACAGAAGAGCCTATAAGTGACATTTTATTATCAACATACTCATAAGGCGCAGATGTATGGGCTTTAGAATAATCGGACGAACATATCTTTAGCTGTACAGCGATATCGACATGGTGCCCTGCTCTAGGCGTTTTTTATTTTACAATCATTGATTTGCATGGTTTACAACAACAGATGGATCTAGTATAAATTTTGAAAACCATTAAAATCAATCATCAATAGGCGTGTCTTTTTTAGGTTCGATCGAAAACAAACGTTTAACACTCGTTATTTCGAAAGTTAAAACTAAAGTCTACTACTGTCGGCGATTTCAAATTGCGAAATTGGAACTAGTTCGGCTAAGTATTATTTTTTGGCATTTCCAAAGTAGTGTAGCGTGGAACATAAAATGTAAGCAACCCATTAGTCACCAAACAAGTTCCACTTCATATTGGAAACTCGAATCTGTCAAAGTGGAACTAATTCTAGAACCATCGAGTTTGTTCGGTACGATTAGGAATTCATTAGAAAGTTCCCGATAGATGGCGGAGCGGATATAAAAGTGTAGATTTGAAAATAAGAGAAAACAGCTGACAGTGATTGGTAAAGTTCGAAATAGTAATCGGTTGTAAAGATAAAGGCTGAATTCCAAAACGCAGTACTTCTGCATTACTGTTTAATCAAGCGTTCCAAAACGGAAACGGTATACTATGATGCAATGCAGACTTTTCCAAAACGCATTGTCAATTGCGCAAACAAATGATTATGATGCAAATGATATTTGACATTTAAGTTTGAAACGCCAAATAAAATTGATTGATGGCCTGAGTCGTAAGTAAAATAATATATTTTGTAATAATTTGCCAATTTTACTTTGGTTTGCAGTAACAAATGCAAAGCAGCGTAAAAGCCAGAGACAATACTGAGACCACCAACTCCGACCGATTTCCCGTTACTTTGTCTTAGACTTAAACTAAAACCCTTCTGTCAGTAGTCAAGCACATTAACCAGTGACTAAACTACACCCATGCGATCCAGTACTTTCTGGTTAATTTACATCGAGGTGGCAGAACTACCACACACCGAGACTAAAACGACATTGAGTTAATTTTGGCTCATAAAGTTCCCTAACTGGTCTTACTGAAACTTTAATCAGAAAACGACTGATTGATTTTCGCAACCACCGTCGGATTAAAATAGAAAACGCTTAATTCCGGACTTGTGCTGAGGTAATTAATACGTAATTAAGAATTCTAGCAAATATTTTGCGACAGAATAAATTTAAGGAATGCCATTTGTATTTAAATACGAAAAGTGCTAAACTTGATTTTGCAAATTTGTGTTATCGTTTATGACGCTTATGGCCGCGTCAGACGTATCCATTGGACTAACCCGAATAACAAGTCCGTGTTAATTACAATAACTTAAATAAATAAATGCGTTCAGTCTTCCTTAGCAATTCAGTAACTCACCAGCTGTGGGGCTTGAGGATTTGCATGCTGATCGGCAATTTTATTGTACAAAGCAATGTGCTTGGCTCTGGCCAATTTATTCGCTTCAGTATCTTCCGTCTCATGACTCAACTCTGGATGGAATCCATACTCATCGGCTGTATATTTAACAGTTCGCAGTTGTTGCCTCGGATCGATGTAGGAAAACGCACCACGAATCACACCAGAACCATCTGAGACCTCGGTGTGGGTGCGATCGACATGTCCGGGTGCCCTTCCAGCTGAATAGCTAAACACATATGGACTCGCTGGAGGCGGATGTGTTGTACTGGTGTATTCTCCCAGAATGTGCGATACATCGGCGACGGCAGATGAGACTGTGTACAACAGGGTGACCTTGAATAAACAATGAGAAAATTAAACAACCGTCTGTAATGTGCGATGTTGATATTTCTTGCTTTCGTTTTCTCTAACTTAAATGACTTTAGCTTTTAACGCCACAAACACTACTATTGCATCAGAGATAAAAGCTTAAAGTGCATGTACGCACGCCAAAAATATGACCCAATTTCTTTGACCAACGAAAACAGTGTGCGGCCACATTGTTTCTGTCAATTCACATAATACAAGACCACCATACTTACCGCTATTAAAAATGATTTCATTTTATTTAAACAATTTAAGTGCTGCAATGGTTATGTCACTCTTTGATCTGGCTTCAACTAAATCTGATAGTTAACTGATGGCCACTGCGCTGTTATACCATTTCACCAGTGGAATCCGCAGAAGCTAAATTGCTTAAAAGTTAACACACATACTTGCGTGCGATGTACCTATACTACCGTCTGAATAGACCGGTATTTGCGAATTGTGATTAGTTTGAGGCGATGTCGATACGAGCTAGATGTTGTTTGGCAAGTTGGTAAATTGTCTGTTTGGTATACTGTGCTTGTCTTCATGGTGCTTTCTTTAAAGCTTCGCGGTTGTTATAGGATTATGCGAAGTTAGGGAAAAATTACTTTCGGTGCGCGATCATATGTTTTTAATTCACTTAATCGATTCCGTTGCAATTCAAATGACTTTCAATTTATTTGGAAATTAAACGATATTTTGTTGTTCTTTGTTTTTTTAGCAGAGTGATTCTTTTTGAGTCATACTTATTGTCATAACATGATTTCATTTTTGTTTTGACGTCACGCCGGTACTCAACATTCGGATTCAGATTTTAAGCGGCTCATGGAACATGCAATGAAATTGATCTGCTTTTGTAAATGGATTAGTGCGTCATTTGACAGCAATGTCAGCTGTTCAAATTGCATTTGCTTTTGGTAAAATCAACCATGGAAATCGGCTTGAAAAATGTTTCCTCTGTTGTAGATACAAATGGAGTAGTTTTGGTGATTCGTAGTTTCCAGATGATGAGGAAGACAATGAAGATAATAATTCCTCCAAAACTATGTCCATTTCTGTTTATGTATTTCTTTATTTTGCTTTTCACGGAACTTTGAACATTTGTTTTAAAATAAACTTCTTTAAATGACGTAAAACAGTTGTGCTGTATTTGTGGTAGTATGTGTAAATCTGAAAAAATATCGAGATTTGAAAAAAGTGATCCGAATCAAAAAAAAGATGGATTTTTTTTCCCAATGGAACACGAAAAGTGATTTAGATCAAACAAAAGATTGATTTTTTGTCCCAATGGACAACGACATAAGTTCAACAGACTATACCTGTTCGAGGAAAAATGCATGCGAATGTTGCCAGACTCTCGGAACTATTGAAAATCATAACAGGGTAAGAGATTGAAACGTCAGTCAGTGAAAAAGAGATCTCTGTCTCCAAACGAGGCCCAAATCACCCCGAAATTTGTAAGCGCGATTCTTCATCAAGTATACCTACTTCTGTTTGTTCATAATATAAGCACTTTTCCAATAAGGACGGGTCGATTTTGAGATGGAGCTAGACAAGCTATGTGTATGGTACAGGATGGGCCAACTTGGACTGACTGATTTGAAATGCTTATAATGTTTTTTATTTGTAATGTTTATTAATTTTTTTCGCAGATAATAAAGAATTTCCTAAAATACTAAGTGCAAGAACGAGTAAAAATTGTTGAATATTATTATGTTTCCGGAAGATCAATTATTGCAGCGCAAAGAAAATACCGTCAGGATTTTAATACTACGACGGCTCCCAGTTCAAGCACGATATGAAGCTTAATGATCCGTTTTGGGGATCGAGGTGCAGTATTCAATGAACCACGAAGAAATGTTGCTCGACCTGTTCGCACTGAACAAGCTGTGGATATACGAGCAAGTCTTCACACGGGTCCCTCCGTGTCTACTCGGGGGCGGTATACCGAAAAATGTTGGGAAATATTTTCCTTCCGGTAGTTCTCAATAATCGTGACATATGGTTCCACCAAGATGGAGCTACAGCTCCTACCGCGAGAGACACAACGATTCTGCGAGACATTTTCGATGACCGCATAATTTAACCTAATGTCACCTCGTTCCCTAGATTTGACAGCCCCTGTTTTTTTTTTTGTGGGGTTTCTTGAAGGAACGGGCTTACGTCAACAAACCATAAACATTCGGGAAGGTAAGCAGAACATTCGCACAGAAAATGCAAAATTGGGGCCAGAAACGTTGCCACGCGCTACGTAATGCAAAATGTCTTAGAAAGAATCTCTTACTGTCAACAGGAAAATGGAGGTTATATAAAAGTGTGAATAATGACACTTTGCGTAAAAAATATATAATTATTTATACTTTAGTTTAAAAATAAAAAAAAAATAAAAAAATTATAGAACTTCAAATCAGTCAGTCCAAGTTGGCCCACCCTGTATTAACGAAATAATTTTTTTTATTATTTGAATGAACCATGTATGTCGTTCAAATGCGCGCCGCAGCTTCTCACGGTGCAGGGGATTTGAGTGGTCAAAATTTTAATGACTCTGACGCATAGATCCCGTTGAATTTAAGGACATTGCCAATGTCGGATTTAAGGGCATCTGTCAATTATCGGCATAGATCTGTGACTTCAGCAAACCCTACAGAAAAGTCTATAGCGTAGTCAAATTTCACGATCTTGATGGCCAATTCACGCAAGCTCTGTGAGAGATAACTATAACCTCAAATTATTCATGCAGAATTTTTGGTGTGTGGTACGTAGTCACGTCCAGCTGGAACTATAAGTGTGTAGCCTACCTCCATATCGATAAATTTGGGCGAAAAGAAATCGGTTATCATTGTTTTATAGCGCTTAGCAACGCTACTTTCAAAAAAGTGCGGACCAATGATTCCGCCTCCCCAAAATCCGCACCAAACATTAGCTTTTCCACCTGGTGAACCTCGTGTGGATTGGGGCCGTCTCATATATGGCAATTTTGCTTGTAAAGATAACCATTTACCCAAAAAAATCGCCTCGCAGCTAAGGAAACCCGAAATTGGGGTCCTCTTCAAAACGAAGCCCAGTCCCGAGCAGGCGTTGTTGTCTTGTTCGGGTGTGGGCCCAATTCTCGATGCAAAATTTACCAAGTTGAAGTCTGCGAAAGGCCGACTTGTTGCGCTTAACGAGGAATTGACTGCTTCGGGTCCTCCTGAACACTTTAACGGATCGCGGGAATATTCTCGGCCGATCTTGCCTTTGTTCCCGTTTCTTTGACGTATGATGTTGGCTGATGGTTTACCGAATCGGCGTTCTTGAATTAGGCCGCCAACCTTTGAAGAGACGCAACGATCTGCCGACATCGTGTAACTTGCCTTTGTGATTTCGCATCAGTGACTGAGTAATAAGCAGTAGATTTCTGTCTAACCAAAACAACATGGCTGCCATAAGTAACAGTCTACAAAGCTCTTGCTTAAACAAAGCCTCAGCTCAGCTATTAGGCTATTAGTTGCAAATCCCAAGTTTAATTCACTTGCATTGGTACTCTAAAAGAGAGCGTTGGTGGGCAATAGCTCGACATGCTCTCGTTATCTCAAATGCTCAGTTTTTATTTACTAGCTCAACGTCGCTTTACTTATAGCGTAAACGTTTTCAGTGTCCATATAGCTTTTGTAACAAAGAAAAGTTTAAGCAAAAATGATAATAAAAAAAGGCTCTTGGTCTTTCTCTGACATGTTTTCTTGGTTTACATTTGCAGGTTATACTCCATTACACGTTGAGCCACCATGCAGAAACC
This sequence comes from Cheilosia vulpina, assembly GCA_916610125.1. NCBI lineage: Eukaryota > Metazoa > Arthropoda > Insecta > Diptera > Syrphidae > Cheilosia > Cheilosia vulpina. The sequence goes on from OU744276.1 coordinate 1,652,862, forward strand.
CCTTTTTCAGTATAAAGGTGTGAAAGCGTTGGAATTGTTCGTATCTATTGCTTCAATACAAGTTCTTGATCATCCTGACCTGTAAAAGCGCCACTTAACATAGTTGCTCAAAATCTTTATAGTTTATTTCAAGCAAACAAACAACAAGTCTCATAAAATTAAAAATAGAAGTTGCGCCCCCACCTTTACAACAAACAATAAACTCAATCAATATCCAATCTCCTAAAGTTTCCTTCCACACCGAAAAGATCAGACGCGTCCTTTGGTTTGCCTGGACGGAGTTTTTCATCGATTTTGTGAGATCTCTCATGCTCCAGAATAGCTTCTCGATTAAGGACCAGTTTCTTGTAAATTGGTTCTAATGGTTCAAGTAATTTGTTAAATTGTCATTTAATATTTTTTATTGCAAACCTTTCATGATGTTGATTTCTGGTTCGAAGCCGCCATAATCAGAAGGCAGGATTTCCCTTGGAACATATTTATTAAATGAATCCAGGCTATTGTGCAATTGAATTAGGGACTGTAACTCTTTCTTCATAAACGGATTCATTAACGCCAGTATTTTGTCCATGAATGGAACAATGTTTATGAAATGGAACCCAACTAGTCGAATAGCGGCTGCTTCCTGTGTAATTCAAAAATGTATTTTTGGCAAGTAGTATGACAAAAATATTTAGATTACTCACCTGCAAGTAGACTAAGAATTTTTTCATAGTCAATAAGCCTAGTCGGGCGACATGACCCAAGGTAATGCCTTTCATATCCATTACAATGATATGTCCTTCTTCAATGCCACCTTCAACCATCCAAAAATCAAATATCAAGCAGTAACTGTAATTTAGAAAAAGTCCTCATTATTGTGTATATTAAAGAAAGGGCCGCAAATGGGTCCTCTCTTCGTCAATATAAAGGCTGTGTCCCGTAATTCACGCAAAATTTTAATTTAATAGTACAGCGATGCCAAGCCAAAAAAAGATAACAATGTTGACACTTCGGGGTTAGTAAAATTGGAGTGGTATTTTTATTGTTGAGCAATATTTTAAAAACAATTAGCTGAGCTAAATTTAAGCGAACCCATTTAGCTGAGTGGTACGCAGCTCTAACTAAATAATCAAACTTTTGTTTCAGAATGTAATTCATGTGTTCAAATAACAGGGGTTTCTGTGAAATTGTACTCTATGTCAAAATTTAGCTTGGATTTTGTGTAGCTAATGTTTAAAGTTGGAGAGCAGTTAAAATTTAGTTTAACTCGAGCAGCGTGCCAAGCTTAAAAAAATCTTTTGAGCTTCAATAAATTTCTCCATGAAAAATCTCCAAAAAATATTTCACTTTCGGTTTCACAGCACTTTTTGGAGAGGAGTTAAAATTTCGCTTCGCTCTTTTTCAGTTTTTACTAGAATCGGAAAAAAATTAACTTTGGGTCATGTCAAAATACGTAGGTATAGCCTAGTACGAACGTGTTCCGGAACGCAATTTTCCGCTGGTCTCCAAATGGACAGCGAAACGTCTGCGAAAAGGCAGCGGAAAAGAATTTGTGGAGAGTTTCATCAGCTGATACACAACTGCTACTTGTTAGCAGCACTGGTTATTTATATCTGATTTGGCTACTCGAACTTTTCACTGGCTTCTTAAAATTTTCGTTTGGGGTTTATTCTAATTTACGCTATTCACTTTTAATTTTGGCGATTTTTAGGGTCCTTAAGAATTTAATAAACGAATAATTAATTCTATTGCGAACGTACTCTTTTCGTATAACTAAACCTTTCTAAACAATTATGTAGTTTTCGATTGAGTATTTCAGATTTCTGCTGCCAAATCGAATTGAATCCGAATTATATTTGTTCTTTTGCGTACTGAATTGAGTTTTATTTTTAACATTTTTAACAATGAAAATTGGAAACTATAAAAGTCTCTCAATTATGAGTAGGTGTCGTGTTGTTTTTTTTTTTTTTTTAAATTAATATTTGTCGTCTTTCGAAACAATGTAATCAGAATAATTGTGCCTAAAGAATTGCAAAAAATGTGCACTTTTAATCTTTGTATTTGTGTTTGGCTATTTATGGCTCCAAGATTTTTGAAATTTTCCTCCATACTTCTTATAAAACGTGGTAACACTGCAGTACAAATGTCAAATTTTCGCAAACAAATAATGTCCCAGACAATAAATGTGCGCAAAAAAGAGAGTGGAGAAGTGTACTAAACAATCTACTACAACTACCCACTTCTACGCCATTTCGCAATAGTTGTGTATTGCAAAACAAGAAAGGAGTGCGACATTTTTCGTTCATGATTTCGTTGTGTCATCTTTGAATGGGATTTTTCGTTCCGGAACAGCTGCGTACCGACCTTAAGCGGATGACTGTATTATGGTTCCATTAAATTGAGCAACTCTTCTTCCGTATAAAAGGTTACGGCTGACCTATTGTCTGACAAAGTGCCCCAACCATTTTTATTTTGAACAACCTTATAAGAACTTGAGTTTGTCTTTATAAAAAATATTCACACCCAAGCTGGAGTTCAGAATCAAAATTTGAGTTCCACTTGACCGTTGAAGTGTCTTCAAAACTTATTACAGCTTCTCAATTCTAAGACTTTACCAGGACATACTATTAGCCCAAGACACTAAGTCCGACAAATCCCTACTTCCTGCACAATTCAATAAAAATTCATATTATACACATAGTGGGCCTTATTTATAATCATTTTTAACTTTAACACTGAACATTTTGTAGGTCACAATGGCCAATGTTACATGGAATATGTCGCCATTTGGAGTTCTTAAAATATAGACTGGACACTAAAAATGCTTATTAGTATTGCGCAGTGTAATAGTTTATTGTGCAAAATTATTTCCAACGTTTAACAACCAAAAACATAGTTGCAACGGCTCACCATCTATGGGTACGTATAAAACTCTCTAACAGTGCGCATACTCACAGTTTCATTATGTCAGCAAAGTTGAAATTTGAGGTATCCGTGTCGACCAACTTTCCAATTATCACCCGATATCCCTCTGGTGTTGCTTTGGGCAGCGGCAAAATAGCGCTGCATTTAAAAATACGAGTTGAAACGTACAAGTACAACATTGAAGTGTTCATAAACATTTCCTTACACAGTGTTCATAGCCCTTTTCAAATCGGATCGTTCAATGTCCAAGTTGTGAAAAAAGTCAGGACAATGCGTCCGGATGGTCAGATTGGTATCGATTGTCCGTTTGGCAAGCTCCGTGCTGTAATGGCAAGCGTGAAAAAATAGAATCACATCGCCTTCGGACAAATTTGGCATGTGCGGCTGCTGCTTGATCCACTGCATCAGCTTGAGAACTTCCTCTCGTTTCATTTCGGGAAACTTTCGATATTGCTCGTCTACATTAGCAGGAATCATTTCCATACTTCACAATCGAATCGGTAACGAAATTAGTTTAAAAATCTGTGCGGTCAACGTTTTTCGCGAGCACTTATCAAACACTGCATCTACTTCGCTGACAGATATCTTGCTCTGCCCAGAAATGTGAAGTGAAAATGCAATAGCAAAACCCGTTGTGAATCGCTTCGGTTTGTGTAATTATTATCAATCTTGGAAAAGCTGCTCGTTTTATGCAATCTAATCAAGCAGAGTGTAAAGAGGCTGCGCTATGGGTACTGTGCGTGCTTGCGGTTGGGGTTGCGAGTGAAACGAATTTCTACACTAATAGCGTATTTCGTTCGTTCAAGTCTGTCATGACACTTTGATTACAGGTAGCAATGTTTTTGTGACTGTAGCGACACGTCACACATCGTGTAATTAACGAACATTTAAAATCTTTCTTCGATACGTGCGGCTTTGTATACTTATGTGATGACAAACTGACTTTGTTGAACCTTTAGACACAGACGGCGTACTAAAACAACATTTTCTTACTCACCTAAGATTTATTGAAGCTTTTCATGGCGGGTTTCGTTTCGGTATTAGTTTAATGAGCTCATTTACATTGTAAGGGATACTAAAAACCACCTTCTGGAACTTGAAAATTCAAAAGCTTCTTAATAATGTTGTGTGACATTCAATCTGCGCCAGTATCAGAGTCACTGTACAGAATAAATAAAGAAGGAGTCAACATCCCGGCTTCAATGGATCGTCCCCTTATTCCTAGGGGGCGCGCGAGGGCTGAGAGAAAGAAAAACGAGTGCCCCTACGTTTTTTGAGTGTTGAATGCTGGTTGCTTTTAGAGTGAAGTGAAATTTTAGTATCGCCACCTACAACTCAGTTTTGGCAGCACTATTTTTCACTCGAACTGCGTACTGCCTAGTGAACTTTTCATGTGGAAAGTTCATTTTGACATTTCGCAGTGAAAAATGTGTATGAAAAATCGGATTTCACTTGAACTGCGTACTACGCTTAAATTGGAAAAGTTTAAAAAAGCAATGGGCCTTACCAATAAACATTTTTAGTTTCGACTTTAATTTGAAGTAGTTCACAATGGCTTTTAGTCGAGACTGAAATTATTTATTAGTACGGCGTAATTTTAAGCGCTTGAAATTAAAGTGTTTCCTTAATTTATTTAAAAACTGTTTTAAACGTTTTATTGGTGCAAACACTAATCAAGTAATTCAATGATAAACAGTGAAAGAACTTTCTGTAAAACGCGTTGATAAATATTCTTCTTTTTATTATTAAATAAATAAAAATTACTTTTTCTGTTAGATTGCAAAAAAATAGCTCACTTATTAATGTTTTTAAATATTATCAGCCCTTTAAAAAAAAAAAACATATACCTAGTCAACTTACTAAACTAAATACCTGAACGCTATTCGCTCGTTTCTTAAAAATCAAATAGCTATCAATGGAATTTATCCTTAGTCGTTCCAACAGTGTGTTAAGCTAGTTGGCCGCTACTACTAGTGCCGTATGTGTGGAATACACACCAAACAAAAAACATAAACAAACAGCAGGAAAGAAAAAAAGATAAGTGCATAAACACATAAATTTCCACAATCATCTGCTCAGATGCGTCCAAATTTGAATTCATCACAGGACACGGAAACCGAGTAGCAAATATCATTACCTACGCTTATGGTTTTCCGGTTACTCAACCCTAATTGCGTTTGAGCACGCGATCTAATGCATATCCGTTGTGTGCAGTATTGGAATCTCTTAAGCAATCGCACCCTTGGACCGTATCGAAATTCGATTTTCCAGGTGTTTCCACATTTCTCGAGTCTTTGTTGCGACTATACCGCCGTAGATGATAAGGGGAGGACACTGTCCACTTAAAGTCTTTCTCAGTTCCAAAACATCTGAGGCGAAGGGATGTTTTTTTTTTTTTGTTTAATGCGCGCATTTAGTTCGATTACACTACTATTAATATTATTTTACGATGAGGCTTTTAATGGCCACAGGAGAATCCTAAACCTGAACGGTTGAATTGCGTGCGAGTGCGGTTGTGTTGCCCGTGGTTACAGCTCACGGCTTGTCTTCGCCGTGTGTAAACACAGAAGCACCCTCGCATTTATAATGGAAATGGAAAATTCGTAAATTCAATGAAGCGTACCGAGTCCTTTATGATGCAAGAGGCGAGATGCATATTAAAGTAATTATTCTTGTATGGCCCCTCGGGATAGAAAAGAGGGAAAGCGTGAAAACGCACATTTTTAAAATGACAGTAAGTGTTCTTAATTGTCTCATGTGTGTGCGCCTTTATTGTGGATCTTTTCATTTGCAGTGGCATTTAGAAGAGAACCCCTTCTTACTCTGTGCAAAATGCTGAAACTTCCCGGAGGCTGGTTTTTTGGAAAGCGTTTATATTGTTGTTAATTTAATTACTGCTCGTTAATGTTAAACACGAAATGAAGACCTATTCGGTGTGAGTTGCAGTTGAAATTGAAATGTGTCGCACTTTTGTTGTGCTAGCCACCAAACATCGTAATTACTTTAATTGGATATTAAATGTCTGTGAAAAGATTTCATTGAATGTTTATACCTATACATAATTTAAGAGGTTGTTGCCGCAAAAAGGCAACAACCAGATATGAGATTTTCAAGAGCGCTTTCTCGAAATGCATTTGTACAATATTTGCTATCGAATAAAACTAACTCTTGCAAATAAGAAGAACTTAGGTTAAGTCGAAGTTTTCAAACTCGATGGTCAGTCGGCTGCAAGCGTCCGGGTTTGTAAAATAAAGACTTATTAATGTTGATGTTACTTGTATGTTCCACAGACGTTTTACTTTGTCAAGTGTTGGAGGAGACGATTCAATGTCATACTGTACACAGCCAAATCGACGTAGTCCAAAAGCTCCACATTCGGTGTTTTAGGTAGGACATAACATAATAGAGCGAATAGACATCAACGCTCTATTCGGCAGAGATACGATTCTAACCTCAAAGAGTCAACTCAGTGAAAAAATATTCCTTAACTATGTATAATGTTGTATATTGTTCCCTAACCGTCCGGAAGGTTTGTCTAGAAAGCGAGCGTTTACCGATGAATTTATGTAACTGAGTCATCAGTTCGTTGTAAAAAAAAGTTATTGTGAAATTGAACTGAAAAAGGCAAAATAACAACATTCAGAAAAGTATGGTACCACCGTATGTCAGGCGTCTTCCTAAGTGTGATTTTAGTAGGGAAATGGCAGCACTAACCTCAACCAACTTGGAATGTGCAATAAGAACGATTAAAATTGGAAACCGGGCAATCTAGGAAGGTTTGTTAACTAAAGCTTAGTACGCTGCTCGAGTTAAACTAAATTTTTTGTGCTCTTTAACTTTTCTCTGCAAACATTAGCTAGACATAGAGCACGCCGTAGATAAGTGTCAGAGAAAACAGGTGTTCTTTGAAAATAACTAACTTCAAGAATTTAACTGTCTCTGATTTCAAACAAATCCTATTCTGGGTACTCCTCGTCGAGGTATTTATTAAAAAAAAACTCATTCTTGCTCACTGCTCCGCAATAAGAAAACCATACAGAGCACAACTATCTGTCAAAATTTAGCTTGAGAAAATGTGGCGACCGATTAAATGGGCACGTTAAATTTTGATAGATATATGAAGTCCATTCTGAAACAAAAGTTTGATTATTTAGCACGAGCTGCTACCACTCGGCTAAAGAGATCCGTTTTTATTTAGTTAAATTAGCTATCTAATTTCGGGGGGAATTTTGTATGGAAGCTAAAATTAAGCTCGAGCAGCATACTAATCTTAAAGATCTGGTTCACTTAGAAATGAAGCGCTACTAAAGTAAGTAAAGTACTATTCACATTAGAGCGAATTACGAACTGCGAACAAGCGAATATTCGTTGTTTCTGACACTTCATTCACATGAAAAGTTGTTGTAGTCGCAGACACCCGCGATTCAGTTGCATTTTTAAGGTTAAGCCTAGTATGCTGCTTGCGCTTAAATTAAGCTCCCATACAAAAATGTCTCCAAAGGTAAAATTAAGCAAAGCTGTTATGCCCAAAACACATGTGCAGAAATTCTGGACGCAGCACAGAATGCAGTGCTGCAAGTAAAACAGATGTGCAAAAAATTATTTGATATGCCTTGCATCGGCTAATATGGCTACTGTCATTCACCGACTAAGCAACTGATGTGTTTGCATCCAAAACAAAAACAAACACGATCAGCAAATATCAAAAACCGATGATGCCAAATTGCAATTTATTTTCTTTTGTGTTGTGGTACACTTGAATTTTTCAGCAAATTAAGAAATAGGGACATGTTGCAGTGCTGCAGTGAGTGCATAATTTACGTGTGCCTATATCCATACAAACATGTGTATACTAATCTTGCTGCGCAGTGATTTCTGCACATGTGTTTTGGGCATTAAGCCAAGCAGTACGCATTTCAAGCTAAATTTGTATGCCACTGAACGAAAAATCATTACACAATTTTAGTAAGCGCATTAATGCAAAATACATTTTCCCACAGCTAAATTTTGATAGATCAGAGAAAATATCGGTATTCGGAACAAAATTTCAAACGAAAGCAAATCAACATTATGGAGAATGGTTAGAAATTCATTGTTGTTAATTTAATTTCTTAAACGAGGAGTAATGGAAGAGGTTTTTGAGGAGGGAGCTATAGAAGTGCAAATAAAGAAACAGAGCAAAGTCAATCAGCTTTACGAACACAGTTTTTTTTTTTGACGGAACTTACACTTGTAAAATTAAGCGAACATTAAGCGAAGTGGTGGAGAGAAACATTGGAGAGGCGCTTAATTTTAGCTTACCTGGAACAGCATACTAGGCTTTAAGTTCGAACTAATTTTTCATTCGTGGGCTTGTGGATCGCGACTGTAAAGGGTTTTCCAATAAGAGGTGTTATTGTGAATGACCCGCTATTTCGGTAGCTGTCACTTTTGAAGCTTTTATTCTTTGACATTTGACAAGTAGAAACTACGAAATTACTAAAAATGGAACGATACACGCTTCAACAACGCATTGAAATTATTAAAATTCACTATAAAAGTGGTGAAAAAACATAAGCAAAGTAACCATTGATCTTTTACGGCAAAAGTTTCCGGACCGTGCTATCGCTCGAAGAGGTGATCACAATTGGCCACCGAGATCTTGTGATTTAACACCTTGCGACTTCTTCCTTTGGGGCCACGTGAAAGATAAGGTCTATGCCAACAGCCCAGCGTCGATTCAAGACCTCAAAGATAAAATTCGTGAAACTATCGAGGACATAGGGGAGCCACTTTGCGATTTGGTTATGAAAAATTTCATGAAAAGGATATGTTCCTGTATGCGTGCTCATGGTGGCCATTAGGCTGATGTTGTTTTTCATTATTAACGGCATACCTTCCTCTTTATTATGAAATAACACCTCTTATTGGAAAACCCTTTATTATGTGCATTGTGAATGAAGTGTGACAGTTTGCGGCAAGAATTTTTAATTCGTGGGAAAATTGCTTTAATTGTAAATTTCGCTATTTAAAACAATTGAGACTCATGTTTTTTTTAGATCACATGTTAGATTAATTTAATAAAATGCTTTTTGGTAAAACAAAGCAATTTTCAATTCATAAATTGAATTAAATTGATTTGTCCACAATTCGCCATCTTGTGAATAGTTCTTAAGCATCAAAGCATACTTGTTAAAGAGCAATAAATATCCATATTCGTGAAGCATATTTCCTTAAGGCTGATAAATATAAGAGTATTGTCACAGAATCTCACTCTCCTCTTCATCCCTACAGGCATATCACCCAAGAAAAGTTTGTCTTCTATAATATTGACCTAGGGGTTCATGAGGAGCTCCCAATAGCTATGTTTTCTCATACGAACTCTGCAATTGTCCGCTTCCGTAAATTTTAAGTCAAGACTAGAATTTGTGTCGACGCAGTGACTTAGTGGTCAGTGTGTTGGACTACTAAGCGAGGAGTCCCAGGTTCGAGTATCGAAAAAATTCCAATTTATGTTTTTTTTTTTCCACAGCGCCACCTCTTGCGAACGTCTGACAAACATCCGAGAGTATAACTGTCAAAAGAGCTTTTCAATTGGCCGGTGGGACTCGCTGTAAAATTGTAGATCCCTTCCATTCGTAGCATTTGTTTTCTTTTTTTTTTATAAGCCAAATCAGCATATTTCAATTATTAACGTTTACATTTGTTTTCATAATTACATATTTTTGAATCACATAGCGCCATATTTGTTTCAAACAACACAGCAAACATTTTATTTTGACATGTTGCTAGTATTTGTTGGTGAGCTGAGGGCATTTCTTTAACAATATTGCGCACACTTCTGTGTTCTGTCCTGTTAAGAATTGACCTGGAAGTGCACTTTATTCTTTAATGAAACATAGAAAGACCACTCTTAGATTTATCCTTTTGATAGAAATTCAATTCCTTCCTTCAATCGATAACGCTCTAAAAGAGTATTATGCATTAATAAATAGTAGTTTTTACTTTTAAAGTTTTGTCGTTTGACAACACCAATTTGAAACTCGACTCATTCGTTGAGACTTTGTCATTCTCTTTTTTGCTATTCATACCTGGTTATGAGTATCACCCCCTTTTTTCCGACCGGAGCGTAAAAACCGTTGCAATTGCCAAATGCATGTACACAAAAGAACAGAGGTTCTGTTGCTCGGTGGGGTGGGTTGATATGGTAAAAGAAACATTACAGCGACGTCGACAGTTTCGCATCACTAAGTACACAAAGTTCTCGCGTACTTAATTTTTGAACCCGTTCTTTGATTTATCAGTGGATAGATTCCGTATGACAACAATAATCGTCTGGAAGATATCGTTTTTGAAACTTTGATGACCAAAATAGGTTATATCTATTTCACACTATCGTCAGTTCTCTTTACATTTGTGGAAAACGAACTGGATTAAGCTCTGAAACTCGTAATATTTTTGCACTTGGCTGCTATCGTTTCGAGGATAGGTAATCGTACGAAAGTTACGGAATGAGTGTCCAGTTCTTTTAAGAACTTCGGAATTTTATTCTATATTTTTGCTAAACTACTGTCGCAGTCTGTATCGCGGTGTCCCTATTTTTACCCGGTTGGACACAGGGAGGGTTATGTGTTTCGTGTGTATCCTATGTGCGTTCCTACGTGACGGCATGTAGCCTAAACGGCTTGACCGATTTTGAAGAGCGAGGTGTCATTATATTCGCATTCTTCGCCAGAGTGCCATAGGCTAAAAAGATAAAATCAGGGCGCAACAATGGCCTTTAAAATGTTTATCCGTATAATTACTGATATCAATCTGAAATACAATTTTGATGGAGACGTTATTTTTTCCTTCACTTTGAACAATATTTTTTGTTCTATTTAAATGCGAATGAATAGGACTCGGTAATACGAGTACTGGAACATATACCTTTTTTGAGTGACAATCTAATATAACAGGCGATTGGCACAAATAGACACTTATTTTTCAATCATCACGCAAATGACTGCGGATGTCAAGATATCAATTTTAATTGTACAACAATCATACCCTCGAATCGGTGCAAAACATACTTAAATGCGGTTGGGTACTTATAAATATCAATCATGATCATCATTCTGCTTTTAATAACATGTCACTGCTAAAGACTGTAACCTTGACATTAATAGCCTTTACAATTAAAATGGGCACACGAAGCGCTTGTTTTTTCTTTTGTTATTTCTCAAAACCGCGCTGCACCCTTTTGCTATATCCTTGGTTTGCATTCAAATCTGCAGTATTATGCACTGAGAACAGAACTCGACGCAGGGGTATATCAAATTCCAATTGAAAGCTTTTGCGCGCTCTCCAAGGGTATGGGAGTTCCTTGAAATTGTAATGGAAAGTCGTATCATGACATACAATGGTGTAAATAGAACACAAACTCTCACTTTCGCTGTGCGTCTCGTTAATGGAAAAATCAGGGACATGAAGTATACTGAAGCTCGCCCTCTTCGCCAGAGTTTATGAGGCGCAATCTAGACGCATTCGTAATGAATAACATACACAAAGGAGTTATTGTTTGCAATGTGGGGTGTGTAACAAAACCCCGAAGAGTATACTCGTACACTTCATTGCGAACCGAAAATGACACTTTGGCGTAAATGCATTTCTGTGTCTGTTGAATTTGTGCGTTCTTGTAAAATAATGCAAATGCATCGGTGGCTGTATGTAAAGATTTTCAAGTGATAAGTGATGCGCGTGCCAATGTCGATGACGATAAAAAATGTGTCGATACAGGCGGTATTAATATTTGCACATAAATAAAACCACTCGCTGTTTATGCATGGGTGAACGATGACAGGATGGAGTCAGGAATCAGTTCAATTTAGATGTGTAGTTATACAACCAACAACCTGTACCTTTTCCTTTTAAATAAAAAAAGGCTATCAAGTAAGTCAAGTTGTGCAATGTCAGACCTACGTTTTACATATATTTAAAAAATTAATTGGTAATAAATAATAAGTCCGCACGAACAGAAATTGTTCTTCGAACAATTTTCCGGAACAACTTATAAACTTCTGAATTTCAAAAAAATTAACAAAAATGTAAGTGCAAGTAAGTCCTTTAAAAAACTAAGTTATCTCAAGTCGACTAGATGTACCCTGAACGCAAAAACAAGATTGGTCAGTAATGTTGCTTTTTCTACGGTAACCACATAAACAAAATGTCAGCTTAGAACTCATTCACGAAGTTCTTGACTAGATTCGTTGGCTTCGCCTTCATAAACGTCAACTGAAAAAAACTGTTCATGTAATCGAACGAGGGCAATCAAAACTGAGACAAATTAAGCCAGACTTACTAACCTAGATACTTACATGTGTCCACCATCGGGCCTTACTAATAATCAATTTTAACCTCCACGCTAAATCGTCGAAACGATAAACCACCAAAATTAGCAAGCAAGTGCTAAAATTACAAGTTTGAGAGCTTAATCCAGTTCATTTTACAAAAGTATATAGGAATGACAGATACGTAGGGATAAAATGTACTAGTTGTGGTTTTAGATTTAATACCAGGTAATAACGATAAAGTGGACTTTATGTCGACAATAATTAATAATAATAAACACTAATGTATGGACATTGTCATATACTAAAATAATTTGTGGGCTTTATTCGACTATAACTTCGCGCCACTGAGTTTGAAAAAAGCACAAGACATTGTGTAGGTTTATAAGTTGTTTTAATTTATTTTCTTCAAAAAGAACACAAATTCGCCGAACACACGTCTCCGTGCCATCTCTACAAATGTAAATATAAAATTATTCTTTCTGCGTTTGCGACACACCCACAGTGTGACCACGACAACCAGTTGTCTTGGTGTGTTGATCACGGACACGGAGTCGGAGAACCCAGTAGTGACGCATACCACGATGGACACGGATCCACGCTCCAAATCATCACGAAGCTTCGAATCCAAATACGATAAAGTGTACTGTGTGTACATGCCATCGATGATGTCCTTTTGTCTGTTGAGGAATCTTGTCATGCCTTTGGTTTTGGATGAAGGTGACAATTTTGTGAACCTCCTCATCGATGTACTCCCCAGCGCGCTTGGTTTTCTGGGATTACGAGAGACATTTCGCCTTTCAGAGTTCACCGAATTCAAGCGAAAACAGGAGGCAAGGAAAGAAAAGATTGAAAAACATAAAAAGGAATAGCGAATAGGTGTTTGGTTTTTTTTTAGACTGCCCAACTCTTGCAATAGTGACAAACTTTCAACTGTCAACGTAGCGCTCAAATAGTCTGACAAATCGTCTTGCGAAGACCAAACACTGTTCACATTTTGTTTTCTTAAATCAGAGCTGAAATCTCTCCAATTGTCATAAACTTTATACGATGAATTGGCGCTGGAAGAAATATTTATGAAATTCATTTAAATTTAATTCAATGATATTGAAGTTCCATTAAGTGTCAAAATATTCCCGAAGGTGCATTTTTTTGTTAAATTTATTTTGTGATTCCTTGACACAGCCTGTATAAGTATGAAATTTCTTGTGCAAGTTTGTTAATTGAAATGGGAGAAACAGGTTTAAATAGTTTTCAAATCATTCTTTTATGAACTGTTCCAAATTCTATAAAAAATGTTTAGGCACTGTAATGCCTGCTGAGTCCCTCTCCCAGTATTTGTTGTGAAATTGTTGAAATCAGACCGACTAAATAATTACCCTCTCGTCTAGACAGAATTCTTTTTCCAGGGATGTCATAGATCTAGATCTTTCTACGTAAAAGTTTTTCAAGTTGATAGCCACTCAGCTGAGAACCCTTTGATGCCTCAATGTGCTTTGAATTGGCATACCTAAGTAATTCACTAAGGCTAAGGATGCTCTCCAAAGTGTTTTCATGCGCATAATAATAATATGTACAACATATTCTATTCCATAAATATTAAATACACTTTTTTACATATTTAAATTTGCGCAGTACTCTAACTAATCACACATATGCAGTGTGCACTGTGCACTCCTCAACCCACAGACATTTTGTTAAATATTAATTTCACATTTATTCAAATTTAAATGAGGACCAGTTTTTAATTTTGCTGGTGCACGCGCCGCCTCTTCAGCGTACCTATCTCCGGTTCACCTTTTACTTGGAACATGTTGTAAGTGATTTTAGCTCAACATAACGAAAGGGTTACCGCAAGCGCAAGCCAACGCATTTGCATCAGAAGAATCAAGTTCTCGTGAAATCAAAGGACTTCAAGATTCCTTTGGTATTCTTTGGCAAATAAAGCCCGTATGTGTTGAGATTGCTATGGCATAGAGACAGTAAACTTGGATACGCGCCTAAACACAAGTGCCCCCGATTAATTATTAAATTCAAAGTAAAATAACAATTAAGGAGCGGTGCATTTTAAAGCAAGAGTTTGCAGCAGGAACCAGAGAACACCTCGCCGGTGCTGACATGCTTTTGTGAAATGTATTTACAAACGAAATTTGAAGACAAATTAATTTACGGTATGTCAATGTCATAGCGTCAGTCCTACACCGGTTTTTGGCTGTCCAATGCAATCAGAAATTTGTGCAGTTCACCCCTGTACAATAGGTTTCTTTTATATTGTGCGTATGTATACTTGCTTTTCAAGGATACGAGTATTATTCACCCTTTTCTTTGGTATAATAATTTTATTCGATTGCAGCTACCACTGGCAACGTGTATACCAGAATCCTTGCTGTTCTCGGGTTTTGGGATTGGAATACGATACGAGTATAGAGATCGGTCGACATTAGAATCGCATATTTTTGCCCTATGCTCGATGTGAGTGTGGTGCCGGGCTTGTTTTAGGGATGAAGCACTTTGTTCACGGCCCGGTGGTATTCTTTGCTTTTAACGCATATGTGTGGAAAACTTATTTTGAGTTTAATGGTCGTACACGTGCCTTATGTAATGAACGGTGATAAATACCACAATAGAAGTGTGCTGGCGCTGGGTAACAATAACAACGGAATGCTGCTATAGTGCTATAAGCTGCACCACAAAATAGTATACTCAGTTCATTTTTGTGTACATAATCATATGTATGTATATTTTGAAAAGGGTGGCGGCTTTGAAATTATATATAAGCAACATCAATAACAACACTATCGAGTAAGTAGCAAATGTCAATTTTTAGGTTAGTCGAATACGAATAGTTTGGTAGTGATTTCTTAACAGCGACTGCTTAAACGGTTGGACAGTAATAATGCCGCGATTTTAAATTTATGGAAGCCCGCCATTGGGAGATTTTTTTTTCAGTTGAAAAATTTCACAAAAACTTAAATAAACTCCTCTAGTTGTCAAACTCAAACGTACTTGTGTTGGTAAATCTGAGAAAAAAATCCAAATTCGCAAAAGTGGTCTGAAATCTGAAAAATATTGCTCCTTTTTCTACCAAACGAACATAAAAACTGCTCCGAGAGCAAAAAAACGTGCTTTGAGAGCGCCCAATTGAATACCACATTAGTTTCAACTTTAGATTTTAGGAGTTCAATTCGCAAGGAACATAAGTGCCCGAAAGAAAGAAATTGGGACTTACGGCCCACTTAAGTTGGATAAATGACCCCCATCAGGTCCTAAGTTTTAACGATTTTTACTTTTGAAAGCTTTTTTATCCCTGCGCGGTTAACAAGTACTTGTATTTGTATTTGTGAGTTTCTGTAAATATAGAGTTCCCAAATGCAAAACATTTAGCAATTTATTTTCTATTGTGAATCATTTCAACAATTTAATTTAATTGCCCGACAAGATCCAAAAATAAAACAAAGAAATCTTAGCAATTTTGTTAACCAGCTTTGATTAAAACAATCGCAGGTCACCTCATGCGACGTCAAGTTTCGTATCAGTTCCCTTTCGTAATAAGTAGATTATACACAACCCAAATAAAGCAATCAGGCACAAAGAGTTTTTAATTGCGCTGTTTGGATAAATTTTATTGATGATGCAGACGAATTAAAGTGCAAGCAGGAAACTGATTCACAATAGAGAACATAATTGTTGATTGTTCGTGAAACGTGTTTCTTCTATAAAATGCCCAGAGGTTACAGTTCAGAGAGTTAGCTATCAAAAGAGACGAATGCAATCATTTATGTTTCCAGAGGCATAGTAGTTCAGTGGTTAGTATGCCGAACTACAGACCGAGAGGTACCGGTTCATCCGTGGTGATTGCAAACATAGTTGGGTACATACTAATGAGTCTTTGTTTACACAAGAACTTATAGTTGGCTCACAACATGTATCGGTTGTAGGCAGCAAGAGCTAGTGAGAGATATATTAAACTTTTGAGCCAAATCAAATAATTAAAAAAAAAAAACTTTAAAATCGTGTTCGAATCTAATTTTTAGTGGAAAAGTAAATTGCTTGTATGTTTACACAAATATTGAATTTATTGTGCAAACGGTTGATTGTTGAACGAATTTTGTGCATTCTGCAATGTTTCAGCAATTAAATTTAAAGAGTTAAGTCTAGTCTTAAGTTAAGTCTAATAGGTAAGTCTAGATTTCCCATTCGAATTTTGCAATTGTGAGCTTACGCAAATTTTAAATCGAGGCTAGAATTTATTATGTTTTACCGACTTTTGAAAGTAGGTCCGTTCGTGTACTTTCATCATAGAAAGATGAAAAACGTCAAATATCAGACATCAAGAGAGAAATCTCTCAATTTCAACAGAAGTAGGTACGGTCAGGTTTTCTTACAAAACATTTAAGTATAAAGCTTAGTATCCTGCTCGCGCTAAATTTTAGCGTCCCTAGTCTCCACTTCGATTCTCCAGACCAAAGATAATTGGTCGCTAAATAAATAAATAATTAATTTCGGAGGAAATCCTGCGGTTATCCATAATAATCATAACACAAACTTTTCCCTTCTTTTTCGTGTGTCAACATTTATCTTCGATTTAATGTATCGGATATTTATTTCGCAAGCTAAATGCGTTGAGACTTGTCATCGGCCCATCTATATGAAGTTAAGAATTTAGCGAGCGAACAGGATACTACTTTGCTAAACTGCCACGCTAAATTTTATCTTTGTAGACATTTTTTGTATGGGAGATAAAATTTAGCGCGAGCAGGATATTAAGCTTAAAGAATAAAACGTAGTAATTGCTTTTACTCAAGAAAAATGTCAAAATCGAAGAATTTGCTACATTTCGTATGTATAAAAACCAATTTGAGTTAGTTCCAACTTTTGACATGTTCGAAAAGCGGCGGTGCTGACCTTTTACTCAGATCGGTATGAATAAAACTTATCAGACAAAGCAAATGCTATAACAATTCTGAGTCTGCTATTTAGTTGACTCAGTCCTTTTGCTAAATATTTTGTACGCACAATTTTTTACATAAAACAATCTACGCATTGTGAGTTTTCGATGTTTTGTTTATAAATACCTGCCTATTAGTTAAATCAAGTTTTGTTCGTGCAGGAAAACCAAACAAAACATGGATGCGATAAGTATTTTTTTACGTGTTGATAGTTGGAATTTGGGATTTTCTAAGCAAAATCTTTCCTACAGCTTCTATGGCCTGGACAAACACCAACTCATTTTGATCACTCTTGGGAGTAGACGTTTTAGATGGAAGTTCCTCATCATCTGCTAAAATTCAGAAGAGAGAATCGAAATCGAAAATCTTCGTCGCTCTGCATATTTTTTTCTTTTTTATTTATTTATTTTCACTTTTTCTTTTTTTTTTACTTTGATAATTTTCGCGCATAAATTTGAAAATAAATTCAAAATAAACAAACCACCGGAGACCGGACAGTTGTCACTTGTCAAGTTTGACAAAAATTGCAAGGCTTACATGTCCTTACATGTACAGCGAAGTAAATGCTATGTTCGAATTTTCGAACTTACTTTAGCAATCTAGGTTTTTATTCATACTGATTCAAAGCATTTTCTCAGGGCTTTTACTTTGCTAAAACCTTTTACTCAAAGTAAATGCTAGTTTTTATTCCTACGAACCATTATCGTAAAATGCAGCATCTACAAAATAAGTTGGAATTGAATTTTTTTATTAGCTAAATACCTAATAAACTTAACATTTTGAATGCGCTGATATGTTCTAGAAGAAAATTCAATTAAAACTTCTTCCTCCGACATCATTAAAGACGAAAATAAATAGAGTTTTACTTGTCAAACTTTTGAGCTGTCACATAGTTGTCAGTTTTCATATTTCAGTAAGTCGAAATTCGGCAAGTAGAAAATTACCAAAAAATAAAAAGAGGGGAAATGGATTTCTCTCACATTTTTCCCATTTTCTCAGTACGTGGTCGCATTCGCACAGTTTCTTAGCAAATTTTTAATAATTTTACGTTTGCTAAAAAGTACCCGAACGAACGTAATAAGTTTTTTACATTTTGTAACATTGTTCGAGCGTTCGCACACAGCAAGATGATAGATACTCTCACTTCCTTAAGACCGAAAAGCTGTCAGTGTCAAAATAATATGCAATTTAAAATCTAACCACGTCCATAGTCCATTTAATTAGTATATACATTTTTTTGTGAACAAATATATATTGTAGCTTCTAAAACAAAATATTTTTAATAGATCGGAGATACCTTTACTTAATGCTGGAAATGAAAGAGCAGCGATTGACAACAAAAAACATAGTGCTTTCCTAAGAGGCGACCTTGCCTTGTCTCTTTTTTATACGTCATTCGCACACGGGTGGGCTATTTGCCTACCTTAACCTCACAGCTAATTTATTAATTTATAATTTATACAGTGAGACATTACTCAACTATGTACAATATGTATCATCATATCTCCAATTGAACATTCAACACATAACGCTCATTTCCAAACATTACTGAAATAAGAACCCTTTCTCCAACATGTTGAGTCATTTCGAATTCCCTTTCCACTGAGTTTGATTCCTTCACCTTCTCCTATTTCATGGAATTCTTAAAAAACAAACGTCACTCCACTCGCTTCCAATCTAGAAACTCAAACAATGTTTTCTTATCTAAATCTTTGCGGTGTCCCGGCAGTAGCGTATAATAAAATAACACACCATTGAAAATCTAAGGAGGACAAATTCCTTCAATTTCAACCCTCGTTCCTCGCATAAGCTGAGCGCATTCTCTCCCCTTCTGTGCCGGTGTTGTTTTCTGGATCGTTACTTAACGGGGTAAGGGGCGCCTTTAAGAAAGTGAAATACGCACACTTCAAGACCAACAACTGAAGTACTGAAGATCGAAGGAATGTTATACACCGCTGCCATTACGTATTTCGTCGCTCGGTGATTTGGACGCTGTTATGGAATAGTGCGGTTAAACTTTGTCGCGTAATTTTTAGTTTTGTTATTAAAAAGTGATTCACATACACAATAGCTACATGTGAACAAGTATATCAAAACATGTACTTCGATTCGCTTCAGTGCTTAATATTTTGAAAAGGGTAAATAACAACCCACACCGTGCCGTCCGGCGAAGTCACGCAATCTTTTTCGAAACAAATTGAAAATAAAAACATTTTTGCATTCGTTTGTTCAGTTGTCAACACCCCCCCCCCCCCCCCCAATAATAAAAACGAATGATTTTTCTAGGGATTGCACCAAACTAATTGCAGTGCACACCAGTAGTATCATTTGCGGTTACGAAATGTATAATTTGTTGTGGTCTTAGTTCGTTTATGATTTTGTTCAAATTCTACGCAGGTGTTTGGGAATAGCTGATTGTGAATGAAGAATAGGAACAAGTGGATATTATTTGGCCTTTGATATGGTAAGACATCGTTATTGTTTTGAAAGAATCTTGTTAGACATGAGACGATCAAAGCTATTTGGTACTGCATGTGACTTTATTTAGAAGCTTTCAGATCGCAGCGATTTTGCCGACAAATGGGAATATACAGGTATAGTTAGAACGCATAGAGAGAAATGTGAGAATAAGAATGTGCATGACGGTGTCTTGTATAAACAATGCCGCCACTAGTCTCTAACACTCTGCGTGACTACGTCATAGTATGAGAAAAAACTACGTCACGCAGTAGTAGTTCCGTTCGCGCAATAGTAGATCTGTTCTCGAACAAAACAGACCTGCTCTGGTTAGAAGGAAAGAAAGTTTTGTTTTATTATAATTTTTACAATTTCCTTGCAATTGGATATTGCCAGGTTGTCCACGATACTACCACGATAAAGTAATGTAAAGACCGCATAAATTTAGGCCACCAAGCTGTCTAATTTTACCTTTTGATCGCGGGCCAAATTGATTACATTCGATGAGATTAGTCAGCACGGTCTAAATTCACGGGGTCATATTTTACTGAACCACAACAACAAGAAACCATGCGCGCATCGTTATTTGCATCTCACCTAAACACATTTCTTTGCAGTAGAATGTATTTCATTGAATTCCAAAGCACGTCGACCCACAACTTGCTGAGGTCGACGATGAAATTGTTGTCGCAATATCTCCGATCGTTCACTTGGCTTATTTAATCAGTTGTACAATTCGTTTGAATAGTAATGTCATTGGCCCCTTGAAATAGAAAAATAAAGCAAACTCTGGAGTCCTCTTTTGTTAGTTAAAAGTCAAAGTCCCATTGACCATTGTATAGAAATGAAACAAATTTAACAAAACTTAATTTCTGCTCGCTTTGTGACTCAATTTTCACCAAGGGCGAGTTCAAAGTTGTTGTCGATTTGAACTAAATAATCAAATATTGTTAGGATTTGACAGATAAAGCAGGGGACATTTTAGAAAAGTAAAATTATTTGTGGGTTGTGTTACTAGAATACATTCAACCATACGAATATTCGACTTCGTGCGCATAAAGAGTGACAAAACAAACAGTTTGGAACTGGTCCCAATTTCAACTGATTAAATTTGACAGGTGGCACTTTAGATATGACTTATTAGGCGGTGGCTCCAATCTCACTGTTTTCTAACTTTAATTCAAATCTCTTGCTTTATTTCTAATATGTAATTTAGAAAACTAAAGAACTATTCGCATGAGAGCGAATTGCGAACTATGAACAAGCGAATATTCGTTTTAATTTCATTCACATGGAAACTTGTTATGGTCACAGATACCCGCGTAGCAGTTTCATTTTTGAGGTTAAGTTGAAACGAATTTTTCATTCGTGGATCGCGACTGTAATATTGTGAATAAAGTGTGACAGTTCTCGGAAAGAACTTTTTATTCGCGGGAAAATTGCTTTAATTGTAAATTTCGCTATTTAAAACAATGGAGACTCATGTTTTTTTTTAGATTATACTTTTTATACTATATTATATTATAATACTTTTTTTTGTCCATAAGAGTTGATATTTTGTTAAAAGTTTTATATCAAAAGTCTTATTTCTAACGGTCATTGTTGGTAGATTGCATTAAATCACAATCGAAGGTCCAATCTTTCTCGACGTCGACTATTGTTACCAACGGGGAAATTGACATAATTGTGAACTAACCTGCATGGGAGCATGTATACCTACTTGGTTCTTAATACGAAATTCCAAACAAAATTTTTGAGCTCATAGTATGATCTACGTACAAGAAGCTGTACTGTTCAACAGCAGGGATCTACATTTAAAAATGCTTCTTCCAACCGTGGCATTAAAGAGGCTGGCTTTGGATTTAGCAATACTTGCTGCAAGGCACACGAATTGACTTCTTTTATCCTTATTATCAAAGTTTTGCTTGTTGGCATAGCCATTTGGAAGCACGTTTGTAGGTACGCGTGTAAATTTATCAGTGCCCCCCACGCCATTAAATAAATTCAAGTCACCACCTGCATTGTGTACTCAAAAGGAACGCACGTCGCTCAAAGTATGTCCTGAAATGTTAATTGCCAAACAGATTCACTATCGTAACCATAGCTACAGACTACAGTACCCTATATAGCTATCAACCAGCTGCAACTTCAAATCGTTTTCAACCCCCAAAATTGCAGTTTATTGTAACACTGTAATGACTCGAATCAGCAAAAATCTACCAAAGCAGCAACCAAAACAAAAGAATCCGGCTGTTCCCAGTGAAATGCATTTTCCTATACACCGATCAATTTGGGACAGATTTGTTTTCTAGGGAATTTCTGTCTCGTGCCGGTTTTCACAAAAATAAGGGAAACCCAGCTAAAGTTGTTTGACCCCGCCGGATACTGAGAATTCGGGGAAATATATAAAAAACTTGAAAATTTCCATATTCATAAATGTCGGCGGCATAGTTGTACACTAAAGGGGCATTTAAGGGTAGTGGATGTTACAGCCATGTAAAGGAAATCGTAATCGTCTCATATCGTAGCATAACGCACCGAGGCAGCCAACAATCGCGGTACGCAACATCCCCTATTTGCTCAGAAGTAAACGGTAAGGACACTCCTGCAAAACAAAAAATCTTTTTTTTTTTTTGTTTCGCCATAGCCGTAGAGTCGCGAGTCTCCCTTCTTCTGATGTGTGCACTTTGGGTCTTTCACCCATCGGCTTTGCGAGTTCCCTCAAATCGCATTATAAAAGACTTTTTCGTGAAAACTGCACCTGGAAGGATTTTTCATGCAGCACATGCCATAAAACTACAAACACGCGGAGTAAATTTGAGGTCGCGTGCTCGAAGTGCTCCGACACTCGTCGACGTTGGCATTATGTACATTTTTGTGTGTGCGTTCAGCCGTCACATAGACCTAGGCAGGGGTTCGCTTCAAATAAGGTGGTTACGAGGTGGCGCACCAAGAATTATAGATCACGGCACATATCACATAGAAATTGGATGGTATATCAAAATCGAACGGAGGGTATGTGTGTTTGGATTTATTCTGTGTAGACACAGCTTTCGTTGGCGCAGTGGCAGCCGAATGGGTTTGAATATCGAATGTGCTACCAATTTGTTGCAATAGTAGTGTGTGGGTAATATTTCAGCTTTGATTTTCGACAGGAGGTTGCAGGATGACAAACAATTTATAAAGTTATTATTAAAATCGTACGAACGAGCCATTTATGTATTATTCGATTGGGCACTCGCAAGCACTTTTTTTTGCTCTAGGTCACTTTATATGTTCGATTGGTGATTTCAGATCAATTTTGCGAATCTAGACTCTTTCTCATGTCGTTTTACATTGGGACAAAAAATCAATATTTTTTTTTTTTGATCTAAATCACTTTTTGCGTTCCATTAGGAAAAAAAATCTTTTTTTTTTGATTCGGATCACTTTTTGCAGATCTCGATAATTTTTCAGATTTAAACATACTACCACAAATACAGTTGTTTTACGTCATGGACATTGTTTTGGAGGAATTATTATTTTCATTGTCTTCCTCATCATCATCTGGAAACTACGAATCACCAAAACTACTCCATTTGTAGCTACGACAGAGGAAACATTTTTCAAGCCGATTTCCATGGTTGATTTTACCAAAAACAAATGCAATTTGAACAGTTGATATTGTTGTCAAATAACGCACTAATCCATTAACAAAAGCAGATCAATTTCATTGCATGTTCCAAGAGCCGCATAAAATCTGAGATCTGAAAAAGATTTTTGGTGGTCACAATGGAAAACGACATAAAAGTTGCTTCAGATTTACCAATTCAAGTGCGATTGAGTTTGACAACTAGTGGAGTTTGATTACATTTTCGTGAAATTGCATCAGAAATCAGTTTGAGCGCAAAATTTCGAATTTTCAAATATTAAATTTAACCAGTGAATAGAAAACGCTTAGAAAAGTGCCGAAGGCTACCGCATTAGTCAATGGGCACAATCAAAAATTTAGTTATCTTATGTCGTTTTTCATTGGATAGGAAAAGCTTTTTTTCCGATTTGTAGCTATTGTCGACAACGTCATCTAACGGCAACTAAAACAAACAAATGCATAAAACGACTACGTGGCTGGAGGCTGTCATCGTGAACTAAAAAGAATAAAAGAAGAAGGGAGAAAGCCACGAAGCTTTTGAGTGCTACTATTTCATTCTTTGAATGAAAATTACTCTTCCTATTGTTATTCAATAAAGATAAGTACACTACAAAAGAAGTGTATATATTCCTTTCACCCTTGTTACATATTTGTGACAAGAGCAGTTTTTCTGCTCTCGAAATCAGCTGGCTGTCTCATTTCATGTTCAATTGGCCGCAAAAAAAAAACACTTTTTTCAGAGTCAGAGCAATTTTGCAAATCTCGAGATTTACACCTACTTATACTAACACCAAAACATTTATCGTTTTCAAACTTTAAAGCGTGTTATTTCACGTTTTTAGAGTCTGTGAAAAAATAGAGAAAAGTATACATTTGCCCACTGCAATGGATATCAACATAGATTAAATGGGTTTTTATAAACGCAATTTACAATTTAAGAACAGCTGACTTTTAAAACTTGCACCCACCACAAAGCAAAAGAAAGAAAAATCTCGTTTAATGTTCCATTGGGCACGAAAAATCATTAAATCGACTAGATTGGTCTGGACTATATGTAACCTGACCGCAAAAACTAGATTGATTGTGAACGTCACTTTTCCTACGTCAGCCACATAAGCGAACTGTCAACTTAGTACTCAGTCACGAATTTATTGAATTGATTCGTCGACTTCTCCTTCATAAACTTCAACTGAAACAGCTGCTCATATGACTGATTTTGTCCAATCAAATCCGAGACACATCTACTCAGGCAGTTGTCAGACTTACTAAACTAGATACTTGAACGCCCCAATCAAATACTCAAAATAAGATCTGTTCATTGACTCTGATTTACATAGAAAATAATAAAAATGTACAGGGGTTTGCTTTCCTTTTCCAAGCTGTACTCTACTGTCTAGCACGCCACTTCTGAGATGGAGCAGACTCGTAAAAAGTGCCAAAATGTAAATGTAATGTAAAACTTGATTTCTTTCCATTGAATAACATTCGGAAAGTGTCAGTATTATTGTATTCCAACTAGTGATGGGCACTATCGAATGAATGCTACTATCGATAGTTAGTAACTGAATGATTTTGTTCATTCATTCATTCATTCAGTTAAAATGAGTAAAGCCAATTATTACCTTTTTTTTAGGATCTCAAATACCATTTTTTTCGGATTTCTTTGAAACGAGTAACCTAATTTGCTAATTAATTTACAACCTTACAAGTTAGTAATGGAAAAACAGAAAATTTATATTTTAAGCCATTGGCTATTGCTATAAAAAGTTACATATCGACAGGAAAAAGTAAATCGTTCAAGCAAGCACACCCACTATCAAATGAAAGTAGTAGTTGAACCAACGAAAAGTTGAAGGAATGAAATCATTCATTCAAACCTACTATCGAATGGAAATAGTAATTGAACGAAAAGTTGAATGAACGAATTGAATCGTTCAAACCTGCTATCTTGTGAAAAAAGTAGTAGTTGAATAACTTTTCGTTCAGCTACTATCGAATGAACGAATTTTAACCAACTATCGAATAAGTCGATAGTTTTTATTCGATAGTCCCCAACACTAATTCCAACAGGTGAATGGGCGAAACATCTGTTGCCTCATGTCATACATTGCGGATCGGAGCTTTTCTGTTCTGACAGTTTTCACTAACGTGTGCTGTTGTGCTCCTGTTTTTCTATCTTAAACAGACCCAATGCGTATTGCATGAGAATCATCGCTCTTCAAAACATAAGAGCTCGTGTATGTAATTGGAGGCCTCAAGTTTAAGCGTCGGGAGTATGCAAACAACGCAATCTTTCAACAGGTTTGTTCACTATAAGTGAATGTCAAATAATAGAACACCGAAACTAAACATAACCTACATCATCCATTCAGCACAATCAGTGACAAAGCTTACACTTTACTCCATTGGCAACACTTTAACACTTAGAAACGCAGGCGTAAGCAAAGGTTCACTTGACGCGCTGCTAAAGCAACCCCTATATATTCACTTTCTCGGTGGTACATTCATTTGAAACTCCCTGAATCACCGATCACCATCATCAACCAAGGTTGCAATCCACAAAAACCTTTATCAACGAGCATCTTTCGAATGTATTTGTTTAAATTTTTGTTCCTCCTTTCGTTGTGTTTGCTGCGCTGCAACATACCACCCCTAACGAAGGGAGGAATTGGAATAATTTTCAATACGGTTCTTAAGTAGGAATTCTCTAATCTAAACGCAACCAGCCATCTTTCACTACCACAAAGGGAACTATACCAAAACGAAGTGCAACCCTGAGGGAAGGATTTTTCCACTTTGTTTTGCCGCTGTGCCTACCCCACCGCATAGAAAGTACTATAGGCACAGGATAACGCGAGAAAAACACTGTGACGTATTGGGAAAAAGGGTGACTAATATGTCATTAACAATGCGAGATTCCTGCCAGTCTGACTGTGTGTGTGTGAGTGAGAGCTGAAACTGAATAAAGGGGATGTTTTAGTTCAGAGTCAGAATTTTTATCCATCCATAAATGCAGGGCAACTAGATATTGAGCTAGTCATTCAGTAGAGAGTCGTGGTCCTGGAACGTCCTCGTGAACGGGAACTCTAACATTGTTCCTAGAAGTTGTTACATTACATTTACATATTTTGTTAATTTGTTACGAGGACCTGCAAGTGCTTTTGTGTTTTTATCAATTCTGTTTAACTGTTTGCTTCAATGTTGTGTGTTGAACTGTTCTAAGAGTGACGAGAAAGGTCTAGCAAAAGCATGCAAACATGGAAACACTATCCCATCATTCACATCATCATAGCATCACCAGCGGTCTGGGCTTACTCACTACTGTAGCTCAGCTACCACCGAAGTACCGCAGCCGCTATCTGAATCTGAAGACGAAGATTGAAATTCCCCTGGACCTGTCTGTAAAGCAACTGTCGCCGAACGACCAAATTAGCTGCGCAAGTACTGGCAGTGCAAGCAGTTGCCACAACAATGACCAGCCACCATTCACACCCCCGCCATCGCCACAGCGAAAGCGAAAGTTCTCGCAGGGATCTGATGAATCATCGATGTCCTCTTTGTCGGCTTTGTCATCAGTAGGTGCGTGTAGTGTGGCTGTTGATTCAATTCCATATCCGCACACTTCAAACTTCAACAATCCCGCTAAAACGATGAGAACCGAAGTGCAGTTGACCATAAAACGTGATGTCACCCCTGCGAAACCGATTAAATGTGATTCCGCACCAAAGACCGCAAAAGCCCACCCCGCTCAGGCGAAGCCAAGTCGAAATAAGGCCACAAGGAAATTGAAATTCGACGAGGACACGAGTTCCCCGGTGTCCGGAACTATAATCCGACCCTTGGATGAGATCAATGAGGGCACTCTGCAGTACAGCAACGGTGACATCGATCCGAAGTACAACATCGTGGAGATAACGGAAGAGACAAAGGCCGAGTTGGCTGCCATCAATAACGTTATCGGCGATTACGTGTGCAAGCTGTGTCGCATTAAATTCGAGGATGCCTTTGGCTTGGCCCAGCACAGGTGCTCGTGTATAGTTCTACTCGAATACCGCTGTCCGGAGTGCGGCAAGCAGTTCAATTGTCCAGCGAACTTGGCCTCGCATCGCAGGTGGCATAAGCCCAAGAAGAGCGACTCCAAAAAGGAGAACCAAGTGCACAGTTCAGCGGCTGCATCTCAGTTTCCTTGCGACGATTGCGGAAAAAGTTTCAAGCGAGCCGCTTACCTTCGCAAGCACAAATTGACTCACAAAAAACAGGTCACCGGCCAGATTCCGGGCGAAATGAAAGAGGACTCGTGCGGTGTTGATGGAGGTCAAAGTGTGCATTCAAATGAGGACGAAGGTGTCTACACAAACGACTACGACATGGACTCCATATCCGACTGCAGTTCAAGTTCGGGTCGGTTGCAAATTGTTGAACACAACCTCACGGAGGAGGAAAACATTGCGGCGACAGCCCTCACGAATTTGAGACACTGCACGTCGGTGATTCAGCACACAACAGTGATTGGAATGGCTCACTGAAACGGGACAGTGTGGTGGGTAACTGCTTAAGTTTTTTTATTTTTTTTTCCCCAATAGTTTTAGCCATTGGGAAACTGCCTCAAACTTTAACATTTTCTTGTTTGTTTTTGTTAACGAATTCTGTTCTGTTTGTTAATCTCTTCTTTTTTTTTTGTCGTTATTTTGCCCAGTTTTGTTCCCTCAATAGTTAAGCCAATCAAAAGTTGGCCTACCAGTGGCTTTGGTATTTTTTATAGTTTACGCAGATCTGTATATTTTTTGGAAGCATTCCAACAGAGAGAATTGAGTTCAATCTAGTCATGTATAGTTCGTAGTGCAATTGTTTGTGCACAGTGCTATGATTAGTTATTCGTTAAGCTGTTTGGTGTTCGTATCCGATAAACGTTTGTCTAATTAAGTTTTAGTTTTATTTAAAATACACAAGTTCAACCAAAGAAATGCACAACTATTTCTAGTCTTATTTGGTAGGAAAATAAATATTTTCAGCGGGCCGTACTAATAATCAATTTGAACCAGCAAACTAAATAGTTTGTAGGTCACAATGGTTAATTTTATATGGTTAAATTTCGCCATTGTGAGTTTATAAAATCTAGCCTGAACAATAAATATGAGTATTAATATTTTTATTTTTATATTTCATCTAAATCAAGTCTTATCTAGTCGTTTCAATGAACACATATTTATTTTATCCTTAGATTACATTTTTATTTATGAATTTTCGGAAATCTGTGGAGTTGTCTGCACAGGTATATTCCAATCGAGTGAATTCTAGTCATATTAGTTCTTAAGCGTATTCAAAAATACCTGATCGGGTTTTGTTTACACATTCATATTACTGCTAATTTAATTTTAATTATTTTCTACTCTAAAGTTGTACACTTTCAATGATACCAGCTTATCACTACCAAAATAATGAAGCCCACAGCTCAGACCAAAGAATTTAGATTTTAAGACTTAATTTAAAATAAATATATGAATAACTGTTAGAACTTAGTTTTGGTGGTTGTACTAAAAATTAAATATCACAGCAAAATTGTTCCTTAAATTGCAAACAGACATTTCAAGAAAAAAAATAAACACTTCTGATGAAAAGTACAAGGTTGTATAGTTAACAATTTAAGAAAAATCGGAACACATCAAGAAAACTCTACAAAACTATAATGTATGGTCATTGGTCATATCTCTTAAAATTCAATTTTATCAAGATTTGATTAACGTAAATATAAATATAGGCTATACTATAATATATTTTTGTACTAAAATATTTATTATGATATATTTTTTTATAGGAAAATAATAACTCAAGTCAAACGAAACGTAATTATGTGTAAAAATAAAATGTGATACTACAAATAGTGTAAGCGAATTTTAAATTTTAGTACTATACGTATATATTTTTTGATAATGTACCCTTATAACAATATATATATTATTGACAAATAAATTACTTTTTCATGAGAAATATTGTTTTCGTTTTTACTTGTGTAATATTCGTGGATCTTTACTTCACAACGTCTCCAACTGAAGGAAGTTTTATTGAACAATAATATACGCACGTTATTTTTGTACCGACTGACGTTTGTCTGGCTTCGAGACACGGAAACGTATTTGACGTAACGAAATGGTATTTTCATTGAAAAAAGTGTTTTAAGAAATATGTTGGGCCTTAAAACGTACAGGATCGTGCCCGAAAATGATATACTGGAGTTAAGAGTCGTTTTTGCGAACGAAGCGATCCACATACCCCTATTTGCCGCGATTTAACTTTGACATTTCGATGTAGCCGTGTCAAAACAGTCAATTCCAGTACTGTTGCAAATAACGCTGACTCTGTAATTTTTGTCTGTGGTCTTGTCTAATTTTGCTGGGACTCGAAAATTGTTGTCTCGGCCAGTAGAATGTTGCCTTTTCCTAGACTGCGTACATTGTAGTGCATAATGCCCTGCCTGAATGCAATTATTACAAATAATAGGACTTAAACTGTAGTGGACATCGATGTTGAAAAGTTGCCTGACCACTCGTTGATGGTTGATGGGTTGTTTACTTTGGGAAGCCAACCAGTAGGTTTTTGGACACTTCGCGAATTTGTTCGAATACTCTCGTACCATTTAATTGTTCCGATCAATTCTGCGATGTCTTTAAACTCATTTGAGAATCATTAAGCCCAGTGAGAATATACTGGAGTTGTCGGAGAGTTGGATCCTCTAACCCAGCATATTCATCTCATGGCAGTAACTCTCGGCAGTCTCGTTAGGTTTCTTTGTTTTTCTCACTAACTGTTGGTGAATTTCTAACTGACTGTGTTGGTGTGGGAAATTAGCCTTTAACCCAATCGCCAATTGATTCCAGGAAGCCGATATCTCATGATTAGTGTCCCACCAGTAACGTGTCGGGCCATGTTTCGGCGCTAAAAGTAACGTCGGTTTTCTCAACATTGACCGGACTACATGCCTGTGTCATGTCCTCAGTATCACTTGACGTACACTCTGCGTGAGCTATGCACTGAGTTCCTTGCTTATCATCATGTTGAGCGATTCTGTTAAGCAGTACACGTTTAGATCCAGATATTGGCAGACCTCTGTTCTTAAGCTCAACTTGGAGCATTTGAACACTCAATTCCTCCATACCAATCTACGAAAGAAGTGTAAAACGCTATTTAAACAACGCACCAATTTATTAACATGTATGGCCATTTAGTGCCACAACTCAAAACATAAATTTTAATTAAATACACCTTGTGTATTTCAACAATCCATAAAGGATATAGAAAACGTTCCCTACCGCAACGAACAGCATCAATGTGCACGCATATAACAATAACATTGAATGGTTCGCAAAACATTCGCAGCTCATCATGCACAGAATATCTTAAGAACAGAACAACAGCTTTTTTGTAAACCAAAAACGCAATTATATTCTATTCTATCCAACACTCCAACACAAATCTTTTTACCAAATGTATACCACTATATACATATTTGCACTCTCGTATCAATCACAATTACTTTTGCAATCGAACAACATTTTGCCTTCTTCTTCCATATGGATACAGCATAGTCGCATACACAATACACATATCAATCACAAAGCAGTACACCCACTGGTTTTTCGTTAACCGAAAATACAGTGCTGTCTCTGTCGAACTTTCAGTTTTCCTTTTGTATCTACTTATCTTTTCTTACCCTTGTCGTTGCGACCACTGAATACCGCTACTCTCAATTGAAATAAATTATGACTCATCATATCCTTGATGAAAAATGCTACATGATTATGCGCACAAAACATATTCGGCGATTCGTTAAGGATATACAATTCTGTGAACCATAATTGTATCTTCATCTTAGATTGAACCAAATTCACAGCATTTACCAATTCAACAAAACTACATTTTAAAAACACCACATTGGAATTGGATAATCATGCTTTGAGTTGAACGTATTCACTACTATGCTTTATGTATATCTATAAGTAATAATAATAATAATAATAATAATTGGCGCAACAGGTCCGTATGGACCCAAGCCTAGCTTCTCACAACCATTCGTCTTGTGTGAGTTTTTATTTTTTGGGACGAATGGAAGGGATCTACAATTTTATGCCGAGTCCAAACGGCCAATTGAGAAGCTCTTTCATGACAGTTATACTCTCGGATGTTTGTCAGACGTTCGCGAGAGGTGGCGCAGTGAAAAAACCTTAAGTTGGAATTTGGGTTTTTCTCGGGATTCGAACCTGGGACCCGTCGCTTAGTAGTCCAACACACTAACCACTAAGCCACTGCGCCGACAAAGTATATCTATACACAAAGCAAAACAAATAGATCCAAACTTAACTTTAATTCTGATCTATAGCGTAACCAATGAAATGATAAAAACCACTCTTTAACTTGAATATTTATTGATACTCAAAGATCCTTCTTGATCGAGATGCTAAACAGCAATGTCCCATTAGGATATGAATATCCTTTCTCTGTACCCCTATCCTCGTAATTCCTCTATATTTGTCTCGTTCACAATGACTTGTCTCGTTCCATCGCTACACTTTTTATTTTGCTGGGCGCACACTTTACTGTTCTACTTCTCTAGAGAGAGTGGGAACTTAACACACTGCGCGATACTAATAGTCATTTTTAGCCTTCACACTAAATAGTTTTGTAGGTCACAATACACAATTTCGTTTGTGAGTTCGAAAAATTCAGCATGAACACTTAAAATGATTATTATGTGGTATTCGATTGGGCGCTCTCAGGGCTCTTTTAAGCTCTCGCAGAGCAATTTGTATGTTCGTTTCGTACAAAAACAGCAATCTGCTTCAGATTTCAAAGCACTTTTGCGAATCAGGATTTTTTCTCTTGTTTCAGATTTAGTATCGCGGAGTGTGTTGAGTTAATATTTACAACACATTAACATAAGATGGATATGACATCTATATTTAAGCTGCGTTTGAAACATTGAATTCATCTGTGTTCAATATTTGACAGTGTATGCGACTGGCATACCCAGATTACATCTTAGGGTTTTTTTTGTCACTGCGCCACCTCTCGCGAACGCCTGACAAACATCCGAGACTATAACTGTCATGAAAGATTCTCTCAAATAGCCGTTTGGATTCGGCATGCAAATTGTAGATCCCTTTCATTCGTCTCAAAAATGAAAAACTCACACAAAACAAAACTTTGTTAGAAGCTGAGCCTAGGATCCCTACGGATTTTTTGCGCCAACTATTTATTTTATATTTATGCGACTGACAGCTTTAGATTCCGTTGTGTTCAGACGTCGTTTATGGTGCCCCACAAGAACAGAGTTGATAAATCTACAAAACTTTGCACTGCTATCCATTTAACGATGGGCTTCTTGTTTTTAATGGTGCAGCGGATCACGGTCACCTACCCCGACGAAAGGCTTTTTTTATAAGCGATAAGGTCTGCTCCAGATGCACCTTGGATGGCGCTTACAGCTTAAAAATCACACGCCGACTACCTCGCATAGTTACGCAAACAAAATCGATCTCCGCCTTATATTAGCAGTGCTGGAATTGTAAGTCTTATATGTTCCATGTGAAAGGAATATATTGCTCAGATGCCTCCTAATCCTTAAGAACACCGATTTGAAAAGATATCTCTGAGCCGGTGATGATGTCAATGGGCCTTACCAATAAACATTTCTAACCTTCACACTAAATATTTTGCAGGTCACAATGGTTAAATTCATATGAAAAATGTGTCCATTATGAGTTCATAAAATTTATTGTAATTTTTTGTTTGTCATTCAAATATCTCTTACGGTTGCTGTGTTATGCCCAAAACACATGTGCAGAATTCACTGCGCAGCAAGATTAGAATACAAATGTTTCCATGGATATAGGCACACGTTATTTCTGCACTCACCGCAGCACTGCAACATGTCTCTATTTCTAAATTTGCTGCAAAATTCAACCGTACCACAATACAAATGAAAAGAAATTGCAATTTGAAGTATTTGGCATCATCGGCTTTAGATATTTGCTGATCGTGTTTGTTTTTGTTTTGGTTGCAAACACATCAGCCGCTTAGTCGGTGAATGACAGTAGCCACCATTAGCCGATGCGAGGCATGTCAAATAATTTTCTGCACATCTGTACCTACTGCGCCCAGAATTTCTACACATGTATTTTGGGCATTATGAAGTCAAACCTTTAACCTGCGCTCTTGAAAAGTGGCTAAAAATGACTTAAGCTGTTTTTTCCTTATTGCCACAGTAGCTTTTCGTAATCACGCGAATGGTTTTCTGAAAGACCCTTTCAAAATGAGGAAATTCTAACTCAATCACGTTTTCCTGTCAAAGTTTGCTTCACTGATTGCGTTTCTATATAGCATTCCAAAAAGATAGAGAGCAAAACGAACGAAATCTATGTATGTATATAACGATCGCTTTCTATTTATTTTTCTCGATCAAGAAGAACGCTCTAATCAAAATAAAACTGAGCATGAAGACCCACAACAAAAAATAAAAAAAAACTCCTTCCACTCCGGACTTGAAATTACTTCCAATTGGAGGATATTTAATAAACAATAGGAAATTCTATCGTTCACACTTTGATATGCGTGCCGCAATTAAGTCTTCCCACGCCACTTCCTCTCATATGTGGACACTTTCATTTTCCAACCAAAAACAATACGAAGCATCAGAGGAAACGGAATACCCAGTTGTAAACACTTTTACACCCCAAGAAGAAATGCCTATCAAATGACAGATGCAAGAAATGTTTCACTAAATTAAAAGTTCGTGAGTAAACAGAAAAACATTCAAGCGCAACCCAACAGGAAGTAAATAAGGTTTTGTTTTTTTTTTGTATCCTAGGGATGCATTATCCTGATTTTTAAGGGGGTGTATGGACTTTGAAGGAATGGTTGATGCGGAATGAAAACCATGGTAGGTATGTTGTTTTACCTTATACCAGGGATGCTTTTTGACTATAGTTGGGGTTGTTGGATTGGATTCCTCTGCAGAAGTGAAACATCTTAAGGGAGAATTCATGTTGATAAAGTGAAAACAGTTAGTCACAGCAAGTCCGGTCGCCGGTAAAGTATTTCTTACGTTTTATTCTTTTTGGTAGTGCATGCATATGACTCATGATTAGTCACTGGCATTTTAACACTACATGCTCTAGCCGCACATTTGTGTGCCAAATTATGTGACCACTATATAAATGAGTGAATATGTTTTCTGGTAACCACATAATACAACGACATTTCCTTGTAAATCAGAGGTTATGCGAGGGTCTTCCATTAAGCGCCGTTTGCTGATTCGACTCGTAAATATTTATGTTCTAAGTAAGGGGTTTTGAAAGAGCGGAGACTGTCACGCAAGAGGTTACTATGGAACTTAAATCGTTTAGAAAAGTGCAAACAAATGGCCCTGGGAAACAAGAATGTTGATTGTCGCTGTATTTTTGACCCTCTAAACGTAAACCTGTCAGTTCTTGACACCTATCAAGTAAAACCTAGACGGATCAAGAAAATGAAAATATGCGCGAGTAATGCAAATAAATTCTGGAAATTCAATGCATGGTAAACATTTTATTAAGTTCTCACTACTTTTTCTAGATTTCTTTTGTAAAGACTCTCACATTATATCCCAAAACCAGCGTGGGTACATCTCATATTGCATAAAGCGCTTGAAATGCATCTTTATGAGCTTTAGCTAATGTCGTTTTCCATTGGGACAGAAAAGGCACTTTTGTTAGAGTCAGGGCAATTTTGCATTTCGATTTCTAAGGGAGATTTACACCCAATTTAACTTACACCAACACATTTGACATTTGTCAATCGTTGTTTAGACGACAACGTGTCTGTAATAAATGGATAAAAATTTGCATTAGGTCGCTGCAATGGATATCAACATAAATAACTGGATTTTTATGAAAAAAAATTACAATTAAAGAACACCTGACTTTTAAATTACGCACCAACACAAATGGAAAAAGAGAGTGATCTCATTTCACGTTCCATTTGGGCACGAAAAATCTGAAATCTGAGAGCAAAATCTGAAAATCCCAATGGAAAACGACATATCTCAAAATTTGAAACAAAAAAGTGCTACCAGACTATGCTCTGTTTCTGTCAGAAAATTATGATGAGCTAATAGGTCCTTTCCAACCTATACAAGGCCTTCGTAATAAGCAGTTCTGTCTCTGTTGAGCGTGAAAGTTGGCATTTGGTGTAGAAGAAGAAGGTGTCTTCGAAATCGGACTACGAACAAAATCAGCTGTGTTGTTTGTCATCGAGTATGGGTCTGAGAACTACCGCTAAAATATTGTCAATGCAAACAACTCCTACAAAAGGAGTGTTTAAGCGTAAAGACTTAATTTATTGCTGTTCCTCCAAATGGAGTTTTTATTAAATGCGCAGCCCACAGAATCATAATTTTCCTAAATATCACTTTGTTCTTCAAAGTCGTGCACACACTCTCAGCCCTCACTGCCCGAAATGTGCAACAAATATATTCTGTAAATAATAATCTCTCATCCTATTTAATTCCCTTACGTAAATACAGATGATACTCTCGGCACATAATAAAAGAACAAAATCTCCCAAGAGACCGACAGCGACGAATGTCAGAAATCTCGACTGGCGTCGAGCAGCCAAACGTCCATTGTTCTTGTTCTTCGTCATCGTAATTCGCAAGGCCCCTTTGCCGGAGTGAGCTTATGCCAAAGGAATTGAATTCCTGTATAAAGTTTCCCATGAACGAGAGTAACGCGCGATGCCGCAATTTCATTTCACTCCCTTCTGGTGAAATCCTTAAACAAAGGCGGAAAAAAAATCCCAATGCACAGTCCCCTGTCCCGGCTATTGTGCTGGATATCACCCCCTTCATTTATTGTCAAAAAAATGTAGGTGGGTGAACTGTGCTGGGGTGGGAAAACACAACCAAAAAGGATGTTCGTGCGCGACCGTGCCACAACAAAACAACGAATGCATGCAGTGCACTAGTACCCGAGTACTTTTACTGTGAACAAAGTGATCTAAGGAAATAGGTGAACGAAAATGAAAATCGGACTGGTTGAGATTCGGTTTTATATGCACAGTATTACGAGTAAATTATTGATTTTACTGAGTTCTTCAGATTTCATTTACCTGAACAATAAAGTGAGCCCGCACTTGTACTTTACTTTTAGTATTTCCAGCATTGACATTAATATAGAGATGAATACGTTTTTGAGTATACCTGCTACTATCGTAAGGCTCAGGCGAACTCACATTTATTTGGACCATTCTACCTCATTTTGGAGTTAAAAATAAATTTAAGACCTTCAAACCAACTGATCTACTGTAGGTTAACTGGGTATTTCATACACTTAACATTCAACGCACCAAGTATTCGCATCTCTTCGCTAGCAGCAAATATACTTAGTCGGTTACCACTTTGGGTGTCTTCGATCAACTGAGAATCTTAAATCCAATATACAAGCATTGTACGAGTATTAAAAACTAAGTAGGGGATCTGACAGGTCACCGTTGCCGCGTGGAAAATTAGTCGCTGTCTGCTCTAAATGTACCTACTACCGTTACAAATGTTACGACGAACTTAATGGGCCTCAGAACTAAAGATTATTTTAAACCCTAAAATTTATGTTATATTTTGTCGGTCAATTTTTAATGGAAAATTTTGATATTGTGAGTTCAAAAAATGTGGGGGTCTATTCTGGCTCTGTGAGAGAGTAAATCGAATAAATTGTTTTCACTTTCGCCTTCATACACTGCTTTCATTTTTTCGATTCACTCGTTCAATAAGTGAAACTAAAATTCAGCATGATGGTTTCACTTATTGAACACTGTGTTGTACGATATGAGGACCCCAATTTTCAAATTCCACATGGCATAATTCGTATACGAGCAAATCCGTCTGAAATTTTCGCATAAAGTAAAAGGTGTTTTTTTTTTCACCTATGCGAAAATTATATTCACCTCTCGAATGAGGTGGAATTTTTGAGTACGTCAAGTAAACGATTTTGACAGGTTGTGAAAAAAAAACTTCCCATCAAACCAAAAAGCAATATTCAAATTTAAATTGGTTTGGAATTATTATTTTCGATTGACAAAAAAAAAGAGATATATTAAAATACATACTTGCATGTTTAGTGAACATTTATGTTTTCGCAATGGATTCTGTGGGTAATTTGGACTTAGCATTTGTTGATTTGGCAGTGGATCAGTTAGGCGCAACGGAAATATAACGAACTATTCGAGAGCCCCGAGATTGCTTTGAACTCTCTGTTACAAAGTTTGGCACAGGAATTCATCGTTTTCCTGGCTCCGCATATGCTTTACCAATTTAAATCAAACGATTTAACAGCTCAAAGAAAAATCAAATGTAATATAAGAGCTTTTTAAATTGGTATTGAAAAATCAGATGTGCTTTAAGATTTTGTGTTCCCTTCGATTTTTTGCAGGAAATTACCAAAACTGCACGCTGCTCGAGCTTAATTTTCGCTCCCATACAAAATTCTCTCCAAAATTTAGCTGAACTTCTTCATGTATCTGTCAAAATAAAGCGTGCCCATTTAATGGGTCGGCACATTTTCTCAAGCTAATGTTGTTTTCCATTGGGCAAAAAGAAGCGTCCGGGAGGGTCCGGAATCGAAAAAATCACTTCTGAAACCCTTCCATTGGCACAAAAAATACTCTTCCGGTGATTCTGAGAAGCGAATTTCGCTTCTCGATTTGAAGTTAGAATCCACTCAAGAAGCACTCATACAAATGTAATTTATGTATTTTATACAATTCAGCTGACAGCCGCCGTAGATAATTTTTGCGATTTCACTAATACTTTTGTGAATTCAATCAGAAGCAGATTTGTTGTTCCATTGGATCATAGAATGAGTGGATCCCCGAGTGAAACAAATGGAAAACGACATAAATTGTGACAGATCGTTGTGTATTTGTTGTTCTGTTGCTCTGCTCGAGCAGCGTACTACGCTTAGGAGATAACTGCAACATTGCCATGAGCCACTCGTCAGTATGCAATTCCGTATGCGAAACGCAAATCCGCATGGAAAATGCAGACGAGCACAGTTCGAGGAGAAATGCCTTTATACGGATTTCGAGAATTGCAAATTTCAGTTTTTCGCATTGCACCGGAGATTTTGATTTCACTAAAATGAGGACGTGAAAAAAGTTATTCAAATGAAAATTTTTGAAGTTTTCGTAGAACGAGAATCGAAATTGCGGTAAAAGGGTGAAAACATTTTCTTTTCTTTCACTTTTTCACGGAACCAGAATTGAGCCCTTGGACACTAAAAACGATTAGTAACTATGGCGGAATGAAACTATCCCTTGGTATGCGCCATGCAAGCACGCAAAAAAAAAAAACATCACCTAAATGTAATCTTGACAGCCGCAAGATGATCATTTTTCCAAACATTCTTTTGCTAAGCATAGTACAAATTTTTCACCGCGAAATGTCAAAATTAACTTTTCACGTGAAAATTTCTCGAGGCAGTACGCAGTTCGAGCGAGAAATAGCTGCTTCAAAAACTGAGTTCTAGGTGGCGATAGTAAAATCGCTCCATAGATATTAAACTTGGCTTTTATTCTTCGCCGCATTATTTTTTGACATTTCAGCGTGAAAAATGTTTTGAATGAAAGCCGTTTACAAATTTAATTGATTTTCAGATTTTTCTTTAGGGGAATGCAACGTTTTTCGCACTTATAAAATTTTATTTTCATTAAATATAGTACGATAGGGTTAGGTGC
This sequence comes from Cheilosia vulpina, assembly GCA_916610125.1. Lineage (NCBI taxonomy): Eukaryota > Metazoa > Arthropoda > Insecta > Diptera > Syrphidae > Cheilosia > Cheilosia vulpina. The sequence goes on from OU744276.1 coordinate 1,691,873, forward strand.
ACAAAAGATTGGTGGAATGGATGGCCTTTTAATAAGCAGGGTGTTTCAAGAACATTTTTCTACCCAGCTTTGCTCAACAAAGGCCAACAGATGAAGTCACGGATCTTTGAATAGGTATATGTATAATTTCCATGCACTGTTGATTGCTAAACTTTGACGGCTGCTCTTATTTGAAATCAGACATTTATTGCCAACTCGAAAGCTATTTAAAAAAGAATACACACAAATCAATTTTTTTAGTATTTTTTTATGTTTGGAAGTTCACTGGAAGGGAAAATCATCGAAAGACATTGCAGAGCTAGTATGCGATTACATTGTCTGTATTTATAAATTCGGTTATTTGTAAACTAACGTGTACGTAGTTTAGAAGCCTACTACTGTGCATTAAAACGTTTTTATTTTCTTCTTCAACCATTTCAATATATAGATCGTACTAAGTTGACAGTTCGTATATGTGGCTGACGTGAGAAAAGTGTTTTTACTTAGTTTTTGCGTTCAGGTTGCATCTATTCCACACCAGTCTAGTCGCATTAAGATAACTAGATTGTCGAATGTGCCGGAATATTAACATTTCCTTCAAATACTTTTATGGTAGTACATGTGACATGAAATTTATAAAGGAATCCCGAAAGTCAAATCGACTCTCTACTTACGTCAAATTGTCGGCTTACGCGTGGCTATACATATGATCTTCCCAATCCAGATCATAACCTCGGGAATAAAGAAAGAAGAAGACGTAGCACTAAATTTGGAAACTAGTATTCCAGTAATGACAAGCGATTGTTCTCTACAAATCAACCCCATCAGCCTCATCAACTACTATAGCAACTGTCAAATTCATTCAGTTGCGAATTCCTATCTACTTCGATCCTATATGATGCCGGTTCGTCGCTGATTCAAAATATTTCTTTGATTTACGTTAGGACTAAGGGGCAGATGTTGTCTGCACAGTGTTGGCATAGACACCGGCTACGAGCAACAATAACACTGTTAAAGAACCACCCCTATGCTTCTGCCGACACGGTACACTCAAAATTCAACCAAACAATTATTCATACTCGTAAATGTGCGTTGTGTATACGAGTATGTGTACTTTCTGATCGATTTATTATTTTCCCCGATTAAACTGCCTCTATTATCGCTCCCTCATTCCGTATGTGCACTACATTGCAATGCCCTCTTCGCTTAGGTACAATTGAAACTCCAAGTGCTAATTTTTTTTTTTTTTGCAGATTTTAAGATTTAAATATGGACCAGAAGAATGTTAATCATCTGCATCATGACCTGAGGTAAACGCCATGATACCAAACGCCCGTATGCTGCATTTGAAAGGATAAAAGATCGACTTGCACCTTTTGCATGATCCAGTCTCTCTGACGCAATGATTACTGAGTAGGTATGCTTATGATGATACGGGCTACTTCTGTGAAATGGTAATGTATGAAGGAAAAGTGTCAACTACAGAAATCTATTATGGTGCTCTGTCTGTTTGTGTGTGTGCCCTAAATGTAACGCGTTCAATATACCACCTGAAGTTCAATTAATTGGAACCCTTATTATGAGTTGGACCAAACACTATAAAGGTTTAAGTTACGTTTTCTGATCGCGTCTCATTGCAGTGGAGTGGCTGAGTAAATACAGCCGTTAGTGGCGTATTATACTGGCCGTTATTTCCGAGTTCCGGGGGAAGATAAGATGCGACTACAACGCGTATGGGTTTTTTTTGTGCTGTTGAGATAGTGAATTTAGTTTCGGGGAGGGAGTAGAATCATGTGGGAAGTAAATTTATTGATTGTACGAGCATTTGTGAGGTTCGACTTTCTGATAAGCAGATGTTGTGGTTAAATTTTGTATCAAATAACTACTTTAGACAAAGGCAGCTTCTGGCAGCAATGCTGAAATTTAAAGTGATAAAAGAGAAAGAAGTGTAGAGCAATAAAGGAAACGGGGTGCAAAGTTGCTGTGCATAAATGACATTTTTTGAGCACTTTTTGTTTGCTCTAGATTACTTTTTATGTTCGATTGGTACAAAAACAGGTAAAACAGGTATCAAAGCCTGGTCGATGCTTTGATACCCTCCACTGCATACAAGTCATGCAAAATTGGTTGTTTTGTATGGGAGGTACCAGAACTACTTGACCGACATAGCCCGTTTTTAATACCAACATAACGACGATAAAAAGAAGCCCTTTCGCCAAACTTCATTCGCCTAGGTTGATTCCTTTGGACGCTGTCGTGTTTTCAACAGACAGAGAGACACATCGGTCTAATATTGATTTTGTATGGGAGGTACCAGAACTACTTAACCGACATAGCCTATTTTTAATGTCAACCTAACGACGATAAAAATAATTCCTTTCACCAAACTTCATTCGCCTATGTCAATTCCTTTGGGCGCTATCGTGCTTTCAACAGACAGACAGACAGACGGACATGGCTAAATCGATTCAGAATGTGATCCTGATTCAGAATATATACTTTATGAGGTCTCCGGTGACTCCCTCTTGGCATTACAAATGTAATGACAAAGTGGATATACCTTCCTTTTTTCAGATTTCAGATCGCTTTTCCAAATCTGGATTATTTTCACAGAGTTGCTTCAAATTTACCAATGCAAGTGCGTTTGATTTTGACAACTAGTGGAGTTTATTAACGTTTTCGTGAAATTTTTCAACTGAAAAGAAACGCATTGCATCAGGTGGATCTATTTTTGTTATTTATTTATGTACAAATGTTTAGAAATCAATCTGGGAGCAAATTTCAAATGCTCTGATATAAAATGGAATGGAATGAATGGAAAACGCTTAGTAAAGTGTCGAAGGCTACATATATTTAAATTGCACGAATGTCAACAAAAACAAGAAAAAGTGAGGTTATTATGTTCGATCCACGCACGAAATCTGAAATCTGAGAGCGAATCTGAAGAAGCCCAGTCTTATACCATAACCCTGCCATCGAACAGTAAAAACGAATGTACCGTTAGATCCACATTTCTTCCAGTCCTAATTCAATTGCAGCAGAAAAAACTCGGTTAGCTTGGCCCTATAGCGCGCACCGTTGACTGTTGTCGGTTGACCAGCGGCGTTCTCGAAAAAAAATGTCCCGATGACTCCTCCAGCGTGAACAGCGCACAATGCAGTAACTTTGAGTGGGTGTAATGGCTCCTCGTAAATTACTCGTGGATTTTCGGTGCCCCAGAAGCGATAGTTTTGCTTGTTCACGTATCCGCAGAGGTGGAAATGAGCCTCATCGCTTAATATGATTTTGGTCGAAAAATCGTCCACTTCGTCCTCGAGATTGAGGATGGCTTTGAAGAAGTTACACGCCTTTGGCGGTCGACAGGCAACAGGAACATGCGCAAGTCTTTGACCAAAATTCGCCTTAGCGACGACCGGCTGATGGCTAATTGCGAGCCACAGCGTCTGGTCGATGTTTCCAGCGACAGCTCGACATCCTCGTCAACAGCGGCGATATTCTCGCCACAAAGGGCGCTCCGGGGCCTGCCACTCTTGACAACGTCTCGTGTGGTCCCATGCTCTTTAAGGTCGCTCCATGGCTTGTTCACTTGTATTCTACATCTGTCTAGTTCACAAATGTCAAAACAGATTTGACATTGGCGGCCATTTGCAAGAGCATCTTCCAATAGGGTGATCTCTTTTGGCCCACCGGAAAGGAAAGGAACAAATATTTTCCTGCATTGTAAACCGACTTAAAGCAGCTAGAGTTGCTTGGAGATCGGTGCCCTTCAAATATTACGCGGTGGGATCTTTACTGTTGTAGTTCTTGATTTAGTTGCAGGGAAGATGCCTTTCAATGTAACCCTAGGCCTAGATTCTCACAACGAATGGAAGGGATCTACAATTTTATGCCGAGTCCAAACGACCAATTTAGAAGCTCTTTCATGACAGTTTACTCTCGGATGTTTGTCAGACGTTCGCGAGAGGTGGCGCAGTGAAAAAAACCTCAAGTTGGAATTTGGGTTTTCTCGGGATTCGGACCTGGGACCCCTCGCTTAGTAGTCGAACACACTGACCACTAAGCCACTGCGCCTTTTACCATATCAGAGGAAAAGGCAGAGCCTTTCGTTGTAATGCGCTGCAAGAAACAGCTGCTCCCCGAAACAGAGGCAAACAATATTCAATTTAAATTTAATATCAACTTTGTGGTAGTTCCATCATTGTCATTTGCTTAGCAGCTGTTAACACTGCCAGGTCCACATCTTGAAAAACGCTGTAGTAATGTAGTAGCGCAGTGGTTTAATATAGCAATGGTGGGAGAGAGTTCGGGTCTTGGAACCGGGAATGTCTTTGAGCACAAGTACGTACAAATTTACAGAAAATCTTAACTAAAGGAACAGACCAACAAATATTAAAAAAGTAACACGTGACGGACTTTAGTTTGGATCTCAAATTCTTTTAACACCCTTTCTTCAAAATGTGTCATTAAGTACCCATTTGTTGTCATGACATGTGCGGCTTAAAACTTGCTTGGTATATATTCGACACGCTGTTCAAATACAATCCTCTGTATGTTTCTATGGTCGATGCATGTTGATCCAAAGCGGAGTCGAGTGTATCGGTTAAATATTGTTTTACAGCGTTTTAATGATCTTGGAAACTATATGCGTTGTTCTCTGAGTCGATAATAGATGGCAGAATAAGTTTCACATATTTTTAGGAACTGGCTGCACAAAAGATGTCTCCGACCTGTTGGAGTGTCATTGGCCGCGTTCCATTCACCACAAGACGTCCAGCACACATCTCAGATGTCGAAAGAATTGCAATTGTATGTTCAAGGAAACAATCATCTCAATGTTTTGAAAAATATACCCACATAGTATTTATTTCGAGCTGTGAAATTGCAATAACTCTGTTTATTTAAAATTGTTAAGCTGCATTTTGGACAATAGGCGTCCTATATATTTGACACATGAATATAAGAAAATATAAATTCTTATGTGCATACTGTAGGCGTATGCAAAAGTTGCAAAAAATACTGAATCAGTTTCCATCTAACAGTACAAAAAATAGCGTTTATCTTAGTTCTAAAAGCAAAGCACTCAAGAGGTCGGGCCCCACATAGTCCGTCTAGTTCACAACACTTCTAACGCATACCGGGCTGCAGAACGGCATGTTGTTCTTCACGCAAAATCTTCCCCCGATCAGTGATTTGCCGCAACCTACGCCGGCACAAATAAAACACGGGCCATGCCAATGTACGGCACCCCATGCAACTCCCTGGTCCGATGGTCCTATGGGCTTTCTACAATACTGGCAGGCTTCGGCAAAGAAGTCGTCATAGCACTTAAGGCAGAGGGGCATATTGGTCTTCTCGTCGGGAATGTATTGCTGGCCAGCCAGGGGTTTGTCACATTGATAACAGCAAAAATGCTTTATATGGAATGTAGCTCCCTCAGCAGCTGTGTACTCCTTGGTGAAGATGAGTTCATCACAGGCCTTGCAGCGGGGAATTTTCAAGATGATAGCCAGATCGCGACCGCAGTACACCTGGCCGCCGTGGAAAAAGTACACCAAGTCGGCGAGGAGTTCACGGCATTCATGGCATTTGAAGCACTCGGGATGCCAGGCGATTTCCTTGCCAGCTCGTTCGGCTTTTACGGCAACATCGCCAGTCATTATGGGGTTCTGACAATCGCGACACGATAAAACTGGAATGGGCATGGGAGAGGATGCCGAGTGTGGTGGACCCAAGTGTAGATTATCGAAGGACCTGTCCAAAGCGGGATATGCCGCACTCGGCTGAACGTCCGGATACATGTTCATCTCTTCGATTCCTGGAATAGACGAGTATCTCCCCGAACTGGCATTCATTCCAAAGAATGACTGATCGTTGTCCGCGGCTGGCAGATCTGGATGCGTGGCATAATTAGGAGTTGAGGGCTTAGAACCAAATCCAGAGTCGCAACTTCGAGAACCGGGGATGTGGTTGCGGAATGGGTTTCCAGAAGTGTTCTCCGAATAGCCAATGTCAGCGGTGCTGGGAAGATTGTTAACAAATTGTATGACTTCCTGCTGGAACGGTTTGTTCATCACTAACTCCTGACGAAGAGATTCGATAGGAGCCAAAATCTTGCAGTCAGCATAATCCACACCTTTGTCTTTTAAGGCCTCGAAAAGCTTGTCGTAGTACGGTCCATTAACAACGCCGCTTTGTAGGGCACTGGTGTTCAGCCCAAGTTGCTTAAGTGTCTGTTTCGTGTCATCGCTTAGCTCCGGTTCGTCGTCGAAGTCGGGGGGAAGCGGAGAAAGCGAAATTGCCACTTGCTTTCCCCTCCAATGGCTGGGATTCGGCTGCAGTGCATTCTTCAACGGCTCCGAATTGATGACCTTTGCGAAGACTTGGTCTTTCTCATAATCGGCGTCAATCGGAAGACCCAGGTCATAGAAAATACTAACTCCGCCAAACTTAACTTTCCTCATGGGAGTGTCCTGTTTCATTAGCGCACCAAACTTTGTTTGAATTGGATGTTTAAGGGGGAGCGGCGAGTTGAATGGGTCAGCCGCGACGTGCTTCGTCTTGATAGGGGTACAGAATTGTGGCTGCGGTGAAATGAATGAATCCACATAGGTGTTCACTTGGTGGCTAAACTGTGGACTAGCCACGTATTCCTTTCTAAAGTCTGCAATTGGTCCCAAGACCGGATCCCTGGCCACGTCCAAGTTCTTTTGCTTGAGATTGTTCAATATCTTGTCGTAAATTGGCCCATTGTCCACCAAACTATTGATCGCCGCTTTGTTCAGTTCTCGAATCTTTTGTTTTATTCCAACTGGAACGTCTTCCATGTCTTCTTGGCGCAATGGCTCCGAGAATGCCATGAACATTTTCGGATACGCACTGACTGTCTCACTAATGATAGCGGTTGCTAATTTATCTGAGTTCAAGATGTCCACTAGAACCGGATCAGCAGAGACAGTTGATGGTTGCTCATGCAGTGCCTCAATTACTTTCACTTGCTGAACCGTAAGCGGTACTTCATCTGTGACAGTACCAGCGACGTGGCCCAACTTTCCGTGAATCACGTTACCAACTCTTACTACATTTCCCTGGCCAACGCAGTTCTCTCTTATTTTTTGTACATATTGCAGCAGTTGGTTTGATTCGGATTCGGTGAGGTTGTCACACAAGGCTGCATCCAAATCATGGGGTGGCACTTGGAATTCCAGCTGTTGTTTGCGTTTAGCAGCGGCGTCACTGCCGGCGACTGGAATTTGAGATGTACCCAGTTTGTCCATATAGTCGGAAACCACATCGGGCGTTGCGTTGGGGGGAACCCAATCCAGCTGCACGGGTTGATTGGCCAGGGCTTTAATTTTCATATCTACGGGGAGGTGTTTATTGTTTAAGCAGCACAGGGGACTCATTATCATACTCACAGGCTGGTTTCGATCGGATTTGACCGAGAATCTCGAACTGAGCCCATCCGGATAGATCGTCATCCGGGCACATATGCTGGTCCTTCCGACATTTGCAGTTTCGGCAGACTTTGCGCCAGAAATGTAGGTCCAAACCGGGGCATTTGTCACCTAAAAATATATATACATATATATATGCAATAAAAATGCAAATATTAAGGTGAAAATGAGGGTCAATAGGTACCACCATCCAGCGTTTACATTGGAAGCTTCGCCTCCTACTTTTATAGTCCTCCTCGTTGTCAGAGGGCCACTAAATTTCTTCGTACGTATACCGATTAAATCGCGACAATGGCTTCCGAGTTCTCGTTATAACCTAACTTAGAAGTAAGAACACAAACAAGTTTCTGCAGCGATATGTAATATATGGCGGTGAAAACGGTTTCAACCCTTATCCGATGCCCAGATGCACTCCAAGCGTACCTACATCTTTGCTATGCCTTTCTTCATGGAATAAAATGCTAGTTTTCTTAGATGTGTTACATAGTACATACGTACAGGGACAAGACAAACCTAAATCACAAACTACATCAAGCGTAACCAATACAATTGCATTTAAAGATCTCTGACGAGTCTTACCTGCTCTCAATTGAATTTAGTTGATTCTAAAAGTTCCCACGCAACAAACCAACTGAATATTGGTATAGTGTGGGAACTTGTCAGTCTTGAAATTAAAGTGCGCTACCTCATTCCTTGGATAATAGTTATCTACACAATTAAATGTTATATTTAATATTTACGCCCCTGACCTGTAACATTTCTCTATGTACATAGCTTCGTATCAGTTTTACAGATAAAACTGCGGTAACAAATTCCCAATAGAGATAAAAAAAAAGTCCACAAACTTACCGCAATCATTACAAGGTGCACCCGCTCCCGCTTCATGACCCAACTTCCCACGAACAAGTTTCTCACGTCGACTTTCCAGCTTGGACAGCCATTCTGGAGCTGCAGGGGTTTCTACACACGAATCTGGTTTACTCATCTTCTTAATGCACTTTTTGGCGTTACGTTGTTTTTAATTCATAATTCGTTAGGAACTATTATAAGGCACAACGTTAAACTCCAACTTTATTGGAGGCACATGTGAATTTCGCAGAAAGTAAAAGTAAAATCAAATCGCATTTAATTGTAATAAATAGTGACTCATCCGGCACCCCAATAAACTCCGCAGATGTGCCGCACTTGCTGTTGTTGATAAAACACCTGTAAATGCAATTAAATTGTATATAATTAAGTTTCATTTTATTTAATGAAATGTATTTTTCATAAGTCATAATTTATTCGATAATAAACTACTCTACTCACAAACAAAATAAAAAAAAAGTTTAAATAACCGGCGAGGGCGACACAACCACAACCGGTCACAAAGAAAATCAAAACAAAACAGAACAAAAGAATTCAACCCAGTTGTTTTTGTATCTTATGTTTCTCCAGCGTTTCCAGTGTCAGTTAGCAATATCGTATTTTCATTGGAAAATCAAATTTTGCTGCAAAACGAAAAGAAAACAAGGCAAAAGGCCGATTGTTACTAAAGTAAAAAATGCCGGCTCATATAGTGAGGGCCCGGTTTACAATGATCTATTTCGATTGAAGAAAAAGCAATTTCTATGAAAAGACCAAATCTAGAAGTGCTCTTTCTATGTATTCTATGTTTCATTGGGGACGTTCAAGTATCTAGTTTAGTAAGTCTGACAGCTCTCTCACTAAGTGAATATCGTTTTTGATTGGTCGAAATCTGAGTACTAAGTTGACAGTTCGCATATGTGGTTGACGTAGAAATAGTGACGTTCCCGACCAATCTAGTTTTAGCGTTCAGGTTGCATCTCATCCAGACCATTCTAGTCGACTTAAGATGACTAGATTCTTGAATGCGACCATTGAAAAAAAAGTGCACTTTCAGGTCAATTCTTAACACGACAGAAGTGCCCCGTATATTTATCATTAATTTAAATGGTTTACAACAAAGATTTCGTACTATTGCTTTAAACCCTTTAAGACAACGATCTATATGGAAAGCTGATAAAAATGAATAACCCCTAATGGCTTTCATGTAATGGCTCGGCTATATGCGAAAGATGCACATCTGAAAAACCACCCAAATCATTAAAAACATATTTCGTATACTTTTGTTGAAGCCTTTTTATGCATACCTCGCCTTTAACCGTTATCATTTGGCCAAAAAGACGGGAAAACTTTTCGATTTATGTCATAAAACATGGTCCAAGTAATTATATATTTCATATACATACATATTTAATCGAAAATTACTTAATCAATCATAATCATTTAAGTAACTGAACGCACTTCAACGTTGTGAATCTAGGCATTTATACACATATATTTAACAACATGCTTTTTTGTAGCTCACACGTATTCACAGACGGGGGTTGAAATTACAAAAAAAAACAATGTAAACAAATGGGTTTTGGGGGGATAGACGTACGAAAGAAATCCATCTCTTTTATTCTTTCATCTCTGATTTATACTTCTTTCAATGTTAATATCAAAGATAATGGAATTTTATTCATTCATCTCTGGTTAATATAAAAACAATTTATACGATAACTGTACCTTCTTACAGAGGCTTTTCAACATTTTTGAACACACTCTTCCAGTACCCCTACAAGTGACACTTGCAAAACAAAAGAGAAATGCCTTCTACGATATTACGATATTTCATATCAAAGGGGGTGGGTATCAAAATATACACTTTTTACTCATCTGATTTGGTGCAAAGTTCTTTTTGTAATTTTCTTATTGATATATTTCAACAAAACTATCGAATATCACCTCATATTAAACTCGGTTATAAAGTGAAAATGGCAGCAAACAATTATCTCACACCTGTTAATAATCATTTTGACAATGACGACGTAGACGATGATACATTCCTCGCAAATTCTCGAACAGCACCAAAACCAAGTACAAATCCATTTGACGATGAGGAGCAAATTTTCGAGGAGAAACGCAAGGAAGTGGAAGCCCGAACTTTAGAGGCATCGAAAAGAAGCTTAGGTAAATATAATAAAAACAAATTAGATTGTTGACCTCTTTTCTTAATTGATTTCAATCTAAACCACAGGCCTATTGTATGAGACTGAGGAAGTTGGAAAAGCTACAGCTGTTGAACTGTCTAAACAAAGGGAACAGTTGGAGAAAACATCACGCCAGTTGGAAGAGATTAATTCAACTCTACGTTTCAGTCAGCGCCACCTTAATGGATTGAAAAGCGTATTTGGTGGACTAAAAAATTACTTGTCTGGTAATCGTGATAACATGAGCCCCAGAATGAATTCCTCACCTAGTGGGAGCAGAATTGGTGAGGAGTATCCATCATCTTCGCTCCCAATGTCTCCCGATGATGTTTTTGATAATCATCCTATTAACAGAATTAGATCGGATCCCGGCTCGCTGCAGGGACAACGGCAAGAGGAAAAAGCTAACTTCGATAAGAAATTGGAATCCAATTTGGAGGAAATGTGTGACAGCTTGTCTCGTCTTAAAGGTCTGGCAACTGATATGAGGGGAGAAATCGAATCACAAAACGATTTGCTGGACAACATGAATTATAAAATTGAAGACGTCGACTTAAAGATGAGTAAGCAGAACAAAGAAATGAACAAGCTTTTGGGAAAGAAGTAGGAATATCCGATCAAAAAGGAATATAGAATAATTTACCTTAGTACATATTAGTTTTACATACCTACTGTCTATTCGCACGATACTTCGTTTCATTCATGCGTTCTTTTTTGTTTAAAACAAATCTCTACCTACTGAATTTACGAAAATACCAAAATCAAGTATCGTCATGCAATGCTTATCTACTGAACTCACTTCTGAATGAAAACATGCAATAAAGTATTTGATATCATCATTGTTATTTGATTTTGTGTTTCCTTTTCCATTCTAGAACTTTTGCAGCGCTCACATGCCAAGAGTTTTTTTTTTCATACAAGGACTATATAGAAAAACTTGAGTCAGAAACCGAAGGGTCAGGGGCAGATTTAGTTTACGTATACCTTGCAAAATGGGGAGTCGAACACACGGGGATTGTTAACGCCGAAAAGACCTCCTTATGGTGCATAAAGCATTTCTCCTTCTTCTAACAGGAAAAGATGGATGTATTGACGTTTAAACTAAAAAACCTTAATCGGTGTTTAACTATATTTGCATCGAATAACATAAATATTTACAATTAGCATCATTGTAAGCATTCCACAATTAACATTAGGTCAGCTTCGATTAAATGCTATTCTAGACGCAATTTGTCGGTTTTTCATTCCCTAGATTCGATTGCTTACCTTGTTTATACATCGTGTGTGGTGCTTTAATATTTCCTATAATTTAGCGATTTAAAATTATTCGCATTTGAATATTTTGTTTATTATTCACAGTCTCTGTTACGTGCTTTTTTACAACTTTACAATTATTGTTTATCGATTATCTACTTCTACAATATTATGGTGCCTAGTTTGTAATACAGATTCACAACAAAACGCTTGACAAGGCAACATTTATATCCACATACAATGTAGATATAAAATAAAGACAAGCGTTTATATAAATATAATATTTATATGCATTTATATTCAACGAATTTAATTGATTGATTGATTTGTGTCAAGATAACAAGGTCACATGAATCACAACATTTTCTAAATGAGCTCATCAATTTACCAGCTTAAACTAATAAAGGTACCGTAAGGTTGTGCTTCATTACCGTTAATCTTCTATATAATTCCCTATTGTGCCCGTATTTACAAATTTAGCTATCGAAATAAAATAAAAATCACTGATAAATATAAATATCAGATATTCGTTCCCATCATCTAAAACAAATAAAAATGTTGTTTAATAAATAGGTATTTGTTGGGGTACAAAAAACTACTTACCGATGACTTATATCCTAACTTTGGTTCTCCTTTTTCTTGTCTTGAGCAGCATTGAAGGCCCGAATGAGTTGGACTACTTGTGTTAGTGCAACAAACAGATTCACTGAGAATAAGCCATAGTTTTTGGGAATGATAACAAGTGAGTACCGCGACCAAACGATGCCCGTTGCAGCCAATGAGGCGCACTGCGGTACCGACAATTGATCGGCTGGTCGTGCCAAGTCGCTCAAGCCAGCGGCCACAAGACTCTGCAAGGGAAAGTAGATCTGTGTTAAAATATTTGGATTAACCTGACAATGCATTTATGGTAATTTGAAAAAAACGGAGCTGTGATAATAACTGGTGTGCAGGCGGCCAAAAAAAACGAATGAAGGAGCTGCAAAAAACGTTTATAATCGCAAATGTTATTTAATATAACGTCAGTTGATGGTAATTTCTACTTCTAATTTGAATTATTTGTGTTATGCCGATCATTGAACCTGAGACGTTTTGTTCAGTTATGCAGCACACTAACCCCTGACTATCTGCGCTCATGCGCTCTTAAGTAAGTATTTGCAATATTTATAGATACAAGAGTGTACCATTTTCCATTGGTATTTTCAGGGTTTGGGATTTTTCGTGCACAATGAAACATAAAACGAGATTTTTCTTTCTTTGCATTTGTGGTGGTGCGTGTTTTAAAAGCTGCTGTTTTTAAATTGTAGTTTGTGTTTAAAAAAATCTATTTAATTTATGTTGATATCCATTGCAGTGGCCAAATGTAAATTTTTCTATATTTTCTATAGACATTTCGTCTCTAAAAACGTAAAATAACACGATTTAAAGTTTGACAAATGTTTAGGTGTTAGTATAAGTAGATGCAGGTGGTTAGAAATCGATATTCGCTTAATTGATCTGACTCTGAAAAAAGTGCTTCTATGCGGTCAATGGAACATGAAATCTGACAGCCAACTGATTTCAAGAGCAGAAAAACTGCTCTGAATCTAAAAAAAAAACGACATAAAATACAAAAAAAAAGAAAGAAGTTACAACTATTCTGGAAAGAGAAATTGCAACCAAAGAAGGCGACATGTTTTGAGATATTTTGAGGGCCTATTAATATTTAAGTATCAAATGGGTAACATTTTTCCAACGTGCATTGACTTGTTGATATTTTGTGTAAATATATCTTTTATCAATAGCTTTTCCTTTGTGTCTAAGTGTCACTGTCCCTCAAATTTCTGGAATAAAGCCAAACAGCATTGAACCATAACACTTTTCTTACTCATTTACGTATACAAAATAAAATGCAAACAAAGAAAAGCGGTTTGTGGAAACAACTATATATAAACACGTAATTAAAAAATAATTTTACGGTAATAAGCAAACAAATTGGCACACACTTCACTCTTATTAATTAATTTATTAATAACGAATATCCTTTAGTTTGGTTTAAGAACAAAATGACGCTGTTATCCAGTATCCCGTAAATTTTTGGATCAACGCCAATTAGCCTTGAAGCAATATGTACAATTTTTTGTAGTGTTAATAAACAAATTAATAACAAAACAACTGACGCTTTGAAGATCGCTAATTTTATACAAAAATGTTGCCATACTCTCGGCAATTTTATAGTTTATATATTTTTGTTAAATTATGTCGCACGAGACTGATTTTTTCAATGACTGTTTTTTTATTGGGATACCGGTTGCAGTGTTTGGAAGTAAATGCGCATTTAACACCCGTAGGAGGTAAAGGAGTGAGAGGAGTAAAACGAATCTGAAACGTGTACTTTTTCAAGAGTATAATTCTTTTTTAAGATATTTATGATGGTTGATGGTTTTTTTTTTTTCAGAAAACGACAAACAGAGTAGGTAGCTGTATACAAACCTTAAACTGCTAAAGGACGTAGATAACTATCAGAAACATTCCGCCTGCATAGTTTAGGAAGACCTCGCATAAGGTAAAACAAACAAGTAGAAGAGGAGCTCTATAAAAATGGCTCTGCACAACTGAGAGCAGTTTGTTATTGGAAATTAATTTTCAGCTTGCATTCTTGACCGGTTCATCTCATCATGAACGCAATCCGCTATACTAATAATCATTTTTAGTGCCCAATCGAAATTTTTAGAACTCACAATGGCCCAATATATCCAGTCATAAAGAATACCCGAAACATAAAACAAGACTACTCCTTATGAACATTATAATCAAATCCATATTTGGTTTGAACCTCAAATTCCAGCATCTTTGGCGACACCAATACGTGCCTTTAACTTGACAACAAGCAGTGTTTGACTTTATTGCTAAAAGTTCCCTTAGTTGCGTCAATGATTTTGTCTTATGAATCATGCTAGTAAAAACTTTGGTATGTTAATACGGAAAATAAATAAAAGGAAAAAACTCAAAGCAAATCGGCCTATCTATTCTTACACCCAGACCTCAATGTGTTGAGTTTTAATGGCGAAATCTACCTGAAAATGCTAGCAAGGTTAGCCAACACGCGTTGCTGAATATACGACCACACATACGTGCAAACATAGTGAACTTGTTAGCATACCAAAGTAACAATAAATTTCATAAAAGTATGTAATGTGGAACCAAGTAGGTTTATAGCTTATATATATGCTGTTCATTCAATTCATTAATATTGTGAACATAAACTACAATGAAGGCTTAATAATAATTTGTAACTAATTACCAGAAACGTAACACACCCTAACTAAGTGAAGCGTAGTAAAAGTTGAACAAAAAATGCTGCTAATATACCTCAACGATGTATTCTTCGGCTGTGTAGAACAAAATATGAGCAGACTACTGGCATATGGCGAAAAGCTTGTAAATTAACCATTTTGATGGATTGAATCTGTCTTTTAGGAGTTCATTGTCTTTTTTGTTACTATAAGTAATTATATAACAAGCCTGTGGTTTCGCTCACTACTTTGATACCAGCATTATGCTGCAGACAATCTCTTTTTTTTTCCATATTTTACGATTATAAATAGGTATATAATTTTGCCCCGTACTAATAACAAATTTTAGTCTCGACTTTTAATTTACGGAAGCTCACAATTGCAAAATTTCTATGGAGAATATAGCTATTTTGAAATTTGGAATAACTAAATTGTAAAATCGAAAAGGAAAGGTCTTAACTCAATACGGCTTTTTGGGTTTTCCAAAATTATGAAAAGTTCTTTGGAATATGGTAAATGTGATATAAATGTGAAATCTGGAGAGAACTGTGTTTTATCCTTAGTACTTGAGTAGTTATAAATAAGCTTTTGGGTTAATATCAATTATTTTGTATTCCCTATTGCACATCACGGTGGTAATTGATAAAAAAGTTATAATCCTTCAGATTAATAAACACATGTCCACAACTAATGTCGTTTTCCATTGGGACCAACAAAAATCTTTTCCAGAGCTTAGATTTTATGCGGCTCATGGAATATGCAATGAAATTGATCTGCTTTTGTAAATGGATTAGTGCGTCATTGACAACAATATCAGCTGTTCAAATTGCATTTGTTTTTGGTAAAATCAACCATGGAAATCGGCTTGAAAAATGTTTCCTCTGTTGTAGATACAAATGGAGTAGTTTTTTTGATCCGTAGTTTCCAGATGATGAGGACGACAATGAAGATAATAATTCTTCCCAAATTATATCCATGGCTATTTCTTTATTTTGGTTTTCACGAAGCTTTGAACAATTGCTTTAAAACAAACTTCTTTAAATGACGTAAGCTGTGCTGTGTTTTTCGTAGTAAGTGTAAATCTGAAAAAATATCGAGATCTGAAAAAAGTAATCCGAATCAAAAAAAGGTTGATTTATTTCCCAATGAAACGCGAAAAGTGATTTAGATCAAAAAAAGATTGACTTTTTGTCCCGGTAGACGTCAGACAGCATACAAGAATTTTACGTAACTTCTGCGTAAAGAGTTAATAACTTTTACTCAGTGTAATTAATAAGGGTGTAGTTATTTTGAGATACGGCGAAACACCCATTTTACATTATTCACTTCTTTTTCAACGTGCAAAGTTTTCAAATCAATGGGCCTTACTAATAATCGTTTTTAACCGTCAGACTAAATATTTTGTAGGTCACAAAATGCAGTTTTAAATGGGAAATTTCGCCATGAGTTCCAAAAATTTAGCCTAGACACTTAAAATAATTATTAGTACAGCGGAATGATCATTTCCTACCAAACGAAATTTTCCACCCTAATCTTAAATATTGTTATAAGTGGGGCTATAACAAAACTTGAAAAAATTCAGTCTTAAAAATTTGTTACTGATAATTAATATTTTTCGAATTTTGTAACATTTATTCACTCACGTATAGGTCGAACGGAAAAATGCGGAAACCTAACTTCATATTAATACGAAAAAAATTGTCCATACATTTCTGCTTGTCAAATCTGTTGATTAACGCAAACGGTAAATTAAAAAAAAAAAAAACATCTTTAATGCCGCCAACTAAAAAGTGTCATTGACGAAATGCACCAACTACACCAGAGGACTATTGTCTACAAATAATTTTAAAGTATTTTTCACAATCCGCGATATCCGATTTTTCGAACTCACAATGGCGAAATTTTATTATTGTGACCTACAAAACATTTAGTGTGGAGGTTAAAAATGATTATTAGTAAGGCCCAATCTTTTTAAACAAAAGTCTTTTTTTTTTAAGTCTTGTATTCTTTTTGCTGGTTTCCATAACTTTAACCTCCGTGCTTGTCGCTGTCTAACTTTAAAAGATCACCCGAATCGACCCTCGGTTTTATCGATGAACTGCGTCTGATGAAAACTAATTTTATTAAATTATCTTTGATTGCATAAACTTAGATGACACACGTCAAAATTAAGCAGAACATTCGATCCTTACTTCTGTTATATCATTTATGAAAGTTCGCTTCACTTAAGTCAAACTACGACTTTTGGAATATGTGCGGACTTCCCTTGGCAATCAGAAATAGGCGTCACACCACTTTGATGACAATACGTAATTTTGTAGAGTCATACAAATGGCAAAACATGAAACCGCCGCAACTTCTGAGCGTTCATGAATTTTCCATCGTGCGATAGCCTGTTATCTTCCCGCCATACCCAAGAAAGGTTATTAGGTTCGGTATGAATTTGAAACACGAAAGTGGAAGCTCGCTTATCTCGGTCTCTATGTGCAGAATTAACTAATCGCACTGCATATGATTCTTCATACGTTATATTGTCGTGATTGTAGTTAATTGAATTACCTATCAATAAAAAAAAAACAATATTCGCTGCTTTATTCCGTTCCCATTGTATTAGAATAAACATATGAAAGCTTTTACTATACTCAAGCATTTACGTATTTACACGAGGCGCTAATAAAAGAAAACTTATGCAAACTGTAGATAAATTCACACTTGGTGACCTTGTGCAAAAATAATTATATAAGTCGAATTTCCGAACTTACCCACTTGAAGACAGGTGCCCAAAAGAAAACCGTCCTCGGACCTGTAAATAATAAGAACTCCATTAGCTCGCAAGCACTCCACAGTTCACGAAATCTCATATGACCATTCTACAAACACCGATAACTGGTTTTGCCACACAACAATACATGACACATGACCTACCTGCGGGATGCTGCCACAGCGGACGCAATTTGTCGGGCACAAATTTGTCTGCTTTGCCAATGATGGCATTGTAGACCTTTGACGGAAGTCCCTTTCCAGCAGATGCAGCTGCAGATGCTGGTGGTGGAGGAGGCGCTGGCGGTGGTGCAGCAGCACTAGCGGGCGACGACATCACTTCTCCAATATAATTATCTACTCTCGTGGAAGCCAACAAGTGGACACAGCAATAGCTGAATGCAAACTATGTAAAAACGATTCGCACAAATTCGAACAGGAAATTTAGACAAACGGAATAGTCCACCTTGGCATTGGAACTTGAACGCTTTCCGCTTTCCGCGACACAAAGCCAACAAGACTGTGTGCCAATTGCGAACAAAAAAAAAAAGCGACAACAACAAACCGAATGTAGGTGGGAATGTAATTCAGTGAACTGCACACGAGGAGTTTGCGTAGTGAGGAGACAGTGTTCAGGAAAGCACCTTCTGATGTGTAGTCAGTCCACTGTACAACTAAATATACAAACGGTATGGCGTGGTCAGTTTGTTGTCATTTACGTTAAAATCTCAAATAGAGTAAGCAATCAAGTGAAGCTTTCCATATAAACATCAAAATTTGCAGGCTTTATTAATGACGTATATAGGTGGTTCTGGTTAGCTTAAAGCTTTCCGTGTGAAAAAGTCTCTGGCACATGGAGAGCATATCGTGACGTTTTTCTATTGTTAGGTTTTTTTTTAATAATTTTTGAACATACAAGAAATTCTCAGCAAAATAGGCCGACAATGAAAAATCAAATGGAGGACACCCACTGCGTATACGTAACATTTACAATTCAAATGCGAATGAGTTCGTTTTAGAGACAAATGACATTTGTACCCACAACGGTCATTTGCCACATTGACAGCGGAAGGCGATTCAATGACATTCCCCGGAATTGTATTCCAGCGAAAAAGTGATAAGAGCACGATTTGCATTATGTAATTTAATGGAACATGAAGATGATGGGTGCCGTGTATGTCGCAATCGAGAAAGGAATCTTGTTCTTTCGAAAGACACAGGATGACGTCGTGATGTAGCTTAACAAAGTTATTATTATTATTATCTCTTATATTATTGAGTAATCAATTACAATAAACATTTTTAGTTTCGACTCCTAATTTTAGTAGTTCACAGTGGCTATAGTTTCCATACAATTTTCGCAACTGTGAGCTTCCGTAAATTTGAAGTCGGGACTAGTACGGCGCATTAACAATATATAAGTATAGTAAGTTTACAAACAAAAATTAATTTCTATCTATAATTTGTAATGTTTCGTGACACACATCAGCGACAAGAAAAAAAGTGTAAATTCAGTAACGCATTATGCGCATGATGCTTTGCAAAATGTTCATTTATGCAAATATTGGCATCACTTTCAACGTCATTATTGTTCATTATTACAAAATTGATCAAACTGATCCGCAAATATAGCGGAAAAAGCATCACAGATATACCTGATGTGCTGTTGACAGACAAATTTATAAATTTTGTTGATTTTGTTTGATGTAAGAAGTGCGTTCTAAAATTCAAACGTCATATTCAATCAGCATTGTGTCAGCATAAACTGTGCATCGCATCACCATCGCAAATAAGCAGTGATGCCGCATCACATTTTGACGTTTCTGAATTTACACAAAGGAAACATTTAATTCTATCTTTATAATTGTGCATCATTACATTTTGCTATATGAACAGAAAAAATCTCAAACGTCCCTGATTTGAAGACTGCTCCTCTCCTCAGTAAGAGCTTTGTCAATCCGTATTTGCACCGCACACACGTTGTTCTAAAACTATGTCAAGGCCTGAGAGAACATTTTGATTTCCCCTACAGGGAATCTGCAATCTTACAAATGCATTTTAACTGTACGTCTGCATTTGTAGCACATAGAGCAGTAATAAATTGATTTTAGGGGTCATGCGACTGCAACCTTGCCTGTAGCATTTTTATATAATCGCGCATAAGAAGAAGTATAGGTGGACCTGAAGGGGAATCGAAAATGAGCCCCTGTCCCGTCCTTCAAAGTTCAAGAACTTGGATAATGGCATTCTCACCTTCATTATATTCTCTCTGATCTATTCCCGATTTTCAGCTTTTCTATTGCTTTTTCTACACCAGATAAGCAAGTGGGCCGAAGCTGATCTAAAGTTTGGGAGCTATAGTATCATAGTTCTTTAACAAGTACATTTTTCTCAATTGAACACATTTAAATTACCTAGGAATTTTAAACTGGTAGTGAACATATTTATGTATTTATGTCTTAAAGGCCTAGCCCATTGAATCCGTTGCTTCTGTCGCGATGACAGATCCGTCAATACTGACGTATGAGGTGGTGAGAAGGGGTATTCCGTGCCACCCATTTTTTCTGCTCTGGGAAAAGTGTTTGACCCATAAACTAAAATAACCGAGTTTCGACCACATGTCTAATGATTGGTACTGCCAAAGCTGTAATATTTTTAGAAAACAAATGGTCACCCACTCACCTTCCGCAATACCAATAATCATTTTTAAAGTCCAGGCTAAATTTTTCGAACTCACAATGGCGAAATTTTCTCTACAAAATTGCATATTGTGACCTACAAAACATTTAGTGTGGAGGTTAAAAATGATTATTAGTAAGGCCCATTAACACTTATCCATTTAGGGCTTGACAACTATGTAAGAAATGTGCGCAGGAATTATAAAAATTATTTGTTATATGATGACACTTGCTTACTTATTTATGTAAGCCCGCACGTCAACACAAACGGGTCCGAAAATCACTCGAAATAGACCAAGGATAACGTCATTCGCCTTTGTGCATGCTTTGCACCAGCGGGACTCGGATGGTAAGGTCTCCTTAGTGTTTTCTGACGAGGCCTTATTAATCAAATGCCTTCTTAGGCAAAATTAACACCGATTTCTGGTGAGATGTCATTTTCGGAGTTAATAGCGGAGCCGAGCTGTCTATCGTGGTGTTCTGTCCGATTTGTCCATGTTTTGTGGTATATGCTTTGTCTTGTCCTCATTCACTACTAAGCCCATTTTTGGCGACTCTGTACTGATACTAGCCAACGCACCAGTGACCAGACACAAACCATACTGAGAAAACAAAATGGCGAGTGGAGACCCCCACCTGTGGTATTCGATTGGGCGCTCTCAGAGCACTTTTTTTTGCTCTCAGAGCACTTTTTATGTTCGTTTGGTAAAAAAAAAAACAATCTTTTTCAGGTTTCAGAGCACTTTTGCGAATCTGGATTTTTTTCTCAGATTTGCTTCAGATTTACCACAAGTACGTTTGAGTTTTACAACTAGTGGAGTTTGTTTACGTTTTCGTGAACCTTTTCAAACGCATTGCATCGGATGGATCTATTTTTGTTAATTGTTTATGTACAAATGTCTAGAAATCAAACTGGGCGCAAATTTAGAATGTTTTAATATAAAGTTTAACCAGTGAATGCAAAATGCTTTAGAAAAGTGTCAAAGGCTACACATATTCGAACCGCACGAATATCAACCCAAAAAAGAGCAAGTTACGTTTTTATGTTCGATTAGACACACGAAATCTGGAGAGCGAATCTGAAGAAGCCCAATCGAAAACCACATCAGTATGCTTTGTCTATGCCAGTGACACCTTGTTGTGTTCTCGCACTGATGTCGATGTCATCAGCGTATTCAAGTATAGTTGCACAGACTGTATTGGAAAATTGTCCACCTGGTGTTGGCTTGCGAGTTTCACAAAATGTTCTCAAGTATTTTCACATATATATTTTCACATGCCAGTCCTAAATACTTGGTGACAGCCTAATGTCAAAAATACGTCATTCACCTCATTCGTTCGTTATTTATAAAAAGACATCTAATGCCAGCCTTTTCTATTCAAGATAAATGTGTGATGGTGTTGATTTAAAAAGTAATTGGCTGCAAAAGAGGAAGCGCGCGTCATCGTCGATATTTAGATCTCAAGATCTTAAGCTGGCAAAACATTTCCGATAACGATGCAAACGCAAAAACTGTTTGAAATTACTCAAACTTAATCAGTGGGCCTATATTAATGAACAGTTTTCCCAGTAAAGCAATAGAATCTTCTTATTTGTGTGACTTTTCACTTTCGGGGCGAATGGAATTAACTAGATTTCTGTTCGTTTTTGTAGTCAAAAATAAAATACACAAATATAAGTGCTTAAAACAAAAGAAATCTTTTTTTGTTAAATTGTTTTGTATATTTTAAACTAGAACAAAATATATTTCCTAATCTGCTTCATGATGGCATCTAACGTCATGCATATATAAGCATCTATTTATACGGGCATTTTCGTATAGACATTGTAAATTTAAAGGCAGTTCCTATTCTATTTGAGCTGATTGTACGAGTGTAATCTTCGACTTTTTTGATGGTGTGCCGATTTTATTGCTTCTTTTCTTGTGACATCTGGTAACGTAAGGCGCGAATAAATTGTATTCCTTGCGTTAGCCCCACAAACATATTCACAGCAAATAAATTATAGTTCTTCGGGGTGATAACAAGCGAGTATCTTGACCAAATAATACCGGTCAAAGCAATTGTGCCAGTTTGTTGGATGGATAATATCTCCACTGGTCGTTTTATAACATCAGCAAATCCTGCGGCTACCAGGCCCTGAAACAGAAATAAACAAAATTAGTTGTTAAACTTCAGACTCAGACGTGTTTCAATAGTTTGTCAAGTGGTTGGGACTGGTTTGCCGCCGAAATCTTATCTTTAGCATGGAAACATCTAAGTGAGATTAGAAGCGTAACTAATGATGATAGAGATTCATACTGTTGCATGTGGCCAGACGTAAACACTTTGCGATAACACCAGCATTTTAACGTTTTATATAGTCTATCTCCGGCACGTGGACTGTCTGCTAGAAACCAGACGCACAGTTCTTAACATAGCCATTGTCATTGACTATAAACCTCATATTTAGCAATTTCTTAAGCATTAACTCAGGTTTGACAAGTTTCAAGTACTTTTTGAACTCACCCATTTAAAGATTGGGCCCCAAAAGAACACAGTTTTCGGACCTGAAAGTTTTAAAAAATTCAAATTCATCTCCCTCTACAGTTACCTACTTTGCATTTCAACCTGCGGGATGCATCCATAATGGCCGCAATTTATTCGGAACAAATTTATCTGCCACATTTATGACTGCCGTGTACACCCTGGCCATGATTCTTGTGTTAACAAAACTGCAATTAGCTGTGCTGTAAGAAAGTGAACAATTTAGAGGCGATTGTATGTAAACCAAACGACATACCGTTATTAATTCAAAAAACTAAGAATTGTTTCAACAAAAATATTTTACTATAAACCAAATGATGTGTATAAAAAATTAAATCTTTTGACATGTTTTTGCAAGTAAATAGAAAAAGTACGTACAAAACATGAGAAGTAAGGAACATTTATTTATAGGTACTTTTACCACTAAACCATGGCCACTGTTTCTCGTTTAAGTGTACTTACAAATGGTAGTAGAAAATCTCTGCAAGACTCTAGTCCAATTAAATAAAAACAAATCTTCCTATAACGATATAACCTACAGTCGGTATGTTATCCGTTTTGTTCTTACTCGTACTAGTTATCACTTACTACTAATGAATCCAGCTCAGTGCGAAAAGGAATCACTTTTGCGAGATACAAAAATTCATTTTTATTGTTTAGAACTAGATTATATGTTTCGAACTCACAATGGTGGAGTTTTCACTACTAAGTTATCTATTGTGACCTACAAAATATTTAAGGTGAAGGTTAAATATGATTACACGTACAACGCATTGACTGAGTATTTTCTACTAGTTTGTGGTGCTTATAATCGTAATGGGGATCTTGATGTGCACTGTTAGACTTTGAGTTTTTCTTTTTTGTTTGTATATTTACCATCAGTATCGGAAGGGTCATTAGTAGGAACTTTCTTGTTTGTTATTCTAAAATAATGTCAATTAGGTGCAGTGGCTTAGAGCCTTTGTATCGTAGCTCAGGGTAGTTAAAGACAAAAAAATACAAACCGTCACACGCTCTGATTTAGAAATATCAACCCGTCCAAACAATTAATAAAACAACGTAATTATAGTGGAAAAATATTATTAAAAAAACACTTTTACTTATTATCCTGATCCTGCTCATCCAAGCTGCTTGGTTGGTTCCTGCTGAAGGACTGACTTTCGTCATACAAATCTCAGAACCTTCTCGGTCTTCCATTAAGTTTATATAATCGCTCAATACTCGTGCAGTTCGACACAACCTTACCAATAAACATTTTTAGTTTCGACTTTAAATTTTAATAGTTCACAGTGGCTATATTTTCCATACAAATTACGCACTTGTGAGTTTCCGTAAATTTAAAGATGAAACAAAAATATATTTATTAGTAGAACGCTAATCAATCACCGGAAAAATAGAGTTTAAATCTTAACTGATTTTTTCCATTGCGGCTGAGTTCCAAAACGTCAAAATAAAATGCGCATTGTGAATGCACAATGCTTTTCTGATGCCAGGTTACGAATGCTTTTGCGCTGCTTTGCATTATTTGATATGCATTTATTACTGCAAACGAAAGTAAAATTGGCAAATTATTACAAAGTATATTATTTTACTTACGACTCAGGCCATCAATCAATTTTATTTGGCGTTTCAAACTGAAATGTCAAATATCATTTGCATCATAATCATTACCGATGCCCTGTTTGCTTTTGTTTGCGCGGTTGATGCGTCCACAATGCGTTTTGGAAAAGTATACATTGCATCATAGTAATCCATTTGCGTTTTGGAACGCTTGATTAAGCAGTAATGCAGAAGTACTGCGTTTTGGAATTCAGCCTGCGCCTTCTCGTCTGACAAACATCCGAGAGTACAATTGTCATTAAAGAGTTCTAGTTTGATAAATCCCATGCCCCATTGGCTGAATAATCTATTGTGTCAATGGGAACGAAGCTCAAAAAAACACGACTATTGTTGTGTTTGGCTACGGTTTGCAGGGCATTGTGCAGCACTTAACTAAAGCTAGCAAAGCTGTTTGACTGTCGGCGAAAACCTATATAATGGCGCCTTTTTTAAATTTTGTTGGAAATTAGTTTGGCACAAATTTCGAATTTGAAAGACCGTGAGCCACATTCCCATGGGTATCGATACTTTGGTGTTGGATCCAAAGGCACCAGCTCCAACTCCGGAATCCATTTTTGATCCGTCCGTGTACCAGACTATGCTTTTTAATGGTGTCCCTAATGTTCAGCTGATTTAAGCTTGTATTTTAGCTGCAGTTCATTAACCCATCTAGCAGCCGTCTTCAGAATGAAGAATTGCAGAGGTGAGGGCCAAATAATGGTCTTAAGTGCTGTTGTTGGATAAGTGCGCATAGCACCTGTGATGCCGAGACAGGCAATCCGTAGAAGCTTCTAAAGCTTATTTGCCGTAGTTCGTTCAAGATTGCCGCGTGCGAGATAGTCTTGGGTCTTACCATCATTTTATTTATGCCGTACAGACACCTACAGGCCCACATGGATCTAGTGGGATGCTCTTTGCCGGACTTGATGTGAAAGTTCCAGTTCAGTCTCTTATCAGGGATATTTTACTTCGTTGGAGTTCCATTTAGGACAATGGCTTCTAAATAGACCAGTCTCCTGGTAAAAGGAACTAGAATAGTTTCATAAGAATTGATTGACAAACCCTCCGTAGTGCACCATTCTAAATCATGTAGTAGAGCATTCTTTATTCTACTATTCTATCTTACTGTTTACAATAACTTTTTCGTTATGTGTGGGCGTCTTTACTCCGAATTCGTCGTCAGCATGCAGCATGACCTAATTTCCTGACCCAAACTACTTTAGTTACATGAATAGCTGCGCTCAAACCTCTTTTACATCTATTA
Source organism: Cheilosia vulpina (assembly GCA_916610125.1). Classification (NCBI taxonomy): domain Eukaryota; kingdom Metazoa; phylum Arthropoda; class Insecta; order Diptera; family Syrphidae; genus Cheilosia; species Cheilosia vulpina. The sequence goes on from OU744276.1 coordinate 1,717,700, forward strand.
ACATAAGCTCATCTTCAGTAGTTGAAAAAGTTAACCTCCTTAAAGACGACTATTCCTCCGGTCCAGATGGTCTCCCTGCCATTGTTTCAAAGAAATGTGTTAAACGAATTGCACTGCTCCTTTCTTGTCTTTTCCAGCTCTCAATTACGCAGGGGATTTTTCCTAAATTTTGGAAGGGCTCATTTATCATTCCCATTCACAAAAAGGCGTGTAAGGTTGATATATCTAATTATAGACCTATTGCTAAACTCTCTTGCGTACCAAAGCTCTTTGAGAGCATCGTTTAGGATACAATATACTTCCTTTGCAAATCAATTATCTCCACTAAGCAACATGGATTTTGTAAGGGTCGATCTACAACCACGAACCTTACAGATTTCGTCTCTAACACATTATGTGCCTTGGAAAATGGCAAGGAAGTGGATGTTGCAGTTACTGATTTCAGCAAAGCGTTCGACAAAATCTCTCATAAAATCATAGCCTTCAAACTAAAAGCGATCGGTTTTCTTCATGGATTAAGTCTTACTTAGAAGATCTCAAGAATAGTGTCCTTTTTAGATTTTCTGTTTCTAAGCCATTTTTGGCGTCCTCTGGTATACCACAGGGTAGTCATCTTGGACCTTTGATCTTTAATTTGGCAATAAATGATGTAGAATGTGTCATATTACTATCTGACCTGGAGATTTACGCAGATGATGTGAGATTCTCTAAACAAATATCTTACACGACTGACTCTCTCTCACTTCGAAATGACCTCAACCACTTCTGCACCTGGCGTCAACAGAATCATTTAGAGCATAACGTGAAAAAATGTCAAGCTATTACATTCTCTCGCCAACGTCACCACCTGCCCGAAAGATCCTATTTCATTAACAACGAGTCTATCTCCACTGTTTCATCATTCGCGATCTGGGCATTATCTGCGATGCTCAACTTAACTTTCGTCCTTACATCGACAACATTATTAGCCAAATCTGCACTAGGCCTTGTTAAACGTTGGTCAAAGGAGTTCTCTAACCCCTATGTCACTAAATCACTTTATACGACGTTTGTAAGACCACTTCTTGAATATGCCAGCCGGGTGTGGTCACCTTAAACATTCTGAGAATCGAAGCTGTCCAGCGTAGATTCATTCGTTTTGCCTTACGTCGGCTTGATTAGGTTGACTCTCAAAATTTACCTCCCTACGAAAATCGCTTACAGCTGCTCGATTTACAACCTCTAAGAACTCGACGTGTTATCGCTGATATAATTTTTATTCATCAGTTAGTATCCGGAAACATAGATTGCCCACATCTGCTGCATCAGATCTCGTTGAACACTAATCATCGTCGTTTACGTTTCGCCTTCCCCATCAGCGTACTGACTATGGTCAGCACGAGCCTTTAACAAGAATGCTTTGCAAAGCAAATATGTTTCCCCACTTATTTGACATAAACTGCACCACATTAGCCCTTAAAATTGCGCTTCACAAATTGCCTCAACCCTGAATATCCGATTTTCCTCTCACCAACGAAAATTATATTTAAAATTCATGTTATATGTTAAGTTATGCGATTTTACCATCAATATTTGCATTTTAATCTTAAGTTTAGTCGATTGTTTTACGCTTGTATTAAGCAATAAATAAGTAGTAAGTAGTACTATTAATGAAAGACGTTTCTCAATTAGCCGTTCGGCCTCATTGTTGCGTCAATTTTTGATTTTTTGAAGACATATCTACGAAAGTAAATATTCACACGTTGACCTCATGTCCGCAGGCAATTAAAGTTTTATTGAATATTTTATTTGGGTTCGCGGCTAAAAGGGAAAAAAAGCAAAGTAAATGCCAAGAGCTGAAACCCAACAGCTGGTACAGTGTCCTTGTTTCTTGCACCTCCGCCGTTTTTATGCAATTCAACGAAACAAAAACAAATTCCGAATAGCAATAAAAATCCAAAACAGCTTCGATATCTATGAGTGTTTATATTTGTAAATAAATATGTAATTTGAAGACGTAAAAAAATCAAACTATTCCAGTAGGTTCCAACAAATATAATGCAAACTTAGGATTTAAACAAGATAATAGAACAGAACAGAACAGAACTCCTCTGCCTTCACAGATGTTTTATAACAAATCGCTTCTAAATAATTTATTCTTCATTAAATTGTTTTAGCATTTTGATTTCAGATTTCGATCTCTCGGTCGATCATCGCTAATTGTTTTTCTCTTTTATTTACATTCATTTTCTGCAATCTTAACATTTTGTGTGTATACAATTCAAAAAAAAAATTAAAAGAAAACAATAAAAAATTGAATACCCAATGTGGTTTTTAGCTATGCTCGATAAATCTATTTCAACTACACACTATAATTCAGAGAGGCAGAAGACAATACAAAGGCAAAGAGAGAAAGACACAGCGAAAGAAAGGAAGAGAACCGCGGTGCTGAGATAGAGAATCATGTTCGTAGTAATCCTTTATTTGTTTCTTAATTGTTTGTTTTGTTAGTAATTTATACCTAATTTAATAAATAGGTATTAATCCAATGGAAAAAATAAATTTCTTGTTTTGTTTTATACATATGTATATCATTTTTTTTTTTGTTTCTTCAATAATAATTTTGTTTAAATCGTTTTATGTTGTTTGTTGTTCTGACCTTGAAAATTCATTTAATATATATGATGTATATATTGACTCTGTGTTTTCCTCTTGTTGTTGTTGTTGTGGTTGTTGGTGTTGATGTCGGTGTTGCTGTTTGTGTTTAGCTCGCCTCGCCGAGAAAGTAGATAGTTGCAATTTAAAATGATGAATTTTGTTAAAAGTTGTATGTGCCATCGGGTATCTGTGCCGAATTTGGATTAAACTGAAATGCGCCGCCTTCAGCAACTGGACCCAGGTTGCTCTGCTCTGTCTGTAAGAGTAAAAACGAAATGAAGTGAAATAGACGAGTAGTCGCAAATGTCACTCTTACCTCTTCGGAAAAGTATTGCTCGATAATTTCATACGCAAGTTTGTAGATGTCAACGTTTTCGTGATTTTGCAGTCTTTCGATTTTCTCCAGACCGTCACATTCTTCAATGATATTGGCGATTTGGTGTACATGGTCTTCGGCCATTTTGAGCATATTATTGAGTCCATCGAGGACAACCTGAGGAGAGAGAAACGATTCCATTGGTCAATGTCACTCATTACGAGCGGGCGGCGGCGGCTTCCTATACTTACATTAATCACTTGAGCGTCCTTGCACGATAACAAGTCACAGAATGGCGGAATAACACCCTCACGGATCAACTCAAACACTTGTTCTCGATTGCCGCTGATGGTTAAATTGCTAATGGCCCAGGCGGCTTCTTTTTGCGTCTGGAATTCACCCTTGCTCAGGTTTTCGATGATCTTGGGCAGTAGGCCAACATTGATGACTGCCTGCACTTGCTGTTGATTGCCAGCCGTAATATTGGACAGGAACCAAACAGCCTCCTTGCGAATCTTTTCCTTCAGATGCGACAACAATGCTGGGAAATATGACAAGGCATCGTAGTTTAGAACGACTTGGGTTTGTTCATCTGAACCGGTAACAATGTTGCCAACCGCACGTAAGGCTGCCGTTTGAACTTTCACCTCGGCATGACCAAGCAACGGAATCAGCTTGGGCACAACACCGCTATCAATCACCATTTGAATTTGATCGTTGCCACCGTCGGTGAGATAGCTTATGGCCCACACCGTATCAACGAGAATGTTTGTGTCCGTGTGATGTATTAGCATGTTTAGAGCGGGCAATATCTCCTGAATTGTTTTAGCTGGTGGTGGTGGATCTTTGTTGCGGCACAAGTTCACAATTACCCAGGTTACGTTGCGCAGAAACGAAATTGGGATGTCTGGATTGATAAAAGATAGCAATGGCTGTACGACACCATGTTTGATTACTAGATCACGCAAGGTCGGTCCATCGCCGATGATGTTACCCAGAGCCCACACAGCCTGTTCGCAAACAGTTGTTGCTGGTGACGAAAGCAATTGCAAAAACAAGGGCACTGCACCGGCATGTACGACCTATGAAATAAAAGACGTTTAAAGCAGGTTAGTGAATTTGAGCTATTATTGAACTGTGATGAAGCTTTTCCGTTTGAATTACAGTGCTTTCGCTGTAAGGATACATGCCTGCTCATGAAGACAGTGAGTTTGAATTTTGTGTTCACCTAAATGTAAGTTTAAGAAGCTAAAGAAGAGGTGTTTTCTTCTGAAATTAAATGGCGTTAGTACAACAAAAACGTCAGGTGACGAAAAATGTGATTACAGGAATTTTGGGATAAAGCAAGCAAAGCTACAATTCCATGTTCATAAGCCTTTTAAAAATAATCGGCGCAGTTTGACGAATGAGAATTTGCTCTAGAGAGTTCAAAAACTGCAATATAGGGACATTGCCACTGTGAAAACAACTCGTCAAAAAACCTAAAAGACCCACAACCTAGCAACCACTGCAGACGTACAACTCGCCAAGTGTTTTCCAGAGACAATAGGTACACTGAAACAAAACTTCGTTTAAATGATACACAAAACACAAAGGAAACAAGCATTAAACGTCCTTACAAATGGACACGTCTTTAGTTAATTTAAGTTCACTATTTCATTAAAAAAGTATATTTGTCTGGTGCACCTAAAGATAACTTGAGATTCAATTAATGCACAATTATATTCAGTAAAATCTCAGGCATAACTCGAAAGGGCGGAGGCTTTCCAAAATGAAACGAAAGGAAACAAATTTGTTTGTTGTAGGAATAAGCAATTCATAAGTCGACTGTCGTTTTTTGTTTTTTGCTTATTACTTTTAAGACGCTGCTTATCTACAAGTCTTTCAACGTAATGTACCTTAAGAATTTACAATATTTTTTCTTTTTGTAAATACCTATGTATGTAAGTCTGGTCTCCTTTTCATGACCCACACCCTAAAAAGGACTATATATATCTACAGTTACATAACGCATTAAAATATGTCATGACAGTGCAATACACCGTTCGTAAAAGATAGCAAACATGTGATGACTGATTGACCACTGCATCTGGAAAGCCAATTGTTTCGTCAAGGACTGCCTCATTCAAATGCCAATATTCCTTATTACTACTCACTACTGAATTAAAAACATAAAACTTACCTGATTTGTTTGTTCAGATGTACCCGAAGCGATGTTAGTCAATGCCCATGCCGCCTCAAACTGCAACATTGTGTGGTCATGCCGTTTCAAGCAGTCAACCAAAATTGGAAGAATATCACTGTTAATTAAATCATTAATTGGCGGATTCTTATCGGATGACAATAGTTTGCGAGCAGACTGAACTGCAGCCAATTGCTTATCGGCATTCGAGGAATCCGCAGCGGCTTCAGCCAACTTCTTGAGATTGATCGCACTGGAGAGCGGATCTTCCTCATCTGTAATTGAATCAGCATTGGGAACATTGCGACGCTTGAAAATGGTCTCTTCCCTTTTGTTTTTTCGCAGTTCTACAGTCACTTCGTTGCGCCGTCTTCGCATCTCCTACAGAGAAGACAAAAAAAAAAAGTCATTCAGAATTTTCGTCAAATTGTTCTTTTCTTTTAATTTACATTATACAATGTACATGCAAACTATATATACGCTTCTAACCAATTAAAGCGATTTACAATACAAAAAAAAAAAAAACTAGCAAAAAACGAAATGAAAAAAAAAATGAGATTTGCCCTTGCGGAGAAAATTCCAATTCCCAAACGCAAATGGCTCATTTCAGTTTTTGATCAAACACCATTGGCCAGCACAATACTACATACAAATTGAGCAAATTTCAAATAAAATTAATAGAAAATAATTACATCTTGGTCTTTTCCTTTGTTTTTGAAGTTCTGAAGACGATTTACATGTGGCTCGAGGGACGTCATTTTGATTTGTAGAATTTTCTACAAGACAAAAAAAAAAAAGAAAATATTGGAATTGCGTGAATCATACGATGAGAATAAAAACTTGGTCAGGCCAGTGATGCCGATTAAATATTTACTTGATTCTAGTCAAATTTGTTTTTAGATATAAAATCAAAATCACTATGAAAATTAAGTTATTTAAAGAGAATTTCACGATTGATGCGGAATTGCAATTTTCTTTCTACTTCTTTTGGGTTACACACAAACACATTCGTACAGCAGCACCACCGATTTATCGTTTATTTCCCTTTCGACGTGAAGTTGGCTGGCATTTAAAATTGCCTATTTCGAATGCGGCCATTTTTGATTTTCGATAATGTGGGAGGAAGTACCGGAAATAACGTTTTTCTCGCGAAATCTGATGAGATTTGAAAGTCAGTTAACAAAAATATTACTTTTTTTATTTAAATCTAATTATTCAAAATTAGCTAATTTAGGAGTGGAGTTTCCTATTACATTAGGTATTCAAAAAAAGTTTAAGAAAAATAAAATATTTTCATCCCTAGGTATATAGATATTAAAGTATATCAGACTTATTGGCCATACTAATAACAAATTATAATCTGGACATAAAATTTACGGACACTAACATTTGCGAAATTTTTATGCAAATTTAGTCACTGTGAACTAATAAAATTTAAAGTCGAAATTAAAAAGTTTATTTGTATGTCAATTGTCTTTAATATCGTTTGCGATGTGGCTTTTCAGATTTTGATCTGAGATTTCAGATTTCTGCTGCCAAATCGAACATAAAATCTGAATTAAAATTTTAAAAATTTAAAAATTTATTAACATCTTTAGTTCTGAGTTGTACAATAAGACTTGGTCTTCTTGGGTGTATTGTATTGGCCACACTTGCAGTGGAAATCCATTTAAATTGATTTTTTTTAATAATTCAGTTAAAAAACAACCCTTCCAACGATAAACAATTTGTACCACCATCTAGGGATATGTCATATACAATGGTATAAATGATATTATGTGTATATCTAAGAAAAAAATCGAGATTTCTCAAAAGTGCTTCAGATCAAAAAAAAAAGTCATTCTTTTCCAAATCGAGAACGACATAAGCATTTATTCATTCATGTTTAATGGTTTACTTGGCTTAAACTTATTTAAAATTTTTTTAAATGTATTTTTTTTTTCGGCGTAAAAGTAGGTATGTATTTACTATTTTAAGAAAACCATAGCTTGTATGAAAATCAATGTGGATTATTATAAACAAATCACCCAGTAACTGTAGGGCCTTAAACAAAACAAACGTACTGCATTTACACCATCACGCACTCGCATTTTTGCACCACACCGGACAGAGAGATCCGTTTGTATGCGCTTTTTTTTAAATATTTAATTTTTCTTTTAAATCTAAGGCTAAGCTGGCCGAAGACCCAAAACCTTAAACCTTTCCAATTCAAAATTTACGAAACAATTATAATTTATAATTAATTGTTACCTATATTCATTAAGGTTTTTACCTGTGTTAGGCCTGGCAGCACCTTCCAAAATGGGCGCTGAATGTACTATTTTTAAACTTTTGACAGTCCAACTGACAGTGACAGCTGAAAGAAACGATTGCTCCATAAATTGCAAAATTCTAAAGAGAAGTATTTTTAAATAATTTTCTGTGAAAATATGTTGAAAAAATTAAGAATTTCCACATTATAGTATTATCCTCACACAACCATGTCCACTACGGATACTACAGATTCTCCCATTATCAGTGTTAAAATAAAACAGGAAAAACTTGACCCAGAAGTCGAGCGCAAGCTTAACTCAAACATCCTTCTGCCAGACTCAACCAATCCACCAGATGGAGAAACAGAGCCGCAAGCCGATGAAAAGAAAAACATCGAACCTGTTAAATCTTCCAATGAAATCCTTGCAGAGCTCTTTATGGTCTTTAACGCCACACCGCCCGAAGAATTGCTTAGCAATGACAAACTGACAAAGAAGGCCAAAAAGGAAAAGAAATCCAAGCACAAGAAGAAGAAGAAACGAAAACGCAAGTCTGCTGAATTAACCGATATATCCGACATCGATTCACTTGCTTCCGATGAAGACAACAAGCACAAGCGTAAGAAACACAAACGTAAGCATAAGAAGTCGAAAGACAAGTCGGACGAAGAAGAAAAACCGTCTGCCACCGAGAGAACTGTGATAATGGCTGCTGATTCTTCTTCGTCTAGTAAGCTGAAACAATCTATTAAGAAGGAACCTGTGGATAACATTGAAATTAAAGTTGAAAAGTCGTCCTCTAAGAGTGAGAGCCGAAGTAGAATTGAAGAACGGCTTCGAAACTGCTCGCATGTTGACGAAGGTTCGGATATCACGCTTTCTGACGAGGAGACGTACTTACGCGAACGAAGTCGGTACAAAGAGTTAAGCAGTACAGAGTCCGCATCGAAGCGGTCAAAGTACGATCGTTATCGTAATGTATTCTATCGCAATAGCAACAACTACTACTCGAGCGAGCGCCAAGAGCGAGATCATCACCGCCATCACCATCGTTCAGGATCAGACTCGAGGACGCGGTCCCGTTCTAAGTCTCGCTCAAGGTCAACGCCGAGGGATTTAGGAATCGACAAAAAGCGCTTGTTGGAAATTGCTCGAAAGAATGCGATTTCAATGTTTAAGAGTGGCTCGCTGCCAGGCTGTGCCGGCATGAGTGATGAGGTTAAGGATAAAGTTCTCATGAAAATGCGATACGGCGGCAAGACGGTACAGGATTTGACGAACTTTTGCCGAAAGCTGACCTGTGGTGACAATTATGATGATCTGTCAGAGTTTTCGTCGGATGAAGAATCAGACGTGGACAAGCAAGGTAATGCCAAGGCCTTTCACCACCCCTTCGTGCTGAAGGACCGGGAACCAATCGTCATGCACATCAAGAACGCCACGCCTATCGTTCCAAAAACTGCGGACCAAAAGAAAGCCATAACCATGCAATTTCCGGTTTCATCAGGTCAGCAGCATCGTCTCACGGAAGGATGGGTGCCTGTCCCGACAAAGGACCCCGAAGTGCCTCCGCCCACACCTATTGCAGTGAAACCAGCAGTAACCATAAAAAACGTGAGTGTTCCCAAAAATGTATTTCAAAAGCAATTGCCCGTGGAAGAGCAGCAGCCAGCATTCAAGCCAGTAAATGGAGTTGCTCCTAACGCTGAAGCGGCTACACCCGATACGGTACCAAATACAGCAGCCTTACCTACAATGGTTCCGCCTCCAGTATTTGCCGCCCCAGTGGTAGACGCCGCACCAAATCCGACAATTTTCCCAGCAGCCCCGCCATCAGTCGACGTCTCCACGATCATAAGTCAACGACTGAGTGCAATGCGTCGATTGCAAGAAAATCCCATGGACTGTGAGGCGATCAAAATGATGTACACCTCCCAGAAGGAGATGACCTCCTGGGCGTCCTCCAAGCACATGCCTGGCCAATTCACAGGCAGCACGGGTGCTAATATTCTCACTGCGAGGGAACTTACCAGTGGCAGTCAGGCATGGGCGCGCAAGGACCAGTTGACATCAACTGTCCCTGTCAGCGGTGGAATGGGAATGCATCTGCTCAAGAAGATGGGCTGGAAGCCGGGCGAAGGTCTGGGTCGAGAGAAAACGGGATCACTGCAGCCGCTTCTGTTGGATGTAAAACTCGATAAACGTGGTCTCGAAGCGGACGAAGAGATCAACGGTAACCGACCACCAAAACAAGCACCCAACCCTAAACGAAAGAGGAATCCCACAAGCGGGCAGGTGGCAGTGAGGCAAGCTATTGACGAAAAACATCCCGTGTGTCTGCTCAATGAATTGTCTACGAAACGCAAGTGGACTCCGCCTATGTACGAGTTGGTCACCGATGAGGGCCCATCCCATAGCAAGTTCTTCGTCTTCAGCGTGAATGTCAATGGCCAGATCTTCAATCCCGGAACAGGCGGCAATACTAAGAAGGAGGCGAAAATGCTGGCAGCCAAGTATTGCCTCACTCAGATAGGGGTTTTGTCTTAGACAGTTTTGGTGATAGCTTCTTGTAAATATGAATTGTGATGATCTGTATGTGAGGCGGTTTCCTGGTCTGTTTCGCACAAATGACGGTTGCACGGGAAAGCAACTAATCATGCAGAGTAAATTGTAACTTAGAAAAGACAGACCGAACGTAATTTCAGTTACGATTGTAGTTAGTGTTGTATTTTAAAATACGTTCCCTTAGAGCCTTAAACAAAAATGTATCATCATCGGAATAAAATAAGAATAACTCTTCTTAAAGCGCTCCAAATACTTTTGTTTGTTATTCTTGTTGATGAGGTTATGTTGTAACATTTTCAGGTCGGTCAGAGAACTTTTCATGTTGTTAAAAGTAACGCATGGAAATGGTAATACATCGAAGTGAAGATAGTATTACGAAAATGTGCCCTGACCCATACAAGGTCTCTTCTGAAATTAAATGGAACAAAGAAAAATTGCTCAAGCCACTGGTGGTAGATCTGTTATCTGTAGCTTGAATTGGAACGCATGGAAATACCCAATATAAAAGCAGGGACACAAGAAAAATAGGATAAGTGGCTATTCGCGCGTTATTTTTGTACTGACTGACGTTTGTCGGGCTACGTAGTTGACGTAACGTAATGGTATTTTCTTTGAAAATAGTGTTATAAGAAATAAGTTGGGCCTTAAAACGTACAGGATCGTGCCGAAACTGAAATATTGGAGTTTAGATCCCTTTAAGCGAGCCACATTACCCCTATTTGCCGCGATTTAACTGTGCCGTGTCCCTAACAACGTGCGGAAAACATCAGCATAGCAACCAAATATAATACCTACGATATACAAGAAATCAGGGCAAAAATACACACACAATAAAAGCAACTTTCTCGCGTTAGGTAGAGAATGGGACATCAACTGAAAACTTCCATGCCGATTTAAAAATTGTTATATGACTACTAACTACTCGTAAGTAATTAGTTGAAATACCAACTATATTGATAACCTCAAAGATGTAAACAAAATATCGAACGCTTCATGCTGTGCTCTAAATATATGAAGTAATACGTTAGACACCAGCCCAATAAAACAAGAAACTTTATCCATAGGCGGGTTTTTTTTAGCCTCGATCTCAGCAAAGCAAAGTAATGTAGGATTTTCAGCACGCAATTATAAAACTACTGTGAGTCCTCGAAGTGTCAAGTAGAGCGTAGTTGTTGTAACTGCGTACTGAAAATTCTACTTTACTTGGCTTTGCTGAGATCGAAGCTCAAAAAAGCTGGCCTCATGTATGCAAGAAACAAACACAACCTTCAACATATCTGAGACACAATTTTGTAAAAAAAGGCCTGAACAAACCCTGATTTGCCCTAGAACAACATCAACATATTTCTGACAGAACACAATCAACAAAAAAAAAACATACACAAAAAACAATTCCCTGACAGCTGTGAAAATTTTGTGCAAAAGATTCAGGAATAAGAAATTCTTCAGTAAAATAAACCATGGACCTCACAGAAAATGGAAAAGACGATGAAAAATTTGCTATATTCAAACATGACGGTCTGTTCAGTGAAAGTCTTCCACTAATGAAAGAAATAAGACGCCAGGGAAAGCTCTGTGATGTTACGCTCAAGGTGAGTCAAAAAAATTCCGAAGAACGTAATCGATCACATATTTTATCCCTCAGGTTGAAGATCAGTCGTTTTCTGCCCATAGAATAGTCCTAGCGGGAGCGATTCCATATTTCTATGCCATGTTCACAAACAATATGGCCGAAAGCAGAATTAAGGAGATTACTATGAAAGAAATAGAGCCATGGTATGATTAATGTATTGATTAAATAACTATTAATTCTTTTTTATTGCGCTCACAGTGCACTGGAGAGTCTTATTAACTTTGCATACAGTGGCACTGTTCGAATTGATAATCAAAACGTACAAAGTTTAATGGTGGGCGCTTCATTCCTTCAGCTGAACAAAGTGCGGGATGCTTGCGCCGATTTTCTGATCTCTAGGTCTGTAATTATACCTGTGACTAAAAGTTTCTATTTGCAAAGCTATTTTCAATTTAGATTCAACCCACATAATGTTTTGGGAATTCGCCAATTTGCCGACTCATTAGCCTGCACCCATTTGGTGCAATCAGCAGATAAATACATAAACCATTACTTCTCCAAGGTGTCGGATTCAGAAGAATTCCTGGCTCTCAACTATGATGAACTAATCGTTCTCATTCGTCGTGATGAATTGAATGTGCCCACAGAAGAAAACATTTTCGAGGCTTCTATGCGTTGGGTAAAGTTCAGCGAAGACAAGCGATCGATTATCTTTCCGCAGGTTCTGTCTAGAGTGCGTCTGCCATTATTGTCACCGCAATTTCTTGCCGATCGTGTTGCGCGCGAAGAAATGATAAGAACATCGCACCAGTGTAGAGATTTACTAGATGAAGCGAAAGACTTTCATCTAATGCCAGAGCGAAGGGGACTGCTTCAGAGTTTTAGGTGAGCTTTCTTTTAAATCAATGAAAAATAAGAGAGAAAGAAAGAGATATTATATGGATTTTAATTCAGGACGCGCCATCGCTGTTCAGATTATTTGATTGGGCAGATTTTCGCAGTGGGTGGACTGACTAACAATGGAGAATCGGTTAGCACTGTGGAGATTTACGATCCTGTTACGAAAAAATGGAAAATGGGCGAACAGATGTCTATGATGAGGTATGTTTGTTATTTTCAAAAAATGTGACGCTCTGTTGCCTGGCCTGGAATACTATAATTCGTTCCTCCAGTTGTCCTAAGTACGGTACAGATTGCCGATACGATAGGTTGACAGAGTTTTATGTCTGTCGAGCTGAAAATCTTGAATTCAGTCTGATCATAACTACATTTTTAAAATCCAATCAGGTCCAGAGTTGGTGTTGCAGTTATTTGGGAAAAACTTTATGCATTTGGCGGATTTAATGGCACTGAACGTCTGTCAACCGTCGAAGTTTATGATCCTAAGCAAAACAAATGGTCTCAAGGACGAGCAATGCTTTGCAAACGAAGGTTAGTGTGCTAGTGTGATAGATTCTAGTTGCCTTTTGACTGTTTACAGATTGAATTTTCACTCATTTTAATGTTGCTTGCAACGACTTTTGGCCGGCTCCTCCTACTCTAATCCTTCTAATTTGTATACTTCCAGTGCTGTTGGAGTTGCCGCTTTAGATGACAGCGTTTACGTTTGCGGTGGCTATGATGGCGTTACATCATTGAACACTGTCGAGTGTTATAGTCCCAAAACAGATGCTTGGAAAACCGTAGGAATATGCTAAATAATCTATAAATCCGTCATACCGCTACTCCCTTTTAGGTCGCTCCAATGATGAAATATCGTTCAGCAGGAGGTGTCGCATCTCTGGGAGGATTTATTTACGCTCTAGGCGGTCACGATGGTCTGTCGATCTTCGATTCTGTTGAACGTTACGATCCAGTAAAAGATGTTTGGGTAAAAATGAAATCAATGCTGAATAGGCGTTGTCGCTTGGGAGTCGCAACTCTTAATGGAAAGTTATATGCTTGCGGCGGATATGATGGAAACTCGTTCCTTCGCTCGGTAGAAGTGTACGATCCAAACACAGACACATGGAAGCTGGTAACTTCGATGCACTGCAAGCGAAGTCGTGTTGCTCTCGTCTCCAATATGGGAAAGCTATGGGCTATTGGCGGTAGGTGTAACCATTTTCTTTGTCACAATTCACTAAACTTATTCCATTCTAGGATATGATGGGGAAACCAATCTTTCAACCGTTGAAGTGTATGATCCGGCGACTGATGAATGGGTGTTTGTACCACCAATGCGTGCCCATAGTGGCGGCGTGGGAGTTGGCGTTATACGAATCCAGTAAAACAGAACGAAAGCACTTGGCTGGTCTTAGTTTGTAAAAATCATTCCGAAATTCAATTTCTGAAAATAATTATATTGCTGGTGGCTATTCTAAAGGGAATTTGCTGAAAAGAATCTTTAGTTGTTAAGATGATTGAAAATTTAAAGTTATTATTGCTCTCTGTAAAAAATATATAACCGTATATTATAAGGAATACGTTGCTGCTATTACATTAAATGTAGTCGTACACTCTGATGTTTCCTTTTATCAGATGTGTTACGAACACTGTTTATTTGTGGGCAATGAAGTTTGAAATTAAATAGTGTTGTTCATAGTTCGCCGAAAATGTTTGGTTTTAAAAAAAATGACTGTCCACAAGAGCCGGTGCTAGTTAGCTCGTAACAAATACACGATTTCCTTCTTTGAATCATGCCAGAATGCTGTGTTGTTTAAGACCACAAGAGTTATAGCTATTTGGGACTACACAAATCCAACTTTTAACAGAGCGCGTGTTAGTAGCTAAAGTACACAACCAACTTTCGTTGCGGTTGTTTTAGAAACTCACGCCCTGGCAGAGTTGTTCGCTCGATATCCAATTGGAGCGAAAATTCATTAAGATGTTTCGAATGTTTTTTTTTTCTTTTTGAAATGGGGTCAGCTCCACTAGAAGAACAAACATAGAAACTGATATATTTCCAGAGATTTGCAAAAGTCGTTTGTATGAAGACCTAACCTGGGAGCAGTCGAAGCATAATACGTACTTATTCATTGCAGTATTATGATTTTATGGACCATATGACCACACCCAGTGTGCTGCCCAATCGGAAAAGATGTAATGAAAAAAAGACGAGTAACCCGTTTAGAGGCAAAAAAAAGTTTATATATTTTGATATATCAGTTATCTGTAAATGAATCGAACAGTATCAGATGGTTAGCAGCAGATTAGCATAGGCCAGACCTACGTTCGAAAAATAGGAATAGGTGGCGAATTCATCAACAAAGTGCAGAAACAGAAGAGAAACTAAGGAAATCTTTAATCATCAAGTTGAAAGAGGAGCCTTCTAGTCGTCGCTGGACGATATCAGTAGATTTGCAGCCAGATTCTCGTTTTTCTCGCATGCGAAATACGCTTGTAAGACAAGGTGTTCTGGAAAACCCATCGCTTTTAGCCTTGAAATCGCCTCCCGATCTTGAGCAGTCATCTGAAGGACGGCAGACACGGACTCACCATCACCTGATGCGCCAGGTCTGGTTGTTCGTTCGGCTGTTGGTTCAGCTGATGCTACTGATTCTGCTACGGCTGCACGAACGCCTTCGCCTGTTGTCGTTGTTTGTCTGGTTGTAGTACTGGTATTATCCGAGTCGTGAGGTTCATTCAGCATGTTCAAAAATGCGTCTTGGTTCTCCGAAATAAGCTGCAACAAAGCTGGGTTCGATTGTCCGATTTGTTGAAGAACAGCATTCAAAAGTTCCGGATTCTGATGGACGAGCTCTCGCATTTGCAGAAATTGTGGCTGATTCCTGAGAAACTCCAACGAATCTTCTCCAACAGAGCTCTCATTGCCAGTAGTTGATCGCTGAGAGGCTGCAGCAGCGGCCCTTACTTCTGGGCTAGCTGCTGTGCTCAACTCACTGTCGACCAAGGCGTCGTCGGGTATTCCGCTGAGCAAGTATTCAACTGCCCGGTCTGGATTGTTAAAGCTAGCTGCCAATGCTGCCTCTGTCATTTCCCTGGTGTAACCCATCTGCATTATCGAATCGACCATTCGATTATATTCGTCGCCCATCAAAAGAGTTGATTCAGCGGCTGCCTGTACCAATGCGGGAGCTCCGGCGCTGCTCTCGGTTGCGACGGCAGCTGTAGTTGTTACAGCAGCTGCTGCAGTTGGGGTTTTTTGAGGACTTGCGGTGACTTTTGTCTCAGACTTACTAGGAGCAGCTGCTTCCGGTTTCTTCTGCGGCGATGAAGGTTCATTGGTGCTTGTTTTAGTTTCAACCTTTGAACTTGAGGCCGGCTCGTCGGCTTTCTTAACCCCAAAGTCACGTTTCAAGATAACAACAATAAATTTCTTTTCGTCCACATTATACGATGCGACAGTTCGCTCATCGTCTAGTATGACGCCAGCGTAGATGAGTTTTTGCTTTTCAACTATATATTCGCTGCCACGGTCTGTGAATATTTTCTCCTTCAATTCCTTAACCGATTTCTCTGCATCGAAATCGATTGTGAACGTTTGTTGCTGTAGATTTTTCACGGTAATGATCATTTTTTCTTGGTTCTTCTTTTTTTTGTTCTGTTCTGAATTTAATTATAGCTTAAAGCATATAAAAAACAAACGAAAACTCCTTTGTTTCTGTGGCTATAACTTTAATGTGTTCTTCGAAATATAAATTTGCCCTCTCTTTGTTTAAATGGCACTTATTTTTGCGTGATTTTTCTTTAATAAAATGCAGGAAATTTCGAAGTGAACAAATCCGATTAATTCAACATTTGACAGTTATGCAGAGTTGGCTGGTGGAAGCGTTTGGAAAACGTAGACCACGTTCAGATGGTTCAGGTAGGCAGTGGCGTCATCAGTTCGACCATTCACTGCGAATTAATACATTTCAAAGCATAATAGTTCTTTAAAATACGAAAGGAATCTTTTTTGAGAAGCCGGTATGAGGCTAAAGAGATTTTCATTGAAGACATTCACAAATATTGCACATATACGTAATATATCCCAAATGCATATTTTGACAGTAGTAATGCGACCAGAGGCTCCTGTACCGGCTGTACTTTGCACTGGGCTAAACGCTTAGTCATTTTGCATGAGTAGGTACGTCGCATTCATTTTTTTTAAATCGATTCCGATTGGTCGGAAAACCCAATTTGTTTTTCGCCATTTCGCTTCTAGTTCAGTCAACTTAGGCCAAAAGATATGTTCAATGAGTGAGTCCGGTATTGTCACTTTAAAAATTAATGAACGTTTTAATGAATCATCGTTTTAAGGTATTGCATCACTTAATTTATTTTTAAATGGTTATTGACTTTGGTACACAGGTTTTATGAGTAATCATATAGTGTAGATTGTTGTTAAATGCAGCAGTACGAATGCGTTAATTTTTTTAAAAACATTTTAGTTGTCAAATTGAAAACTAGCAGGATGATGAATTTTAAATTACATATTAGCAGAACCAATTGACCCATCTTATTAAAATATGTTTCTGCTGGTTTTTTATTTTTAATCTTGTGAGACGTGAATATTTGAAAATTAAATTTAGCAATAAAAAAAACATTAAAACATCTGGTTGTTTTCTTACTATAATTTTTTATATATAAAAAAACTGGGTATCTGTATAAAAACCAGGTTTACATCGAGTGGTCGTTGCGAATATCAAACAAAGAAAAGCGTGCGATTCGCAAAACCAACATGAAAGACCTAAATTCGAGCACAAAAAATAAGTTATGCTAATACAAGTAAAGTTTTGCAGAAGCGAAGTCAACCAATATCTTAATGAGAGACAATACAGTATCATTTGTCTCTGATCTTAATGATGTGGCACAAATTAATATTATTACAATTGCCAATAACTGTCACGCTATCCATCTAAGAGATTGACAATAACTGTAATTAAGACATGCACACAAAGCATAGTATTGAGAATAAAAATAGCGAAAATAAGATTTATTTGTTTTATAGCTAAGTATTATTCGTAGAGGTCGTATTATGTCATTCTTAACTTCTTAACATAACATTCTTACCTAATGTCATTCAAGTAACATTTTTTCTAAATCATGTCGACCTACCTCTACTCGTTTTCCATAGAAACTACATGTACTCAGCAAACCCAGGCATTCAGAATCTTGTTGGCGACGAGTTTATAGCAATTCTTGGCGATACAAAATTCAGGCTTAATCTGGTTGACGTCGAATATCGATGGAGAAACCTCCGACAATTCAAAAGGTATCTTTCGCACTCATTCTTTATCGCAGTAAGACTGTTTGTTTCATAATTCATTAGCAAGAAATTAAATTTAACCTACACACTCCTACTGTTATTGTATTTATTCGTTATATTCAGATGCTTTCTATCAACAATAGCTTTGTTTTTTTGAGCTTCGTTCTCAGCAAAGCAAAGTAAAGTAGGATTTTGCGCACGCAATTACAACAACTACGCTCTACTTGATACTTCGAGACTCGCAGTAGTTATTAGGCGTTTTTCTTTTTTAGTTCAGAGCTGAGCTCTGAACCGAGCTCGAGCATTATGAGCGCGCTCTGAGCCGAGCGTGCTCAGATTGTTCTGATGTATTTATGAAACACACTTGAGCACGTAGCTGACATTTTTAATAAATGTATGTAAAAATTGAATATTTATTAATTTTTATTTATTAAATTGGTTATCCTTTAGTTCCAGAACAACAAAGTTCGTCCACCATTGCATTTATTTTGTTTTCCTGGTTTTTTTTTATGTCAAATGTGACTGTGAGTGTGTATTCAGCTTTTTACTCAGCATGCTCAGTCAATTTATTCTGAGCTCATCGAGCGCGCTCTGCTAATGCTCAGATCGAAAAAAGAAACACAAATCTGAGCTCTGATGTATCTGAGCTAAAAAAGTAACACGAACTTTTTGTATAACAGTTCAGGTTGTGCTCTGAACTAAAAAAGAAAAACGCCTATTGTAAATTATGTGCTTAAAATCCTACTTCACTTTGCTTTGCTGAGAACGAAGCTAAAAAAAAACAGGCCTAATCCAATATCCCACTCTGGATTCCTATGAAGAGCAAGGGAAGCCAGTAAGCACTTTCCGCACCCAGTTACAAGTGAATCTAATTAAACAGTAATTAATCTACTTCCACCTTAATCTATATTAAAAATTTGCCACAATTCCTGGGTATCAGATGTTTACCCCATCAAGTACGAACATTTTAATTAAATCATCGAGTGCAAGTGCAAATAAAAGCGCATCCAATATTTGACTACAAAAAGTGAACAATCCCTATAACTCAGCAGACGCACTATGTTCGCAGGTGCTCTGCAAAGGCCCCGTACGAACACCAAGCACTCAACAGGTGTTGGGTGCATTTTTCAGTTTATTTAACGGATTGATTGCGTTCGCCATTGGAGTAAACACCATCCGTGGAGGCGGGGACGTGACACAGCCCTGTGAAATTCTATTGTATCGACAGAATCGAATTCACAGTGAAAACTGAAAACAAACATTGCCTGGCCACGTTGCGGGCGTTTGAAATTCAACCGAATTACCGTTATTAATTAGGACTTAGTACCTATGCATTCATGCTGTGTAGTGTACTGGTATTTTGACTATAACAAATGAGACTGAGTTTTTAGTGTCGGTGCGTATTGTTTTTTATTATTTACTCACAATTGATGCTCGCGATTTCAAATATTTGCCATCGGCTAATCAATCAATTATTGGGATAGCTTATATGAATAGGGTGCAAACACATTCCACAGTATATCACTCAACTGCGTCAACTCTATACTCTTTCATTAAGGACTTGACAACTTATTTTTTAAATAAAATGCAAACTACTTCAGATATCTCAAAGAAAATGTTATTGGCTTGAATCACTATCAAAACATTTGTGAATAGAATTCGACTTCGGTCATATGTCCACCACGAGAACGATACGTTGAACCCCATTTTCGATGACTCGGCCGCACATTTCGACCTATACGATCGATATTTCTCGTTCAATATTGGATTTGAGCCTCTCTAACGTCGCCGGCTTGCTGGACCAAAGATTGAATGTAGCCCCATAAAAAAAGTCTTAAATCACACTCTCTCGGCGGCCAATAGACGAGTCAGTTTCTCGAGATAACACGTTCACCGAACTCAGACTTCAATAACTCAATTGTTGCACCCGCTACGGGGCTTGTGGCACCGTCTTGTTGGAACCAGATATCACTGATATCCAATTCATGTAATTGCTCAAAGAAACAACGTTCCAACATATCTCTGTTTCATAAAGCACATGAGGGTTCTCACCTGTCCAGTAACGCATATTTTGCTTAATCGCTGAAGACGATTTTGCGATGAAATTTTTTTTAAAGTTGCGACCACCGACTCGGAATTTCGGTAGTAAAATATTGATTTTACTGTATATTTTGACATTGGCGTTCATACTGAAAGTTTGAAGTTGTCAAGTCGCTAATAAAAGACCCTTTATAATATAATTCAAAGAGAAATAAGCAAACGTGTCTTAAACATGCATTTGCGACGAGTTCACTACTGCTACTGTTTAGAGCGAAGAGTTACTGTAAGCAAAGCAACTCCACCGTCTCATAGATTAGAAGAGCACTTGATTTGGATTTGCATGGCCGATTTTTAAAATAACTTAGAAATAACTATTCGCATTCCTTAAAAGCATTAAGGGTATTCACTTAGGGCCGTTTTCTGATACGACTCGTAGCGAATTTAAGTGCCACAAAACAGAACAGCTGTTTTACGTCATTTAAAGAAGTTTGTTTTAAAACAAATGTGCAAAGTTTCATGAAAACCAAAAAAAAAAATAAATACATAAGCAGCAATGGACATAGTTTTGGAGGATTTATTATCTTCATTGTCTTACTCATCATCTGGAAACTACTAATCACCAAAACTACTCTATTTGTAGCTACAATAGAGAAAACATTTTTCAAGCCGATTTCCATGATTGATTCTACCAAAAACAAATGCGATTTGAACAGCTGATATTGTTGTCAATTAATGCACTAATCCATTTACAAAAGCAGATCAATTTCATTGCATGTTCCATGAGCCGCATAAAATCTGAGATCTGAAAAAGATTTTTGGTGGTCCCAAAAAAGTTATTTTTTACTTGAATTCTTACCATTTTGAGATCTTCCTAAAAAAAACCTCTGTTCAACTTTCCGCGGTTAATTTCCGAGCGTTAAACGTCGCGTCGCGGAAAATTATGAGGTCTGCGTAAACTACAAAATCAGACAGTTCATTTACGAGGTGGTAAATTTCTGTCTGGAGTTTACGCAGTTTATGAGGCTTGTACTTGTTTAATTGAATACCCTAATTATTTTGGAAAAAATGGACACGGCATGTGTAATATATATGCATCGCCTTAATAGGAGTACATAGCTATTATGTCAGAAGAGCCGCTGTTAGGAAAATACAGGCCCCCATTTTCAATCCATTAAATCCATTAAAATTCGGTAACCAAAAGACGATTTCAAAGTATTGTTTACTTTTTTCGGCAACAATAATGTCCTTGTTAGGTAGATGTTAATGCACTGGCGAGGTGTAATAAGTACGCGTCCATAAGAGCTAAATGTATTCCTATTTCAATCACAGCATAATCACCCGCATTCAGTTCGCGCTGCTCAGAGTAAATTTAAGATATTATCTATATATATAGTATCTACATTATTACCGATAATATGTATACCCCAACATAGGCATGACTGGAATATCGCTGCGTAGAACTCCGCACATACGACTATATCGAAGTATCTAATAAAATGCAACCGCCCGCGATAACGCATACCGAGAAATCTAATATTAGGCCAAAGTGCTGCGATAGCACGCATGATTAAAATATGTCCCACTCTCATAAAAGTAATTTAATTAACATTTAGATTAGTCTGAATTGGAGTCCCACATTATTAGACGGTGCAGTGAACCAATGCCCTGAATGGAACACCAGTGATTTAATTATCGGTACCATAAAACGAAATCGACTCGATACTCATCACACAATAAATAGAATTTCAACATGCATCACATCCGCCTTCTATGAATGCCGCAACACACAATTTCCCAACCGACCAATAGGATGATTGCCAATGAAAGTACATCCTTCTTGCATATATATGCCAAAAGAAGTAGGTGATAACAACAGCAATTATGTGGGCGATGAAAAGCTTTGATTACCGTGGGTACGGTACTATCCACACAGCCCACGCATAAAGGTGTCCCTTACGCCAGATGGCATACTCGGATGTATTTTTATAACAGTTTAAGCTGCAGTCCTTAGGGCAAAGCAATTACAGAGATACTTATCCAAGTAGATCTTAAGAGCTTTCAATATTTTAAAACTGTATGGTCGTCTTTGCTGCCAAAACTATCGCAGTGGCATGAAACTATGATGATGGGGTAGTCGTTTTAATGGCAGTTCCTCGTCAACACATTTACATAACAAACTTGAGATTGGTATTTTGTCGGAAATAACAGGGATAATACAGCTCCAGGCAACATGTGCATCCCGCATACACGGTGTACACTCGCGAAGACAATAAAAAATTATGGAAATGCTGTGCTGGCTTTAATTTGCATATAAATTATTATTAACAAAATAGATATGATTTCTTTGAACTTTTTCCATAGCTAATTTCTCAACTCTTTGGCGTTCCTTGTAACGAACACGAGCCAGGACTTGTACGGAAGGATTACGTTTGAAGGTCAGGGGTTAAAGGAAAAGAAATATTCAAGGTGGTATGGCTGAATCAGAAATATATGCAATACATAGGTTAGTAATAAAAATGTTTCGAAGTAGGTGAGGTTGCTCAAAATTCCCAGAGGCCGACCGAAGTGCCTCAGTGGCGGTAAAGAACAAATCCAAGAAGCCATCCGTTGGAATATCTCCTATTGATCATCCCACTCATGAGTTGTTACGATGATCGATTAAATAAAAAATAATATTTCAATAGAAAGATAAAACCCAAATGTAAAATGTCCTGTAAGATTCTTTCTATACAAAATAAAAAATATCTATATATCTATCGATAAAAAAAATTACTACCCAATAGAAAATTTCATGGAGCTATATTTTTGTTGAATGTCTCCGAGTCATTGGACCTGCAAAACTTGGAATCATACACAGAAAGCAAGTTAAAAAATGGAAAAATGTTATATTCCAAAAGGAAATTAATTTTCGAAGACCGTAAAAGACATCTGAATCCATCTAAATCAAACTTGCTGTACTCACATTCTAGGATATGTGAGCTCTTTTGGGATTTAAAAGCAGTGATTTTTGGGCCAAGCACTCAGTGCTGACTTTTAGTTCAGCTTGTAGTGTTTGGAGCTACTGAATATAGAACTTCTACGGTTGTGGAAAGCTAGGCCTGTATGCAATTACTTCGTCCAATAGGTACCCATTTAAAGGGCACACTTCCTGGAATGCACGAACGTAAACAAACTCCACTAATTGTCAAACTCAAACGCACTTGAATTGGTAAATCGGGAGGAACAAAGAAAAAACAATCCAGATTCGAAAAAGTGATTTGAAATCGGAAAATGATTGCTTTTTTTTTAGTACCAAACAAACATAAAAAGTGACTGCTACAAAAAAGTGCTCAGGAAGTGCCCAATCGTATACCACGTAGAACTTGTAAGGTCGGTCGCACATTGGGTACGAATTTTGTTCATACGTATGAATACTGGAACAAACCAACCATGATACTGGTACTAAGAATTGAGTTCGAACACTGAATACGATTTTCTCACGAGTCAAATTCGTATGAAAATGCTTCCAATGTCAGACCAGCCTAATGCCGTTTTCCATTGTGACAGAAAAAACACTTCTTTTCAGATTCAAAGCCGTTTTTCCGCTCTCTGTCAGATTTCATGTTTCATTGGCCGCCAAAAAAACACTTTTTTTCAGTGTCAGAGCAGTTTTGCTAATCTCGACTTCTTAGCGAGATTTACACCTACTTTGATATTTGTCAAACTTTAAAGTGTGTTATTAGGCTTGTTTGACGAAGCAGCACTAGTGCGCACTGAGAAGTGTCAGCTAATTTTCACGCCTGTCAAAAACCCTGCACAACCCTGAAAATTCGGCTTCTATATCGAACGCAAAATGTTGCCAGTTTTTGACATTGACAAATATTTATATTTTGGTAACATTTTTTTCCGATTATTGTTAAAAATGAGTGAACTCAATTCAGAATTTGCCTTAATGCAATTAGTTCATAAAAGAGATGATAGCAAACTTAGCACTGAAATCTTGCCCCGACAAATTAACTTGGGTCAGTTCAGGGCACAACTGGGGTGCCCTAGAAGTCATGTCAAACAGGTTTTCAGTACCAGGGCGAGTTCAGTGCTATCTCGAACGCATTAGGGTCATCCTAGTGCGCACTAGTCTGCACTAGGGCCCACGTCAAACCTATTATATACGTTTTTAGACGACTAGTCTGAGAGCAAAATCTGAAAATCCCAATGGAAAACAATATAATGCCGCTTTTACACCATCACACACTCGCATTTTTGCACGAGACGGGACATAGAGATCCGTTTGTCCGCAGTTAATGCTAATAAAGGCGTAAGAATGAGATCACAAATGAGACGCCTGAAGTTCCATGGTTGTTCTACCCATAATTATAGATACGTTAAACGGAGACAAACACAAGTTCCGGCGAACAGCATTTCTACAATCACTTGAAAATCTTTCTATTTCTGATTCAAAACATGTGAAATGAGAGTGATAATTAGTTTCAGTAAATTAAACCAATAATTCAGTATTCAGTTATACGAAATAAATAAATAATTCTCCGTTCATTACTTCCGGAAGCCATTTTGTTTTATAGGAAAGCGAAATTTCGTAAGCCATCGCTATAGAAATATCAACATATATAGCTTTCCCATAATTCCAATCACGTAAACAAGATGGCCGCCCAAAAAACGTGTCACGTTTTTTTTTGCGTGTTAGGTAATGCCCATCCCTTTAATCTTACGTGTTAGGAATGTGTGATGGTGTAAATGCAGCAATAAGAAGAAAGAATTCTGGCTAAGAAAAGCGTTGCCAACTTTATGCTAAAGTCCCAACTGCCTTTGGTGAAAGTTTCCACGCCATTCTTAACTGTCTAGGTGCTACAAAATATTCGCTTTTGGGAGATTGATACAAAAGACTGTCGTGTTTAAGGCAAACAATTTAAAACAATTCTGTGATTAAAGACAGAATAGTAATGGGGGAAAATGAAAGTCGACTTCCAGGCCAACCGGTGAAGCTGCGAAAGTTAGTAATGCTATAATAATTAATGCATACAATCATCAATTTTCACCAGATTGCAAAAGTGCTAGAACTAGATTTCGTCAGTGTACATGAAGGGGCCCCTTAGTTTTTGTTATCTTAAAATGTTAAAAGCACATAACACTCCGGTTACATTTATGAATGTTTGGTGCTCAATGATTAGCAGATCATTGCATAGCGCAACAAATGTCTTTCGGTAAAAAATGGAAACATATAGAGAAAGCTTCATCTCTTCTTTAGCCATCCTCAAAAAATACATAACCAACAGAGCACTCGTTTTATTTAAAATTTCCGTCCTCATCCATGGATCTAACCTATATCCATCCATCACATTCAACAGGTGTCCTGCAAATGTGAACGAAGCATGTGAAAATTGTATCATTAGCAAGCACATCACCGGGGAGGAGAAACATATCTTCAATGAAAAGCCCAATGATAAGTCTATTCAACATTGCGCAAGACACAGCTCATTCATAGCTTCTATTACTATATGTGGGCCCTGCTGGCTACAAAGCACTAAAACAAAAGCCAAGTGTTACAAAAAAAAAATAAAGGAGAACACATTTCTCAAAATGAACTGCAATCCGTTGGATATTTAACTTCTGTCCGTTGTCCTCTGACAGTCAGTTGTTGCATTGTAACCGGCAAATAAACATCTCAACTAACTCGGAGAATAGGGATCTAAAAAAACTGTTGCGTTATACATTTTCAATTAAATCGGTTTTTAACATTTATTTGGGCAATTCAACTTAATAAAACAAAAAATAAGAAAATCTAAAATTGAATAAAAGAAGTTATAAGAATAAAAAAAACCGAATTCAATCACGTAATTTATTTATTTTAAAAAATATCCTTTAAGTGAGTGAAGTTATAAAAACAGAACTAACAATTATTTTTAAGTGTTGATAAATTTTAAGAAGTGCGTGATTTTATTTTACTTTGGCTTTATGTATTTTTAACAAACGAAAAAGAAGAAAATTTATTATTACCTGTTTTATCAGAAAGTATTTCCCAAGAGGCATTTGTGCTTCACATTCGATTTTATGCAATATTTTGTATTTTTGAATAAATGCAAAAATGAAAACCAAAGATATGTATAATATGGTTTAAAAAAATTCAAACAACTTCCTGAATGAGCACTGCAAAACTTTGTTTGAATTTATACCATTCGTAGAAGGGAACATATTTTACACGCGTACAAATTTGCGATTTAAATTAATTTAAATTATGTATAATGATAAGTAAAGAATTCAAAATGAAAGCTGCATGTCATGCGATTTAATTTCTAAGTGACTCAAGGAGATTTTTTTTCAGTTTTTAGTTTAAGTAAAGAAATCGGAGTTCGCATTTCTGCTCTGATTTAAAAAAAAAAAACCATAGAGCGGCACAATCGATGTTTAAAAAACTAGTCTTAATGACTAAAGTTGGCTGACCTGATGGCCTAAAGTGATCAAATAAACATTTTTTTTTTTGACTTACCGACAAATTTAATACTAGAATTTCTCGACTGAGGACTCCGTTGGCATTTCAATGTTACCTATACCTGACTTAAGCTAAGATTCGAATGTATGCAGACAGGCAAATGACCAGATTAGCTGTCAAATGACCAAAATGTGAGGATGATCAAAACTGTATATTAGACTATATGACCAAAACTACCAATATGGTCAAATTTGCCTTGACGGTCATTTAAGGCATTTGTTATTTATTACCAAATGTTTTAGTACAAAAAAGACAACGAAAATGAAAATAAATCGCAATTCCGCGAACTCAAACACCGATGACAACAAAATAAATCTTTTTTTCTTTTTCCGTCACAAATGCCAGCAATGCCATAACGATATTTCAATAAAGTGCATATGGGCATATAGGGCTTTAGCTGGCATTCGTGCTTATTGTCCGATTACACTATATGCTATGTGGGCATTTTTATCTGTCAAATTCAGACTGATCATATGTGGCATTTAGGTCATTAGAGCATATTACATTGTATCACCCTATATTGACAGGAGAACTGGCATTTTATGGCCACTTGCAACACAGTCTAATCTCTACTTTATAGTAAAAGTGACATAAACAATTAAACATCCATTCTAGTCTTTTTGTGTTCAGGTAAAATCTAGGCCAGATTTTTCAATGAGTCCAATTTCGAATTAAAAAAGATAGCGAACTCAGTTTCCTGCTACAAATATGAACTGCTATAATTTTGTGAAAACATGGACTGTACCCCAATTCTCAAATATTTTCGCATACGTTTATACGTCAAATCTCCGATGCGATGCGAAAAACTGAAATTTGCAATTCTCGAAATCCGTATACGAGAATTTCTCTTCGAATTTTACTCGTCTGCCTTTTCAATGCGAATTTGCGTCTCGCATTCGGAATTGTGAGTTTGACACTTTAAAGAACGGTTTGTTTTTTGATTTGTGAGAAAATAACAGTCAAATTAAAATAAAGCGCCGCCAAAGGGAACATCCAGTAAAAAAATGCACAAAAAAAAGAAAAAGAGGTTTCCATGATATCAACTTCGGTTTCAGAAAAAATTAAAAGGTTTTTCTCAGACAATAATGTCAATTGTCAAACTGGATCTGTCATTTGTTTCAAGTCGTTTTCGATTGGTTTCACTCAGGGATCCACTCATTCTGAAATCCAATGGAACAGCAAAACAGCTTCTGAAAGAATCCACAATAGTATTGGTGAAATGCCAAAAAATAATCTACGGTGGCTGTCAACTGACTTGTATAAAATACATAAATTACACTTGTGTGAGTGCTTCTTGAGTGGATTCTGACTTTAAATCGAGAACCGAAACCAGAAGAGTATGTTTTGTGCCAATGGAACGGTTTCAGAAGTGATTTTTTCGATTCCGGACTCTCCCGGACGCTTCTTTTTGCCCAATGGAAAACGACATCAGTTTTGCACGAGATGAGAAAAAGTGTGTTCACGATCTGATAAAAAAAAATAAAATTTCGCAATTTAAATCTGAACATTGTTTTTCTTTACAGCCTTTAAAAATGGTTTAGAGGTGACTATTAAAGGGTGAGAAGAAAAACCCGTACAATGGCAATACCAGTTTTTTTGCTATGCGAACATTTTAGTCGGATTCGGTCCTTGAAAATTATCCTATGCGGTATTTGAGAATTGGGCTTTAAAACAGTAAAGTGCTGTCACGATGCCCTGCAAACAAACTAGGTTGGTTACCTGGTCATCAAGGTATTGCAGTCAACGAACATTCAGACAAGCTGACTAGGACTGGTTCAGAATCTGCCCTCTTTGGGCTTGAACTCTTTTATAGAGTAAATTGCGCTCCTTGGAAAAAACGGGAACAACAACTGCGGGTTAACCACTAGGAAAATCTCCCTGGTCTGAGACAATCCAAAAGATTAATTAAGCCTTGTCCATTAGACCTCAATTTGGGCTTGTATTCCTAGGTTGGGCATTTTCCCTATAAAAACAAAACAAGTGCTGCTAATTATTTTCCTTTCTAAACTTCCCAGCAATAATGTTCTATTTAATTTCTCGAGAAGCATGTATCACAGAACTTTCCAGAATGATTTGTTTGTTTAAAGGCGAGAAAATAACTTAATTAGTTAATCTATTATTTTTCGCCGCCTTGCTAATAGATAAATCAAACAATTCCACTTTGGGCTTGCTTTTGCTACATTTAGCTGACCGACGTAGGTAAAATTTTGCGCCTAATTCATATTCAGATGTTGTTTGCGTGCGGCAAAACTCAGTTTGTTGGCTTCATTACATACTCACTTGGCGTGGTCCATTTGTACACGAAACTATCCCTTTTTCCTCAATCAGTAACTCGCACTGACTATTTGTGTTATGCTATTGGGAAATGTGTTTTCCCAATTTTATCTTATTTACGTCTTGCACAACAAAAGGCCGGTACTGGCAATGGCATTGGGCCTGAGCTATTCTCAGAAGTTCAGTGAACTAATTCCAATGGAATCCCCCTCGCCATTCTGTTTGATGTTAATATACGACGGGAGTGTATGGTTAACGTAATTGCAAGGCCAACACAAAGTTTTGTTTATAACTGGAAAATGCTTTTTATTAAAGGGATTAGTGTAAGTTACTTAAGTAAGTAAGTAGAGTCCGTGGTGACAACGGCCTTAAAGAACAAAATATTATTCTAGTTCTCTACTTACTTATTCATTCGAGTGAAGTTGTAACAAAATAATATACGTACGCATTTGTAAAGGCCAAATAAAAATTATCCTATATTAGATCTGTTTTTCTGAGCTTCGATCTCAGCAAAGCAGAGTAAAGTTGGATTTTCAGCACGCAATTACAACAACTACGCTCTACTTGACACTTCGAGACTCGCTGTAGTTATTGTAATTTGTGTGCTGAAAATCTTAGTTTACTTTGCTTTGCTGAGATAGAAGCTCAAAAAAACAGGCCAATTCACGCATTTCTGGCGGCTGTTTCTAGTTGCAGTTTCCATTTTGAGGTTAAGTCTGATATAGTTCCTTTATTCGCGAATTTTTTTATTTTAATTAAAGTTTGACAGTTTGCGGGAAATTGTTGGTCTTTTGAATAAACATGGCGTTTTTTATTGAAGATCCCAGGTGATTGCCCCGAAATTCATTATTTCTCTCTTCAATGAAATTCGTTGGAGTACTTTTGTAATAGTGGTAGACACCATTATGGAGATTTGGTTTTCAGTTGCTACTTTTTTTTGTTTTCGACAGTAAATATAAATGTCAATCAATACATTTCAATTTAAGTTCACATTTTGCACGCATAATTGCATATTTTCGGATCACATAGCGCAAAATTTGTTTTTTTCTAATAACACAACAAATATTTCAATCTTACATTTTGCTAGTGTGTGTTGGTGAGTTCAGGGCAATTCTTTAAAAATATATGCCGGACAATTTTTTCGTGTTAAGAATTGACCTGGAAGTGCAATTTTTTCCAATGAAACATAGACAACATAGAAAAAGCACTTCTAGATTTGTGCTTTTCATAGAAAGTGCAATTATTTTCTTCAATCGAAAACCTCAAAAGCCTGGGGTAAGGCTAAAACGTTAAAACATTTTCGTACGCACAAGTGATTTGCTCTAAGTTGCAGAAGTAAATCGTTGGTGTCCACGAAAACATTTAAACGTTTCGTCCTACAGAAGGCCGTCACTCGGCTGTATCAAGAACAACTTCCTTCATGGATTCTTATGGTGAGAATATCTTTTTCTCACCGGTCCGCCTTTCTAAAGACAAACTAACAAACTGAAATTCAAATTCTATTTTTAAAACGTTTACACCTTAGGGTTAGATCACACATAAACATCTACTAAATGGCGCAGTGTGATCTTTTGTTATTATAGATTTTTCCATCAGAAAATGTCCGCCCTAGTCATTTGTTCAATTCAGAGTTTTTTTTGACTAGGTCGATGTCGCTGCACAGCTCATAGATTGTCTTTGAATTGCCTTCTGTTAAATCCCGCAAACAGGACCAATTACATTATGAAGCATTATTTTCTCCCGACACGAAAAGGAATTCGTTCATCTGTATTTGAAAGTGTACTTAAAGGACTTAGAGTCCGGGTGACCGTTGCAGAATTCTGAAAAGTAAGGAAAAAGGGCTAATGTGAAAAAAGTTCCATTTCTGAAGCTATTCTGCAAATTTATAATTTGTTAACAATATTTAACAATCATAGACTCTCTAAACACTATAATAGTGTTGTGATAGGTTTTAATTTGGAAATAACAGCATTTAAAAAATTTCTGAAGCGTCTTCTCCAACAAAAAAAGTGCTAACAAAATAAAATATGTAGGCAGGGAGGAAAAAAATTCCAAATTGCAACTTTAGCCGCGAAATGGTTACGCTGTCTAGAGAGGTGCCGAAATTATTAATTCCTTATACAGAGTCACCTCAGTTGTTTAGGAGCTTTATCTACTCTAAAGTCACCGTCTTAACCTAGAAAAGTAGCAATTGACAAGAGGCATGCTTCGTTCGATTGTAGATGATATGTAATATTCATTTGTAAGACAACAGAATCAAGGTGTACAGAGACCATTTCTACCTCAAAGTTATTGCTGTCTACATAATTTGGATGTAAGCTTTGTATTCTAACCCTTAACCATTTTAGCTGCCATTCTACCAATTATGTCAACAAAACTGTACATAAAATAGACAAAACAGCAAACTCTCCCTTCCAAAAAACAAATAAAAAATCATTTATGCCACGTGGCACCACCCTAACTACAGAGCTACCTTGTAGTAAACATGCGACAACCTGTTGATTGAATAAATTGGCTACTAATGCCAATAAGCAGGCCAACTATTTTCTCGGCACGTAAACTGTGCCGACACGAGCTTTTCAGCGCACCTAAGAATGCATTTGTAGCAACAGGACTTATGAAGAGAAAGTGTAGAACAAATGTAATCAAATTGACTCCGATTGAGTGGGATTCGCAGGGTTAAATAATCAGATTTTACAATTAAATTTGTGGCAGAAAAGAAAACAGAGAAAAACCGATTATAAGCGAAAACTTTTCACCCAACGATGTTGTAGGTATATTAAAATCTTTTGAGCAGTCAGACCGACTTTCTAATAATCCCTGCAGGACTTCCGTTAGAGGTTATTTTACAGCGGGTTTTCCCATGGATTGGAAGAACGTCTATTTTAACTTAAATAGTAATCTACGTGGATGCTGTGCCTATTAAAATCTTTTACAAAGTACTCGTGTCTTTCTGCGTATGGGAATTTGTATTTCAAATGTCAAGGACATAAGGATGGCTCTTGGGTAACACTTAAGTGTGCATATTTTAGACATATAATTATGTACTTCGACCAGGAAACGTGTAAATGAGAAGACTAAAGAGTTTTCCATGTCGTTCATATTACGGTGAAGATTTGAGCAGCCACGTGGGAGTGATAGCAGACCTTATGTGAAACCTTTGCATTCTAATAGAGTTCCAACTGATGAAACATGCATCCATGGAAAATGTACACAAAAGTCCTTTTTGACCAAACACCTGTTTAGGAATTGAAGATGATTTCATTGGGGTGGGTGATAATATTTGTAGCTTACATGTTGGTGATAGCGCGGACACATGTCTTTGGTGTGAAGAAAATAAATTAGTCCCTTGATATGGATGCTTCTGATTTTAAAGTTACCTGTTTAATTACCTAAACCGTAAACTTCTTCAAAATTGGTTTCCATGGCTTCCGTTCTCTAAATAAGTCAAAATAGAGGGTGACCAAACAAATTTAAATAAAAAAAACAACTATGTGGGATATAAAATTGGTTCTGGTTTAATTTTGTAGTTACATTCATGCCGTTATGTATGCGACAACACGGCATTTAAATGGCGGCCTCGGCTTCGCTGGCAGTTCTTCAAGCGCTCGGTGCGAATTTTGATGGCTCGGCCCAGCATGTACGGCGTTATTCTAGCAAACAGTCAATCTTTGTGGATGTACTGATGCTCAGTCGAACACTTGGATTGCGTTCGCTTCAATAATGCCAATTTCGAAATATTTTCTTACCGCACCTTTGGCATGCGTTAAACGATAAAATTGCAAACTTTACTGATGCCAGTGGGAACTTTGACACCTACTGAAACATAGCAAATGGAAAAGTATCATTGCTCGGTCACCCTCCACCTATACCTAATTGCCATAATTCACGAAACATTTTAATTTTGGCCAATTAAAAGTAGATACAGTGATGCCAACAGAAAAAGATAACAATGTGACAGCTATACGACAGAACAACGGATTTTCATTGTTGAGCCATATTTTAAAAATAATGAAGGTTTGTCAGCTACAGCTACAGTCCGCAATTTATGGCCGTTATAGTGATTTGAAACCATCAACTGTGAAGAGAATAATTGAGAAATTCAGGGGACTGGATCAATTGGTGACCTTAAACACTCCGGGTGTCCCGTCACAAGTCGATCAACAGAAAACATTAAAGCAGTTCGCGAGAGTATTGCTGAAAGTCCAGGAACATCAATTCGGCTGATCAGGTAGTAACAATTACTGGTGTTCATTGGTTTCAACAAGACGGTGCCGCATGCCATACAGCCAGAGAAACAATTCAATTATTGCATGACACATTTCCTAATCATGTAACCGGCCGTTTTTGTGATCAGAATAGGCCAACCGGATCTTGTGATTTATCGCCATTGGACTTTTTTCTTCAGGGTTTTTGAAGTCAAAGGTCTATGCAAATAAGCCCTCCACCACAACGTCTTGAAAGAGGGAATTGGGAGGTGTATTAATGAAATTCAGCCACATTTATGCGAAACGGTCATTGAAAATTTCAATTAAAGAGTACGTACTTGCCAGCAAAGCCGCGGCCCCAATCTGCATAAATAGAGTATACAATCAAACAAAGATTTTCTAATTAAATTTTTTAAATTACATTTTGCGTGAATTATGGGACACCCTTTACAAACGACCTTCATTAAGAGGGCGAAAGATCATAAATATTCTTAGGCTTAGTAATCATTTCAACTGAAAGAACATAAAGCACCAGCTCAGTTTGTTGATGCACATTAACCTAACACCTTACTTCATTCTAATTTTTTATTAATTATGTAATGTTTGGGGCGTTTATTCTTGCCCATTGCTATTATTCCTGTCGTTGGTTTTAATAACACCAGTTAATAAAATGGAATCTTTTGCTGGAAGCAATTGTAGCACTTAATGAATTCAATGTTTCTTGAGTCAAAGTAGTGCCCAAGCTATTCCATTTAAATTTTTAAAGCGACAGCACTGGACAGTGCACATCAACCCGTCGTTACATTACTCTGCTCGATTTAATTTCAGTTCTAGGAAATGAAACCGTCACAGCACAAACGTCCGACAAACTTTTCGAGTTGATTTCAATTTTAAAACTGTAATCGAAAAATATTTGTGTAGTCCTCTAAGAAAGGACCACAATCTTCTGTTATCCGAATTAACGATCAATTGAGGGTTGAATACAAATTACGGTCACACTATGGACGTTTGTTTTATTTGACATTTTAAGGTGCGGTAGCTATATGGAAAATGTGCGTGCTGGAAAATGTCACAAATCGTCTTCAGTTTCAGCTGATCTAACAGTTAAGCTTTTAGTTAAACTGATGTCTAAGTGCAAAAATTGAAGCATAAAACTGCAACTGAAACTGAAACTGATGGAATTCCCATAAATTAACAGTTCAATTACCAGTTAAACTGTTGTGTAAATACGTTTCAGTTCGGTTGTCATTTAAATTGCACTTATGGCCGATTTGGTCGATTTCATTAAAATAAAACTGATAACTGATCGTCTAAATGGGACTTAAGACATCTATTTAACTGAAAGTTTAGCTGAAAGATGGTTAGGTCCCTAACCACCACAAAGTTAGATCTGTCTATGGTGACGTTCAGTACGAAACGTCGCTGTTTCTGTTTGACAGCATTTTTTTCTTTGCCCTGCCCTCATTGACCGCTGTTACAGACACTACTAATGTCTGTTGGTCGTTAGTCTTCACGCAACCGTCACCGACAGCGGAACTCTTTCTTTTCGACTCAATAAATCGTTTTTTGTTATAAAAATTGTAAACCGTTTTTTATTATTGAAATATGTACTTCTTTCGTCACTAGCACGAACAACCGCCAAACATATTTCCGCCGTCGCAGATTCAATACTCACGAACTTTCCTTTGACGTTCTGTCGATTATGTCAATAGGTATGTTTTTTAACACCTAGCCTATCTCAGCAAATTAAAATAAAGTAGACGAATGGACAGAAACAGTTCCAGTACTTGAGTGGTATAAACTTGTATAAAATGTCTCGATCACACATCAGAAGAAAGGTTCCATGATAAGCTGCTGCTGTCAAGTCACTTCCACTTGAAATAAATACGTAATGTGGATCTCTAAAATGTCAAGTAGTAATTGTAGTAGTAATTGTTGTAATTGCGTGCTGAAAATCCTACTTAACTTTGCTTTGCTGAGATAAAAGCTCAAAAGAACACGCCTTATGTCGTCGGACGGACTTTTGAAAGATCGTACGAAGGGTGCTAGGGTTCTTTTGTGACAACGAGCTCTCGGTGAGTTTATATTACCAATCTTGATGGAAAGCTTGCATTCTTCAGTCAGTGATGTCAAAACTAGATATTGCTCTGTGTGCCGGTCCCTAAAATTGCTGTCATATACCCAAAACACATGTGCAGAAATTCTGGACGCGGCGGAGAATGCAGTGCTGCAAGTAAAACAGATGTGCAGAAAAATGTTTGACATGCATTGCATATCTAATATGACTACTGTCATTCGCCCACTAAGCAGCTTATGTGTTTACAACTAAAGCAAAAACAAAAACGATCAGCAAATGTCAAAAGCCGATGATGCCAAATACTTTAAATTGCAATATATTTCCATTTGTGTTGTGCTACACTTGAATTTTGCAGCAAATTTAAAAATAGAGGAATCTTGCAGTGCTGCGCTGAGTGCAGAATTTACGTCTGCATTTAATATGTATTCTAATCTTACTGCGCAGTGAACTCTTCACATTATATTTTGGGCAATAGGCGGCCTTAATACTGATGAAAAGGTGGAGGTATCGATTTGAAGTTTCTGGCTTTCCTCCTAGATCTGCCGCAGTGTGAATATTTGGTAGATTCCTAGTTTGAAGCCACACAGATATGGAACGATCAGGTTGTTTACAAGCGGCTTCATGCGTTCACACAACAACGCAGATAAGATCTTGAGAAGACCGATATCTCTCTAGATAGAAAAACTATTTATACATTTCAAAAATACGAATTGAATTTTATAAAGGTCATCTTGGTAAGGAGACCCAATTGATTTTTGTATAAAAGCCTTTTGGGCATTTATCTACTCAACCGCCACATTAACCAAAGTGTGGTCGAAATTTCTGAACTTTCTTTCAATTTTCCAATTAAAACTCTCTCCGGAGTCAGGTACAAGTCTTTGCATTGCAAAATTATTACAAAATTACACTATGCACGCATATGTTAACATTCCTATTCTACAAGTTCATTCATATGCTAGAGTGCACTTTACCTGCAGCCACCATCGCCATGATTGGCCTCAAGCGGGGTGGTTTCTGGAAAAGTTATTCACATAATGTCTTCTCAGAAAGAAAAAAAAATCATATGCTAAGTTATGTGGAAAGAAAATTGGCCAAAACCCAAGGCATCCCACATGGTATACAAAACATTCAAATTCCCTCCGCCTAGAGCGATCCTATGAACCTTTTTCCATAAACGACACTTTGCTTAGGTGCGTGCGCGCCGGATTGGGATGGGACGAGAAATCATGTGAATTCCTAATCACCGACCAGCATCATACTCGCACATATGTGAATCAAAGTGATGAGAGTCTATGGGAAAATGTCACAGAAGACGGCCAAACCCCATCCCAACAAAAAGTCCTAAGTATACATTAAAGAAAAATAAAGATTGTTGTTGTTGAGCTAATATGCTAATAAATAAAGGACCAGCCAGTAGCAACCGGGGAGCACAAAAGGCGAATTGGAAAAGAGTTGTAACCGTCACCACCGCAATCGAAAATATTGCCTCCGGCGAAAGGCTCTGTTGCGTTCTTATTAATTTCGAATGTTTAATGTTCATGTTCATGGACTTATCTCACATATATGGCCTTCGATTGGGATGATGATGATGATACCCGAATGGGATATCTATTTGGTGTGTGAATCAATTAGGTGCGAATGCCCGTTGGGTGAATGCGAACAAATACACGTGCTAACTGGTGATTCTTTGGGTAAACTTTGAAATGGGATCAACAGTACAATTTAGAATTGCAGGCTTTGTGCAATTTGGCATCATGCCACTGACTATACTCTTTTTGTAACTCTACCCAAACCTCTTACAGATACATTTAAATGGCCCAGAACTTTCTGCTCCTGGCAATCCTATGCACTTCATCATTTCTGTCCTGGGGAATAAGCGGAGGCGAACTTCTCAATGAAAAAGCCAACAGTACCAATTTAGCGGTTAGTATCCCATGAAACGTAAACTTCTCCACTTAATAAATGAAAATTTAGTCAAGAAAGACCAAGCGTGCAATTGACTTGGACAGCGCAAACTTCTCCAACCAAAATGATCTCGGTCTCCACAGCTCGGCAGATACCAGTGAGTCGAATGAACTCCCAGCGAGTGAGGACACTTCGGGGTAATTAAAAGACTTGCACAAATTTAGATAAATTCCCACTTATCAGAGATATTTCCATTTGAAGAACTCATCCCTCGTCAATCGTCAAGAGAGCCCCATCAGGTTTCACCGGCATGAGGGGTAAGAAGCAACAGGAATTCACCGACCTCAGTCCCAATGATCTCGATTGGGGCCTTGAGGACGACGTCTCCTACAACGATATTCGCAACAAAAAAGCACCATTGGGCTTCAACGGTGTCAGGGGCAAGAAAATGGACTATGAGACTAGTCTACTGGATCAGCTGTTACGCCGGCTGTATGAAGAACGCAATGAACCGTATAGGTCTCATGTCCCACTGTATTTGCAAGGCTATGAGGATTGGGAGAATTCACTTGAAAAACGAGCTCCAGTCGGATTCACCGGCATGCGAGGGAAGCGGCCCTTAGATCTACCATTCGACGGTGGAAAGCGGAACCCAAATGCATTCTTTGGGGTTCGCGGTAAAAGGGACTTCAAACGATCCGCAATGGAACAATTTGTAAGTATGAACAATTGATTTGTGTTTTATTTTGTCACCTTAGCTTGAGAGTTTTAATTAGAATTATCGTTATTTCGACATGCGCGGCAAGAAGCAGCCCAACTTTCTTGGTTTTCGTAATAAATTTGTTGGCGTTCGCGGAAAGAAGGACACGACAGCAGCTGCATTACATGGTCTCGAACCACAGCTGCTTGAAATTCCAGTCAGCAATTACAGATCGTCGGCGAGATTTTTAGTTGAACCAGCCGAGTTTTTCACATTGAAGAGGACACCCAATGGATTTGTGGGAATGCGTGGCAAACGACAAGTGAACACAGGTAATAGACTTGTTTTTTTATTTTACAACAACTTCCTATAAATATGTACCAAATTTTGGTTGAAAAATATTCAAACGGGCTACCCGTCCGAAAACGACAAGTGAACACAGGTAATAGACTTGTTTTTTTATTTTACAACAACTTCCTATAAATATGTACCAAATTTTGGTTGAAAAATATTCAAACGGGCTACCCGTTCTACTCCAACTATTGAAAGAACAAAAATTAACATAAAATGGTAGGTTTTTTAAAAAAAAAAAAAATTTATATATAAATAGGCGAAGGGAAGTAGTTGCGAACCACTTTCGCTGTCTTAAACACAACATATACAAAAGTATGCAGTAAGCTCTACAGCTTTGTTAAACTTCAAGTAAAAGAGTTCAGTGTTAACTCAAAACCTGCACTTTTATTATTTCCTTATATTAGGTCCTAGTTATAGCCATACGTTAAACGAAATCATAAACATGTTCTTTTGCTTTTTTTGACCTCTTAAACCTAATGGTTGAAATCAATCTTGGTCAAAAAAAAAACTAAGCGAATTTTCTAGAAAAATAATTTATTAATATTTCCGTACGTATTTAAAACTTTTTCCGATCAAATTCTGAGTAAATTAAATAAAAAAAAAGAATCATTCCACTGAAATATTTCATTTCTTTACTGTTCCACCTGGAATTTTTTCTGATGGGATTGAATTCCATTTGATTGAGTGGTGATTGATTTGTTGTAATTGTTTTCGTAGGGAACATTTTTTCTGTCAGATTTTTTGCTATGACCGCCTAAACGTAAACAAAAAAACTCATTTTCATGTTGTTCCAACTTTTTCGTATGCTATAACCGAAAGAATCTTTCAATAGTAGATTTACAAATACAACCGCAATACTATTGAATTTAAAGTTTTTCGGCCGACTTTGTGAACGTCACATTACAAACTTTCGAGTCGGATAGTAATTGGGGTCCTGATCTAGTTCAATAAAAAAGATGTGCCTCAGTTTTGATTGGCCTACACATGGAACTGTGGAGGGATAGCCGATACATTTAGTCAGGAACTTCGTGATTGAGTACTAAATTGACAGTACGTATATGTGGATGACTGAAGAAAAGTGACGTTACCGACTAATGCCCAAAACACATGTGCAGAATTCACTTCGCAGCAAGATTAGAATACACTTGTTTTTATGTATATAGGCACACGTAAATTCTGCACTCACCGCAGCACTGCAACATGTCTCTATTTCTAAATTTGCTGCAAAATTCAAGCGTACCAGAACACCAAAGGAAAATAAATTGCAATTTCAAATCATCGGCCTTTGACATTTGCTCGTGTTTGTTTTTGTTTTGTTTGCCAACAGATCAGCTGCATAGTCGGTGAATGACAGTAGCAATGCATGTCAAATAATGTTCTGCACATCTGTTTGACAGTACTGCATTCTGTGCTGCATCCAGAATTGTTTTTTGGGCATAACATAGTTTTTGCGTTCAGAGTACATCTAGTCTTGAACGTGCTCTTTATCTCCGGTTGCTACTTAATAACAACTGATGCTAATTGAAACCAAGCCCCTTTCTCCTTTTTCCTAAAATTATTTAATATTGACAATTCATTTACAAACAATTATAGATGTATTTTTTTGAACTTCGTTCTCAGCAAAGCAAAGTAAAGTCAGATTTTTAGCACACAAATTACAATAACTACTGTGAGTCTCGAAGTGTCAAGTAGAGCGTAGTTGTTGTAATTGCGTGCTGAAAATCTTTCTTTACTTTGCTTTGCTGAGAACGAAGCTCAAAAAAACACGCCTTATATTATTTTATAAATAATTATATATGATCTTACGTTTAATTTCGGTTTAGTTTTTATAAAAACAATTCCTGAACTTATTGCCTTGCCTCCTTAAAAAAAACTCAAAAGGACAGCACCGACTTCACAAAGGGAAAAGGGAAAAGACAACACTATTGTCACATAAAATACGAAACGAAAGTGCTGCCAAGTCTGGCCACAACTCCTACGATACGCTGCAAGAAATACAGAATTAAAAAATAGAGAAAAAACACAAGGGGCCGTACTAACAACAAGTTCTAGTCTCGACTTTAAATTTACGGAAGCGAATTTTGTATGCAAATTATAACCACTGTCAACTATTAAAATTAAGAGTCGTAACTAAAAATGTTTATTGGTAAGGCCCATGAAACCACCAACACAACTGACAGTTCGGTGGTGAACTAGTCGATTTTCTCTTACGAATGCGTATTTCTTTTTGACCTGATATTTGTTTTTTACAACACGGAAACGAATGTGTGCTTTTTCAATGTAGCAGAAACAGCAATTACAGTCCTCAATGAAAGCTATATAAGGTTATTAGTTTTTTCTTGCACTTGCACTTTCTTTAAGGTCGAACAAGTTCTATAAGTAATTGTCACCATAACTTCTTTGTGCGAAGAGAGTAAATAACTGGCAATGACTGCTCTCACGACCTATGTACAGGCATTCATTGCATTTTTTATCCATGACAAATGAATTACGCCGCAGTCTGTTTAGAGAATGCAAAAAAACTATATAAACAGTTCAACCACTCCGCTCATATAAAAAAGGTTAACGAGCACTTCTCAGTCAAGTGGCACCTGAAAATCCTCAAAACTTAAATGTTTGCATGAGACTCATTGCATGAGACACAGTGGAACTATATTCGGTTGCGGACTAACTGTGTTCTAGCTAGCAAGGATAACTACCGCTTGTTTAAAGTCCTTTTCCACTTCAATAAAAAAAAAGAAACATTCACATGCTACAACGTACCTATTATATGAAAGTGTAAAACTGGGGAAGTGGGAAAGTTCAAAGCATTTTAAGTTGCATACGTTTATGTGTATACAGCCTGAAGAATCCTTTACATACGTAATGAGAACTAAGAGATCAATTTGTGTGTGTACTTTATTTTGGATTGAATGAATACTGCGTGGCCGTTTTCAAGGCCAATTGCTTCGTCAACAGCTACATGGACTGTCACGTTTTCTCAATAATTTTTTATGCTTTCTTTTATCCTGCCCTAAGAACTCCGCTTATGTTATGAACAGTTCCTTGTGCTTTTTGGGCAATGCATCACCATTTAAAAGGCAAATATACTTAAAGGTACAGAGTGACCAGATATGAACGATAGGGAAACAAATTTAAATGAAACAACTAGCGTGTGGGATTTGAAATTGGTTCCGGAAATAATTCAAGCTACATTCATGACCTCACTTTAATGGGAGCCTCGGCTTCGCTGGCTTCAA
Source organism: Cheilosia vulpina (assembly GCA_916610125.1). NCBI lineage: Eukaryota > Metazoa > Arthropoda > Insecta > Diptera > Syrphidae > Cheilosia > Cheilosia vulpina. Next base: position 1,758,696 of record OU744276.1, read on the forward strand.
GTAGCCGGCTCAATTTTTGAAAACTCTTTCAAATATGTACGGAATTATTCCTGCAAACCACACCAAACAGTACATATTTGTGGTTGCACTGATGCTTTGTCGAACATACTTGTGGATTGTGTTCACTCCAATAACGGAAATTTTGCCTGTTGACATTGCCGCTGAGCCAAAAATAGACCTCGTGCGAGAAGATGATTTTTTGGCCAAAATAAGGATCTCCGGCCAAATTTTCGAGCGCCCAACTAGCGAAATATTTTGACAGCTAGAATCATTGGTGATTTTGACAGCTGCTAAAACAACACAAATGGAAAAATTATCATTGCTATCTGGTAACCATTTACTATTTACGCAAATGGCATAGGTATAATCGAAAAATAATCGTCGACAATGCCATATATATAAGAAGTATTAAGGGGTCCTTTTAGGCCTTGCCTCAATCGTGTTAAATAATTGCCGCGGCCAGAAAGAAAACTTTTCGCTGTCAAAAAAATTACCTTTCCTTGCCAGTTGAATTATCCGATTTTACATTTGACAATGCCAGAAGAAAGGTTGCCCAAAATATAACTATTCCCTTGCTCGCTTAGTTCTAAAAGTACGTATTTATAAAAACCAACGGCCTTTATTTTTTTAATACATATTAAGCTTAAAAAATCATAAATAAAAACCATTCATATAAAAAAGTTGACAAATTTTCACAGCTAAACGTACCTATATATATTGGATGTAATGTACTCCCTTTTAATTTGTCCTTTTAGGCGAGCAATAATCAATCAGCTATCATAAATTTAATTTGATATCTCAATTTCAGATGATCTGGATAATATATTGTAAACTTTTTGCTTTTTCTTAACAAATCAATCGGTATAATCATTTATGATTTACGTATTGTTTTTATTTACACAAAACAATTGTAATAATTAAAAATCAAATAATCCATGGCTGGAGCATTATTTGATATTTAATGTAAAATCAATTAAAAAACCACTAACTAAAATATATGTAATAACTTCTGTCAAATGGTACAATTAATTTATTTAGTTTGTATAATGAATAAAATGTTGAAATCACAAAAAAAAAATCTGTAATATAAATATACATAAATATATATACATAAATATGAATGCAATCTTATTTCCTATCTATACGTTGCTGTTTGCGAGTCAAAAAAAAACAAAATAGTTTAGAAATACATAAATAAAAACAATTATGAATCAAGACACAAATGTTACGTTATTTTATTAGGCTAAAAACCTAACGAATAAATAAATCATGAATACAAATAATACAAAGATTTGTTTGAATTTAAATGCAATTGAGGTGTGTCATATGCGCTATCACTTGACAAACCTGAGACCTCCAGCTCATCTTTGAACGAGCAATACGTGATTGAATATGTTTTTTGTTTTACGTGTAAGAACGGCGAAACAAATACATGTATCTTAGAGTTGACTGTTTAAAAAATATGATTAAAACCACTAGTTTATTTGCTTAAGCTTGCCATAATTCCAACCAAAGTGTTTGGTTACAAACTGTTGGTCTCTGAACAGCAATTCGAAGCAAATGTTCATTATTACTTTCAATTTAATTGACCTTCAAATTAGAAAGGACACGGCGATTTAATTCTATAAATCTGAAAGAGTAAGATGTCGGTAGGATGTAAAAAACAAAATCAGTCAAAGAGGAGTGGGACTTACTTCAGCTATTCTAAAAGAGGAGGGATGAAAATATTTATTTCGAGGAAAGAAATATGCCACACAATGTAGCAAAGGTCTCTTTTATTCATATCTTTCGAAAAATGAACATATATGCAGCTGACATAAATAACTTTAGCTCATCACAACTCATGACAAACAAACTTGAAATATAACCTCAAAGTCAAAGATTCAAATATAGAACAAGACCATTATCAAGGGACTAGCCACGAACTAATGGAGACGAGTTCAATGTGTTCGAAACTATGGTACAAGTGATGATATTTTAGAGGGCACTAGTTTGGGATATATATTGTAATACATTTTGCTGAAAAAAAGTATTTGGCATTTCCCTACACCTAATTATCCCATATACAGAGAGCGCTTTCTGTTTCAAGCCTCATTTAGCACACAAACTACCTAATTTAGCCAAAGTTACAACCACCACACAGTCTATAGTATATAAAACGCTAGGAGAAAGTGAATAAGTTTAAGTAAAAAACAGAATAAGGAAAGTTATCTCAATATTTACACGACATCAAGTCGAGTTAAAAGTAATAGTTTGTTAACTCATCTAATCTATTTACAAAATTGTTCCAGGCGAACATATTTGTGGGCCCTAAATTTAAGAAAAAGGTAAAAACTGTTTTTTTAGAATTTGTCTGCGCAAAAATTATAGCACAAATGCCCATAACATATCACGAGAACATCATTCCATCCATCAAGTTGATCACCACCTGTTGGCTACTCTAATACTCTACTAGCCGTCTCAGCTAATATTTGGTATTTAATCGAGCAATATAAATGTTGTGTCTATATACTTCTCTGAGGGATATTAAAATGAACATAAATATCTGCAGGTGAATCACAAACATTGTAAAGCAACACATAGGCCCATAGGCATCAGCATCAGCCGAGGTCAAATTGTCAATTAAATGGAAATTTTGTCAAAAGAAAATGAGGGTGAGGTCTTGCAACAATTTTAACTTGATTGTGGATTTGTTTCATTTTTGCATGGATACACTCATGGGCGAGTGATGAGTGTGAGTGCGCGGTAGCTGAAGTAGCTTTAACTTCATTCAGTTCATGCAAAGAGGTTTTTATGTTTTGTTTTAAATAAATATGTGAAGCTGGGTTGTCCGACGGGTTTGTGTAATTGAATCACGGGGGACACAACTGGCAAACACTAAATCGAGGTTGCACTCCAATGAGCAGTTTTTATGAATTTAATCGAAGCACATGCGTTTCTAAAAGCATTCTGTGCGGTGAACCAAAATTATGCGAAAATTAATGAACGCAAGTGAGTTAATGAAAATCATTTTAATCCAATTACAAAATTTTCGGCGATGAATGATGCGGGAAATAGGACGTCTATGGATATCGGTAGCTGGGTAGGTACATTACTGAAAAGGGAAGGGAAACGTCCCAAGTAAGTACTACATTTCTTTTTAATTGATAATTCCTGCCATTAAAAAAGACGTTCTTTAAAGCAGTACAAAAAACATTGGGCCCTTAAGATATTTAAATCAATCTAGAGAACCTTTGGGTTACAGCCATCCATCAATGGACTACAGAGCGAGATGTTTCAAGTTGAAAACGACAAAACGTTAAGTTAAGTTTTTTTTTACCTTCTCTTAACCTATAGAGGTCCACGTCTGCGAATCCTTGCCACGCAATCTCCAGTTGAAGAAATTCCTTGCTAGGACAGGGCTGAGTTAGTCTTGAGGCTAAGTAAGTATCTAGGGACAAAAGTAGTAGAAGGGGCAACGTTTCCGCGTTTGTTGCAACACACAGGCAATATCGAAGACATCCCAGGATTGGAGTTGCTTTCAGTTGTTATGAATCTGACCACTTTAATCTTTTTAGTATTATTTTGTTTGCAAATCCCTTCAGAATGCAGACGGAAAAAATGAAATGAATGAAAAAATTAATTTGTTCAATGGTATAATTATTTGAAGTATCTATTTATATAAAAAAAATGTTCCACATACGCCACAGTATATACGCAAATTATTTTGTGTTCTTTTTCCGAGACTTTGTATCGCATTTTAGCAGCCACTGCCACAATTTTCTTAAAAGTTATGTGTCATACTATGACCACCGTGCAAAAAATAGAAATGATGACATCTTAAGCAGCCATTGTATATTACAGTAAGTACAAGTTGAGACAACGATTCAAGGTATCTGAGGTCAAGGTTGTCACTGCTTCGCTTATGATAATATTAGGGCTTTCCTTTCAAGTGTATAACAAATAAGAATTCTAAAAATGAAAATATACACCATACACAAACAATCAACGATTGGTGTGCCTCTTTCAGTATTTGGTATTCAATACATTTTCTTCAGCCTTAGCCCACAGCACTCTTTAGTATAAGATTCGTAGATTAAAGACTGAGACTGATGCAAGCCTTATTGAATCTTTTTAAGTTACAGTTTCCTAATTATTTTTTTTTAGACATTTCTAAGAGTTTGTAGACCCTTTCCTTATCCAATTTTCGAATCTTTTAGGTAGGGTGTGTGCACCTATCTTTAAGAGTTCTATTTTCTGGCCTAACTTCTTGCTAACAAATCCTATATGTCATTACCCATCAAGTATGGAAAACATATTCTTTAAAGAAGAAAACAACACATTTGATGCAAATGCCCCCTGACCCCTTACTTAGCTATTCATAAAAAGGCCAACGGTGTCTCCAAATCAAGCATGTTAAGAGCCTTAGAAAATGTTCACAACACACATGCATGTACATATTATAGAGGACCAATTCCCTTGGGCAAATGCCGAAATAAGCCTACAGGACTTTCGAAAAATTTGTTCAAATCTAAAGAAAATAGATAATTCTGAATATATGGGCAAAAATAAGCACAGAATAACATCACGCTATTGACTGTTGCTTCGCTTCTTTGAGTTCTAATCAATTTAAATTTCGAATCACGTGCGGGTCTGAAAGAAACATAAATATTTAACAAAGTCAAAGTGTCTCTGTTCATACCACAAAGTATCAGTGATTCTCATTCGATTTACTAAACAGCGCTGCTTCCTTGTTGTCGAGGTTCACCACTTGTACTTGGGGATGAATGCTTATTTTTTTCAAAGTAAACAGATGTGTGGTAGATGGCCTCTTCAATTGCATGAAAATTGGTGACGACATTAATTCAATGTACCTATAGGTTGTTTTCTTATTTGAACAATGGCAGTCAGTTGTGGCGGCAGTAAATGAATTTATTCAATGAATGACAGGATTATTAGATGCAATTTGATGGGACTGTTATAAGGAGATTGGGTTTTTGAACTTGGTTGAAATAAACAAAAGAAACTTTGGGGTGATTTTTCATAAAGCAACTCCAACGATAATAGGTAGCATTAAATGAAATTTTCATGATTCATTTGGGATGAGTAAAATTGTTACACACATCTGTGTCCTAAATCGCAAAACAAAAAGTTAACCACGCACATGCAGATAAAGCGATAATGTGTTAGTAGATAGGTACTAAATCGGACCAATAGTTATGACATAGTGTCCTATGTATGGGGACGTCAATTATTAAATAAGAAAGAATAAGGGGGACTTACATTTCTATACCTACCAGATTCGAACGGCTACAAGTTTTTAAAACATGCATTTCTCATGCAGCAAAATATATACATCAGCGAAGTATTTGCAAAATATAAAAGTAAACTAATGGACTATTTACGGTGGAGAGCGGTATTAATATAAACTTAAGAACACTCCTGCTGATTCACCGAGATGATTGGGACGTATGACCTGAAGAATTATATTTCAGAGTTGCAACTCTGTAGTTAAATTACTTGAATTAGCAGATGTAAAAGGAGTTCCGACTCTTTTCTTTTGGAACATACGTGAAGTTGCCTACGGGCAGTCAATGACACCATCCTACAAACCTACCGACAAACTTTCACAACCCTGACTGTATTATTAATATAATTATGGCGAATTTGCAACAAACACTTAAAAATCCGCTGAGTGTTTACAGACATATATTACTAATAAGTGAAGAAATAAATCAAATCGTATACGTTTCCCATATTTGCCTTACTTTGCGAGGGTAGAGTATTAAAAAAAAAGTCTTCATGATTCAACTCTAACCTAAGGAAAATTAAACATATTCGATTATAACTTTTGTGATTATTTTTGTACTAACTGACAACTCCTGGGCATGTCGGGATCCAAGGTAACGAAAACGCTGATGCTGCTGCTATCTCGGTCAAAAATGCTCCGGTATATAGTTTCAACGTCTACACTAAACTAGACTTGATAAAACTTATTCAAACGTCTTCAAAAACCCGTATCAAAACCGATTGGACCCGGTACCACCATCACTACAAGAAAGTAAACACGGAGAAACTCAATCCCGTCTACCCCACAACCATTTCTAAACAAAAAATAATGAACTTCATACGACTACGACTTGGTCACACCTCAGCCTCTCACCAATACCTTCTTACCAAGAACAGCCCTCCAACTTGCGAAACCTGCAAAACCACCCTGAACATAACACATATTCTAGAAAATTGCTCCGTTTTAAACCTATCATCAATAATCTTTTTAAAAATAAATCTATATATGAAATACTTAGTAACCCCAGTCGTACAAATATTGAAAAAATTTCTAACTTTCTTACGAAAACTAATATTATCATTTAATCAAACAAATAATAGAATAGAGCCAAAAGTCAGTGCAGCTAGGCTCGCTAAAATAAGTACTAACAAGTAATTTTAATTACATGTTAATAATTTATAATAATAATAATAATAAAAATTGAATTACTTAAGACTTTGTGACCAACTATAGGTTTGCATTGGAATACAATTGAATAGAATAGAATTGACTTTATTTATATAACAATAATTTTTGTTTGGCAAGTCTTTTATGACCTGGTTTAAAAACCGTCGGATTGCATGGGCGTAGTTAAGTAATTACATTCGTATTGCATGTCGTGATCAGCCTCCTTAGATTCGCTTTTAGCTTTCTTTCTTTCTTTACAGAGAACGATTGTCGGACGTTAATCCTGAAACAACTTAATTATCTTTCTCGTAGGATCCCACACAACACACTCTTGTCGTATGTAACATATCTGCCCTCGCTGTAAAGAGGAAAATTCAATTAAACAATTTTGTGCAGGACAGTGGACAATTTATAATCAAATCCCCTTTAAGCTTTGTTGCGCTTTGTAGCCAGTTTTATTTCAAAAGAACAACACCAAAGAAAGAAAAAGTAATAAAACACACGGTTATTTTGTACAATTTCACGCGTCAGCCATTTCTAATGGTGTAGTCGTAGTGGGAGTAGGACCATCTGAGAGAATATTTGCAGAGAATGCAAAATACTCTTTCAATAGAAGTACCACTGCAGGTGGTACCGCTTTGGTAATATTGTGATTCAATTGGAATGGGTCTTGCACGTTCATAGCGGTGTATTGAAATTGTGCATCTCTTGTGTCCTTTTCGTTCTCTATATATTTCACATAACTGCAAATAAAATTGTTGTAACAATTTGATACAGAAAAGTTTTGATTGTCTTACCGTGGCAGTAGTTCAGATGTTGCCAACGTGTCCATACGAATAGTGAATCCCAGATAGGGACAGATCAAATTATTTTTAAAATCAAACGAACTGTAGAACGTAAAGAACTCCTTGAGTTCCTGTTTGAACGAATCGATCGCCAAATCAGATTGTTGAATGTTCAGGTCTGCCAACGATTTGTCAGCAAATGCTGCCATCCATGCTGTGGGAATGGATTGTTAGTAAGTACGATCGTTTTGTTAGACTATATTACTTACGTCCTGTTTCAACTGCATTTTCCAGGTTACATTGTAATGTCTTTATCGACGGAAGTTGCTTTTTTAATTGCAAATAGAAGACAACCAGCAGTCCGACACTGTAGGTTGTGATATTGTCACTCATCTTGCTCCTTTCCAACCATTTTTTCAAGAACAAGCACAAAACTTGAGCTGCAAAATAGGTACACATTACAAAACGTAGGTTCTTTATGTAATGGCTTCTTACCAATTGGTTGCAAATCAAATAGATACTTCATCAGTTTAGTATTACAAAATCCCAAGCTGTTGGAGAAGCCAATGTCACAAGAAGTGGACGTTGAGGTATTGTAAATTTTTAAAATCGGTACTCGGGCACCCGTTATAGCCTTCATACGCACCCAGGTCGGACTCTCTTTAAGTAGTGTCTGGACTTTCTGAAGTTTGGTTATAGTTTCCGGCGAAGCCACATTTTCGAATGTATTAAATACATTACCTAAAATTCAATGGATTGCGTTGCGCTACAAATTATTCATTTAAGTTACCTATATCGATGAATATATCCAGATCTGAGTAAATGGTGCCGATGCCAGATATACGAGATCCAAATAAGTACAGTTTGACAGGCTGGGACGGAAATGCTGGACGGATAAGTGTTAACAGTTCATTCTCAATCAAACTATAGTCGGGGAGGTTTTGCAGTTTAACCGCAACAATAAGACTCTTGATATTAAAATTTTGTATGTCTCCCAGTAGAAGAGCCTTAGCCCCTGGAAATGTGAAAATTGCTCGTAAATAAATGCATTTAGCATATTTTCCCATTTTACGGAGAAAGTGCTTCAGGCAATATAACTCTGATTATAACGTCTAACTGGGATTCCCCGAATTGAGTATTAAAACACTAAACATTGGTGAATCGCCATTGACTTTATAGAGAAATAAATAGAGAAAACAACATATTAATGTAGGTCATTCGACTTACTTTTTGGGAAAGGCTTGTTATCCAGTCTTGGTTGTTTCCTTGGAACTTTTGGCTTTGTTGTTTGATGACCCTTGGTTTTGAGGTGTCCCTTTGTATTTAAGTGAGAACGAATATGTTCAAATTGGCCTATCTCCTTCTACATTTAAATTTCTTACTACTTCAATCTGCAAACATACTCAAGGTCCATTAAAAATTTACCTTACAAGGCCCGCAAATGAAAGCCGTGCGAACACCGACCGCCGCTGGATTAATTATTTGCTCTGTTTTCGGAACTGATATCTGTTTGGGTTTGCTTTCAATGAAGCTATCTATCTCTGATACAATTCCTAAGAGACTGGAACAAAGAGTTTCATCAATGGCATGGACGTTTTTTCGAAATCGCCGAAAGCCTAACAAAAATTGTTGCGCATCATAGTTGATTGCTTCGACATGCTAACAAAAGAACATGTTCTTTATGAACTTTAAGAAACAGTTTCTTTTACAATACATACATTTTTAACGTATTTATCCATCGTTTCAGATTGAATTCGCTTTCTTTATTTAAAAATAATTGAAAAATGGATGAACGAAATCGTAATGAAAATAAAACAAAACAGGCAGAAAAAAAAATTATTTTTGTCAACGTCAAATTACACTGTCATGGAATGGGCCTGTTCAATAAATCTTGTGTTAAATGAGCGTCTTCAATACATTTTTTTATATCGTTTTCCATTGGGACCACCAAAAATCTTTTTTCAGATCTCAGATTTTATGCGGCTCATGGAACGTGCAATGAAATTGCTCTGCTTTTGTAAATTGATTAGTGCGTTATTTGACAACAATATCAACTGTTCAAATCGCATTTGTTTTTGGTAAAATCAACCATGGAAATCGGCTTGAAAAATGTTTCCTCTATTGTAGTTTTGGTGATTCGTAGTTTCCTGATGATGAGGAAAACAATGAAGAATATAATTCCTCCAAAACTATGTCCATTGCTGTTTATGAATGTCTTTATTTTGGTTTTCACGAAACTTTGCACATTTGTTTTAAAACAACTTCTTTAAATTACGTAAAACATCTGTGCTGTATTTGTGGTAGTATGTGTAAATCTGAAAAAATATCGAGACCTGCAAAAAGTGTTCCGAATCAAAAAAAAGATTGTTTTTTTTTTCAATGGAACGCGAAAAGTGATTTAGATAAAAAAAAAAAACATTGTTTTTTTGTCCAAATGGCAAAAAGAGGCGTCCGGGATCGAAAAATCACTTCTGAAACCGTTCCATTCCATACTCTTCTAGTGATTTTGATAATAGAATTTTGCTTCCATATTTGAAGTCAGAATCCACTCAAAAAGCACTCACACAAGTGACAGCCGCCGTAATTTATTTTTTTTTTTGGCATTTCACCAATACTTTTGTGGGTTCAATCGGAAGGAGTTTTGTTGTTCCATTGGATCACAGAATCACAGAATGAATGGATCTCCGATTGAAACCAATGGAAAACGACATAAGTTCCAAGTACCAACTACCTACCTAGGTAATAAAATATGTTCATTTCAATTTTGTTGTAGAAGACTTCTGGAAAAAACAATTAATCAAATTTACAGCATCCGAATCGCATTGTTGAGTCGATTCGGTCAATGTCTACATGTTAATTTTTGTCCGCTCGGTTTGAGGAAACCATTGGGCCTTTTTTTTAAAAGACAATAATTGTCAAATGTCAACGCCTATGGCAGGAAAGTAAAGTAAAATAATGCCGTTTTTCATTGAAGATGCGAGAGAATTGCCTGGAAATTCAGAAATTCTTTGGAACATTTTTGTTGCTACTTTTTTTTTGTTTTCTACAGTAAATAGGAATGTTTGAATAGGCCAAATCAATATATATTTCAAATTCAGTTTTCATTTTGCACGGATAATTGTATATTTTCGGATCACATAGCGAAAAATTTGTTCTTAATAACACACAAACATTTCAATTCAACTGGAACTTTTTTTCAATGAAACATAATATAATACATAGAAAGAGCACTTCTAGATTTGCTCTTTTCATAGAAAGGGCAATTCTTTTCTTCATTCGAAAACGCCATAAGCGAATTCGCACCAAAATGATTCTATAGTCATGTTTGCGCTTGAGTGGTATAAACCATGTGTCGTTTTCGATTTGGCAAACAGATCAATCTTTTTGAGAAAAAATCAATTTGTTTTTGGTCGAGATTGCTTTTTATGTTCGATTTGCCACGAAAATCAATTTTTTTTTTTATCTCAGATCACTTTTGAGAAATTTAAATTCTTTCTCAGATTTTACACATACTTTCACTAACTTTAACTAAATTATTAATTTTTCGAGTATGGAAACGATTTTTTATATTAAATTATTTAGAAATGAGTTATTATAAATGTGTAAAAATCAATATAAATGAATTTCCAGTGCAAGTGAAAAAAAAAATATATTTGCGGCCAACTCAATACACACAAGAACTAATAAATTTCGGATTTTATGTTCGATTTGGCAGCAGAAATCTGAAATCTCAGATCAAAATCTGAAAACCCAAATCGAAAACTACAATAGACAAATCATACTGAGACCCCGAACTTACAATCCTCTTGCCGCTGGCGCCCTCAATCTATTTTCAAATTCGGCATTTTGTTTTCCCATTGGTGTTCACTCGGGGATCCACTCATTCTGAAATCCAATGGAACAACAAAATAGCTTCTGAATCCACAATAGTATTGGTGAAATGCCAAAAAATAATCTACGGTGGCTGTCAGCTGACTTGTATAAAATACATAAATTACATTTGTGTGAGTGCTTCTTGAGTGGATTCTGACTTCAAATCCAGAAGCGAATTTCTCTTCTCAGAATCACCAGAACAATATTTTTTGTGGCAATGGAACGGTTTCAGAAGTGATTTTTTCGATTCCGGACTCTTCCGGACGTTTCTTTTTGTCCAATGGGAAACGACATTAGAATCCGTGTGACATGCAAAAACATGCAAGAAATACAAAAATAAATGCTGCCAACCCCGGCAACCGTGGGGGAATGTGCTAGAGTTCGGGAATACCACCTTTTTGCATTACTGAATGCCATTGGCTAGTTATTATATATTGTTAAAAGGCAAATAATTTGATTTGTTTGGTTAATAAAACTATCTAAAGGAGATTTTCTATATAATAGAATCTTATTAGGACAAACATGGTTGAGTATTTTCTACTTTTGAATATCATTAGCTTCGATTTCATGTGTTCAATTTTTCTTAGATAATTGAAAAAAATTTGCTCAAAATGTTTTTATTTTGGTTAGTCTATGAGCTCTCTGAGCAGCTGTTTGAGTCGACTTTTATGGAGGGTTGACAATTCTCATATGTGGATGACGTACAAAAAGTGACGTTCCCGACCAATTTAGTTTTTGCGTTCAGGTTACATCTTGTCTAGACCAATCTAGACTTAAGATAACTAGATCCTCGAATGTGCCACTTCCTTTGCTTCTTAACCGCACTATAAAAATCACTGAAACACAACGGCAAATGTTAGGGTAGCGTGGCCGAGCGGTCTAAGGCGCTGGTTTAAGGCACCAGTCTCCTCGGAGGCGTGGGTTCGAATCCCACCGCTGCCAAGCTTCTTTTTTTTTTTGTGGTTGTTTTCATAAAAATACTCTTTTTACCGCTTTAATACGACAACGCATAACTACTTTCTTCCCCAAAAGCAAACACACTTCTCATCGAAGCCATGACTAGTGAAATGCAATTAAATGGGCGCTGGACAAATTATAAATAGCTTTTTTTATCTCTTGCAATATGTACACATTTAGTTTTATTTGTAAATAAAAATAACTAAGCAACAGTAATTGTATATAAATACATACAGCGTACGGTTATGATGAAGAATTTCCAACGCCATCTATTTTCACTAACGAAATGGAAGCAGCACCTGAAAGGACATTTGCTGATAATTCAAAATAATGCTTCATTAGGAGTACCGCTGTAGCCGGTACCATGCTGGTTATATTGTTATTCAGTTGGAACGGGTCTTGTAAATTCATAATAGCATTCTCAAATAGCGCGCCGTTTGTGTCCTTTTCCTTCTCAATATATTTCACATAACTGTGAGTGGAATTATTATAAGTTTTGGTAGTTTAGGTCAAAATAAAAATATGTTTATCTTACCGTTGTGCAGCGACACATCCCATGTCAATAGAAACAGTGTGTCCCAGATAGGGGCAGATTAGATTTTTACTGAAATCAAACGAACTATAGAACATAAAGAACTCCTTCAATTCCAGTCTAAAGGACTCTATTGACAAACATGACTTAGCAATGTTCAGCTCTGCCAAAGATTTTTCGGAAAATGTTGCAATCCAAGCTGTAGGAATAAAATTATATAATTAACACAATTAGAATATTTGCCATGAATGTTCAAATGTATCTGATAAGCTATTTCGAATGTGAATAACAAAAAGTGAGTCATGTGGAGAGGTTTTGCTTATCACACTCTTTCTTTTGGAGTGCTGGAGCTGATGAAGAACTGCTGTCGTTAATTCAATGGTTATGATTCTGACTAATTGCTAGTTACAAAACGAACTCAATCCAAAATAATTACTTTTAACTTAATTACGTCGCAGACTCCATGTGAAAAAAAACGAAAGCGTAGATGGACTTGGGAGTAAATGAAATAGACTCACGCCCAATATCAGCAGCATCTTCCAGGTCATCTTGCAAAGTTTTTACTGATGGAAGCTGCTTCTTCACTTGCATAAAGAAGACGACAAGTAATACAGCACTATACGTCGTGACATATCTATTCAACTTGATCCTTTGGAACAGCTTTTTCAATACCAAGCACAATGCTCTAGCTGCAAAGAAAAACGTATCATCACTTTTAATATACACATGAAATTAAGCCTCACCAATTGGTTGCAATTCCAGAAGATACCGTATCAATTTGGTATTACAAAAGGCCAAGCTGTTGGAAAAGCCAATATCGCAGGCAATCGATACTAAAACAACTACGCTCTACTTGACACTTCGAGACTCGCAGTAGTTATTGTAATTTGTGTGCTGAAAATCTTACTTTACTTTGCTTGGCTGAGAACGAAGCTCAAAAAACACGGCTATTGTCGTTTGTGTGCTGAAAATCCTACTTCACTTTGCTTTGCTGAAAACGAAACTCAAAAAACAGGCCTATTGTAGTTTTCTTTTGAGACAAAAAAATCAATGTTTTGTATTAGGTATTACAATATTGTAGTTTTCTTCTGAGACAAAAAAATCAATGTTTTGTATTAGGTATCTAAACTTCTATTCCATTGGGCACTCGTAATTTTTTTCTTTATTTATGTGGTTTGGTTTTTAATTAGAACCCGCTGAGAGCCGCTGTAAGACCGAGTTCCATGAACAAACGCGCCCAACACAGTCTGAGGGAACGCGGAATCGGATCAGATGAACTAATGAATTTTTAAACAATATTGATATTTTGTCAGTACCGTCAAATAAAAAAACTTATTTGTAAACTGTTTGTTACAAAAGTAAACAAAAACATGGGCAAATACATAAAAAAAATACGTAAGCGCATGAGAACACTCCTTATTTCATACATTACAATAATGTTATTTTCTTCTAAAACTCAAAGGCAAGCAAGAAGGCACGGTGATGGACTCGGAAGGCAATTCGGATCCAATAGCAAGCTCAGTAACACCAGACGGCTTACCCAATGAAAACGAAGATGATCACTTTGGTGTTGTTCTTTACAGTGAACCTTTAGATGAAGAGCCTGGGAGAACGTTATCAAAGGTAACAATTTTTACAACTACGATGTGTTTCATTCCTTGCAATTTTTAGCAAAAGAGACGCCCACACAGGTACAAATCGTCATGGGAGCAAATCGACGCTTTTAAAGAATGGATAAGGCCCTCCGACAAATCTGAATATCTGGCATTTTGCTTGGTGTGCAATTCATATCTGAAGGGAGCTTCTGGAAGGAATGATATAACTAAGCATTCCAAAACTGAGGTTCATTTGAAAAATTGCAGAGTAAGTAACATAAGTTAGCTCGTATTTCTACCTCTCAGGGTTTTGTAAATCCCATGCTTCCGTTAAACATTCTAAACTTGCAATTGCAATAGCACTTTGTATAAAATCATAAAATGCGTCCACCTATTACACTGTTCTCTCAAAGCCTGAACTCACCTGAACTGAGCGAATGCTAGAAAAATTTCGTGAGATTGTGGACGCTTACTTTGCCTTTGATGCTGTAAATGTATCAACGAAAGTGCTTTTGCAATTAATGCGGTATCACATGTTAGACTACACGTAATATTTACTATTATATTACAGCAGATCAACTCGAAGAGCGTCTCAGATCGCAAGTCACGTATTTTGAAAAAAAGGAAAACCAATGCTGATGCTAGAGTTAGTTCAGTTACTCCACCGACGAACATCAAACATGAATCGCAAGCGCCAGACAGTAAATTCGAGGTCTGCGGAATTGAATCTGCCGACGAGGAATACACACCAACAAACAAAAAGCCCGCAAAGGTACTTTAACGCTGCCCGTAATTATTTGACTGTGTTTTCGAAATGTTGGGGTTTCAATTTTAGAGGAGAAATCATCCGACTATGTACAACTCTTCCTGGGAGAAAACGGATGCATTTAAGCAATGGATACAGCCCTCTGACAAACCCGACTATATTGCCTACTGTTCTTTATGTAAGGGGTACCTTAAGGGGTCGTCAGGAACAAATGATATAACTAAGCATTCGCTGACTGAGGTTCATTTGAGTCATGTGAAGGTGAGTAGCAAAAACTATTGTCAGGTAAGTGCCAACCGTTTTGTTTTAGTTCTGACCATTTTATTTTGTTTTTAGACTGCCTTGCGGAAAGAACAAACCGATGATGATGAACCCAGCCGAACGCCAAAGACGAGAAAAAAGGTGGTCAAACGTGAGACAACAAAGAACAGATCACCCGAACTTGTGCAAAAGTGTGCAACCTTTATAGAGACCAGTCGAGACGATTCTCAAATTTTCGGAGACTATGTGGCATCAGCTATAAGAGATTTGACCGACGACAGGAACAAAAAACGTCTAAAGCTCTTGATACAAAAGAGCATAATAGAGGTTCAAGAGACTGACGGAGAAAGTGTTCAAGATAAAACATTTCATACCAACATCTACACTACAGCCACCTCTATACCAAGTACAGGCCCTCCACAAGTAGCATCTACGGCGGAAGTTGCAACAGCGAATATGCCGTCCACGTCTGATGGAATTTTGCCAGTGCAAGTAGAAGCAGCAGAAGGGCTGTACCGGTACAATTTACTTTGCTAGGTAACACTTTTAACGCTCAACGTAATCGTAAATAAAATATTAGCAGTCGATTATGTGGCACTTTGTGTGGAATCTTATTACAGGATTAATCACTACCTTATTCAAACTTACACTCGTCTTGGAAAAAGTACCACATTCACATTTATGTAGAACTAGCTGGAATGCAGCCGGAGGTGTTACAAAGCTGGTTGAATTATCCCAATGTTTGGCGAAAATAACCTGCTAACAATATCAAGGCACCAAGGAAAGTTCGTTGATTCCCACGTAAATCTTGCAACGTTCTATCTAATGTGGTTTTCGATTGTGCTTCTTCAGATTCGCTCACAGATTTCAGATTTCGTGTCTAATCGAACATAAAAACGTCACTTGCTCTTTTTTGTGTTGATATTTGTGCGGTTCGAATATGTGTAGCCTTCAACTTGCGTTCACTGCATAAATTTTGTATTAAAACATTCTAAATTTGCCCCCAGATTGATTTCTAAACATTTGTACATAAATAATTAAAAAAAAAATAGATCACCCCGATGCAATGCGTTTCTTTGCAGTTGAAAAATTTCAGGAAAACGTCAACAAACGTGGGAGTATGTGTGAATCTGAAAAAATATCGAGATCTGCAAAAAGTGATCCGAATCAAAAAAAAATTGATTTTTTTTCCCAATGGAAGCGACATAAGATCAAAGATAATGGAAAACGTACGAAAGATATCCATCTCTTTTATTCATTCATCTCTGCATAAGATTCCTAAAAGTACATTCGAAAATATTTTCGAATGTTTTGACAGCATTAAATCGTCATGTAAACAACGTAGGTACGTGATTTCAAAATGTTTAGAAGTGCCCATTTTTTATTAGCGATAGAAGAAGCAAATGGAGAGTGCTCGGCAAAGATCAATAAGAAGAAGCTTAAGGCATGCAGCTAAGCCTTTAGATCTACCACAAGCATTACAATTAGAAACCAAAAACTTTTCTTCCTGCATCTTTAACCAATTGTCTTAGATTCCATAAATACTACCGAGTGAAGCTACATAAGCGCATGCTTAAGTAGGAGTGGGAAAGGATCACGAAGTTGGATTAGCCCAATCATCTTTTTCCGAAGTGCTTTCAAGTGTCCTAAACATATTTTAAAATTAACTTTGTCCAATTTGTATAAATATGCATATGAAGAGAAAAGGCTTTCAAATACTCATTTCTATGAAAAGCATAATTTGCCAGGAGTAATAGGGTGCATTGATGGCACCCATGTTAAAATAATTGCCCAGCCAGAAAATAAGCATTTGCACTACAACCGAAAAGGATTCTATAGCTTAAATGTTCTACTTGTGCACTTAACATGATCCCAAATCAAAACAGAGACAAAACAAAAGTATGATTTAAACATTGCAGGTTTGCGATGACCAAATGCGAATTCGATTCGTTGATGCGTCTCATCCTGGAGCATGTCACGATTCCCTGGTATGGAATGTAAGCGAATTGAGATCGTGGATGGAACAGGAGTTTTTTTGTATTTGTTACCTTCGACCTTCATTAAAACCGATAATATTCAAACTCTTTGTACATGATTCACAGAAAAATACTTACATTGATGCTTTTATTCTAAAGTTTCATAACAAATTGCCAGCCGAATATTTAGAGGAAAATGATGGTAATATTTCCATTGGAAATTTATTCACGATAGTTATTTTCCCGATGGACTTTTTTTTCCCTTTCGAAATGATTCACGATAGCTATTTTGTGAAAAAGGGAAATACGATTAACGATAGGGTTGGGTGATAGAGATTTAAGAGTAAGTTTTATCCTAACTTTGACTGGACGGATTTTCAATTTTCTAATTTCTAAACCATCCTCAAATGGTCCCCTTTAAAAAAAATTACATAAATCCATCCACCCGGATTCTAGATATAGGGTCACACACAAAAGTGAAACTCGTTTTTATATATAGAAAGAAGACTTGAAAACAGTTTTTCAGTGCCTCCCGAGATTTGTAGCGACCAAAGAAAATGCCATGCTTCGTATTTCGAATTCCTCCAGCCACCCGATTGGGACCGAAGGAACTTATAATTTATTAAAAATTTCAAATTAGTTTGATTTAACTTGCTTAACAGTTAGTTCACTCTAAAACATGCGTGCACGTGTGATTTAAATGGAAAGAGATGGAAATAATAAACATATGTGTCCAATTGTTGACAAGCCTGTACTACTACTTGTTCCGTCTTGTCGACTCGCAGGCTGTTGGTGGCGGTGGTGGACCGCGTTTGTGCAAATCCTCGAGATATGTCATGATGATCTGCGTGCGGTCCTGTGGCAGGTGATCAAGCACCAGGTACCTGCAAGAGGGCGGACATGCATTCGAATTCATTGCCGTTTAAAGGGGTAAGAACTTACCGTTTGTCGTTCCTCAGAATATCTTCGATCTCCTTCAAGTGATTTGGATTCTCATTCACTAGTTCGATGGTTTTATACGATATTAACTTGCACTCTTGCAGGAGTTCGCGCAAGAAACTCTTGGCACTGACCGTTTTGTCCTTGAGGTAATCGCGAAACTCACGTTCACACTTCTCCGAGTTGTTGTACTTTAAGTAGCGCGGGTCTTCTTTGACCTGCTTCTTGATGTCCTTCCAGGGACTGGTCAGGGATAAGGTGGCGATTTCATCCAACATTTCGCGGAATTTCTCGCGTTTTTTCTTCATCAGCGAATCAATATGTTCGTTGAATATTCTGGAAAATCAATTCAAAATTGATGTACACGGTCTTTTGGTGTTCGACGTGATTGTACTTACTTCTCCCGTTCTTCACGTTCTAGACTCTCTACCGCGTCCCAGCGGTGGTCCTTGCGAAGCTGTTTCTTCACCTCTTTCCACGTGAGATCTGGATTTCGCACCAGATCTACAAGTAAGGCGCTAAAGTGGCGAATTGCTTCATCGCGCAAGTGATGCTCACGCTCCTTGTCCCTGTCCCTCAAGTGACCGGCCAGAGTCCGTTGCACTTCCTTCTCGCGCTCTCGAATACTCTGCTCAGCTCTCAGCTGACGATCGCGCTCCTTCTGCAGCCTTTCGGCCTCATCGTCGCTTGTTTTTACCTCATCCTCCTGCAAGCAGCATTTGGATATTATTTAACCACACGTGCGCATGTAACAGAACTCACCTTCTCGACATCGACTTTCTTCTTGTCGCCATTCTTCTCGTGTGTACTCCTCTCCCGACTGCGATCCTTGGCTCTATCCTTGTCCTTCTTGTCGGACTTCTTGTCCCTGCGGTCGCGTTCGCGCTCTCGTTCGCGGTCCTTCTCCTTGCGCTTCTTCTCGTCCTTCAGCATCCGCATGTAGTCCAGAAAGTAGTCCTCCCGCAGCATTGAACTCTCCACGGCACGATAGCGCGACTCGGATTCCAGCTTCTTCTTCACCTCCTGCCATCGTGAGTGACGATCTATATCTGAACGCTCACGAAGCAATTCAATGAATTCTTTCCTAATCTACAAGTTGTTTAGAAAAGAAAGAGGCCCAGTTAGCGAACGTAATGGTTGTCGTTTTAGCCTTAAAACTACAATAAGCTTAGACTAACTTAGGTGTATGCGATGTGCTCTACTCATTGCACACACACACACACACAAACAAAATAAATTTGCTGAAAGATAAAGTTAGGTTATCGTTTAACCTGAAAGAGAATGATTAATTCATTTTGTTGAGGACGACGGCGCTTAATTTTATAAAAAGAATCCATTGCTTCATCGTTTTATGGCTCACTGATGGGGGTTCGTTTTCAAAAAAAAGCAGACAGACAGACGGAAGTGCTAATAAATTAATCAAATGATTTTTTTATTTTTTTTTTTGTTTTTTTTTCGTTAAATATACATAATGATCTGTTATTTGCCGTCAACATTAACAGTAATGCATGCTTTTTGGACAATTTAACAATCAAATTGGGTCAAGTATGTGCAGTATATTCATGAGGCGCAACCATATTCATTAAGAACAGGCAATAATTTTCGACTACCAAACCTTTTAAAAGGAAGATCACAAAATTAATTGCAATATAAAGGCTTCAAAATTTTCAATGAATTATGTTCTGGTTAAATGGCTTTTTTTAAAAAAGCTAAATAAACAAATAAACTAACTAACTAACTAAAGGTCTATTGGGATGCCCGTTGCTGGCACCGAACGAATATGCTTTACGGTGAACGTTTTTGTCGATAGTTTTACTTTCAAAACACCGTAGGGTTAGGAACGAATGAACGATAATTTCCGCGTGCCTCCAGTCCACGAAGGCAACGGTTTCTCAGCGACGTTAGAACGCGTTGTAGTTTAAAGTTACACATTATTTCTGTTGTCATACGAAACGTGTTATTTATGCATTCTCTGGGATATACGACAATAAACATGCCAATAATGTTGCATAGTAATGTCAGAAACAAGTTTCTCATTACAATCCGAGTGTCTCGTCGAAAACAAATATAAATAACCGTAGAGAAAGATCTCACCTAAGTAGACAAGGACTGTAAGCAGCTGTTGCGAGTTGCTGAAGGACCGGTCTGAACAGGGGGCACTTTGAATGAACGACTCATTTCAACTGATTGAGTGAGTAAGAGAAACGTTTCCATGTAAAAAGCAGGAGGAATAATACCGTCATAATTGCTTCGTCGCTCAGTTGGTGCGAGCTATCCACTGACTTTGTCCGACTGCAAACAAAAATTAACTGAGGAAAACTCAAAACTTTTCCCATAAAGAAGAATCGGAACACTACCACCAAATATCGTTCACTTTTTCTGAGGGTTACATTTGAAAGAACATTTCCATCGGCTTTCTTGCGACCATTGACGTATCCCGCTTATGTGCTTATACAACAAATTTACTGTCCATCTGCTCTT
Source organism: Cheilosia vulpina (assembly GCA_916610125.1). Taxonomy (NCBI): domain Eukaryota; kingdom Metazoa; phylum Arthropoda; class Insecta; order Diptera; family Syrphidae; genus Cheilosia; species Cheilosia vulpina. The sequence goes on from OU744276.1 coordinate 1,779,297, forward strand.
ATGTCTTATGTGTGGACAAAAATGAAAGCTCTTCGCAGACAAAGGCCATTTTCAGAGGTAACTCATCTAAGCGAAAGCAATGCATTGTGTTAATGTTGAACAAAAATAAACAGCTATTCTGTGTATGTTTGTTTTTTTTTTCTCACGAAAACGTAATGTACCATTTTGTTTACGAATCTGTTTCAGTTGGTATCAAGTATAGTAAGTACAACCAGATTTTCATACAGTAGTAGTAGAGATCCACTGGCACCTAGAGAGACGACACCATCAAGTCAGACGGGCAGGCAGGGGGAACGATTCGCCAAGCAGCTCTGGTTTCAGCGTCTCCAGCACTCGCATCGTTTTCTCACTCATGTGACGCCCACCACATCAAGATCGGTCTCATCTGGGGTTCTATTATTTTGTTTTGGTTTTTGTTTTCTGTTTTCAAAAACTCCATCTCACCATTATTGAGGATCTATCATCGGCTTTATCATCTTCGGAGGCGTTTTTCTTAAGCGCACAGAACAACACAAGAGAACACAGATGCACGCCAACAAGATGGTGGTAGTACTGGACTGCTGGTTGCTTTAGCTAGCAGAGCCTAGCGGTAGTGGTAGTAGTTGATGTTGTATGTGGAAGTAGTAGAAGTATGAGAAGACATCAGCATAGTGATGCGACATCATTAAAATAAAAATCCATGAAAATTTATAAACAAATTACAATCTATACAATTTTGTGTATAATTAAGAAAATTAGTTTTGACTAAATTGTGAATCTTAAGATTGTAATATGATTTAAGGAATATTATGGTTGATTCGGAATAAATATTTAGAAAAAGAAGAAACAGACTGTTTGCCTGCGGGGATAGACGCTTTGCACATACCTGTTCCTTTTTCTGGATCTTATCCTCCTTCTCCTGGCGACGCACATCCACGATGTACTCGTTGAAGAGACTCTCCCGCTCGCGTACCTTTTCGATGGCCTTGTAGCGATCGTCGCGTCCAAAGCGCTGGCTAAACTCACTAAATGAAGACCTGAGAAGAACAGACAAACAGTAAGGCGGTGTGATGGGGCGCATTGTGCACAAATGCATACTTTCCGTTAAGATGGGCGTCCTCCATTAGCTTGCGGAACTCGTCTCGCTTCTGACGCATTTTGTTGCGTTTCTCCTTGCGTTCCTCTTCGGCGCGGTCTTTCACGTATTTCTCGAAGACTTGCTTCCGCTCTTTGGAGGTTAGGAGCAGATACCGTGGATCGAATACAATTTTGTGCAGCTCCTTCTCCCAAGTACTAAATGCAGACACCTGGAAATATTTTATTGCAAGAGCGAGAAGAGTTGTAAAATTTGTTAAAAAATACGAATAGAAGAAACGTACATCCTTCTCGCGTAGCATCTCTTTGAACTGCTTAACCCGAGTTTCCAGTGGTACCAAGGCGCGCTCTTTGGCCGCACGCACTTCTGCTTCGATCGCGGCGTCATTGGCGGCTTCATTCGGGGATTTCTTAACAGTCTTCACATCTAGAAACGGATTAAAAGTTAGTTTAAAGTTAAACCGTTTAGGGTCAACTTACCGGTGGCCAATTTGGGCTTTTTCATAGGCACTTCCTCAACACTTGACTCGGACTCGGTGCGGATCTTAATGGATTCTCCGTCCTGATTGCTGATGTCAAGAGGCGGTGTTGGTTTGACTGGAACCTTCACTTCTGGTGGTGTTAGTTCCCTTTTCACGATGCCTTTGAGCTGTTCTGGCGGATTTGATACAGCTTTGTCGACGTCTTCGCGTTGTAGTAGGTCTTCAGGTCGCTCCCATACAGACGTCCGTGTCGACGGGTTATAGAAGAAGACCCGACCATCTCCAGTCCATACCACACACCATGGTGTGCCAGCAATGGGCGTGCTCGAGATGGGTCTGCTCTTGTCCACCGGTTTGTTGGCAGCGGCGGCGGTTTTCTTTTCCTCCTCTTTTTTCTTCTTCTCTAAGTCGGCGGCTATGGCAGCAGCCTTCTCCTTGGACTCCTTCAGTTCTGCCATTTTGATTGTTTGATCAGCAGCAACTGCCTTGGCCGCATTGTTGTACGCAACTGAGGGATCGAATGGAGCTGGCGCCTGGCCACCCATATGCATGTGCGGGTTGGGTAGAATGTGATGGGACTGGTTCATTGGAGGAGGTGCTGTTGTTTGTGGACTGGCACCGGAATGAGCTGCCATTCGCGCCGCTTCCATGTCACGAATGGCTTGCGGTTTCTCCCAAACACTTTCCCCACGACCAGCGTGATAATAATATGGTCGTCCATCTGGGGCGCGATGCTCCGACCACTCAGCGGCTCTTGCGATTACCGCAGGATCGATAACACCGGGCTTAATGATGAGATTCTTGGCAGGTTTCTCTTGCGGTGGAATGTTGTGATGTTGCATGTTCCAAGGCATTCCCCATGGCGGCTGATAGCCGCCGTGTCCATACCCTGGCGGTGGCATCCCAAACGGTGGTTGATTGAAGTTCGGAGGATGCATACCTTGGTAGTATGGAGGCGGTTGTTGATGTTGAGGCGGCGGTTGAGAATGCTGTTGCTGCGGCATCATCTGCGGAGGTGGTTGATGATGATGATGATGGGCTTGTTGAGGAGGATGTTGCTGAGACTGCTGCTGTGGTGGTTGTTGATGCTGTTGCTGTTGTTGCGGTGGTTGTTGCTGTTGCATTGGAGGCGGAATTTGCATTTCCAGTCTTTGGGATTCCGGAAATGGAGTTTCTCCTGACTTATTGGGATCTTCACGTGAAGCCTTGTCCTGACTGCTGTTCTCAGCGTTATTTTGCTGCTGCTGTTGCTGCATTTGCTGATTTTTAGTGTTCATCTCCTCGATCTCCGATTGGGTCATTACCTTTATGTTTGGTCCTTCGGGTTTGGTCCAAGTTGTTTCTCTGGTAATTGCATGATAGTAGTACGGCTTTGCATCCTCTGACTTTGTCTCTACCCACAACTCAATGGGGGGACCATTGAAGGTGTTGTTGTACGAATTATTGGCATCGGTATTTCCCTGATTATTAGCATCATGTGTTGGTCCACCAAATCGACCACCACGCCCGCGAAAAAATGAATTTCCACCACCGCGACCTCTATTTGGTGGAGGTCCACCATTAAAGGGTTTGTTCCAAAACTTTCCAGGCGGCGACTGTCGTCCAGCACTAATAAAGCCATTCATGTTCAATTGTTAAAAAAAAAATATTTTTTTTCAAAACTTACCGTTCATCATTATTTTCGTTTGGCGAGTCTTCATTGCTCTCTGGAGGTTCGTCAGCCTTTTCATCGATTTCATCCCCATCTATTGACTCTTTTCCATCCGAGTGCGGTTTTAGATTGGCTTCATCGCGTTCTTGCAAAAGTGGCTCGTTTCCGTTTTCTACGACATCTTGTTCGACAATTGATGTTTCCATAGTTAGATACTTAATCTTTACTACGCTTATGTAGTTTCAAATTATTTTATATGGATTTTTGGTAACAAGATTTGCGTTGAAAAAAATCCACTTTTATCTCCATGGAAAATTCTGTCAATACGAAAAAAACGAGTCAAATGGCGGCGGTGACAGAATAATTTGTCGTTTGTGAATACATCTTATTAGTGGGTGCGTTCAGGAAATTCTATGACCTCACAAGAATAAATAGGTTGGTTTGATATGAATTCTGAGGGGTTGCAAATTGAAGAGTAAATGAGGAGCCCTACAAAATATTAATATTGATGTGTTATTTGATTGGGCAATCTCAGAGCATTTTTTTGGTTTGCTCTTCGTCACTTTTTATGCTCTATTTAACCAGTGAATGGAAAATGCTTATGTCGTGTTCCATCGGGAAGAAAAAAAATCAATCTTTTTTTTTATTCGGATCAATTTTTGCAGATTTCGATATTTTTTTCAGATTTCCACATACTACCACAAATACAGCACAACTGTTTTACGTCATTTAAAGAAGCTTGTTTTAAAACAAATGTGTGTAAAGTTTCGTGAAAACCAAAATTAAAAAATACCTACATAAACAGCAATGGACATAGTTTTGGAGGAAATATTATCTTCATTGCCTTCCTCATCATCTGGAAACTACGAATCACCAAAACTACTCCATTTGTATCTACAACAGAGGAAACATTTTTCAAGCCAATTTCGATGGTTGAATTTACCAAAAACAAATGCAATTTGAACAGCTGATATTGTTGTCAAATAACGCACTATTCCATTTACAAAAGCAGGTCAATTTCATTGCATGTTCCATGAGTCGCATAAAATCTGAGATCTGGAAAAGATTTTTGGGTCCCAATGGAATACGACATTAGAAAAGTATCGAACTTTACATATTTCAATCTCACGAATATCAACAAAAATAAAGAGCAAGTGGCGTTTTCATGTTCGGTAAGACACCCGAAATTTAAAATCAAAGGATCTGAAGAAGCCCAATCGAATAGGTGCCATATAAGAAATATTGCTGAAAAGGTAGGTACTGTTCTTTTCAACATTTTACAAATAAAAAAGTGTGAAATGTTATTTTTTATTTTATTATTTTAATTATTATGTTCTGCGGAACAACAAAACAAACTGAGCTCAGTGACATTTCTCCATGATAATAAAAATATGACATTTCTCGGCTGTCAAATGTTTTAATCATTAACCATCCTTGCGCAGAGTTCTGCCGTTCTTCTGCAATTACATAAATAAAAATCATGTCCTGGCTGATCAATTCTCTACAAAAAGCAGTAACCATAAAACAACTATGGGCCCCAACAATAGCTATTAACCGACAACTTACTTACGCGGAGAAAATCGCACGTGGACCACTCATTCGCCGTTACGGTTTCAAGGATAAAATTCACCAACGAGGACTCCTGCCACATTGGGATAACAATCAGAAGCTTCCCATGCCCGACTATAAACCGAAAAACGCTTGGTCAGAGAAACGAGCACTATTTGGCCAAAACGACTACATCGACATCCTGGGCAATGATAAGTTACACCCCACGCGAGTACTATATTCCGTGCCCTCTTGGATGCGTGGTGTCTCCGGCAACGAATACCAAGTTCTACTGAGAAAACGCCGAATCATGATGAAGACCAAATATCCAGTCGCCCGACCTACCAAATGGAAGCACCTACAGAAGAGAATCCTTTATTTGTACAAGTTCTTGAATCGCAAGACCAAAACGTAATTTAGTTAACGCTAATAATAATAAAAAAAGGTTACCTTCTGTTTATAATACAATATATTTGTTGTTTTGTTTTCTTTTTGCGTATAATACTAAATACAAACTTGTTTACAAAACACCACAAGAATTTTCGGCTTTGGGCACACGATCGAATGTACATTTGAGCCGGCAAAATGGCACAAGTCGCTTTAGTCCTCCCTTACAACGTCAGACTGTATGATGTAGTGTTAAATTGTTTTCTTCTATCAATAGTCTATAATAATCGAGTTTAGCATTCGGATTGTGAATCTTTATTCTCGTTTAACAAATTCTAGAAAATAATTCTTTGAAGTTTTATTTGCTGTTCTTTTTGTAGTAATAAGAGACGAGTAAATGAATAGAATACATCGTTAATTGTATATATAATATATCTATCTTTAATTTGTGTGGGTGTGTTAATATATTATGTAGCATGGATAATAATAATAATAATAGTACATTCGTTTAAAATTAATCCTTTATTTCAATTATTTTTTTTTTTCTCAAATAATAATAATAATACATTTATATCGATTTGTTTTTCGGAACTAGTTTGAAGTTTAATGCATACACAGAACAAATTGATCATTCGATAACCAACCATCACTCTCATTGTTTCCTGAGGGCACATTTTCCATTTCGAATGAAACAGGGGAGGGGGAGATATATATATATATTTTGTTTTTATACATATATATATATACTTTTTTCGAACACGAAAAAGGAGCCTTTATGGGGACAAATTGGTGTTTTAAATTAGTTTCTCTAGAGATCGTTTTAATTAGCTTTTCTTTTTTTTTTGTTTGTAATTTAATTATTTGTCGTATTTCCTTAAGAATATACAAGATGTGTTGAAATATATATATACTTTCTATATATGTATTCCCCATTTGTTGTTTGTTTAAATTTATATAATGTTTCCTATTACTTTTATAATTTATCTTGTTTTTTTTTACTATAATAATTATGGTTATTATTGGTTAGGCACAAAGTACAATTTTATATTTATTTATTTTTTTGTTTTGTTGTTTCTTCTTCTTGTTGGAAAACTAATTCAATTTTTGTTTCTAGATGTGTTAAGAGATTTAAATCGTCATTTTATACAGTTTGAGCTGTTGTCGTCATAGACTACACAGTTTGCATCGATTAGTCATTCCGTTAGATATAATAATAGTAAGATAATGTGCGAATGAATTCGTTAATAGAAATAAAGTAGACATTAGCTGCTCAGTTGATGTACCTACTTCAAGGAAAATAATGCAAATTATAAACGGAAACTTAAAGTTCTTAACATTTGACGAACATAAGGAGAATGTAACCATCTAGAATGCCACACCAATCCACAAAGTTACGCTACTATTCAAATAGACAAACGCGCTGAAGAGTTGTCAGAAGATAGTAACAAATTATTGAACGGTAATCTAGTATCCGCAAATATTTTTTTTTGTCAAAATAGTAGGAGACTGGACCAATTGTGTGGTTTGTTTGCTTGAACACACACAATAGGAATGCGGGCCGTAAACTCTGTTTTACGATAAGTAAGGTAGCAGAACATATATATATATATCTGTGACAACAAGGAAAAACAGCATAAGTCGACTTATGTCACAATTGAGTTAATGTTACGATCGGATGCAGAGTAGGTACCCTGTCTGCTGTGTTATGGATCAGGAAAAAACGCATAAGTCGTTTTCCCACATTCAAAGTAAAACCTTTAACTTTTTCAACCAGTCGTGCTAGTCTTTCTCGTCCGACAAATATCACATCAACATCGGGTTGATGTTATATTTGAAGAAACTGTGCTTTGTCTTGTGCCGATCTAGGAAATCTTATTGTAAATGAAAAATTCAAACCGACTTTTGCGATGTTTACAGAAAATTGTAAAGTGACGTTCTTTTTCTCGGGAAGTTTGCATTATCTTCTTATTTCCCTTTCAGGGTACTCACTCCGTAACTTTTCAGACGATTATCGTCGAAACGATAGACCTCACAAACTACTAACTAAATGCTAAAATTACAAATTTGAGAGCTTAATGCAGTCCATTTTCCACAAATATAATGAAAGCTGACGTTTTTCAAAAAAATTCGAGCAGAATACAACTTATTTTGATAATCAAAATTTTCAAAACGATATAAGGCGTGCTTTTTTGACACTTCGAGACTCGCAGTAGTTATCGCAATTTGTGTGCTGAAAATCATACTTTACTTTTTGCTAAGAACGAAGCTAAAAAAACACGCCTATTGTCAACACGATCGTTGATATACGGAATCTTCCCCCAGGTGAGTTTTTGCCGTGTCGCCGTCAGATTTTTTAAGTGTCATTCATTATCAATTTCACAAAAACTTTTATACGTAACCAAAATTTTGAAGGCATCACTCAGTTTTTATCGATGAACTTAATGCAATATGCTACAGCTCTGAAAGAAAGCGTTACACTACAAATTGTTTACGTAGTTTGCAAATCAAAGCCAAAATAATGCAATTGCTGATCAACTTGTCAAAGATTGCATCGATGGGCGAACTGGTTCAGTCAAAACATTAAAAACGAAAAGAAAACATTAAACAAAACCAAAGCAGGTACCTAAACGAACAAAAAAGAAACTATTTATAACAACCAAAAAAAAAACGAAATGAAAGCTACAGATATTGTGAATATATTTTGTGTTCTTTTTTTAAAAATAATATAAAAATATACCCTTCTTAGAGGTTAGATTTACAATTAGAATGCGCTACATCAAATGAAATGTTGCCTTTTGTTTCAAATCGAATAATATGTTTAAAATAATATATAATCAAGCTTTGCGTTTAACAAACAAACAAAGAGAAAAAAGTTAGATCTTCCGTTCGATTTAAGCCAGAAAGAAAGAAGAGAAAAACGCGCTCCGGCGGCGCTCGAAAACTTTTCGCCTCGTTTTCTCTTAAATTCAATATAAATGTATATCTCTATAGCCTAAATTAAATATCTTTTAAATGTATATGTAATATATAAATATATTAGTCTCAAAATTGTCAAAAATAAAATGGGATATACAGAAAAAGGGTTAGGGTAGGTTAGGTAAGGGTGAGGAAAACAAACAAAAAATAAAACCATTTGTAACAGAGTTTTAAAAGCATTTCAAATGCGTTCTTTGGATAAAAACGTTATTTCTCCAAAGAAAATAGAGAGAGAGATGGAGATAGAGAGGGGGAAAAGGAGAACAAGGAGAAATAAATATATAATACGCAAAATTATCAATGATAATCCCTTCAATGAAGTTGAACTTATAAAAAGGAACGTAAAGCAAATGATTTAGAAAATCCATGTGTGTGGGTATTTTATAAACTAAGCATATATTTGCGGCGTTGTGTCGTTTCTGTTCCAGGTTTTGTTTTGTCCGAAGAATAATACGCGTTTAAACTAAGTAAAATTAATAAAAATCAATAAACTTTACGTAATGCTATTGATGTTGTTGCTGCTGTTGATGTTGCTGTTGTTGTTCTTGTTGTAGTTGCTCGACGAGGAGCGCAATGTCTAGTTTCCTTTGGCTGCTTCTTTCGCGGCCATAATTAAAGGCGTCAAACTTGCTAGCGGACGTGCCAATTTCAGGAATGGATGCTGCAGGGATAGTCAGAACACAAAGCAGTTGTTGAGAGATCATTGATTGGGCCAAGGGTTGGTTGACTCACCTTTAATAGTTCCAATGCACTGGCACGTCTATCGACCTCAACCTCCAAGCACTGATCGAGAAAGTCTTGAAAGACTGGTGATAGTTTATCCTTTTCCTTGATTTCCGGTTTACCATTCGTGGCTATAAGGTACAATGCTTTGAGTGGATTCTCATTTAAATAAGGCGGTTCACCCTCGACCATTTCGATTGCCATAATACCAAGGGACCACAAATCGACCTGAAAGAAAGTTATAATCGCAAAGGGTGAATGTCAGTTGTTATTAGGCGCCTGGGGAAGTCAAATCACCCCTATGGTTGATGGTATAATCTAAGGATATACCTAGCAACGATAATTCTCACGTCGGTACTATCTCACAACTTCACACAATGGAGCTCCTCAATTTCGAAAAAAATCAAGACTTTGGAGGACTTTTTGTGAGAATCACTAGCACTGTTTTGCGGATCGAATCTGCACCGCTCAGAATGCAGTTTCAACGAAATACAATGCTGCTCATGTGCGTTGTTACGTTTTTATCAGTACAAAATGTGAAAGCATAAATGTGTACATCAATCAATTAACTTACTTTTGGTCCATATTGCTTTCTCGTTACAACTTCTGGTGCCATCCAGTATGGTGTGCCCACCATGGTTGTGCGTTTCGATTGTTCGGGAGAAATTTGTGCACAGAAACCGAAATCGGTCAGCTTGACACTGCCGTCGAGGCCCAGCAGTATATTATCACTCTTAATATCCCTATGTATCACCTGGTTGCTGTGCAAGAACTCTAGAGCCTGCAGTACCTCGCGACAAACAGCTGCAATCTGGCCTTCGTCCATGCACGTCTCAGTGACGACGTCGGTCAGCGAGCCGCCCGGTAGGTACTCCATCACCACCCACAGCTCCTCCGACACAAGGTAACTGTCGAGATAGTTGACAACGTTCGGATGCTTGTTCTCTCGCATTACTAGAATCTCATTGATGATCAATTCTTTCTTTGGTTGTTGGCTTAAGTTCATTTGCTTGATGGCCACCTCCATGCCGGTTGAGGACTCAATGGCCGTGTACACGGTGCCCGAGGCACCTTGTCCGATTTTCTCCATTTTGGTATATTTGCGATTGGGATCGCCCACGCTGACAATCGTGCGCAACTTTTCGAGAATCTCCTCGTCGGACATCTTCTTTTTCTTGGCTGTCGTGGAACGCTGCTGATGCTGTGGCGTGGTCGCATTCGCATTCGTGGTAGTAACTGCTTGGGATGCGGGTTGGTTTGTATTGTTGATCGTGGCCGCTTCAGTTGTTGGCGAGAACGCATCTGATGTGGGCGTTGCCGGTGTCACAGTGGTTGTTGTTATAGTCGTCGTCGCAGCAGGCAACGTCAATCCGGATGCAGTAGTTACCATTGAAATAGGGGAATCGATCACAGATAGAGATGCGAATGACGCCGGAATAATCGATTCGTTGATCGACGGGAACGAGGAAAATGAGGAAGTAGAAGAATCATGATTAGTCGTTGTTGAATTATCAATAAATTGCATTGTTATTGTTGATGCGCTACTATTGACAACATTATTAGTAGTAGATGGATCTGAAGAAGCATTGTTAGTAGTAGGAGAAGCTATTATGGTAGTGGTAGTACTAGTAGTAGTGGTAGAATCATAAAGGTTATTACTTGCGTTATTCTTATTCTTGTCAAGAGTGCCGCCTGTTGGACTCTTGATTGTGGCCGCGTTTAGCTGCTGCTGCTGTTGGGTCATTTGCGTTGCCGTCGTCACGGTCGTTGCGTTCGTCGATGGCTGATGATGGTGTATGGGTACCACCGGTAACGGCTGCTGATGTTGCTGTTGGACTGCACTGGTTAGAGTTGGTATCGATTGTGGCTGGGCGCTCATATTATGGTGTGTAGGTGTTGTTGGAAGCACTCCATCTTCGATAGGCCTCGTGTAAATGGATTTTGTTCGTTCGGGCCGGCTAGCGATCGGCGGCGGCGGTGCTGGCAATACAATATCATCCTCATTGGTCGAACTATGGGATGATGTTGCGAATGCATTGTACGAATGTGATTGACTTAGAGGGACTGAATGAGTGCCTCCGCTAATGCCGCCTAGATTGAGGTTCGCCACCCCTATCAGGACGCCGCTGTTCGAACCATGAATCTCCGAGTCAGTTGGTGTACTGCTTGGACTGCTACTGCTAACACGACTCAATGAGGATCCTGCAAGTGCAACAAGTATTAAGTAATTTATAGGAAATCATTCAAACTGTGCGGGTTGTTTTCTTGTTTATCGTTTCCGAATACAGGGCATAAACACGCCGATGAAGTGAGAGACAGAGAGATTTTAAAATGATACCGAGCAAGTAATGGCACAAATGGCACATCCTGAGCCCAAATGTAGGGTATCTCCAATGAGATGGGAATTTGGAATTTTTAGAATGAGCTCAGAACGATGGCAGTGGATTCCATCAACGAGCCGAGGACTGAAGGCGAATCCAACGTCCGTGAACGAGCTAAACTGTCACGAAATTATGTCCATTTTACATGTGAAACAAAAACAAATTCCGTCACGTATAATGCTCGTTCACGGACGACGCTATTCGACCCCTGGATCAATTAATACATCGAACGCAACTGATGATTATGGTTTGTTGATTCTCAAGTCTCAGGATTGAAAAATGGGAAATAGCACAATCGACGGCAAAATAGAGAAAGCAGTCAACTCGTCCTAGTTATCTAGCGAGGATTGTGCAATTGTAGTCATGCTCCGTCGGATAGAGTCCAACGGCTTGTGCAGAAGCTGCGGAGATGAGGACGATGAAGCGTCAATCAAACGGCTGCTTTGCCCCTGCCGTTCTCTGCAGTTAAGTCTGCCCAACCTATGATTCAGTTTCTTTGCAAGCACTAAGGAGTAAGCAGATTACTGATCTGCTATACGCTGTGCAACCAAAATCTTCGGTAGTCCGAGGTCTTAGTAAACTATGTTTTAAATTATGCCAAACAAAACAGTCAACCACTAGAATCCTCAATAAATTTCGAAACAATTTCGAGCAGTTTAACATATTTTGAAATCAAATATTTACCTGAATGTGTTGTTGTTGCATTGGTCATGTATTTGGAGCTTGGCCGTTGTTTACTTGTATTGTCGAACCACTTCAAAACATCTAAAACTGCTTGGGGATTTTTCTTCTGCTCCTGCTTACTGATGTTCGAGTTCATCAGCAAACGAGCCCATGCTTCCGGCATCCCCTAAAAATGTTTAAGAAAAAAATAAACCACAAAAGAAATTCTCATTTAGAACAGCATATTGTACATTGACATTGCAATTAGCGCAATCTATTGTTTATGTTGTTATGCATTTTCAAATTAAACAAAAATCATATATAAAACTCTTCTTCTGCTATAAGCTTTTTTGTTTTTGTTTTTTTTTTCGTTTTGCCACTTTGCGCCTTCAATTTCGGTGTAGTCTTCCAAAGAATTTTTCTGATACACAAAAAGCTACTCTCTACTTGTTTAAAAAAAAAACGAAGCATAAATGCGTGTGTGTATCTCTAGTTTTAGCAAACTATATTGCATGTCTCACAAATGAAACCAAACGAAACAAATCATACAAACAAAACGAGAAAACCGAAACTCATAAGCAGTACTTACTCTCATAGGCAGCTTGAAACAAAAGAAAAGAAAAAATATACATGACAACACCCGGCTCGTTTAAGAAAACAATAAAAAAAAATTAAAGTAACATAACAAAAGAAGACACAAAAATTAAACAACAAAAACCAAAATAAACAGAATTTTAACAAGAGTAAGTCAGTCAGTTAATTTGAATCAAGAAGTAGATAGTATTTAAGTAAGCAACGCATAGAAGAGACGGTGAGAGTGAAGAAGATTTTTGTTTTTAAATAACAACTAATAGCTACTTGTGAAAAATTGTTGTTTTTCTTTTTTTAACTAATGGACAAACATTCACAAGCAAGTTCAATATTGTTTGTTCTGTATAAGTGTGTTTGAACGTTCCTCCATTACGTTTGTGCCTTGGAGCAGAAGAGAGCAAGCCAACAAAAACAATGTTGGTTGGACCTAGGCGAATAATAAAGAGATTACTATTCCTCAACTAACTGTTCTCAGTTACACCCTTCAATTTACTTCCTACATAGGCACTACCCTGTTGACCCTATAGGTTAGAAACGAAGACTCTGTGGACCGGGGCTTTAATGCCCATTTCCCTCTCACAGCTCGAACGGTTAATATGACATTTCTTTATAACCAAAAAAGAATGGGGACGTTCAAGTACCTAGTTCAGTAAGTCTGACAGCTCTCTCATTAAGTGTATTTCGGTTTTGATTGGTCGAAATCGGTCATGTGAGCAGCTGTTTCAATTGACGTTTATGGAGGGGTAGCCGACGAATCTAGTCAAGTAATTCGTGACTAAGTACTAAGTTGACAGTTCTCATAGGTGGATGACGTAGAAAAAGTGACGTTCCCGACCAATCTAGTTTTTGCGTTCAGGTTACATCTCATCCAGACCAATCTAGTCGACTTAAGATGACAAGATTCTTGAATGCGGCCAATGCAACGAACCACAAAACAAGAGCACAAAATAATGATGGACTGTTGACGACATTGCAAAACAGAAAGAGGACAACGAGCTTCATATCAATTAGCCGAGTATCTCCGGCAGCAGCAAAGCAGACATAACTGCCATCCAGGAAGTACGACGCCGGACAAAAACCGGTTGCGAATCTGTGACATATTGCTAATGAGAAGGGAAAGCGCTAACTTGGATGCGGTTTTCTCACACGCAGTAGACTTTGGCAAGAAGTTTTGAAAGGAGCAATGATTGGTATAGATGCCAAGAGGCCACTAGAGCCGCCGAAACTGTGTGCTTTATTACACCCTACCAGGACGACAAACAACTCGGTTACATGAAGAATGTCGGCAGCTAGTTTCTATGTGAATATTGATAGCGGTTGAGGGGAAATCCCAATCTAGCTGCCAACATCCATACTTTTACATCATACATCACGCGTAGTAGAAGTAGATCACTGCGTTGCCGTTGGGGTGATGTAGCAGAAGAACTCATTGTTGACGAACCGTGGACGTGATGGTCGACTATACACGCCAAAATTCCACGAAGTGTACACCCTTTCTGTTCCAAGGCACAAGTATAATATATTTCCGAAGTGAGTGAGCATTGTTTTGTTGAACAACAAATAACAAAAAAAAAAAAAAAATAAACGGAAGGTAACAAATAAACAAGTATAGTTTAAAAAAAGCCAGAGAACTTTAGAGCAAAAAACGCTACAAAAACGAAACAAGTATCTTCTGTTGTATCGATATTATGGTGAAATTTACAAGTAATACCGTTTGAGGCTTAAAATTTGTACAACATACACCGATGATGGGTGGGGTGGGACGGCAACAAGTCTTCACTTACCGTAAATTCTCCGGTAACAGCATCGAATCCTACATGTACGGTGTGCTCAAAATTTGTCGGATATGATATATTCGGCTTTGAGTCTGTGTGTGATGGCTTGGATCCTTTGATTTTGTTCTTGAGGGTCTTCTTCTTGCGATCCGGGTCATCGGGTTCTGCAAAATTAAAATGAACTAAATGCACGTGAAGACCGTGGGTTAACAATAAGATAAAGGCAAATCGTAATGTTGTTCACACAATATTTTGGACGACTTTCAACAATAATGACAATAACGTTAGTATACACTTCTACGCCTAGGAGATTGTAAGCAACTGTTTACAGGCACATACGACTGGTTTTTTTTTTTTTTTTTAATTTGCCTTTACATTATAAAAAAACACACTCGATGAAAGAAGAGCATTTACCTTTTGGCAAGGGACGCATGTCAACTGGTGGTCCATCACCTCCACTACGGTCACCGCGGTTGCTGGTCAATCGAACTGGAGGTGCAGGAGGTTTGTCTTCTTCGCTGGACATTTTTGTTGGTGTGGGTGTTTGGACTTTATAGCTTTGCTGACAATTTAAGGTGAATGTGAGCGCTGCTTTATGTGTAACTTATAACCTGTGCTTCACTTTTCCGTAGGTTTGAAATCCTGCAATGAAAAAGGGTGAAAGTTAATACTTTAAGTTCTCCTTTTTATACATCGGAAACTGCAACAAAAATTGAGAGATTATGGGACACGTGTGCATAAACGGGGTTTAGTTGTGAATGCGGAATAATTTTAGGGTAAAAATGAAAACACGGTGTCGACGAATCGTAAGGATGAACATCATATGAGACAGTTACAACTTTAAAGTAGTTAGTGACAGTGTTTTTTAATTATTCATGGACCTAACAAGGCAATTGAGTAATATTGCTTTGTTTAGAAAATCTAAGGAGCTAGAGCTCGTTCTATGTCGCAGAAGCATGGGCGTTAGGGAAAATATAATTTAACTGCAACTTTTTTAGCTTTCGACGCTGAAAAGAATTTGTTTTAAAGCCTTATAGGATAACGGCTCATTTAATTACATAGTAGGTACGAACGAGTGTTTGGCAACGTTTACTGAGGGATATATGTAGTTCTTTCTGGAGTAAGGCCCATCAACATAAACATCATTCCTTTTACGCTGCACACTTTAGAGGTAACCGCTTGATTAACCAGAGTGTATTTTCCGACGATTTCTGCACGAGACAAGAAAGACAATTCACACAAGTAGATATACACAGTAGCACAGTGGGAGACGTGTGAAAGTCTTCACTGGAGTGTGAAAGACTGAATGCAAACCGTTCCAATCTATATTTCGCTTGTTAAATAACATTGATAGTAAATAACTAATCCGAATATTTATACAAAAATGATATGGCTCCTTTCCAATGAGCACCAGACTGATAACAAACAAATCGTAAAATAACCTTAAAATCCACTCCCAGCGCGATCCACACCCCATTCCGCCGACACCAGTGGGATTTGTTCTAGATTGTACGCTACCTCATCACTTGCACGGCTACGGGCACTGTAATGATCCACACATAATCATGTTTACAAATAATTTTAATCGAAAAGAACAATTTTTTTCTGCAAACTAGGTTGGTCACCGTTGTCAATATGATTACGAATGTCTTTCGATTGGAATCATTTCTCACTTCCTCGTACTACCACACTCTTTTTTTTTTCCTTTTATCTTTTAACTATGAATCATTTTCGTGCCCAAGTGAGGAACGAGGAACAGCAAAGAAAAAAAAAAAAAAAAGTGTCGGAGGGAAAAAAAGTTTTATTTTTGTATATTCCTACGGCCGGAAATGGAAATATCACACACTGGAAACACCTTTAAAGGCGAAAATACGGCTGTTTTCCCACTCAAACCCACACAAGTTGTGTGTCATTTGTATAAAAAAATGTTTTTCCACTGCAATAAGCTGTATTCAGATGCTAACAGCGCCCACAAAGAGCAAAATTAACCATTTAAATTTGGAACTTATTGACGGGCCAGTGGCGCTGCAGGAAAAATCAATTTATCTATTAGTAACACTTTTCCACTTTTCCCATTGCAGCGCGTTGCACCACCACCAAAGGCCAAGGATTTTCCTTTTCCAGATTGGCGTCTGCTCTTATTTTTTTCTTATAAGCAAATGTTGAATGTAATTAATAAATTTGATACTGTCTAATGACGGCCAGATAAAAAAGAACTAAAAATAAATAGAAATGAAAAAAAGAAGGAAAACCTTACAAAGTCGCAACAAGACTCCGAGTCTCTCTCATCAAAAGTATCGCCGCAGCATTTTTTTTTTCGTTTCTTTTCTTGTTGGGACTTGGGACGTCGTTGAAGGCTACGCGAGAAAACACCGGCGATAACGTGCTTAGGCAGACGCCGACCGTTGGCACGTTGAGTAAATAAAGAGAATAACTTTTTTCAAATATTTTATCATATAAGTAGCAAATAATTTATGACGACAACGTTAAATAAAAATTATCGGAAAATAGCCACAGGAAATTTTGCCATTTGGTCTGCCTACTGCTTTTGCTGCTGTTTCAGTTGGATCTGGTAGTTTCTTGGGCAATTGCTATTGGTGTGATCTCATTCGCACCGATGAAATTTTTTGGTTGATGTTTGATTGGTGCGAAAGAGGCGGACAGAGTTATTGAAAGTAGAGATGCATTGGTGGAGACTGAAGTATATATATTTTTTGGTTTTCAATGGTGGCTGCATTTTGTGAGAAGTGTCATTCAGGTTATTTGCAATTGTAAGGGTGCGTTATGGGATGGTTGGGATTTATTTTGCAGGTGTAGGTAGTTTTCTTCAAATAATCGAACGTGTAAAAAGAAAATTGTTTCCTAAATATTTTGGCTTTTCAGGTTGTTTATAGCAAATTTAGCTATGATTAATTTAGAACAATAGCGTGGTTATGACGAAGATGGTTTACGAAATTCATAATTTAATAAAGGAATTTCAACACTCTGATTGATACGTACCTTCTTTGTAAATCCCCGCTTAAATTCGTTTAACGAAATTGGATGGCTGATATGAATATCTCATGATATTAGTTCAATTGTAAAATCCTGCACGTTTAAAACATAAAAAACACAGTTCGCGGAACAGGTGAGTTTCTTGCAATTCATTTGTGTGTGATAGGTATTGCTGAACGATTGGATTCGTTTGTGTATGCTTGTTATTTGCTGAATGATTGGATTCGCATTGGCCGAGCCGAGTATTACAATTTAAATTTGAAAGCTATGAAAAAGTTCGGATTTTTTGTCACAATTGATTTAATTTAAGTTCCACAAAATGTTTCGTTTTGGTAAGGGACTATTCACTTGAGAGCGAATTGCGAACTGCGAACAAGCGAATATTCGTAGTTTCTGACATTTCATTCACATGAAAACTTTTTAGGTCGCAGATACCCGCGTATCGGTATCAATTTTAAAGGTTAAGTTCGAACTAATTTTTTATTCGTGGGGTAATCGCTTTAATTGAAAATTTCGCTATTTAACAACATAGAGACTTCGTTTTTTTTCATATTATAATTTTATATTAATTAAATTTAATGATTTAACAGACATTTTTAATTCATCAACGTTAAATTGATTCATCAACAGTTAAATTGATTTTTCGCAATTCGCTCGCATGTGAATAGTCCTTAAGAGTCAATGAACTAAAATTTGTTGGTTGAAATTTGTTGTTACTAATTAATAGTGCTTTTTGTGGATTTCCCCAAATTTGTACAACTTCATGCGTAGTCTTTGTTGCTGATTGCTTATTCTCTTAAGTTAATTACTTTCATAACTTCGATTCGGTTTGTAGGGGCAGCGGCAAATGAGCACACAAATTCAGTTTCGAATGTATTATAAATTTAAGAGCCTATTTCGACTGTCATTGTATGATTATATGATGCCCTGATGATATTTTAACCTCAAGATCGTTGTTGGGCGCCGATTTCGTTCCTACGGTGATTTGTAAATGCATGCTTCGCAAGCATGGTTGGATTTTCTTTGAAAAAACTGAGAGACAGGCAAAGCGCAGGCAATACTTTCGCATGCATTTGTCAAACATTTCACATTGAACGAAATCTTCTTTAGGGGAACCCGAAATGTAAATCGCCAGATTTGCTGAGCTGTATTAATTGAATTCCAACTACCTACAAGGTTCCGCCCTTCTACATTCCATTTATCAATGAAGCTACAAATAGTGCTCATTAATACTATCTCAATTGATTTACCTGCGATCAGTAAAACTAGATTACTGACATTTCCGGCAGCTATATCGGTAGCAACAAATCAATTTCATCCGAACACTCCCCACAGATGATCTTCGTCGTGTAATCTGCCCGATTGAACATTTAACCTCTTGGGGCGATGAATTCATTTAGAACTGACCTCCTTTTCCCTTTTAACTCAAACTCAAATCCATAAATAAGCCATATTAACATTAAATTTCGCCAATAATCAGACTCAGAGTGCATAAATCCAAGACCAGAATGGCTTGGACTAGACGTCTCATGTCAAATAAATAATAAAAAAAAAACAAGACAAAAATCAAAAGCCATTAATAAATACCTCACCTACAGCGTTGTACACAAAAGAATACATACATATGTATTTACAACTTCAAATAACAACAGCACAAAACATACAATAAGCAAACATAAAAAGGTGACCGAAGACCAGGAGGAGGAACAGCGTGCGGGGCGACTCAAAAAGCCTCAACTGGAAAAGTGAGTTTCTCTGGTATAGGTGCTCCGCTGCCACAACCACACTATTGCTATTGTACACAACCTTGTTCGTTGACCTAGTTTCAGAGCACCTTTGTATTGGTTGAGCTTATGCCGGTTTCACTTCGTCTGTATTGGCCGAAGTCGTCGCAAAGCCCGCATACAGTTAGACGCCACCATCATCCGTATTCTATAGCATAACAAAATGTCGCTTACTCTTTTCGGTGGATAAAACAGAAATCGAGTTCGAACCCAAATCAAACGTGTTTCTTCCCATCCATAGGTGTACCGTCGGTGCACTGGTATGCGCGATATTTTTCCTCTAGCGCTAGCCGTGGCAGCGGCAAAAAGGGCCATGACAGTGACTCTTCGAAGACGAAGTTCGAGTACGTTCGAGTAAGCGAGTGCGAACATCGATATGAGCAGCACTTAGGAGTGAGACAGCTGCATCGTGACCGTTGGAAAACCTTGTTTCGTGATCATTAACAAGGTCAGAATGTTGAACCGAATATTGGCAGTAGGTTTCGAATTTCGAAAAGTAATTTCCACATTCAGTTGCATTTCGAAGACCAAATTCATATTCGATCCGTGTACCGTGTGACAGTCAATTCGAATTATGCAGACCGCTTTTTCACCAATCCAGCTATTCAGCAAATATTTGTTAAGTGCAACTATAATTGCGCAAAAATATTTGCCAAACCGCACTAGCAGAATGGCTGGCTGGGTATATATTGACTGAGTTATTGATCGGTGATGAACGAAGAAGAAAACTTAACAACAGTATGTTATGCAGTCTTGAAAATGTGTGTATGGATACTCTAGCGAGCGCGCGCGCGGCTGACTTTGAGTCGAGAGTCCAGTAAAAGACACAATGACCTTGGGTGAAAGTAGCTCTCCATTTGTTGTTTTTGCTTTCTTTTGGTTCATATATATGTATATATATTTATTTGCTGATAGGTGATTTTTTAGTGTTGCCTCCTTCTTCGTCGTCTACATGGTCGAACATCAGCAGCCTATGGCTGCATGAAAGAAATGAACAGACGGAGGGGGTTGACTTGACTATATGTAGGTAATTTTTTTTTATTGAAATAGGAAAAAGCTGCCAACTACTGTCGACTTTGCCAATTATGGGCTTGACTCAGCAGTAGATTTGTTAATTGCCACTGATGTATTCGCATTGTATGTGCAAGATAAAGAGCTACAGAAATGAGTGTTCCGAAAAATAAAAAAAGACCCATCGATAACAAAAATGAAGGCAAAGTTGACAAATGGGGAGCTAATTGAGTGCAATAGAAGTTGGTTGGTTGTTAGTTTGACGAAGCTTTGTCTTATGACAAGTATATCAATATAATATTTCCTAATTGTTCAGAAAATGAATCTTTTGGGAAAATGAATGACAGCATGATTCGGCAGAATCCTCTTTCCTCTTCAGAGGAAATCTTGGGTATTAGGTCAGTTCCCGCATTTATGGTGACAATATTGGCTAAATGAATCTCACCTAAATACCAAAACTTACAGGCACGTTTTATAACGAATGTAAACCGAGGGCAAATTCATTTCTGTTGAATCTGAATTTGATCATGCACCTGATTAAAAAATAAATAAAAATAATTATACATAGATTGTTAAAAAGAAACGTAATACGTACAATACAGGTTCTTTGGTCAAAGAAACGACGGTTAAAATGGAAGAGTTTAGTGCTAAAAGAGTGTTTAAACCTAAAAGCCTGAGGAAGTGCAACATACGGTTCGTCTTCGTGTACCCTAGGCCTGACTCCTCACAACCATTCGTTTGTGTGAATTTTTATTTTTTGGTACAAATGGAACGGCTAATTGAGAAGCTCCTTCATGACAGTTATACTCTCACATGTGTTTCAAACGTTTCCGAGAGGTGGAGCATTAAAAAAAAATTTTTGATGTGATATTTTTTTTTTTCGTGGAACGAACCTGAGACCCCTCATTTCATTCAGTGTCCCAGCATACTAACCACACAGTGCTAACATTAAGCCAATTATTTTAAGCACCTTTGAAAAGCCCCAGTGGTATCCATTCTGTTTAAAATAAATACCTAAATAGTCACAGATTTGCCAGTTCAATGTCAGTTATAAAACAAATTAGCCAAAATAGTGTGTTTTTCGATTGGGCGCTTTCAGAGCACTTTTTTTGCTCTCAGAGCAATTTTTCAGAATTCAGAGCACTTTTGCGAATCTGGATTTTTTCTCAGATTTGCCTTAGATTTACCAATTCAAGTAGGTTTGAGTTTGACAACTAGTGCAGTTTGTTTTTTTTTCCTTAAATTTTTCATCTGCAAAGAAACGCATTGCATCGGGTGGATCTATTTTTCTTAATTATTTATGTACAAATATTTAGAAATCAATCTGGGCGCAAATTTAGAATGTTTTAATATAAATTTTAACCAGTGAATGCAAAACGCTTTGAAAAGTGTCGAAGGCTACACATATTCGAACCGCACTAATATCAACACAAAAAAGAGCAACGTTTTTATGTTCGATTAGACACACGAAATCTGAGAGCGAATCTGAAGAAGCCCAATCGAAAACCACATAAATAACGCCGCTAGTCTTAATGGAACGCCGGCATTGTTACGATGAATAATTTCCTTGCACTCGCCCTTAACTTTGATTAGTCCCATGCAATCTTTTCTTATGGTTCCCCTTAAAATATCTGAAAAATGTTCAAGTGAAAAGGTTCTTTATTGTTATGATTCGCTTATCACCAAATCTTTGTGTTTTATTCGCCGTTGACATCGATTGGTTTACTGTTGGTGTTTTACTCGAAATTGCATAAGCCAATAAACAGATTTAAAAACCGACTAGATTCTTCTGGACTAGATGTACCTTGAACGCAAAACCTAGATTAATCGGTAACGTCACTTTTACTACCTCAGCCACATAAAAATACTAAACTTGGACTGCTGGTGAAATGTCAAAATGATTGTACTTCTTCGAGAAAATATGTTCCGCGGGAGGTAAATCTTCGGTGCAATTGAAATTAGTGCCGTAGTCAATCGATGTATTTATTTTTAACTTCATCCCACTGAATTTCCTCCTTATAGCCATTTTATCAATCATGAAAAATGCGACTAGTTTTTTATATCTTCCTTCTAATGATGTATAGCTAGTTTTAAGATCGAATACATCCAATGACATTTTAGTGAATCCAGCCGTCACTTCAGTTTTGGAGTACCATGATCTAAGGGTTTTTGTATTTGAATATAAAAGTGTGAACAATTAGCTATACAAGGATAATAAATAAATAAATAAATAAATATTTAGCGCAACAGATTAATGTTGCTAAATAGCCTATGCTTAGATCATTACTTCCATTCGTGTTATGTGATTTTATTTTGTGACAAGTGGAAGTAAATGCGTGTGAGCTCCAAAAAGTACATACGTTGCTTATTGCCGGCCACCAATTCTCTTGCTTTTATGGGCATACCAATCGCTGTTCATACGTAGTAAAATATGCAATACGGAACTAAGTAGATACTAAGCCTAAGTAGAAAACACAAATCCTCTAAAACACTAAGAAATCCATACATCGCATACAAATTTGTAATGAAAGTGAACTCGGTCGCTTGAAGTTTGCTTTGTAAAACAGTAGCGCGTCAGTATTTTTGGAACATGCGTGAAGTTGGCTACTAGCAGTCCATATATAATAAGTCAATGCTCAGCCATATATACAAAGTGTCAGCTAAGTACTCACTGCTCAGTCACGAAATTCTTTTCTAGATTCGTCGGCTACCCTTCCATAGACGTCAACTGAAAAACCTGCCCATGTAATAGATCCAGTCCAATCAAAACTGACACACATTAAGTCAGCCAGCTGTCAGACTTACTAAACTATATAATTGAACGTTCCCAATCCCAATATCTTTTGCCAAGAGAAAGCATATCGCTC
Source organism: Cheilosia vulpina (assembly GCA_916610125.1). Lineage (NCBI taxonomy): Eukaryota > Metazoa > Arthropoda > Insecta > Diptera > Syrphidae > Cheilosia > Cheilosia vulpina. Next base: position 1,802,204 of record OU744276.1, read on the forward strand.
AAATTGCGGCTGAACACGGCCACTCACCTTTAACTGATTGCAAATTAATTTGTACCTATCAATTCATGACCAGAGTACCGGTAGTAAAGGATCATTCATTTTTCGGTTTCGAAAGTAGAAACACACACAGCGATATATTTTTGATGAACATTATATTTCATTATACTGTTTGGACTTTGTCATTAAGTGTGAAATACAATATCATTCAAATAGGGAAGATTCGCAGCATGCGATTCTTTTAAGGTAATTTTTAATCACGTCCATAACTTGAGTAATGTTGGTTTTTAATGCGTCTAGAGTTTGGAGATTATTCGCGTAAACACAGTCTTTGCGTAGACCCAAAGAAAGAAATCTAACGGTGTCAAATCGCATGATCTCGGTGGCCAATTGACATCGCCAAAATGTGAAATTACGCGACCAGAAAACTTCTCAGCAATAAAGCCATAATTGGTCGTGTTGTGTGGCTAGTTGCCCCGTCTTGTAGTATGTTTTAATAATTTTAACGCGTTGTTCGATTGTTAAGCGATCCATTAGTAAATGGCAAACATTTAACTAATATTATGACACTTCAAATGACAGCTTAGTTTGACAGATGTCCAATGCCAGCGCTACCAACTTGAAACCACGAAATGAATGACCCTGTAGTTATGTTAAATGTAAAACAAAAGAGTCTGCCAGCGAACTGCACATTAAATCAGTGTCAAAAGTCAAAGTCGTTCTTAATCAATAGCTGTCAATATTTTTTAAGATTAAGAAGATGCAAAATTGGTTGATACACCAACCAATTATCTAGTTGGACGACGACACCATAACTCGACTCTGGTAAACAAAACGCAAAAATGCCAAAGAACCTTTAATTTGAGAGCAGCAGAGTCTTGAGTTACATTACGTTGTCCACGCCTTAAGTGTCTTGTTGCTGTTGGTTAGCTGCGCCAGTAAATACCAGTCCCTTTCTGATTGCGTCCACAAATTGAGGTTGTGATTGCCCATTAAGCTCCACCATTCCGTTCCGTGGCTAACGCTAGTTAATAAGTATTGCGCCTGAAAGCAATTCCTGTGCTCATGAATAATTCGAATGCGCGTTGCGCGCTCTTTTGCATGAATCTAAAAGTGAAATTAAAATTCTTCCGTGTTCGTACAGTTCGAACCGTAAGGTCTTGCCTTTATTAGTTTTTTCACCCAAATCATGTCTATCGAACGAAAATCAGTAAACGGCGCGCACAATACCCCTGGCCCAAGCCAATTGGCCATTGCGCAGCACTATTTCGAGTGCACTTTCAGTCTTAAGCGCTCTGAAGATATGCGTGTTCTAAATTTGTGTTTACGAACGTGCTTCACATACCAAAAGGTCTTAGAATGCATAGTACTTTCAGTCCATCTATGCGGCTTGGCGGTGTGGTGCGGTCCGCGCGTCAGTTCCGGTATTCCGCATGAGTAATAAGAGTACCTCTCCTTCTCTCCATCATCATCAGCCAGAAACGCAACCATATCGATTTGTCCAACAAAATAATCAGCCGAGCGGGTATTCTCGCAGCATTGTCAGTTGTCACTGTCATTGCCGCATTAAAAAAGCCCATTACCTCGCTAACTACACAAGCATGCTATCAGCGTTTTGTTCGACATCTATCTTAAGCTTTTTATGGTCGATCATTTATAAAATGAAAGTTTTCTGCTCCGGAATTGTTGTTTGTTTTTGTCTTTTGATCTGCGCGTTCTTGTAAAGCGGCAAATCATAATCTGTTGGTTTTTTTCGAGCTTGTTCTCAAGACTCGGATTTTGCACGTCTTTTGTTCGGCTTTACTCTTTTCTGTTTCGTTTTCTTGCAACTTTTCTTAGGTGCAATTTTTTACATCGGCAATTTGTTGTTGATCCTCTTATTGTCGAACAAATTTTCTTTTCAATGCGATCGTTAGCAGCGTAGCGGGGAGTGCGCGCATGCGTTGTGTATATGGTAATTATGAACGCGGATTCGAGCCTCGTCCTTCTGGCCAACGAATCATCTTCCACATTTAGCTGCCGTGGTATGGTAACCACTCTTGTTTCATTGAAGTCAACCGGACGGCATGCTGATGATGACGGACCACAAGACCACAAAACCAGCAAACACTGCCATATTATTACCAGCGATCGTTGGCTGAATCACGACGACGGGCCAAGACCGAAGACGCCAAAGACGAAGAGCGACACATTCGCTTATTTTTCTTTCTATATTTGGTGGGTATACCTACACTCACGGAGACTAGTGGTAGTGTCTTGTATTTTACTTTATTTTTTTTACAGTTTCACGATTCTTATGGCGGCCTACATCTTTGGCTCTGGAAGTGGGTCACATTGGAATTGGGTCTCCCATGATAATAATTACCATTAGTTGCCGAGTTTTACCAGATTGTTATTATTAGTATTTTTTGCTTTGCTCCTTTGTGTGAGTGTTCTTTAGTTCTTCGGTTGGACTTATTCTTATTCGTTTTGTAAGCTTGTATTGTTGAGGAAGAAAAAGAAATCTCGTTTAAAGGTCTTATACGAGCAATAACGTCTTTTTTTCGGCGTATAGAACTGGAATAATGAAGGCAATTATTTTAGGCTAATTATAAGTTTTTTTTTTTTGGTAGTGTCGTCGGTTCTGTGTTGTACGTGTGAGTGAATGTTTTGTGTTGTGATTTTGTCGCAGCGGACAATTAGATGGATTCTGCCATTTTTTTTCTTTCTCTTTAGCTGTTCCGCTTTGAGATTGAATTATAAGTTAGCTTATTACGAATTAATTGAAGCGAAGCAAAGTAGACGTGTGATCATTATGGGTTATGAATGAGGGAATACATATATATACGGTGTCTTGTTGTTGTTGGCATCATTGGTATATGGGGCTTAGTTTTTGTGGGTAATTATATGGTACCTTTTTTGTGCATTCTAGGGAAAAGAAAGTAGAAATGATTGTAATGGTTGAAAGGAAATAAAAAACCGAAAGATTTGCGTGGTGAACTGTGCTTTGGCGGAATTTTTTAAATGGTCCATTGCAGCAGGTTGCGTGTGCGGTTCGGTTCATCTCTGCCATCAAGTGTCGGTTAAACAAATAAGTCCTTAAGAAAAGTTTTCGGAATTCCATGTAAAAAGTCGACAACAAACCTAGAAACGAGCTAAATCCTCCTTAGGTCAAGTGTCATCTTGTTGGATCGACGTCTTTAACAAGGTTTAAAATGTGGAGGTTCCACGGATATATGACTAGGAGTAAGACGTTTTAGCGAATGCTATAAATTTGGAACCTAACTCCAGTTGGGAAGAGGTCTGCGATTCTACGCTACATCCATATACCAAAGTATGGAGAATTGTCAAATAAAAATTCCAGTTCCAATAGTAAATATATGCTCGAATTGTATATCTATGCTTCCAGGAGTGTCTACATAAAGGCAAGTTTGTGGACGGCAAAAGTTCGGGGCATAGTATGTGCTAATCGTATTCGAAAATTTCGCTGCAGCTGGAAACGTAGTAAGTGTGTAATGCCTAAAACAAATGTGCAGAATTCACTGCGCAGTAAGATTAGAATACACATGTTTATATATATATCAGGTCTATATATGTCTCTATTTATAAATTTGCTGCAAAATTCAAGCGTACCACAACACAAATGAAAATAAATTGCAATTTCAAGTAATTGGCTTTTCATCGGCTTTTGACATTTGCTGATCGTATTTTGTTTTTGCTTTAGTTGTAAACACGTCAGCTGCTTAGTCGGCGAATGACAGTAGATATATTAGCCGATGCAATGCATGTCAAACAATTTACTGCACATCTGTTTTAGTTGCAGCACTGCATTCTGCGCTGCGTCTAGAATTTCTGCACATGTAAGAGCTTCCAAGGTTAACAGGGCAAACATAAATTACACCTAAAGTTTTGTTTGCTGTTCACAAATGTTTGATAACTATCCGTGACTATATTAATAGGTCTGTTCCTTTACTTTTAAATCTTATGAATTTTTACTAATTCTTACGAATTTTTGCTTAACGCCGTAACTTAACTCGAAAAATTCGTAAAAGAGAGCAAGATATTACCCCTCCACTGAGAATCTTACGAATTTTTACTCAACAAATTTCTTGGTGTAAGAATTGAAAAAGCTGTCAGTCATCGTACATTTAATAGCTGATTTGAAATTTGTTGTCCTCTTTGACATATGAGTGCATTGTTTAATTTGCTGCGTATTAAAATGGTAGCAACAGGCGGAAAAATAAAATTGAATGTTCTCCTTAGATTCTTTTCGAATGTCGCGACAAAATTCTTCATTGCTGTAAGGAGTAAGAAAGGACAATTGCCTCCACGTAATTTTTAATAACGTGTCGTTTTCCTCTTCTCGAATGCTTGTAGTTCAATCAGTAAAACTCTTCCATGTACATACTCGGATTTATGAAGAATAAGTTCGATTAATTCTGATGAATCACTTTCATGGTTAGGTAGATGAATCAATTAATTTTGTTCGTAAATTAGCAAATTTTTCGAGTTTATACGATATTTTAACAACTTTTTGAATTTTTGAATCTGTCATTTTCATAGATTACTACAAAAGCGTTCCCTAACTTTTTCGTTAGTGTCATTTTGACAGTCTTTTCCGTTTTTACTACAAAAGTAAAGGAACAGACCTAATGAGAAGTTCAAGTATATAGTTTAGTACCTAAGTCTGACAGCTGTCTGACTAGATTTGTCTCGGTTTTAATTGGCTGAAATCCGTCACATGAGCAGCTATTTCAGTTGACGTTTATGGAGGGGTATCCGACGAATCTAGTCGGACTTAGTGACTAAGTTGACAGTTCGCATATGCGGCTGACGTAGAAAAAGTGGCGTTCCCGACCAATCTAGTTTTTGTGTTCAGGTTACATCTCATCCAGACCAGTCTAGTTGACTTAAGATAACTAGATTCTTGAATGTGCCCAATGCATTGAGAAAGATTCAAAATTAAGTCAATTGGCATTCGTAATAAAAATAAAAAAAACTGTGCAAAAACGGCGGAGCGAAGAACCTGTGATTAAAGGACTATTCATACGAATAGGCGAATTGCGCTCAAATTAATTAAATTGCATGTATGAATTGAAAATTGTCATTTAGAATAAATAAATAAACCACAAAAGCATTAATTTATCTAACATCTAATCTAAAAAAACCAAGCCTTAATTAATTTAAATAGCGAAGTTTACAATTGCAGCAATTTACTTTCCCGCGAATTATAAATTCTTGGCGCGAACTGTCACACTTTAATCACAATCCACATAGGTAATACAGTCGCGATCCACAAAATCACGAATCACGAACTTAACCTTTAAAAATGAAACTGAATCGCGGGTATGTGAATGAAATGTCAGAAACTACGAATATTCGCTTCTTCGCAATTCACTCTCATATGTGAATAGTCCTTAAGACGACTTCTATTGCAATAATTGTGCAATGTAAACAAACGGTCTGTAAGTATAAGCAATAGGATATCAACTGAAGTCAGTTCAGTCCACCCGGTTATTTAAAAATTATTTCCCATAAAATGCCATTTATTATTGAAAAAGCGATGCAATTTACGCCATGTTGTTCTTTTGCTTCTGCTTGAGTGTTTCTCGCTACGAGTCTTCCAAATGATTGAAATTCATGAATGGAGGACATTCGATTCCAACGTTTTTAATGACACGTGGCTAATATTTTCAAGATGTCCAAGTTGCAAAATGATCCATCCACGCGACCTTCACGCATTATTTGCAACATTATAAAATGACTCGCTGAATGAAGTTCTTTAGTTGCGAAATGTTTAGTTTGTCCTTGATTCTAAGAGGTGGGACTGTTTTTGCATGCACAAAAAATGCAACACATGCATAGGTACTTGGTGCCATTAGTGACTTTCATTGTATTATGCAATGGACTTATACGGATTGAATAATGTGTCATCATGACACACATGTCAACGCTGCGGGTGACGGTCGCGTGTAAGTGAAAATTATAACTCGCACTTAAGATTTGCAATTTAATCGCTTCTCTGTTCAGACATTTTTTTTTTTTTTTTAAAATTCATTTTTTATTTATTCAATCTTTAAACTTATATCCTAGACAAAAACGATTAAATCTAATTTAAAACTAACATTTATCTTATTCTAGCTTACTGGCCCTTAGCGAGCGCTCTAAACTTAACAATATGCTTAAAACTATTGCCTTTCGGCCTTAAATCTATCAATATAATTTTGTTTTGTTTTTTAATTTTCAAGAAACTTTTAAAAACTTGAATACTTTATTATTTTATTTTTCTTACAACTACTTAAGACTAAGCTACTTAATCTAAACTAACTATAATCAGGGAGGTGAGCAATCTCTCGATTGGTCACCCTCCTGATTGCGTCCATGGGCGCCAGACAGCCGCCAACAAGGTGCACATACGCGCCGCCGAGACTGGAGCGAGGCCTTAGCGTCGGTCCAATCTCGGAAGCACTCTTTCATGCTGGCTAACCCGGCCCCTCCCAAGGACCCCCTACTCTAAACCTTAACCTACAAAACTACAACTACAAACTTAAAACTAAGGAGGATGCTACGTAAGTAGCGCACCGGCCCGGGAGAGCGTATCCACCCTCACCTCTTCCTCAAGCCACCAAAATTCGGTGAACTGCTTTAGAGTATCGACCTTGTCCCGATCCGCAATTGCGGTACTAAAACGGAGGAGCTCCTGAGCATTGGCGGCGTACCCGTCGTGGATGAGCCGCTTATCCCTCGCGCCGCGGTGGCTGTGGTACAATACCGGCACACCATCTTTTTGTTGCACTAAACCTTTCATGTCTACATGAAGAAATGCCTCAGGCGGGATAAAGCCAGACCGAAGCGTACGCTCGTGGTACATTAAATTGGGGTAGTAAGCCCCTGAGATCAGGTTATTATCACTGGCCATCGCCCTTGCAACGTGCCTTCGAATCACCTTAATAAGGAAATTGTCAATCCTATTCAGTCGGGCCCCATTATATAGGGTCCTGTTGGGATAGTATTTTATGTACTGAGATTCGGGAGTTCTAAACAACCCTAGACAGGCCCTGAGACATTGTCTCTCAAACACCCGAATCTTTTCCATATCTCTGTTCAGACATTTGCAAGGAGCTATGAACACTCTAAAATGTATAAACCATACTCTGCATAAACGTCAAAACCTAACTAGCACTATCTTCCCAGAAATGCATTAAAAAAAAAAAAAACTATCTAAAGAATAATTGATGCGCTGTACGCGTAGGTACCTAGCCATGATTTATGGCATTCTTCCACACAGGACCTTTTGTTTTCATTCCAAGCATTCTATTTTTATGTGCAATTTGAGTTTGAAAAACTCACTCTTTCTACAAGATGTTTACCGTCAATTGTGTGTTTGGCTCTGTGACGACTAAATTTACCTGTCCACGAAAAGGTCCAGTTATGCAATTATTCCTCAAGGTATGTGTGAAGAAAAAAGGGTTCTTCTCACGGATTGTCTTCTTGTAACGTTTACCATTAAATAAATTACCCGCGTTTGTATAACGACCTTCGTGTCGTCTTGTTTTGACGGGTCTACTTGATATTGAAATTCCAATAAAAACGCAAACGGGTTGCGCGGTTTTGAATTAGAAAATTGCATGTAGGAGAATACTTTTTCGATAGTCTCTGCGAACTGGCTAAAATAAGCATCAGTCGCCTCAAGTGATATGATGCTCCTGTATAGTTCAGTATTGTATTCAGATTAAAAGATCCTGTGGGAGCGTTTTTCCGGAAAAGTGTTGGAGTTGAGCCATTTCACAAAAGTTTGAGCCACATTAATTAAATGTAAACGAGCAGGGGAAGTTTCATGTGATTTCTTCAAAAAATATAAAGTCAAAATTTATGGGTGCGTTCACTTGGTGAAGCGTTTAACCACCTGTTGTTATAAGTGACGTCGTTCAGTCTACTAAACTCTTATTTCCTGATTAAGTGTTTTTTTTTTTAAATCTACTCAATTGGGTACTTCATCTTCAGCACAATGAGCAGAGATGGATATCTTTCGTACGTCTATCCCTCCAAAACCCATTTGTTCACATTGTTTTTTTTTGTAATTTCAACCCCCGTCTGTGAATACTTGTGAGGTACAAAAAAGCATGTTGCTAATGGCCAGCCAACATTCCTTTTGCTTTTATAGGCATCGCGCTGTTCAATTGTTTTGTGTTGAACTTGTTGGGTTTTTGTTAAGGCTTCGATTAAAATAAAAAAAATAGTGAAATACACATTTCGGAATAGCGAATTCTTGCATTAAAGTCCAATTCATGAACTCACATATACTAGAAAAGAAATGAGCATATTTGCGTGACTTCATGAATTTTTCCAGAAAACAGCTTGTTGGCAGCCGCCTTTCCACTGGAAAGTTATATATCTCTGTATTCCATTATCTTTGCTAGATATGAACGATAGGGATAAAATTGATTCGGACTTTATTTAAGCCATTATGCGTTGACTAGCACATCATTAAAATGGCCGCCAATTAGCGGTCATCCGGCTCCAATTCTTGCGTCAGCACAGGATGCAGGCCCAAATTCAATCGCACAATGGCTGATTGGCGCCGAATGGACATTTTTGGGTCTTCTTCGATCCCGACCGTCAAAGCTTTGTTTTTTTTTTCATCGATGCTTGATCAAATGGCAAACCTTAGTTATGTCGTTTTCCATTGGTTTCACTCGGGGATCCACTCATTCTGAAATCCAATGGAACAACAAAACAGCTTCTGAAAGAATCCACAATAGTGTTGGTGAAATGCCAAAAAATAATCTACGGCGGCTGTCAGCTGACTTGTATAAAATACATAAATTACATTTGTGTGAGTGCTTCTTGAGTGGATTCTGACTTCAAATCGAGAAAAAAAATTCTCTCCTCAGAATCACCAGAAGAGTATTTTTTGTGCCAATGGAACGGTTTCAGAAGTGATTTTTTCGATTCAGGACTCTCCCGGACGCTTCTTTTTGCCCAATGGAAAACGACATAAATAGTTTGACAGTGGTAACTTTGACAGCTTCTAAAACAAACAAAAAATTACTTTACCTGAACATGCATTTGTCAATTTTTAGGTTAGAAACCCAAAATCGTCTTTGTTTATATATTTATTTTCGAACACACTGTTAAAATGAAACATAATCCAGTTTTTAGTAACCAAGATAAGGCAACAAACGGCAATTTTTGGGAACATATTTCTAGGAGCTAATTCTAGGCCTCGTCGAGAAAAGCTCTATATAAAACCCTCATCATCCCAGTCCTGCTCTATGGCACAGAAGCAGGGACGTTAGCAAAGGCTGATGAAGATCTACTTGGTCGCTTCGAACGCGAAGTTCTTCGAGTAATTTTCGGTCCCGTTTGGATTTAACAGCGATCTCTATATCGACATCAACCAGTCCACAAAAGTACGCGTCAGTCGTCTAAGATGGCTAGGACATGTACAGCGAATGGACCAACGATCCGTTCCGAAGATTCTTCGATTCCAACGCGGAGGGACAACGCTGTAGATGTAGAGGTATATCTCGCCTTAAGTGGCGCACAACTCGGGGCATAGTTAGCCAAAAATCGCACTATTCATTGACTCCTGTAGCGACACCTATAGCTAAGCACATATAGGTAAATAATGTTTTTTTTCAGACCGCTGTAGAGATAACAACATTTTACTGATCTCATTGTACCTCACTTGGACTGGAACAATAATCGTGGCCCAAGATTGCATTGGGCGCAACCCACTCACTTTGGGCGGACCGTTTTAACAATGGGAAATTAAGAATATATCACGTCTATGCCATGAGTCGATTGAACATCATCATCTCAACGTCAATCTATTTCTAATTTGAAGGTGTTCTGCATAACATTGCGCGTGGACCGTTAATCTAAAACAAATCTCAAAATAACTCAAATCTTATAACACATTTGGGATATGGATATGCCCTGCCAACGGTCACTTTAACCGTAATGACTTCTCAATTGATCCGCAATTTAAAGTGCCTCAGGCGAGTTGCCACAATAAAAACTGCGCCGCGAAATCCGCAACTTTGCAACGTGTATTTGCAAACCTAATTACACGTCCTACGCCCAAGACAGCTTATTCCGCCAAAGGCGCTTCATTTAATTGCAGCAGTAGTCCCAGGGTGGAACCATGAAACCATCAATTCAGTAATTTACCTAAATGCCAGCCGGACCCACCACTTTGAGTTCGGAATACCTCCGTGTTTTTGTCTTTGTCATTTGTGTCTGTTGGCTGTTTGGCAAATATTGTTTAAAAATTTGCACTTGTCGGGTCGTAAATATCATTTTACACACAATACACCCGTAGATACCTGTTGCTGTTCGGAGACCCGCTCTTCGGCGACGTAATATCTGATTGGTTGCACTCGGCTTCACGGAAGCTGCGATGCTGTGTCAATTTTTTTTCTCGGTCGATGGGACCTGTCTTCGTTTGTTGGACGCAGCAATCTGGGGGTCCCGCTGTTAGAGTTGTCACTGGCACAGCACAACAGGTTGCCAAAAACATTCGAATTGTGTTTTGCTAAATAAATATGTCACGGGAAATGGGAATTGGCTGCACGCATATGCAACAGGTAAATCAGTGATTCAGAGCAATTGGCGATGGTTGGAAAATTTGCACGCACTGTAGCAGGAAAGGAAACAAAATCCTTTGTCATGCTTGTTGGTAGTGTTCCTTTTTCGAATTCTTTGCACTCGACGCAAAGGTGGGCTAACCGCAACAAAGTACAACGTACGAGCACACGAGTTCACTCGCTGCAATCTGCATACGTATTGTGTCTCGTATGTCCCACGCCCCGCTTGAGAAATGCGTGCAAAAATATTCATATTTTTTAAACATCTGCGCGGGAGAGTGTGTGTGCGTGTAATTTATAATTTGTATAAATAAAAACCGGAAGTAGGTCAACCAGAACCGGATCTAGTTATAGAGGAGCTGCTGATGCCGATGACTGCTCCGTTGGTGCTACCCACGGCAGTGAATAGTGTCGTAGCATGCGAAGCCATCGTCGTCATCATCATCATCATAGTGGTCGCAGTGGAAAAGCATCGCGCAGAATCTCGCAGATAAAAACACAAATATCAGCAACAGAAACGTGATGTGGATACACACAGATACAATGGAATTGGTGCGATCTGAAACTAGGCAACGTGAACGAAAGCAGAGCGACAAATACACTGTACGTTTGTGATTGCGCTGTAATTGTAATTCATTCAACAGTCACAACAGAGGATATTAAGTTCTGTCTGCCTCGGAAACTATCTCACAGATGCAGTTCGGTTTTGTGTCTGAAATCCTGCCTTTGAAAGGTGACTGCTGCAGATAGGAAAGGCAATAGTATATTTTTATACTAATGAGCCTACAGTGAGCGACATCCGGCAGTGGTCATGTGGAAAATTCGCAAATGAAGTAGGTTAATCTGTTTGTTCCTAATTATTGAATTGGAAACGTGATTAATATAAACTAATAATGAGCAAGTTGGACCTTCTAATTCAGTTTAACTAAAACTTTAGACTTTCAATGCGCCATTTGCCAATTGTCACACGGTTGGGCTTCCTGTCACACTTTGTTCGAAATAAAACGATTTGCATCAAATACAAAACAAATTTAAAACCAGCTGGCACAGTTTGTTCTTTCTTTTTATTTAAATATCGCAAAATACACGTGTTCCACTTAACGATAGCAACATATCAAAAAATTGACATTTAACAATTTGGGCTTGAGCTCTGACCAGATCTATGAACTATATGTCATATTTTTAATATGAATTTTGACATTCCGCTATTCACTTATTGGTCAATTAAACGCGGGAAATATTTAGCGAAGCTGATGGGTGATGTATTGTACAGGGTCAGCAAATGGCTTTTTTTTGAATCATAGGCTATTTTGACACTGACAGCTGTTTCTTTCTCGAAATCTTGACAGAAAGTCAGTATCATACCTCCGCGGAACGAAATGAGTCACTTTACGCTTGAACAACGTTGGAAAATATGGAAAACTTTTTTCCAAAGTGAGTGCGTGTAGCCCAAACTGACACTGACAGCTTTATCCCGCTCGAAATCTTAACAGAAAGTCAGTATCGTACCTCCGCGGAACGAAATGCGTCGCTTTACGCTTGAAAATATGGAAACTTTTTTCCAAAGTTAGTGCGTGTAGCCCAAACTGACACTGACAGCTGTTTGCCGCTCGAAAACTTAACAGAAAGTCAGTATCATACCTCCGGGGAACGGAATGAGTCACTTAACGCCTGAACAACGTTGAGAAGTATTGAAAACTTATTTCCAAAGTGATTGCTGTGTAGTGCAAACAGTGGGTTTTTTGAAAAGAAGTTTTGGACGAAATGAAGCACCCACTGCGCCTGCTGTACCCCAGTTTGAGCAAAAAGTTCGTGGACAACACTCATGGTCCCCGTCGTCGTACAGTGCGCACAGACTAGAACGTGGCTGCTGTAGCCGAGAGTGTAAGACTCAATTGGACCATTTTTCTTCGATAATGAGGCTGGGAACAACGTTTCGCTCAACGGTGGGTGTTGGGCGAATGACCCCTTTGGATTTTTTTTTTTGTGTGGAACCGTGAAGGACCGATGTTATACCAACAATCCGGAAACGATTCAAGCAGCTAAGGCCAATACAGTCCAAGCAATTCATGAGCTACAGCCCGAAACCATCAACAAGGTCTTGGAAAATTTGAGTGACAGAATGGGCTACTGCGAAGCTAGCCGAGGCAGCCGTTTTGAACGACGTTATGTCCCATTATTAATGGGAATGTTTGCTGTTACTAAGAAAGCCATTTATATTTCATGTCTAAAAAGGCCTATTATATTTGACGAAATTTATGGGCCCTAAAATATGTAACAGAGACCGAAGAGTGAAAAAAAAACTCTCCTACATATAAAAATGTCGCTGACTGTTTGCCAACTGTTGAATACAAAATATCAGATTCAAATTTCAAGCTACTCCATGTTGGGCTTGGGATACCACGCCACGGCTGCTGTACTGCATTCATCTGACTCCCCGGTCCACTATCAAGAGCAAGTTCAATGACAAAACAAGAACAACTGCCGCGAATGCGTTTCGTAGTCGTCGTTGTGCGGTCCCACTCTCTCGGTGCATCTGTATATGTGTTTTCTGTATCTTTAGGCCAAAACTATCTGTACCAAAAAATAACACGATCCATTGAACGGCTTGTTGTTGCTGCTGCTGCTGCTGCGGATGATGATGATGATGGTGGTGTTGTTGGCTTTGGAGCCGCAGCCCACGTTACTCATGCAGACACCGCCACGGCACTTCATCATTTTGGGTGGGGGCCCCCAATAGCTGGTTTGTATTTGTATGTTACCTACTCTCTCGATAACGGTCGTCGGGCCGGACGGGATGGTGTGGAATCGCATTATAACGGTTCGGCATTTTTACTGTCTTTTTCTGCTTTTTCACTTTTGTTTGAGGGTGCGCGCGCACCTCTTATTTAATTCTCTTTTTTTTTCTCTCATGTGAACTGAAATTATCGTACCGAAAAAGGCGAAAATGCCGAATAAAGGGCCAAACATAAGATAAACAGTGAGTGGCATTGCAATGCTGCTGAGGTATGATGGACCCGTTGGGCCAAACGTACAACTTCTTTTTTTTTCGGGAACTACAACCAGAAAATGAAGGTAAGAAAAAAAAAACAGTCGTGCAGACTGTTGTAGTACTTGAGCCAACATCTAGGAGGAACCAACCGTGATGATGATGCATCTTTGACATCCATGTAGTCTTAGTAATGCATTCGGTTAAAGGTTCCGACAGATCAAACTACTGTTGGCATTACAGTTAATGGACAAGGCGATATATTGAATTTCTCCGATAAAAGTAAACGAAAATATAATTTCACTCACCTCGTCGGCGGAGAGTTGTGTGTGTGACTGTGAATAGTATGCACAGTCGTCTCAAATTGACCAGAAAGAAGGTGGATCAAGATGTCTATTAAATTGGGAACGTACTTTATTTTTCGGGTCGCAAGGTAAACTTAGTAATTAAGATGAACTATTGTTTTTTGTGTTTTTAAGCTGGGAGTTAATGGCGTATAATTTGTTCATCAACTGGAGAAAGGTGTGAACGTTTTGGGTTTTTTTTGTTTGTTAGGCAAGTTTTTTTCTAAATTAGGAGTGAAAAGCACAGTGAATAGATCGAGTATTTTTGCTTCAAGAACCTTACCTTACAACTGTTTTTTTTAAGTCAGATAGGATAGGTCGGCGCAGTGGCTTAGTGGTTAGTGTGTTGGACTACTAAGCGAGGGGTCCCAGGTTCGAATCCCGAGAAAAACCCAAATTCCAACTTAAGGTTTTTTTCGCTGCGCCACCTCTCGCGAACGTCTGACAAACATCCGAGAGTATAACTGTCATGAAAGAGCTTCTCAATTGGCCGTTTGGACTCGGCATAAAATTGTAGATCCCTTCCATTCGTCCCAAAAATAAAAAAAAAAACTCACACAAGACGAATGGTTGTGAGAAGCTAGGCTTGGGTCCATACGGACCTGTTCAGCCAATTATTATTATTAGGATATTGTTTTCTGTTATCTCTAAACTCATTTGATGATAGCACTTATGAATAAGGTGCATAAGAAACAAGTACAAGGAAGTTACAGCCAGCCACCAACGAATAAGTTAAACTAAAATTCCTTCTAAAAAACATGTTAACTAAATAGCTGGTAATTCAAAGTAGTCAACAGCGCTGTAAGTAGATAGTGGCGGATTCCTTAAAGGTAGATCAACGACTACTAACCTCATCAAATTCATATCCTCTGCACTCTCTGCCTTAAAAAGCGACGTTATTACAACTGTTCAGTAAGGCTATTGAAAAGATTTCCCATAAATGAACACTTTACAAATTGTCTGCCCTCGGCTTGGAAACCATTTTGCTAAAATGGATATTTTCATACCTGGTAAACCGCTTTTATATTGCTCGAACAAACGGCGTTGGTTTTGGTCATTAACTTTGAGCTCCTGTCTCAGTTTGATCTTGTAAAGGCCCAAGCATCGTTGCCAGACATTTCAAATATTTCCCCCTAGACAAATCTGAAAAACCCCCAGATTTAGTTATTTTTCTGAAAACAACGATCCTGAGAAGAAAAAAATTAGTTGAACACAATTCCAAAAAAAAACCCCAGATTTCCCCCCTCGGTGGAAAAAAAATCCCAAGATTTCTGGGAAAACCCCTAAACTGGCAACGCTGGGCCCAAGACCTGACGCAAAATTCGCCAAATTGAAGTCTGGGAAACACCGAGAGAGGGCCAATAAGAAAAAAGAGCCCATTTTCTGAAGCTATTCTGCAAAAACTGTTGTGTTCAACTGAAGGTTTTGAAGGTTTCTATTAGAAATAGCAGCATTTGAAAAATTTGCAAAGCACCTTTTCCAACTAAAAAGTGTCAAAAGTCCAAAAAATTGTATAAGGCTCTCGAAAAAAAGTGACAAGTTGATGAAATGTCTTTAGTCGCACAACGGTCACGCAGGGTATAACTTGTCATTATGATTTGGCTCCATCAGTGTATAAATAAAAATCACCAGATAAAACAGATTCCACCAGAACAACATGGCCGCCACAGGCTGACATCGTAAAAATAAATTTTTCATTTTCTACGGGAATTTTTATCGTAATGTAGTCAGTCAGATCATATTTGTTAAAATTTTGGCTCAATTTGATGATTTCACAAATACTTTTACGGAAATCGTTTCTGCTAATTTGTAATTGGATTTTTCGGTACCCAATCTGTGATTCATGTGATCATTTCTTTTAACATAAGTGGTTGATTATTAAATCTGACACATTTTGCAGCGCAATCGCGATCTGCATCGTTTGAAGTACATAGCTCCGCGTGAGTTACGATTGGTCCCACCATTGAGGAAAAATTAATTTCGGATGGTATTGTAAATGCCAGAAATTATTTCAGTAGGAAAATATAATTTTGGGCGGACCGATGTGTTTTATGAAATATCGTGCAAAAAAATAAAAAAAAACCCATCAATAATCCCATTTAAGACTGTTTCTCAACACATGAGAATCGAATTTCTTTTTCATTCGATAACATTTAGCGTGAAAGGCCAATTTCATTTCGAAGTTTTTTTTTTTTACTTGCCGTGTGTTCACAACACTCCTTTAATCATATTTACAGAATACATATTTATTTTTTTAACCAAAATGCACATATTTGCGTGCTATTTCACACCTCTTTTTTTATATTAGGAGTAAAGCGTTACGATAAAAGACGACGCAGAATTTCGCATCTCGTTAACTTCTAAAAACTCACATTTACAGCAGTCCCACATATTGCCAATTAGGAACATTTGAAGAAAAGAAATATGTGACAGGTGAAACAGAAAACGCTGAATCTTGTTCTGCCTGTAGAGTGGTCGATTTTTTTCAATGTCAAACGGAAATGAAAATTGTACTATTTTTTTAACGCACCGAACGGGACAAAAGTAGATATCTTGTGCCGGTTGGCACAGAATTGGAATAGAATTGTGCCATTATTTAAATAATTCGGCGATGATGCAACCCTATAATTTATTTATTTATTTGTTTTTTTTTTTGTCACTTATTGGTACGACATGAATTATATGAATAAATGATAATTTTTAAATAATAAAGAGCAGAATATATGTGGCACTCAATGTCGAGCAGCTACTTCTCGGAACGGGAGAGGGAATAACAAAATGAGAATAGATATCGACAATAGTATTTAATACATAAACACATACAGCCAAATTATGGCAATCAAATATCATTTATTTGATACTTGATAACATCTATCAATTCATCGATAATTTGATATTATGAGTATCAATTGATAATTTGTACCCCATTGTGAATGCTAATCAAAATATCAGTGAGAATGGGATCTCTTTTGAAGTTTGACGTTTCTAATTTGTATTTGGTTTTTGTTTTGTGGCCGAACCGAATCACATCAAGTGAAAAAAAATAAAATATTAACTGCTTACATATGTTCGTCCAAATCCATTGGGTTTAAGGCATCTTATAAAGTCCTGCGTATGATAGCTTGTTAGCTAACACTTACTGCATCATAATCCCCTTCAAAAAATAACTGTAACGATGATATTCGGTCTAAAGTCGTTTTTTTAACAATAAAAAGAAGGAAATACATTTTATGATTTGATGTTAATAGAAATATTTAAAACTTGAGTCTGTCCTCACGCGTTACAAGGCATATATTACCGCGATCGAGGAAATACGATGGATAGGATCAGGTATGACGAAAAGAAAAAAGTTGCGATATTTATTACAGCTGCCATAAAAGATTGCATGTATTAGGATGCGGATTCTTCGTGGGAAATCGGCTTAGGACAAAAGTTATTGACTTTAAGCCGATAAGTGATCGCCTAGCTGTGATCCACATCAAAGCTACTTTCCAAAACATAAGCCTAATATGTGCACATGCCCCTACCGATGAGGCTGAAGACCCTATCAAGGAGGAGTTTTATGACCTCCTGGATGGAGCCTACGGAGCATGTCCATGCTAAAGTCGGAAAGGAAAACATCTTTGGCGCGTGATAGGTTTCCAAGGCTAAGGATCCACACAGCAACCTGGCGCTCTCCAGACGGTCGAACCGCCAACCAAATAGACCAAGTGCCAATCGATGCGAGGCACGCATCCAACATTCTCAACGTGCACACATTTCGCGGGGCAAACGTCGACTCTGATCATATTCTTGTTGCGGCTAAGTTCAGAGCTCGACTATCCAATGAGAAGAAGCTGCGTACTAGAAGAAGAAATTCGACGTGGGACACCTTAGCACACCTGGAGTAGCCAGAGTCTACAAAGAGCGCGAGGAGGAGAAGAAAGTCCTGCGTACAAAGAAGAGGGCCTACACAGCCTCGCAGCTCAAGGAGATCGAAGAGTCCCGCGATCGAAGCAACATCCGGAACTTTTACAAAAAAGCCAAGCAATTGGCTGCTGGCTTCAAGACCGGACCGCAGGCTCTTCGAAAGAGAGACAGTGAAACCTAGTCACGTAAGCGCAGGGAATAGTAGATGCACTTCCAGCAGCTGCTAAATGGGCATCATGTAGAGAGAGTGATAGGGCAAGAAGAGAACCCACGTCCAGTCAATGAAGAACCAATTCCACCACCCATCAGGCCGCCGGCTCTGATGGTTTACCAGCGGAGCTCTTCAAATACATGTTTTGAAGGGCGCATGCACCAAATCATCAACCAAGTATGGGTGGAAGAAAACATGCCCGATGACTGGACTAACAGCTCCATATGCCCCATCTACAAAAAAGGCGATCCTATGTCTTGCAAGAACTATCGAGCCATATCCCTGCTTAATGTCGCATCGGCGGATTTTTGGTCCTGTGTGCGAGGAGGGCGAATGGAGGAGAACATACAACGGCGAACTCTATGAGCTGTACCAAGATGTGGATGTATTCCAAAAGCGAAAATACGTCGACTACATTGGCTCGGCCACATCGAGCGAATGGACAATAATGCTCCAGCTAAGAGGATCTTCGAATCCCAGCCGCTAGGTTCGAGACGACAAGGAAAACCGAACCTCCATTTCAAAGACCAAGCCATCGCGGATGCCAGAGCGCTTGGGCTGGATAACTGGAGGCAACGTGCCCGCGATCGCAGAGGATGGAAGGCTATAGTGTCTCAGGCAGAGACTCTTCACGGGTCGGGAGCCCGTTAAGTAAGTAAGTAACTACAATTTTAACTGGAGTCCATTTTTAACTCTAGGAATAGAAGAACTCTGCTCGATATTTTATCTTAGAGAACTTAATTTTTGATTTTGTCCCAGTTGTTGAAATTAAAAATTTTATAAAAGGTGTATGTCCTTGGGAAAATGATGTAACATGTTGATTTAAAATTCTTAAAAATAGAGCCTATAGGAAGTGGCGCTCGAGTATGTCGAATGATGATTGTACTTTATATCGTCAGCTCGGAGCTGAGCTTAAAACTTCTATTCACCATGCCTATACTCAGCTTATATCAATGATGTCAAATCAAAAATCAAATCATCGCCTAATTTATTTTAGAATTTTGTTAATTTACAAAAGAATAATGATGGTTTTCCGGCTTCTTTCACCTATGATGATCTGTTAGGGTTGGCATAAAAAAAATGTGAAAAAGCGGGACAATTTTCTCAAAAAGCGGGACATTTAAAAAAATATTTGTGAATTAAAGACAAAACATTTGAGTAACATACTCAGTGAGCAAATGTAACTTTTAAGTAGGTACATATGTAATATAATAAAACTAAAAAAACAAGCAAACAATATAATAAAAAATTCACGTTGACAAAATATATATGGCTCTAAATTTCAATCCTGGACATGATGGTATTCCAGCTGTTTTTTTTAAAAATGTGTGCCCTTCCTTTACATTCCATACTTTGCCACATATTCAATGTATCGTTGAAGACTGGTATCTTTCTATAAACTGTTTGATGAGTTGGTGACTAACAAGTTTTTTGAAAAATTTTAATTTGCAATAACCAACATGTTTTTTTTAAAAATAGATCCACTGTTACTATTCTTCTCCTTTTTACAAATTTTGCTATTAATGAGATATCTAACAGTAATCAGGGGTGGGATTCTGTAAAAAACGAAACGAAAACCACTTTCACATTTCAAAAACCGAAACAAATCACGCGAAAGTGAAAATTTGCTTCATGCAACTGCTTTCGTTTTTTTCTTCTCGTTCGCAAGGGTTTAAGAAACGTTGTGACAAAAAATTTAAAGTTAGAAAACTGCTTTGCTGAGTTTGAAGTTAAGACAAAACAGGCCTAGTGATTATAGAGCTGTGAAAAATTTTGTAAATTTAACAACAATTCGAAAAAATACTGTGCTTTGCTGAGATCGAAGCTCAAAAACACTAGCCTACTATTGGTTGCTATTAATAAATAGTTCGTCATCATATTTGTTTTTGAAATAAATACCAAAAATAATGAGAAACTTCAAACAAATATCATTCGCTGTTTTCCTTTCGTATGAAACGAAAATGTCTTGCGTTTTTGGAGTTTCATGAAGCAAAGAAAACGAAAACGTCGATGAAATATTTAGCTTTCGCTTTTTTGCTTTCACGCAAATGAAATTTCCTTTCGTTTTCGAAGTAACATGAAGCAAAACGTTCGTTTGAACTTCTCCATTACAAACTTGAACGTTTAGGGTTCCGTAGAGTGTTTCTTAGATGTTTAGGAAACAAATACCAATTTGTTAAGTTTCGAGGACACTTATCCAAAGAAATCTTAATAACATCCGGTGTTCCTCTTATTTATTTTATTCGTTAATGATGCTGTCAAATTTGTCCCACATTGCAATATCCTGATGTTTGCCGATGATTTTAAAATATACTCTTCATGCATTGATTCGAATAATTTTAATAGATTGAATGTACATTTCCAAAACTTCTTTTTGTGGTACACTAAGAACTACTTGTTCCTTAATGTTAGTAAATGTTCGGTCATTCGGTTTTTCCCGTCATACCTCGCCTTTCGTTCACGCTTATTCCTTCGACAGCAATGTTATTCCGCGTGTAACTT
Source organism: Cheilosia vulpina (assembly GCA_916610125.1). Lineage (NCBI taxonomy): Eukaryota > Metazoa > Arthropoda > Insecta > Diptera > Syrphidae > Cheilosia > Cheilosia vulpina. The sequence goes on from OU744276.1 coordinate 1,822,727, forward strand.
TGATAAAAGATTTAGGGGTTATGTTAGATATTAAACTATCCTACATTGACCACTATGAATATATCACAAATAAAGCTAATAGAGCATGGGGAATGCTTGAACGTTATGCTAGGGTGTTCACCGAACCATATGCGCTAAAAATGATATTCTTGACGTTTGTTCGATCGCTGTTGGAATATGCGTCCAATGTTTGGTGTCCATACTACAATAGTCATGTACTAAAAATCGAAGCAATTCAAAAAAGATTTCTTAGGTTTGCCGTCTTCCTCGGTCTGATTTAATAACTTACCCACCTTATTGGACTCGAGTCCCTTGAGGTTAGGAGAAAGGTGTCTAGAGTTGTTTTTCTCCACAGAATACTTATTGGGGAGTTTCAATGTCCTGATATTTTAAGTCTTGTAGGTCTTAATGTGCCATCACGTAATTTGCGTAATAACAGATTCTTTTATATTCCTCGTTCTCGTACTAATTACGATAGATCCTCCTCTTTAAATGGTTTAATGTTATTGTATAATGATTGTGCGTCTTTAATTGACATTTATATGACAATACCATTACAAAAATCCATCTTGTTCAATTTTTTCCAGTTGCAATTGTATTGCTCAAATTTTTAGTTTTGTACTTGCATTTTGTTTCTGTATTATTTTTTTACATAATTTTTCCTCAACTTTAGTCTTTGCTACTTATTTCAAATTCAAATTTTTCATGTCTAAAAAGACCTAGCTCCTTATTTACAAACAAATAAATATAAATTACATAAACTACAAATATTATTAGAGACAACTAAAGGTTTCTGTCTTCACCTCTAATGAACGTCTGACAAAAAACCCAGACAAAGTTGTACTGCGAATGTCTCCCAATTAGTAGTAGTAGTATTTCTTTATTAGTATTTAAATACTTTAATATTTACATTAATATATAATATAATACATTTAATTAATTTAATTATTTCTTTTTACAAATTCTATACATTTTCTTTTAAAAAGTCTAATATTGCATTCATTTTTAATATTATTTAGAAGCGTGTTAAATAAAACAAATCCTTTGTATATTAGCGTGTTTCGGGCTGCTAATGAGCTTTGTTGACGCAATCTAAAATCATCCGCATTACGTAGTTGATATGGCTGAACATTCCCCACCCGTGTGACCTCGTTCGTAAGATATCCCGGTGCTATACTATGTTATATTTTAAAAATAGTCATAAGTGTATTGAGCTCCAACTTTTGTTTAATGTTTAACCACATGAGGGCGTCTAACACGAACCTTATTGGGGTAAATCGGTTACATCTCAGGATACTCCTCATTGCTTTCAATTTGGCCTTGATTACAACAAGTATACATTATGGTAGAACAAAAATGGAAATGTGGTTTCACTATAGTGTTGTAAACCGTTGTAGCTGTCATGTAATCCATCCTTTTCCGAATCTGTTTGAAGAAACCAACTTGTTTGACAATTTTATTGCATATGTAGTTTACATGTTCATGCATTTCCAAGTCTCTGTCAATGACCATTCCCAAGTATTTGATACTCCTTACATTTCAAATAGGTTTCCCATTTATTTCTATTAGTGTGTCACTGTTAAGATTTACTTCCATAAGCTTCGTTTTATCTTCATTCTGCTTTAATTTGTTCATTTTTAGCCAAACAGTCAGTTGATTATCCCTTTTTTTTGTAAAAATATCTCTCTGTCGATCGTTTCGAATGCGCTCTTAAAATCCAACAAAAAATTAAGCGATTCGTGTATGGAATAAAATGGCGGGCCCTTTCCGCCGACTCATTTGCTTAAAATCGAACAGTTCATCAGTACTTACTACATTCAATAAGATTACTTTGCGGTTTTACCCCAGATAGAGTCACCTTCGATTCATGTACTTCTTTGAAAGTATCGCGTATCTGGTTTGATGATCGAACGCTTTTCAAACTATCTGCATTAAGTAGACGCCAGAATTATACTTTGAGTTAACACTAACGTTACATTTTTGAAGTACACGATCGCTTAACAGGCAGATCGGCTGGTTTTATACCATTGATCAAACAGTTCTATAGACAACTTCCAGTGGAAGAATCTCAAGAAAAGAGCTCACTTAGGCCAGACACTCTTTGAAATGTTTTGGAAAATACTTCATGAGGATTGATCTGCACTCCACTTGAAAGACATGATTGTCCACAGTTGGTGTCTTCCATTGGCAACCCAATTCCGCCGACTCATATCAAAACACGCGTCATAGAACACGCTCGTATTAACAACAGTTCCCATAACGATCCCAGCGAACTAATTAGCGATTCCACCTGCGACGATCTGTTGAATTACACCAAAACTCATTTAACTGGTAAATTTATTCACCTATATCGTTAAATATGCCAGTGCTGGCCACTGATGTAAGCACGTACCCATAAATACTTGAGGTGATTCTTTACATTTTATGACAAGTTGGCGGTGTCTCTGCAACATGTCCCGAAGAGAGTCTGGATCTGATGCATATGCAACATTTTCAAATAACAGGAATAATGTTTTGTAGGTCAAGTTGCTCACGGTCTGTTAGTGGTAGCAGCATACCAATCCATTGTTGTCTGTGTGTGCGAAAGAATACGAACAAAAAAACGGAGTAAGAAATGTTGTGTGTTGTTCGCTACGCACCATCGATCGCCGGCACGCAACAAGTCGTCTCTTCTCGAACTTCTTCTTGCTGATTCCGAAGGCATCGCGGCGGTTGTAAAGATCCAACAGCCACACATCCATTCGATTTATTGCTTGCTGGTGTGAGTGTTATTCTTAAAGTTCCTTCGCTTTTGCACCTCTTTCGCTATACGCTGTTGCGGATGGCTGCTGCTGATGGTTGGGCTCGTTTCGAATGGTAAATGGCGGTTTGGAGTTTGGTCTGCTGATGAGGAATCATACCGTGGTCGATCCACTGTTGGGCAGCTTAACACTTACACAGATGCGGGTTTCCTCTTCGTTCAGTCATCCGTCGACCTGCGTGTATATACGTACACACAGTCAGTGTTGCGCGACCTAGAGTGCCTAATTTCGTTGGTGTTGTGTGTTGCTATTTGTCGGATGTATCTTCCTCGGTACGGACACGCGGCGATCCACGGTATCTTTTGCTGCATTAGAGCGCTCTTGGATGAGGAGTTTTTCATTTATACACAGTTAGCTTTCTACCGTTGACGTTGTCGGATTTAGGGGTTTTTCGTGCATGACGCGTCGGCTCACGGACCTCGTAAAACCAATTAACGCGTATAATCCAACGGATACTTGTTTTGTTGTGTGTTCGTTTCTTTCGTGTGTACAAATTTCGTTTAAACGATTTCCGCATTTAAAATAAAAAAAACAAAAATATTATGAAACAGACACGGATAACAAATAAGGAATAATCATCAACCGCATCAGCAGACGACACTTGGATTACCCTGCACTTTGTTCTAACCAATACGGATACTAAATACCTACCAACGATACTTTGAGAAAAAAAGAATTTTTTAAACAAAATCAATCTAAAGAAATTCATAAAAATTCATATTCTAGTGAATGAAAAAAAAGGAAACAAACCAATAGTGAAGTGCAATAAAACAAATCAAAATTTAGTACACAAAAATATTCTAAAGAAAAAGGAAAAACAACAAATGTTTAAACAATTTTCTTGTTCTATATAAATGAAAAAAATAAAAATTAAAAACCCCACCCCCTTAAATAAAAGAATTAAAATTTTGTCGAAAAAGAAAATCCTACCACAACCAAAGAAGAACTTTTGTAAATATATATTTTCATCAACAAAATTTAATTTTAAGTGAAAACCCCAACCCCGCCCCCGAAAAAAAACCGCAATACCATACAACCTCTTTTGTAAATAAGAAGTCATCTTTCATACATTTTATGGCCTTCTGTTGACTCACTCACCTTATTATATTACTAGAGACATGAATTTGCTAACCCTCTATCCTAACTGTTATTTGTGAGTATTTTCTTCCTTTAATTTTTTTTTATTTTATTTATTTTTTTAACTAACTCATTTTGATTGTGTACTAACTTGTTGCCTTGTTCCTGGGTCACTGGGCTTTTGTCTATCCGTTCCTTCTGCGTGTTCTACTTTGGTTTGGTTGATTTATTAATTTTTTATTTTTTTTTATTAAACACATTTTATTGACGAACAAAATACAAACAAAAATATATACGTAACGTGGGGATCAATTGAAAACAAAATTAAATAAATAAAAAGACGAAAGTGATTAAAGAAAATCAACACCAGCAATAAATTCAAATAATAATTGTTCGAGAAAATTAAATAAGAAAATGTCATTACGTTCTGGATTGTCATTTAAGCCAAAGGACATTTTTTAAATAAAATGCATAACGATAAAGGTCTGGTGAGAAAGAATTTTGGAATTTATTTTGCAAATAAAAAATACACTCTTGGATTATGGACATATAACAAATAAAAATGCTGCACACTGTTATAAATGCAACAAAAAAAAATTACCAGTATAAATTAAATAACCAAAAACAAACGCAATTAAAAATAGGGTGAGCGCCATCTATTGACTCACCCTTGGGATACAGCTTAGAGTTGGTCTTTGGTTGAGATAATATAGTTTTATGTTTCCAATTTGACGCCAGCTTTGGCTTCAGGCCTCAAATCAATGTTAAGGAAGAGAATATGTTCCTGTAGTGACAGTCTGTCATTACAGAGGTGTTAACTGTTTCCAGTTATTTTTGTAATAGATTCCACATTTACGACAGCTACTCAGGGCAACAGTTTGGTTGGAATTATAGCAACATTGAAGGACAACTCTAATTTATATCCATAGACGTTGGTACAGACTGACGGCACCACGTGAATAGCGATTTCATTTGAAGGTTCTTCTCAGCACTAGGGACATTTTTCAGGTTCGCATATCAACTCTTTTGTTTTCAGAAGACGAACGTTAGCAGGTGAAAACGTTTATATGTGCGGACGAAAATGTGTCACAATTGCAAGACGACTGACTGAAAGTTGATTGCAATTTTTCGATTATTGGCAGAAGTCGCAGAGTGCGCACTTTATCTAAGGCTAGTGTTCAAGTTAGAACTGCTATTACTATACGCTGTTTTCCGGCAGTAACAAGTTCGTTTGTTTCAAATGAATACTTACGGAACTATGCGAAGTAAGTCGGTTGAAGAAACAAATGTAGGGGATGATTTAGATGAACTGAATTCTGAATAGTAGAGCAAAACTTCTGACCGATATTAAGACAGCATACAAAGGCTTTTAAAAAATTTTCCGAAAAAAGGAACTCTAGCCTGTTTTCGAAAAATAGTTCCCTAATTGGTTAGTTTTGAAGGGCGGGGAAGGAACACCAACACGTAAAATTGTTCTCTGAGTTTATGCGTAAGCTAAACCATACAGCTCGCGGTGATGTACGTATTAAAAGGGTATTTTTAGCATCTTAGCGTGGTATTAAATATAAAGCAGTCATTTTTTATTTGAAAAGCATATTTGATATTTATTTGGGGTATTCAGAGATATAAGCCTTCATTTTGCTTACAGAAAGTGATCTGAAGATCTTAAAAAAATATAAATATTGGGCGCAAAATGTGCATACAGGACCATAGGTCCTAGCTTTTTTATACAAATACCCGTTTGTGTGTGTTTTTTTTTTGCCACGGTTGGTACGGACAATGTTAGGCCAACAGTGAAAGGGAAAATTGGGACGTTGGGCCCATCGCCTGCATCGGAGTTCGAATGAGGATGCTTCAGACCGACTAAAAAGAGCCAACAAATGTAACAGTTGAAAAGAATTTTCATTGTGACACGACTTTGGGAAATGGTCTCAAAATGCGGTTTTTGTGAAAGACTGAACCAATGCGCTAATTAAACCTTATGCTCTAGGTATTATTAGTGGGATTGTGATAGTTTCGTGAGCTTTGGTGGGTGTCACTTATTATTTTCAAAAAGCTGTCAACTTCCAAAACAGCATGGTGCTAGTGCGTTCACTAGCGTTGCATTCGCTTATTACTGCCGCAAGTTTTGACTTTAATGAGAAAGATGGGATGCTAAAAATTAAATGTAATAAAGTTCATACAAAAATAACCAAAAATATTAAATTCACAGTGAGTATTATGGGAAATGTTTCAAACTCATTTTTAGCATTTTAATCCCCTTAAAATTAAGTTTACATTCAAAGAATGTCAATCGAAAAGATGAAATTACAAATCATCGAGTGTGCCGACGCTGATTTCAAGTTTGAGGGCAACAGTATGAGCGGCATAAATTTGTCTGCTTTTTGTTTGCAATGGACGTATTCAAAGATTTGCGAAAACACGGCTTCGATTCGTTTTGTATGTCTTATTCTGCTTTGTTTGGATGGGCTACTTGCGTTTTTTATGTTTTTACTTGCACTGTTGGCCTTTTTATTTCATAATTCCAACAAATTTCTTCCAATTTGAAACGCAATTCAGTTAAAAGCAGGTGCTGTAAAATTACATCGATGTTACGCACGAAATAAAATCTAATTCAGTGGCATAAATATATTCAAAGATGCGACGATTGGTCCCCAAAATTCGGCGGCTTTTTCTAACGATTGTTTGAAAGTTTATAACCTTTTTGACAAAAGTTGTAACATTCAATGTCAGTTATGCTTAAAAGCAGTATATCCATCCAACCAATTCCACCTAGGTATCTAAAACATAAGAAATCGGAGCCAGTGATACCAGATCGTGGGTAATTACTCATTTCATAGGCATTTTCCATTTCAAAATAATCTAAGAGGGCGAAGAAAGGGAATTTTTATATCTCTCAAAACAAAAAACAAAGGAATTTTAAATACTGAATCTGAAGAAAACCGTGGGAAAGCCAGTCCGAAGAGTCTGGCATCACTGATTTCCTTTTTGGTCAATTGACGACTTTTCTGTCGGACATACGCAAAATGTATGCTTCCTCCATTCTCCAAGTCATACAATGCGCAAGGTACTCAAACCACTCAAGACTAACGTCACAACTGAAGTTTTTCACTCGCTATTCGCTTTTCGATGGGTTTTTTACTAGTAGTAAGATTTCTTTCACAATTGTTCTCCTCAACCTAAGCCCCAATTTATATTTCCAAGTGAAACAAAAAAAAAGAGCGGTTTAAATGTCAAACTTTCGGTTGGGAAACACAAGCGTGTAACGAACGCATCCACATTTCATATAAATTAGCTTCGTTCTTGTTTATATAAAAAAAAAATATTTTAATTTGCAAATAATATTCAGAATAAGAAAGTTTCTGCACAAACTCCGAATTCGATATTTTACCAACTGTTTTTAAAGACAATTAATTGGTTTTCATTTCTTTGGCGATGGAAGGGATCTAAAATTGGAGATATGCCAAGTCCAAACGGGTAAATGAGAATCTCTTTTATGACATTTGTACTCTCGGATATTTGTCAGACGTTCGCCATAGGTGACGCAGTGGAAAAAAATATTAGGACCATAATATTTATAGGAAATCAAATTGCATTCAATTGCGGACGATGATAAAATTTGATCTGTTTTCCTGTTCTTATTTTATAAGGGACGTGTTAATTACACGGATTTTTTTCATCTTCTGGGGTGAAAAAAATTCATGAACAGGTTTTCGGTTAAAAATCAAATTTCTCTTTGTAATAACTTACGTTTATGTTTATTCTGCATTAAATAAATAGATATCAGCAATATATCTATAACTGCTGTTCCAATCCTCGTTTATTGAATGCTATTTTCAAAATCGAATAGTTTCAATAGAAAATGTATGCCTACAACGTGTCATGCGAGGTATAATTTTTCACTATAGTTTCTTTTACGTTTTCCTTATTCAATAGACGGAACTAAGTGCAACGAGTCAATTCAACTGTTGGAAAATTTACAAATAACCTTTTTAATGTACTTATTAAAACGATACGAAAAAGCTTTTTAAAACCCACCTTTCCAACGTCTTTTTTTCATAACTAAATGCGCATTGTAATTCGTGTTGAAGGGATTCTTAGTTTCCATAATTCACAAACAAATTGTGGAAGGCGTCTCGAAAACTACATGAAATAGGTATACCTACTTCTTCAAATCAGCGTTGCCAGTTTGGGGGTTTTGCCACCAGATCTAGGCTTTTTTTTTTACCGACGGGGGGAAATCTAGGCATTTTTTTTTTTGGAATTGTGTTCAACTAATTTTGTTTTCTCACTAAAAAAGATTTTTTTTTTAGAAAATAGCTAAATATATATTTTTTTTTAGATTTGTCTAAGGGGAACCATTTGAACCGTCTGGCAACGCTGCTTCAAATAAACGTTTTCAAGAGAATGTCCGACGAATTTTTAAATAAAGCGGTACCTAAAAAAAAGACACCTCTCGAAAAACCCATAATAACCGTGGCATCTATCAACAGAATAAAAAAAAAACGCACCCAGTCTTATGTTTGACAGGTAAATTTATACCTACCTACCTATATTCAGAGTAGCAAATTTACAATTCAAATGAACATTGCCACCCACTACTATCCGCCGTTATAATACCGGCAAAAATCCCTTATGAATAAATCAACTCCAAAAAAAAAGCCTATAGCAACTAGTTGCTATTTTATTTACCCCCTCGAAAACAGTTCACTGACCTATAAAACGTTATTTTGTTTGTATTTTTTTTTGCGAAGCATATTGTCATGCAAATTTGACCAGTGACCACACATTAAAAGCTCGCACAAAGCTTTCGTCCCACAGAGCTCATTCATAACCTCTAAAATGACGGTCAAAGATAAATACCCTCAGCCAGGGACAAGAGAGTAGGTTGTGTCCGCACACTAGCCCCATAGTGCGACGTGCGAGTGTCATGCCAAACTGCGATAGTTGTTTGCACGTGTCCGTCAGCGGGCCACCCCTTCGCATGTGAATTGCACACACCGCATAGCCGACTCTTTCTGTGTCAGGCCAAACGAGTCACAATGACGACACGACAAAATATCGAACTTACAATCATTTCATTTCTCTTTTTGCCCCCCACCATTGTACATTCTTTCTTCGTTACGGATGGGCATGCGGAAAAACGAACAAAAATAAAAAAAAAAAAAAACAATTCTCTCGCATACGTTTCTATAGTATAGACTCTAGGCACGACACAACGACGGCCACAAAAATCCCACAAATCTGTGCCACAACAGTCGGTCTCCCCCGGACCCACCGGCTCTGTCCGCCTGCCTGCCTCTGCTTCTCATCATCATCATCATAACTGCGCCAAACGGGTATCTACCTGTATAACTACCTTCAGTATCTATGTACCTATCCATCTGGTGTGTTGTATACATATATTCGTACACTGTTGATCGCGGAAGTATGTCAGCAGGTCTTTTGAATAACGGTACTCATTTTTATGTGTGATGGCTTTAATGATTATCGCTTTGATTCTTGGCCTCTCTTTCATACCCAGCCAGCAGCCAAACAGCCGCACTCATCGTGCTCACAAACACCGAGGAAAACTTTGCGTCTGGAGGCCTGGGGATATCACTATCGCCACACCGCATACACATGTGCTTGCGAACATAGCCATCGATCGTGTATCCACAAGTATGACCTAACTTGTTTACACCAACAGTTGTATGACGCCAACACCAAACCTGTCGAAAGCGAAATTTATTTTGCTTTTTCGAATGCGGTCGGTCCCACTGGACATCAGTCTGTCGGTCTGGCTGAATTGAATTTATATGAGAGTGTATACGACCACTTATTTGGAGCTCTTCGGGAGATTATCTGTCGAATTCGAATGCTTGCCATCCAATACACCAATCCGACTCAAATCGAGTATGAGCTTTAGAAAAAAAACCAAACTCTTCTGACCTAAATTCCAAATTTCAAGTTAAGAACTTGTTTGTGTTGTTATTTTTTGGTTTATTAACTGATTTCATTTGAATTCAATTTTTGAACAATTTAGCTGATGTCTCTTAATTAATGTGGGATATCATTGAAGATCTTAGTCGGCGAGATATTAGCCATTTAATTAGCATGTATAGGTAGAAAAGAGTTGAGTGTTCCGTTTTAACTTCTAGATATTCCCCCTTGGGCTTTAGGGCATCAGTGCCGATAATCGATTTGTGTTCCAATTAAGCAGGTGGTTGCCTATGATCAATGATCTTGCTCCAAGAGGGGCCATTTCGTTGGTTATTAATGGTAGCGCCTCCAGAAATAGAAGAGATGTTCGTCTAACTGTGTGGTTTTCTTATTGTTATGGGCTATAATGAGTTTGCCGTTTTGATTGATCACAATCAAGGGAGTTACAAAATATTACGGAAAAAAAACGCCACTCTCAGCATTTTTGAAAATATTGCGAAATTTGAGTCTGACATTTATCAATAAAGGTTCAGTATTCCCGTCGATTGCCGTTTAGAAAAGACTGTATTCAAAGTTGGGATCATTCAACTTGCCGAAAGACTGCTTTTGTAGTTCCTCTGATGATTAGTTTTTTTCTTTTTTTAACAAAAAGGTTATCGTCCGACAGGGCACTCAATTCAGCAGTTGAATATAATAAAAAAAAAAGATAAATGTTTCATACATTTCTGTCACAAAGGCTACTGTCAAATTGTTGTTTCTATCCAGCATTGCAATCAATTGTTATGTCAGTAAAGTGTCAATATAAAAGGAGAGTGCCTAGTGAAACTTTTTGAACAGCTTTTGTTAACTTCTTTCGACAGCTAGCTATTGCAGTATTAGACGTGGATTGTCTTAAGCAGTTAAATGGAGCAATTCAACTTATTCAGCAGTCTTCCATCAACGACCACCTATTCGCTTTAGAGATTTTTTATGTTTATCTTGTTGGGTGCCATTTTTAAGCGATCTAAAAGAATAAGCTGGTAAATTAAATAAAATAAAAGCATAAGTAGAACTGTGCCTTACCTGTTCTTTTATTTCAACTTGTAATTCTAGCAATGATGCTGGAATCAACTGAACTGTCCATTGTTTCAACTTCAAGTACTGAGATGATCGGTCACGCAACTACGCAATCATTCTTATTAGGCGTTTTTCTTTTTTAGTTCGGAGCTGAGCTCTGAACCGAGCTCGAGCATTATGAGCGGGCTCTAAACCGAGCGTACTCAGATCGTTCTGATGTATTTATGAAACACACTTGAGCACGTACCTGAGCATAATCAGAGCGCGCTCTAAACCGAGCGTACTCAGATCGTTCTGATGTATTTATGAAACACACTTGAGCACGTTCTGATGTATTTATGAAACACACTTGAGCACGTATCTGACATTTTTAATAAATATATGTATAATTTGAATATTTATTAATTGTTGTTTAATTAATTGGTTAACCTTCAGTTCCAGAGCAACAAGGTTCCTCCGCCATTTCAATTATTTTGTTTATCCTGGTTTTTTTTTCTGTCAAATGTGACTGTGAGTGTGTATTCAGCTTTTTACTCAGCCTGCTCAGTCAATTTATTCTGAGTTCATCGAGCGCGCTCTGATTATGCTCAGGTCGAAAAAAGAAACACAAATCTGAGCTCTGATGTATCTGAGCTAAAAAAGAAACACGAACTTTTTGTATAACAGTTCAGGTTGTGCTCTGAACTAAAAAAGAAAAACGCCTATTGCAATTTTTTTACGGATTTGCCTGGTTCCGACGAATGTCTTGCTGACAATTTTTGTTGGGAAATTTGTGTCTTGTTTTCATTGATGAAAGCATTTTTAAGTCTCCACTGTAAACTTTATTTAGATTTTGTCCAAAAGTATGAAAATAATATTTTACTGTCAAGAAATAAATAAACAACACTTTGTCAGACCCTTGTTTATCAAACATACTTCGTATTTGTCGTTATGACATATGAAGAGAAATTATAGCTCAAATCGTCACGTCATGCAAGGGAAGGCAGACAAAGCTTAATTCATCACGAGAAAGGCGGTAGAATGATGTGCAAACGTTGCGTAAGCTGTCAGTGTATACGACGGCGAAAATAAAAACGATCTAGTCATCGTTTACTCGCCGAAAGAGAACGCACTACATTCCTTTGAATTCCTTCGTATCTTCTCATCAATTTATGGCTTTGCAGCACTATTAGTGCATTTTATTGATATCACGCGATATCTTTAAAATTGACACTTCGAGACTCGCAGTAGTTATTGTAAATTGTGTGCTGAAAATCCTACTTCACTTTGCTTTGCTGAGAACGAAGCTCAAAAAAACAGGCCTATACTTCGTATTTGTCGTTATGACAAATGAAGAGATGGAGCGTATATCTCTCGACTGGATGTCGCTTTTCTGTTTCTGGGTCTGCAAAAAGTAATATAGATAAAAAAATCAATTTGTACTTCTCATTTGTCAGTTTTTGCGTCATGAAATAAAAACATAAACGATACTCCAAAGTTGGAAAGTGCGACATCAGTAGCCGCTTCTTCCTGAAAAGCATCATAAACTAATTGTTATTAAGCCGTAGCCGCACCTATCATTATAAACATTTAAAAGGCTCGCGCAACGGATGATTAGTCTTCCTCTGTAATTTGAAATAGTCCGCCAACTGTTGGATGTGGTACCCGCTTAAGCACATTGCAAAGTCGCCGAACATTCTGTCGTATAATCCACTATATCCCACTTTCGCTGTCGAATCCCGTTGTGTATTCATACCCGAGACACAAATAATTTATTCAACAAAATCATGATCAACAAATTATGGGTCAAGCAGATAGTCGCGAGAATATACCTCACGTTTGACATGTGTGTTTATTATTTAAATGAAAATGCATATTTATGACATTACATGTATGTATCCATGTTATTTCTGATTTAATTTATAATGATAAAGTTAGCTCTAACGTTTTTATTTATAGACTGCTCTGAAGTATGTTAAATTTACGTGTTTCTAATACGAACATGATCGATAATTTTTGTTGATGCTGGCTGCGATAATGCGATGTTCTTCAAGAAGAAAGTCGGAGATCAAATTAAAGTCGCATCTCGCATGTTGTGTTTATGGAGTCGAATTAGTTGGCTTACACGAGTTTTTAGCTTGGTTTACATTTTAAATTGATTAAGCCTGATGGAAGTAACGTGGGCTCAGTTTTGGCTTGAAATTGGGAAATATTTCGTTCCCATAAAAATGTGCCAACCTATCCATTCTTGTCCCTATTCGAACAAAAATATTGTTGCAAATTTGTTTCAATAATCTATGCCTTCCAAACAGGACTGTTTGTTCAAAAATTAGGCACTGCAAATTGTTTTAAGTTTTGGCTAAATGTTGCCATAAACGGGAGGAAGTATAACTAAATGATTACCATAATTTTTCAATCACTTGTACAACAAAAACCAAAGAAATGCACCGATGGTATAAATGGGGGCTATTAAAGTGGGCTATTCAGGACAAGCCTACGACTTGATTTGAGTTTAAATTTGGGACGCTGAAATGTAATGTTTAGTAAGTCTGACAGCTGGCTGATTTCAGGTGTTTCAGTTTTGATTGGTCTATATCGATCAAATATACACTTTTTTTCAATTGACGTGGAGAGTGCCGACGAATCTAGTCAAGAAATTCGTGATGGAGTAGTAAGTTGACAGTTCGGATATGTGAATGACGTAGAAAAAGTGACGTTCCAACCAATCTAGTTTTTGCATTCGGGTTACATCTTATCCAGACCAATCTAGTCAGCTGAAGATAACTACATTCTTAAATGTGACCAGTTTTGACGTTTATAGTGGGGTAGCTGATACATCTAGTCAAGCATTTCGCGACTGCTAGCGTAGTACTTCATCTTTTAATATCGTTGAGCTTCATTTTGAAATAACTTTCTCCTCTTGTATACATGTCCATTAAACTCTAGATCGTCGGTTTTGACAGGGGTCAGCTGGTAAATAAAATATCGGAAGCAACATGTCCATCAGGACAACCTGAAACTGCAGAAATTTAATGATGTACTAAAAGTCAGTTTTATTATTTTTGTAAGGTTATTCTGGTGCAGCACTTAAAAGTTGGACTGGAAATACTTAACGGCAACATCGAACTTTCCATTCATGTTGAACGTCGCGTCATTGTCGAAGTTGCTGGTCGAATGAGTTATAAACAACTAGGCTCTAAAAAGTGTTTTATAACTGTCAAAGTTGCAGTATATATATTTCTAGAATAAGATTCACTGGGCTGCCAGGGATGGCTCAATCAGGTTTGATGCCTGCTTTCCGATACGACTCCAAGAAAGGCGCGAAAGAATTGCGGAAAATTGGGGGCAAATTTCGAGGACGTTAATTAAATCTCTTTGGTTCTAGTTTTAAATCGAACGTAGTGTTATGATGTGCACAATTTAAATGTTTGTCTGAAGTTCTTCCAAAGAAAGACTTGAGAAAACAGAAGTTTTGTGGTAGATAAGTTAGCAGTCCTTTTTGTATTAAGCTTTTTATTGATGTTTTGTCTGCTTAGTTATTTTTAAATGCTCAAAAACCAATTCATCCGTCTTATATAGCCCTCAAGGAACAAGAGCAGTCTTATTGCGGAGTAGTTTGCACAAAAAGTAATTAAACATAATTTGTATTGTAATAATGTTGCTTAGATTATGGACTTGAACTAGAGAGCTGTGACCTCTATATAAGCCCGTATTTTAGTATCCAATATCCCCTTGGTATTCAACATCTAAAACCCTTCTTATGATTAATTTCAGATAAAATTATGTGTCCCAACCAAGACGAGGAGAAAGAATTTATAGCCTTTAATCGAAGACACCGTGACCGTGCCAATCACAAATCGTTACCCAATAAACAGTCAAATTAGGACTCTTTAATCTTTTTCGCTAGAATAAAGTATACCAACAAAGTTACACCAACAAGAACTTACCATAATTATTGACACACTACACCCACTTGGTGTACAATGAAGTTTTGCAGAATGAACGGGCCAAGTGAATCCGAAGTTGAAAGCCTGCTGATGAGCCCATGTTGGGGACAAACGCAAAACGGAAGTCAAGACCAGTACCTGCTAGACGGACACAAACTACTCTTAGAGCATGATCTCGATTCGCTGCCCAGTGACTCCGAACAAAAGGGTGGATCACTCGATGTTCTCGATAACCTGCTTATGAACTCATCGTCCATTGGACTATCGGAACTAAAACCTCTGCCACCATTCACAGGCTATACGGGCCACCTGTCAATAAACGGCATATCCGGACATCATTACCATGCGATTGCCCAGCGTCTGCCAGATGAGAGCAACAACAATTATGCTCAGAGTGCATACCAGACGTCAACAAATCAATCTGCCAACACGAACAATAATGGCGGCTCGTCAGCCGATCAGAATATTGTCTCCTCGTCGACGTGTCTGCCCGAATCTGTGCTCAGTTCGGACGGAAACGATGCCTGCCTTTCCGATGTGAAACTCTTTGCCGATAGTCAATTAGAAAATAAGCTTTACTCGGTGGCGGACAGCTGTGTCATGTCCGATCAAGGTCCTGACTCCGTGTCTGGCGTCTACGTGGACATGAATTCAATAGACGACATTGCAGCTATCATTGGATCCGCCATAGCCGATACGACAGTACCCAATCAGCTGGACAACGACGATGGCAATGATACACGAGACTCGTGGATGGACATTGACGCTTGGATAGGCGGCAATTGTATACAGCAAGATGGCAAACTGATAGTCTCACAACAGGACAGCCTGAGTGAATTTATTCTGCCAAATTCGCCCGCCAATACAAGCAATTCCACGCTACAGAGCCTGTTGACGCATGGCTACATGCCACTGTTACAGAATCGTCTACAAAACGGACCACCTCTCGGTGCCATCAAGGGTGAGGCACCAAGCTCTACCTCATACTGCAACGAATTGACATCGTCGACATCAACTAGCCCGCCCGGCTCTGTCGTCTCAACGACCGACAACATGCTGATCAATGGCGGCAGTGCCAGTCGATATCTCAACTCGAACCCTCCTCAATACTCGACGATTTCCATGTCCAGCAACGCGAACGCCATGAAGCCGGACGGAATCTGTAGCCCCGACATCCTGGGCAACTATCCTCACACAACCACCGCAACGCCCAGCACACCGAAAACGAAACGTTCGCGATCACAAAAGAAGTCCTCATCGAGCAGTCACCAGCAACATTCGCCCGGCAGTAGCCAGCAAATGCAACAGAACTCTATGTCGCCGTCTTCGGTTAATTTTAATTCAAATGACCTGTCCGGTCTGTTAGGTAAAGAGAAGCCCGTCCATCGTTGTAGCATATGCAATCGAGGATTTTTAAATAAAAGCAATATCAAAGTACACTTGCGGACGCATACAGGTGAGAAACCATTCCGCTGTGACGTCTGTGCCAAGGCGTTTCGGCAAAAAGCTCATTTGCTCAAACATCAACAGATACATAAGAGAATTGGGCGTGATTGACAAGATGATCCGACACACTTGTGTTGTTGTTTGTGAAAAAAAAAAACTGATTAACAAAAATATACAAATGCAAAACAAGCCGAAAGAGACCGCTTTACATACCACATATATATACAAACACACCCGCATATATACCGCATATGTTAAGAGATATTCTTTCTCGCCATCCATCAATTCATGAGTAGTACAATTTACGTCGCATAAATATCCATCCCCCTGTGCGAATAGAGTATTTGACAGAAACTGTCGAAGCTGCTTTGACTTTTCTTTTTAAAAAACTCCATTGACACAAGGGCGAGTGTGACAGTTTGAATTGTATGGCATGATATTGTAATTCGTTGTTGTTGGTTGCTTTTGGTCTCTTTTTTTTAGGTTAGGGGGTTTAATAGTTATACCGTCGTTTCTAGTCGTTCGCTGGAGATGAAAAACATTTGACAGGAGGTAGTTTTAACTGGAAAATTTCTTAAGCGATAATGAAAACAGTTTTAAGACAACAAATCAGGCAGCCTAAGGAAATTAGAAGCTCTTGTAAAGTTTTCATATGGTTTTAGTAATTTCTGCAAACTCTGTCAAAATAATGACAGAGTGAATGTTTGACTGAACTCAGCCATCTAAGCAGCATTTTTTTTTAGATCTTTCCGTCGGTATCATTTTTTCTAGATTTATTGATCGACATCCAAAACGTAAAAACAGATTTAGTTGACAGTTCAGTTCAAGGGAAGTAGAAATCGTTTAATGACAGTGAATGTTTGACTGAACTCTGACATCTGCGGAATGCGGCTTTATCTATAGTTCAGTACCATTTTTTTTATAGATCTATTGATCAGATTCAAATGCAAAACTTAAAACAGATTTATTTGACAGTTCAGTTCAAAAGAATCGTTTGACGTAAATTCCTAATTTTAGGTACAGCTTGCCGGAACCACAAATAAAGAGTTGGAATTAACGCATAATAGAATACAGTCTACTTCAATGGTAACGTAACTAAATTGACAGCTCACTTGCTATATTTTGTCGGTTGAATTTTACAATCAAGCGCACTAAAGTCACAGTCCACGCAAGTCAGAAGATGTTTGTATTTCTCTTTTTGTATTTTATGAAGATTTTCAATAAATTGTATTATGAATGCTCCTCTAGGATTTACGCAAGGACTTTTATGCATAATTTACAACAAATGCCTTTGAAACTTGTATAATACGTATCTAGACAGTACAGACGTTTTGGAAGTAGCGTCAGACGCCAATTGTCAATTTGACAATATACAAGGTGGCGCAAAAATAACCTTCCGATGTTTTTTGGCTGTAATTAAAAAAAAAAAATGAAAAACTTAGATTCTTCTTGTGGATTATTTTTATTTGGTCTTTTATTTTTTTTTTTACATCAAGTCGAGAAAATGATGTCATGTAAATGGCCGCCGCCACAGTTGATTGTCATTTGAGCCCTTTTTATGGCATTTTCCATCATTTTGGCCAAAACTTCCGGCGATAGGTCCTCACAATATCTTGACGGATATTGTCTTTAAGAGCTGCAAGGGTCTGAGGCTTGTTGACATAAACCCGCGACTTCAAAAAGCCCCACAAAAAGAAGTCTGGAGCGGTCAAATCAGGCGATCTTGCGTGCTAGTGCAAATCGCCAAAAACGACCCGGGAACACCGCTTTCAGAATATCGGCTCGCGCAGTGTGTGCCGTAGCTCCGTCCTGTTGGAACCACATGTCCTCCAGTCCTAAATCGTCCAATTGCGGTAGAAAAATCGGTTCAGTGTTGTCGTTTGACCAGCGGCGTTCTCGAAAAAAAAAAATGGCCGCGTCAACAGAGGCGATATTCTCGGCACAACGGCCGCTCCGGGGCCCCCCACTCTTGGCAACGTCTCGTGTTGTGCCAGTCTCACCAGTAGGCGTTGGACGGCTAGGAAATCTGCGACAAAATTCACGTTGTGCCAAAGTCACCGACCGATTATTGCTCAAAAAAATAGTCACCAATATTCCGCGTTATGGAGCAGTGTAGCGTAACATTCTTTCTTAACGTGTATTTCGCATGTGTTTACTACACAAATGTCAAAACAGAACTGACATTAGGGGCAAATCGCAAAATGTATAGCATTTTCTGATAGGAGGATTACTTTTGCGCCACCTTGTATATATTTGCGAAAACATTCTGTTTGTCCATTCATAAACGGAGTACTAACAATGATTCTTAAAAACCATCCACCATTGAACCTCTTTACCGCTTTAAATAAGAGAGCAAAAGCAACGTAAGAACAACGGGGCGTCCAATTGTCTTTTTGCAACTGTTGTTCCGTTTTGGTGCAACTGTGCCTCTACAATACTACTGAAGTTTATTGCTCTAATTACAAAAAAAAGAAAAGTACCTCAATCGCAAATTCTAAAACCATGCTACAGTGCGCTGTTTCCTAGTTTATAACAAAATGTTTAAAATATTTTATTTCAAAAGAAGAACATACACAAATACAATTTATTACTAGAAGAAAAATATTTAGAAAAATTGTAAAAACTAATTTAATTAAAAATTAAAACAAAACAAAAAAATAACATTTTCTGTACAAAATATTCACATGTAAGCTAGTTTCTAGGATCATGATATTAAATGTTTTTCGTTTTTTATATACATGGATACGTCAAGTATACATAAATGCATCAATGGAATTAATAAAACAAATTTCTATTATCTATTGAAAACGATACGAAAATAATATATACATATTTAAATCTAGTTTAGAAAGCATGTAATGTTATGTAAAAAAGAAATAAATTAAATGTATTAGTTAAGCTGTTATTTATTTAGATTATGTAAACAGAAAAAAAAAACAAGAAAAAAAATATATGAAAACGAGTCCTTAAATAAAAAATATTTCTACGTGTATTTCTATCTGGAATTTTTATTTTATTTTTTAGAATTAAGCTGTATGTATTTTATTGATTTTCATCCTATTTAAAACATCTGTTTCTTTAATTTTGTTTTGCTTATTATTTAAATATTTAATAATTTTTGTTTTTATTTTGTGCAATTAATTTATTTTTTCCCCGATTGTAAATATAGAAAATGAGAAACCGAAATATAAATTGTTTCCAATATTTAAAAGAAAAGAAGGTGGTTGCGATTTTGTAAATCTTTATTTCAGAAGGAAGACTGGAAGGTGGGATATCCCAGAAATGTATACACTTTCTTTGCTGGCGGATCAGGGGCTCTGCTTAAATGTATTTTTCGGTGAGCAGTAAGTATTATGTTCGAATTTTTCTTCATGAAATCCAGCTATACAGCTAATCTTCGGCTTTGAAATGTCAACATTTGACAGTCCAGAGGAAAGAATATTTCAGCTCGATTAACGTTAAAAATACCCATTACAACCATTACGACTTTAATCCGATTGAAATGGAGACAGCCCATTGTTGTTATACATTAAATTAAATCAAAATCAGCAATATATAATAAGTATTCAAGCTCGATCAGTTTTTTAGTGCGACGTGCCCAATTTGAATTTGAATTTATTGGATAAATTATAATTTGACATTTAGAATAATCTTATTTGCTGTGATTGGCTTAATTAAAACAGTTTTAAAGAGTAAATGCCCATAGCTAAAAAGCGAGGGTCCAGCGAAGACTAACCCAAGGAAACCACAGATCCTACGACAAGATGTATGCTTTCTAGAAAAACTGTTGACATTTTTCTACCACGCAATTTAAAGAGGTGCAAAAATCTCCCGCCGCTTTTACAATAACAATAGTTAACACAAAAAAAGCGCCCTAAACTCGCCGTGCTGAACCTGAATAAGAAGCGTCCGTCCGACCGTGGCGTCGTGATTTGTGTTTGAAATTAAGAGACCTCGTGAATGGTGACGTTCAAGTATCTAGTTTAGTAAGTCTGACAGCTCTCTGACTACATGTATCTCGGTTTTGATTGAGGGAAATCGGTCATATGAGCAGCCGTTTCAGTTGACGTTTATGGAGGGGTAGCCGACGAATCTAGTCAAGGAATTCGTGACTAAGTACTAAGTTGACAGTTCGCGTATGTGGATGCCGTAGGAAAAGTGACGTTCCAATCTCGTCGACTTAAGAAAACTAGATTCTTGAACGAAATGAAAACTTTAATCTCACGTACAAATTTGACAGATATCAGATAACATTCAAAAAATTTAACTCAGTTGCTATCTAAATGCAGCGCTTTTAAATAACCTATTAGCTCCTTTCTGCCACATCCAAAAAAAAAATAAAAAATTTAACGCCCTTCATTTGTGAGAGTTTTTTTTTATTTTTATTACGAGTAGAGGACCAAACATTTCATGCCGCTGAATTGAGAAGCTTTCTCAGAGAAGTTATACTCTGTATGTTTGTCAGATATTTACAATAGGTAGCGTAGTGCAAAACATTTTCAGGTGAAGTGGTAGTTTTCCGGGGATTGAACATATAAAGGTGCAAAAAACCGACCTCGCTCGGGTCATAGTAAACCCTCGAAGTCGAGTCTAGCCTTTAACTATAAATACGAAGACCAACTTATTGTCTTGCACAAATTGGGGTTTAGCTGGACGTAGCAAGTCGCTCGAAGTGAAGATAGGGCTTGGTCAGTGTTTTGACCAAGGTGATTTTGACGAGGCGATCGCCTGTCAGCTGTCACCTCTCACATATTACCATGCTCTGTAGAGCCAGCTTGAAGACAGTGGGCATGGGCGCATTCAAAAATCCAATCATCGTAAGCCGTCTAGATTTGTCTGAACCAGATGTAGCCTGATTGCAAAATCAATTTTCTTACGTCATCCACATACGCGAAATGTTAATTTTACGACTTCGGACTCACAATCGAAATGTGAAAAGTGGGTTGTGCGTTTTAACTACAAGTTCTCCTGTATTACAACTTAGAATCTGCTGAATTTAATAACAACAGCGTTGAACTTGTAACTCTGCGCTTCAGAAAAGTGTTACACTTCTTGTAAACATTCATTTGTGGTACTACATAGGTTCTTCTGGTACTACTCGTATGTCTTTATATTGAAACCTTTTCCAGGGTAAGCTCTACATAAATGCGGCTTAGCGAAGTGACGATCAAATCGTACCTAAATTCGAACACTAAATGGAGGCAAACAAAACTTTAAATTCAATTCTCCACCATGCCTTGAACGGACTGATTTTTTGACACCCGTCACATTTTATTTTTACTCTTAAAGCCACGCTTTGTTATTGACAATCACCGTACTCAAACCTCCGATTCGTCGTCGTCGCCGTCTTCGCCGTCGTTCGTTCGGTTCAGAAAGAAAGCAATCTAACCACTTAAGCCAACGTCAGTCGAAAGAATCATGACCAGACTTTTAAAAGAAGAAAGGTTAGCTACATATACCCACCAACACATGCAACGACTATTGAATAAACGAACCAACAAGCAGCGCGAAAACTATGTCAATGGCCTACTTTTACACTATAGAAAAAAAGACAGAAAAAAAATCCCCAACCGAATGAGCAGAAGAAAGAACACTCGTACTTGCGAGTATTTCTTTTTCTTATAACATTTCTCTGTCCGGCGTGCGTATGTGTGTGGCTTTAGCCATTTCTTTAGCATTGACTTCCAACTTACAAGTGCCGAGATGAAGATGAGAATGGCTAGAGGAATTCAAGACAATAGACAGATATCTATGTTAATGGCCGCCGCGATGGTGTTTCTGTTCCTCTCCTTTCACACCTGGCTGGGAGCAGATGCAGTAGCAGAGGTGAATCTACCAATTCCAACCCTGTGTCTTGCATGCAAATGAGTAGGCCAAGTTGCCAGTTCCTTTGCGCCAGCATTTAGCGGAGTACACCTAGTTGAAACAATTTTCCGGTTCCTCGTGGTGGTTTATAGCCCATGAAAGGTCTGTTATTGATTTGGCCAGATTCCTGTTATACTTTATTTTCTTGGATTAATTAACCCGCGTGCGCCCCGAGGCGGCCTTTAATGTGTGCGCGAGTTAACTCGAAACAAAGAAACCAAACTCCGCAATTACTAGGCGCGCGGTTTCGTTCGTTCTGTGGCAGTTCTTTTTATATCCGTTTTTATGCACTAAAAACGGAATATTTCATAAGATATCCGATTCGACGGGGTCTAGTTGTTCTCTGCGTCAGTTAATTGTTAATTGGTAGGTTTGATTTATTTTCAAACATAAAACAAGTCGATCGCACTCTTGTGCTCATAATAATTATAAACGTGCAGATTATGCAAGTTTTTGAGAAGCTTTTTGTTTCGTTGCGCAGGCGCGAATTGTCTCTCCTTGGTTAGAATAGGAAGCCATGTGTAAAGATTGCGGCAATCGATACTCGCTGGCTATACTGTTGGCAATTTGTTTTATTGTCAGCAGATCTGTTTATGTAGTATAGTATACTTCTATTAGAATGCGGAAACAATGCGGAACAAACAGAAGGAACAGAAGTAAATAAAAAAACACAAGACGGACGTGGTAAGAAGCCAGTTCTTCATAAAGTCGGTCATGAAATCGCAAGTAACCCACTTGTTGAGGGCAGGCGCACACCACGTTATACTCTATACACGAACTTTCAAGCAAAATGAGGACGGCAAATAATTGGCAAAACTAACAACACGCAAACGTAGGAACGAGTGCGCGCATGCGTCCGCCTGCTTTGAATACTCTGCGGTGTGCGCCTCTACTCTTCAATCTGGGTTTCTGGAATCAGATATACATTTCCTCTCATCAGTGTGTGTGTGTGTGAAATGAATAAAACAAAAATAATAAAATTCAGCAATTTATAGTCACAGAGTTGCAAGTTGTTGGCCATCTTCTTAATTCTGACAGACTGATGGGAATGGGATTCACCGACCATGGAACGGCAGTTGTCTATAGTCGAAGTAGGCCCAAGAGACGTAGCATAAGGCACGACGCACAACTGCGTGTCAACTTGAGATTGAGTAGTTTTTGGGGTCTAAGCCGGCCGCTGAGGTTAAAGCGCATAGGTATCTAGATTGAAAGAATTAATGGAATATGGTCAGATGGGTTGAATTTTATGTTGCGTGCACCGCCAGTTTTGGTCCGGTAACGGAATGGAATTTCTTCAAAATTTAGTAAATTCATAAAGGTATAGAGTTCCTGCGAAGCTAATGAGAAATGAATTACCAACTATGCGATCGGTATGGTCTTTTAAAAACCCCAAAAGCTACCTGCTGCGGCTAATTAAAATGGCTGCATTGTGAGTGGGTGTACGCGGTAAGTTGGGTTAAGTCTTGGCGCTCAGAAGTCTTGAATTGAGTTTGTTTGGGCGAAATTATTTGGTAATAATTGTCGACGGCTTTCTTCAGTAAGAAAAAGGAAAAATCAGGAAGATGAGTTTTGTACAAGATGTATATTTCTAATAAAAGATAACAACTTTGACAACCGGAAGCTTTGACACATGTATGAAATTGAAAATGATTGAATGAAGTTGTATTGCAATTGCGTACAAGTCGATGGCCCCGTGCAAGACCACACTAAGTGCATGTGTGCTATTTTTCAGGAGAGGTGTTTGAAGTTTTTTGAATAAAAGTTTAGCGATGGCTTTAGGTGTTATCCCAATTGAAATTTTAGCTCTTTTTTCAAAATTTTTGGTTCTTTGCATAATGAAAAAATTAAAAAACAAAAGCACGATTTGGGGATTCTGAATGTATACAAAACTCAAAACTATACTAAGTGCACTTAGGTTGTTTTTGCACGGGGCCATCGAAGTGTAGAGAGAATACAGGGCGATTTAACATTAAGAAAGACGTCTTAACAGAGTTGATAGTTGAGGTCTAGTTCATTATTTTCAAGGACCTTCTCGAATCAATTATAGCGGTGGCGAATAACCTAAACTCCCAGGTCTGGCTTTGGAGCAACAGCAAAATTAGCTCACCTAGTAGCGGAATCAAAGAAAAAATACCTGGTAGCCATAGGAGCTTAAATCAATGTGACTGTGACTAAATGGACAGAACCACGGGTGCTTCAAATCAATGGATCACCGATTACCTGCTTTGTACGTAGAGCTTGAAGAGGTGGCTTCTATTTCCAGTTTTCTTCATAAATTCCTTACAACAAAAGTAATGTGACCGCTTTTAGACAGTTAAGTCCCATAAGAACTGTCTATTACTTCTGCTAAAAGCCTTGATAAGATGTTCAATCATAACCGACTTTGAAATGGAAGTTCGCCCTACACTCATTCACGATTTGTGCGTTCTTCCCGCTCACAAAAGAAAAGATTCCACTGCACACTTAAAGTAAAACAAACTACAAATTAAGAAATAAACTCCATCGAAATATTTTCAAAATGGTGAATTGTACTTTTCACTTTTTTTAACCTAGGATTGGACCCCGCTACACTCTTAATCACTGAGCACAGTGGCTCTTATGTCAAAGTTTAATACAAATCTCATTTTTACCTTAAATGAATATGCAAATATTATTTAATGATAGAACAACGCACAATCCCAGTAGTGCCAACATTCTTATCATCGATTTCCTCTTCAATCCGAATATGAGTATTACAAGTCTCAATATTTTGTTTCATCATTCTTTGAAATTATCTGGCCTGCAGACCAAATTAAGTGAGCACGATGACCTAAATAATTCTTAACCACTTTACATCTACCTGTCTGCACACTACTTAATTTTTTTTTTTACTTTAAACCAGAACCCAAAATAAATGCCAACTCAGAGTGGAACATTCCTCTCTGAACAAAAACCAGTAAAACAAAATTCCAATTCCAACCACATAACGTCGAGGTGAAGCGGCGAGTGGCCGAACTCCGAAGTATAATGGTAGGGCTCGCGAAAAGAACCGTTTCCAATGGGCGATCAAGTGACATAAGTTGTTGAAGAAAAGTTTTTAGGTCTTCGCATGAACTCTTTCCGGTTCTCATTCTTGCTGCTGCTGGCCGTGCTTGTGATTCACTTTCACATTTAATGTAAGCGTTGCCCTACATTTCTGTGTGTGAATGATGCCGCACAACGTTTACTTGCTAAATAGTCATGATCTCGGACTCGATCTGGAGTGACATCATTCTAAAAGTGAATTTTCGTCTTCATTTTCGATTCATCTTTAAATTAAATAACAACAAGACGAGCATTTCTTTTATTTAACACCTCTCGCAGATTTACCGTACAGTTGGCTGTTTCGCGGTATAGCATTGGTCATTCTCTACTCAAATAACTGTAAAGTGGTACACAGATTGAAATGCATGTACAAGACGACGAATTTATACGCAATTGGTATAGGAACCCTCATCAATCAAAGTGTAATGAGTTACATTCCATGGAAACGTGATTTAAATCTTCTGGGTACAGGCATGCAGATGTGACTTAATAAGTAGTCTTATGATTGACATACACAAATTCTATCTGGCTCACGTGTCCGGTTGCACTGTCATATGCCCAAAAATGTATCAAATCTCTACACCAATAGTAAAGTCGTTGCAATGTCAATTTACAAAAACTGTAAGTTACATGCTTGGTTTACAGACGTTTTTTCCTAAATAATATAAATGTCATATAAATGTTATTTATGCCCATCAGATGAAAGGTAGCTAGTGATGCTTTAATATCAATATTGTAATTTATTTCTTATTAATAAAGTGTATTATTATTATTATTATTTATGCCCATAATGCGATATTTTCAACAACAAAAAAAACTGTCGTTAAGCCGTCAAATACGAGCATATGTCAACTACAGTACAGAAGTCTCATTTAGTTGCTCTTACTCTCAACAAATCCTAAATTCTAAAAAAAATTAAGTGTCAAAAAGAAGAACATTTTCTGAAGTGGTAACGAATTAGATTTCAAGTACGGGTTTCCATACATATCTTGAACGTGATCGATAGTTAAAGTAAAACTTCTAAACTGTTGTAGTTATAGAGAAACAGACGACTTCATTTAAAAAAAAAGTATTAGTTATAGTAACGTTTTCTATTTTGCTTTTTACAAAAAATGTTATCTCACATTAATTTGGTGGTGTATTTTCTTAGCTGAACTCAATTGGTCAATAATGTGACTTTAGGCATACAATCGAACGGAGTATAAGTCCAGAACTTCCTGACTTGCTTTATTGCTTTTGACAGTTCTCTTTTGGAAAATACAGAGATGCAGGGCAGTAGTGCGAATTGAATTATATTCTGACATTTAATAAAAATGAAGAGTGTGTTCAAAGTAGGTGATACATATAATTCGTTATTGAATTGTGTTATTAATAAATACAGTCCGGTTATTTAAACGAACTTCGGTTTTAACCAACTTGTGTCTGCCAGATTTTAGATTGGGAACATTTAAAAATCTAGTTATCTTAAGTCGAATAGACCGGTTTGGACTAGATGTGAATTGAATGTTAAAATTAGATTGGTCGGAAACGTTAATTTTCATACGTCAACCACATTTACGAACTGTCAACTTATTACTCTGTCACGAAAACGACGTCTACTAAAAAAGCTTTTAATGTGACCCATCTAGGCCAATCAAAGCTGAGACACATGTGCGGCCCATTTAAACAAATCAAAGCTGACCAACATCAAGTCAGCTGTTTTAGAAACTTATATATTTATGGCGCTTTCGATTGAAGAAAAGAATTGCCCTTTCTATGAAAAGATCAAATCTAGAAGTGCTCTTTCGATGTATTCTATGTTTCGTTGGAAAATAAGTGCACTTCCAGGTCAATTTTTAACACAACAGAAGTGTCTGGAATATTTTTAGAGAATTGCCCTGAACTCACCAACACACACTAGCAAAATGTCAGATTAAAATGTTTGTTGTGTTATTAGAAACATATTTTTCGCTTGTGATCCGAAAATATACAATTATGCTTGCAAAATGTTAACTAAAATTCAAATATATTGATATGGCCTATTAAAACATTCATATTTACTGTAGAAAAAGAAAAAGAAGTAGAAACAGAATATCAAATCTCACATATGGTGTCTACCACTATTACAAAATCGCTCCAACGAATTTTATTGAAAAGAGCAATTCTATATTTCGGGGCAATTCTATCGGATCTTCAGTGAAAAACGCCATTAATGTCCCCATTTACTAAAAAGATCTGGCGCTTATGAAACTGCCACTTTATAAATAAAGTGGCGAGTTCTTAATTTTGAGATTTCACAAAATAACAAATTTCAAATAATGAACTCAATTCAGAAAGTGAGTTTGCCATAATGCAATTAGTTGATAAAAGCGTTCGGAATATAGATGATGAGTTTGAAAATGAATAACAGCAAACGAAATGACAACAAACTCAGCACTGAATTCTTGCCCCCACAAATTAACTGGGGTGTTCAGGGCACAACTGGGGTGCCCTGGAAGTCATGTCAAACACAGGTTTTCAGTACCAGGGCGAGTTCAGTGCTATATCGAACGCATTAGGGTCAACCCAGTGCGCACTAGTGTGCACTAGGCCCACGTCAAACATACCTATTATGGACACAAACAAGCCAAAAGAGACAGCATTTAGACGCAAATGGCTTCTCTACCTGTCAAATAACTGATTTTTAATTTTCACAAAATAATCACTATCGCGGTTTGCATACAGTAGAAAGGTGGCTGGTGAATTCAATAAATTTAAAAACTAATGATTTTCAAAGAGATCTTTAGGAAATAACAGCAACCAGAATTTTTTGAAAGAGTTAAAGAGTTGTTAGGTTAAAAGAAATTTAAATAAAACCGGTGGCGAATACTTGCTAATTTCGAGTTCTTCAGCTTTCGACTTATTTATGCGAGTATAAGAGCTACCATACGACAATCTCTCGAAATAACGTCCTATAGATATCCGTGTTCATAGAACCTATACATTGTTGCGCCAATAAACGCTCAACAATAAAACGCAATTCTTATCACCACACTGGCAATGATGATGATGATTAGGCAGCACTAAAGAGCTTTTCATAGCTAATTAAACCACAAGCCAACGTAGACACCACACCAAAAGCCATTAAAAAAAAAGTTCACAGCGACAGTCATACTGTTCAAAGCACTCTCGGGAGAGGCAAAGCTCCTTATATCTCATCCAGCGTTCGTCATCGTCATAGTTCCAAAGTATGGCTGCTCACGCTCACCAGTGTTTTTGGTTGTTTAGATTTTTATAGGCAGTTTGACTTCTACACTTGCATCGCTCGACTCGTTTTGTGCAATTTTTGTTTCGTTGTCTGTTTCGTTTAAATTGGGCCAAAATTGCTGCGTGTAACAACCTGTTTCTTCTTTCGCTCGCCAAAACTCTTAAACGGGCGGCATATATTCATTCCGCACCCAAAATGTGTTAACCCTAAGCAAAACGTTTTATTGACTGTAAAATCCATCGACTGCGTACCTCTGATTTAAAGGAAAGTAACGCACAACAAATAAATTAGCATTGTTTAACGACACTGACTGTAAAAAAAAACATAAATAAAAACTGACCCAAAATAAATTAAACGACGCCCAGCATGAACAGAATATTACGAGGCATTCTGCTCTATCGGAACACCGACCGTTTACAGATGGTTAAGGAATTTGAACAAGTTCGCGATCACCCTGAGGTGAGTAACTATTGCTGACTGTAATCTCTAATGAAAATCGAAATGACATTGACTCGGAGTTATGCGGGCTTACTTCAAGTTTTGATTTTTGTCTGAATCGCGATTGGAACAACAACCTTTGGACTGTTTACATCGTGCGATCTTTTCGCAAACACTTACGCCAGTTTGTTTGCATTTCAATTTTCGGCATTGTAATTCGAGAAAGTGTCAATATTGATGGGTAAGAGGGCTGGACGCGGCCGGCAGGTCAATCTGCGGCATACATGTTAATGGCCACCCTTAAGTGTGTTATTGTGCCGAATTCTGGGTATGGATTTTTAATAATAGTACAAAGTACTAGAGTGTCAATTATTTTTTTTTGGCCAGGGGCCAGAATTATGCCATGTTTGCCAGCAGGAAGGTAATAAATTTATGTTATCATGTGCTTTGCGAGGTCACACACTATCGAAGCATATTGAACTTTAATTAATTGTTTGTACATATTTCTGTTTCTAGCCAAAAGCTGTATTCTTCACATGCATGGACAGTCGAATGATACCCACGAGATTTACGGAGACGCATGTCGGCGATATGTTTGTGGGTAAGAGCACACACGGTTTCCTCTTCTGCATA
Organism: Cheilosia vulpina; assembly: GCA_916610125.1. Lineage (NCBI taxonomy): Eukaryota > Metazoa > Arthropoda > Insecta > Diptera > Syrphidae > Cheilosia > Cheilosia vulpina. The sequence continues at coordinate 1,852,180 of OU744276.1, forward strand.
TATTATTAGTCCTAATTAAAGGGTTGAATGAGAGAAGTACTCTCGAAGTACTTCTGTTGGCCTTTGCATCACTCACCATCAATCGGGTGGGCGGGCGGGCTTGTTAAAGTGGACCGAATTGAGTGCTAATTTAATTGGCTAAAGTCTTTTGGAAGACGCGAATTAATGAACTTGCAAATTGAATTTTGTTAATTGTATATATTATACGGCAGGCAGTTAAAAATAGATAACAGTGCTGAAACGTGCCGATTAAATTCAAATCACGCAATCGTGGACTGGTGTTAGTTGATAAGGTTCTAGCGGTTTTTGTTTCTACTTGCATAGGTACTTCGTTTTCGTTGTGCTAGGACAAGGTCGTTATACAGACACGATTTCAGGGAGTTGGTTTAATGGAGCTAACTTCTTCCATTTGCCGTTTGAATTCTTAAGACAGAAAACGAGACAGTCTCCTCGTCATGATCAATAACGTTTCTGTTTACTTACTGGATTTAGAGTTTTCCGTTATCGCAAATGTGGAATATTTTGAAGGCTAAAAGCGTATTTGTGTCATAGAATTTTGGATTATGTATATATACAGTGTAGCACAGTGTATCGTGGCCGTGAGCGATGTGGTTTAGTGTGTCGGACTACTGAACAAGAGGTTTCGGCTTCAATCTCAGAACATTTTAGTCGCTGATTGTATAGCTTTAAATAGTAGATTACGAAGTAGGGAGTTTGTCAAAGTGAAGCGTCCACATGAAGACAACATATCCAAAACAACAAAAGTGCAACCTACTGTTGAACAGAGGAAACGTGAATAAACACATGCCACAGATCCACCTAAAAGAATAAAAACAGAAAAAAGCTGAATTAATCGCATGCGATCTAAGTCTCTTACTCACCGAAACCCGCAATCGAACGTGCTGCGTTTGAATAAATACTTTTTTATCTATAGCGATGAAGAGAAAACAGCTTGAGTTTGAGAATAATTAATATTGTTTCTAATTGGCGGGCTGTGACACACACTGTCTGCACAGTATTGCTGGATTCAAGGACATTTGGGTGTCAAATTGGAACAATTGTACTGACACAAAACATTACATTGCCTGATACAACAACGCATTTTAAATTTGATTGCACGTCCTCATATATTATTGTTACTGTTTGCATGCACTATTATTTTGTACCTCTTTGATGTGACATTATTCTTGCTCCACTGTATTTTTTTGTAGGTTAAATAAATCTTTTTCCCTTCCAGTACGTAATCCTGGCAATGTCATACCACATGCTCACCACTTCGAAGATGAGTACTTTAGCTGCGAACCCGCTGCCCTGGAGCTCGGCTGTGTGATCAACAGTGTTCGGCATATAATCATTTGTGGTCACAGCGATTGCAAGGCCATGAATCTCCTCTATCAATTAAAAGATCCAAATTTTAGCTCGCAGGTAGGCGTAACTGTACAAAATTGTATACTGCCATTATTAACGCTTTTGAATTAATTTTCTCTTTTAGACAAACCGTCGCCTATCCCCTTTACGTTCGTGGATGTGCACACATGCTGGATCCAGCTTGGAAATGTTCACCGAATGGAAGAACAACGGAATGAAGGATCCTTTAAGTTTCTCATCAGAGATACCTACCAGAAAATTCGTTGCCTACATCGATCCGGAGAATAAATTCGCATTGGAGGACAAACTCTCTCAGATTCACACATTGAAGCAGGTCTCGAATGTGGCGTCGTATGGATTTCTGCATGAACGCCTGAAAAAGCACGATCTACATATTCATGCCCTTTGGTTTGACATTTACACCGGAGACATCTATTTCTTTAGTCGGGGAGCCAAACAATTTGTGCCTGTTAATGAGGAGAATTTCCAGAGACTTTCCGAGGAAGTTCGCAAATACTACTCTTAGTGGTAAAATAGGATTATCTCCGTTTAGACGGAGAGAGAGTACGTGATATTTTTGTTTAGCTTAGACGTAGTGAAGCCTTATTTACCACCGATCGACGATCAGCGAGTAAGACAAATGAAATGTATTTTTAAAAATAGTACCTTACGTGTGTGTATGTATGTACATTAGGGTTCAAATAAAGGATGCCCATTATATATGAAGACAAAGGTTGCACGTATTTTTTGTTTACTTCGTCGGCAAGGAGGGGTGACAGACGATTTTTGTTCGTCCGGTGGATGGGGGCTGTGAATTTTTGGTGTAAAAGATTTTTTGGCGGTAAAAAAGTCCACAGACGAACTGTGAGAATGATATCCCCTGGAACATTATAACCTCTAAAAATATAGCAGCACTCTGCGTCATGCAAGTTGCGAACTGATGCAACCAGCAGATGAGTAGAATCTTGCGATTTGAAAAAAACTATCCGGAAACAGTTAAATTTTGTTTACTTTTATTTATAAAGAGATTATGTACCAAACAGAAACAAATCTAGTTCTTAGTACTACGGATAATATGAAAAAAAAAGGAGTAACTAAACTACAAAGTGGCTATAACGACTATCAATGATGACTCACAGCGTTGCTAGTGGGATTCTCTAGTTCCTCAAAGTACTTGCGGGCGTTACGAATATTGACTAGAGTCGCTTCGGAAGGCATGCTCGGATCGGACATGACCACCATGATGTACGTGTTACTGGTGAAGGTGTCAATAAATGCGGCAAACACGCTGTTCCTCACTTCCATTGATTGGAACTTGGCGCCCAGCTTGGAACAGCTCAGCTTAAACTGTTTTATAATGTTGGAGACTTTTTCGAAGCGATGCGAATCTCGGTATTGCCTACTCTGACAATGGGATATCACAAGAAAGGTGGCCTTTTCGAAGAGCAGAACCTCGTCGGCATCGATGACGCTAGCGAAATGCGCCAGAGAGTTTTCCAGGGCTGCCACATTCGGTATAAGCATGGTGACAATGCTGGACCAGGCTCTGAAAGAAGATGGTGCTGCAATGAAAGCGTGTGAATTCAAATGAAACATTTACCTGTAAAGGGTTTCATCCCAAATACTGGTCCTAAAGCAAGTGATGTTACCCGGTCGCGAGAGACGAATAAGATCGTCTTCGCGGGTCTTGAAGAGAATATCACGCTGCTCTTCGGCAACCAAATCCATTTTGTGGATGAGGCAGAAAATCTTCGCATTGGGCGAGTTCTGAAAGGAGAAATTTAAAAAGTTTGTGATGTATGCCTTGTGTGTGTTTTTCATTTCTCACTGTATTATCTACGAAGTGAACCTGACACAAAAGACGCGACGACGAAACGGTTTCCCGTGGAATTTCAATCAAGGATCAGGTCAGCTAAGTGTGTTGCCAACGCGAATAAAAACAAGCCGCAGCAGCAAATCGACGCATACCTGTCCTTCATGGAACTGATCGAGGGAGATCAGAATGACTTAATATGCATGAATGGAACAGGGAAGCTTCGGAGCAGAATAAGAAAGGATTTCGATCATTAAACATCAAACGAAGGGCAATCGTATGTAGCTTGGAATTCGGAGATATGCATTCATTTCAAGGGTATTGTGATTGGAATGGCTAAGATATAGACAGACAGCCTTCCGGTCTGGATCGTTATCGGTGGACCATAAAAACAGCTGGTGGATAATGGTACATGAAACCTGAAATATTCTGAATGCAAGTGTCTCTCTAAATTAATAGACCTTTACACAATGTTCGCAATTAAAAGCCGCACCTCGGGTAAAATGAAAATTTTTGACAGCAGACTCTGCCTGCCTGCGAGGACACATTACACTCTGATTGGCTGGCACGGAGAGATTGATGTGGGAAATATTGATCAAGTTAAAGCTGGTGTGAACAAGCGTGACTTCTTCTCGGAAAATACGAATCTGAAAAGCTTTACAAATTCCAATGCAATAAGTGCTTGGGATATAAAGGAGGCAAACAAAAAGCCTCAGTCTGTAGAAATTTCCAAAAGTAATGCGGCTTCGAAATGATTACTGCACAAAGGAAACATTTGGTTAGCGTTAGATTGCTAAATGGAATCCAATAATACGTAAATAAAGTCACGACTAATGATTGCGGGCGTTCCTGTTAGCCCAAATCGTCTTGAAAAAAAAAAACAGTATACCTCGCACGAAATAATTTTTGAATACTCACATGCAGCAGCGCCTCCAGACAAGATTGATAATAGTGCACATCGCGTTCCAATTCCCTGCTTTCCACATCGAAGACATAAATCAACACCTCAACATTGCGAAAGATGTTATCACGTTGTGAAGCAAAGTATTGCTGCATGAATGATTCCTGTCCACCGCAGTCCCAGAGATTAAGCACAAGATTACCGAGAAATCTTACATGGGAATGTTCAACATCGACTAAAAAATTAATAAATATTTTTAGTAATTAGTAGAACATAAAAAAAATTAATTACTTGTTGCTCCAAGTCGGGTGGTGTCTCTAGCGATGTAGTTGGCAAAGATTATGGATCTCATACTGGTCTTACCAGAACCACTTTTGCCCATCAAAAGGACCTACACAAAGAAATGTTTTTAAATATTCACAAACGATTGCTTGTAAAGTGTACAGAATATACCTTTTTCTTCATTTTGGAATAAGATTACAGTAGGAAATGGAAAGATTTCAATTCTTTTCGATATAAATTTGCGATTGTTCTTTTATCAGCTGTCAACTGTTGTGTCAAAACAATAAAATGGTTGAGTTCAGTTGCAATAGTTGTAGCTGTAGGTAATACAGTACAACGTAAGTCCAGTAAAGTACCAATATGTTTGGTTATAACTTTTTATAGGGTAGATGCGGTATACGACAACACTTTCTTGACTCATTATTTGGATAAAATAATAGTTTATTTGTTTAAAATCGAAAAAAATAACGTTTCTAAACTCAAAACAAACATAAATGAGTTTTATTTTTAATTCCGAACAAAATCTGAAAGAGTCTAGCGAAGCTCATAGTGTGGGACCCGTCACCTTGAAAAGTCACATTAATTTTAATTTACGACTGAGGTAACTATACGAGTTGTACCTCAGCCGTAAATACAAAGCTCGACTTAAATATATTTGTGAATTATTGGTGGACAACAGATAATATTAATATTTTAGCGTGGAACATAAAATGTAAACAACCCATTAGCCACCAAACAAGTTCCACTTCCAATTGGAGACTCGAATTTGTTGAATAAGTATAGAGTTAAGTGAGGTAATTCTAGAACCATCGAGTTTGTTCGGGATGAACCGGATTTCACTAGAAATTTCCCGATAGATGGGGGAGCGGATATAAAAGGGCGGATTTGAGAACAAGGTGTGAACAGTTGACTTTGAATTTTGAAACAGTGATTGGAAAAGTTCGAAATAGTAATCGGTTCTGATGATAAAGAAGTGTAAGGTATGCAGTGAATTAAGTGATTGGTTAAAATCGGATAAGAATTGTTCATAGAAATATTGTTTTGAATTGAATTATTAGAATAATGTAATAATAAACGGTTTTGTGAGAAAAGTTCTATAGAATAGCGTTTTATCTTTTCGAATCCCAGCTCGGATGTACCAATATAATATTTGTTGCAATGTCGCGTCTTACTCTTTTGACACGAAGTATTTAGATTTAAGAATTACAAGGTTTCAAAGGATAAGCAATTAAGCATGGGCTTCAAAATGAGATCGCTGTGCTTTCGGTTTTAGTCTCTCAAGCCCTCTGAATGTATTTGTATTTTGTTTTCTCGTTCTCATATCCGAGTGAAATCAGTGTTCTTTTTTTTAATTTTTTTTTTTTTTGTCACTAAAGAACATTTCAAAATCTGTCAAAAAAAGTGTTTTTGAAAAAATCGCATTTTTATCTAAAATGGTTATTTTTAAAAAAATGTTAGCCTCAATCATAAAATATTAATCAAACCCCTTATTTTACAATTGGGGCTAACATTTTTTTAAAAATAACCATTTTAGACAAAAATGCGATTATTTCAAAAACATTTTTTTTTTTTGACATAAGCTACTCTGTCTTATTGCCACAGAATTGATGAAGATAGACCGTATTCTGTACGAGAGTGGTTTACTCTAACAAACTGAGAAGCCTCGGGATGTCCGTTGAATCAATTTCTGCTATTAGAGCCCTATGTGTAAAGACCACTCTGGCCACCGATCTCCTAACCTCCAATGATTCTTATTTAATTAGTTTAACCTAGATAAATAAGGGGGTAAAGCTGCTAAGATCGAACCAAGGAAGTTCTCTAAGAGGGAATATTAAAAATTTCTTTTGTATAGATTCAATTCTAATTATATGAACTCTATAATACGGACACCACACAATAAAAGCATATTCTAACATAGACCACATAAAAGCGATATACAAGGTCTTGAGTAGGCATACTATACCTACATACATGCTTAACCGCGTTTTTGTTTTTAGTATTCCATTGACATATCCCATTTCTAGCTCTATGTTTATAGGGTGTCATTTCGAATGCACCATAAAGCCCTAAGCCTACTGCGTACCTAGTACTTTTTCCAGAGAAGTTTGACTCAAGTCATGGAATATGTTGGGACTTGGGAACGCCTTCGCATTAGCAAAATTCCTAGTTTGATGTCTAGTTTTTCTGTTATCTGTTTGATATACTCTGTCTTTATTTACAAAAGTGTTTGCAAAATAAACAAGGTTTACAAAAGATAAAAAAAAGTTAATTTAAAAAACCAAAAAAACCCGACTGACTGTAAAAATAAGAATTAAAAATATATGAACAAGACATATTCAAGTACCTATACCTAACTAATAGTTGACAATCGGAGACTATATACCTACATAGCCTAACAAAAATATTGAGTACCATCCGACTGCCAAAGGTAGGTACTTGAATGTGTTGTGTTCATATATTTTTAATTCTTTTTTTACAGCCAGTCGGGCTTTCTGTTTTTTTTAAATTAACTTTTTTTTATTTTAGTCACCTCACATTTCAAAATCGGTCAAGCCGTTTAGGCTACAGGGCGTCACGTAAGAACGCACATAGGATACGTGCGAAACACATAACCCTCCCTGTGTCCAGTCGGGTATAAAATAAACGTCATTATTTTAATTTATTCAATTATTTGTAGGTATTTCCAAATGAGCTGAGCTTTCAGCATTTAACAAAGCTCATAATCGCCCATCGATCGAAAGTAAAAATCTTCAATCGATCAGTCTATTTTTATTGATGTGTGATGCCGCAGCTCCATCTAACTTGAATTTGCAAAGTGCGACAAAAACTGAAGGGTAACGCTTGCGCCTTGAGAGTGTCTGAACAAGATCACTTCATCCATAGTTTTAAAGTAACCTATACTTCTGTAACATCTGAATAATTCCCAAATGCTATTTTTGTAATTAGGTACCGAAAATAACCATAAAGTCCTAATAGCAGTAAAACGTTAGGTACGTGTTAATTGTTACGAATTCGTATTGCGTTTACGACTCTTAATACCTACGCGTATGAAATAATGATACAAAAAACAACCAGTACCTATTGTACATACGGACAATAAAAAAAAATGTTCATGCAATCAAACAACTCTTGAGCTGTAATGCAACTTTAGAGTTCACCATCATGAACATTGCGTATTACATATAATATAAACATTATTGCAGATTTCGTAAAATTATTGTCCCAGTTTCAGTTGCCTTCGGGCAGGTACGTTAAACTTCTTTCCTGTTTGTTAATCCTACCGCAAACAAACTTTATTGCAATCTTTTGTAGGTGGTTGCTCATTTATAAAAAGAAAAAGAAAACAGACAATGGACAAAAAAAATGTAGTAAGTTACAACTTCAGCCTCAATGGTAAGAGCAGAAAAAGTTGAATAAAAGATGAAAATCTGCTTACGCAAGAAGGACGTGCACCAACGTATCACAAGATGAATTAATAAATAAAATCGAATGGCCGTGATAAATTTCTGATAAATATATTTGCACAGGGTGCTTAAATGAATGATTTATAATGAATGTACGCATTTTTATTTATGAATGCGATGTGTACTCATTTCATTGCTTAAAATTTATTCCAGTTTTAATGAATAAACAATTATTTGCTGTTAAGCGAAGCATCGCGTTGCAACTTTGTACCAAGTGATGTTTACTATTTTATATGAAATAAAACATTTGGAAATGCATGCATATATGACATAAATCTTAGATCTGATATTATGCTGGCTAGAGTTGTCGCTTCACTTTTACCCCTCAATTGATTTGATCTTGTTGAATAATACATCGCCATTTCGCAATATGCCAAATGTCATTTTAGATTTCAATAGAGTGCTTAAGGAAACCCATACTTTCACATATGGGCTATCTCAATGGTTCAAAAGTCAAAAATACTTGTTGGATAACAAAGTCGGTATATAACGGCCAAAGTAGTGTTTTGTTCAAATATTGTTAGAAAGCGCACAACTTCCATTAGGAACTTTAACTTCACGGCTTTCACCGAATACATTTGATAAACATAATTTTTTAATTCTACAATGCTTTTATTCTGTTTTTTTTTTTGTACCTTATTACAAAATCTTTAGTAATTTTTAAACATAATTATGCTACTGCCATATATATTTTGTTTTATTTTCCTACAAGTTTTTTTGCTGCCAATTGGTTTATTCTTCTTATTTGACACTGACGTTGTCGCGAACTACCCTATAACGATATTCGCCCAAAGAGAGATGTTGCTACGTCTTCGATTTCTGCAAGCCTACACATAACCTAAAATACTGAGGCTATCAATTTGTTCGTGCGCATACGCAGTTCGATTCGAACGCAGTCGATATAAATCGATCGCAATCGCACAAAGTCTATACTCATCAAAAAAGACAGAAAAAGAGAAAATATGCAAACTAACGAGTGGTTCCTCTCTTGGCTTGAAACAGCTTAGAGAATTTCAACCGACAAGTACTGATAAATACGTCAAATGCACAAAGTTGTCAAGAAACAAATTCAAAATCCGTCTTAAAAATGAATTGCACAGAACAATAAAATGTGTAAAAAATAAAGAAAATTCAGTGTTGGTCGAATTTTGTCCTAGACCGTTTCATATGTTGCAAAAAGGTAAGTTATATGTTTATTTGTGATCTGGATTAGCTGTCAAAGAAGAAAGTTGCTCAAAGTAGCTCGAAGTCTATTCTCGTACATTGGCGTATATTTTCAGCACTCTGAGAGAGTTTTGCTCATATTTTTGAGTTTGACAGATTTGTAGTGTTTGGCTCGGGAAAGTACGCGAATAGACCTAATATGTTCGTTCGTGTAAGCGGTTTAAATCGAACACAATCGCACGAAGTCACACGTTTCTCATCAAAAATGACAGTATAAAAAAAAAATAGCAAAATAACGAGTATACTTAACGAATGAGCAAAACAGCTCAGAGAATTTCAATACTATTTTCTGATAGATATCTGTAGCAACAAGGAAATCAGCATAAATCATGTTTAGCCATTTTTTAAGGAACGCAGGTTAAAGGCTTAACTTCAAATTTGGGAACATGACATGCGTTTTTTTCTGATCCACAACACAGCAAACATAAGAGATATTTGAATTGACATTTTAGAACAGGGTACTGTGCATCCGATCGTAAGATTAACTCAATTTTGACATAAATCGACTTATGCTTTTTTCCTTGTTGCCACAGATATGTCAAATGCACACAGTTGACAAGAAACAAATTAAAAATCAAAAACCAATTGCGCATAAAAGTAAAATTTGTGAAAAAAGAAAATTCGGCGGTTTTCGAATGTTGGATTATACGAGGTCAAAGCAAAAGAATATTTGAAATACACAACACAGCTTTAGATTATGTTTTCAGCAAAGATTTTTGAACGGATTTTTCATAGCGCGAACTGAATTGCGAAGCTTTCATACGACAGACTTAAAGATTCTCGTTAAATGTTAGCTATAGCGAAGAGGCGCAGGCGGTGCTGCAAATACCTTTAGATTGCATTTTGTTCTTTTTTTTTTTTAGTTTAACATGGGCCCCTTGAGAGCTACTGAACCACGGTTAATAGAACAATCGTGAGAAATCTCTTTCTTTTTTTTCAAATAACACGTAACGATGTCCGCGATACGTTCATCTAGGAGAACGCGTTCTCCCAGTTTGTTAACTTGAGCGATTAGTTTAATATAAATAAATCCTTAACTATCGTGGACTGTAATTGACCTCAATCGCCCTTACCAACCTAACAAAATTATCACCTCTCTTGATAGTAAATCAATATTTTCACAAAAACATAAATGTCCAAACGCACCCAAACATTTGGCCAACAACTACAATGTTTACATTTTATTTTCAATGTCACCCTGTTAATACCCACCAAAGACTTTCTAAATTGTTGATAGCAACAAAAACAGAACTCGGCGGGTTAAATGTGTCACTCCCGACCAAGTCCAACCCAAAGCTATATCACCGCACAAACAGAGTATAACCAACAACAAGTTGTTACACTAAATCAATTGGCAGTGTCTGCGGTGCCAATAGTGGTAGTGGCTCTGGCTATGTTAGTCGAATTGGTTAGTTGCGCCAGTATAAGCCAGTGGCAGGTATCGCGGTCGGACCTAAAGAAAGAAGGAGCCCCAAGGTGCTCAACATACCCGCTAAATTGAAAATTAACACATTTTTGCAAGACACATTTGAATTTATTTTTAACGCTCGCTACTCGTATCAGTATCTCTGACCATGCTGTCGGTTAAAATTATAACTTTTGTTCTAATTGCCAGTGGCATTGTGCAACTCACCTGTGCCGTCAACGAGAAAAAGGTAAATCCAAGCCTAGAGCAAGCATAATTTATGTAATCGATAAAAGTTGTATACATGCCACTTCGGATTCGATGGAAGCGAAGGTAGGTATTCCGTAATTATATTGTGTGAACGTGAGAATAATTGGAACGCGGTTATCTCAAGAACTCGATTGCCATTCGGATGTTGTGATCCGCGGGTGGGTGATTTAGTAAACAATAGAATTTGTGTCAGTGTGACTTTTTTCGCATTCAAAAGTCCGTTGGCTTAGATCCGTGTGTGATTAAAGATTCACCTGATGTGATGCGGATGTAGTCTGTAGTAGTGTTTATTATTTTTGGATTCTATCTAATGATCACATGCAGTATAAATGCGAATTTAATAACCTTGTGTTTTGGTTTGTGAAATAAATGCCAGTAAATCCCTCAGTCTGTCAAGCGCAACAGGCGAAGTGGGGATTTATTGGAAATAAGTTTTGTCTTATCGCAATGACGGCACGCTAAGTGCATACAAGATTTTTGGGTTCAGCAGCGTTCTACTAGGGCAGTTAGTAATTAGCAGTCGGCTAGCATACCAATGAGTAATTAGTATGGAAGTCTTTGTAGACTTCCTAATACTGGCAACTGGTCGAAAAGTAAGTAAGATATTCATAGTTGTGTGGCTTTTTATTTGGGAGACATAAAGAACAGCGTTAGTGTTGTCCCAAACAGCTCTTGGTTTCGTTTCATTTACCTGATGCAATTTTGTTTTTGGCAATTGCGACTTTATCATCCACTTTATGGATCCGTTTAGCAAGTCTCTCGAGAAGAGTATACGTGCAAAAAAAATGAACTCACATTTTACTTTTAAGCGTAGTACGCTGCTCGAGGTAAACTATATTTTATCTGATCTCCAACTTTTCTACCGAAACATCAGCTCAAATCCTAGCTAAATTTTGACAGAGTGCGCCGTGTCACAGAAAACAGCTGTTGTTTGAAAAAACTTCCTTAAAAAATATAATTCTCCCTTATTTGAACTATTTCTGATTCTAGGTACTTCTCGTCCATGTTATAATTATTAAAGCTCTTCCTTGCACACATTTCCGCAACAGAACAAAAAATACACAACGATCTGTCAAAATTTAGTTTGAGAAAATGTGCCGACCTATTAAATGGGCACCCTAAATTTTGGCAGACATATGAAGTACATTCTGAAACAAAAGTTTGATTATTAACTCGAGCTGCGTACCACTCAGACTCAGCTAAATGGATTTGCTTAAGTTTAGCTCAGCTAAATTTTGGAGAGAATGTTGTATGGGAGTGAAAATTTAGCTCCAGCATCGTACTAAGCTTTAATCTCCATTCAAAAGAAATCGCTTTATATCCTACCTTGATAATCATTCCCAATGATAATACCGGTTATAAATCAATAACCTTGTTCCTCTAAATTTCAGACACGGAGCGTCACGTTTTAGAATTTCAAACTCGCTATTTTTGTCATTCGTTCTACATTTCAGTTACCAAGACCTGTCAGTTAATACCACTAATTTAATGCAGTTCTCACTAGTTGTTTTTTTTTATGAATTAAATTGCTGTCGTTTTATGCGTAGGACAGCTTTTTTTTACTAAATTTGTAATACTTTTATAAATATTTCCATTTCAGTTAAGTGTTCTGGTTCTGTATGAGTCTTTATGCCCTGACAGTGTACGTTTTATGAGAGACCAACTAGGACCGAACTATGACTCATTAAAAGATGTGGTCGATATCACGTTGGTACCATTTGGAAAATCACAGGTAGGTCTTCCGCCGCACTTGCATTAATAGTTCTATTTTCTAAACAAAAAATTTGTTTGCAAGGTCGTGTTATTTACTGACACATACAATTTTCATGGAGACATATTTAATGTAACCACCCGTATTAATAAACACAGCGTAAAAGTTATCAACTCGTCGTTACTCAGCAATTACGTCAAATTTGTGTACCCTATCTGACGTTGACTAGCCAACTTACTTGTTCACATTTGTTTATTAAAACGGGGGTACATGTTTTGTTTATTATAACTTATTACTTAAATGAAAATGTATTACTCCATACAGAGTACCAACGACGGAGCTCAATTCTTTTGCCAGCATGGTCCTTCAGAGTGCGAAGGCAATCGCATGCAATCATGTGTCTTACAACAAACCGCCAATCAGGAAACCCAAGTGAAATTTGCCGTCTGTCAAATGACTGCTCATTACAAGTCTTCTATTCAATACTGTGCCGAGTCGACTGGTCTGTCAGGCGATATAAATGAATGTATGAGCTCTGAAATGGGAACGCTGTTACAATTGGATGCCGAGAAGATCACACAGCTATATGCTCCAACTTTCGTGCCCACTATTGTTTACGATGGGGTAAGGCATGCGCATTCGAGACCTTTTAAACTATTCAAATATTTATCAATCTTTTCAGAAATTCGATCAGCAGTTACAGGACAGTTCGCTTACAAATTTCAAAGGCGTCGTGTGCAGTCTTCTTCAGGCGCGCGGTTCTGTTGCATTTAATTCTGTTTGTTAAGAATATGTACGAGTTGTGCAAAAGCAATAAATGTGTTAATTACATTTAATTTATTTATTTACTTTTAATTTATAACTTCCGTAGCCCAAGTACGTTGAGTTCGTAAAAAAACCGACCTCTATTTAGAATAGGGAAGGGTATTGTTTAAAGCTGCGAGCATAATGCCCACTTTGACATGCCGACATCATTATGACGTAAACTTTTGTCCTAAATTTGTTATTACGTGTGTTTGCCTGTCATGCGTCTGGTCACGCGGGCTTTCGCAGCGCACTCTCAAGAAAGACACGAGTGATCACCGAATGGCCGAATTTGTGTGATGTCATGTCAAAATTTGCAAATTTGAAAAATGACAAGTATAATCGTAGCTTAAGGATTGTGCTAGTATAGGTGCCAAACATGCTTAAATGTACAGAACACATAAAAAAGCTTGCGAAACTTGTTCATTCATTAGAAGTCAGTCACAAATCACATTGTAAAAGAAACCGTTTTCATTTGAAACAAATATTACTTTAATCTAACATATTTCGTTGAAAGCAATAGATTTTTTTTTATATTTTGTTAATCTGACAACTTGTATAAAGAGCAAAAGACTTTTTGTGATTCAAAACGCGTAAGCTAAACGACATGATTTTCAATAGCTGTCAAACACTCTTATTTGGGAACCTCTTTTAATATTTGTTATAAAGTACCAAACCGTATGAAGTATAAAAAGTTGTAATCTTCAAAATAAAATTCGGTCAGGTTATGTCGTTTTCCATTGGGACCACCAAAAATCTTTTTCAGATCTCAGATTTTATGCGGATCATGGAACATGCAATGAAATTGATCTGCTTTTGTAAATGGATTAGTGCGTAATTTGACAACAATATCAGCTGTTCAAATTGCATTCGTTTTTGGTAAAATCAACCATGGAAATCCGGTTGAAAAATGTTTCCTCTGTTGTAGATACAAATGGAGTAGTTTTGGTGATTCGTACTTTCCAGATGATGAGGAAGACGGTGAAGATAATAATTCCTCCAAAACTATGTCCATTGCTGTTTATGTACATATGTCTTTATTTTTCTTTTCACGAAACTTTGCACATTTGTTTTAAAACAAACTTCTTTAAATGACGTAAAACAGCTGGTCCCAATTTTGGCCCCAATTGAAAACGACATTATATTTGTTCACAGAAATGTGTCAAGAAGCTTTCAGCCATGTTCCATTGTTCAAACAAGTTCTCGATTTGATTTAATAGATCAATTTACTTTGGACAACTTCTAATATGTACTGCTGGAATATAAATCGAGTCAGTATGAAGAACATAAACCTATAACCTAGCAACTGGGCATAAATAAAAGATGTATAGTCTAGCAAATCTGAAAAAGTGAAGGTTATAGAAGAGAAATTTGTGGACCAAAACTGAAGTATGGAACACTTTCTTTTAACGAAGTGAAAGTCTTCAATCTTTACAATCTTTACAGAGATCTTCTGATTCTGATCTTAAGAAAGCTTCCATTTTTTCTTGATTCATAGAGTATACAGATTGGCGTTATGTACGGAAAAGCACATCGGATAAATGGCCGCCCTGGCTTTGCTGGCAAGTACCTATATACTATACGAACCCCTTTATTGAAATTTTCAATGTCCGTTTCGCATAAATGTGGCCGAATTTCTTTAATACACCTCCCTATTTCCTCTTTCAAGTCGTGGGCTTGTTTGCATAGACCCGTGACTTCAGAAAACCCCAAGAATAAAGTCGAATGTTGTTATATCGCAAGATCTGGCTGGACAATTCTGATCGGAAAAACGGCCGATTACACGATTAGGAAATGACTCAATCATTAAATGAATTGTTTCTCTGGCTGTATGGCATGTGGCACCGTCTTGTTGAAACCACATATTGGCAGTGTGTTGGACTACAAGCGAGGGGTCCTAGGTTCGAATCCTAAGAAAAAAAAACAAATTCCAGCTTAAGATTTTTTTCACTGCGCCACCTCTTGCGAACGTCTGACAAACATTCGAGAGTATAACTGTCATAAAAGAGCTTCTCAATTGGCCGATTGGACTTGGCATACAATTGTAGATCCCTTCCATTCGTCCCAAAAATAAAAACTCATTCAAGACGAATGGTTGTGAGAAGCTAGGCCTAGGGTCCATTCGGACCTGTTGCGCAAACTATTTATTTTATTTATGGGACACCCTTTATGAGTAAATCCATTACAGGACACATTTTTAAAATTACAAATATTCCACGGCACCTAATCAATCGTTGTCTCAGGTCCATGACAACTTTTGAGCCTTTAGACCTACTTTTTTACAGCCAGTTCTCTCTGCCAGCGCATTAATTTATTCTACGAAGCTACTAGGCACAACGACTCAGACGTTAATGAGTGTTCAAATATGTGCCTTGAACTACGTTCCGACTCTGATGTAAGCTGTATATTCGGATGAGGCACGAAAAACATAGATGTTCATATGGTGAACGCCTCTCAGTCTTGTAGTTCCGTTTGGAAAAGCTGCAAAAGCAAGTAAATGAAACAGCCAAAACAAAATGTAATTTAAAAAATCTCTTAATTTCATATTTTCAATAATTTTTTGTTACAAAAATAAGTTTCACAAATAATATCATCATAAAAAATAAAACAGTAGGTACAACAAAAAAATAAAACATTTCACACTAATTTTTAATATAATTATCTTTTTCTAAACTCTAATAAATCCTATAACATCGTATTTATCCTTGTTCAATTCTTAAAAATAGGGAGAACAGTAGAGCATATAAGAACAACACAAAATTGAATAAACATTACACAGGTAAACTAACTACATATACATAATTATCATCGTTAAACAATTTGTGCTCAAAATAAATACAATAAAACAGATTTCTTGTCAAAATATCAGCCTAAGTAAGAAGAAAAACTGACATTACACTGCGGTACTAGTGCTGGCCCGCTGCTGACTACTGCTGTTGTTAGATTTTGCGTCTTGATACTCCACATAGCCGGATTCATCGCTGCACTCGGAATCAGAAACATCGGCGTCGGTCGGCTTTTTGCGAAGAATACTGCCCTTGAAGGGAGAGCTCGGCGATGGAAGCTTTAGCGATATGGAACTCCTACTGCAGAAGAGCGCGTCACTTGAATTTCTTTGGCAATTTTCCTCACTTGTTGCTGCTGTCGCCGGTTTGTCACATTCCTCTATTGATGAGTGACCAACGGTGTGTGTCCTTTGGCGAAACTTTAGTGACATGTCATCCACATTCGCTGTTACTGTGCTGGATGTTTCACAGCCACTGGATATGGAACCCTCGTCGCTGTCGATTGAGAGTTGTTTGCGGTTCGATGTCATTTGATGACCGCCATTGGAACCTTGGTTCTCCAAGGAGCTCTCTTCACTGCTCATCGACAGATTTGTCATCTTTCGCATGGAGTTCCGGTGGAGCATGTTCAATATGCTGGCCTGTCTAAAGAACAGGTCATCTGCCAGAAGTTCTTCCTCATCATCGTCATCGTCGTCGCTGCAGAGTTCTCCAATTGTGAGTTCGCAGGGACTTTCCACCTCCGAATTACCAGCTGAGGGTTCGAAATTTGGATTCTCTTCGACCACATCCTCCTCCTCGTCGGCATTGCAGTGGCTCGTAAGGTCAGTCAGACTGTTGGTCTTCTTGTGCATTTGCATGTCAAAATATGGTAGCAATTCTCCAGCTAGTGGCGAGTCTGTATCGTAGTTGTTGAAGATCAGTAGCTTCTCGAAATCATCCTCATCCGATCCGCAATCCGCTGACTTCTTACAATCGTTTTCTCGGTTATTCTCCGCTTTTTTCGTCTCATCTTTATTACATTCTTTGGTATTACAGCATCCACCGCTGCTGGTGTTGTTAAAAGCTTCACAGAAATCTGGTCTAGCTTTGCCAGTTCGCCGTATCGAGTGACCTCTTCGGCATCTTCGTCGGCCCAAAGTCATCGCCGGGTATAGAGAATCCTTTTGACAACAGGCCCGCATCTCGGGCTCATTCGTTTCCTCCACATCTTCTCCGTCCTCCTCCCCAATCGCTTCTTCAATGGCCATAAGCTTCGGTGCCGACTTTGACCGTTCCAAAGGCGGTCGGTAGTTATTCCCACCGACCGACAGGAGAATTTTTCTCCGCGGCAAACTGGGGTTGTCGTAGGCGGCATTCGCCAGGCTAAGCCTTGCGTTCTGTTTGAGAATTTTCTCTCGCTTAAATTCTCGTAGAGCGCGTTCTAGGTTTTCCTATACAAATTCAAAAATAAAAACAAGGGTTAACGTTGGGCGCCAAATTCGTGTGATATAAACGACTACGAGAACAACAACAACTCACCTTCAATGTGCTGCAGATCTCCTGGACAACCTTTTCTTTGCTGCACAGAATCGCGTGACATCGCAACTCGTGTTTAAGTTTCCTGCCCTCGTGCCTGTAGATCCAGCAAAACACTCGTGGGAAATTCTTCGGAGCACAGCAGTGTGTTATCCGATTGGCCCAATACTCTGTCAAGCCGTGCTGGCGTGTCGTTGCCTTCAATCCAGATGCGCACACCTTAACGCGCATTATCATGTCAGGCTTGTTGTTCTGTGTATAGTTGCGCCAAAGCGTGTTAAGTTGCTTTTCAACGCAACCATCTCCTGGAATAGAAGGACGAATTAGATAACATTAAAGACTTGGAAGCTAATATAAAGGAAGTGTTGCATAACAATGCAAATGTCAAAAGAGGTACAGAGGTACAGAGTAATCTGTTTCGAAAACATTCAAAAACAGACGTTTTTCTATATACATACTTTGGATTATCGTTTATACCTTTTTGAAACCTACTGTGAAACACGAAGTTGTTGAAGCAAAAACTGTTGACAGCTGATTTAAGCGTCAAGCCTAGTCTGCTGGGTGATTGGTGTTAAATCTTTAAAAAGTCTTAAACAACTTTTTCTCAAACCCTAGTCTTTGCGTTTAGAAATAAATTTTTTTTTTTTTTTTTTTTTTTTTTTTTTTTTTTTTTTCATTTCAATTTCTATTTTTTTTTTTTTTTTTTTTTTACAATATTATATATTAAAATACCTATTACAGTATTATACAGCAATTCTTAAACAATGGTCAGATAAAAAATTTAATTTATCTAGTTATTTTAGCTGCTGAATATAAATTATTAATTTTTAACAATCAAAAATTGGGAAGAAAAACTGTAAGATGAAATTCAGAGAAATCAACCATGAATTGTGAACTGAAATGAAGTGACTTATACACTTTGTGGTAAGAGTACCAGTTTCAAGTGTACTATTCATAAAAAAAAAGGATAAGGAGAGCCGCACTGAGAAAAGTAAGAAAGAGCTATGAAAAAAAAATAAAAAAAAAATAAATAAAAAAAAAATAGGGAAGAAGTTGAGAAGTGAAAGAGAAAAATAAAAGTTTAACCAAAGTTGATTGAGTTAGATTGGTCGGCAAATTAGAATTTAACATGGGTTTAACATGGAGACAAAGAAATATTTCTAATGCAAGCAAAAATATCTTGTTAAGTTACTATTAGAATCAAATCCTCTACACCTGATCTGGATAATAGCCAATTTCTGAGATTTTTAAAGAACTTATTAAATCCGACATTACTGCATAAATCATCAGGAAGTTTGTTATATATGTGCGGCGCTATAACAGTGTAGGAGCGTCTAAAGTGTTCTGTTATAGCTCTTGGAACTACAACATTATTTGTTGATCTAAGTGAATAAGTTACATTATTTCCAATTAATTTGTTATAACCACCCCGCAGGTAAAACAGTCTCAGTACTTTATAGACGTATAAATGCCTGAGTGGCAATACTTTAACTGATTTAAACAGTGGAAATGATGGCTCCCATCTTGGCTTGAACAACATTACTCTGATTATCTTCTTTTGAGCAGTAATGACAGGCTTCAAAGTACTGATGTAAGCACAACCCCAGCAAGAAATGCCATATTCCAAACGAGAATTGACTAACGCGTAGTAAACTGATGTAAGTAGATTTGGTGGCAAAAGTTTCCGTAAGTGAAATATTTTACTTAGAGCAAAATATATATATTTTTTTAAATTTTTAATATGTGCTTTCCAATTTAGTTTTGAATCAAGAGTAACTCCTAGATATTTAAATTCTGAAACAGATTCTAGCTGCATGTAGGAATCATTGCAGTTATGGTAGTCACAATTTGCGTTATGTAGGCCAACTCCTTGGATTGATAACTCATTTGAAAGAGAAAAACACATAACTTTGGACTTGCTGCTAAGGATCATTTGATGTTGCCTCAACCACCTTGTCAAAATAGCTAGGTCAGTATTCATTTGGGTTTTTACCGTTTCTAGAGAGGAAGCAGCATACGATAGAACTAGATCGTCAGCAAAAGCGATAATGTACCCGTTTAGGGTCAGTTTAAATATGGGATTTATATAAATAAGGAAGAGCAATGGTCCAAGTACTGATCCTTGGGGAACCCCTGAATTAGGACAAGAAATTGCATCACTCAAGGTTGTATTTGCACGAACAAGCTGTATTCTGTTTTGCAGATAAGATGAGAACCAGTTCAAAATATTATCTCTGAATCCATAACTGTAGAGAATATTCAACAACAAATTATGATTGACGAGATCAAATGCCTTTGTCAGATCGAGAAATAGAGCAGCGGTCTTTTTGCTTTTATCTAATGCCAGGTTTATTTTTTCCAAAAATGATTGTAAGGCATCTTCAGTAGATTTGCCTTTCATAAACCCAAATTGGGATGGACTAAGGATTTGATATTTATCACAAAAGGTTACCATTCTTTTAGTAATTATTTTTTCAAAAATTTTGGAAAAGACTGATAGTAAGGAAATTGGTCTGTAATTATTTGGGTCATTTTTGCTACCTTTTTTATGTATTGGAATTATTATTGCTGTTTTCAAGTACTCTGGGAATATGCCGCTTTCAAAACTAAGGTTAACAAGATATGTTAAGGGTTCAATGATGAAATTACTAATATTTTTTATGACAATGCTACTTATGCCATCTATTCCACACGTGTTCTTTGATTTGAGATTGGAGATCACTTGAAGTATATCAGCTTCAGTCACTACATTAAAGAAGAACGACGATAAGATTCTGTTATCAAGATGAGATTCCTGATGGAAATTGTCAAAGTTGCTTGAGGGACTAGGTCTATGACTTTCGGCCACATTTTTAAAAAACATATTAAATCCATTACCTATTTCCTTATCATTTTCAGATAACATATTTTCTGAAAACTTTATATTTTTTAGGCCATGGTCTTCAATCTTTTTGCCTAACAGATTATTTATAGTATTCCATTGTTGCTTAGGATTAAACCTATTTTCGTCAAACTTTCTTTTGTAGTATATTTCTTTTTGTGTACTAATAAGTTCATGAATATCCTTTTGCATTTGTTTATATGCGTTTCTTATACGTGGTAAGTGCAAATTGTTCTTGTTCTTAGCATAATAAATATTTTTAGCATTAGTTTTTTGACAGATATAGTCAGTCATCCACGGCTTGATTTTTTTGTATTGACGATTTTGATTTACAAACCTGCTTGCAGAAACATGGGCAGAGAGAGTATTAACGAAGTTACCAAAAGCGTTTGAAGGACAGTCACAACTATATACATTACTCCAACTTTCCATAGAGAGACATTCGCGCAGCACCGAGTAATTAATTTTTTGAAAGATTTGAGTTTCTGGGTTTCTGTTTGTTCGTTCAAAGTTTGAGAATAGATCTAGGAAGGATATACCAGTAGCAAAATGGTCAGTTATATCCCAATCAAGCACGATTGGACGGACATTATCATGGTTTTTAGTCCGAATAAAAATATGGTCAATACATGTTTTAGTACTTGGAGTTACTCTCGTTGGCACATTTATTAAAGATTCAAAGCCCAAAGAAGACAAAAGGAGCAAATATTTATCACAGCCAGAAGGAAAGCCAAGTATATCAATATTTATATCGCCAACCATACAAATATTTTGACTGGTCATTCCGGTAAGAAGATCTTCAATATCTTTTAAAAATATATCTTGGTGGACAAACTGGAGCCGATATATGCAGAGAATGTCAATAAAAACATTACTATGAAGTTTCAGATTTACAATAATGCTATCAGCACTTCCCAAATCAGGTGAAAGAACGTCCTCAACAACAATATTGTCTTTCACAAAAATTGCGATTCCGCCTGCCGGATATTTATCATTGCATTCAGCATATGGTATGTAACCCGGAATTGAATAGTAGCTAAATTCATGGTCAAATATCCAAATTTCAGATAAAACGATTACATCAGGAAATATTTTAAAAGAATTGTTTAAATACAGGCAAAAGCTATTAAAATTTTTTCTCATACTTCTGATATTTAGATGAAAAACTGTCAGATCGTTTAAGGATGAATCATAATAACTAGAGCCAGTAAAGATATTACTACTTGTACTACTACTACAGGGATCAAATAATTCATTATGTTGAGCTAACATTGCTAAAAATTAATTAGTTTAATGAAAATCTTAATCATAAATGGTTAAGATCATCAATGCATCTGATGAACTTGATCTCCATACCAGCAGCTTTACGCATCATTATTTTTCCTTGTCTCACCCAGAGGAATTCATATTTGTGATTTCGTTTTGCCATTTTCGCCTCCCTCAGCAACATTTTCGTATCATGTGATAGCCAATCGTTTATATATATGTTACCTTTGCACGAAGAAAAACATTACCAACATTACCAGTCCCTGCTTATTTACTTGAGTAAAGAAGTTTCGCTTGCAATTTTTTTCGCCACTTTGAAGGTCCGTAACAGGCATCAGTTGCCTTGTGATAGTGTTTTTAAGCGGTTATTACTGCTAAATGATTTCTGCGGTTTCCCCTTTGAAACTGATCCGTTAATTAATCGTTTTTGTTTGTGTATGTAAAGTGTAGTTTTTTTTTGTATCAATTAGTTTACACTCGACCTGCGTAGTATTTATAACACTACTACCTACCGTAATTCATGTCTCGATAAATCACTTTTTTTACTACACGTTGTTTTATGCGTAAATTAAAACAGGTTGTAGTATAGGTCTTCAATCATTTTTATTTGTTCATCGTACGTTGTAGATAGTATACAAATAATTGCCATGTTTTTGTTCAAATCGTTTATAACTCTTACAACCCAAATGACCGCTATAAAAGGAAATCCTCTGTTCCGCAAGTTCATGGGGGTCAAATTAAAAGCACTCAGGAGAAAATAAAAACGCGTACTCAAACATACAGTGTGTTTTATGCTTATTGTTTTATGCTCGCTAACTTACTTATCCACATTTGTTTATACGCGGGGGAGTGTTGAATTATAGTTTACAATTGAAGATTTGTAAATGTATCACTCAGATGTACTCTTTTAGTTTCAGGTCTAAATACCACATTCGAAAGTTTTAAAGTCATATGATACTAGTCCCCACCATTAAAATAAAAATGTTTCCTCAATAAACTTTTTTAAGCACTACTACGTATGTACTGTCAAATTTTTCAAATGTCAGTCTGAAAACGACAATTTATTTCTGTTCAAAACAAAAACACCCGTAAAAATTTAGAAAAATTTGTACAAGAAAGTAAGCTAGTAGACGTCAGATAGCACAGTGAAATTTGACGTAACTGCTTTGATAACTTTTACCGATTTGATAACTTTTACCCCGCGTTTATTAATACGGGGGCAAATATTTTCACACCAACGCAAAATAAATAAAATATTATATCCATTTTTAAGATTTACAATTTCTTATATCAAATTTATCGAAGAAACAAACATTTTTCGGGGTATTCCTATTCCCTTTCCTGTTTGTACGTTTCCCCTTTCCAGTAGCAACTGAAAGATTATTATGAAGACCGTGGTAAAATTTATTGCCGTGACACGTGGGGATGAAACAAGTTTCTATACAATTTGTATTACGTCAGCCAAATATAAAAATAGGACTGATAATATATTATAATGAGAATCGGCCACTGCTGACGTACGTATGTTTTTCCAATATGGTAATATTTTCTTTTCGTTTGCAATGTAGGGTTTTTTTTCGGATAAAAATAAGTCCTAATTTAACATTAGGCGAGTTTTTTTGAGCTTCGTTCTCAGCAAAGCAAAGTAAAGTAGGATTTTCAGGACGTAATTACAACACCTACGCTCCGCTTGACACTTCGAGACTCGCAGTAGTTTTTAGGTTTTATTGACGTGGCAGCACTAGTGGCCACCAGTGTGCACTGAGAAGTGTCAACTAATTTTCACGCCTGTCAAAAACCATGCACAACCCTGTAAATTCGGCTTCTATATCGAACGCAAAATGTTGCCAGTTTTTAACATTGACAAATATTTATCTTTTGATAACACTTTTTTGCGATTATTGTTAAAAATGAGTGAACTCAATTCAGAATTTGAGTTTGCCATAATGCAATTAGTTGATAAAAGCGTTCGGAATATAGATGATGAGTTTCAAAATTAATAATAGCAAGCGATATGACAACAAACTCAGCACTGAATTAACTGGGGTCAGTTCAGGCCACAACTGGGGTGCCCGAGAAGTCATGTCAAACACAGGTTTTCAGTACCATGACGAGTTCAGTACTATATCGAACGCATTAGGGTCAACCCAGTGTGCACTAATGCCTACGTCAAACAAACTTATTGTAAGTGTGTGCTGAAAATCGTACTTTACTTTGCTTTGCTGAGAACGAAGCTAAAAAAACACGCCTATTGTTGAATAAATGTAATCGCGGTAGTATTTCGTAAAGAGATACAAATACCACACATGGTTTTCATTGGTTTGGGACGATATGCAGAATGAAGTGCAGCAGCTGGTCATATGACATTTAAAACAAGTTAAACAATGAATATATTGGTCTGAATGCATCCAATATATCCGGATTTACATATTTTAAACATTTTTATTGAATTTCTTAGTTAGAAGAATATATTAGGTTAGGTTCCCCATCGCTATGGAAACCTATGAAACTGGGTTTCTTAGGCCATCCCTGACACAAATTTATGCAGGTCTTTTATAGACTCGCCGGAAAGATCTTCTAAGTCTTCGACGAAGTTTCTTTCTAGAATTCTGTATCTGATGCGGCAGAGTAAAGAAAGTGGCTTAGAAAGTATGGAGTTTTCTCATGTATCTCCACCTCTGCGCATTGCTGTTCAAATGCTACTAAAATTACGGCAAATACATCTTAAAACATTTAACACTCCTAAAAACTAAATATATTTTAATAAAAACTGCAACCAATTTGATATTGGTGTTGGTAACCCCAATTTTTGGTTACCCTTGTTCTTAAACGTCAAATTTTTAGAGGTTAACCATATTTCATATTTTTAAAACGATTCGACGCTCCGACTTCTTGCTGTCAAACTGAGATGTAAGTAAACACGGATCGATTTTATCCAACTTATTTCGTTATGAAAATTTAAGCAAATTGTATCGTCTTTAAACACAATAGTGAAGTGTCAAACAATTCCAAAGCTGCAGTTGTAAAATTACAAATTTGTGCTATGTGCTTACATGTCTACGAGGCGTTTTATTCTTCTCGGCTTTTCAATTTGTCCCCAATAGAGTGTTGTAGTCAAACGAAACATGTGCTTGTGCATTCAGAGAAAAGTAACGACTTGTTTTTTTTTTTTTCTTTAAAACGACTCTTTCGCTTCTTGGCTTACTGTCGCGCTATTCTAATAAGTGTCCCCGACCAGAACCAGTATAAGCTCATGATATCACCCCAAAGGCAATAGAATCCAATGTTGTTTTTTCTTTCTTGTTTTTCAGCAGGTTTATGACCCTACGACTCATAAGTCATCACCCAACTCGGGTTGTTTGGTCATGTCGTTGCTATTGTCTATTTTTTTGTTAAACTGCCACCTCAAAGGGTTGGCCCAAACAATTACGAACACAAATCATGCCGAGTGACAGGATGTCGGTTACTTTATATACCATTAAACTACAATTAATTGAATATGTTGAATATTTCATTAACAGCTCATTATACAAGTATTCGAGCGCACAATTCTGGCCTGGCCATGTGTAAACATTTGACCTTCCACGTGTTGTCAGGGTCTTTTTAAGAAAAAGGGTAAAACCAAATCATGTTGGACCCTAAATACCATTGCCGCACACTTTTCGTTCCAGATTATTTATTCTACGTAAGAGAAATTATTATTTTTATTATAATTAAAATACAATCTACTCGAAATTCAACATAAATTATACGTGTTGTCGCTTGAAGAACCTAGAACCTATACCATCCAGCAGATTCACCACTGAGATACAGCGACATTGTTCTGATTATAATATCCAGTTTGTTTAGATTGGACGTGAATTGAAGACACGCCATTACGAAAAGACAATATATGTGAATACAAACTTGCGTATCAAGTATTTTGTGCGATTCTGAATAGAATTAAATCAAACCAAAGAATAAATTATAAGAAAAATAAAATTGATTATCTGTGGATATTAGGTTAAAGTGTGTTAATGAAATTTTTACCAATTTAAGAATGTATTTTGAACTTTAAGAAGAAGAACAACATTGGCAGTGAGGCGATAAAATGTTTATTGGAACTATTAGATCTGTTTCCGTACCGGAAACTTTTGATGTATATTTGAAAGTCCCGTTTGAAAGAGCAACCGAAAATTAGAGAGGTGGACCTATATTTGGACAATAATTTAGCCGGCTTCAGCACAGATTGAGCAAACAGGTACACGCTTCTGAAATTCTTTTTTTAGAGCAGAAACATGTCATCATCTATGCATGTAGAGCTTCGGAACGAGATACAGATTCTTCTTTTATAGAATCCAGAGTCAGGTGGGGTGCATTCTGGTGCCGGTATACACCAACGGGAACGAGGTAAAAGTGTAGTTCTTGTTGATAAATCAAATTGCCAAAGGTCACTGTTTAAACCGTGGTGGCGGTGGAAAGACATCGTAAGAAGGTTGCGCATTGAAAAATGTCAAATGCATTGAACTTCCCAAAAGAATGGTCTTCTTAAAACACCAGACTAAAGGGGTCGACAAAAGAAATCGTCAAGCAAATAAGAGATGGAACTCACCCTTTGCCCATCCAGTGAGCACATTACCGAGATAGGAGACTTTGTACTCCGGATCTGGGCTGCTTATATCTACGCTGTGCGTCCTCTTCCACCACAATTTGCCAAGCCCGCGGGAAATTGTTCGAAAAGCCTTCGCACTTAAGTCCTTGTTGCTGTCGTGAAAGTTCTCCAAATTGAGTGCTGACAAGTCTTTACTATCGACATTGAGACCGGCGCCCGTGCAACCACTTCCAATGTCGTGTAGATCCTCATCCTCCTTACAGCACTTCTTGAACTTCTCCAAATACGGTCCATTTGTTCTCCGTCTGCCACCAGAGAATGTGTTAAATTTCGTCTTCATATCACCTACGCCACCA
The DNA here is from genome assembly GCA_916610125.1 of Cheilosia vulpina. NCBI lineage: Eukaryota > Metazoa > Arthropoda > Insecta > Diptera > Syrphidae > Cheilosia > Cheilosia vulpina. The sequence goes on from OU744276.1 coordinate 1,878,820, forward strand.
CCGCCACCACCAGCAGCGGTGGCGGCGGCTAGTTCCTTTTCAAACTTCTTTGTGTTATAAGTGTTGCCAAGTAGCCGAGCTATTGAGGCACCTTTCACCAGTTTCTGGCCGCCGCCAATGTGTGTATCTTTTGGCATAGCACCTATCAGTGACATTTGCAATTTGGCATCATTTGTCGAATAAACGCCGTTATTTGTGACAACTGTAGGACTTGATTTGCTGTTTATTTTCTTACTAAACGCGAACAATGACAGCTTGTCCAAAGTGGAAAGAGAGGGTTTCAAATTCGCCTTCACCTCATTGTTGTTGTTATTGTTAACGCTATTTGTATTTAGTTTATTTGGTAGAAGTGCAACTGTTTTCTTAAGCCCATTTTGAATTTCACTCTTTTTCTGAAGTTGCGCGTTGTCGCTGAGCGAATCATGGACGGCTGGCGCCTGTGGCCGTAGAACGAAATCAACTTCATCTTTGGATTGGGTTCCGTGGTTGGTCATACTATTGCCGATAATGCAATTGTTATTTGTACTGGAATTGATACTGTTTGAACAATGGTTAATATTCAGCATCATTCTACGATTTCACATCTCATCAATGGGTACAGCTGCGTTTGTGTGGTATATTTCTGCAAAGAAAAAAAACAATTTGTAATAAATATAGAATCAATTTGCACTTTAGAGGTAAAGAGCGTGCCTAAGGTCACGACAAAACGAAATTAAAAAGAAATATTTAATTCAATCAAGGCAAACACAATCGTTCGACAAACGTTGGCAACAAATTTACTCTCGAACGGCAGGATATGCTAAGTGACTCTAATCCAATCTTTCATAATTCACACGATTTTTTTTTTCTTGAAAGAATTTTTTACTTAATTGGGTATTTTCCGCAATGAGAAGCGTTTACTTAAGAATTAGTGCGACAAGTCGCAGAGTAGCGAGATGAAGGCTGACTTCAGCAATTGGGTTCGGTTTCATTGGGGGAAACTACCAGACAACTGAATGACATCGGTACATAGAAGGAGGCGACTAGATAAGAGAAACTTTCGTTTCGATGACGTAGACTGTAAAAATGGTGGGGCTCGTGACAGATTCAGTGAAAATATATCACTTCACGCATATGCTTATAAAGCGAATCAAAAACAAGAGAGTACGCAAGCAAGAAAGTATTTTTATAAAACTGTCAGTTTAGGCAGACATTTATGAATGATTCTAAAACTTCGAGGTAGCAAATAAAAGAACTGAAGCCTAACTTAGGACAGACTAACTTACATAGGTGGCGCTACAGTCCGGCGTGGCCCAATATTTGCCGTTTTTAAACTCATACTTGTGAACGCAGCCGTGGCAGTTCGCAGACAGACAAACCATAATAATTTAAAGAACTTGCAATTGCGATTACCGAACTGTCATCTGACAGCGTATTTTTTTTTAAGAAAGCTAAAAATATGTTCCAATAAAATGATCTCTGAATTTCTTAACTCATTTTGACAGCTTAAAGTCTCCGAAGAACTGAACGTTCCTGCCTTCCGCAAAACCGCATAAAACGACCGTTTGTGTTATGCAACTAATTCGACATTTTTGCGTTCAAAGTCACACTGAAATCACTTGATTGTTCCCGCAGAAATCTATGACGGTAATTGACAACTTGACGGATAAATAATAAGCGCTATACTAATAATCATACTAAGTGTCCAGGCTATATTTAACGAATTCAATTGAGCGAAATTGAGTGCAACTAAATAATTAGTGCGAAGGTTATAAGTGATTATTACTAAGGCCCTACATATGACACCCATGCCTCTTATGGTGAGATTAGAATGTATGCCATGTGGTCACAAAATGCCAATTTCTGACAGTTCTCCTGTCAAAATATGGTCATCCAATGTAATGGGCACATCTCAAATGCTCTAATGACCTAAGTGCGACATATGACTAGGCTGAATTTGACAGATAAAAATGACAAAAATGTCCAAAAATGCCCATATAGTGTAATCGGACAATAAGCACGAATGCAAGCATAAAGCCCTATATGTCCATATGCACTTTATTGAAATATCGTTATGACATAGCTTGCATTTTTGACGGAAAAAAGAAAAAAAAGAATTATTTTGTTGTCATCGGTGTTTGAGTTCGCGGAATTTCGATTTATTTTCATTTTCGTTGTCTTTTTTGTACTACAACATTTGGTAATAAATAACAAATGCCTATTTAAGACCGTTAAGGCAATTACGACCATATTGGTAGTTTTGGTCATATAGTCTAGTATACAGCTTTGATAATCCTGACATTTTGGTCATTTGACAGCTAATCTGGTCATTTGCCTGTTGGCATTCATTTGCATAATTGGGATACAGTCTAATCTTAGCTTTATACCATATATTTACTTAAAATTTAGGAAATTGCACAAACTGTCATTTGTGTCATCAAGCTAAATTGCGCCACATCGTTGTGTATTTGTGTTCTACTGTGGATGAGCTTTTTTAATTATTACAAGGACGAGGAGTACCTAGAATCAGAAATAGTTGAAATAAGAGAGAATTCAATTTTTGAAGGAAGTTATTTCAAAGAACAGCTGTTTTCTGTGACACGGCGTACTCTCTGTAAAAATTTAGTTAGGACTTTAGCTGATGTTTGGAGAGAAAAGTTGGAGACCAGATAAAATTTAGTTAAGCTCGAGCAGCGTACTACGCTTAAATAATAATAAATAATAATATTTCTGTGCACCCATTCAATTTTTCCATAATAATATTATAGGTAACCTTAGTTTACAAAATGCAAAGAATTTCGCTCAGATTTCAAAAAAGATATAAAAAGTAGTATTCTCCACAACACTCATGCGGGTGTAGTGTGTAGTCTGTAGTACGAAACAGACCTTTCACAAATGAAATGGCAAATTCACCCAATTGAAAGTAGACTAAGAAACCGGCACATTCTGGTGAGCTTACTTCGAAAATAAACTGTCTCACCATATAAGCCAGACAAGCTAAACAATTTATAATCAGTATACACAAAAGCAAGTTATATTTAAACGTCACACCAGTTTTTGGGTTTTCTTTTCTTGACCTCGAAATCATAACTCATTCAGTGCCAAATTGTGTGTTCCACATTATTGTTACGTGAACCATGTCAGTGTAATTCAGCTGAAAAGCAGACTTTTTTCGTGAATGCATTCGGAACCCATTTATTGACATCAATAAAAGAAAACACTGTCGCACTATAAAAGAATATGGGTAACAATACCTTGCACACTCGTAGATATAACGAATTTGATGGCAACTTTCTCTCTTTGTTTGGGCAAAAGGAAAAAGAACTACAAACTCGTATCTCTGGATCTTGGTCAATATCGAATATCAATGTTCAATGACCTACACGTCAATTCAATGTCGCTGCACATTTTTTATTATCTACTACGAGTACACTTAAATTCAAATATTGAAAATGATCAGGTGAGTATTTTTGTTTTTAGACTACCAAAAGGAATAAAAAATTTAATCTGGCAGCTATTTTGATTGACAAATCACATTCATATCAACAACTGAAAATAATTTCAATCGGGCGCACTTGAAAATCCAATTATAGCTATAGGAATTAACTAATCAATTTAAATGCTTCCACTTTAAGTGACACTGCTAACACGAACGCATATGGTCTTATCAGTGACAAGTTTCTTCTCGGCAAGGCTTTATCTAAAATGCGGCTCATGGATGGTGGATTTTTGTTCGTATTTTGACACTTTTAAATGTTGTGATGGTATCAATACACAGAAATTATGACAACATTTCTTTATTTAGAGCGAAAACTGTTATTGGGATTAAGGAATGTTGACATTTAGGATGACATGCAGTTTAGTTCTGACGCGCATAATGGCGTTGCCGTTAGTGAGTGCGCAAAATCATTCTATTAGTGGAGAATTGAGTACATTTTGATTTACAGAATCTGTCGGATTGACAGGATTAGTATTTTCTCTGATTGGCCAAGATCGAAAATATATATATGTAGGTGACGTTTAAAAAAGATTTGTTTTTTGATTTGAATTTTCATATTGGTCACATTCAAAAATCTAGTTGTCTTAAGTCGACAAGATTGGTCGGGACTATAATAGGTAACTTTTCGTATATCAACCACATAACTGTCAACTTAGAACTCGGTAACGAAATGGGGACGTTCGGATTCCTAGTTTAGTAAGTCTGACAGCAGACTGACTAGATGTACTTCAGTTTTTACTGGCACCGACATGACTATCTTTTGCAGATGCAGTTTATGGAGGGAAAGTCGATAAATATAGTCAAGAAAATCCTGCCTGCATACTCAGTGGACAATTCGGAGAGTCAAATTTAAAATAAACAGAGTGGCCGCTGCAGAATTCAGAAAAGTAAAAAAAGGGCCGGTGAGAGAAAAAGTTATCATTTGTGAAGCTTAAAAATGTTGTGAAAGGCAACTGTGTTATATTTAAAACGTAATTTTTGAAAAATTCAAAATAAAAAGCGGCAAAATACCAAAAAATTGTAACAGGCTTTCGGAAAAAGTGCCAAATTTCGACTTTAGTCGAACAACGGTACCGCTGACCTCGAGAATACAAAAACAGTTCAAGTTGCCTATTCAACGCGTTCGGAAACCTAGTCCAGACAAATCTAGTTGACGTTTTACATAAACTAGGTATCCAAACGTCCCCGTTCTTGACTAGATTCATGGACGTCAACTGAAGAAACTGTTCACGTGATCGATCCAGGTCAATTAAAACTGAAACACAAGCAACCAGCTGTCAGACTTACTAAACTAAATACTCGAACGTTGAACGTCCCCATTCTAATGTTTATTTAAAGTTTGTTCGCTTTTTCTTTGGTTGAAATTGTTTAAACAAACATACCTACTTTACTTGCTAAAAAAAACATTATCCAAGATCCAACAGTGACAATTCTGACGTTTTGCGATAAGGTTTGTTTGGTTTTTACAATTACAAAAAAAAAAACGACTATCGTTTTGACAGAGAAGCGCAACAAAATTGGTTCGTGAATATTTCGTGTAAAATTACTAAATGTTGATGCCTTCATTGACATTGCAGTGAATCGTTTATTGTTAGCTGAAGATCCTTTGTCGCCCTTTAATTACCTTGTCAGATAAAGTGACGTTAAAGCTGTCATTTGCAAACAGTTTATTTATGATTTATTTGTTGTTTCTTTACAATAATCATTTTGAATCTTACCACTAAACACTTTGTGGGTCACAATAGGTTTTTATGTGGAACATTTATTTGTGAGTTCGTAAAAACTAGCCTGGAAACTAAATATTATTATTAATATTTAAATATATAAACCTATCAATCAAAGAAAAAAACACACTTAAGTATGGTGTACGCAACAAAAACCCGCTGAACTCAAATAGCAAGGTTACACTCGACTCTAAAAATAAAAACAGACTGTACCCTTGCGCAAAGTGAGCCTGATTATGAAATTATGAGGCATACTTATACGTGGGTATCAAAAACATAGCTAAAAAGAATTTTACATGACCAAGATAAAAGTCAGTCGAAACTAATGGATTAAGGTCATGCTCTCACACATGAGCGCTAGTTCAACCATAAAAACAAAAGATAAACCGTCTTCTTTCATTTTATTTCTGTCAACAAAACAAAGTTCACTGAGTTCGGATTTAATAGCATATAAAACAATTAGTTGTCGGCCATTTAAAAACCGATCTCAGTTCAAGCGAAAAAAGTCATTTAATATTTATGAAGTCGCCTAAGATCTAGATTTCACTAGAATGTCACGAATGTGATCTTTTCCAAAAGGCGGGGCATATAGTGGCAGCTGAGTAATTGCAATCGAAAAGAAATGATGCGGGCAAATATGTTTATCGATTTTATGACGGGCGGTGGAAAATTAAATAAAATAAAGGACAGTGCTAACAATTCAAGAACAATGTGGAACGTAAAATTTATTCTGACAGACATTTTTCATCAATGTTTCGGAAAAGGACAAAATATCAACCACTGTCATTATGGCGAAGACGAATGATATTGACAACATTTCCAAAAAGTTAGAAAACGCTTTGATAATCTGTTGATAATGCAAAAGGTGTGTATAAAGTTTCATTATGTTCACATGATCATATTATGATAATATAAATGGCAAGTCAAAATCGAATTGCAATGTGTCATGTGTCAATTAATTAATATTGCGGACGCAGCTGACTGTTTTTTGATTAGTCAAGTTTCAGATTAGGGTTTTTCTGAACAGACCATATCAAAATATTTCTTAACACACATGGCAGGTCAAATAAAATACTAATAAATGTCAAATTTTTTATATACCAGTACCAACTAGGGTTACCATATGCTAGCGATCGTTTTTAAAACTGGACCAAAAAGTTCTTCATGCCTTTAAAAAATAAAACCCCTGAGTGTTTTCCGAACTTTTTTAAACGAAACATTTATTGTTCGGTCGGACAGTTCCATTTGAGAATGGGGACGTTCAAATATCAAGTTTAGTAAGTCTGACAGCTTTTTGATTGGGGGGAAATCGGTCATATGAGCACCTGTTTCAGTTGACGTTTATGGAGGGGTAGCCGACGAATCTAGTCAATAAATTCGTAACTGAGTACTAAGTTGACAGTTCGCATAACTGACGTAGGAAAAGTGACGTCCCCGACCAATCTAGTTTTTGCGTTCAGTTTACATCTCATCCTTAACAATCTATTCGACTTAAGATAACTAGATTCTTGAATACGGCCATTGCTACAAAAGACACAAATCTGTGGAATTCGGACAGATAACGTCTGACAGAAAATTGTGCAAGGTGAATTGAAGACATAAATATTTAAGAATAATCTTGGTTTGAGTTGATTTGCTAACGCCCTGTGCGTCTTACAAATGGGTGACAGATTCTACTCACGTTCGTACAAATAGTGACAAATTGAATCAACTAGGTAGTTTAATTAATTACCAAAATGTTGTTTTTTTTTCGGATGTCAGTTCATATCTATTCTCGTGCACATACAAATTATGTTTTCTAGAACGCGACATACAGTTCGTGCGGTTTTATCAGCACGAAACAGACCTTATTCGGACATTAGTCCGATGGTTAGTTTATGATCGTATGGGCTGCCGGCATTGATCACGCACAAAGGCTGAGTCACGAGAACAACTCATTTAAGACGATGCTGTCGTATGTGTAACCGAATCATACTTATTCGACGGTACTGTCGCCTCGGGTGTACGCTCGAACTATGTTGCTTTTATGAAGGTGTGACGGGACTGCATGAATGTAATTTGTTGTGCGGTCGAAAGGCAGAACATGAAACGAGGTTCTAGTTACCTTAAGCTTTAAATATGTACCAGATTTTCTATGATGATTGATAGAGAATAAAGGTAGTCCTCCTAGCCGACAGGGGAATGACTGTGGAATTTACTCCCAATGACAAGTGAAACAAGATACGCCAATGCTCAGCGCAAAGGAAAGTACTTGCGCTACGGACAAGAGTCAGGTAATGAAATGATACAACTGTAGCTGTCTTTGTGGCATAGGGAGAGGCTTACTTTTGTGTGTACAAAAAGATGGCACACATGAACACTACTTAAGTACAAATGGCTACGAAGGAGCTCTTTAACCAAAAATATAGCATTAACGCAAGAGTTCCGACACAAACCTTCTCAAAACTGCAAATACCGTTCACATTGTTATTCGGCCTTACTTATAATCAACTTTATTCTGGCAGTTTACACAAAGACTTCACATTTTCCAAAATCCCTTTAACAATAAACAAATATAGTTGCCAGAATATCGCTAACTGTAGGTTTAAATGTTAATGCTGAGAAATCCATGTTTATCTCGGGCATTAGCTAAATAGATCCTCCCTTAATGTCATTTTGAAGAGGAGTGCTGCCCAACCATCCAAAATGACGGTATTGAATTTCGTAATAGGAGCGAATTTAAATACGCTGTTGTTCAGCCTGAGCATTCATAATTATAAACCTATTTCAGTAAATTGTAAATATTTTCTGATTTAGAAAACACAAATTTGTACTAATTTTCGTGTTATTTCTAAACACATGAAATATCTGTGATTTTCTCTGTTGTCTCTGCTGCTTTTTGATTGGTTTTCCCTATTTAATAGTTTGCAAGTAACGAATGCTTGTAGTAAAAAATAAATTTGATTTAAGTTTGGGATTGAATAATTTGAAAAACATCTGTCTCCATTCGAGTACTTTCCCGAGCCAAACACTACCAATCTGTCAAACTCAAAAAAACGAGCAAAACTCTCTCCGAGAGCTGAAAATATACGCCAAAGTACGTGGATAGACTTTGAGCTACTTTGAGCAACTTTCATCTTTGACAGCTAATCCAGATCACAAATAAATATATAACTTACCTTTTCTCAACATATGAAACGTTCTAGGACAACATTCGACCACCACTGAATTTTCAGATTTTATTATTCTGTGCAATTCATTTTTAAAACGGATTTTGGATTTGTTTCTTGACAGCTTTGCGCATTTGACATATTTATCAGTACTTGCCGGTTGAAATTCTCTGAGCTGTTTCGAGCCAAGAGAGGAACCAACCACTCGTTATTTTGCTAATTTTCTCTTTTTCTGTCATTTTTGATGAGTACTTTGTGCGATTGCGTTCGATTCAAACCGCGTACGCGAACGAACCTCTTATTACGACACAAATTCACTCATAAATCAATCGTGAAGGATTAGAAAACTATATAAAGTACCGAAAATTGTGTCTGATCGAACGAGAGGGCATTACTTTTTTTTTTAAATATTTTTTTCTCTTATGTTAAGAGTTTTTTTTTAAATTTATCTAATTATATAGTCTGTAAATTGTAAAATGGTAGACTTAAATAAATAAACATATGATATTTGACAGATCAGTGGATATTTTGTGCATTTCCTGCTTTGTGTTTTGTTTTTTTTTTGCTTATAATAAGCTCCACAAGGCATTTGAAAGATATCTGTTGGGCAAATTAATTTGCGATTTATAAATTCCTTTTTTTTAAATAAAATTCTCGTTGTGAAATAAACCATTGACCTTGTTTTTCACGAAAACAAATTATGAAATTTGAATCCTGCGATGACAAAAAATGTAATAGATTCTAAGAAAGTTGTCGCACTAGCAAATGTGAAGATCTTATTGTTTATTGGTACCGTTTCACTTATGCTGTAAATTTATACTAAAGCTGGCAACCAGGTAATCGTCGACATTAGTGTTTGATTATTAGTAAGGCCGATTGTCTTTAAGCCTGACTATAAATCATTTTTAACCTTCGCCTTATATATTTTGTAGGTCTCAATATGCAATTTTGTATGGAAAAATTCGTCGTTGTTAGTTCCAAAAATGTAGTAAAACTGATTATTAATATCGGAGTTTGTGTATACTAATACTGGCAGAGCGAAAAAAGAAGTTCATGTGACTTTTTTTCATTTTTTAAATCGTTATATGACAACTCTGTTTGCATTTTTTCCTTTCACCCTTTTTCTATTGTACCTACACAAAATCTGATTAAATTTAAATATGCTTTTGTTTATCTCCAGTTTGTATGACATAAACAAAAAACACACACACAAATTAGTTTGATGAAAACAGCAAAACAAAGCCGACCATTATCAGTTTTTGTCAAATCAATTCACATTCAAAAACAATGCTAATTTGCTACACCCTATTGTCTGCCGGTGTTTCTTAATAAATGCTTTACTTAAAATTGTTTTTCTTACTGAAAGTGATTATTAAAATTAATTTTAAGTAGCTTGCGACTTTCGCGCAACACACAAAAGCGCCACAGCGTCGATTTCGCACAGTTCACTTTAATTAAAAACAGGTATTGGTTGCTGATAAAATTTTAAAATAAAATAAACAACAAAAATATAACATAGACTTAATAAAAAAAAAAAAAATATGTATGTATTTCATAATACCACACCGTCAAGTTAATGGGACACGAGAGAAGAAGTGGATTTGCGCCGCTCGCCGCGCGCCGACCGCGTACTGTAATAGTAATTTAGTGTGATATAAGACTGCGTTCGCATGTGGCTCAGTCTCAGCGTATGGCGTATGGGTCACTTACTATACCTATTTCGAGACTTTTCAAGTGTAATTTTCATTAATAATAAGTTGATGGATATCAGATGTTGGTGGATAATTGACAGGAGAAGCAATCGCATGTCAGACCGCTCAGCGTTGTCGCTGGGCTTGTGAACGAGTTAATTGTTTTACGACAAATACCTGGCTTGCCACCGCGCAATTGTGTAGTCACAATTCAAATCGCACAAGAAATTGCTTTCGGCGAATTCGTTTTCATTAATAGACGCACCTTACCTATGCCGATAACGTATGGGTATACGTACTGCTGCTGCGTATAGTTAATGAGAGAAATTCGGTCTCAAAAGTATTGTATAAAATGAATCCATTAACCATGCGGAGAATGATGGATGAAGTGTAGGAATTCCGACATCGACAGGTGTTTAGTTTCCCCCCATTACAGTGAACTATGTGAAATTTGCTTTGGAATCGACCGCAGAGGAGTAACTTCTTTCCCAATATTTTGACTTTGGAAAGTAGTCTCTGGAAAACCAGACATTGAGTTTATTTTTGAGATTAATTGATTTATGGTTAAAAATAGAAATCGACCAGCGCAGTAAAGGTCTTTTAATACATTTTAGTTCAGGTAGAATAAACGATCAGAAAATTACGAAATATAGATGTCACAATCTCCTGTCCCGCAAATGTTAAACTACCTTCCTACGGACGTATGATACACAAATACAAAATCTTTTAAGAACTTGACTACAGCGCCACCTAGCGGATCCAGGTTTTTCTGATTTCCTTTTCCGACACTGAACCACTTAATATTTTGTAAAAATGATTCATTTTGGTCCATACATATAGAACTTGTCGAGTTACTAGACCACAGCGCCACCTATCCAATCCTAGCAAAGCTATGAAGTTATAGTCTCGACAAAACGAATGTGAATTAAACACCAACCAGGAAATTCGTTCAGAAGCTACACGCTCACTAACATTGGGGCACGGTTTACGATTTTATACGACTGACGTTTCATCTTGCAAGTTGCAACCACTTTAAGTTTAAACGTCAAATTGTAATTGTTGTAAGGCGATTTACCTATACATTTATTAGTAAAGCCTAATATGCTGCTCGCGCATACAAAAATGTCTCCAAAGATAAAATTAAGCAAAGCAGCTAAGCCAAGAAGTACGCAGTTCAAGCTAAATTTGTTAGCCACAGAACAGAATTTAAGTAAGCGTATTAATGCAAAATACATGACAGCTGTCTCAGTTTTGATTGCCCTGATCGATAATATGAACAGCTTTTTAAATGACGTTTATGAAAGGGTGTCTCACGAATCCAATCCAGAAATTGGTGACTTGACAGTTTGCACATGTTGCTGACGTAGGAAAAGTAACGTTACCAACCAGTCTAGTTTTTGCGTTCAGGTTACATCTAGTCCAGATTAATCTATTCCAGACCAATCTAGTCGACTAAATATAACTAGATCTTTATATAGCCCAATTTAAAGCAATTTTGCTACATAAATTTCCTGAGCTGTCATGAGAAGGTCATAAAATGTCAATTAACGCCGTCTTCCTTAAACAAATATATAAACGCTTCAACAACGCAAGCTTATAGGTAGTCTATATATTAACTACGTGCAATTAATTAGGAAGATTACCGTTTACATAACAAAGAAATAGTGGGCTAAAATTAACACTAGATACGCAGAAATCTTTTAGAAGAAAATTCGACTTAAAAGAGCCCTCCAATACCTAATATATTTAGTCACATTTTCGCAAGTCGCTGTCTTGATTAACTGATTCTTATAACCAGTTTACATAGTTAGCCCGTTTATTGACAAATTAAATTTCCCGACACGTCAAGTTTCAATATGTGCGCATTGAACAGGTACAATTTACGACAGTTTAAATCTTTTTCGTAATTATTCAGGCAATTAGATTGTGACTCTAAATACATATTTGCACCCGCCAGCGAGCGTTTCCTAAGGTGAGATAACTAAGGCAATTTTTAGCCGTACTCATCGGGTCGCGTCGCAGCTAAAAATAATCCTGTCAATTTAATCTGCGGCTAAATTTAGACTTGTGAATTTATTGAATGGGGGTTTTTTTGTACGTGTTGTTCTGTCTCTTTGCACTCACCCGTCACCACCTTATTATACCCTTGATAATAATCAGTTTAGGAAAAAAATAAATTTCTATTTCTGCGGTGACAGCGGTCGGGGCGTAGCACATAAGCCATTGTATAGCTGTACAATAAGCCTTTCTCGCTGCTTTCAATATCGTAATCCGTGTCTTGAATACCGTATTCCGTGATCAACAACAACAGAAAAATCACACAAAAACCTCCAGAAGACGCTCGAAATTATGGTATCTGTCAGTAATAACTCTGTGGCATAATTTAAAATCACTTTTGGTGCGCAACTTTGTGTGTGTATGTGTGTTAAGACAGCGGAATGAAAAATGTTAACTTTCATATTATCACCATTAAAGCGCTGCAATTAGTATTTTCTTGGCTCGCTTGCCAATGCAAATATGTACGTAAAATTGTTAACTAGTTCGGCTGGGAAACACGACAGATATACCATTTGGTCTGGACAGAAAAGCGTGAATGTCGTATATCTACATAACGACCGACACGTATATCTAATGCGCCTTTGCTCACCGTCGTCGCTGTTTTCGCCGCCGCCGTAGTCGTGCTGTCGTGCATGCTCGTTGGGGACACTTGAATATTTTTCTCACGTAAGCATTTTGTTTTCCAAATTGAACTGAAATTCTAAATACCAGCCCGTAGTAAGCCCTCTCTATCGTGCGGCCGCACTTTTTGAGCTGATTGACAGCGGCGAACCGTTTCGATTGAAGCTCGTCGAAATCGTCGTCGCTGCGTCGCTGTAGCGTTAAGAAAAAGCTGTGCGCCGCTTGCTACTATTGCTAACTTTAGACCAGTTGCAGTGTATGCGGGGCATGTATGCAACAACAACAATTTGTGCCCATTTGGAGTGTACATTCCAAGCCACTTTTTATGGCAATCATGATGCATTCGCTGTGGCTGTGGCAGTTGGTGTGGTGAAAACCCTAAAATGAAATCGCGAATTTTTTTCAGTCATGCAGATACACAGAGGTACGAATAGATACTATACCTCTATTCGTAATCCAGTGCGATGAATTTAAATTACAGGTTGGTTATGCCACGGTAATTGTGGACAAGTTACTCTGTTTCATGTGTGCGTGCATAACACACAGCCCATCATTGCATGCCAGTGCGACCTGCAACTGCAAGTTTAGTTGGGTCTTTTTTTATGCATTTTTTATTGTTCAATTAACCTGCATAACATGGTATTTAGCGGATGGGGGAGCGTTTTGTTTTGAGTACCGAACTTTGACGGTGCGCGGTAGGTGGTTGAGACGGCACAAACCAGCATCTTTTTTTTTAAAGGCATGTGTGCATGCATGTATATAGGCTGCCTTGTCTTTTGGAGGTTTTCTTTATGACTTCTATACCTTGAAAGTGAGCAACAACATAGCCTGAATGCTGTAGCGGTTAAATGCGCAAATCGGTATTCTGCAACATCGCAATAAGTGGCACCATTATATTGACGGACCTCGCTTGCTCCGCGGACTGTGTGTCAGTCAAGTAAATTGACCATATGGTTCAACATTTTATGATTTCGTTAAGGCAGGCGCATTACCCGAACAAAAAATAGTAAAAATATACTCGCCGTGTAGCCTTATCATGTTGTCAGACAGTGCAATCACAATCACACGTAGAATATTGAATGTTGCAATGGTCGCATTCAAGAATCTAGTTATCTTAAGTCGACTTGGTCTGGATGAGATGTAACCTGAACGCAGAAACTAGATTGTTCGGGAACGTCACTTTTCCTACGTCAGCCACATATGCGAACTGTCAACTTAGTACTCAGTGACGAATTTCTTGACTAGATTCGTCGGCTACCCCTCCATAAACGTCAACTGAAACAGCTGCTCATATGACCGATTTCCCCCAATCAAAACCGAGATACATCTAGTCAGAGAGCTTATTCAAGTAGATACTTCAACGTCCCCAATGACAGTAATTTTGAAGGGGATTATCGCTCAATGAGGTGAAATCAGTATTGCCAGAAGATCCCAGCAGATTTTTTGACTATCATATAAATACAATGCAAAAATGCATACAACAAGCGAACGCATTCGTGTCGGTAATGTAGTGAGCAAAGCAGATTCCGGCCTGAGTCTTAATTGATTTAAATAGCGAAATTTGCAATAAGAGAGATTTTCTCGCAAATTTAAATTTCTTGACGCGAACTATCACACTTTATTCACAGTCCACAATCCAATACAGTTGCGATCTACAAAACCATAAATGAAAAATTCGTTCGAACTTGACTTTGAAAAATGAAACTGAATCGCGGGTAGCTGCGATTAAACAAATTTTCATGTGACAGAAGTGCCAGAAACTGGGAAAGCAGAAAAATTCGTACAAAATACTATAATGTCGGAGACACAATCTTACCTTTGATGTAAAAAGCAGGATTTCGAATAGGTAATGTGGTGTCATGTCACTTCTACAATATCATGCTGAAAAATAATTGTGCTGAACTTTTACAAAGCATTACCAGGTGCACAATTTTTTTCAAGTTGCAGCTATCTTTGGCGCGGTTTAAACAGAAGTGGAATTGAAGTTAAAGAATAAAGAGCTATAACCTTGGAGTTATAGCGACTTTTAACCAATCGGTGAAAATGACGTACCCAAACAAAATCTGCCTGTAAACGTAACATTAAAAAAAACGTACGTCGACGACGGATATAAGAAACACTCATATAAGAACACTTCGCTTATAGGAAACACCGTAGGCTTTATTTTTTGTATACTTTTTCGAACACTTCGGATATAAGATGCAATTTTTTTTAGATCTCAAAGGTTTCTTATATCCGTCGTGGACTGTATTCTGTATTCGCTGCGCTGCGGGTTGTTAAATTTTACTGATCCGGTAACTAGAAGTGTTTTCAAAATTATTTTTCTGAAGCATTCCCAGCACATATTCGGAAGGATATATTTAGACAAAAAGAACCGCAAACGTTCCTACTAGTCTTAATGACTTTGCTGTTCTATTAACTGAACGTGTAATGAATCATTATTAAAGAAGCCCTCAAAAAATGAATCGCTTTTTATAGTTGCCCTGGAAACCCTTTCATTAGGCTTCTTGAACAGTTCGTTTCCAATGACTGCTGCATCACATTACCATCGCATTGCAGTACATGCGCGATCGTAGCCAAGAACAAATCCATAAAACGATGTTGTACATATTTTTATTGCCACCACTGTTGGCCATACGCATAATTCGGTCGAATAAAATCCAAATCACGACTACTCACTGTCGAAATGGTTTTTCTTTGCTGATTGATGTTTTAACTTTCTATACCGTTCATTGGCAATTGGCAAGAAGGTGCGCGCTCTTGCCACTTTAAGCCATAAAGGGCCGATTACGATTTTTCTTTGGCTCGTTGAATAGGAAGGTATACTTCAATTTCTTTATACCCGGCACACGTGAGTGTTCAAATTACGTGAGTTCACTATACTTAGGACTTGGTATACGAAAACGTTTTAAATTTTGTTTAATTTGCATCATGGTGCGTGTTCAAAGGAAACATCGTGGGCCGCCAAAATTAAATATATCAACGCTTTAATCGAGTTAAGAAGTGTGGCGCTCTTATTTGTTATGAGTTCTCCAATTTTCGTGTTAAAGTTAGGAACCTGCTGACAAATTCAACACAGAGCGAGTTAATTCAATTAATTATTATTAAAATTGTTGGTATTGGTAGGCAATGTAAAGTTTTGAATATTGAAATGTTTTCGCGCTTTTTCCGTTGCCGGGATTATAAATACGCAGCATTTTCATTCAATTAACTGGCGCATGTATGTAAGTGGAGGATTGTGAATGTCCAATGAATGGAAAACGTGTATTATGTGCTTAACCATTTGTTTTGCTGTTGTTGCCGGAAGTTAAAACGAGGGAAATAAGAAATATTGGCGATGTGTCCAAATGACAATTGGTGGGTAGGTACTACGGGTAAGTATACGTCTTAAAAGAAGAATTGTAGAGATATTTATACAGGTCTATAATTATCGTGCTGACAAAACAAACAGATATAATCTATATTTATTGAAATTGTTTTGTGGGGATTTTTCCAACCGTATCCGGCAAAATGAGGTAGAAAAGCGTTTAAATATTGACTTGATCAAGATGTTGACTTTTATCAAGAAGTTGCAAACTTAGGGACTCTCATGTGAATGAGAGCGAATTGCGAACTGCGAACAAGCGAATATTCGTAGCGCCGGTGGGCCCTAGTCTTACCAGTTCATTTGCTACGTAGTTCCCTATCCCTGGGATACCAAATGTACCAGAACGCAGCAAAGCTCTTATTAACTCAGGATACATTTTAATACTGTTAATAAATACCACCCTCAAACCCTTCGCGTCGTAGGAAGTTTTAGTCTTTAAACGCTTACATGGCACATTTCTTTATAGCCCGTCTTTTCAGACCTTGTTTTTTTCATCTCCAAATCCTTTGAAAATCGCCCTTAACCCACAAAATTTTTTAAATAATATGAAATGATTTATGTACGATTTTAAAGCTTATCTTACTTTGTTTAAAAGCGATCCATCGTACAGTTTCGACAAACTGATGCAAATCACTCGTACTATCCACCGGCACGTTCCTTATACGATTGGAGTTGGGGTATGAGCTCGATACGCTTCCAGGTTCAACGATCGGATGACCACTGCCTCACGATCGTCGGGTGACAGCCATCAAAAGCACCTATACACAAATTATTATCCCAACATTGAAATAAATCACTTTCATCGAACCTCGAATTGACAACCCACAGTTCGATCAGTATACAACTTGAAACTTTTAAATGTGTGCTTCACCATTTTATGCATTTTTCCGCCGCCCCCTATATGTGGAACGTGATCATATGCGTGAACTATGATACCCTAAATCTAAATAGAAGATACGTTTTATGTGAAATCTTTTAAGTCATAAAACGTCACTCAGAATGCAGAGAAAGTGTAATAAAATATGTTTTCTGTTTTTTTTTTGTAGTTTGTCGTGTGTTCAGTTTTCATTAAGTGACTCTTTCACGTCTCATACTCACAAGTTGGTATCTTGCGCGCGTCAATTTTGTATTGAGCACGACATCATCGTGGCCTCACTTTTACTTGTATATCCACGAGATCATAATCAGTTGCAATTATGTTCGTCTTGTGACGGGAGAGTCCGCTGGCTAATTAGCCTTAAATATGTCGCATTGAAACCGAAATGAAGCTGTATATATACGCGATGACGATCCCACGAGGCGACAATTAATATTGCGATACGATGGTCGCTTACGCGTTTGTAAATCGTGCATCGTACACTTACAGTTGAAGTGTTTTACGTAAGAACAGGTGTGCCAGTTGCATGTTTTAAGATAAAGCAGTAAGGAATGTCGCATATCAGGCAATAACTTGAAAACAGGTGACCATATTTTGATTTAGTGGCTTTTGATGGCGGATCGCCGAATGCCTTTGCCCAAATAACTAGCGGGACAGTGGACAATTGAGACATTTTACGTAAAGGCGGTTATGGCTAGGTTAGGTAAGGTGGCTGACTCTTTTAGGCTGGATAGATAGGTCCTTTGTGATACTACATGCGTGAGGGAAAGGGCTCATTTCTAGACCGGGCATACTAGCGGGAGCCTTGCTACTGCATATATGCTTGGTGACGGTAGATGAAGGGCAACGGAACAAGTTTGCCCCTCACCTATCAGCATCCAACATCTCGTCAAAAGAACAGAAACTGGCGGTTATAGGTTTGATGAAAAATGAGTTAGATGAGGTTGCAGTGAACTTAGTTTAACAGCAAATTGTACACACAATACGCAAAAGAGCTTCAGTCCTCGAAAGCAATTAAAAACCGACTTTAAAATTACTGCCACGCAAATAAAAGGCGCAATATTTTAGTCGGATAAAGCGAAACAAACGTACATTTTATCCCACTAGGGACTCTCAACCATCACCCATCTGTCATTTCTATTGAAAAACTGAAATTTTTAATTTGTTTTTGAAAGATTTTTAAAATGTTTCCAGGATATTAATATTTTTAAAGATCTCGAAATGTTTGAAGATGTTGGGCTTTTAAGAAAAACAAAGGAATATAAAACCCGAAGCATTCCTTCTGAAGATTGTGCTGTTTTACTCTGGCTACAGATTTTTAAAAAATCAGTTCTTAATAAGATCAGTTTTTGATCGAAAATTTTAATATTCAAGAACCTATAACAAATCGAGGGTTTCCCGTTCCTCCATTTTTGCAAGCTGTAGCTTCAATTTCTGATTTTTTGTCTTGATGTCATTTCATTGACATTACATTTTTGCACGAGACGGGACAGAGAGATCCGTTTGTCCACAGTCGGTGCTAATAAAGGCGTTAGAATGAGATCACAAATCAGACGCCTGAAGTATCATGGATGTTCTACCCATAATTATAGGGCACAGGGACATAAGTAACAACTTTTACTGAGATATAAGTTCCAAAAGTAAAAGTTGGGACTTATGTCTCACCAAATAAATATTTTTTTTTATAAGCTTAGAGAATTTTCAATGAAGATCACGCAACAAGAATGTCCCAAACGCGCGATTTTTTTGTTATATTTTCTCAAAAACTAGAATTTTATAAGTTTCTTTTCTCAAGCAAAGGAGTTTTATTAGTTTCATTTGTCAAAATTTCAAAGAAACTTATAAAATTGCCGATTTTTTTTTTTGTTAAATATTTGGTTAAATTATATTGAAATGTTTTGTTTGTTCTGTTTTTGTTATATGAAATAATAAATAATTATTGGTATTGTATTATGTCTCAAATTAAGTGTTTAATTTTCAAAATTATCATGAATAATTGCTGGTACAACGGAAAAAGTGTTGGATGCCTGATAGAAATTCAGAACGTTTGGCTATATAAAGGGTTTTCCAATAAGAGGTGTTATTTTGGTATTCAAAGAATGCCATTTTTTGTGATAAATGATAGGATGTTTATTTCATAATAAAGAGGAAGGTATGCCGTTAATAAGGAAAAACAACATCGGCCTAATGGCCACCACGAGCACGCATACAGGACCATATCCTTTTCATGAAATTTTCCATAACCAAATCGCAAAGTGGCTGCCCTATGTCCTCGATAGCCTCACGAATTTTATCTTTGAGGTCTTGAATCGACGCTGGGCTGTTGGCGTACACCTTATCTTTCACGTGGCCCCAAAGGAAGAAGTCTCAAGGTATTAAATCACAAGATCTCGGTGGCCAATTGTGTTCACCTCTTCGAGAGATAACACGGTCCGGAAACTTTTCCCGTAAAAGAGCAACGATTTCGTTGCTTGTGTTTTTTTTTCACCATTTTTGTAGTGAATTTTAATAATTTCAATGCGTTGTTGAAGCGTGTATCGTTCCATTTTTAGTAATGGCGTAGTTTCTACTTGTCAAATGTCAAAGAATAAAAGCTTCAAAAGTGACAGCTACCGAAATAGCGGGTTATTCACAACAACACCACTCATTGGAAACCCCTTTATTATCTCTCAGAAAATTTGGGACTAATGTCCGATCTTTGACTTTGGCGTGGGACATAAGTCCCAAATCGAATTTGGGAGTTACATATGTCTCTTTGAAGTGGGACATAAGTCCCAAAAATAGAAGTTGGGACCTATGTCCCGGGGACTTGTGTCCCTGCGCCTAATAATAGATACGTAAAACGGAAACAAACACAAGTTCCGGGGAACAACATTTCTGCAATCATTTTCTATTTCCGATTCAAAACATGTGAAATGAGAGTGGTAATTAGTTTCAGTAAATTAAACCAACTTAAATCAGTTATACGAAATAAATAAATAATTGTCGCTTCATCACTTCCGGAAGCCATGTTGTTGTATAGGAAAGCGTAAGCCTTCGCTATAAAAATATCAATATGCATAGTTTTCCTATAATTCTTATCACGTAAACAATATGGCTGACCAAAAACGTGTCATGTTTTTTTGCGTGTTAGGTAATGTCAGTCACACGGCTATTTAGTATTTAGCATCCCTGTAATCTAACGTGTTAGGAACGTGTGATGGGGTAAATGCAGCATAATAAAAGAAGAGAGTTTCTCAAACTGTCAATTCCGTTTGACAAAAATTTGTATGGCTCCCGCTCTAACTATAGCTGCAGGTAGTTTATAACGGACTAAAAAGTTAGGCACCAGTTTGAAGAGTGCTGTTACTTAGTATCTACTAAGCTCTACAAATACCCGATGACTATAATTCTAATAGCAATTTCATATTTCCTGTTTTGCTCAAACGAAATTGTGTCGAGTGAAATATTATATATAAATCACGGAACTAGTTTGGTTCTAATGTGCATGACTTCGAATTATCTAACAACAAAAAATGCGACAAACACACAAAAATTCCTAAAAAACATATAGAGTTACCTAATCAAGTCACATTCGTGTTTAGCTATTCAACACGAATTTACTATAATTCAGTTTTCTCTGTCATCCTCGCCATAACATCATCATTGTTATAGGCATTGCCTGCGATTGAATAAACAACAAGTGATTTTGTCATTTAATAAACACACAAAAAGAAAAACGAATATAAAACTGAGTTACACAGTCTCACACATTGAATGCGAGTGATGTATGATGTTCGTGTAATTCAAGTTCTTGCTGCATGACTTCCTATAAACAAAAAAATGAAATGAAAATAAAAGCTAGTCAACTACTCTTGCATAACTATACAAGTTCGTTTTAATTACAAAACAAAGAAGAACACACATCAATTTGAAGATATCAATCGAGCACCTAAAACAACAACAAAAATTATTAATCTTCATCCAGATAGGTAGACTTCGCATGACAAAGAACACAATTTTCAAGTAAATTTCTCATATCGATCGAGGCTGTGATTTTTATACGAGTATTTATTCGGCAACACAGTCGCCTGACGAGAAGCGACCACTCAACTTGGGTATTTGCTATATTCCAGGTGCCGAGTGCTATAAAAAAAATTCGAGTTTTATGTTTCCAATGGATTTTCCTATCTGCACCGCAAATCAAAGAAACAGATATCTGGCGATCGATAGTAAATTCACTTCTGTTGTTGTTGTAGAGTTCGATAAGAAGACCATGTGAGCAGTGGGTCTGTGAGTCAATCGGTTTTATTCAGACGAAACAGTCATTCAGAATATTATGGCGCAAAGATGAGATGCTGACAGACGAATTACATTCATCTCAAATCAGAAGTGGCACAAGAACCGTCTTTGATAGAAAACCCATTGAGCAATCGGATAAATTAGTCGGAGGTTTTTTTTCTTTTTCAATAATGTTTGAGTGAATGTTTGCCAATTGGGATGACGTAGACCTAGATAGTAGTAGGTTAGGAATGGGATTCACATCCATGGACATATCGCTTTAAAGCTCAATTCAAGGGTAATACAACTTCCATGGACTTGATCAATGATATGATACAAGGGTTTGAAATAGCCTTGCGGATGAGATGTTTATCGATGAAATGTTTATCAAAAATACCCATTTCAGGTGCACAATTATTACGTTTCATAAGACTACCTAAGCCATTGGCTTGTGGAAGAGGCTTTCCTTAAGCGTCATGTAGTTGCGTTTATCTCTAGTTTGGACACTGTTTGGTTTGCCAACTTCACTCTTCAGATATCAATCAAACACTTCCCTGAAGGTAAAGGAGTGGATCATGCTTTCGGCAGCAAGTTGTAGCCTGAAAGGACAGGAATAGAGAGTAACACCATGGTAAGCTTGCAATTAAAGTCATATGACATTAGGCATCGAGTAAATTAGAATTTAAGCCGCAGTAATGAACATTTAACGCCATCATTAATGTTTGCGAAGGAAATGCCAAATAACTCGCACAAGTATAGGTACACATTTGTTAATCAATTGAAAGCAAAATTGTTAATTGGTAATTGTTAATATTAATAAAAATTGCGACTTTGCGAACACACCCAAAACACACCGGGATTTAAACATTCACGGCCGTATCAGTAAACCAATGTGAATAAGTTAATTATCTAGTACACGTCAGATAGCATACAAAAATTCGACTTATCTGCTGAGTAACGAGTTGATAACATTTACGTAGTGTTTATTAATACGGAGGTTACTGTTTCTGTGTTTAGAATAGAGTTTTACCCTCAACTTACACCTTATTGGATTAAATATATACCATGTTTCGAGTTCGCGAACGGACCCATACGTCACGTATCAAAATTGATTCAAATGTCAAAATACGGCTTACTCAATAGTAAGTGGGCACATTCAAGAATCCACTTATCTTAAGTCGACTAGATTAGTCTGGATAGGGTGTAGCCTGAAACTAGATTGGTCGAAAACGTCACTTTTTCTTCGTCAGCCACATATGCGAACTGTCAACTTAGTACTCAGTCACGAATTTCTTGACTACATTCGTCGGCTACCAGACGCCAACTGCCATTGACCGATCTAAGCCAATCAAAACTGAGAAACATCAAGTCAGTCAGCTGTCAAACTTACTAAATTAGATACATGAACGTCGCTGGTTACAAATCCTTAAAAAAAACATAAATTTCGCCAGCGAAACAACCAGTTTCAATAGAACATGGGCTTGACACTTTTTATAGACACTTCGACCCTTCATTAAAGTGACATCTGAAGGCAAACCACAACGTCTGTTAAGCAGTATGAACGTAAATCCTTTTCTCAGGCGAATCTAATTACAAACGACAAAATTAAGCAAATTTGTCATCATTGACATTGATTTTGATTTAATTACAGAGCAGAATAAAAAATCCCTTACGTTAAAGTGGCGGCGGCGACCCCACTTTAGTCGTCCGTGAAAGATTACGAACTCTGTCTGTAAAACGTTCCGCGTTCTAAATTGCAGGGCCCGGGGATCAGCAACTGAGGCCATTATATTCTATTAACTAGAAACGAGACCCCGAGACCTTTATGTTTGATTGAAAACTTGCACACACCCTCACGGCTCACACACACAGTCTGCATCCATCCATAAATCACATTTGTGTGAGTTTTATAATTGGCTGCGACGATGAATGATGATGATGAGCACATCATCATCATCTTTCTGTTGTTATGTGGGCCGTTGGGAAGCTTGCAATACAATTAGGGAAAACTTGACAGCAGAGAAACGTCAACTGCAACTTTCGATCGGGGGTGGTGACAGGGATGTGTGAGAAAATAAAACTCAACTACGACGTTGCGTTTCGGTCGATTCCCTCCAAGTAGACTCTAATGTTTTGTACGTTCGTTTCAGGAAATATTTGTCGAGGTGATTCCTGGTTTTGTTTTTTCGTCGCAATTGGTATTTATGTCGAATGCTGGGTTTGTATTTGTTTTTTTTTTTTTTAATGATCGACGATGTGGACGGTTATTGAATTATAATTTTTGTTTAGTTGAATGGCCGACAAATAATTTTGTTTTTGCTATATAATGGAATGTGGGTACGCCTTTCATGTTTCAAGTGTGTGGTTCCTTTTTCGAATAAACATTAAAGCAAGCAACACTTCAATGTCAAACTGGAAAAGTATATAAATATGAACACGTTACCTATAATCTTAAGATTGCAAAGCTGATACTAAATTCAAGTTGGTTAGTATTCCATATGTTTTATCTTTCAGTTTAATATAGGACCTTGGTTCATTTTTTGTATCAGTGTGGACAATTTCCCAAAGTATAAGAAAAGTAAATAAATCTATTATTTTTATCGCCCATTCATCACTGAATACCCCTTAGAAAGTTTCATCAAGCTAAAGCTTTTCCTCACTCCGTACAGGTGTAAAAATGGATCTTCTAAAAACCACTCAACGAGGTTTTACATTTTAGAATTCCGTGTAACTATTGCGGAGACTGAAAGTTTGCAGGGAAAAATACCAAAGAGCAGTTTACAAATTAGTTGTCACGAAACCTCTGGTCGCTGATAAATTGAACGCATACCTACGTGTTGAAAACTGATTAAAATGGGCACTATTGACAGTTTTCAGAAAAGTGTAGAATAATACTGCATTTATGCCTTCACGCACGCGCATTTTTGCACGAAACGATTAAACACATGTCAAATGAGAGTGGTTAGTGTCAGTTAATTAAACCAGAAATTCATAAATCATTTACAGGTACGATATAAATAAATAATTGTCCGTTCATCACTTCCGGAAACTATTTTGTTTCAAAGAGAAGCGAAACTTAGTAAGTCATCAATATAAAAATTTCAACATGCTGAACTTTCCCATAATTTCTACCACGTATACACGATGGCCGACCAAAACACTTGTCATTTTTGCGTGTTGGGTAATGCTGTCCCTTTCTGTCAAACGGCTGTTTAGTATTGTGATGTTTTAAATGCAGTATAACGAAACATTTTACGGAAAGACGTTAAAAGCTATAGAAAAAACATGTGTCAACAAAATGCATATTTCGAAGTTTTGAAATGTCACTATCCAGCGTTCAATGGAACGCAAGCGCAATGTTTGATTACTTTTAAAAATTCAATATTTTCGTTTTCTATATTTTTCGTTAACGTTTACGCATCAGCTTATCAACTTTTCGGTAGCGAACAACCTGAAGAGTGATGCCAATTGTTTCCGTGGGTGTATTTGAGAGCATATTCAATTTATAGTGCTGTGTTCCACAATTTAGTCAAGATCATTTATGAATCTAACAAATGGTTTGTCAACAAATTAAAACTCGTTAGCAAACAAATTTCTTACACGATATCATCGAAAATATAAATAAAGAGAAATTCAGCAAAGCAACGAGTAAGGAACGTGTAATTATTCTAAGCGCTACAAAGAGTAAAGCCAGTTTCTCCGGTCTTGTACTGTTAAATTCCTCAATGCGAAAGAGGGACATGTAAACAAAAACAAAAATTGATTTGTTTTGCCGGAAAATAAATAAAAATAACTTGAAGATAAACAAAACACTTACTGGTAGAATGTTTTGATATGTTCTTGACAGTTTAGCGCTTTGCTTCGAGTAGCTAGAAGTGCCCCCAGGAATACAAAATACTTTTGGCCAACTTTGATACCCTATTCACACCGCACCGAAAACCGTGTTTTCGTCGAAAACTCGTAGATGCATTCACGCCGAACACCTAGTTTTTGTTTGACGTTTCAATCAGCTGTGAGATACTAGTCGTGAAACTTCTGTGTAACTATTTTGGTTACAAATAAAATTAATTCAGAGATTTAAAAATAATAATATCCCGTCAATTAAGTGTGGAATATGATTTAAGGTTGTGAATTGCGACTTCTGTTTGGTCAGCTGTTTAGCTGAATATTGAAAAAGGTGTGTTTGTTTGAACAATCCTACGATTGGAAGTCGTTCTGTGGAATACGACGCAAACAATTTGCTTTAAAAACTGCAATAAAGGGTGTCCCATGATTCACGCAAAATTTTAATTTTTAGTACAGTGATGCCAATGGAAAAAAAGATAACAATGTGACAGCTGACAGTTCGGGGTTAGTAACAATGGAGCGCAAAGAAAGAACAACGCATTTTCATTATTGAGCAATATTTTAAAAATAATGAAGGTTTGTCAGATTTTTCGAACAAAATCATCTTCAGTGATGAAGCTCATTTTCATCTTGATGGCTTCATTAATCGTCAAAATTGTCGCATTTGGGGTTCAGAAAACCCACGAGAAAATGTTTAGAAACAAATGCATCAACAACGCGTGACTGTTCGTTGCGGATTTTGGGCTGGCGGCATTATCGGACCATTCTTCTTCGAAAATGCGGCTGGTCAGGCAAGAACAACTATTGGTGTTCAATATCGTGACATGATAACCCAGTTTTTTAGTGCCTAAATTACCAGATATGGATGTGACCAAGATGGGGTTTAATTTTCATCAAAATTACATTTTGCGTGAATTATGGGACACCCTTTACGTATGGGAAAACTTCTGTTTTCGATCAAGTTTTCTAGCGTTTTCGGCTCGGTGTGAATAGAGTATAAGAGTATAAGCAAAGCTGATATTTGCCCAGTGTTTGGTTTGAAAAAATACGCGAAATTGATATAAAAAAAAAGCTGAAACGAAACCACTTGTGCAATTCCCCATCTTGATTGATAATCACATGGAATACTCGCGTATATATGCATAGTGCTTTGCGCAAATCTCTTTCCCATGCCAATGAGTAGTAAACAAAACACTCTGTCAATTATTATAAACACACACGCCTACCTGTCGCTTTTGATAACCCCAATAGAGTTACAACCCATCCGCAAGTATATATCACTATTAATTGACAGTGAAAAAAAAAACCCAGTACATCATGACCTTGACATAACCGGCGACATTTTGGCTCCAATTTAGAGAAACCGACATATGCCTTTATTCTATATACTTAGCCGTTCATTTGCATTTCTGTCTCATGACATTTCCTCGCACTTAATTGACCAAATCGTTGACGAGTGACAAATCCGAGAAAGAACGGAAAGTACGACATACGAGTGTAAGTGCGATGTATTGCACTGTGAATTTGTTTTTTCCCGTGGGGATATGATAACATTTAATTAGCCCTAATGAAGCCGAACATGTCAAGTGTCAAAAAGCGATAAATGTATTATCTGTAAACATGGCCGCAAATTACAAAAGGCAAATCTCAACGGAAATATGCCAGAGTTTCCCAATCCGTGGGGGGGTGCCGTTTTTTGAGTCGATTTTCTGTAATTAGACGGATTTGGGTGAAGTAGTTCTTTATTTATCCAACGAAATCAGATGGGAACTCCCGCGGTTTCTGTATCTGTTTTTATTTTTCTTCTCTAATGGCATGGCAAACAAACACATACCGACAGGTGGCTTGGCATCTTTGCCCGCAACCGAAATAGCTTAGAACTGGCCTCTTCAGCCACACAGACACAATGAACAGGGTAGTGGTTGGTATAAGATATTCGATCCGAGTGGGTACTTGAATATGATCATAAAGCAAAAAAAAAAGAAGAGGTATGTTCAGCTCCACGCTTGGGGTATCATATCGCCGCTCAAGATCAAGAAGAAGTCGCAGTCAATTAAAGAATTCAGAAGAGAAAGATATGCGCTGCGCATACAAAAAGAAATATGTAACCGAGGAAGCCGCAGAAGTGACGGAAAGAAAGCACCACGACGGAGCGATGAATCAGAATTGAAACCGAAAACGGAATACCGCATACGCATCGGTTTTACATAGAAATAGAGATTATGTGTGTGTACAATGTCTTTATTGAGACGTTGGAAATCAATCCGAACTTTTGAGCATTAGAAATGGAGTTCTAGTACTTGGGGTGGAAACTATTCGCTCTGTTCGTGTAATTTTCTCTGGTGAAATTCTGAAAATATCACAATGTTTTAAGGTAGGCAGACGGTAGCAGCTAATAATAAAACAAAAGGAAAACACTGCCTAAGGAGCAGTAAAGTGTAGTGTGTTTTCGACTTTCACGATGCACCGGACCCATGACTCGTTTTGAAACTATCCGTGAAGATTCCACTTAATTCCGCAAGTCGACTCTAAAATTGCACAGCACCCAAAGTTACAAGTTCGAGGTCTGTTATGTTTCTATTATCAGCCAATTTTATTTGCGTCATTTAAGTTATGCCATGTTCCCACCAAAAAAATTTTCCAAGCCTCCGAGGTTTTGCCATACATTTTTGAGGTGTCGAAACCTCGGGTTTTCAGCGAAGCCTATTTGAAACCCCTCTGAGTTCATCCGTCCGTGAGAGGTTATCAAACCGAACATACCTACAGCGTCAACTTCGGTTTATTTTGTGTTCATTTGTGGATGTCAAAATATTAAACGCCAAAACAATTGTGACAATCAAAGAAATAATAAAAGAAAAACAAATCTGAATCAAAAAAGAGGTAATTATTATTTTTAAGAGAAATATTTATAAATGCATCAATTATTTGCTTATTTTTTTATTATTTTGCGTCAACAAACAGCTGATTTGGCAGCTCATGACTTTTGAACTGACTTCAACTCGGTGGGAACGACTTACAAGGTTTCGGTAAAAGATCGTTGAAACCTAGCTATTTCAGTTTGGTGGGAACATGGTATTAAAAGCGTAGGCGCAGTGGTTAGTGTGATGGACTACTGAGCAAAAGGGTCTCAGGTTCGATCCCCGGAAAACACAAATTACATCTTAAGGTTTTTGCACTGCGCCGACTCTCGTCTGACAAACATCCAAGAGTATATCTGTTATGTAAGAGCGTCTCAATTCGCCATTTGGATTCGGCATAAAATTGTAGATAACTTCCATTCGCAACGAAAATGAAAAACTCGCACAAAGCGAATGGTTGTGAGTTGCAACGTCTTCAGGTCCCTAACGGACCTGTTGCGCTAATTATTAGCTCTATTAGCGTATACTTTCCCAAGCCAAGCACTAAAAATCTGTCAAACAGAAAAAAAGAAAAAGAGCGAAACTTTCTCAGAGACCTGAAAAAATACTCCAAAGAAGACACGGTGATATACTTTGAGCTTTTTTGGGCCACTTACATCTTTGACATCTAATCCACAAATAAAAATATAATTTACGTTCTTGGAGAACATTCGACCTGCACGATTTTCATAGATTTTATTTTTGAATGCGATTGATTTTTAAGACGAATTTTGAATTTGTTTCTTGTCAACTTTATGCATTTGACAGTTGACACTGCTCGTTATCGTTACTCGTTATTTTACTCATTTTCTGTGATTTTTGATGAGAACGTATATAGACTTTGTGCGATTGCGATCGATTTAAGCCGCGGTCTCGAATGAACCTATTTATTTTTGTTCTCTTTCAAGTAAGACATGGTCTCAGTTATAGATAGACATGTTGCTTCAACAATAGGCCTGTTTTTTGTTGGTTTCGATCTCAGCAAAGCAAGGTAAAGTAGGATTTTCAGCACGCAATTCCAACTACTACGCTGTACTTGACACTTCGAGACTCACAACAGTAGTTGTAATTGAGTGCTGAAAATCCTACTTTACCTTGCTTTGCTGAGATCGAAGCTTAAAAAATACACGTCTAATAGCCCCCAAGCTACACAGCTTGTTCAAAGTTCTAAAGTCATTTTGTTTCCAGACGAATGCCACCAAACAAAAAAATATCTGAGAAAACAAAACAAAATCCCTCCGCCGATGGCTGAATATTTATAAATTCATTATATATGACTACGTGTTTAGGTACGAGGAATCTTCTGTCAATTTTGAGTCACTGTCACCCTCTACATGTATAATAAATTACTCCTCTGATGGATGAATATTTTTGCACTTCCGTCACTGTTGTTCGAAACGTACGATATGGTGGCAGAAAAACAAACAGGCAACAGAACAAATTAGCTGACTCAACAACGACAGGAAAGGCTTCCTTTGTCTCAAACGGCATAAGGCTCAATTGAATGCTGGCAAATATTCCCGGTAGGTATATTATGCAAAAATGTCCACACAACCACACCATGTACGATGGGGCGAAGGTCCAGAAAAAACAATTATTTATTAACCAACTTAAAAATGTTAAACAATTGCGTAACATCACTTGCTGAACTAATGGTTTAGCAACGCCAATTTCGTTAATTTTGTTTCCCCCCATTCTTAAACGGAATTTAACACACAAAAAAAAAGAGAAATAGCTTTTGATATCCGCCGCACATTAACGCTAACCACACGTCAGTGCATATACAACGCGCGTATGTATGTATAATGAGATTTAGAATAAAATAATATTGAAATCCGGTGTGAAGGTCACAGGCAGGGCCTAATTATGTTTGGATTTTGCATATTCAGTTTCAGTGTTGTGGAACGAAGTCGCGCATCCAACTTGCTAGGTGATTAAGTTTTGCCAAACGAAAATTCACACGTCAAGTGCATATTTGTTTTTGTGCTTTTAGCTTTCCGGCTGAAATTTATTCTTGTCATAGATACTTTTACGAACAAATTCACATTCAATGTGAATTCGATTGAGTTATTCCTTTAAACATTCAATCATTGATTGATCAGTGAAATGCTCAGTTTTATTTGAAGAAATTTAACGACGTTATGTGTGTATGTAGGTGGATTACAGATTGAACGAAATGAATATGTGGAGAGGAACTTTGAAAATCAATGTCCAGATTTGTGCAGTAAAATCGTACCAACTGTAGAAAAAAAATACCAGAAACAGACTGCCTGAAAAGGTTGACATTTTTCTTCCCCAGTCAGACTTCAAATGTCTTGCTATCACAAAATTACCTCAAATGCAATTTTCTGCCCACGGCATCGACTTCCTGCTCTAGAGGTGGAACTAGATCAGCCCACTCTCATCTCTCATGTGATGCGCAAAATAAGTGCAGCCAACTAAATTACACAGCTTAGGTAAAAACGCTGTCATTCCATACTGAAAGAAGCCTTAATTGGATGTATGTATACTCCAATCGAGAAATAAGCTAACAGACATCAACAGTAGTAATCTTATATTTAAAACGTAATGGATATCCACTTCCTATCGCTGCAAGAGGAACAAGGAAAACGCTACGCCTCGTTGCTGGCTATCGAACTCAAATTATTGGCACTTTCCAATTCGTATGTGCAGAAGTGCAGTAGTTGCACTTCCCATCATTAGCTAACCCAGTCATCTTACTTTGGCAACAAGGCAACAGCGAACGTAACCAACACCCAACACCAAACACACCTGTGTGGTAGTGTTGGTGTCGCTTAGTTGCGATTGTTACTCAACGGCGCACGGCCATCAACTTATTTATTAATTCAAGAGAAGAGATAAATCGGAAGTTGCTGTTGCTGTTTTATCATTTCCAATTTGTATTTGATTTCGCTGCTTTGTTTGTCTATATTGGTTAATTTATCATTTCGTTGCTTTGTCAGCGATCGCCTTTTTCCAGTCGAACCTGTGGTGTCTATGAATATTTTGCAAGCAAAGTGTGCAAACGTCAAAGCTTTTTTGAATAAATAAAACAAAAATGACTGCTGAATTCGAAAACTCGCGTGGCATCATAAAATTCGAACAACAACAATAACGGGCACCGCAACAAACAAGGTGTGTCGCCGAAAGGTGGTGGCTACAAAATTGTTGAGCTGATGGATGCCCTGACTGATTACGCGGACTTATACATATATTCGCACATCGACTGACTTTTCGTCGAATTCCACACGTTTTTATATGAGCGCAGATGACAATGACACGGCTAGGTGCAAGCTTCAATAAGAAGCGCAATTAAAGTCGAAAAAGATTTCATGGCGTCTTGTTTGTCGAACAGTGTGACTTGCAAATTCCAGACATACGTTTATTTGACTAAATGCGAAGGGGTAATTTACACTTTACGATGCTTTCAACACTGATTGAGTTGAGTACCGCCATGCTGTCATAAAACGTAATGCCGAATATGGAAACCAAACGAAATCGCGCGCAGTTACTTATTGAGCGTATTAAGCATTTATTAAGTTATAACGTTGATAAATTTCGAAATTCCCATAGGTATCTGCGCTGTTGAGGTAGTGTCTACCGTCTACACGTCCATAACAGTTACAAGGAAGTTAAATGAAAGAGGACAAACAAGAGAGAATGAGAAGATTGGGTATGGGTAATTAAGTTTACACTAAATGGATCAGAGTTTGGTGTAGTGCACGCAAATGGGAATAAATAAACATTTGCAATCGTGTGTGTGTGTGTGTTATTTAATTCGAAATGATTTTGTCTATTTTTCGAAGTGCAATCAGATCATTTGTGTTGTTGCAACTGCGAAGAAGAGGAAATGGAACACTCAGTTCCTGGTACTGTTTTGTAGAGAGTGTGAGCCAATGATTGATGGTTACAAACAAATTATTATAGCATTGACCGGGGCAGCTATCAAAATTCAAAGTAAACCAAGTCAATTGGTTTCGAAATAAGCTTTAGGTAGTGCATACTTATATCGATGTACACTCGTGCTTACATTGTGTAAACGTCAATAAGTAATCTAGTTGGATTTTGTAATAGCGCGCTTGTTTATAGCTGGCTATCATGTTTTATGGGTACTAATTTCAAGTTTATGGGGGTCGACAAGTAGATATAGCGGATAGGTCAAAAAACTTGTAACAGATTATTTGACAAACAAAAGGCAACAAGGTAGATACAATTACAAAGAACTAACGTCAAATTGTTGCACATAAATGACACTTAGGAGAAAAGAACATTTCGGAATCATTTCTAGACTATAGTCAGTCATATAGATGGACAATGCGTTAACTGTTACTTTACAAACAAACGCGCACCTAATTTATTTGAATTATTATTGTGGCAAATCAAGAGTTTCTTTACAGCCTTGGTGTGGTAATAAGCTGCTTGATTGACCCTACCATTTCAGCATGGGCGCGTTCTATTGAAGTGCTAGATTGAGGAAAACTTAACTTGAGTACTTTTTGCTTACATGTAATAAACGCATTAAACTAACTCCACATTAGGCGCCACCGATCCATATAGGCCTAGCTTCTCAAAAGCATTTGTTGGTGTCATGTTATCCCGTTAACAAATCAAGGGTTACTTTCCATTAACCGCCTGACGTCTACCAAGTCATGTCGTAAATAGAAGATTAAATTGACGTTGGAGTTCAATCCAACTAGAAAATACAACCCAAATCTTGTATTTTCTTTACTGCTCATTTAATTTTATTTTTTAGTCGTTGGAAAAATGAAACGCGGCCATGCGCTCAACCCTTATCAAACAAATTATTGTAAGTTGCAACTGTAGAAAGTTATCCGCACGACTTCTGGTCGCAGTGGGGCAGTGGTTGGTTACAATTACCTCTTAAAGGAATTGTGATTAATACCATAAAAAAAATGCTCCAAGAAAGTACTGCAAAAACAACCACCGTTGGGCGCCATTTTGCTGCAATCCAATTGCACGAACAAAGACGGTTAGTCATTGTAACGACGCAATTTTTAATTGAAATATTAACTATTAATGGGAGAACATTCTAATTGTTATGATACACATTAAACGAATGTGACACAGTGCTGAGCGAAATTCATAATTGTCAACTCTGGCAATTAAGCATCGAAGTTAGCGAACTCCGTTTGGTAATGCGGTTGCATAAAAACCTCTTTTACTGCTCACACTTAATTTATGTGAAATTCTTAATC
Organism: Cheilosia vulpina; assembly: GCA_916610125.1. Taxonomy (NCBI): domain Eukaryota; kingdom Metazoa; phylum Arthropoda; class Insecta; order Diptera; family Syrphidae; genus Cheilosia; species Cheilosia vulpina. The sequence goes on from OU744276.1 coordinate 1,912,004, forward strand.
GAGATTTATCATCAATCTGCAATTCCGATGTGTACACTTACACTAAAGCAGCTTTAAACTTCAACACAGTATCATTTGCGTTGTAAAATTCGTTCAGCTATAGCCATGCGAAACATTCCACACCAAAGTCTTTTTCTATGATAGAGAAAATACTTGAGAAATACTTGTTGCGAATAAAAATCGAATGCATTCAGCATAAAAGGTACCGAAAAGGAATCCATTTTAAGTCGACATTTGTCACAATTTGTGGTTACCTTTTGATTTTAGTTTGAAAATAACCAATCAGAAAAATATTGTGGTTAGGTTAAATGTTTCAGCTAAAATATGAAGTTACTAGTCGGGTTTTTTTAGCTTCGTTCTCAGCAAGGCAAAGTAAAGTACACAATTTACAACAACTACTGCGAGTCTCGAAGTGTCAAGTAGAGTGTAGTTGTTGTAATTGCGTGCTGAAAGTCCTACTTTACTTTGCTTTGCTGAGAACGAAGCTCAAAAATACAGGCCTACAAACTACTGCGAGTCTCGAAGTGTCAAGTAGAGCGTAGTTGTTGTAATTGCGTGCTGAAAATTCAACTTTTCTTTGCTGAGAACGAAACTCAAAAAAAAACAGAGCTACTGTCAAAGTTTCACTAAATAGAGTTTTTATGTTCGGCCATTTAGCACACATCATATAGGTATATCAGTACCAGTTAAAAAGGTTACCTTAACCGTTATTTCGCAACAGAACCACATAACTAGTGGTTTACATTATCATATGCAGCACACAACAGCCATAAACTGTTATAAATCCAGCAGCAGCACATCAATTATAAACATTCTTGTTTTTTGCTAGCCAAAGCTAGATGTCAAGAGATTCCGTTCTATCGCCATGCATAATCGTTGACCGCCAAGAGTGAGTGTCCATCACTCCTCTCTGGTGGAAGTCAACTCTGACGGACAGGCGATGGAGGCATTTTTTCTTACCACTAATTACTGGTTCTCTGCGTGTGTATAATATTCAAAACAGAAAATGTAAATGGTGCGTGTGCAGGCGGGCGCTGGGGAAGGTGTACTATTTACATCACGGTCAAAAAAGCGCACCTGTTGCCTACTCGCAGTCAAAAGAATTCAGTGCATAAATGATTACATATGCAATTGGCAGCTACCACTCCAAAGTGGTAGCCAACTAGGTTGTCCACTCCATTTAAAGCGTTTTGCAGTGGATTTATAACTTATTTTAGACTCACCTTAATTAGATTTCCAATGTGGTATCCAAAATGAAGCCAAAATGGCTAAAATCGCTTGCAGTCCGCTTGAATGTGGTGGTTGAAAGTGATTGAATGTTTGGTAGTTATTTATGATGGGTGTCGTTATTTTTTATTTCTCTTCCAGCTAATCTGTGTTGCCAAAAGCTGAATAGAGGTTTTAACTTGAGTTCGTTTTACTTTCCTGTAACCACAAGACTTTTACACAAAAAACAGCAGATTTGATGTAAAAACAAAAAATAATAATAAGACAACAACACCATCTAACAATAGGAATAGCGCGCAGTGCAAACGGGAATTCTTTTATGAAAGCGATCTGCTGCGGTTGCCTGTTGCCTCTGCGGATCTCAGATGGTAGGGTAAGGTATGTTGTGTTCTTGTTGTTGTTGGTATGAGTGGTGTGTTTAGAAAGCAACCGGTTTTCAACAATTTTTCTTCAAAGCCATATAAACACCATTTGAGTGTGTGTTTTGTTGTTTTTTTTTTATGTACCAAATTCCAATGTGGCTATTAGAGCATAATTTTTAGTGCAGCACTTTAAATTTTCGTTGAAAAATTCACACACACAAAATACGATTTCAAGTTAACCGACCATTTTGTTAAAAGCAACGGAAGCAGGACAAAAACCAAGCAAAACCTATCGTTAGTTGCAACAAAACACAAGACACACAATTATACAGGAACTTCACGGTGAAGTAGAACAATGAATGATACAAAACAAAACAAAAAAAAAGCACAGAAGGAGAGCACAACAATAACATAAATTGAGGTAATCAAAAACATAAACCAAAAAAAGGAGGATTCGAAAAATGTTTATCGCAGAAACCACCTACCGAGACAAAGTCTGATGTATGACTGTTGAGTGCAGTGGTGGAGAAGATATTCAACAGACGTCGTCCATTCAATTTGAAATCAATTTCTTACATTCCACAATCCACAGTACACCGTGCTCCAGCGAATGTGGCGGAAAATGAGATCGGACGTTTTAGAACTGGAACCGAATTCCTGCAGCTTGTTGTTGTTTTGTATGATTGGGAGTGGTGAGTTGGGTTTGATTTGAGTTTGAGGTGATTAATGAGTACCTGAACCTTTGCTGTTTTTTTATCTGTCTAGTAGGCAAGTTCTGTAAAATGCTTAAGTAAAATAGATACCTACTGAAAGGGTTTGAAATTTTTTGTATTTGTTGACTCTGAGAGGGAGGAGCTGAACGGTATTAATTGAGAGTGGTGAAATATACCAGTTTGCATTATACATTGCAGTTCCACTCCACCTCCACTGCTAATCATATGCGTGTTCAGTGTTTCCCATCCCACTCGTGCTGACTGTGAGTGTAAGCTGTCTGTGACTGCCACTAATAACTATGTGTGCGAACTCGTGGGAAAATATTTTATTTATTCACCTGTTAGCTCCAGGAATTCGGTTAAGAGTGCTGACACTTTATATGATTTTTTAGCATGACATTTATTTTTTAAAAGCTAAAGATTTTTTTGAATTTATAATGACATGAATTGAGAATTTATCAACAATCAGTCGTACGTAAAATATTTTGTAGGTCAAAATATGCAGTTTTGCATAGAAAATTTTGCCATTGTGAGTTTGAAAAATTTAGCCAAATTTAGATCGGTTATGGATTGGCAGTCTGTAGGAAATACAAAGATCGACCCTTCAAACACTAAAAGCAACATTTCACGTAGCCATCAGATCAGCCCTAAGAGCCTTCAGAACCACACCAATAACTAATATGCTCACCGAAGCTGGCCTCGCACCTAAAATTTGTGAATCTTACAAATCACCAATCACAGACGATGCAAAAAGAATAAAAAAAAAACGGAAAAAGACACCAAAATACCCATCCAGCATCAAATAGACTTTGCAAAAAATATAGGTCCCCAACCTTCCACTGAAAAAGACCCTCCCTGGTTACTACCACAGGTCGCTATAAATATAAAGCTCTCCAAAACACGCAAAAACTCAGCACCCAATGAAACTCACATTCAACTCTATAATGAAATGATGAACTATTACATTGAAAACTCATGGGATATACTATTCACCGACGGATCCAAAAGCGAAGTCGGGACTGGCTATGCAATAGTAACTGCTAAAGGCGAAGTGATACTTGCGGAAAAAGTACCAAACTATTTCACGATATTCTCCATAGAAGCCTTGTCCACATATAAAGCTAGAGGACTTGTAAAAATGTCCCGAAAAAATACCGTGATTTGTACCGACAGCCTCTCTACCCGGTACGCTTTACGGAATGTAAAAAACCGCTCTGGCATCATTAAACAAATTCGTCATCTGTCATAAATATAAGTATAGGTTACAACTTAGTTAGAGAAACTAACACAATAATACAACATTTAAGCTTAGTTGGTGGTCGGGCGTGGGGGGAAATCACGAGCTGGCTAATTGGACTTTCTTTGGCCACAGTGGATCTCTCTGCCACCGATCGTCTACAAACTATCTCTACATTATAAAAAGACCAGCCGAAAGCCCCTGTAGCTAGTGCTGTAAACCCTTTTTTCTTTTAATATTGTTAATTAATAAATATTAATAATCTTCTATACCTATATAAAAACGAGTTTCACTTTTCTGTGTGACCTTATATCTAGAATCCGGGTGGATGGATTTACATAATTTTTGTTTTAAATGAAAGGGGACCAAGATCGTTTAGAAATTAGAAAATTTAAAATCCGTCCAGCCGAAGTTAGGATAAAACTTACTTTTAAATCTCTATATAAAAATTTTTGATATTTTCAATTTTTGACATCCAATTTCGACCATTTAGAACAATGCCGCACTTCCGATTTCCGAAGCGTCAATCGTATTTATTAATGCTTAGGCACGTGGTGGGTAATCACTCCTTGATTAAAAATGTCTCTACTGCTTACGTGAAATTTCGTTTAGATTGTACGAACTAGGTAGACGTGATTAAAAATTACACAAAGCACAGCACAACCTCCTAAAACCAACAACAAAAACACGCAGCAAACAATAAATGGTCTGATTTTAGACGAAACGTAAAATACTGTTAATAACCCTTTAAGCGTAGGTACAATGCCTACATCCAATAAATAAAAACAAAATTATCTATGTGTATTGTTGATCCATAGAGATTTTTGTTACACTTCCTTTCCTCACGCCTATCTACCGATATCAATCTAGTCGGGTATTAACAACTGAAAACTTGCCTCTCAAAACGATTGGGAACTGTTTAAATGTTCTTTGTTGTTAAGCCTAGTGTCATTATATTAAGACATTCTTTAACATGCGATCTGCTTTGTTGCTAGTAGAAGCAGCGATTGTTTCTTTGTATGTACTGTTGTTTTGACAAAAACAGATCCGAATCCTTATAGGTAGTCACATTAACTTGACTCATTCCAAATCAAATCATCCAATTGAAATAAATGTGAAAATCCACGATATCCACATATTTTCTAATAACTCAATATTATTCAGACGAAAATATGATTGTCCTTTTCAATTCATCCATTCGAATTTTGCAAATGCTTTCATTAGTCTAAAAAATGAAACGATGGTTGTGATAAGCTACCTGTGAGGCGTGGTCAATAGATTTATTGCGTGTCTGAAACTGTTTTGTTCATTCTTTCATTCATTTTAAATGTCCCGCCGGCGCAAGAGTTTAGAGGTTTCTGCAGGATAGTAAACCGACCACAACGCTTGACCACAAAGCCACTCTGAATCTAACTTCGTATAAAAATACAAGCAATCAACAAAAAAAAAGGGAGAGCACACGTAGCCCGTTTCTTCAATATCAAAGTCTGCAATATTCAACACCACAAGAGTCAGTTGCCTGCTACTTTTTGCAAAAGATATTACAACAGAGATTTTTCGACTTGCGTTTTGTTAGGATTCGACTTTTCGAACAAAAAAAAACTTTGTATTGCACGTCGCATTGAGTAAAAGCAAGAAGCAGAAAGATCCAAATGTCACATTTTTTCTCCGTCGATACGAACCAAACTTGTAAAACCCCACTAAATAGGTCCCAAAGATATGCCAGAGTTCAAAATCGACTTTGATAGCATACGTAACTGCAGAAGATTATCTACTGTCATCTCCCTAAACTCTAACCGAGGGAAAGATCGTAATGTAAGTGACAATGGCAGTTCAAAAAATAACGCCCTGACAAGACAAGGCTTGGCCCAATTCTTGGGCAGGACAACGTAACAGTGACAAGACTCTAAAATCGGGCAACACAAGTCCGATATAACATCCAAGCGCAACAACTTCTTATAAGGTGCTCCTACAGATCGGTTACCAATACTTGATGCTTCAGAGATTCTCTCTTCCGTATCCAAAACTGAATAAGACGCCATCAACGATATTTGAAATTTTAGTTTACGTTTTATTTATAAAATTTGAGTTGAAGTTTTAACACATCAATCTAAATCCTGGATGGGTACAGCATCTGCAAGAAAAAAACAAAAACAAATCCCATTCAGCACAGATCCGAATGCTAGTTCGAAAAGTAAACTTACAATGCGAATACGGTGTCCCATAGCGTGACCGGGCAGATTCCTATTGAAACGAGCACGCACACAGCCAGTGTTTCCATGCAATCGGGTCACCTTGCCCCAGATGGCGCGCAGCCTGGTCTTCCTTTCTGGATGTTGTGGCACGCACTTCCTGGTCTGTGCTTTGTATACATAAACACATCGCTTGCCAATGTAGAAGCTACCGTGTTCTTTCCTGCGGCAACCATCAATCTGCATGCAAAGGAGATGTAAACAAATTGTAGTCCCTCCTCGTTGGCGACAAGGCCAAACTTACCTTGAGAATGGTCTGGTTTTCGTGCTGATTCCTCAGACCACGCTTGTATCCAGTGAAGACGGCTTTGGCAAAGAGCCGCCCATGTCGCTTCAGTGAGCGAACATGTTTCTCATTCTTATCGACGACCTTCTCAGCCTTGGCGACCTTAGGAGCCTTGGCGGGTGCTGCTGCTGGTTTAACTGTTGTGTCAACCATTGTTACCTAAAACGAACGATACATTCACATTTAATTCACATGGCATTTTACGACAAAAGTCAAATAGTTGGCCAATGATTTAGTTTTCCGAGCAGTAAAAATAACTTTTCACTCCAGCACTGAGGCGAACTTTCATCCAAAAACATCGAGAACAGTTTTGATCAAAATCACTAGCCAACTAGTTAACACGATAGGGAAATATTTTAACTTTCTAATTCTATGGCGATTTTCTTTTTAAAAATGCAAAATCATAGAAAATTAAAAATAAATATTTTCTTATACCTAAATTCGCGTACGTACCGGAAACTTGACAAATGGCGAAAGAGAGAAGGCATGACTTAAATGTCATATTTTGGGAAAATTTTGTTTGAAGCGACATCTGGAAGTTCAACGTGGAACTGAAAGAATTTGTGACAGTTTACAGGTATGGCATGTAAACGTCGAAATATATGGATTTTATTTTTTTTAATTAAGCATATGAATTCAAATCATAAATATATATACGGGCCGCCAAACGAAATATCCTTGAAGAGAATATGAAACACTGAATAATTTTATAACCCATCGAATGAACAAATCTCTATACGAAATCGTTATTCTAGGAAAAATTGAGGCTATTTATGGTTGGGGTGTTGTTTAAAAAAAACACAATTTTTGTAGTACGTCCTTTTGGAATAACTGGCGGAACATAATGACATTGCAAAAATCATTGATTAGTTTTTTAATGAACACATTCGAAATGAAAGCTCCTTTTGTATTGAATTAAATTCGTTGGATATCTTTTTTGCGTTTAATTCAGCATCAATTTCAGCAAATGATATGACCTAAAGTATTTTTTTTCAGCACAACAATTACAATGTGTTTGACACATTCAATCTAGGTAACTATATTTATCCCAATTAGAAGTAAAATATGTCCATAACTATGCTTGAGAACTGCGCTTAGCACTATTAACTTAAAGGGAGCGGAATTCAGTAGCTCGATAAATCAAGATAAAAGTTGGAGCACACAACAAAATATACAAATTTGACGCCAACATGAGTGCTGACTGGGACAGTTTTATTGCCCATTCAGACACATGTTGCTCTACTTTACTTTGCCGACGCGACTAATGTCCACACTGTAATTCCAAAAATTTGGTGCTATGGCGGTGCGTACCTATAACTGAAACCACTTTTGAAGATGGATGCCGTACATTCATAACTTCGGACTGTTTTTCCTTGACGCCATCTTTTGACCAGCGACAATTTGAAAATAAATTGAGTGGGCTAGCGGCAAGAGGATTGTGAGTTGGGGGTCTCAGTATGATTTGTCTCTGCTTTTGACTACTACATTATGCTAACAGTAAATACTAACCAACCAAATAAATAAATGCTGCATATCCATTTATGTGAAATTAAACATGAGTACTAAAGTGTACTATGGTTAAAGTGGTTTTCCACTGGAGAAAGTAGGTATGCTTTATACAAAAAGTTCGTGTTTCTATTTAAGCATCAGAGCTCAGATTTGTGGTTTTTTTTTCAGAGCATCATCAGAGCTGAGAATAAATTAACTGATCAGGCTGAGTAAAAAGCTGATTACAGAGTCACAGGATAAACAAAATAAAATAGTTGAAATGGCAGACAAACCTTTTTGTTCTGGAACTGAGAGTTCATCAATTCAATAAATAACAATTAAAAAATATTCAATTTATACATGTATTTATTACAAATGACAGCTATGTGCTCAAGTGGGTTTCATAAATACATCAGAACGATCTGAGCACGCTCGGTTCGGAGCGCGCTCATAATGCTCGAGCTCAGTGCTCAGCTCTGAACTAAAAAAGAAAATAATAACGCCTTTTGTATGTTGTCCTACCGTAGGGAACATCTCCCGCTTCCTACTTGTTTACGAATTGCAAACTTCAAAAAGAAGCCTTCGCACATGATTACCGAATCGTGATATGTTATCTCTGTAATGACTAACTGACCATTGCTGTCGTGGAATCTTTAATAATCATAGGCACGTCCAAGACAAACGCCCACATCTTAGTAACAAAGTTTTTTTTTTTATTTTATTACCGCTATATTTATGTATATGACGTAATTACCCTACTATTTACAAAATGAAGTTTTGTTTTGCATTACTCCAATTTTTTTTTTTTTTTTTCGTCGATATTCCTTTGTGCACGGCAATAGAGTCGCGCACAGCATATGTATGATCGATCACCTTTGACGTTAGAAGGAAACAACATATAAATAGACTCAACGTATAGAAACAAAGAAGAAGTGTCTTGTCGATGACTTGAGTGGCGCGCTGCTGAAATGCGTGCGTGCTGACGTCGTCGGCGGCTGATGTGTTTCGTATTTGTAGCTTAAAATTTATAAACAAGAAAAAAAATAAATTCAATTTTGATCTATGAAATGCATTTGGATTCTGGATTGTGTGTTCCATTTCGCTGCGCATTGGTCTGATTGGAGGACGCGAAGTCTTTTAGTTGAAGTGGAACTTGAATTGGAACGGTGAACCGTGCTGGAAGTGGGCGAACGGGCTGCCACCGCCACGGAAACCTTGCTGACCACCCTCGGGATCGAGAGGATCCTCACCGTTGTCGAATTGTCTTCGCTTCTCGGGATCGGTGAGCACCTCCTTGGCCGCCGCAATGTCAATGAACTTCTTTTCGGCGATTTTCTTCTCTTCGTCCCTGAAATTATCCGGATGCCACTTTTGTGCGGCCTTGCGGTAGGCTTTGGTAATCTCCTGCTTGTTGGCGTTCCTCTTTACACCCAGAATCTTGTAGTAGTCTCGTCGTTCGGCTTGCTTCTGCAACCGTTTGGTTTTCTCGATGCCCTCCTTGGCACGTTGAAGGTTTTCATCCATTTCCAGCGCGGCTTGGAAGTCGTGTATGGCATCGTCGTACATCTCGGCTCCAATGTATGCTTCGGCGCGGTCGCAGAGAATTTGCGCGTCGCGCATAATGTCTAGAGCCTCTTTGCAGCGTGATATCGCTTTGGTGTGTTGGTCATCGTGTGCTAAACAGCCGCACAACAGTCTCTTCGCCTCGAAAATGATCATGTTCTCCTCTTTTTCTTGGTTGAGCACTGACTCGGCAGACGTAACACAGTCGGCGTATTGTTTTTCTTCGCGGGATGCCTCGGCATTGCTAAGAGCCTTCTCTACACGACGCAACTTCTTGTAGAAGGGGAAACAGTCTTTATGCTCTGGGTCCAGCTTGAGGCACTCCCGAATTTCTTTAAGCGATGTGGTGGCGTGTCCGATTCTGTAAAGCAACTCGGCTAACCGGAAATAACCGTCTGTGCTGTCCTGAGAGAGTTTATTGACGGATCTGAGATCGGAAATGGCTGCTAGGTAGTCATTCTGAGCGATGTACGCATCAGCCCTTGTCTGTCTAAACGTCGTGGACCAGGGTGAGATCTCCAGCAGTTGAGAGATCAAAGCGGTTGATGTGCGATAGTCACCGCGACCCATTAGCTCCTGTACCATGGACCATTGCTCCTCGGCTGGTTCGATTCTGGCGTAGTTGTCGTTCGCAATCTCATTATATGGTTCCTCTCGCAACTGCAATAAAATCCAATTAAAGCAGTTTACATTGAAACAACATGCCTCCACTTACCACTTGCTCAAAGTCATCGGCAGCTAGTTGGTATTCGCCTGATTTCATGTGCACCGTACCTCTTTGCAGTCGAGCTGCTGTGAAATCTGGCTTCAGTTCGAGGACTCTCGTAAAGTCTTGAATGGCAAATCGAGTTTTACCCAGTGCAAGGTACACGGTACCTCGCTTAAACAGGGTCAAGTAGTTTCTTGGGTCACCCTCTGTCATAAAAATAGTATTAGCAAACAATCTTGCATGTATTTTGCTACTTGAACTCACCAACAGCAGCATGGTAATGGGTTAGAGCATCCGCCAGCTGCCCCCGAGCCAGAAATTCTCTTCCTAGTTCCAGGTGGTTTTCTATATCGGCGGTCTTTGTAGCTTTGGCTCCTACACAAGATCATAACTATGTTACTTATATGCAATGTGACATCATGTCATCGCGAGAAGAAAATAGCTCACCATCCAAAAATAATTCCAAAAGCAGTAATATCGCACACGCAACTATTTTTCGTTCTCCCATCCCGGAAATATCACTCAGATAGGCGCTCATATTTTGTTTTGTTTGGGTTTTATGGCTTCTCTGTTTGATATTGGCTTAGTACTGTGATATTTTAGAACATTTTCTAGGCAAGCTCAGTGGTGTTTTGATGGCTTTGAGGGATATAAACTTGTGTTTTCCTTGGATATCAATTCTAGAATTAAGTTTTTCCAGCCGCTTTTAGTGGGAGAGATATTTTGACACACGTCAGATATTTTGATATTCTACGGAAATAGCGTTGGAGTGAGCGAGATAACTCACATGTACTTGTGGCAGACCGAGAATAACAGAAATGTGGGTCACGCTGATTGGTGGACCACTTATCAGGCTGAGTGCTACCACTTAATAAAGTAAAAGTTTAATGCAAATGGCGTCATAAAGGTATACTTGTGAGTACTTAAATTTTCTAACCGTTTGAAAATCAAAAAGCAGAACGTTTCTCGTAGTAAAAGATAGAGGTAACTCAGCTTGTACTGCAACGGCTTATTCAAACATATTTCCACTAACGACAAAGCAAACCAGTTGGTTTTTATTTCTCTCACTTCAAGTTCTGCGAAATTAGGTATATTTCGTTTGTTATTGATTATATTTGATGCGAATATATGTGCCATGATTTTGAGGTTTTTTTAAATTTCAAACATTGGAACTCGCATCATTCACAGCCATGGAAATCATTGTGAGGCCAAATTTTTAAATTTGTTAAAAAAGTTACCCTTAAGGCAAGTGACAAAGAACAGAAACAGAATCCCATAGATTTACAACTGAAACAGAATTAGGAACAGAATTCTTTTCAGCGACAGAAAAATGGCTGTTTGATGACAGAGCGTAAACAAGTCTATATTTGTGTTGTTTCTGTTGGTGCCAGCAACGCTCTACGATCTACTTGACACTTCCAGACTCGCTGTAGTTATTGTAAATTGTGTGCTGAAAATCTTACTTTACTGTGCTTTGCTGAGGAAGAAGCTCAAAACAAACATATATGACAAAACATTTATTTCGCTAGTACCTACATATTTTTTTAAAATTAAGTGTTTAGCTACAAGATGTTTTCTTTCTAATCGACAGATCCTATTCCATTAAAATAATTTTCAAATTTTATATTTTTATGGATCTGTTTCTGTTTCAGTTTTGTGTAGCTGAGCGAGCAACGCAAACAGAACCAGAATTTACTACAGCATGAAAAATCTTTCTGTTCTGTTTCAGTTTCTGTTCCTGTTTCAGTTCTTTGTCACTTGGTGCCTTTACTAATCGGAAACTGGAGGATAATATTCCTAAAAGCACTGATATTATTATTTTTTACAAAAAAAAATAAAGAGGAACTAGCTATAATGTAAGCGTTGCTTTAAATATCACACCTATAAAATAAAATAACTCTGGTCACACGATTCATCAATCATCTGTCACCTGCTGTCACTGTCGTATTGCGAAAGAAACCAAAATCCGGTGCCTATATTTTTCAGGATGGCTCTACGAAGCATATCGCTTTTAAATTTAATTAAAACAAATAAAACGGCATTAATTGCCAACGTTAGCAGATCTGCAGTTAATACAAATGTGGCAAGTACTTGATTTTTAGAATGTCATCTTCTTTTATCCTATTACCAACCAATTTTTCTAACCTAAAAGTTCAAACCAATCATGTCACTAAAACTTTATTTTATCCAACTATAAAATAAAATCATTCTGTTAACTAAATTCCTTTAGGCCTCTTATAGCTCTGAAGTTACAGTACAAGCTGCCCCATTGGCTGTCAAGACCCAAAAAGTAAGCAAAGCAATGCGAGCCTATCTGCAGCGGGCCCAGGAGCACGATCAATTCATGAAAACCCAACACATTGAGTATCAAATTGGAAAGAGGCATTTAGCCAATATGATGGGTGAAGATCCTGAAAATTTCACCCAAGAGGATGTTGATGTAAGCAGCAATATCAAATATATCTAGTGAGAACTACTTTTGTTTTCTTTTTTTCCATAGAATGCCATCGCATATCTGTTTCCTTCGGGCATTTATGACAAGTTAGCTCGGCCGGCAATGAAATCTCCCGAACAAGTATTTCCAGCGCGAAAGGCAGCTGAATTCGATGAAACTGGACGGCCATTCCATAGCATGTTTTACACTGGCAGGCCAAATTTCTTCAAACTGCTTTACGTAAGATAAAATATATGAAAACGAAATCCCAGGGCTAATGGTTTCCTTAATGCTGTTTAGGATATTGTAGAGGAAATCAACAAATTAAACGACCTGGAAGAAAGAATGCTGCGACGTGGAACAAAGCCGGACGCTAATCAGAAAGTGTAAGTTTTGGATCATCTTCCGTTGAGAGATTAATAAAAAAAAAGTGTGTTTGCAGAGATTTAACTGGCTTTCAGTGGATACCAAAAGAGGATTTGGAAAAACAGCTGGTCGAAATAATTGCCGACATTGAATACAACAACTTTGTCAATGCAATGGAACGGCTAGTGGCGCATCCGTACTCGTACAAACGAAAAGATTTCATATATGAATACACCAAACCATTGCTTGATCAAAGTAAACAACCAGAAATCCCAAAACCTCAAATTGACGAACAAGGCAGACAGTTTATTACGACTTATGGTAAGTCCCATTCGCAATAGAAAGTGTCTTGTTTGGAAATTCATTTACATGTTTTAGAATGCCTGAGGAAAAGAGCGCGTGCAGATGTCACCCTCCGTTTTCCTGGTACCGGAAAAATTCAAGTCAACGGCTCAGATATCACGTACTTTGAGCATGCACAATGCAGGGAACAGGTAAGTGCTTATATAAGAGTTGGCAATGATAGTTTGCAATGAATGCCATTGTCCAGTAAATAATTTCGGAACTTGTAATGCCACTCCTTGTCATTACAAACACAGACACTCGGGTTTAGGTCATCGTACAGACTGAACCCTCTGATTGTTTAGCTAAATATTTAGGGCATTATTACTGTAGTGTAATATCCTTGACACCTTTTCTGGAATTCATCCCAATATGATCCTTTCTTTCATTTGCATCTTTGTGTTCATCGGTCACCGGCAGACTTTTAAGCTTTATCCTGCCCTGTCCACAGCTTTTTACAAATTATAAATACTTACGGCTGTGTAATCCAATCGGCCTTGCGCTCATTTCTCGTCATTTTATTGCATTTGTTTATTTTACGAATAGGTACTCAAATTCTAACACACAGCCATTATGCCACATTTATTACTTCAGATAAGAAATAACCACATACAGAGATGAATCAAGTTTGATAATGTGCTTACGCTACTTAAAATCCTCTACTAATCTCTATGATACTGATATTTAGCTTACACTTATGATTGGTATACGTATTACAAGCTGTCGCATAGTCTGGCCAAAGACATGAACAAATCTCAAATGAATAACAAATACTAGTTGAATACTGGTTTTCGGCCTCTGTTTATTATTTCTTTAAATTATTCTTCTGCTGATTTGAAATCACAAGCAGCAGCTTGTCTATCACCTTGCTAGCCTGCTGGTGCTGTTGGATAAGCACCTGTTTGAGTTCTTGAATTTCTTGTGTCAGGAATTCGATGCGATCGGCATTGTCGTCAACTTTGCTCGTCAATGTGGCGATCGCCGATGAGCCCTCTATGTCGCCTCCGTACTCTGGCGTTTGGCTGCCACCGTTGCTGTTGTACTTGTTCTTGTACGACAAGTATGTAGCGGCCGAGTTATTCGCCGAAATTGTGTGCCCAAATTGTTTTCGTTGTTTGCCCACCTCGTAAGCTTGCATGAGAATATCACGAGGCAGGCGTTTCTCGCTAGGATTCAGTGGCTTTACACAAAGCACAACGCGATAGGCCTGCGGCGACACTAGCGCCGTGTAGTGCAGCAGATTTCGCAACCACGTCGGTAGATATCCATTGAACAGTGCCGATTCGATGTACGATATGAGTTTTGTTTGGCGAACGAGCTTCGAAAGGCCGGCGGTCTTCTTTAGTCCTTGAATATCGTGCACAGCTATACCGACGAGCAGGTTCATCAGAATAATCGTCACAAACAGAAGGAACAGGACAAATGTAATCTGAGCACTGATTTCTAGTAGAAATGGCGGATCCTTCCCATCCGGATCGTTGATCAGAAGAGATAGATCCTGTTCACCGATCATCATCACCAGAACCGAGATGAAGCCCATGAATGGGTTGGCGAACGACGACGATGACGGAAAAATCACACAGAAGCTTATAGTGAATCCGACTAGCATACATGAGTAGGCCATGAAGAGTTTTGCGAATTCACCCTGCACTCTTGTGTACATCGCCACGTAGACATCGAAGACGGGCAGCTGACCAATCATGAGCATGAGATTAGTCCAGCCCAGGAGTACTGCGAAGGCACCGATGTGATTCTGAAAGGTGTACGTTTGCTTGGTGTAGATGTAGGATATTATGAAGACACTCGTGATGACGAACCACTCCATAATGTTTTCCACCTGCATCACATAGTGCTTAAACGATGAATAGCCCGTTATGCCGTAGACCTTTCGAAAAATTTCCACTATAGTTATCGCCACTAGGACCCACCACTGCATCTCCATGACAAAGGGATTATTCCTCAGCATGTCGCCGAGGATGGACTGTTTCTGGCACAGTTCCTGTGCCTTAATGGTTGTGTTGTCGTCCTTGCTGCCATTGTAACAATTGTGGGCCAGTGCCGTTAGTACGTAAAGCGTTAAGAATAGGACAAACGTAAAGCAGAATATTAGTCGGCCAATGTAGTATTTTCTGATCTTTCCCCACTTGATGTAGAGAAACGCCGAGCAGAGGGGATGCTCCAAAATCTCCTTTTGCCCCTCATCAACAAAGGTGTTCAAATAGCTGATCTCTCTTGGGTGACAATGTTGCAGAAGCTGCCGAAAGTCCAGCTCCAATTCGACTTCTCGATTCACCGGATCCTGGGAGTGGTGCAGGGTGATGGCGGCGTCCAACTTTTGCCTGATCATTGCCACCGAAGCAGGGGTCTTGCGTGTAATCACATTCAAAGCAGATGTTCCTTTTTTCGATTTCGTGGTGACGTCAGCGCCATGGAAGATCAGCATCTCGACACACTGTACCAATCCGTCGAGAGCAGCCAAGTGAAGGGCCGTGAATCCATAGATGTCCTTATGATTGACATTGGCGCCCCAAGATATGAGCGTCTCCAGTATATCGAAGGCGTTCTCTGACTTCCCAATGGCCGCATGCAACGGAGTTCGATGATCGAAGTCCTCCGCGTTCGGATCGGCATTTCCATTGCGCAGCAACGACTCAACGCATTCCAAACTGGAAGTTCTCGCTGCCAGGTGCAGAGCAGTGAAGCCGCGATGGTTTTTCAGCTTAGCATCAGCGCCTTTGGACAACAACAGGTCCACACATTCGACGTTGCCCTCGTCGGCGGCCAAATGCAAAGCAGTCGACTCCTTTTCTCTTATACAAATTCGTACGTTGGGGTCCGCTTTTGGCGCATTCAGTAGCGCCTCCAAGCACTGCGCATTTCCCAAGTCGGCAGCCAAATGAATTGGATTCGTGCCATTCGGTTTAAGTGAGTTCACATCTGATCCCTCAGCAATGAAGAGGTGAACGCATTCCAAGGCATTCGCCCGCACCGAGCAGTGTAACAGAGATTCCTCGCAATTCGGCTTATTGGTATCAATTGTGATGATTGCTCCATTGCTAATGAGCATCTTGGCGGCTTCCTTAGAGTTTCCAAACGCTGCACAGTGCAACGGGGTATAGCATTTCACCTGCTGATTCACATTCATGCTCTTGTCGATGAGGAAACTCAGCGACGACAAGCACCCACTGAACGCGGCCAGGTGGAGAGCGGAAAATCCATTGGCGTCGCAGAAATTCAAATCAGATCCGGCTGCTAGAAGTCCTTCTAGCAGGTCCCAGCGCTTAAGAAACGCAGCCCAAAGGAAGCTGAAGTTCTTTTCGGTTTTTGTGGCGTTTTCAAAGTGTGCAGCGGTATTCTCGGCGATCACATTACCCTGCTCGATGTCTTCAAAGAAGCGTACTCGCCCCGCACCGCTTTTCATTTGATCTATCAAACTGATGCGAAGAGTGTCGTTGCAGATTTGAACGCTCAACTCGCTGGCTGGCTCTTCAAAGCTGTCATACATACTGGGCGCACTCTCGGCCGGTGGTGAGGGACCACATTCCATATATTCGAATTCACCAGGCGTTGGATATTGCGCCTCCAGCATTGCGTCGGGGTTATTGCGCCATCGTACCATCAAGTTGGGTGGAACCGTCTTGAATCTGGAAAGAGGCCGACATTATAGGCTGTAGTTGTTTGTTTATTGTTTTTTTTTGGAACAAATAAGAAAAAAAATTGGGTCAGAAAAGAGAACCTTGCGGTCCACCAATTCAAAGGAAACCCTCACCTTCTGCGACACAGACGTAGGTGACTAGTTACTTTGCTCTCACTAGAGCTAGATTAGGAAGTCAGCTAGATCTGGAAGTATCCCTTCCAAAATAATTGCTATGTATTTCTGTATTTGTATGAGGTTTCTTTGATCGTAATAACAGAAAGCCACATTCTCGATGTGTGTGAATTTTTATAGTTTTCAATTGACCGTAGATGAATAGTAAGTAACATTTGAAAAATCAAATTATTGGACAAAAATTGACTTATCTTATGTCGTTTTCCATTGGGAAAAAATTAATCTTTTTTTTTTGATTTAAATCATTTTTCGCGTTCCATTGGGGAAAAAAATCAATCTGTTTTTTGATTCGGATCACTTTTTGCGAATCTCGATATTTTTTCAGATTTACACATACTACCACAAATACAGCACAGCTGTTTTACGTCATTTAAAGAAGTTTGTTTTAAAACAGATGTGCAAAGTTCCGTGAAAACCAAAATAAAGAAATATATAAACAGCAATGGACATAGTTTTGGAGAAATTATTATCTTCATTATCTTCCTCATCATCTGGAAACTACGTATCACCAAAACTACTCTATTTGTAGCTACAACAGAGGAAACATTTTTCAAGCCGATTTCCATGGTTGATTTTAACAAAAACAAATGCAATTTGAACGGCTGATTTTCTTGTCAAATTACGCACTAATCCATTTACAAAAGCAGATCAATTTCATTGCATGTTCCATGAGCCGCATAAAATCTGAGAACTGAAAAAGATTTTTGGTGGTCCCAATGGAAAACGACATTAAAGTCAAATAGATTGGTCTGGGTATGCGGAACGCCAAATCTAGATTGGTCGGTAACGTCACTTTTCTTAAGTCAGCCATATATACCAACTGTCAACTTAGTACTCAATCACGAATTTCTAGACAAGATTCATCGGCCACTCCTCCTTATAGACGGCAATTGAATAAACTGTTTTGTGATCGATGTAAGCTAATCAAAACTTAAACACATCAAGTCAGCCAGGTGCCAGATTTCCTAAACTAGATATTTGAACTGAACTTTTTGAACAATTTTGCGCAAACACTTTTAATCCAAATAACAGAGCAAGAGTTCCGAAATCTTCGCAATATATTTGATAAAATATTTAAAATAAAAATTAATATAATATTTCCGCTATACAAACGTACAAACAATTCATTCTGCTCAACTTTAATATTTGAATGAACTTTCCGTTCCAAATAAAGTCGATAAAATTTGGTTAAACGGGAAAAGGTTTTTAAAGGAACATTTCATTTTCTCAGTAGTCTGTTTTAGGGTTCCAAACTGTATAAAAACAGACCTCAATATTTTCTCTGTTCAATAGTTGCTAACGATAAACGCATTCGACGAAAAAGTCACTTAGGACCCAGAAGCAAATAAATTCAAGCTTCTGCTTAAACGAAAAAGTCTTAATCAGAAAAATCCTATTCTCGTGTTTTTTTTTTTTTAATTACAATACTCACCTGTTATTTTCAGACAATGGCTGTTCGGCCTCATTTTTGGACACAACACTGACTGCTCTTGATATCCGTCTCGGCTTCGTAGAGCCCTCTTTGTATCCCAAGTTTTCCATGTCGTCGCTTATAAATAAATCTATGCAATTTTCGTATTATGAAGATCATTTAAGCTCGAGTTTGAAACTGTTCTTCTCTTTGACGTCTGTCACTGTCACCGACGCTATTTCTTGTTGCAGCACTCTTCTTGATTGGTCATATCATTTTGGATCTATACAGTAGAGACAGAACATTTAATAATATAGTTCCAGAACGATTCTATTTTGTTTTACAGATCGTTGACCGTTTTGTGTGTTTTTTTTTTTGTTATATTACATCATAAAATTAATTGCACCTTAAATTTATACAATAATCAGCAGACAGTTAGCCACCACACACCAATCGCGGGTAATAGCAAAACAATAATGAAGCTAAAAAGATAAATAGGCAGTGCTAACCGTTATCTGCGCAAAGTTTGGACCAATTTTTCCATCACTTTGACAAAGATTAGCACTGGAATGTGTCACTTCTTCTTCTAGAAAAGATCTATTGAGCTTCTGAATTTAAAGATCATCATATAACACAATGGTAGGCTATCTTATTTGTGAACGTCAGTTGTGAGTTATTATCACGAGTTAATACTATATCTCAGCTAAGTGTGTGTTTGGCGAAAACAATGCAGATATTTACATTTTGATAGAACGCAACTGGATGACGTAGAATTGGCACATTGTTTACTAATGGAATGAACTAAAGTGTCATTGTCATTCGACTTCGTAGGTTTAAATATTAAGGTTTTCGGGCACGTTTAGTGTTCATACTGTCAAAGTTTGTGTATGATTGGATAATGTTTTGAGCTGTTATCTGTTTAAAAGCTGCGTCCACCCTGTGTCAATCAGAAATGTTGCGTGCATACTTTTTTTTCCAGTTTTGATGTTCACGTGTACCGAAAGTTGTTTTCTTTTGGTTACAAACTATACGAGCCTGAGTTGACTATAGATCTGTCAAAATACATATATACATCAGCTTTCATTGTACTGTGACGATGGACAAAATTATGCTAATTGACATTCCGATTGCGAGCCGATGACTTTGAATCAAAATCAAAGAAAGCCGAGGCGAATTACAAAGCATGGACGTGCCATGGTGCATCGGAATTGTTTTGCACACTATGCCATGGTCGGAACGATAAAGTTTAACAACTAAATGAGATTCCCAGATGAAGTGTGATAAATTTATTCGTAATATTCATTTACCTTGCTGGTGAAAATTTTTTAAATGAAATGGCAAGTGCATCTATTGCATCGTGACTTGTAATGAATTTCGGTTCGTTTGAAGAAAATTACTCGAACATTTTCCCAGAGATTCGTGTGTCTATATACAAGTAGACAAGTTTGACAAAACGTCAAAGAAAATAAGTGGGGTTAGAATTATGCGGGCAACCAATTTTGATACATTTGAATGTGGCAATGTTGAGTTTATTGTGCAACTTATTCGAAAATAATTACGAATTTTTTGCCGGGGATTCTGCCGACCCTGTCTCGGTAAAGGATGAGCAACTTCGGAACTGTAACCAATT
This sequence comes from Cheilosia vulpina, assembly GCA_916610125.1. Taxonomy (NCBI): domain Eukaryota; kingdom Metazoa; phylum Arthropoda; class Insecta; order Diptera; family Syrphidae; genus Cheilosia; species Cheilosia vulpina. The sequence continues at coordinate 1,931,853 of OU744276.1, forward strand.
CCTTCTCATAAGTTGTTAGCAATGTTTTTGTTATTTTTCGTTGAAACGTTCCGTCAGTTTTAATGATCACATTAATATCATGTAATCTGTGCTGTTGCATTTGAAGTTCTGCAACAAAATGTCAGTGAAAGATTCTTGCTTACAAACAAAATTTAATGTCGTTTTCCATTGGAAAAAAATCAAATCTTTTTTTGATTCGGATCACTTTTTGAAGATCTCGATATTTTTTCAGATTTACATCTGTTTTACGTCATTTAAAGGAGTTTGTTTTAAAACAAATCTGCAAAGTTTCGTGAAAACCAAAATAAAGAAACACATAAACAGCAATGGACATAGTTTTGGAGGAATTATTATCTTCATTGTCTTCCTCATCATCTGGAAACTACGAATCACCAAAACTACTCCGTTCGTAGCTACAACAGAGGAAACATTTTTCAAGCCGATTTCCATGGTTGATTTACAAAAAAAAAAAGCGATTTGAACAGCTGATATTGTTGTCAAATAACGTACTAATCCATTTACAAAAGAAGATCAATTTCGTTGCATGTTCCATGAGCCGCATAAAATGTGAGATCTGAAAAAGATTTTTGGTGGTCCCAATAGAAAACGACATAAATTTTATCTGGTGGGTCTCCAACTTTTCTCTCCAAACATCAGCTAAAGTCCCAGCTAAGTTTTGACATTGTGACGCCGTGGATAAGTATCACAAAAAACAGCTGTTCTTTGAAAAAACTTCCTTCAAAAATTTAATTCCCTCTTATTTCACCTATTTCTGATTCTAGGTACCTCTCATACATGTAATAATTAAAAAGCTCATCCTTGCATATTTTTCCGCAACAAAAAACAAATACACAACGATCTGTCACAATTTCACTTCAGAAAATGTGCCGATCCATTAAATGGGCACGCTAAATTTTGACAGACACTTGAAGTACATTCTAAAACAAAAATTTGATAATTTAGCTCAAGCGTCGTACCACTCAGCTAAATGGGTTCGCTTAGGTTTAGCTCAGCTAAATTTTGGGGAGAATTTTGTATGGGAGCGAAAATTTAGCTCGAGCGCCTACCAAGCTTTAACCGGTAAAAAAAAAGCTGTACTAAAATATTTGAACAACTCAACAAATCTACTGCGACTTTCTTAAATTTAAAGAAACATTTTTATGTCTTTCTGAGAATTAAGAACCGTGATCTAAAAGAGTAAAAATAGTTTTTGATTTCCTATGGTTGATAATCTTCGCAATTATTATCGAAAATAAAACACTTGATGATTATCAGCCACTTAAGAAGTAATATCAATTTACTCAAGATTTACATTAATTATCCAAGACAAGTGACCATAAAATTTTATTATATTTACATGACAACAAACCGAACTGAAAGCCGGGCAGATTTTACGATTGTTGTCTGAATCATTTTAATAATAAAACCGCCAAGCCTTGAAGACGTAGAAGGTATTATTAAGAAATTAAATTGTGTACCTATGTGCTCTACACAATTTGACGCATGTTCACATTTCTTTGTTTGTCAAAATCAAACCACGGGTAAGATAAGAACAAAAATACATTTTTGACGGTTCTTTCTTCACACACAGAATTGCAATAATAATGTTTTAATATTGTTCGCTGCTAGAAAAATTAAAGTCCATTTTACGAAGGGAAACGAAAGTTTGCAAAATTGCAATAGCTCTGGCCTGGCAATTTACCCAATGAGATTAAGGGCCGTTTGCTTATACGACTCTTAACGATTTAAATTTTACTTAAATACATTTAGGCTGCTTTTTTTAATGCATAAACTGTGACATAAGAGTTTATGTGGCACTTAATTCGCTATAAGTCGTATGAGCAAACGGGCCTAAGAGCCGCGTTCTGTTCACAATGTGTACGCCCGCTTTTAAGGATAACGAAGTACAAAAAAGACCTTAAAAAAACTTCGTACTGGAATCAAGAGTTGAAATTGATGCCTTACAATACCCAAAACAGGCTGCACAAGGTAAAAGTTGATAAAAGTCAGGAAAAAAAAGTCTCAGCCCTCGCGTATCCATCACAGGCACAGGCGCCCCAATGAGAACCTTTTATAATTTATTTCTAAGTATTCACAGCTTCGCTTTCATAGAGTTCATAGGCACATTCAAAAATCTAGTTATCGATTCAAAAATCTAGTTAAGTCGATTATATTGGTCTAGACTAGATATACCCCGAACGCAAAAACTAAATTAGTCCGTACCGCTACTTTTCCTACGTCAGCCACATATGGGAACTGTCAACTTAGTGCTCAGTCACGAATTTCTTGACTAAATTCGTCGGCTTTCTCTCCATAGACGTGAACTGAAAAAAAACTGTTCATTGACCCATTGACCAGCCAGCTGTCAGACATACTAAACTAGATATTTTTGAACCTCCCCAATAAGAGAACATAAATTTTGACGTTTACAGTTTTTCAATGGAAAGTAACCGCTCAACTCAATCACTCCCATCAGCTGTGCCTCAACTAAGAGAGGGTCAAGAAGCTAATGTCGTTTTCCATTGGTTTCACTCGGGGATCCACTCATCCTGTGATTGAACCCACAAAAGTATTGGTGAAATGCCAAAAAATAACATACGGCGGCTGTCGGCTGACTTGTATAAAATACATAAATTATACATTTGTGTGAGTGCTTCTTGAGTGGATTCTGACTTCAAATCGAGAAGCGAAATTCCCTTCTCAGAATCACCAGAAGAGTATTTCTTGTGCCAATGGAACGGTTTCAGAAGTACTTTTTTCGATTCCGGACTCTTCCGGACGCTTCTTTTTGCCCAATGGCAAACGACATAAATGTCGCCATAATGCATGAAAGATTATGAAACCGTGGAGAATGTACTTTGTAAATGCGGTTGAAGAAGGACACTTTTAAATTTAAAATATTTCACCACCAAATGGATCCTCAAATTCATAATCTGGCAACGTCCTAACGCCCGTATTAATAAACAAATGTGCATAAGTAAGTTGATATTGCATACAAGAATTTGACGTAACTTCTGAGAAACGATTTGATAACTTTGACACCGATTTGATAAATAAGGGGTAAGCGTTTGATCTTCTTCGACATCCTTACAGTAGTTGTCATCTTTGGGACTTTGTTTTATTATGCCCACATGATCTAAATAGATCAATGATTTCCATTGAACAATATCCAACTCTTGTTGTAAACCTTGGAAATCAATGATCTATAGATCATGTCTTGAAGAGGCACTTTCCCTGCATTCGTGTCTCTCCTAAAAACGAAACTCCACATGTTCGCAATTGTTCTTTCTTTCTTGTTCTATTTTTAGTTCATTTAATTTGTTGTTAGGCGTTCATCTGTATTTCCTTTTAATAAAAAATGCTGCCAACGATTTTTCCAATCTTAATACATATTGCAGTTGTTTTTAAAACTGTAGTCCGTGCGTATATTTAACGAAACAAAAGAATTGCTTCTTCCCAGAAACGTCTCGTCCAGTTCTCAACTTCGATAACAAAGTTCATGACCCATCGTCTTTCAACGCGCGGAGGCACCATCCGCCGCCGTTCACACAGCCTCGCATGCCACAAGAGCAGATAGGAGGCTGCATTCTCCGCAGGTCAATAGTCCGAAGTAGATATTGTTTCAGCCATAAGATATGACGTCTTCAGCGCAGCCCTTCAAATCTGTCACAATAAACCATGATCTAGACCGTCAAAACGAGGAGATATACAATGTTTACCAACCGCCTTGTTGCACTCTGACAGATTTACAACACCTCTTGTGGACTTTGAACCACAAAACCGAGAGCATCTCTTACTGACGAGATTTTATTGCTTTGGCCATGGCTGGCGTATTGCATTGAGTACCGTGATTAATTTCCATATCATTGTTATTGATTGCTACAAGTGAAAACAAATGTAAACTGCTTCCACAACTTTGGGCAAATACGTATACAAAAACGGTCAAGAACCTGCACCTAGTATAGTCCTAATTGACGAACTTCGTGGAAGACGAGTTGATATATTTTTTCATTTGTATCTTTCCACTCCATCTAAAAATAACAATCCTTCATTTGATCATTTGATCAATTAATCATTAGCGCGGCAAACAAAACAAAAATTTGGTAAACATAATAATCCCAGTGTTGGCAAAAACTGGCGAACCGCCCACATTGCTAAGCCCAGTCGCACAATAGCATGTGTACCTCTTTTTGCCCAAATTAACATCTCCATTTGTACAAAGTGTATAAAGTGTATAAATAAGTTAAATTAGTGAGCTCTAATTTGTGGAGCCGCATTGAGATTTAATCGCCAGCGTACAGCGCATATCGCTGTATGAATAGAAGACACTCCAACTGTACACTGGGTAAATTGTGTGTAATCACAAAAAAAAAAAAAACCATTTGATTGTGGAATCGGAATCCTAAACAACAATAGAGCTTGTATACCAACAGCGCACACTGCTACGTCAGAGTGATGGTTTTGTATTCGATTCGATTAAGCTAAGCTACCGTTGATAAATAGCCATCAAAAGGAGCAGCATTCCTCTGATAAACAACAACAGAGCCACTGACACTGACACCAGCCGATGCTAAATTAGATGCGCGACCCAACTGGCCCAACAAAGACTCAAACAAAGAATGTCGACCGTGCTATACTGTATACGGTGGCAGCGGTAACGCGGGCGTCGCTAAACGCATATCGTTGTATCTGGGCGTCGAAGATGCATTCTAAAGATGATGCAGATACAGCATACTTCCACTGCGCGATCGTTAGACTTCATTGAATGCGCGGCGATTGGTAAAGAAACAATTCGAGCCGGACCGGAAGACCTATATTGCCTGCTTCGATGCAATAGATGTACGAAAACGTTCCTCATCTCGTTCTTTACAATTGCAATTTAGATCAATTGTGTGACCGAGGTTGCCCTTGAACTTGACGCAGGCAAACAATAATGCGCACATAGGACACTCGAAAGGATACACTGCGAAGATTATAGTGGTCGCTCATGAATGGATTGGCTTATTTGTCAAAAACTGTATAAATTCTCACTGTCAAATACACAAAAAAGAAAAAAAAAGAACAAAAATATCACACACGATCACCGATCTGATTTGGAAAGATCCTCAAATCAACCGTACATTCGATCAAAAAGCCACTAAAAACATCCGCGGATACTGTGACTGTGATAACAACGAATTCTAGTATCCGTACGCGAATGATCGACGCCGCAAAACGATCGGTGACTTAAACTCGACGGCGAATCTATCTAAACTAAACTAACTAACTATTCGGAGTTTTTTCTTATTTTACTACTAATCCGCCACTGACAACCACAACGAGAATACAACGACAACGACGGATCGTAGTAGAGGCTGTAAAAGTACAAAACAAGCAGCTGTATCTTTTTTGATTATCACCATCAGAGATCAGGTTACATTTTTCTTCCCGAAAGCTTTTCCACGAGACCCTCCGCGAGTAGGTACAATATCCACTCGTACATATGCGATGATCATGTCCACAAAAAAATAAAAAATAAAAAACGAAAAAAGCTACACCAAGTAGTGTTTTTTCTTTGGGTGTCTTTTAAGCTGAAATTAGGTAGGAAAATACACAACTCGAGTGACAAGTTTAATTGAAGAAATATACTAGAGAAAAACGCTGCGAGACTATATGCTGGCTGAGGCTGATGTACGTGTGGGGGTCTGCACAAGCCCCGAGGCGACTCAAATGATTGATATGACACAAAGTCTACCTGGTGTCGTTGTACTAATGATGGTGTTTGCCATTTGTATGTTTACCTACATAAATTTGGATCGTTTCAAATAATCGAGCTTTGACAACCATTTCTAGAAGTAGAAGAACCTGCGCACTTGAACTTTTAGCTAAAGTTTGAAAGGAATCCTTATAAAGTTTGTGTAAGTGAATTTTCACAGTTTTATTTTGTAACACGGATTTGAGTGATATCATAATATGTGTTTGGCTTTGGCTTTTCTGCGAGTATATGAATAAACAAATTTTTCTACCGGTTTTGATGATCGATAACCAGATGTTTGCAGTAATAGATGCGGTTGAATAGGAAGTCGGTGCAGATTGGAACTATTTATTTAAATATTTTAAAAGGAAAGCCATTGACTACCGAGTGGGGTTGGCATCGATGCCTTGTTTGAGTTTGTTTTCTGTAGAGTTCTTCGCTGGCCGTCGGCTTCTAGAAGAATGGCGTTACACTCCATCAGACCATCGATTAACTGGGGACCCGATTCAACGTTAACTTTATTTCCTGAAATGGACCGGTGAATTGGTCAGCGACCTCGATTTGACGAGAGTCGACTACTTCTATGTAAAGACGTTTTTGTGTGCTTGTGCAAACTATTCAGGCCTTGAGAGTCAATATTCAGCGTGTTATCCCCTTTTTTGGAATGGAATTGACACATCGCAAAAAGCAAAAAAAATGCGTGACCAGATAAGGACGATAGGGAAAACAATTTAATGTCGTTTTCCATTGGGACATATCAGCTGTTCAAATTGCATTCGTTTTTGGTAAAATCAACCATGGAAATCGGCTTGAAAAATGTTTCCTCTGTTGTATACAAAAGGAGTAGTTTTGGTGATTCGTAGTTTCCAGATGATGAGGATGACAATGAAGATAATATTTCCTCCAAAACTATGTCCATTGCTCTTTATGTATTTCTTTATTTTGGTTTTCACGAAACTTTGCAGATTTGTTTTAAAACAAACTTCTTTAAATGACGTAAAACAGCTGTAAATCTGAAAAAATATCGAGATCTGCAAAAAGTGATCCGAATCAAAAAAAAGATTGATTTTTGTTCCCAATGGAACGCGAAAAGTGATTTAGATCAAAAAAAAGATTGATTTTGTGTCCCAATGGAAAACGACATAAGTAAAACAACAACGGTGTGAGATGTCATTTAATAAAACATCAATCAAATGGCCGGCTTGGCTTTGCTGAGAGTGCATCAAACCATAGACAAATCATACTGAGACCCCTAACTTACAATCCTCTTGCCGCTGGCCCCCTCAATTTTTTTGTTATCAAATTCCGTCATTTTGCTTTCCTGTCGGTGTTATGTCAATAAGAATCCGTGTGACATACAAACTAAAATGGGGAATCTAGTTTAGTAAGTCCGACAGCTCTATCTCGGTTTTGATTGGGGGAAATCGGTCATATTATGAGCTGTTTCAGTTGACGTTTATGGAGGAGTAGCCGACGAATCTAGTCAAGAAATTCGTGACTGATTATTAATGGCGTTTTCGGTTAAAGAAAAGAATTCCCTTTTCTATGAAAAGAGCAAATCCAGAAGTTCTCTTTCTATGTATTCTATGTTTCATTGGAAAAAAGTGCACTTCCAGGTCAATTCTTAACACAACAGAAGTGTCCGCGATAATTTTAAAGAATTGCCCTAAACTCACCAACACAAACTAGCAAAATGTCAGATTGAAATATTTGTTTTGTTATTAGAAACAAATTTTTCCCTAGTGATCCGAAAATATGCAATTATGCGCGCAAAATTTAAACTAAAATTGAAATATATCATGAAATATAAAACATTTATATTTACTGTAGCAAGGAAAAGAAGTAGCAACAGAAAACCAAATCTCACATATGGTGTCAATACCACTATTACAAAAGCGCTCCAACGAATTTTATTGAAAAGAGCAATTTTGAATTTCGGGTCAATTCTCTCGGATCTTCAATGAAAAACTCCATAAGTGGCTGACATAGAAAAAGTTGCGTTCCCGACCAATCTAGCTTTTGCGTTCAGGTTACATCTTATCCAGACCAATCTACTTGATAACTAGATTCTTTAATGCGGCCAATGCTGTCAAACTCGGCCAACCGTGGGTTCGGGAATATCACATTTTTACATTAGTGAATGCCATTGGTTAGGTATTGTATATTTTGTAATAACTTGATTTGTGTGGTTAATAAAACTATCTAAAGGAGATGTTTTATATACACATGGTTATGTATTTTCCGCTTTTGAATATCACTAACTTCGATTTCGTGTGTAAATTTATCTTAAATAAAGAAGAAAATTTGCTCAAAATTTTATTTTCCCTCACCCAATTCACCTTGCTAATTTTTCATGAATATTTTAAGCAAATGTTCCTAATTCCTAAAAAAATACTATCCACACGTTACTAACAATTTAAAATTAAACGGATAAAACGGAAAACGGCTCATATCTTTTGCGTTGTGTTGGTGAGCCGGAATTTTTGAAGTGACGTGACATTTGTCAATAAGAATTTCTATGTAACAATTCTAGCGCACTTAGCATTTGCCACCCCATAAAAATATAGCTTGTAGGCAAGTAACGGGAAATCGGCCGAAGTTGGTGGTCTCAGTATGATTTTTCTTGATGGTTGGATGTCCGGCGTTATTCTAGCAAAAGCGTCTCAAATGCGTTGACCTCGAGCTCGTCCAAAGTGGTTGGCTTGTTAGCGTAGACTTACGACTTGACGTACCCCCAGAGAAACTAATCAAGTGCGGTGTCAAGACGCACGATCGAGCGGACAAATAATGAGCTCTCGCCGCGAGATGATCCATTGGCTAAATTTCTCATTTACAACTTCGAGCGTTAAGTATTTTTATGCAATGTAGCGCTGTCTTGTTGGAACCACAGCTCGGATATATCGATGCTGTCGGGCTATGGCCGCAGAAAGTCGGTTAGCATCGCTCTAAACCTTAGACCATTGATGGTCACGGTGTCTCCTTCCTCATTTCGAAAGAAATAATGTCCGATGATGTTGCCTTGCCATAAACCGCATCAAACAGTCAATCTTTGTGGATGCACTGATGCTTGGTCGAACACTTGTGAATGGTGTTCGATTCAATAATGACAACCCATCGTTGATTCAAAATTGGGCCTCATTCGAGAGGATAATTTTTTTGCAAAAATCTGGATTTCCAGCCAACGTTTCCAGCGCCCAATTAGATAATTCACGGCGTTGCCACGGTCCGGTCCGGCTTCAATTCTTGCGTCACATCATTCTTATATACCGAAATCCAACCGTAAAATAAGCCGGCGATGCCCATAATTCAGCTGATCGGATGAAATTACTGAATATTTTGACAGCTGAATGTCATTGGTAACTTTGACAGCTATTTGCGTCTATCCAATCCACCGTTGTGCTTTTATATTTGCTAAATGCAATTTTTCGGCCAAAAACCTGACTATTGTCGTTTTCCATTGACATAACACTTCTTGGGTTATTGCAGATCGCCTTAAGGAGTTTACAGATGGTGGCAGACAGAGTCGTCTAAGTGATGGTGCTAAGAATCATATTTCCGTAGAATTTTTGTAATATATTCCATTCATGAGGAATGCTGTCCACGAAGACAAATTCCGAGAGCTATGTTGACCTTAATTCTGTATGAATCGACACGAGTTGTTGTGAGTCTCGAAGTGTCAGAGACTCACAGTAGTTGTTGTAATTGCGCGTTCTGAAAATCCTTCTTTACTTTGCTTTGCTGAGTTCGAAGATAAACAAAAACAGGACTATTGTAGACCAGAAGCTGTTTCAGTATATTTGGCCTTTAACTACTGAGGCAATACAATCTTACTCACGCTCTACAAGCCTCCTAAGGTCTCGTATTTTTCTGTACTTATACGAGTGCGGGCTGTCAGCATCCACCTAACTTAAGGCGCTGAAAGGAGGAATATGTCAGATTCATTAAGTCGATAATACAGCGCCATCTAAAATTAAAATCCATTTGGTCGGTGCATTTACGGGAATGTCCACTTAGGTTACATAACTACGATTATTAGTCCGCAAATCATGATCATCATTACGTTCTTTTGTATGCGGCTCAATTGTTAAGTCAGCTATTTTAATTTGTTTTCTTTGTAAACAATCAAATTTAATGTCTAACAATCCAAAGAGCGCACACTTGAGATACCGTAAAATGAGCCCAAGATCGTTGCCGTTGCAAGTGCAGCAATTGGCAATTTCGTTGAACCTTTTGCGATGACATACCTACACTCTGAGCGTTATGCAAAAAAATACAAATTAAAAGCACAACTACGTGTAGCTGCTGTATGGATCACTTTATTCTTCCGCTTATCAGTCCCGCTTAATGGAATAAAAAATGCCAGCGCAAGTTCTTCGTTCGTTGTGCGCGATATTGCGCGAAAACTGACAGTCTGACCAACGTCAAACAAGTGGCGGCGAATACATTTCTTTTCTTATCAGATTATTTTCATCAGGGCAGTTAAATTAAGCGCAATCGGTCGGAAAGAGCGCGCGGAGGGCGGGGGCTTTGAGAAGTTTCCACTGAATAATTCGTGTTTCGTATACCAACCCCACTTTTAGACATACATTGCCCAACGTATACACAAACATCCAAAGAGAGACGAGTAATTGAACTTGCCACCTTGAAAATCTATTTGAACGCTACTCGTAGTTTTCTGTCTACGACTTGGATCATCTTGCAGTGATTCTGTAGGGAAAATCTCCTCTTTAGCATCTGTCGATGGCTCGCAATAATGCGTTTCTTGAATGCGGCAACAAACTTGCTTTTGGGAGGCCTTGACTTGGATTCTCTTTCTGCACAAGCCAATGCATAACCGGGTGTAGCAATTAATGCATACATCTCTATAAATCTCAGCCGACTTAATTGATGCGGAATGTAAACTGGCGACACCGTTGCCACAGCTGAGACAAAGCCAACAATTTCACAGAATATATGTTTTCAACGTGGAAAAGATTTAAATCGCATAAAGTGTAGAGTGTCTATCTGGCCGATAATTAGGTGGCGGTTGTTGAGGGAAAATTGTGAAAAGTTTCCATCAATTGATGAATGACGACGCAATGAATGAGCTTCCCATGCAGATAGAGTAGTAGCCGGACAGAGATTCAATTAACTAACGCGTTACCGCATCGATACTTATTTTATGGTTGATGCGCTTTCCATTCAATTGAAAAAAAAAGGAGCACCAGCCGCTGCCGTTGCTCAGACTTCCAATGGAAAAATGTATTGTGTGTGCCGCAAATATACCCTCTCCCCCACTTCACAGAGACTCTCGTGTGACCAGCAAAGCAAAGTGGAAATTTAATTAAATTGACAGCTTTAAACTAAAATTACATTTGAATTTATAAAGGGTGATTTTTTAGCTGGTTTGGTTTTGGCAACACCAGTTTTGACAGCTGACGTGTGTTTAGTACCTTGTGTCACTGTCAAACAGCTTCAGTTTGGTTTGCAATTTAACCATGGATCGTCTTACAAATGAACAACGCTTGCAACTTATTGAATTTTACTATCAAAATTCGTGCTCGGTTCGAAATGTTCATCGCGCGCTGCTTCCATTTTATGATCGGCATTCTCGACCTTCTGAGCAGTCTATTCGGAAGATTGTGACCAAATTTCGCACCAAATTTACTTTGTTGGACATTAAACCACCAACACGTTTACGTACTGTGCGTAGTGAAGAAAATATTGCGGCCGTATCAGCTAGTGTGACAGAAGACCGCGAAATGTCGATTCGGCGCCGTTCCCAGCAGTTAGGCCTTTGTTACAGCACTACGTGGAAAATTTTGCGGAAGGATTTGGGCGTAAAGCCTTTTAAGATACAGCTGGTGCAAGAACTAAAGCCAGCCGACCGAAACAATGGCGCAATTGCGAGGCGAGTTTGGTGAACAGTTAATTTCACGTTTCGGGCCGGTCAATTGGCCGCCTAGATCGTGCGATTTGACACCATTAGATTATTTTTTGTGGGGGTATGCCAAGGCTAATGTGTATAGGGACAAGCCCGCTTCGATTGACGCACTGGAAGCCAACATCCATGCATTCATTCGTGAGATACCGGCCGATATGTGTGAAAGAGTATGCCAAAATTGGACTCAGCGGATGGGCTACCTGAGACGCAGCCGCGGTCAACATTTGCATGAAATTATCTTTAAACATTAAATTGCAAGGTTTAAACTATCGATTCAAATAAATATTTCATTCATTTTTTCGAATTTTTTGTGTTTTTTTTTTAAAAAAAGTTCTAAACCTCTTAAAAAATCACCCTTTATTTAGACATGAGAGTTAAGTTATCGTGTTTATTTTTGCCATGGAAACTGTTGTTTGAGTTTCAACTCGTCGTGTGCGGAATGCGCAAATACTGACAAAGATTATCCAATTCGTTGGGATTTCTTCCGGCAAAAGTAGATGAAACGATTTTTGTCTCTCAACAGAATGGATTCAAATTGACTTCCCTAATATCTTTATATATCATTTATATACTTGTTCGTTAGTACTTCCCTACGTGCACTCAAGTATTTAAACAATTTTATTGCCACGCTTGAGCAAACTACTGAACTGAAAGGTAGTTATTAACAAACACGTAACCCATTTATCGATCGGAAACTGAATAGAGACCATGAAGCCGGCGATTATATAAATTGTTTAAATGGTCGAAACATATTGGATATGTAAATACAACAAGTAAGCGGTATTATGCGTTTTGACACAGAGTTTGAATGTCATCGGAAACATATTTTTCAATTAACACCATTAATTTGCTTAACAAACAAACCAAACATTTTCTATTTTCAACAGATGCTATATATACGTAGAACAAGTAACTGCCGACAGAGAGGCTTGTCATTTTGCAGAAAAACTACGTATTCCGCAGTGGATAAATTTGTTTTGGGTAGTAAAACGGTTCATTGCATGTCATTGGGCATATTCAAAAACCTGGTTATCTTGAGTCGACTAGATTGGTTCGGACTAGTTGTACTTTGACCACAAAAACTAGATTGGTCGGCATCGTCACTTTTGATACGTCAGCCAGATATACGAACTGTCAACTTAGTACACAGTCATGAATTTGAATGGTTAAATGTGTGTTTTTTCGAGCTTCGAGCTCGGCAAACCAAAGTAAGGTACGATTTTCAGCACACAATTACAACTGCTGTGAGTCTCGAAGTGTCAAGTATAGCATGCAAAAAATCCTACTTTACTTTGCTTTGCTAAGATCGAAGCTCAACAAACAGGCCTTTTCACCGGCAAAACCTCCAAAGAAGTAAACTGTAAACTGTTCTCTGACCGATTTAGCTAGGGCAATCAAAACTGGGACACATCAAGTCAGCTGTCAGGCTTTCTAAACTAGATACTTGAACGTCCCCAATTTGATTACGATGAAACGTAGATTCATTTGTACGTTTATTTGAAAAATATGCAATTTCATGTTACATGTTATAGACATCAAATTTGCAATATTTTCGAGAATGGATTTCGATATTTGTCGCAGCTCTCTTACGTCAACAACTCGTGTTGCGATTGCGAAAGCCGAAGAGATGTCTGATAGCTAATGGGATTGTCAAGTTACTCAAAAATACAATGTGTACATATAAGGTCTGTTCCTTTACTTTTGTAGTAAGAATGGAAAAAATGGCAGTGGTGGGGATAAATTCTCTCACAGTGAGGACACTTACGAAAAAGTTAGGGAACGCTTTTGTAGTAATTTATGAAAATGACTGAAATTCAAAAATTCAAAAAAGTGGTATGAAAAGTCATTAAAATATCATATAAACTCGAACAATTTGCTAATTGAGGAACAAAATTAGTTCATTTATCTACCTAGCGATGAAAGTGATTCGGAATTAATCGAAATTCTTCTTCATGAATCCGAGTTTTGGAAGAGAAGAAGTAAAAGCGATACGGCATTTAAAATTATGTGAAAGAGATTGTCCTTTCATACTCCTTAGATAGGTACAGCGAGGAAGAATTTCATTGCCACATTCGAAAAGAATTTAAGGAGAACATTCAATTTTATTTTCTCGACTGTTGATACCACTTTAATATCCAAAAAATCAAAACAAATGGACTCATTTATGTCAAATAGGACAACAAAATTCAAATCAGCTGTAAATTGTAAGGTGACTGACAGCCTTTTCAATTCTTACACCAAGAAATTTGTTGAGTAAAAATTCATAAGATTCTCAGTGGAGGGGTAATATCTTGCTCTCTCGGTGACGCTCTCTTTAACGAATTTTTCGAGTTGAGGAACGGCATTCAGTAAAAATTCGTAAAAATTCTTAAGAATTAGTAAAAATTCGTAAGATTTAAAAGTAAAGGAACACCCCTATGGATTTATCATAGACATACTAAATATGGACTGCTAGTGTTATTTTCATATAATTCTGAAAATATATTCCAAAACAGCGCAAGCGTTACTGTTTTACAGCGGATTAGCAAATAAACACAATCCGCCGTCAAGTTTAAATTTCCATAAGCAAAAAAGCGACATTTGAAAAAAAAAAGTTAATTTCAATAGCAACATATAAACATCTTGTCCGAAAAGATTCATCAATATGATATAAGAGATTCATAAATATTAAGCGCAACAGATTCATACACGTATCCTAGGCTGAGCTTATTACAACCATTCGTGTTGTGTGGTTTTTTATCTTGTGACAAGTGGAAGGGACCTTTAATTATTTTATGCAGAATATTTATTTTAGTCCGAACGGCTAAATTGTGAATCTCTTTCAATCTTTTGCAATTAAACTTTCGGACAGATATGCATGAATTTAAATAGATGGATGTCTTTCGTACCTATGCGTCTATCCTCCCAAAACCCATTTGTAATTTCAATTCCCAAAAAAGTACATTACGCCGGCTACCAATTCTCTTGCTTTTATGGGCATACCTTTAGCTGTTCATATGTAGAACTAAGTAGATACTAAGCCTAAGGAGAAGACACAATTATCTATAGGTAAATAAATAAATCAAAACACTTACAAATCCTATACCAGTTCTTATTCTCTCAACGCATACACCACATACAAATTTGTAATGAAAGTAAACTTGGTCGTTTGAAGTTTACTTTGTTTTCCGCTGTAAAACAGAAGCGCGACAGGTTTTTGAAACATGCGTGAAGTTGGCTAGTAGCCTAGCAGTCCATATTATAATAAGTCAATGAGATTTATAGTTATTGGCCCAGATTGCTTATTGCAGAAAATTTTAAATAAGCTTTTAATTATTGTGACGTGACTGACAGCGTTTTCAATTCTTACACCAAGACATTAGGTTCGTTCGTGCCCTTTTTTGCAAACGTAAAATTATTACAAATTTGCTAAGAGACTGTGCGAATGCGACCACGTACTGAGAAAATTGAAAAAAATGAGAGAGAAATCCAGTTCCCCTCTTTTAGTTTTTTCGTAGTTTTCTACTCGCCGAATTTCGACTTATGTCGTTTTCCATTGGTTTCAATCGGGGATCCACTTATTCTGTAATCCAATGGAACAACAAAACTGCTTCTGATTAAACCCACAAAAGTATTGGTGAAATGCAAACAAATAATCTATAGCGGCTGTCAAATGACTTGTATAAAAGACATAAATTACACTTGTGTAAGTGCATCTTGAGGGGATTCTGACTTCAAATCGAGAGGCGAAATTCCCTTCTTATGTCGTTTTCCATTGGGCAAAAAGAAGCGTCCGGGAGAGTCCGGAATCGAAAAAATCACTTCTGAAACCGTTCCATTGGCACAAAAAATACTCTTCTGGTGATTCTGAGAAGAGAGTTTCGCTTCTCGATTTCAAGTCAGAATCCACTCAAGAAGCACTCACACAAATGTAATTTATGTATTTTATACAAGTCAGCTGACAGCCGCCGTAGATTATTTTTTGGCATTTCACCAATACTTTAGTGGGTTCAATCAGAAGCAGTTTTGTTGTTCCATTGGATCGCAGAATGAGTGGATCCCCGAGTGAAACCAATGGAAAACGACATCAGAATCACCAGAAGAGTATTTTTTGTGCCAATGTAACGGTTTCACAAGTACTTTTTTCGATTCCGGACTCTGCCGGACGCTTCTTTTTACCCATTGGAAAACGACATTACTGAAAGATGAAAACTGACAGCTATGTGACAACTTAAAAGTTTGACAAGTAAAACTCTATTTTCGTCTTCACTTCGTTGAATGCGGAAGAAGTTTTAATTGCATATTTTTTCTAGAATATGTCAGCGCATTCAAAATGTTAAGTTTACCAGCATATAAAAAATTCAATTCCAATTAATTTTCAAAAGTCAAAATGACATTTCTTAAACTTTTTGTATGAAAACATGTCAGGTACTTCTCTTAAAATTGAGAGATTTCTCTCTCGATTTTTGATATTTGATGTTTTCCATTTTTCTGTACTGAAAGTAAACGAACGAACGTATTTGTTGAGTAAAAACTCGTCAGATTCTCAGTGGAGGGGTAATATCTTGCTCTCTTTTAAGATTTTTTCGAGTTAGGGACCGCCATTGAGTAAAAATTCATAAAAGTTAGTGAAAATTAAAGTTAAGTTGTCATGTGTCGAAATTAAACAAAACCGCGGGAATACAAAAACAATTCGAATTGACTTGTCAACGTGTTTGTATACCTAGTACAGACAAATCTAGTTGACGTTTTACATGAACTAGGTATCCAAACGTCCCCCAAAAGATAAAACCTAGTTTAAAAGTGATCATGTATTAAATTATTATCTATCTTGTTATGTAAATAACTACAGTATGTCCCTTCTAGTTCCAGACACGATTAAAGGTCATATACGTACTATACATTTTTTAAACTACAATCTAAAGCGATGGTTTTAGTATGTCCTTTGATAAGTCAGCTGTTTTTTTCCTCTACATTCTTAAGATACCAATCATTTGTAAGAGAACGGTAATATTAACAATATGAAAATAACTTTCTTTTCAGCTCCTTTTTCCTTTGATTTTCTCCAGCATGCTTGGCAAGGTAGACGTTGAGGCGAACGTGGCTGGTGGTGGACCATCTGGTCAGGCTGGCGCTATTCGCTGGGGTATCGCAATGAGTCTCCGAAGTTTTGTCGACCAGGATATGATTGAAGAAATGCGATT
Source organism: Cheilosia vulpina (assembly GCA_916610125.1). NCBI lineage: Eukaryota > Metazoa > Arthropoda > Insecta > Diptera > Syrphidae > Cheilosia > Cheilosia vulpina. Next base: position 1,948,693 of record OU744276.1, read on the forward strand.
GGGTAAGTCGTCACCTCTTCGTTCTCCAGTAACAGGCTCTATACCGATTCTATTTAACAGCTGGCTTGCTTACCCGCGACTATCGTCGCCGTGAGAGGAAGAAGTTTGGTCAAGAAGGTGCACGCAGAAAGTATACCTGGAAGAAACGATAAGAGTGTCCGTCGTGTCCACACCTAATCTCTGTGCATTCTATAATCTTGTTATTAAAGTTGTCTTAAATAATTTATTTTTATTTATTTGTTTTACATTTTTGTCAGCGGTTTTAGGCCGAGTATTTTCATTCCACATCCTAACACTTCACGTGCGGCAGTAAACAACAGCATTCGATTTGCTTGCACCTCTGGCGAGGATTCGCCTTTAATATTAAGACGCTTCAGGGCTCGACTAGTTGAATTGCTAACGGAAATGAAATAATCATGTAATTGCTTTACTTTCGCACTCCTTCCCACTTACCATAACGTAAACAAATACGTAACCAATACGCACGCTTCCAGACTCTCGGCCGCCTTAACAACAGTCTGATTGAAACGTGCGATTTCGACAATAAGTTGCAGTGCTTCTGGTTCGTGGAGTAAGCTTGCATCTGGCACAGCTACTGCTTGTATGTGCGACAAGTTCTCAAGTAAATTCGAGAGCCGACAATGGGTATATTGCAGTTTGATACCCGTGTCGCCGTTCATTTGCAGTGCATTGTTCCAATCGAAATCATAGTCTCGTTGTCTTCGTTGCTTAAGATCGTTAATTACCACAGCGGACACACCGAGAATATCGGCGACGGTCGAGTCCAGAGATGAGATGTTAATTTTTGTTGCTAAAAATTAAAGATTGCGATTATTAATAGTGCGTACCTACAAGTGAACAGCGAAACAATTCATCAATCAAAATCATAATGCGCGTAGGCGTCAAGTGGAAAATGTCAGCATGTGTATGAAATTTTTGGCTCAAAAAGATGACGATTGGATACAACAGGCGACGGCAGCAGCTAAACAAATATATACCGATTTGCCGAACTATTCTTTATGGGAAAGATCCAGAACAGTCGGTGTCACTAGCAACAAATAAAAACCGTTCAAACTAAAAAAGTTCTGCTGATTGAGTACGGACTTTTGAGAAAATTGCCAGAAAAGTGCAATCCCACATCAAGCAGACAAGACAACTCACAAAGAGCATATGACAAAAACCAAAAGCCTTTGCACACGTAGAGTTAGCAACGAGATCTAAAGTTGAACGTACGCAGCAAAGGACTTTATCCTTTTGAGCTACGCCAGCAGATTGCATTTTTTTCATATGCATTTCATTAAAAATAAATATGCTAATTGACTTACTAATCATTTACAACAAATGAGTCACAAGAAGTCTAGACAAACAGTCTAAGCTAAAAACAAGTTTCTTGGCTCCGATCCGTCAGTCACTAAAGCCATTTTCGGCATCTCATATTGAACGTGTATCGGTGTGGGACAAGCATTTTCATTAAAAGCTCTATCACGTTATTCATGAATTAATTGTGATAATTGAATTGGCTGAGGTATGAAGAAAAAATGTATAAAATTGGAAACATTGTGTTGCAACAGCGGCATTTGCTACACAAGATTGCAGCAAACTTGCTTCAAAATTGATACGCTCATACATACAATGCAGCGTTTTATCATTTATCTCCAGCCATCTTTCGTATTGTCAAAAATAATCATAATCAAATTACGGAGCTATGAAAGTGCCTCCATTGAAACATATTAACAAAGTACCGATGGGACTAGCTTAACTAACTCTAAGAGTGACTGCATAATTGACCAATTGCATCAAAAAAAAAATTCGAAGCCTACACTCACTTGAACTCTGAATCTGCTTCTCGAGCATAACGTCTCTAGCTTCATCAAGCAAATCTTTCAAAAATACGGCAGTTCCACTTCGAGTGCTCATTCCGCGTATTCTACCGAACTTCACATGTTTCGCCCGCGGTCCAATATTCTGATCGATCTGCGTTGTGACCTTAAAGCAAGCATCAAAGTGATCAGTTTGAGCATTGTCCACCACATAGAAAATCTTTTCGAACTTGAATCGCTCAAACCGATCAACTAATGCAGCAATATCCCTCACAAGGTACAACGTTGAACCATCACTCTTAATCACTGGAACACGCCGGTCGCCAACATTTACAATTCTGCGTCCATCCACCTCTTCGTGAATAATATTCTTCGACTGCATTGCCTCCAAGATTGAGCCAATAAATTTCTGGCTGTACTGCGATTCCCAGTCGTATTCATCGAATGTCACACCCAATCGCTTATACACGCATTCCAGCTCCGATATAGTGTACTTTCTATATTTTTGCCACTGCTCTTGAATTGCGGGGCATGCATCATTTTCTAGATCGGTAAAATATCTCCTTGCTTTCTCGGCAACGGCGGGATCACTCTTCGCTTCTGTATTCGCTCGGACATAGGCTTTGTAAAGATTCTCAATTGGATTTCGCTGCATTTGCTCATCGGTAAGCTGTTGCAATTCAACTCCAACTTGCAGCATACCAAACTGCGTTCCCCAATCGCCAAGATAGTTCAGTTTTACAATATCGTGACCCAAATGCTTGTGGAGATTGCCCAGAACGTTGCCTATAATGGTGGACCTCAGGTGTCCAACATGAAATGGTTTCGCTATATTTGGTGAGCTGAATTCAAAGACTACTCGACCAGTGCTATGTGTCGCTGGAGGTGTGGCGAAATTCAGACCCAGTACATCATTAACAAACGCGGAATGATTGAGTCTGAATACGAGTCCTGGTGGGGTACGATTATCTGGTGTAGTTTGTGATATAGTTTCAATTATTGCCTTGTCTATTGGAGTTCTGGACAAATCCTGAAGAAGAGTACCTACATCCTGTCCAATGATAGACGTGATGTCAGCTGCCGACAAATGCAGTTCCGGCTGGATTGCAGATTTCAACGATTTTGGCAGCTCGAGACGGGTTGCAATGAGGTCGCTTACATCAGTTCTTTTAATTATTTGGGAGATCTGCAATCATGATTTTTGATGACTTATAGTGGTTTTATTGACAGTGAATTTTTAATTGAAAATTTTGTGAAAATCAAACCTTTTCTCCGATTGTTTTTCGAATTCCTATCGACATCTTCTACCACCTCTTATCAGAACTGTCATTGTGAATTTGACATCTATTTGTTTTTCAACTGTTTTCAATTGTTGGCGGCTAATGAGCGCGTTCAAAAATTAAGGTAAAGCCGCTTGTGAAGGAAGTGAAGTTGTTACCTATCCCTTTCCAGAACATATATCCCTTCAATTCAGACATGGACGTTTCTAAATTTTAAAGATCTAGACATAACCTGATGATTCGATTACGTAGTAATTAAATGGTTGGAAGTTGGGCAGGTGCGGTGTTGAACTGTGTAACTAAGTGCGCACAACACAATACAACACTCAAGAATAGCGACAATTACATCATTTTTCAACTGAATATTCTAAAACTAAGCAGACTACACTCATATTTTCATTTACAAAAATCATATCGAAGCTTCAAGATGAACTATTTGGACGGAACATTAGACGGTATTCAAAATACACGCTTTTTAAACATTTACCACGGATTGATCAAGCAAATGCTAAAACAAACACAGTTTTCCGAAATGGAATTGAATTGTATTTTAATGATTTACCATAAATTCGTTCTATCCAATGGTCCACGGGCGAAAGCAATGACAAAGAAACAATTCTTCCAACTATTCGAAGTTCTTTTCAAAATTTTTGATTTGCAAATAATCGAAAGGATAATGATGTTGATCGCAAAGGATTTGAAGAAGCACATTGATCCGATTGCCTGGGTAAAGTTGTTTTCCGTCTTTATGTCGGATTCTCTTGATGAGAAGATGAAATTTGTTTTTAGTGTAAGTAGATAAAGAACTTTTTTTCCCACGGCACATTTTCAACTTTATTTCTCTTCTTAGATATATAACTTGTATGAAACCAACTTCTTGAACCGTGAAGTTCTAACCAAATTTGTTGAGAAGTTCTTTACGGGGGAAGACGAAGACGAAGTAGCAGAGCTAACAGCGGTTTGCGTTTAAAAATAATTGTCATTCCTTGTTTTTTTTTATGTATATTTTTCAAGGACATGGTGGATTTATTGTTTAAGAAGTTTGACATTGATCGAGATGGTTTGATATCGTATGAAGACTACTCGACGGTAGTGCAAAAGACGCCTATGCTTTTGGAATTTCTAGGACCTTGTTTGCCTTCACGTGATGGACTAACTGTAATTGCATATTGTTCAAATATATTGTCCAAAATGGGTGAAATGGGACTAAGAGAGGAAGAGAACAAATAAACCTGAGGATAACGAACAAATGAAAAAGTCCACATTTCGAATATTTGATCACTGGTACTTTCTTAACTGACCACCCAGTAACTAAAATTACAAGCGTAGTATTTGACTTTGATCAATAGGTGTATGTTTCATTTGATATTTTAAATAATTATCAACCAGATGTTACGTTTACGCCCCCTCGAGAATTTTCCGGTCCAACGGACACCTTACTTGAGCAGATTATTTCTAATTTATTTTACCTCAAATAGGTACATATTTTCAAAAAAAAAAACTTAAAAATTAAAATCGGATCCCAATATTAGCTATTTCCATCTCACCCTGTTGCAACAGGTTTTCAACTTCAATCGAAATTGAAAAAAAAAATCGCCTACGAAACGTCAGGTCTATTTTCGAGACTCGTTTCGCATTCCGCATTCAACTTCACTTCGGTGGTGCCTCTGCCTTGTGTCTTCTCGTTTTTCGTGCAAGTTGGCTTTTTGTGATTCTCCCTGCCAGGCGCAAACGTAGTAAAAGAAGGAAAAACGAAGAAACAGAACGTACCACATACGAATTACTCGCAATAATTAATTCCATTAAAAATCTCACGGGACGTTTTAATTTTTTTTTGTTCGCCCAACAACTCTGTTCGTCAAAGTGTCACCAGAGCCATCAGTAAAAGGCAGACAAAAAAAAACTCCCTATCTCTTCGCATGCCATTCAAATTGGAGCTACAAAGTTGATGGTGGAGCACCATCATTGTCATCGATTGAGAAAAAAAGGGGGCGGCGCGGTGCGTAAAGTATTACACGAAGAGAAATACAATTTTCCCTTGACTATGACTGCGTACAACGGCAATAAGTGAAGAAAGGTCCAAGAAAATTGCCACCAACACGCCCTTTTCAAATAGGAAATCTCTCGAGAAACTGAAGAAGTGTGTGCAAATATTCGCCCCAATAAGACTTACATCTCCCATCCAGCCACATTCTCCTTCTCCCCAGTTTCTCCCAGTGGGAAAAAAAAGTGTAAAATTGATTTTAATCATTTATTTTTTCGGTGTGAGGCCAGTTTGACAGTGCAAGTTCAAAGAATTCTTATTCGTTTCATAAATTTCCAATTGGAGACACACACAATCGCTCGGAGTGTTGTTCAATTGAAATAATATATATATAGGTATCGACAAATCAGATCGGTCATCTCATCAGTGAATAGTAGCAGTACAACAGCAAAAACCCACAATATCCATCGTCGTAATGGCTGGCCAAACGATTAATGACCGATTTTTGGCTGCTAGACACAGTTTGGCCGGTCAAGGCCTAGCCAAATCTGTGTGCAAGGCAACTACAGAGGAATTGATTGGACCAAAGAAAAAACACTTGGACTGTGAGTATATTTACTTTTGCTTCTTCTTTCACATCATTCGAGTCGAATCTTGTCTCATGCTTTATCAATACCGTTTTTATGTACATTTTTTTTAATTTATTTGGGCTGTAAAATACGTATGCATAATCTCTTTCGCAGTCTTGTGGGATTTTTCTTTTATGTTTCTCTGTTTGGTTTTCGGCAACAGTTAATGACAAGATAAGTGTTGCATGGTGATTAATGTGGAAACCACCCCTTTTTTCGGCCAACAAAACATACACACACTAGAGCCGAATGTGTGGCCAGTGGTCTGACGTTCGCCTCGTTTCGCATTGACTGCATATTCAAAATTTGGAGTATATTGTGTGCAGAGTGCACATTTGAACATAAATAAATGTGTTTACGTTGTCAGTTTGGTTACTGACACCGTGAATTGGGAAAGGGAATGGCGGTGATGGGGCAGTTGTCGTTCTGTAGGTTCCCTACCAGAAATTTAAGTAGCTGTATGTGGAGTGTGGAGAGACCTGACTTCGCTCAGCATGTCTATCGATTTGTTTGCTGGCTTAAAAGTAATACGTGCTGTTCCTAGCTGGTTTTGCGTAACCAGTATAGTCTGTCAGCTGTTTGTTCAATGAAATTGTACTCAATCTATGTAATAGTTAATACAGCATACAGATGCATTTCTTCAGATTTGTCTTTCGGGGATCAAATTCGCTTAATAATTCGCAGCTTGGAGGTGACTATATATTTTTTTTACACAGCTCGAAATCACTTATCGTGTGCCTCTAATATGACTCACCGCACATGTATGCCATGCACTTGAGGAAGGCAAGATGTGCTTTCATTTTAAAGAAGGAGTGAAAGGATAACACTGAATTATTCCGCAATCTTCTTTTTTAGGGAACCTCAGGGTATAGTTTCGGAAGTGGTTTGCGTTTTTTCTCGGTCTGTGAATTACATTTGCTTGTCCGTAAAGAACTACTGACCTGTTTTTTTTTTTTTGAGAAACCGATTAGCACTACTTAAAAATAAATAAAAAATACTACCACTCAAAATTTCTAAAACAAATGCAAGGTGAAAAGTAGTGTGGTAGCTGTCCGAACTTTTCTAAAAGAAATTCGAAACTTATATCGTTTTCCAGTGGTTTCACTCGGGGATCCACTCATTCTGTGATCCAATGGAACAACGAAACTGGCTCTGCTTGAACCCACAAAAGTATTGGTGAAATGACAAAAAATAATCTACGGCGGCTGTCAGCTGACTTGTATAATATACATAAATTACATTTGTGTAAGTGCTTCTTGAGTGGATTCTGACTTCAAATCGAGAAGCGAAATTCTCTTCCCAGAAACACCAGAAGAGTATTTTTTGCGCCAATGGAACGGTTTCAGAAGTGATTTTTTCGATTCCGGAACTCTCCCGGGCGCTTCTTTTTGCCCAATGGAAAACGACATTATAATCCTCGTAGATGGTGTCAGGTCCCTCTGCACATTGAGTCACATACAGCAGACATGAGTAAACAATTTACAGAGTTTGTGTAGTTTGCATAAGAAGCAGCGCCGACAGTGATGGAGTTTAGACCCTTTCTGTGACGCTCCCTAAGATAAAGCCCGACTGCGGCACCAGAAACTGATTAAAATATATTCGCTAAACAGACTGCAACCAAACCTCGTTATCATCCCAATCGTTCTCAGAATTTAAGACTATTTTTGTCGTAGATAACGAGGTGGACGTCGATTAAAAGGAGCACCATACGATGGTAAAAAGTTTGCGGGTGGATATAGAGCGTTGATCGGTGACGCATAGAGCCATAACTATTGTGTATTCAGATGCCAACTTCACGATATCTACCCATGGGTATATATATTTAGTCAATTTGTGCTTATGTTAGCCAGATGCTTATACAGGGTGGGGCAAATGCAATAAAATAAACAAAATACATTTTTTTTTCCATTTATTATGACTTTATTAGTATGAACAAACATTCCCAATAATTATGGAACGAAGTGGATGGCCGTTCAAGTTCTGAGCCAATTGGACCTTGTAAGCGAATAATTCGAGATCTTTGTGCTGAACTCTCCTCAGGCTAGTGCGTGAAATGTTGAGCTGTTGAGATCGATGGCGATTTGATGTTCGTGAATCGAGTCTCACACTCTCGGCTACAGCAGCCACATTCTCGTCTGTGCGCGCCGTACGACGACGGGGACTATGAGTGTTGTCCACTAGTATACCAGTCTTACGAACTTTTTGCACCAACTTGTGTACAGCTTCATGCTTCATTTCGGCGAAAACTTCTTTTCAAAAAAACGCACTGTTTGGGCTACACAGCACTCACTGTGGAGATAAGTTTTCATATTTCCCAATCTTGCTCAAGCGTTAAGCGACTCATTTCGTTCCGCGGAGGTATGAAACTGACTTTCTGTCAAGATTTCGAGCGGAAAACAGCTGTCAGTGCCAGTTTGGGCTACACAGCACTCACTTTGGAAAAAGGTTTTCCATATTTTCCAACGTTGTTCAAGCGTAAAGCGACTCATATCGTTCCGCGGAGGTATGATACTGGCCGCATTCAAGAATTTAGTTATCTTAAGTCGACTAGATTAGTCTGGATGAGATGTAACCTGAACGCAAAAACTAGATAGAGCTGGAGCTAAATATGCGAACTGTCAACTTAGTACTTAGTCACGAATTTCTTGACTAGTTTCGTCGGCTACCCCTACATACATGTCAACTGAAACAGCTGTTGCATGACCGATTTCCCCCAATCAAAACCGAGATACATCTAATGACTTACTAAACTAGAAACTTGAACGTCCCCACTGACTTTCTGTCAAGATTTCGAGTGGGAAACAACTGTCAGTGTCAAAATAACCTATGATTTAAAAAGAAAACACTAGGGCAAAGAAGTTCTCTCCGAGATGTAATTTTCTACGAAATAATAGGGGCTGGACACTTGCCCAGAAAAATAGTCTTTTTCTCCTCCTCCTTGCCCATGCAGCTTCTACAGAAATCGTTTGTATCTTTTGTATGGAGGCCCAACCTGAGAGCACTCCAAGCATACTTTGGTTTGTAACCAACGAATCCGACCTTAGAAACTGAATCTGTGGAAGCAACTTTTTGATGTTCTCGAGTAAAAGTCACACTTCACCATCACCCAGCAGCGACGACGTGCATCGATCCCCTGCCTCAACGGAAAAGGATTTTGGAACAGTTTTGTTCATTCTTCTGCATCAGGTCGACACTATGATTAGGCGTAGGCTTAAATATATCCTTAAAGTTACTTTGCATGGAGTTCTACACTTAATCCGCCTACGAGCTGCTCTATATAATGTTTTTTCGCAGCCATTTGGCACAGTGCCAGTCCATAAGTCGCTCCAAAATAAAATAAAAAAAATACAATCAACTGAAAGTTGCCTACGTGTGTGTGTCACACAAAAATTCAAGTGCCTCCTGTTTCAACTGCAGTTGTCCTCTCACCAGCCATTTCCCTCGATGTTGCATTTCGCAAACCCATGGGGCTTCGCCATTCCAATTGTCCATTGAATTCGCTCCATTTAAACGACAAACAAAAATAAACGAGATAAGACTGAACTCTATAGCCGAATATGGCATGCTAAATAATTTGATTTCTCATATTGGCTGCAAACTTAATCGCCTTCGGTTAACTTTACAAAAGAACACATGACTTCGACTGCCCCGTTGAAAGAGTTCAAGATACTCCCCTCAATTCGATTGGAACTGCAGTGCGCGGATGCTTGTTGTGTGTGTGTGTGTTTTTTTTATCACTTTCAATACAAACTTGACCGATAAGGGGTGTGATGCTTGTTATTGTCGCGAAAAGGGCTCTCTACATTTTTGTGCACGAAGATAAATGCAGCAAGTAATAATTAAATAATAATTCTCTTACAGATCTGGTTCATTGCACCAACGAACCAAATGTTTCGATTCCACATTTGGCAAATCTACTTATTGAGCGATCACAAAATGCCAACTGGGTTGTGGTCTACAAAGCTCTGATAACGGCCCACCATCTCTTGGCCTATGGAAATGAGGTGCGTTGTTGCATTTAATTTACTTATAGCTGGTATAAAAATTTTCTTCTTACTTTTTGTAGAGATTCATGCAGTACTTGGCGTCGAGTAATTCGACTTTCAACTTGAACAGCTTTCTGGATAAAGGCGGCGTACAGGGTAAGACTGAGTTTACACATCTCTTGTGTACATATTTTATTGTTTGGTAAATTATTTTTATTTCTTTTTAACCCTTTTTTGTTGTTGTTGTTGTTGTAAATCGGTTTCCAGTGTTCCGAAGGAACATTTAATCAAATGTAGATAATTTTTGTAGTATGCGTTGGTATGTATCGTAGGGATTAGGCGGACTGAACTGTGCCCCGACATGGGAGCTTATCAATGGCCCTTTCCAAGGCGGGAGTAGCTTGCGAATGCAGCTTTTTGTCTTTGGCCTTACAACTTAATCTAACGCTGCATAAAAACCCCTTCGATTGTAGTTCTTCCTCGTTACTTCATCTTTATGATATCCTTTATTCGCCCCCAGTGCCCGTGTTTCCTCGTCAACTAAATTGGTAAATCAAACTGCGATGCGCAAAGATTTTTTATCCACGTTTCCCGATCTGTTGACTATAGCTCGACAGAGAGATTGTTCAGTTGAATTGGTAGTACGTTGAGTTGGGAAATTGTCGTAGCATACTTTTGGTCGTAAATTCTTTAGCATTCAAACAACAGCCTAAAAGAACCGCGCGCTATATGCAAATCGTATATCTAGTCCTATAACGTGAGAATTTCTACGTGAGGTTTTCGAGAGTTGTAATACATTTTCCGCCTGTTTTTCTTTTGACTTAAATCTCTGTTTTAGAGTCCGAATGTGGTGTTTTTAGAGCAGATCTGCCTTAAGGCACCAGTCCTTTTCTGCACTACCCGAGGAATATATAAACTGTGGTGGCAGGGTCGCAATTCTTCTTTTATTACTTATTCTTTTATTCTTCTTCGATTACTTAACCAAAACCCTAGTTTGGCTGTGAATTGTAGTCTTGGTTAGTTCCGTAGATATTTTTGGTTGCTAACATACTTAGGCCGCGCTACAGTCCGGGGCGGAGCTGGGCCGCAACCACTACGCTCTCCAGTTAGCACGATTTTTGGCGAACTGCCTCCAGTTGCGCACTCCAAGTTGGTAGAAGTCGCCTTCCACTTGCGCAGGCCACTTAAGCGATATTTTCCTCTGCTGAACTGTCCCTCTCCTTTGAAATCGAAAACTCCTCGGGCCAAAGGAGAGGCCCAACGCTCGTGGTGTCCATTCGATGTGCTAGCCATCTTAGACGACTGATCCGTTGATTTCACTGTACAGTTCGTAGAAGTCGCAGTTGCAATCCAAAGACCGTTCTTCATATACCGTCAACGCAAACGGCACCGAAAATCACTCGAAGAATTTTGCGTTCGACCAAAGAGATCTTGCATCGTCCATGCTTTTTCGCCGCACACCAGGACTGGAATAGTGAGGGTCTTAGGGCCATTTGCTGATACGACTTATAGCAAATTAAGTGCCACATAAACTCTTATGTGACAGTTTATGCCCTAAAAAAAGTAGCCTATACAAGTAAAGAGTCCACTTCTCGACAAGGCCTTACTAATCGACTGGCTCCTTAGGCAAAAGTCACCGCGATCGGCAAGTCTAACTCTTCGCTTGATTTCTGGTGGGATGTCATTTTCAGAGTTATAAGCGGAGCCGAGGTAGACAAAGTTCCCAACTACCTCAAAGTTATACCAGTCTATAGTGACGTTCTGTTTGATTCGTCTATGTCTAGTGTCCCTTCTTGTTGACAGCATATATTTTGTTTTGCCCTCATTCACATGACAGCGCATCACCCGTCTAAATAATTTTTTGACATCAAATTTCTCAAAGACATTGATTCCGAACTCTATGGAGCAGAGAGCGTCCTTCTGCACAATCTGACAAGTTTGGAATGGATGCCAAAACTAGACATGGCTCTTCTAAAATTATTTTGTCTGGATCTGCGTAGTGCGAATATTTGATCTCTTGTCGGCTCCCGACTCGTGGAGCATCTCTGACTGAGACACTGCAGTCTTCCATCCTCTGCGATCCCGGTTATGCGGACCAAGCGCTCTGGCATACGCAATGGGCTGGATCAACAAAGGTTCGGTCTTCCTTGTCGTCTCGAACAAGGGGGCTGTGATTCCAAGATCCTCTTAGCTGGAAGATCCTCCATTCACTCGATGTGGCCGGACAAATGTAGTCGACGTGTTTTGGCTTTTTGGACTGATGTTGACTTAGCGCGCCTAAATCCGCACTGGTAGGGACCAATCAGGTGGTTTCAGGCGATCACACAGTTCAGCAGACAGGATTTTATGTGCTAAGTTTAGGACATTCAGAGAAATCACAAAACTCGTATTGAGAACGGATTACTTCCAGAAAAAAGAAATGGTGAAATAGTGATTTTCACGGATGGATCCATGATGGATGGCGGAGCGGGGGCCGGTATCTATTCAGAAGAGCTGGAACTTGCCCGTCACATTAGCCTCGAGAAATACACTTCAGTATACCTGGCTGAGATGATTGCTTTGCTTCATGCGTTGGACTACTTGCTTGAGTGTCAGGTGGAAGGAAGAAATATCCTTATAGCACTGGACAATCAGGCGGTGATCAGATGCATGGAACAAACAAACATCACAACATCATTGGCACTGGAATGTGTACTTAAGCTCAATAAGTGTTCATCTAAAAATGAAGTAACACTGACTTGGGTACGGGGACACATAGGGATCGAAGGCAATGAAAAGGCGGACTCCCTTGCAAAACAGGGGTCAACTGAAAAGTTGCTGGGACCAGAACCATTCTCTTCAATTGGCAGAGGAATGTTAGAACAGCTGATTCACAAATGGATCACGGCAGAGCACCTGAGAAGGTGGTCAACCAAGTCATAATTTAGCGAAATACTTCAGACCTATTAGTCTGTCGTCTTTTCTCCTCAAGAAAGGCTTATTGACATTCATGTAAGAAGCAAGAGTCGCTGTCAATTGCGGAATTCAACAGAACTCTAAATGGTGAGGACTGGAGCGTACTGGCTAGCTGCTTAGAAACTGCAATAAAATACCGGCGGCAAATAATGAACGAAGCTTTTTAAATTACAAAAAAAAATAAATATTTAGTATAATTCTCTCTTCTCTTCGGCTGACGGCAATAGCCAAAGTCTATTATTGTAAATTATTGTAAACAAAATGAATGAATTTACGTTTATGAACAAATTACTTACTTTTACTTTTACTAATAAGAAGCTAGTGTTGCAGCGGAACTCGAGGTTATGCTCAGCTTGCATATTTAAAAGGTAAGTCAGTAGAGACGGCTCTACACGAAGTAGTAGGAAAAAATAGAGAACAGCCTTCACCATAAAGAATTTGCACAAGCTGCCTTTTTGGACATTGAGGGGGCCTTTAATAATGTCAGGAGAGGCGCAATCAAAAACGCCTTGGTAAAGATCAATGTCGAACAATGCTTTATCAACTGGCTATGCGATATGCTCTCGACGAGAAATATCAATTCCACCCTCGGAATTAAATAATAAAATCTGTTACTAGAGGCACCCCACAAGGAGGGGTCATCTCCCCCCTTCTCTTGGTGCTGGTCATAGACGATATACTTAAAGAACTTAATAATGCAGGACTCAGCGTCACTGCCTACGCGGATTAGGTAGTTATCATTGTCCAAGGATACGACAAGTGAAATTATGGAAACAGCCCTCAATAGGCTCAGAATATGGGCCGAAGGGTGTGGCCGAATCAACCCGGAGAAAACGGAACTCGTACTATTTAGTTCAAAATACAAGATACCACCCTTCAAGCTGCCCAGACTTGCAGGAGTGGAGCTTTCTTGGTACGGTATTAGACAGGAAACTAAATTGGAGACTTAAGGTCCAGGAAAGAGTCCGTAAGGCTCACAATGCTCTGTTCATATGTAAGAGAACAGCAGGGAAGAAATGGGGCATTAGGCCGTCAATGTTATATTGACTGTACATAAAGGTAGTAAGGCCCATAGCTACTTATGGGGCTCTTGTGAGGTGGAAGGCCACGAACAAGAACGGGATATATTGACCAGGGTACAAAGAACAGCCTGCATTGCCGTTACGGGTGCTTTACGTACCACACGCACGGCTGCACTGGAAGCGTTCCTTCCCTTTTACCACTGGACCTACAAATACAATCGAATGCAGGTAATAGTGCGCTACAGCTCACTAATTTAGGGCTTCCTAAAAACAGTAGTCTAGGGCATAGTACTATTTTGTAGGAATCAATCTCCTATATACCGAAAAAAGCGGATGAAAGTATTGGTACACATGATTTTGATGTTCGATGTGTCGTACCCTGACAGACAGGACTGGAATAGGAACTTAGTCTCGAGGGACGATGAGATCTCAATATATAGTGACGGTTCCAAAACTGGTGAGGGTACGGGGTCAGATATATACTCCAGCGAGTTGGACCTACATATGGCACTGAGACTTCCGGACACATGCAGTGTGTTCCAGGCAGAGATTCTGGCCGTACTCAAAGCTGCGGAGGTACTTGGGATGAGATCGATATCCGAAAGAATATCGCCATCTACTTTGATAGCCAGGCTGCGCTTAAAGCGCTAGAATCATATACCACCAAATCTGAACTAGTCAGGAATTGCCGCACAATGCTTAATGCATTATGTTCGCAGAACCACGTCAGATTGTGTTGGGTACCCAACCATTCTGATATTGAGGGTAACAAAACAGCCGACGTACTGGCTAAGGAAGGAGCGGAGCTCCCACTAAATACAATGGTTAAGGGTATCAGACCACCTATGGCCGTTGCTAGAAGGGTTGCCCTCGAGAAAACCTTGAATAAAGCAGCCACCAGATGGCCACAGCTAGAAGGGCACAGGGTCTCAAAGGCAATGTGGCCCGTTTTAAATAGGAATAAATCTGAAAAATTCCTAAATCTCAGTAGAACAAAGCTAAGATTAACGATAGGAATACTCTCTGGAAACTGCCTTCTAAGGAAGCATGCCATGAGATAGCTAATACGGATATATGCAGGTAGTGTGATTACCTACAAGTCACGGAAGATATCTCCCACCTTCTTTGCGAGTGTCAAGAAATTGTTCAGAGTAGAAGGAAGCACCTAGGCAGGTACTTCTTTAACAACTTAGATAAGTTTGGTTCGTCAAACAATATTGGAACAATAATTAGATTCTGTAGGGAAATTGACTGTTTGAGCGATTGGGTTTTGGTTTTTTTAACCGTGGTTGGTTCCCTGGGGATGGCGATGGGCCCGTCTTGGTGCCCGGTCTTTTGTGACGATCTCACATCCGCACTCAACCTAACATAACCTAAAGTTGCGGAGGGGAGCAGAACTTAATTAATTAATTAATTGCCAGACCCTTGAGGACAGAGCCGCAAATAATCTTCGCTCGATTTTCTGAGAGAAATTTAAGGAAGCTAATGGCGTCACAAACTGAGAATAGAGTTCGCCTGTTAGCATTATGTCAGTCCCTCCTGAAGTAGACTTTCCTTGCGCGTTGTCCCCCTCGTGGTACATACCAACCAATGACTGTCGCGTGTAGAGTCTACGCTTTCGCTCATACTCATAGTGCGTGCTCCGTTGAAGAGCCTAATTAGTTGCAATAGCAAAGATCATACTCCTCATCAATTGTATAACTTTCCTTGTGTACCTTATTGACTAACAAATTATGTGGTTGAGCGGATATTGTTTAAATAATCATCAACCAAAACAAACATAACCAGTGACGATTAATTGATATTAACACTTTTTTTTATTGCTTTCTCTCTTTTCTTTTGGCTTTTGTTTTAACTCAATAAATCAATCTATACCATAAACCATTCCCATCATTAAAGAAGGCATAGGAGCCGTTGGGGCCAGAATGGGTGAGTACAATGCCACTTCAACTGTAACTATAACTACAACTACTACTTATGCTGCCATAATTTCCGTGCTATTACCAGAAGTTCTACTTGTAGAGTGGCCTGACATTTTGTCTGTCAAACTAAAATCTGTTTATGTCTCCCCCTCCCCAACTAGGTTACGATATGTCGCCGTTCATACGAAGGTACGCTAAATACTTGAATGAAAAGGCTCTCTCATACCGGACAGTTGCATTTGACTTCTGCAAAGTTAAGCGAGGGTGAGTTCATTTGCAGGATTACCCAAACGATGGGGGGTAATAGTGTTTGCTTACAGCAAGGAAGAAGGATCATTGCGAACAATGAACGCTGATAAATTGCTCAAAACCTTGCCAGTGCTGCAAGCTCAATTGGATGGACTGCTCGAGTTCGATTGCCAAGCAAACGATCTTACGAATGGTAAGTCTCGCTTGACATTCTCGCAAAACATATTTCCCAGCTTATCCTCCGGTGCATTGTAGGTGTCATCAACATGAGCTTCATGCTGTTGTTCCGTGATCTTATACGCTTGTTTGCGTGCTACAATGACGGCATTATCAATTTGCTGGAAAAGTACTTCGACATGAACAAGAAGCAGGCACGCGACGCCCTGGATTTGTACAAAAAGTTCTTGGTTCGAATGGATCGTGTCGGCGAGTTCTTGAAAGTTGCTGAGGTATGCAATTTAGTACGGTACGCTCTTGTGGCGTTATATTTGAAGAATATTTTTACTTGCAGAATGTGGGCATTGACAAAGGTGATATACCAGATCTGACAAAGGCACCCAGCTCGCTGTTGGATGCTTTGGAACAACACTTGGCAACGTTGGAGGGCAGAAAGGGTTCTACTGCGAACACCCCCACTCAATCGGCGAGGTATGTGGTGTTTTGCGTTGGACCAAACAAAGTCGTTCAGGGTCGTGGTTTTCAGCTGATTGTATATCTGTTTTGTTTTTGTTTTCATTTGCTGTGCGCTCAGAGTGTGCATTTATTTTTTGCCGCGGAAAGGAACGAAGCATGTTGTTCGAGAAAGCTATTCCAATGGAGTCGTTTTCCACGGCTTGTCTATCAAGTTCATTGGATGGCAGTGTTCAAAAAAGCCAGGGGTTGAATTGCGGCGTCCGTTAAGAAGCATTTCGCGACGGAATTTGTTTTTGTTTCGCATGTAAAATCAATTTAACAATTCAACCCCGGTATTTCCCTAAAATCCCAGAGAAGGTCTAGAAGTCTCGCACTATAGGGCTGATTAAGTCAAAAGGTGCAAACCCCGCAACATTTACTGGTAGTTAACATCGTATCCAAACTGGTGGGCCATCGGTAAAGTTTCAATTACTTTCAATTTCGGTTGTTGGACTTCTTAAGACAGCGGATCAGATAGCACAATCTATGAGCGAGTTGTCTTAGTAGAAAGTTGCTTCCTAATGTAATCAGCACGATTGAAACAATCTGTCTGCTGGTGGTATCGTTAAAATAAAAACTGCCAGAGGAGAGTTTGTATTCTTTGTAACGACAGCACTGGTATTTCTACCTGCAGCCGCTTCTTGGAGCAGCAGTTCTTTAGTGCGTTCATTTCCTGAGCTTAACATCTCAACTAGGTTAACATGCCAATCATGACAAATATTTGAAGACAATTTCGGGTGAACTACGTGCCCCGCGGCTACTTAGTACAAAGTGAATTTGCAATGTCAATATTCCGACCACTTTTTTTAAGTTATCGTTGGGAACAACTCAATCTGTGGAGTTAAACGAGACCAACCATATGGACTCATAACTAACTTAACAACGTAGTCACTTCAGCAGTGGTGCACTAAATTACAAGTACTTTTCGGTCATAGTTATGTTGGTAGACTATTCAGTGTAAAATGGCAGCATACGCAGATCGCTTTCTTACTTACATGGTTGTAGGTTGACCAGATAAGAACGACAGGGAAACCAATTTCAATACAACAACGACGGTATGAGATGTTAAATCGATTCTGGCTTTATTTTGAAGCTACAGTCATGCTTTTGTGTGGAATAGCACATCACTTAAATGGTCGCCTCAGCTTAGTTGGCGGTCGGTCCAATTTTTGATGAATCGATCGTTTGATGTACGGCGTTATTCCAGCAAAAGCGTCTCGACTGATGGTCTCGAGCTCGCCCAAAGTGGTTGACTTGTTAGCGTAGACTTAGGACTTGACGTACCCCCAGAGAAACTAATCGAGCTGTGTCAAGACGCATGATCGCAGCGGACAATTGATGGGCGCTCGTCGGGAGCTGACCCAGTCGCTAAATTTCTCCTTCCAAATTTAGAGCGTTGCGATGCTTTTATGGAATGCAGTTCGGGTGTATCGATGTTGTTGGGCTATGGCCGCAGAAAGTCGGTTAACATCGATCTACACCTGAGCCCATTGAAGGTAATGGTGTCTCCTCCCTCATTTCGAAAAAAATGATGCTGATGGTGCCGCCATGTCGTAAAGCACTCCAAACAGTCAAATTTTGTGGAAATACTTGTGGATGGATAATTTTGCCTGTTGTCATAGCCGCCGAGCCAAAATTGGGCCTCGTTCGAGAGGATGATTTTTTGGTCAAATTTCGGATCTCCAGCCAACGTTTCCAGCGCCCAATTAGCGGATTCACGTCGTTGCCTTTGGCTTCAATTTTTGCGTCACCTCAATCTTATATCGATGTATGCCGAAATCCAACCGCAAAATAAGCCGGCGATGCCCATAATTCAGCTGATCGGAGCCGAATCGACATTTCTGGGTCTTCTGCGATACTGGCCGCTACGGCGGTTACCTTTTCTTCATTTCGCACTAATCTCTGTCTGGTTGAGGTCCAAAAGAGTGAAGTTAAGCTCAAACTTTCCCACGTGCGACGAATTGCCTGCACACTGAAGCCAAGATGACAAGCAACTTCCCGACGAAATTCACCTTGCGTATCTACAACTGAGCCGGCATTTTTGAATCATTTCCGCACGTTCGAAAATCGTGACAGCCGACTCGTGTGACAGCGTTGAACATGCGTCATTTGCCACAATAGTAATAATAAATGTAACCACTTGATTATATCCCTAAGCAACAGAGTAGATCAGCTTAAACACAAAAATATTGGTCCAAGACGTTTTGCAAGCAGCGAAGTCCTTGCCAGACACGACCAAAGTACCGGATCAAACCCATTTTTTAATATTTGACATAACCAACCAATTTTTTTATAAGACACTGGCCGCATTCAAGAATCTAGTTATCTTAAGTCGACTAGATTGGTCTGGATGAGATGTAACCTGAACGCAAAAACTAGATTGGTCGGGAACGTCGCTTTTCCTACGTCAGCTAAATATCCCAACTGTCAACTTAGTACTCAGTCACGAATTTCTTGACTAGATTCGTCGGCCACTCCTCCATAGACGTCAACTGAAACAGCTGCTCATATGACCGATTTCCCCCAATCAAAACGTAGATACATCTAGTGAGAGAACTGTCAGACTTAACTAAACTAGATACTTTAACGTCCCCACTCCTTAACACAGAAATGTAAGTCCACGACGATTTACACGCAGCGAAGTCCTTGCCAGACGCTATAAAATTGTCGAAACTCACTATTACCAGGAAATTTCAGGCCCACTGCCATCAGAAACCCACTAACAGCAGAAAAAATAGGCCGAAAGACCGAAAATTACTTCGGGGTCTTGGTCTAAAAGCTTACTGAATATTTTGACAGCTGAATTTCATTGTTAACTTTGACAGCTGCTAAAAACATAACAAACGGAAAATGTATCATTGCTATCTGGTCACCCTCTATTCTTGTCTTCCAGTGCAAGTGTAATTGCTCATTCTATGCATTTCGTCTGCTATTTTGAAACCTTATTCCACAATAGAGCAATAATTGATGTTCGTGTATTTAATCTGCTTTTTTATTTGGATCGCAAGTTCCCAGCCACATCCGTTTTTGACTTTGCTTTGATTTATTTTTTGCGTACCAGTTTCCTCGATTTATTGCGTAGAATAGTTGTTGTGTAATTTCTTATGTAGCCACTAGTATTTCGCATATTTATTTGTAGAACAATTTAGTAATCTATAATATTTTCTTTCGTCTTTTTTTCTTCCCTCATATCACTTCTTTGTAATCACTTTTCCCCTGTTTTCTTTTTTTTCCAATAAAATTCGATAACACTTCCTTTTGAATTCAATTTTGAACTTCCGTATCCCATTTCCTCCTACTTTTGTTATGTGATTTTGGTTGCATTATGCTTTTATTTAAAAAAAAAAAACAATAATTTCACTTTTGTTAAAATTTTAATTTTGATTCTGTAAAAAAAATCGAACAAATCACTCTCACAATCGTTACCACGGACTTTTGCAATAATTGATAAATTGTTAAAAAAAAACTTCAAACAAACAAAAGTAGCAACCAAAAGAACGTAAAGAGTGCTGTGTCTGCCCTATCTTCTACTAGCTCTTCGTTTGGCACCGCGGCTGCATCGAGTAAGTTCGACAACACCAATGGCATTGATGACAATATCAAAGCACAAGCTTTGGCCGAAGAAGAGGCTGCCATGAACCAGTACAAAGTAAGACTTTGCCTAACGCAATTATTTTCGTATTTAAATTCTTTCTGTTGATAGTCGAAAGTTTCATCGCCCAGCGGGAGTGGAGGTGCTGCTGCTAATGCACTGACGAATCCGTTCTTGTCATCTCCACCAGCTTCGCAAGGCAATGCCCCAATCGTGGATCTATTTGGGGTATCGACTGGACCGAGCGCACCAGCGTCGAGCACCACAAAAGCATCGGATGACCTCTTACAGTTGGGAAATCCATTCGCTGACATGTTTGACTCATCGGCAGCTCCAGCTGCTGCCGCAGCAGGAGGACCAGGTGCTAATAATATTTGGCTGAATAATGGTAGTTATAGATTTGTTTTCGTTTTCTTTATTTTGTATTCAATTCTATTGTTTTCACTAATCTTGCTTCTATTGATATATTTTGCGTCTCTATCAACGTGAGGAACAGGAGCCCATGTTATGTAAATAAGAACAGCGTAGACGCTTTGGTTAGGGTATGAAATATAACATCGTTCACGGCTTCTCACGGTGGCACGAATCTGAGGGGTTCAATTTCTAATGACTCTGACGCATAGACCCGGCTGAATTTGCCTGATGGCGTTGGTTGTGTTGGCTTTAAGGGCATCGTTCGATTGCGTCTTATTGGCATAGACCTGCGACTTCATGAAACCCAGCAAGAAGAAGTCCGTCGAACGATCTGGGTGACCAATTCACGTCACATCTGCGAGAGATAGCCAAATATTATCAAATCGTTTGTCTAGAATGTCCATCGTGGTGTCTGCTGTGTGACACGTAGCCCCGTCCTGCTGGAACCACATGTCGTCTACCTCCATATCGTTCAATTTGGGAAAAAGGAAATCGCTTAACTCTCGCCCGAACCATCGAATGTAATGACACCAAACAGTAGATTTTTATGGATGCATTGACACCTGTTGAGCCTCGTGTGGATTGGCGTCGTCGCATATCCGGCAATTTCGCTTGTTAACATAGCCATACGTCTAAAAATGCGCCACGTCACTAAGTACCATTTTTTGGCCAAAATTAGAGTCCTCTTTCATACACTTCGAAACCCATTCAGCAAACAAGCAGCGTTGTCTATGTTCATTAATTTGGACGTCCTCGGTCAGTCCGATTTTGTACGGGTGCAGGCCCAAGTCGCCAACTTGAAGTCTGCGAAAGGCGAGGCTCCACTGTACACTTTCAAGGTTACTCGCGGTTACGACTGCCATAAAATAATTTCCGCGCGTTTGATAAGCGTGAAACGATTGCTGATCAAATGGGAAACCTTACTTAATATTTTGACAGCTGGATGTCATTGGTAACTTTGACAGCTGCTGAAACATAACAAATGGAAAATGTATCATTGCTTTCTGGTCACCCTTTATTCATGTCGTCCGGTGCGCTGCTACTAATGTGGCATTCGATTGGGCGCTCTCAGAGCACTTTTTTTTGCTCGCAGAGCAATTTTTATGTTCGTTTGGTACAAAAAAAGCAATCTTTTTCAGATTTCAGAGCACTTTTGCGAATCTGGATTTTTTCTCATGTTTGCTTCAGATTTAGCAATACAAGTACGTTTGAGTTTGACAACTAGTGGAGTTTGTTTACGTTTTCGTGAAAATTTTCAGCTGCAAAGAAATGCATTGCATCGGAAGAATCTATTTTTGTTAATTATTTATGTACAAATGTTTAGAAATCAATTTGGACGCAAACTTTGAATGTTTTAATATAAAATTTGACCAGTGAATGCAAAATGTTTAGAAAAGTGTCGAAGGCTACACATATTCGAACCGCACCAATATCAACACAAAAAAGAGCAAGTGACGATTTTATGTTCGTTTAGACACACGAAATCTGAAATCTGAAGAAGCCCAATCGAAAACCACATAAGTAATACAACGTTTGCACTGACATAGGGGACGTTCGCATACCTAGTTCATATAGAGCGTCAGCTAGATTAGTCTGGACCACGTATACGAAGGCGTTGACTAGTCGTAGTCACCTTGAATTGTTTTTGTATTCTCGCAGTTTATTTTGATTTTTGGCATTTCCAAAAGTCAACTGAGTATGCAGCCATGATTTTCTTGACTAGATATGTCGGCTATCAAACACATCCACTGGAAAAAATATGTTCACGTGACTAAAAGCTGAAATACATCAGTGAGTCAGCTGTCAGACTGCTCCATTTTAATTTGACACCAGTTACTGATAATAAACACCAGATTAACAGACGTCATAAAAACAACATGGCCGCCGAAGGCTGCCAACCGTCTCAAATGAAAAACCCTTTATAGTTAGTTCAGTTTATATATTTTTCTTCACACTTTATTTCCGCGCACAATTTTTAGTCCACTGTCATTTTTCTCCATTTTTATTTCTCCTCCGACGGTTTTTACTTTCTAAAATCATTTCTAGCGCAAATTTTGTTTCCTACTATCATTATTTAAGTTTTGTCTATTGTTTTTTAGTTTCTTTTTGATTTTGTACGGTTTGTTGTTTTTTTTTTTTTTGTAAATCTCTAGGATACTCAACGTCATCTCTTTTCACAAATCAATCAGGTTTCAATGGCTCAGCACAGGGTCCCGGATCAGTTGGAAACGCATTTGTCTCGGACAGTAACTTCTCGTCGGTGTTCGGGAACACAGAACCAGCAGGTGAGTTGCTTGACATGTCGCTTTCGTATGACCAAAGAAAGTTAATTCTTTTGATTAGCTGAATGTTATAAATGTTAAATAAACGCTAAACAAAATTATTATAATCAACTTGAAATGGGATGCGCATAAATTTAACAAAACAAAAATAAATATACCTACCTGTATATAATAATAACAAACAACAATTTAAGCGCATGTTTCCTAGTGTTTTGGGCCCAGTTCCTCTATAATATACTTAACCAACAAACAACTAACATTATTCTTATGATTTTGAAATTCATTTCACTTGATTTTATTATTTTTGTGTACAACAAAAACCTCTTGTTTCCTATAATTTGCTAACAAACGAAACTTAAAAAGTCCAAACGACCATCGCCTTTGTCTTAGTAACAACAGAAAAATAAAATTTGTAAATACAACCCACGAACAAAAGAACCGCCTAAAACCGCAATAGACACTATACACCTCGTAATGTCCACATCCACATATTACTTGGGTCAAAACGAATTTTTCAATTTACTTTTAATTTTATTATGTGAACGTATTTCCAAGCGGCCAACCCAATGGATCTCTCAGCCAAACAGTCTGCAACATTGCCAAATCCATTCTTTGATGCCGCGGATGATGTGCATTCCTTGCCGCAGGAGTATGGAAGCTTTCAACCTCAACAGCAACAACAACAGCATTATCAGCTACAGCAGCCAAATTATTATGCACCACCAGGTGAAGAGGCAAAGCCTTCAAACACACTAAAGCGCTGCACCACTGTGGAAGAGGTGAAGCATTCCTCTCAGCATCCGCCAGTTGTTTTGGCTTCCACTTCAACTAACTTAATTGATGTTTCTGGCGGCAATGGTGGCGTTAAGAGAGAACCACCTCTTCCACAGTTGCAATCACTGCCTTTAATAGCTATCGAGGATGTGTCTGTCGTCGTCGTCGCCGCTGATGTTGGTGTTGTTTCAAACGCAAGCTATGCTGGTAGTGCACCAAAATCGCAAAATTTTGTTGGCATGGAACATGGAGGTCGTAACAATTCCAATGTTTGCCAAGCTTGATTTTTTTCTTTTTAGTTTTCGTTTGTTCGTTTCTTTTTTTTTTTCTTTTTTTTTATTCATTTTGTTGTTTTTGTGTTCGTTTCTGAAATTTCGAACAAAATTTGTTGGTATTTTGTATAGATGGTGTTCAAGAGGGGTGCGTTTCAAATAAGGGCTAGCATCTTTAGTTTTATAACGAACTGCTATTTGTTCAATACCCTTTGTATATTTTTATCACTCTATGGCTGGGTCGTTGGTATGGCCTTTTGTCATTGTTTATACTATCAGAAACAATGCAAATAATACTCCCCTTATTGTCAAGCTGTGTACGAGGAGAGCTAGTTTGATTTTTTGTTTCTATTTCGAGATGGCTAGGAAGTACCCACCATGCATTTTATGCTATATTCTCTTGATTTCCATTTGACAGATGGTAAGCTATACAATATTGTTCTTGAAAACGCGGCACAGTGAGTTTTTAGTGGTCCTAATGGAAAACGACATAAGTCTGACAGCTCTCTCACTATGTGTATCTCGGTTTTGATTGGGGGAAATCGGTCATATGAGCAGCTGTTTCAGTTGACGTCTATGGAGGGGTAGCCGACGAATCTAGTTGACAGTTACGAATGTGGATGAAGTAGGAAAAGTGACGTTCCCGACCAATATAGTTTTTGCGTTCAGGTTACATCTCATCCAAACCAATCTAGTTGACTTAAGATAACTAGATTCTTGAATGCGGCCAGTAATTGATCTAATATTCAATACACTATGGCTGAGTCAGCTTTTGTCATCTTATTCACGTTAGCTATATGCATTTCGTATTGCCAAACGTTTAGAACTGAACTGAACCATAAGAGATCCAATTTACACAATTTTTAAATGTGTCCCGAGAAACACATTACTCTCCATTTCCTCAATGTCTTTATCAACGAGCTAAGGACGTGTAAGTTCAAAATTGTAAATAATGGTGCCCAACCATGCAACAAAATATTCATGAATTTATTTATGAACGCAAACTACAGCTGCCTATATGCGGCCATCATGCTTTGAGAAAATTAGTTGAAAATTGCATTTATACAAACTAAAGTCATAAGTGACAGAAACAAAAACAATTTTGTCATGACAACTCCGATGTTTAATAGTATTTCCGATTCCATTCCAAAGCGAAATAATATAAGCAGTTTTGTGTCGGGCCATCATTTTTGCTCGCGTTCATTTATAAATAACAAAAATGGCAAATAACTAAATAGTTCACAAACATTAATGTGGTATTCGATTGGGCGCTCTCAGAGCAATTTTTATGTTGGTTTGGTACAAAAAAAGCAATCTTTTTCAGATTTTTTGGCTTCGATCTTTTTTTCTCAGATTTGCTTCAGATTTACCAATACAAGTACGTTTGACAACTAGCGGCGTTTGTTTACATTTTCGCGAAATTGTTCAACTGCAAAGAAGTGTATTGGGTGATCTATTTGTGTTGATTATGTTTAGAAATGTTTAGAAATCAATCTGGGCGCAAATTTAGAATGTTTTAATATAAAGTTTAGCCACTGAATGCAAAACTATTAATAAAGTGACGAAGGCTACACATATTCAAACCGCACCAATATCAACACAAAAAAGAGCAAGTGACGATTTTATGTTCGTTTAGACACACGAAATCTGAAATTTGAGAGCAAATCTGAAGATGCCCAATCGAAAACCACATAAGCTTACATCGCCTCTCCTGCCATTTTTCAGAACACATTCACAATTGACAGCATGATGACTGTAAACTTTCTTTTATGTACCCAATTACTGGCAAACTTCTGCAATGATAATGCAGTTTTTTTTTATCCGGCGAAATTAGCCGGAATGCATCATTTTTACATTTATGAACTCGCCCTTTTTGAATTTGAAACACAATTACCCCTATTCTTAAAATTGTAGTAAACTTATAAAATAGCGTTCAAAAATCTAGTCGACTAGATTCGTCTGGACTGGATTTCCTCAGAATTCAACGAATAAATTCGTCGTTAATTAATGTGACTTTTACTACGTCCGACGAACAAATCAAATGCCAGTCGAAAATTACTGGGCTAGATTTGTCGGTTACGTCAACTGGAGAAACTATTCGCACGATAAATCGAAGCCAATAAAAACTCAGATGCATCACTTCTGGTAGCGCTTCTAAATAGTAGTATTTTGTCAATTGGACTGAAATGTATCTGTATCTCGTTTCAAAAGTAACATTTTTTGAAAATTAACTTTGTGTACTCTCTATTTCGAAAGCCGAAGGCAATTTACTACTACTCGGATTCAGAATTCCGAAAGTATTACAGAGTACCAATTTAAAAACGGAACGGAAATCAATTTCGAATAGGATTGACTTTCGAAACGAAATAGAGAGTAGGGCCCCAGGCACGGAAATGGGATTTTAATACCTAGACTCTGATTCAGCTTCAATTGCATGGCGTTTTTTAATCGAAATATTTTCTTCAGCGACGAGGCGAGTTCTTGGTTCACAAAATGCAAGCTGATGGCATCATTGAACCTTTTTCGATGATGATTAGCTTTATTTTATCCAGTATTGCGTAACATTGAGCTGAAAGACATGTGGTCCTAACAGAATGGCGTAATGTTCTACCCTACTGGTCAAACTATGTGTAGATGCGGTTTAAAAGGAGATATATAGTCTTGGAGCGGTCTTTTTCATATTTTTCAAAAACATAACACAGTATTAACAAATGATCACTTGGAAATAGCTTAAGACGTGCTGCAGAGAAACGTCACATGACAAACTAGCAGTCACCAGAACACAAAACATGTACAAGAATGTAGCCAGCTATAAAGGAGCTTACTACCAGCTATGAGTGTCAAAAGGAGTTGCATAGTCCATAGTGGGTTTTTCATTCAGGACTTGACAACTTATTTTTTAAATAAAATGCAAGATATCTAAAAAAATATGTTATTGGCTTAAATCACTATCAAAATATTTATGAATGAAATTCGACTTCTTTCATAAATGTCCACCAGAGGAACGTAAGCAGCAGTCGATACGTTGAACCCATTTTTCGATGACTCGGCTCTGAGCTCCTCTAACGTCGCCGGCTTGTTGGCATAGACCAATGATTTAATGTAGAACCATAAAAAAAGTTTCGAGGCCCGTTTCTCGAGATAACACGTTCGCCGAACTGAAACTTCAATAACTCGATTGTTGCACCCGCTGTGTGGCTTGTGGCCCCGTCTTGTTGGAACCACATATCACTGATGTCCAATTCATGAAATTGCTCAAAGAAATAACGTTCCAACATGTCTCTGTAGCGAATACAATTTACCAAAATTACGGTCATGTTACGATTTCGATGGAAAAAAAGTTCCAAACAGACATACTTTTTGTGGATAAACTGCTGTTTCTTAATATTATTCATGAACATGTGTTCTTTACAAAGCAATCAATAAGTTAAAACAGTTAATGTTTGTCTCCACAAATTTCAACTGTTAACCCATTTTTTTCTTTATCAAATAGTTGGCCCGTTAGTTTGTCACAGCAAAATAGTTGGCCTAATCTGGATAATGTCTTTCTCTCTTGACATTTACCGTTTATTGTTGCGTTATTTAAGTGCGGATGTCTCAAGTCAGGCATTCACTGATTGCAGTCGCAATCAAAGTTCACTATGGCGCGTGGCAAGTGTTTATCGGAAGACATACGTAATTTAATAATAAAAGCGTACAAAAAAAAAAACGTTTCGGCATATAACATCGCAAAAAATTGGGAAATATCGAGGTCTTCAGTTCGAAACATTATTAATTTATTCAAGAAGACTGGAAATGTGAACCCACTGAAGAAAACTGGAAGACCATCAAATGCTAAGAAAAATTTTCAAGAAAGATCGTTGTGCTACAACGGCAAATATCACCTTAGAGTGGAAAAATGTGATTAAAAAGCAAGTTTCAAGAGACACCTGCATTCGAGAAATGAAGAAAATGGGATACAAATTTTATACAGTAATTTTTAACCAAATTGTTTTTGTTTGATTAACTTAGAAAATTGTTTCTTCTAAAAACCCGTCACCTACGCAAAAGAAAAACCACTTTTAACTCCTTTGTGATCATCAAAACTGGACGCTAAAGCAATGGAGGAGTGTAATATAGAGCGATGAGTCTCGATTCGAACTTTGTGTTGGAGACTCACGATCAAGAGTTTTAAGAACGCCAGCTGAAGCATTTCACGCAGACTGCTTTAAACGAAAAACTAAATTGACCGCTTCAGTAATGGTATGGGGATGTATGTCAGCTCAAGGAGTAGGTGACCATCGCTTCATCGATGGTAATGTGAATGCCAGTAGGTATCAATACATCCTAGAGCACCAACTTTTACCTTCGATTCCGAGGCGGCAAACAGAAGATGGCAGTTTTACATTTCAGCAAGATGGCGCATTATGTCATACAGCCAAGCAAAATATGAGCTGGCTTCGAGAACACACCATTCCAGTTCTAACGTGGCCTCCAAATAGCCCTGACCTGTCTCCAATTGAGATTTTGTGGGGAAAAATGATGAAAGAATTAAGAACAAATCCGGCTAAAAACTTGAATGAATTGAAGGAAAAGATCAAAGAAGTTTCGAATGGCATAACTCCTGAATACCGCTTTAATTTAGTGGAAACTCTTCCAATTCGAATTACAGCCGTTATTAAAAACAAAGGTGACGTCACTCAGTGGTAAAAGACAGTTATTTTTGTATTAGGCCAACTTTTTTGAGTCGATAAAAGAGTGGGTCAACTATTTTGCGTTATATGAGTTACAATAATTTCGATTATTTAATCATTAAATGAACTGTTATTATTTTATGAAGAATTATTTTTAAATGTATATGTCTAACACTTTCACAATCTCGAAATAAATTTTGTAAAGTAAACGGGCCAACTATTTTGCGTTTGGGTCGTATATAGAATATTCAAATTTTAATCAATTTATTAATTTTCTTCCTATTTAAGTCGAAGAGGCTGTAAATGTATACAAATTTCTGTGGCCCTCCCTCATTTGGTATCACAAAGAACCTAATAATCTGATCTAAGTAAACCTTTCTACCTAACGACCTAACCTAACTAACTAACGCGATTTGGGACTTCAATTAATTTAAAGGCTTTTAATTTTACGGCTTTCGTGAGTGTTATAAATGTCTATTTACTCGCCATTCGTCAGGACAATCATGATCACACACTCAAATCCCATTTGCACAGTCATGTCAGCTCAGTTTGCTTTTCAATCATACTCATCAATCCTGTATCAATGGCATCGCAGTTCGGCCACTAATCGAACCTATACAAAATACCAACAGCTGACATTGTCAGTGTTTTTTTTTTCGTTGAAAATTATGTGTATATCTTTTGTTTTGCAGTCGTAGATGAATGTGTAGGTATAATGTACGTGTAGCCAGGAATTAAAACCGCTTATTTGAATGTTGTTCTTGCTGCATATAAATAGAGCTATATTGAGGTACTCGAATTGCTGTCTTTTTAAACACTTGGCCTAAGTCTTGCATCTGGTATTGGGTTATTGTTGTGCACTTGTAAATGGCCTCCCAAAGCTTCTACCACCAATCGAACAACCGCTCTCTAACGTTTGCGCACCATTTTGTAACCGCCTTGAATGTAACATACTCGTACTGTATTTGTGCTTGCTAAACATGGTCTAGGTCCACTAATCCACACAATTCGCTCTCTCTTTCCTCACGGTAACTAATATGGAATTTTGTTTATCTTTTCCATTCCTCTTTATATCTAATGAAATTTTCAATATACAAAAAAATATTTAAAACGCCCGTCTCCTTGTGGTGGTAAAATGTGCACATAACTAAACCGAATCGCCACAACCTCATCATCTTCTTCTGATCCTTGTGATGGTTCTTCGGATGAAAATGTCGCCTCATACAAAACAAAAAAAAAACTTGTTCTATTGATCTCCATTGACTAACTTCGACTTCGACTTGATTTGTAAATAAACGCGTCTAACAATCGGTAAATAAAAAAATTAAATACACGTACACACACATTTAACGTATGTAAGGCTTCGATGCATTGGGTGATGTATTGAAGCCCGGCAATACTGCGGGCAGTAGCACACTTGCCATATCCGCTGTACCATCAAATCAATCTGATGTTGTTGCTACAGGTGCAGGCGGTTTCCAGCAGCAACAGCAGCAGCAGCTCCAATCTGGACAGGGTGCAACGCAACCAGCCGCTACTGGAAAAATTCTCACTGGTGATCTGGACAGTTCGCTAATGTCGCTGGTTGATAATTTAAATATAAATAAATCGGGAAGCGCAAAGTGAGTAGCCAAAAAAGAAAAACAAATAAAAACCGTTTATTTAAAACACAGATTAGACAAAAAAAAAAACAAAAAACAAATGTGACATACTGACACTGATATCTCCCTCCTCGTGCTATTGCAGACCCGTGCAGTGGAATTCGCCAAAAAATACAGCGAAGCCAGGTGCTAATTGGACACCACAACCCATGGCGGCAACAACTGGTGCAGGTTATCGCCCAATGGTGAGTTGTGTAGTCTAAACAAATTCTAAAATCTACAAAATCGATTTTAACAACAGAAAAAAAAGAATCTTTTTCCTAATTATTTCTTGCTCGTCGAGTATAATTTGGTTAAGTTCGATAGGTGTTCGAATATAAACGAGATTTTTCTTTTGATTTTATTTTAAATATGCGACCCGGACTTGTACACCTGTTTATGTATAAAATAGACTGCTTCTTAGTTTTGCTTCGGTAGATTAAATAGTTTGAGTTACGTGTGAGAAGAGCTCGAATTTGTTAGTGAAATTTATTGCGTTTGAGAAAAACCGACAATGGTGAATTTTTCAAAAGAAAATTGTTTACTGTGACCTACAATTTACTTGAGGTGGTACTGTCTGGAAAATAGATTCCATATTCTGGGGACGATGTTCCACTTCCATGTGGTTTCGATGGACCTAAAATTTACTGGAGGTGGTACGGTCTGGAAAATAGATTCCATATTCTGATTTCTGGGGACGATGTTCCACTTCCACGTCGCGTCGATGGATAGTTTTTTTTTTAGTGGAACTTTTGTTTATCAACGACTGTTATATTTGGTGTCGTCTGAATTGGTTTAATAGTAAATGTAGCTTTGTCTCAATAACCTCCATTCTGCGCACTTTCCTATTTTAACCTTTTCTAAACCAATAAATAAATTAATCGAATTTGTGTGACTTTACCTCCACTTTGCTCTGTAAAATATTTTTTTTATCCATCTGCTTTATGAAATTAGACTGACGTAAACAAATGATCCCTTCCGATTCCGATTTATTACCTTCGAAGTTGACAAATGTAGATTCATATTAGGTCGGTTCCTTTACCTCTCTCGAGTTGCGGAAGCGGAAGCGATGTAGCTGACAGCTAATGGGACTGTCAAGTAACTTAAAAATACAAATGGGACATAAGAGGTCTGTTCCTTAACTTTTAAATCTGACGAATTTTTACGGATTTTTTTTTCCTTAACTCGAAAAATTCGTGAAAGGGAATGTTTTCGAGAGAGCAAGATATTACTACGAGTTTTTACTCAACAAATTTCTTGGTGTAAGAATGGGAAAAGCTTTCAGTCAGCTGACTATTGACAAATGATTTGTCCTATTTGTCATAAGCGTACATAGGTTTTTATTTTTGGCGGCAAAATATAATTGAATGTTCTCTTCACGATTCTTTTCGAAAGTGGCGACATAATTCTTCCTCGCTGTTAGAAGGGACAATATCCTCCAATTAATTTTGAATGCAGTGTCCCTTTTCCTCTTCTCGAATGCTTGAAGTTCAAACAATACAAACTCTTCTACATACTCGAAATTCATCAAAAAGAAGTTCGAATAATTCCGAATCACTTTCATCGCTGGGCAGATGATTCAACTAATTTTGTTCGTAAATTAGCAAATTCTTCGAGTTTATCAGATATTTTAAGAAGTTTTCGTGTCACTTTTTTTTAATTTTTGAATTATGTATCTGTCATTTCTCGTAGATAACTAGAAAAGCGTTCCCTTACTTTTTCGTAACACCCCGATTCCACAGGAGATAATTTCTCTCATAATGCTCTATTTCATCTCATGATTTGATGTAAGCGATCGCTCTCTGCGATTGTTTCTTGACATGAATTTGACATTTATCCCCACCGCTGTCATTTTGACAGTCTTTTTTCATTCTTACTACAAAAGTAAAGGAACCAACCTATTTATTCCGAACTGCTGTTGTCCAAGAGGTTAAGTGGATAACTCATAATTTATAACAAATCAGATTCCGCTTATTCTTATTTGTAGGATGGGAACACTCCATTTTGGGTTGCCCTGACAGTTGTAAAATGTTTAGTTTTGGGTGGTTAAATGAGTTCAGACGTAGCTCGCCTATTCCCACATGTTCTTCACATGTTAAATCCAAATCCTGATTCGATTTTGCCGTGAAGATCAATCTAGTCGAATTAAGATAATTACATTTTTTATGTGGCTATTTAGTGTCTAGGCTAGATTTTACGAACTAACAAGGCAAACTTTTCCATATAAAATTACGTACAAAATATTTAGTGTGAAGGTTAAAAAATGCTTATTAGAAAGGTGCACAGTTTTTGTTCACCTTGGGAAAGTTAGTGACTGTTCTTACGAGAGCCAATAGCGAACTGCGAAGGAGCGAATTTTTGTAAACTCTGACATTTTTTGTCACATCAGTTTCAAGGTTAATATTTCATTCGCAGATTTTTGGATAGCGATTGTATTTTGTGAACTGTGAATAAAGAATAAACCGCGAACCCCTAAACCCGATCGGCAACAAAATACACCTATGGGAGACTTTTTAGAATTGTTACAGAAATTGTTCCCGTCATTCTATTGGCCTGTTAAAGAAGTGCGTACCCGCATATAGGGCTTCTATACTTGTCTGCCCCAGCCGTAATTTCCAGCCCCCTAGCTCTCCCTTCGTTCATGTGGTATAACGATGGACGTAGAACTATGGACTAAGAGAGCCTTGGTTATACTAACGTAGCCGAACATAACCTGCAATACAAATATATTATATTTTCAATTTGTCAAGAAAAATTGCCAAAAGGAATACCAAAACCATCTATACACTCGTTTATAATTGATCGCCCGTCGAAAGCTAAATCAATTTTAATATGTACTCACTTTTAAAATGTATTGCACAGTATTTATGTTATAATTATGTAATTCTTCGCTTTGTAGCTTTTGTGCTCGATGTATTAAAATAATGCTTAAACAAAATACAAATACGTAGGTAGAAAATGTTGTTGCAAAGTTAAAAAAATAAAAACAATAAATTTGGGAAGTTGTTTGTACAAAAGTTAATAGCTGTTACATTTGTAAATACAAGTAGTTATGTGTAATGCCAATTAGTAGACATGAAAATTTAAACGACAAGGGGCAACTTTTAAAAACTATTTTCTTGCACTATAAAATAAAACATTTTATGACGATTGGCTGCATAGGTCAGTCCGATTAATTAGCTTTAAGTAGCCCATGCCCGAGAATATGTCTGTGTCCTTCGTTGCCACTTCCCACCTTTTGTGCAGATCGCCCACCAACATCACGGTACCTGCATTTGCATTCTTCGTAACTCGCTCAGATAACGCGTCGAAAAAGTTGAAATAAAATTGTATTCGAAAAAAAGAATACAGGTCGGTTAAAAAAAAAACGATTTTCTGTACCCTGGCTGCCATCGATATACGCGCAGTATTTGCATCTAAAAAAATTCAGCGGCAAAAAAATTCAATTTAGTTTTGTTTTTCTAGTTATTTTTACTTTATCGCTTTATTTTTGTTTTTATGTTGAAAATATTTGTTTTTTCGTTTTTTATTTTTACACAACATACATATAGGCTCATGGCATGACAGTAAGTCCTGCGCCAGTCACAATTAATCATCCGTTTATTCACCCTACTTATCCCGTGTTACCTAACTACATGCAGGTAAGCTAGTTGCTAGATTGTTAAATTTATACAATAAAAATAATAATAATAATAATTCACATTCACACACCTAACGCTAGATATGAGTGTTTATTTATTAATATGTTTTGCAAAGAAAACCACGTCACTATCAAACGAGTAAGTACATCCAAGGACATTTTCAATTTTCTCTTTACAGCAGGGAATGCCTGTTATGGGAGCGCCAATGATGGCACAGGGCAACATGCCACCTATGACTGGAGCACAGCCAGTGATGCCAACCATGATGGCGATGCAGCCGACAGCGGCGCAACCTCAGCCGCACAGCAGTCCCGCCCAACAGAATGGCAATAGGAACATTCAATTAGATCCGTTCGGAGCGTTATAAACGATGTAACACTATGCTTAACATCTGTAACCGTATCCACTTCAATACTATTAATACTATGAACTATAATACGTCGTTATATACATATGAAAACAATTAATTAAACAAATCAAATAATATGATTACTTATTAATTGCTATTTAAAAAAAGAAAAACAAAAATGAAACAACATGAAAACTATTGATTGTGCTATACATACTATACATAATGAAAACAAAAGAAATTATTCTTCCCCCTCTATATATATATATAAATGTATACAAAATCCAAACTACATACAATGAACATTATTATATACATGGATATATATGAGAAAAATATAGAGAAAAAGTTCTTCTCAAGCTAAATCCTATAAAAGCGCCTTTAACCTTTTATTCCGCTTGCTTCTTCTCATGTAAAACAAAACAAAAACAAATTATAGTCTGAGTGTATTTGTGTTGCAATTAAACATTTATTAATTAAAATGCACAATTCACGTCCGATGAATTAATATTTGCATATGTATTTTTTTTAATTTTCCTTATACCATTTGTTTATTTTTTTTTGTTTTTAATTCGACAATCGAATATTTTGTTTGTATAGCAATTTAGTTAAAAGGAAGGAAAAAAATATTATTTTTTTGCATTATCATTCCAATTTATTGATTTAAGTATTTTTTTTTTTATAAATATTATTATTTTAATTATTATGATTTTTGTAAATAAACGTTATTATTTTATGGTAGGCAAATTTGCTTGAAATTTAGAAAGAAAAAAATATGAGTTGAAGACAGATTTATGAATGAAATATATATAAAACACACAAGTGAAAAATACACCATGTTGATTATGACAATTATAACTGCGCTGTTAAACAAATTAAAAAAAAAATATATATATGTATACAAAATAAATTATATATATTTAGATACTACTTTGAAAAGTACCTACATAAGAAAAACAAAAGAAGATTTAATAAAAGAGAAATACTATCAATATTACGCTCTTACTCGGATGGGTCTCTCTGTCATACGGTTATAATTTAAACAGCAGCATGAAGTGACCAATTAAATTCATAGCCTGTTAATTGTTGTTTTGTTTATTTACTATATGAAAGTATTTGGCTTCACTAGATGTACCTTTGAACGAGAAATGTTTGAAGCGATTTGTTTTTGTTCTTGTTCTTGTATAGACAAGATAATACTTTTGTCGTTTTCCATTGGGATTATCAGATTTTGCTCTTAAATTTCCGATTTTTCGTGCCCAAGGGAACCTGAAATGAGATTACTTTTCCTTTTGCATTTGTGCTTGATTTTAAA
Source organism: Cheilosia vulpina (assembly GCA_916610125.1). Taxonomy (NCBI): domain Eukaryota; kingdom Metazoa; phylum Arthropoda; class Insecta; order Diptera; family Syrphidae; genus Cheilosia; species Cheilosia vulpina. Next base: position 1,984,164 of record OU744276.1, read on the forward strand.
GTCGGTTGTTTTTAAATTATAATTTGTGTTTATAAAAATGCAATCATTTTTGTTGATATCCAATGCAGTGGCTAGTTGCAAATTTCTCTCTATTTCTAACAGAATCGCCGTCTAAAAACGTAAATAATAGCACCACTGCAGAGTTTGACAAATGTCATGTTAGGTGCATATCAGGCTTAGACGTCGAGATTAGCAAAATTTCCCTGAATCAGAAATAAGTACTTTTTCTGTTCCTATGCTTGAGAAATATTTTTGAGAGAAAGGCATACATTTTTGTGAGATATTTTTTTACACCCAATTCAATTTTGTATTTTGTAAATCTGGTACTTTGATCAAACTCGTATCACTCATTTTCGTTCACAACTGTGTGTCTGCTTATTTTCCAATTCTCAGCTTGACTTACTCGACATCAAACAAAAGCATATACACAAAAGTGGGAACAAAATCCCCTGTTAGCTTCTTGGATGGCTGTAATCCAATAGCAAAAGAGGTTCAATGTCCTGAAAAATTTCAATCACTCTGTACGATTGTACTACGATTGTCCAATATGTAATTTTTATCTCTTTCACCAAAAGGCATATGGTTTTTGAAAGAGGCTGCATTTTTTGTCGTGTTTAGGCATAAAAACATCGATCCGGATTAGCATTAACGGGGCCGTACTCTGTATCTCGTTTCGAAAGTAACATTTTTCGAAAATGAACATTTTGTACTCTCTATTTCGAAAGCTCATTCATGTACTACTACTCAAATTTAGAATTCCGAAAGTATTATAGAGTACCAACTTAAAATCAATTTCGAATAGGATTGACTTTCGGATCGAAATAGAGAGTAGGGCCCCTGGTCCCAATGGAAAAAGACGATGCTGAACTCTTCGACCGAAGCACCGAATAGCAAGTCATCCGAATCCAGTTATTTTTAAGCAGGAATAATCAGTCTGAAAGTATGCAAACATTTGTGATAAAATGTCAGAAACTGGTACATTTTTGTTTTGACATTTGGTGTAAAGATACTTTTAAAATATTAACAAATTTTCGCCGAGTTTTATAGTTTTATGAACACATCTCTACCGCAAATGTGTTGATTGATTGTTGCTCCGAAATTACTCCTACTTGGAATAAATAACTATGCATTTTATGGAGATTGTTCTTGAAATGTCCACTTATTATTATTAATATATATAAGATTATTTATTTATTCGTTAATAAAGTTTTATTTGTGATGGCGTTGTAGTCTCGCACTTGACTCAACCAATATGCCAAGGTATAGCGAGATCCAAAACCTTCTACAGGGATTAGGTGCGCCGGTTTTGTTACATTAGAATTTGTCTTGAGGTATATTTTCATTAAACATTAAAAACTCTCGCGCACCAACACATCCGCAATAATTGCAATTGGTTATTTCATTATGATTAAGATAACGTACTCGATCAGGAATTTTTCCAAAACGCGATTAGCTTCTACCTCTTGGACAAAAGTAAAAAAAAATATGCAGATCTTATATCTATTCGAATATTAGAAATTTAATTTTCGAACATCGAAGAAACATGAGCACACTGTCCTATAAACTGCGCGTAAAGAAAGGCCTGGTAAACAATGGAGCTAAATGGTTTTCCAATAAGAGGTGTTATTTTGGTATTCAAAGAATGCCATTTTTTGTGATAAATGATAGGATGTTTATTTCATAATAAAGAGGAAGGTATGCCGTTAATAAGGAAAAACAACATCGGCCTAATGGCCACCACGAGCACACATACAGGACCATATCCTTTTCATGAAATTTTCCATAACCAAATCGCAAAGTGGCTGCCCTATGTCCTCGATAGCCTTACGAATTTTATCTTTGAGGTCTTGAATCGACGCTGGGCTGTAGGCGTTGACCTTATCTTTCACGTGGCCCCAAAGAAAGAAGTCGCAAGGTGTTAAATCACAAGATCTCGGTGGCCAATTGTGATCACTGCTTCGAGAGATAACTTTTCCCGTAAACGAGTAATGGTTTCGTTGTTTGTGTTTTTTCACCATTTTTGTAGTGAATTTTAATAATTTCAATGCGTTGTTGAAGCGTGTATCGTTCCATTTTTAGTAATGGCATAGTTTCTACTTGTGAAATGTCAAAGAATAAAAGCTTCAAAAGTGACAGCTACCGAAATAGCGGGTCATTCACAATAATCCCTCTTATTGGAAAACCCTTTATTATGATCAAACATCACAACCCAACGGATTGTAGTTAAGTATTTGGTTACTGCCTTCTTATGACAAGGAGGCCGGTAACTCTATCAACGAAACCGATAGACAATAAGAACGTGTAACCAGGTTCTATTAAGAACTGTCATTTTAAGTTTTCAAATGACATTCCTGGATTTAAAGTATAATGCCCACGGCATGCAGTCAGGTAAAATGGCAACCTGAATGTATTAATAAACTTAAGCTTAAGTTAGTTAGCTAGCAGACGTCAGTAAGCATACCATACCAAAATCTGATGTAACTGCTGTGTAACCAGTTGAAAACTTGAACGCAGCCTTTATGAATCTTTTAGAATTTACAAAAAAAAGCTTCTGGGCTTATTCCTGAATTTGTAATCTTGCCACTATTATCATAAATCAGTATCCCCTTTAAGTTTTAAAGAAAAAATAATTATGTGACCGAGAACCATCCTTAGTAAGACGTGTAGCGTACTCATGAGGTGATTACGAAAAAAAAACAAAATAGCCTATCAGGATAGTTATTATTTCCTGGAAGCCTCTAAATTTCCTTATTATGCATTTTCCATGCTTGTACATATGGTTAAACCATTGTTATTCCGTTTCCATATCTCTGAGATTCCCGTGGAATACCAAATTAGAAATTAGTATTTTCTTTGTATCATGATACACATATAGCTGCTTCATTTCATTAATATTATTGTTCCTTAGAAATGTTGTCCTATAAATTACCGCCCAGCACAATGTTTATGGTTGGTAGTCTAAAGAACCATATTAATATTCAACCTGTAACTGACAGTTCTTTTCTTAAAAATAACAAAAAAAAAATACGTCTCCTTGTAAAGTTGTAGTTCTATATGCGTTGATTTCTTCATCTACTGTAGACGATACAAAAAAAAAAAACAATGCGTAAAAATATGTAGTATACACTGTAAAAAGAAAATTCAAACATTAGGCCTGTTTTTTTGAGCTTCGTTCTCAGCGAAGCAAAGTAAAGTAAGATTTTTAGCACACAACTACTGCGAGTCTCGAAGTGTCAAGTGAGCGTAGTTGTTGTAATTGCGTGCCGAAAATCCTACTATACTTTGCTTTGCTGAGAACGAAGCTCAAAAAAACAGGCCTATTATATACGTATTATGGCAAGTTATTTCAGTAATTTCTTGCAAATACGATACAATTATACAATCCCAGAGTTATTGTATAACAACATGACGAAAACAAATATTATACACAAAATCAATTAAGTTAAATAAGAAAAACATCTATAATAATATATTAATGACAATATTATTGATGATACACAAAACCACCACGTATCTCGGAATGAATACACAACAAAATCTATATGTATATTTAACAAGCTGACAAATTAATAAATAAAAAGTAAAAAATAAAACATTTACATAAGAAATTAAATAAAACGGCATTAGTCATGATTTTAAGAATTTCGGAGAAAAAAGTGCACCGTTTACCTATTGTATTCCGTAAAAAAATGGTAGAAAACCAACACAAAATATTTAGCTTAATTATTGATATTTGCAATTATTTAACTGTTTACGAAACGAGAGAGACAGTATGGAAATTCAAATGAGAAACAAATTAAAATTATATATGCGCGAAAGCCGATAATTATATGTATACACCATGAACAAAAATATGTAATAGAAGAGAATATTTAAATAAATGTCTAGAAATATGTATCTATTAAGAAAAAAACAAAGTATGTACTATTTCCATTAAATGCCTCCATTGTTATAGGGATACAAATATTCTGTCCGTATGTAATATGACGGGGACAAAGGAAGGAAGCTGAACGGACTATGTCGAGAAAGCGCTCCAAGAGCATATTTCAGTCTAAATAGTTATTAAAGCTTATTCTGACAAGAATAGGAAGAATAACTAAATAATTGTCGCAATTGGTTCATGGACCCTTGGCCTAGCTTCTCACAACCGTTTTATGTGCGTTTATAGATTTGGGGCGAATTAAAAGGACCTAAAATTTGATGCCCAGTTGGAACGGCTAATTCAGAAGCTCCTTCATGACAATTATACTCTCGGATGTTTGTCAAGCGTTCGCGAGAGGTGGCACAGTGGAAAAACCTTACCACTCCCGAAGGAAGAACGATTGAACGATTTTTTTAAGCAAAGCTTTTCGAAGTCTTGCTAGAAGGGATTATGGCAAAGACGTTCCAATCAGTAGCTGAAAGGTCAAAAAAATAACTGTCTTTTTTAGCTCAGACACATCAAAACTCTGAATTTGTGTATCTTTCTTTTGCAGAGCATCAGAACACACGCTCAGAAAAAAAATGATTGATCAGTCTGAGTAAACATCAGGGGCCCTACTATGAAATTCGATTCTACTATTGATTCTATTCGACAGGTAATTGCGATTCTACTTTCAAATGGTACTCTCTATGAAAGTGTAGAATCGAATGCCGGTAATACCAAACTATTTGCCAAACAAATTGCGATTTTCGAACGATTCTCGCATTATGTTTGACATAACCCAAACGAGTCTCGCATTATGTTTGGTAGGTATATCCCAAAAAATTTATCGTGAAACAATTTAATAATAATAAATAAACACGGACAGTGTCTCAATTTCGTTGAAGTCTGAAGGAAATCGGGAACAAGTTCAACAGGTTGAACGAAGGCGGATTATAGAGATAAATCATATATAATGGACATCAGCGAATAAAGATTTTTCTATTGAGTGATTATTTAAAGGCATTTTTATTCCAATAAAATTACTTTATTTCAGCTTTGTTGAAAACTACCGCCTTTCGAAAGACGTCTTTATGTACTTGTTTATGTATTTTTTTAAATACGCCTTGGACAAATCAGCATGACCCGATATTGAACCATTATTTCAAACTGTGTGACACTTTTGTGTTTGGACTTTTAGATGATTCTCTGGGACAAACAAAAAACAACCATTATACATATTACTATGTTTTTGAAATATTCATGAATTATTAATTTTTAGAATTTATTTACTTAAATTCTGAGAAAAAAACTTCTTAAATCGACCTTCTCGCGAGCGCATTTGATGTAGAATGATTATTTGCGAACTCGAACGAATTTGACATGAACTTTCGGAAAAGGTAGTACCGAATTTGTAGCGAGAAAACGAGCTGTTCGAATTTCGCTTTCATAAGTTACTTATAGAATTACAGAGTTGCGATTTTGCGAATTCGAACAGTTTCACTTTAGAATCGAATTTCATAGTAAAGCCCCAGGTTCATTAGCGTACGGGGTTTAAATCGAACGCAATCGATATACATCGATCAATTGCACAAAGTCTCTACACGTTGTTATCAAAAAAGACAGAAAAATAGATAAGATAAACAAAATAACGAGTAACGATCAGGACCCCAATTCTCAAATTCCGCATAGTATGATTCGCATACGAGCAAATCCGCCTGAAATGTTCGCATAGCAGAAAAATTGGTATTCTCAAAGAGGTACGGTTTTCTTTTCCACCCATGCGAAAATTATATTCATCTCTTGAATGAGGTAGAATTTCAGAGCGCGTCAAGTAAACCATTTTAACGAGTTGTAAAAAAAAAAAACAATATTCAAATTTTAATTGGTTGGGAATTATTGTTTTCGATTGCCAAAAAAAAAAATAGAAGTACTATTGTATGTAGGTCAAATAAGATAAGTCATATGTTATAAGGTTTTGTTTATTTTTATTAACAATTTGCACTTCCAGACCGCCGACGCATCGCATTCCAAAGTGGTATATCAGCACAGCACAGCACAACCCAACGTCACCGTCACCGAGTCCCACATTTGATATCAAGTAAGTGCACTGGCACCTAAAGCGATAATGCGATGACACACGGATCAGGTTACGTTCGCTAGGAGGGATGACCTGATTCGTGTGCGGTTAAATACCAGGCGAGCGTGTGGAATTCGCAGAATTATTACACGATGTCCAAGACAATATTGGTCTGTGTCTTCGTAACTGGAGCGTTGGGGATCGGGTGGCTGGTGAGCTGGGCAACGAAGGCGTGGGGGTGGTACCGACTGCTGAGTCGGATGTACCTCTGGGAATGGCTGTGACTGGTGACGGTGTCTCGGCGAAGCTGTTTTTCGAGGAGTTCTTTTGAAACCACGAGCGGCGGCGGTCACGGCATGTGCAGTTATAATTAAGATTGTATTAACGTAGATTTCTCCTGGTAACGGAATGTGCACTTATAATTAAGATTGTATTAACGTAAATTTCCCATTGTAATAATGCTTTAATAAATAACCAATTGTGATTTAACATCTACATGGGGGCTCAACCGGGATCTACCGGATAATTAAAATATTGGTTTTATTTTTGCAAAATTGTCGATTTATGGATGATCTGAACTTGCTAACGGTCAAGCAGTTACAGGCATTCTTACGTAAGAAAGGACTGTCATATCGCTACGCAATCAAGACAGATTTAGTGGAACGCATACGCGCAAATTTCGGTTCATTACAAACAAGTGACGTGTTATCGGTTGTGAGAAACGACGACGGGCTTAGTTCATATCAGACTAGCCAGAACGACGAAAGGTGCGAAGCACAGAATTACGAAGACGACGAAAGGTGCGAAGCACAGAATTACGAAGACGGCGAAAGGTGCGAAGCACAGAAGTACGAAGACAACGAAGGGTGTGAAGCGCAGAATTACGAAATAAACTTAGGGAACGACGACGACGATAGCAAAGAGTACAAAGTACTATTCCACGAAGTAAACGAGGAGAGCCGAGATCAGAGCGACAACGACATCTACGAGGAAAGTAACGCAGAAAACTACGAAGCAGAGAACTCAGGAGAGATAAGCAGAATGGTCAGTAAGAATAATTTTGTTTTCAGGGACATTGAGGAGTCACTAGAAACATTTTCCGGTGAAGAAAGCCGTAACTATCAAGATTGGGTAAAAGAGTTTAAGGACATCGCGTCAACCTGTGAGTGGAACGACGTCCAAAAGTATTTGTATGCGCGACGACTATTGAGAGGTGCCGCCAAGTTAGCCGTCGAGGCGACGGGTGGAGTTACGAATTGGACTACACTAGAAGAAAGATTGGTGAAAGAGTTTGGAAAAAATCCATCAGCCGCTGAGATTCATCGGTTGCTGGAAGGTAGGAAGAAGAAAACGACGGAAAGCTTGTTGGAGTATTTTTTCCATATGAGCCAGATAGCCAGCAAGGGTAAGGTGGATGAGTCATCTACGATTGAGTACATCATAAATGGAATTCCGGACTCTACGGCCAACAAAGTGATACTTTACGAGGCAACAACGCTCGATGAGCTTAAAGGGAAAATGGAGTGCTACAAGAGAATGCAGCGGCACGCACCGAAACCAGCCACACCAAGTAAGCCGAGTTTCGCGCGCGGGGGTCGTGATACAACAAATAAACGATGCCATAATTGCGGTTCTTCTGCGCATCTTGCGCAGAATTGCCCTGATAAAGATAAAGGAAGAAAGTGTTTCAAGTGTAATCAGTTCGGACACATGTCTGCCACTTGTCCGAGCAACGATAGGAGGGAGGGACCAACGTCGAGGAATGTCAGCCGAATACAGAGACTACATGCTGATGATGGCCAAATACTGATAGGTATCGGAAACAAGAACTATTATGCGTACGTAGACAGTGGCAGTGATGTATCGGTCATGCACGCATCCGTGCAAAAGGAGATTGGTTTCAATATGACCGAGCAGCCTGGAATGAAGCTGAAGGGATTTGGCAACGCCCCGCAGACAGCATTGGGATCTGGTGTAGTGCCATTGACCATAGACGATAATCAATATGAGGTTAGATTCCAGGTCGTACGCGATGAATGGATTCCAGATCGTATTCTTTTGGGTAAGGATTTTCTGGGGAACGTGGAGGTGGTCATCAATCAAGGCAAGATAGTTAGTGTTCGAGAACTACGTAAAAAGGAAGCAGAGCTCCCGAACCGGGTAAAATTAGAGGAAAACGACATATTAAGTATTGCAGTAACCAGTTGGGAGGAAAATTGTAAGAAAAGTCCTCGCATTGGCAACGAAGACTTCAAGGAACGAATCGATAAGGCCATCGCATCGTATTCACCCCGCAGGGTCAATCAATCTTGTGTGGAAATGAGCCTGATACTGCAAGACGAAATTCCGGTATATCAGAAGGCGAGGCGTTTGGCTGCTCCAGAAAGGGAAGTGGTAAATCAGCAGATCGACGAATGGTTAGAGGAGGGTATAGTCCAGCACAGCCGGTCAGACTTCGCTAGTCCTATAGTTCTAGTAAAGAAAAAAGATGGTAGCAGTCGCTTATGTGTGGATTATCGGAAGCTGAACACGAAGATCATCAAAGATCGTTACCCTCTGCCAATTATGGAGGAGGTTTTGGAGAAGCTGCACTCCGCTAAAGTGTTCACAACACTGGACTTACGCAACGGTTTCTTCCACGTCAACGTGTCTGAGGATAGCAGAAAATATACATCTTTTGTAACGCCGGACGGGCAGTACGAGTTCCGAAAAGTGCCGTTTGGTTTGTGCAACTCACCATCTGTTTTCCAGCGCTTCATCAATACTGTGTTCCGGGATCTGATTCGACAGGATTACTTGCTGCTTTATTTGGACGATGCCATTATTGCTGCTAAAGACGAGGAAGAAAACTTTAAGAAGCTAATTAGGGTGTTAGAAGTAGCCGAGGAGAACGGATTGGTCATTAAGTGGGAAAAGTGTAATTTCCTTAGCAGGAAAGTCGAATTTCTGGGTCATGTCATCGAGGATGGAAACATCAAACCTTCAGTGGAAAAGTTGAAAGCAGTTAAACACTTTCCGAAGCCAGCAAACACGAAGCAGATCCAAAGCTTTTTAGGATTAACTGGGTTTTTCCGTAAGTTTATACCAAATTATGCTGTTGTGGCAAAACCATTGTCAGACTTGACGAAAAAAGATACTGTGTTTGAGTTCGGACTGGACCAAATCGCAGCATTTGGAGCTCTCAAGGATATGCTATGTGGGGAGCCTGTGCTGAAACTCTTTCAACCAGCACTCGAGACCGAGCTGCACACGGACGCCAGCATGACGGGGTATGGAGGCGTGCTTTTGCAGAAGCATGATACAGGATTGCATCCAGTTTTCTACATCAGTTTTAAAGCAATACCAGCCGAACAAAATTACACTAGCTACGAACATGAAGTTTTGGCCGTGGTGAAATGTATCAAGAAGTTGAGGGTTTACCTTCTGGGACAGCGCTTTATGATTTACACTGATTGTAAGGCGTTTCAGGCGACTATGAAGAAGAAGGACTTATGCCCACGAGTAGCCAGGTGGGCCATAATGCTACAGGAGTTTGACTGCGAGGTTTTGCATCGCGCCGGATCAGTCATGCGCCATGTGGATGCCCTAAGTCGCTACCCGGTTGTTATGCGCATCGAAGATGGCATCATCCCACGGATAAAACACGCTCAAGGTAAAGATGAACATTGTCAAATAATAATAGATATTTTGGCCGTTACAGGGTCTTACAAGGACTATGAGATGAGGAACGATCTGCTGTATAAGTTTGTGGCCGGCAACTATTTCCTGGTGGTCCCAAAAATCATGCAGAGGGAAATCATAAGAAGTGTACACGAGCCGGGCCATATCAACTCAGTTAAAGTGGAAGCCATCCTCAAACAAGATTACTACATTGTAAACGTGACCGCTGCTGTGGAACGCGTGATTTCAAATTGCGTGGCCTGCATCCTGGCGTCAAGGAAGTCGGGAAAAGGAGAAGGATTCCTAAACCCTATTGAGAAGAGTGATCAGCCTTTGCACACATACCATATTGACCACCTAGGACCATTACCATCCACGAGCAAACTTTACAAATACGTTTTCGTGGTAGTCGACTCGTTTACGAAGTTTGTATGGATTTACCCAACAAAAACAACCAATGCTGAAGAAGTCGTCAGAAAATTAGAAATGCAGAGTGAGGTTTTTGGCAACCCTTTCCGAATAATTTCTGATAGGGGACCTGCTTTCACCTCCAATCTTTTTAAAGAATTTTGTGATCGCAGCAAGATAAATCATATATTGACAACAACAGGAGTTCCGAGGGGAAATGGACAAGTGGAAAGAATTAATCGAATAATCATCGAAGTTCTGGCGAAATTAACGATTGAAGAACCTACTAAGTGGTATAAAACTGTCAGCAACTTGCAAGCCACACTGAATTCCACGGTATCCAGAAGCACGAAGAGGAGTCCATTTCAGCTGATGTTCGGAGTGATTATGAGAAGGGAATGTGATCTCGAGCTGAAAACGCTACTAGAAGAAGCGATTTTGGATGATTTCGAGAGTAGACGCGATGCAGTAAGAAAAGCAGCTAAGGAGGAAATACTTAAAGTGCAGGAGGAAAACAGACGGAACTATGACCGAAAACGAAGGCAGCCTCGAAAATACAAAGTGGGAGACCTGGTTGCTATTCAACGCACACAATTTGGAGTTGGGCTTAAGCTATGCCCAAAATTTTTCGGACCTTATGAAGTCATTAAGGTCAAAAGGAATGATCGCTACGATGTTGGTTATTTATTAAAGCATTATTACAATGGGAAATTTACGTTAATACAATCTTAATTATAAGTGCACATTCCGTTACCAGGAGAAATCTACGTTAATACAATCTTAATTATAACTGCACATGCCGTGACCGCCGCCGCTCGTGGTTTCAAAAGAACTCCTCGAAAAACAGCTTCGCCGAGACACCGTCACCAGTCACAGCCATTCCCAGAGGTACATCCGACTCAGCAGTCGGTACCACCCCCACGCCTTCGTTGCCCAGCTCACCAGCCACCCGATCCCCAACGCTCCAGTTACGAAGACACAGACCAATATTGTCTTGGACATCGTGTAATAATTCTGCGAATTCCACACGCTCGCCTGGTATTTAACCGCACACGAATCAGGTCATCCCTCCTAGCGAACGTAACCTGATCCGTGTGTCATCGCTTTAGGTGCCAGTGCACTTACTTGATATCAAATGTGGGACTCGGTGACGGTGACGTTGGGTTGTGCTGTGCTGTGCTGATATACCACTTTGGAATGCGATGCGTCGGCGGTCTGGAAGTGCAAATTGTTAATAAAAAGAAACAAAACCTTATAACATATGACTTATCTTATTTGACCTACATGTATGTATATATTTAATAAACTTCTAATGGCTACTTTGGGCGACATAAGCTCCGCATTTGTTCAGTTAGGCTACATCGAAATATACCGGACTATCCGAGAGTTCCAAGACTGTTTTTAACGAATGTCACTATTTTCAAACGTATTTATGCCAATGGGAAGGGATATCATTTAATAATTGCTTCGATTTAATTTGACTCTTATTTGCACACACACAAATCAAAAAACAAACCATTCTTTGGAGTGTCAAACTCACAATTCCGTATGCGAGACACAAATCCGCATGGAAAAGGCAGACGAGTACAATTCGAAGAGAAATTCTCGTATACGGATTTCGAGAATTGCAAATTTCAGTCTTTCGGATCGCATCGGAGATTTTGACAGAAACGAGAATTTTTGAGAATTGGGCTCAGAGAATTTCAACCTGCAGTACTGATAATGATAAATATTTCAAATGCACAAAGTTGACAAGAAACAAATTCAAAATCCGTCTTAAAAGTCAATAATTGCGCACAGAAATAAAATCTGTGAAAATAAAAAAACATTCCGCGGTTGCTGAATGTTCTGTCAGAACGTTTCGCAAAAAGGTAAGTTATATATTTATTTGTGAAATGGATGTCAAGGATGTAAATGGCTCAAATTATCTCGAAGTCTATCGACATACTTTGGAGTATGTTTTCAGCTCTCTGAGAGAGTTTCGCTCATTTTTTTCTCTTTGACAGATTTTTAGTGCTTGGCTCGGGAAAGTACGCGAATAGACCAATCTATTCACTATGCACATCATATTTTGACAACTAACAATTTGATTGTTGATCAGGAATGCGATTACTAGTACAGAAGAAGAAAGTAGACTGTAGAATAGGTAAATAAACAACAAAAAAACCTATTTACCGCAGATCGACTAGAATGGTCTGAACTAGATGTACTTTAAACGCAAAAACTTTTAAACGATAAAACTAGATGTAGTAATGCCTACAAAATGGGACACGCACAGAATCTGAACAAATACGTGGGAGATGCTGTTACTTCCGCTTGACTGCGATAAACCATTATTTTGCTATTTTCCCAGCAGAGAAGAATGGAACACAGATGAACCCACAATATGGAAATTGATATCCATCTATACAGATGAATCTTAGATGGACTGTGGAACCGCTGCTGGAATTTTCTCTGAAGAATTGAATACACATCACTCGATCAGACTACCTGACAATAGTAGTGTCTTTCAGGCGGAGGTTCTGGCAATCGCCGAAGCTGCCCATATGGTGTCAATGTTAGAAATACCAAATGATGATATTACCATAGTCATTGACAGCCAGGCGGCTATAAAAGCAGTGTCTTCTATTGAAATAAAGTCGAAGATAGTTCGCCGCTGCCGTGAAGAGCTTAAAGTTCTCTGCTCGCAGCACACCACGCGTTTATGCTGAATCCCTGGACACAGGGACAAAACCGGTAATGAGACGGTTGACGAACTGGCAAGGAATGGATCTGCTATGGATCAAGATCGCGCGATCAAATTAATTAAGCCACCACTCTGTAATCTCAGAGAGAGAGTGGAAAATAAGATCCGCATGAAAGCCAACAACAGGTGGAAAGAATTAACTATCTAAGAAATATCACGGAAGCTATGGCTGGAATACAATCTAAGTCGGACTAGCAAAGGTCATGCGATTTGATCGAACACCTCACTTCCTCTGTCAATCTGTAAAGTCTTTGTCACTTGAGGAATAGACCACATGGTAGATACTACTTCTATGACATACATGAACTTTTGGATATCTCTTTATCTAATCTTTGCAGGTTCCTAAACACATCAGGATGGCTGGACAAGGTCGAGTAACCGTAAGGGAGTTAACATCATCGTCAACATCATCGGGTAACCCTCAACAAGGGCATCACAATGGGCCCACATGGACCTAACTGGTATGTGCAGGGCTTGCTCTGCCGCACCCACCCATAAATCTAACCTAAACGCAAAAACTAGATTGGCCGGTAACCCCACTTTTCCTACGTCAGCTACATACACGAACTGTCAACGAACGAACTAAACCCCCATAGAGGTAAACTGAGACAACTGTCAATGCGATCGATCACCAATCTTTGATCTAAACACTTTTCTAGTTCCATTGGGCAAGAAAATCATTCATTTTTTTGATTCGGATCACTCACAGATCCGTCGTGGATTGTAAAACACACATTTGTCCAAGCAAACATGCGCGCAAAACGTGCAGTAGATATCTCGGCGGTGATTCGTGCCACTGCTTTGAAGAAGTCACCTACGAGAAAACTCTCGTAGTTCACAGTTCGGTTAACACATTGCTCTATCGCAGCTCTATAGCTTTCGCACGCGCCTGCAAATGTGTAAGCATATACACCTCTGACGACCCAATGAATCACATCATTCGAGTCCTGGACACATCCGCATTTCCCTGAAACGCATCTTACACAAACGCGCCAGATAATCTTGATTTAGACAACGGAATTCCAACAAAATTCCCATCGCAATTCGAGTAACCCAAAACGCCATCGTACCAGCCAGCGAAATATCTAATAACCTCCTGCATTAGTCATTGCGCAGCAATTCCATCAGTTAAGGTCGTCCAAATGCAATCCCAAAAGACGATTGTACTCATTTGGCACTTCAAAGCGTCGCGCTCAGCACTTTAAACTGACATCTCCTGTTTCAGTTGTCGTCGTTTGTCGACCCCTTTTTAGCCCATCCCACGGTATCGCACTTACCCACAGCCCAATCGTGGCCAAAAATTGAACAACAGAAATTCACAAAAAAATAAGTAATTCCCTTCGAAAAAGAGCCACCAAAAGAAGATGAGAAACACAACAGGCCAGCGGGACATGGTTGTCGCGACGATCTTCCACTTGATGATCGCTATCAAATTTGCATATACCCGCCGACTACAGGTACTCAGTCACCTCGTCTCTATCTCGCTGTGAGCCGCGATAAAAGAACCTCCTAGCTTTTCCAATTTTCTTTTTCACCGAACGATCATTGATCCGCTAGTGGTGGCACGTAATAATGGCCGGTCTCTGATGCGCCTTGTAATGTAATATGAACGTCCCCGTTTCGAATGGCCATACAACAATGGCACACGGTTTGGTGTATCTGTACTACGTACAGCAATCATCGTCCAAATCCAAACAGTTATGAAACTCATCTTCGAGATTTTGCGATTTTCCCGCAATTTCAGAGTATCAACGAAGGTGAAGAAGCAAAGCCCGATTTTTGGGGATGAAGAAGGAAGTTAATTACCCGTGTGGCATCTTCACAACTGCACTTCCATATTATTTTGGTCAATTATCCAATTTGGATGAAAATCGCTTCAGAGATGGGATGTAGATACAAAGTTGTTGTGCCGCTACCACCCCAAAGGGAAACATGACGACGTGGTGCGAATCAGTACATGGGTCAGCGGCGGGTTCAAGCCATGTGATAATAATTTGCTTACTCAAGGAGGTAAGGTGTTTTTTTTTTTGATCACCGTTGGCACAGAATAAATTGTGATTTCAAAATCGAGTCGAAAAGTATTTTCCTTATCTGTAAACAGAAGGATTTCTAACTATTGGCTACGAAATGGCTTTAAGGACAAAGAATAAGCCAGTGCAGCCCACTGCTCCCAGTCATCACGGGCTCTTCGGAGTGCCGTTCTTCAAGGCACATCTGATGGTGGATCAACGCTGGGAGCCGAATCGCCTAACTAACCAGTTCAAGTGTATGGCCAATGTGATGGGTAAGTGCAAGTAAATGCCAAGGACTCTATTTGGAGTCGATATACCTTGGGTCATGAAGTTCTCATAACTCTTCGTAGACAAGTCAGTTCTTTTAAGCATGTTTTCCAGATTGGGGGCATTCGGATTCCTAGTGAATGTAAAACGTCAACTGGATGTCGGAACTAGGCATCCGAAATCGTCGACTGAGCAACTTGAATTGCTTTTGTATTATCGCGGTCAGCGGTGTCGTTGTTTGAATTAGGTCGATATTTGGCACTTTTTCGAGAGCCTGTAACAATTTTGTTCTCTTTGCCCTTTTTTGTTTGGAAAGGGCCCTTTGCAATTTTTTCAAAAATTGTTATTTCCAAATAAGTACGTTTAAAATGTAACATGGTTGCTTTCGACAACACTTTTATAGCATTATACGAGCTAATGGTTGTTAAATATCGTGCGGAAATTCTAAATTGCAGAGAAGCTTCAGAAATTATAGCTTTTTATCTCACCGGCCCTTTTTGAATTTCCCGAATTCTGCAGCGGCGACTCTGTTTATTTTAAATTTGACTCTTAAAAATGTCAATTGAGTATGCAGGTAGGATTGGGCTCATTCAAGAATCTAGTTGTCTTAAGTCGACTAGATTGGTCTCGACTATATGTAACCTGAACGCAATAACTAGATTGGTCGGGAACGTCACTTTGTAAACGTAATCCACATATGCAAACTGTCAACTTAGTACTCAGTCACGAATTTCTTGACTAGATTCGTCGGCCTCCCCTTTGTAAACGTCAACTGCAAAAGTTATTCACATGAACACTCTGTGCCAGTAAAAACTGAAGTACATCTAGTCAGTCAGCTGTCAGACTTATTAAACTAGGAATCCGAACGTCCCCAATTACGTCGCAAATCGCTTTCAAAGTCGGCAAATTAAAGCAGAAAACACTTATGATTCACAAAAATACAACATCGGGGCTTTGGTATTGTTGCTTGCTGTTGTTGGCAAATTTGACAGCTTGTTGACACCAAAATGAATACAACTTATATTAGATCTGTTACTGAAAGGTAATGCATGCGAACTTACTTGTCTAATTTAGTTGGGTAGTCGCTCGCTTCTACCCAACTTTTGCGGAAAGGAACAAAGTTTGATTACAATGCCCAATTCACAGTTCGGCGTTTAACGCGTGCGTGCGTCGGCGCACTTTGACACGCTTTATCGAAACATTACGATTTTAAATGTCAAAGCGCGTGAGCAACAATTTTGTAAAACGAAATGCTGCTATATAGCGAATGCGCGTTGAGAGCGAGTAGAGTATGACAGATAAAAAGTTCGGTTTGGTTTTAACTAATGTACGCAAATAGAGAGCAGAATTCAAATTTCAAGTCTACTTTCATTTTTCTTGCGGCTTCAATTTTTGAACGCTTTGTTTCTACATAATCTGTCAACGCGACATTGTGAATTTGAATACATTATGTCCGTTCGTGTTAGGTTAGGTTAGGTTAACGGGTGGGCAGAGCAGGGAAAAACCCTGCGCTACCCCACTTAGATCCTCGTGGACCCATTGTGATGCCCTTGTTGGGGTCGACCGTTGGTGTTGCATCGGTGTTCTTCATCCCCTCTTCTTGTGGTTAATAGACGCTGTCTAGCCATCCCGATGTCATAAAAAACCTAAAAAGATCCAGATAGTGAGACATCAGAAAGTTCTTGAAAGTCATGAAAGTGGTAGCTTCCAAGTGTTCTGTTACTCAAGTGACAAAGGCTCGGGCAATGACAGAGGAAGTGAAGTGTATCCTCGTGGACTTCCTCGTCTACGCAGCCTCTACATTTGTCGTCATCTTTTAGATTTAGTTTCATTGCGTGGTTTTTTAGGAAGTTATGACCAGTTAGAGCCCCTACTAACTTAGATAGCGATGAACTGTCAAACTGTAATAGTTTGATGGAGCAATGTATATTCAATTCCTCAGAGAATATGCCGGCACCGGTTCGACAGTCCATTTTTGAACCATCTGTGTAGATGGATATTGATTTTCTTTTTGTGGGTTCATTGGTGTTCCATTTCATCCCAACTCGAAAAGGAGCAGGTGAATGGTCTGTCAAAGTCCAGATGGGGAGACATAAAGTCAGAAGTGACAACTTTCCCTACGTATTTACTTAATATCTGTGCATGCCCAAAATTGCAAGGGTTCCAAGTGTTAGTTTGGCTGATCCTTAAGGCACTTTTGGCAGCAGATTCTTCCATGAATAGGTCTAGAGGTGTCAGATTAAGAATTGCCTCTAGTCCAGCTGTAGGTGTGGTTCTCATTGCGGTGGTTGTCCCTATGCATGTTATTCTTTGTATTCTAGTCATTGATTTTAGACTGGTCGCTTCGCTGGCGGCTTGCCACCAGACTACACTGCCATATGTTAGTATTGGTCGCACGATTGCAGAGTACATCCAGGGGATAATTTTGGGGTTTGGTCCCAACTTCTGCCAAAGATGCGATTGCATGCGTAGAAAGCATTCGCGGCTTTCTTGACCCTTTCATTGACATTCGGATTCCAATTGAGTTTCCTATCAAGGATAATTCTCAAATATCTCGCACTATCTGCTACCCTTAGGGGTATTCCTTCCAAAATTGGTGGCTCGAATTGCGGTATTATTCTATTATTCATCAACAAGCTTGTCTTGTTTTCTGCGGATTGACCCCAAGGGCACATTGCTCATTGTTGGTAAAAACTTTCCCTTGGTAAGTATATTTACATCATCTACATATGCAGTTACTTTGACTCCCATGTTGTTGAATTTCATAAGTATTTCATTTATGACAAAGATCCAGAGTAAGGTCTCCTCCTCCTCCTCCTTGTGGAGTGCCTCTCGAAGCAGTCACTCGGAGGTCAGTGTCACCTAATTTCGCGTTGATATTCCTTTCACTGAGCAAGCTCAGATCACCTTAGTGAGAGATTGATCAACATTCGAGTTCGGAAGTGCTCTCTTCACTGCGCAAATTTTAATATTATTGAAGGCTCCTTCAATGTCTAAGAACGCAGCTAATGTATATTCTTTGTCATTTAATGACTCCTCAATAGTGCTAACGACCTCATGCAATGCAGTTTCCACTCCTTTGCCTTTTGTACTCGTATAAGCATGTTGAGCCGTGGATATCACATTGTCATCTAGCTGATCACGTATAAAGGCGTTTATTAAATTTTCAAAGGTTTTAAGAATGAGCGAAGTCAGACTTATAGGCCTGAAGTCTTTGGCAGGGGTATGACTGGATTTCCCTGCCTTCGGAATGAATACAACCTTGACGTCTCGCCATGCCCTGGGAATAAAGCCGCACTCTAGACTGCGAATAAAAATTGTCTTAAGGACCGGTATAATGGTCGTCTTGGCTTTCTGGAGCATGATTGGAAAAATCCCGTCGCATCCAGGGGGGAGAATGAATCGATTGCCCATATTAGTTTTTCTTCAGTTATAAGTTCTCCTGGAATTGTCGTTATTACGGTATTGTCCGTTCGTGTACTTTCAGCATAGAAAAATGAAAAACGTCAAATATCAGATCTCGAGAGAGAAATCTCTCAATTTCAAGAGAAGTTTCTTACAAAAAGTTTAAGTAATGTCATTTTGACATTATCGTAAAATGCAGCATCTATAAAATAAGTTGGAATTGCATTTTTTATAAGCTAATTACCTATTAAACTTAACATTTTGGATGTACTGATATGTTCTAGAAGAACATTCAATTACAACTTCTTCCTCTGACATCGTTGAAGACGAAAATAAATAGAGTTTTACTTGTCAAACTTTTGAGCTGTCACATAGTTGTCTGTTTTCATTTTTCATTTTTCAGTAAGTCGAAATTCGGCGAGTAGAAAATTACGAAAAAATGAAAACAAGGGAAATGGATTTCTCTCTCATTTTTTTGCAATTTTCTCAGTACGTGGTCGCATTTGCACAGTTTCTTAGCAAATTTTTAATAATTTTACGTTTGCCAAAGGGAAAGGACCTATTGTGACATATCAGCGCAGATTGTGGGCAAAGTGGAGGAATTTAAAACACCAAACAACGCCAAGCAGATCTGAGATCTCTCCATCACATGTGTGGGTATGTAATGTCCGGAAAAAATGCAAACGAAGTATAAATCCATGCAGGGAAAGAGATTTCTGAGAAATTATTTCTTTTTTTTTTGTTGAATATCGTGAATATTCTTCAACACGTTTGAAAGAGGTAGCCAATAAACTACGCCCGTTGTAAAATTCAAAGTAAAAGGGAGTCTTCCTTATTTCAAATATTCAATATATAGGTAGGTTAAAAGTAGGCCGTTAAAATTTGTTTGTTGCTGCCGCAGCCGATGATTTCTGAAGACTAATTGCAACAGTATGCACAAGCGCGGCTAAAGTTGCAAAATTATAAAATATGGTTTTCTTAGGCTGGTCAATGAGATGCACCCTTCTTTTTCGGTGGTGTGTCCATCTAGTGGCGACGTTGTAAATTGCTGCTCGGTGCTGCCAAGTCTCGCTGACTGCAATTCCCATCATGTCCTATCTTAGGATATTTGAAATTTTTGTGAAGGTGACAGATTTTTAGATGTGTCTTATAAGGCATGAAAATGCGACAACGAATCCAAGGAAGCAGCAAGCGAAGAGGTACTGGGTATAGTGTATTCGCATTCTTTTTCTCTCTGGGGGATTAAGAGGGAAACCCTGAGTAAGAACTAAGAATGCTAAGTCCGTCTACTAGCAGGTTTTTTTGGCTCTCAGGGTATTTCTGAGTATCGGACTAGGGTGTGCTTAGATGTTTCGGAAATACATTTCATTATTCTTCTTAATGGATATGAAGTATAGTCCGATGGACCTCTGAGAATATATTTTCCACATGGTCACAATTTGGCTCACTAATTGGAGGGGAGTTCCGTCCTTTTTCCTTCGCAATTTGTGCAAGGTACTTTTGGAAGGTTGGGTAAGGTTCATCTTTGGCGAGTTTCTTCTCTCCCTCCATAGTGTGAATACAAAAAAAAATCTCGTATTACCAGTCGAACCTTAAGCCAAACTGAAGTCACAGTTTGAACGTCGCTTAATAGCAGCAAAAACCTGTTAAAATGCTTCCAGAAAAACACTTTCAATACAAGAGGCATGAAAACGCCGCCTTCAAAAAGCGCTACTTGCGAGAGAATCGAAGCCTCAGGCAACAGTGTCGAGATGGAAGGGTCAAATTGCAAATGGCGTTGCACTCAACGAATTCGAAAAAAATTCGAAACTACTTACTAAACTACAAGGACATGCAGCGACTGTACAACGCAATGCCAATCCATTTAGTTGTGGATAACATCAATCAAAGGACGTTCGTGCAGCGCAAGGAAAGAGACCGTTTGCGTCACCGGTTAAATCAGCTTGTGGTGGTCTATGAGGAGAAATTGGTAAGACCCGAAACGAATGTCTGCGAATTTTAATTTTCCCACTATTTCAGAAAGAGAAGGCCGTTCTCGAGAACCGCATTAAATACCAAAACGAATTCGTCCTCGACGAGGAGATCCATTCGAAGCAAATTCGAAACAAGATCGAGTGCTCCAATGTGCGGCTGAACGCAATCAAGACCGTCAACGATGCGTACAAGAAGATCATTCAACTTCTGCTGCACGACGAGATCTACTACGAGCCGGTCCTGAGGTCTCTACAAAAGGACATCGACGATCAGGCGCATTTTACGAGTTACATTATCGAGCTTGGATTGCCAGCGATTTCCCGCCTGAAAGAGATCACTGAACAGCATCGGGTGGGAAACTATTTTAATTGTTGCTAAACTATAATGAGATGGTTTGGCTTTTTCCTCCAGAGACTTGAGGATAAAGCACGTCGCAATATCGCAGCCAAATTGCAATGGGTGCAGAATTACAAGAAACGAGCTCAACAGCGACAGGTTGATCTGCGAAAGTTACAAGCCAAAGGCGAGGTGTGATATCTGAACCAAAGTGCTCTGCATAATTATCCAAGTGTTGTCGAAATTTAAACATCTTTTTGCATTTTGATGAAGGGAACCATCAATTACTTTAAACGATACGTACGTGAGACTCCCAGCATGCTGGAGTTGAAATGGGAATTGGAGGCGATTGAAACAACAATTAAGAGGGTGAAATTCGCTACACTGTGCTCCAAGGCCACCGAGGTGTATCCGAGGTGAGATGATGGATGTTTTGTAGTCGGTTTTTTCTGACGCCCCTTTTGTTCGAAGAATAAAGAAACAGATTGACGACAACCAAAGACTGCGCAATGTTCTGGACGGCGACATGGTCACGCACGAGTATACAGAGCAGAAGCTGCTACAAGCCGATGTGATGAGGGGTATTTTGGAGCACAACCTTACGAAGGAGGAGTTGATGTATGTAGATGATGATGCTGGAAAAGCGCGCAGCTTTGTTATAATGCGATCTATTTTTAGTCGGCTGCAAAAGATTAAGGACCTGAGGGACCAAATCAAACACGAGGAGGGCGTTGAGCGGGATGCTGGTGATTACCTTAGAGACAGGGCGGCCATCTTTTTGCTGTTGAGGTGCGATTCATGTAGATGCTGAATTGAATGGGACATCTTTGAACAGTGCTGTATGTATTTCTGTTTCAGATATGTCTTTTGGAATTTCAACGAAATCTTAAGATACGTTTTGCGTTCACACCGAACAGTGCGCAGGCAGTATCCAACGCTGGATCTGAAACTGCCACTTTTAAAATTCGAGAATCTAACCCTGAAGGCATATCCCCCAGAAGCGTACGAAGAAAACAGTGAGTACGGCTTTTCGACACCAAGTTAGAAATATGTCTGTTATCCTTTTACTACAACTGACTTGACCCGAGCTTCGCTGTTCTGTCAAAATTTACTCCATTTAATGGCCGACAAACTATTTAAGATGATATTTTCCTTTAGCATATTTTTTGTAACCCGAGTTCTAAAAGCCGAGCGGAGAAATGAAGAGAAAAAGAACTTAACTGCACAGACAAATCATACTGAGAACCTCTTGCCGATGGTTTGGTCAAAATATTTTTATTTTGCCTCAACCAATCTATATATTGTTAATTTGTATGAATATTTTAAGCAAATGCACACTTATTCTTAAAAGAAACAAATACTATATTCTTTGCAGTAGATAAATTTCACGAAAACGTAAACAAACTCCACCAGTTGTCAAACTCAAACGCACTTGTATTGGTAAATCTGAAACAACTCTGAGAAAAAAAAATCCAGATTCGTTAAAGTGATCTGAAATCGGAAAAGATTATTTTTTTCGTACCAATCGGACATAAAAGGTGACCTAGAGCAAAAAAAGTGCTCTGATTAATGCGCGGCTGCCGGGTAGATGGCGGAACTCAAAACAGCGATATAGCTATAATAATAAATAAATAAATTATTCCTTTACATCAGCTTTGCATCAAATAAAAACCTTCGGATTCAAAACGTCGCGTAAGCTATAAACTCGTGACAAACGTCCGGCTTGACAGTGTGTCAGGTAACTTTGTAAAACTACTAATGTAACTGTAAACCTATTCATCGTCACCTCATTTCTCCTGGTGCACGTCCGGCTTACCGCTTACATTTCTCTTCTGTAAATTAACCAACAAAACCCCAAATATGTAGTTCTTACATTCAATCGTGGGTAACAAACACTTTCCACAATTATTTTCATGGTGAAACGTGCGTACAAATTGCTTATTCCACTATTGAATGTGATAGTTATCATCGCCACAATGTAGCCCACATCATTGTTGTTATTACACAATGCATTATAACCTGCAACAATTCAGAGATAAAAATATTATTTCAGTTGATACTCTACTTCAAAATTTCAAAAAGCGAATTACCGCACTTATGGGCGTCTACAAGGAACGTATGAATAAAGAAGATGCGGACAAGTTCGAAAAGGAATACCATGACATATTCCTCAGCAGACTGGATGTGGACGATGATTGGTCAGAAAAGGAATCAGGTAAGTTGTGTGTGGTCTTTTAAATGTAAATTCCATATGAGAAATTATTTGACATATTTGACGTTTGTAGTGTTCACTTTTGGGCGAAAACGATCTGTTTCTTTTATGACATATTTCAGCACTCGCGCTATTATAGGAGTAAATAAATAAACAATCTGAGCAGTATTTGTTGTATTTCGTTAGACTGCTACAATTTTTGTTGATGTATTACTTTGAAAACTCTAATTTATAAAGTCTGACAGCTGGCTGACTTGATGTGTTTCAATTTGGCCTAGATTAGTCATTTGCACAGTTTTTTCAGTTGATGTTTATGGAGCGGCACACCACAATTCTAGCCAAGAATTTCTTGACCGTTCGTAAATGTGGCTGACGTTGGAAAAGTGACATAACCGACAAATCTAGTTGGTAACTTCGATTACAGATATATCTAGTCGACTTAATATAATAAAATATATGAAAATATATGACTATCTGTCAAAACATGCTGAGCTCAGATTTTTACTTAGACTGCTCTGTCAATTTAGTCGTGCATGCTCTGAACGAGAAAAGAAAACCAAATTCGTATCCGAGATAAAACTGAAGCACGAACATTTTATGACAGTTCAGGCTCTGTTCTAAACTAAAAAAGAAAAACACATATTGTAAACGCAGTTTACTAAATCAATTGGCAGATCATATTTATACAGTTTTGTGTTTTCATTGTTAAGACCGCAATGGGCTCTTGAAAAGTTTAAAACACAGATGGGTATATAAAACAACGTGAAAAGTCATATGCTTTTTCATTTGAGAAGTTAAAGTCAAAAATTAGTTCTATGAGTGCATTCAGACTATCCGTTTCTGACTTTTCTCAGTAGAATTGTAGTTTCAGGTGTTCGCCGCTGTAGTTGCATTTGGCGCTGATTTGATTTAGCCGCCATTATTATAAACACTTTCTCATTGTGGGTCTGCGTTGTGGTTGAAATGAGAGACAAATGCTGTCAGACTGCTGTCAGATTTACTGAACAAGAAATCGGAGCGATCTACTACTCTACTATTCTACTTCAGTCGACGACTAATGTCGTTTACATTCATCGCTTACGATGAACGTCGATTCCTGAGAAAAGCATGGATCGTTTGTTCAGTGTGATCAGAGTTTGCGGTAATAATCTATTCTAAAAATGTACTTGTCTTGTTGCCAATCCAAATAAAATAAAAAATAATAGGTTCGTATTGTCAAATGCAGTATTAAGGAGCTTTTACAGTGGCACTCCACCCAATAAGGGCATGAGGAGTCTCATACATAACTAGGCAATAAAATGGACCCATCGCAAATCATGTTACTGACTGACAAAGCTTCTTATGTGAGCACCATCCAGTGATGGGGCAAACTCTATTCTTTACAAAAGACCTCGTTCTGATGCAATTTTCATTTCCATATCTCCCCAACAGATGAACAGGATGAAGACGAAACCGAGGATCGTAAAATAAGTCAAACTGTCCCAACTCGCAAGCAAATCAAACAAATCAGTTCCAAAATAGTCGAAGAGCTCTCCAAAAAGGACGACTAGCCATCGCTCTCCTCCATCATTTCATCTAGCCGCAATGTAGGTAGGTACCCAATAGGGCACCCGCCAATAAACATTTCCAAAATTGAGAGTTCCGTTTTGACCGTTCGGTGACGTACAGACTCGAATAAATTACTTTGTCAATGCGAGACGTCATCTTTGTTTATAAAATTTTTTTCTTAGTTCTCCGTTTCGCTGTATAGTGATAACGAAAGCCACTCGACTTTGATGCTTTCGTTACATCGTCCAATTAGTTGGTAAAACTTCGAGATGTCGAAGAAGAGACCGCCATTATTATGATAGTACAATTGCATACAGTTCACGGTATTTTCTTCCACTTATTATTCATTCATAACGATTATATGGGGGTATCTTTGACGGCGCGCACAACAAAAGCATTCGAAACAATCAATCAGAGACGGAGCGGGTGGCAAGGGCCGGACAGTCTCTTAGACCAGGCAGCACTCGGAACATGGAGATTATACCGTTGCCGGAGATTAATTTCGAATAGAAGAGGTCTTGCTGTGGGTCAATTTTGTTGGAAACTGCATTTAAATTGTTTCGGTCTTTGGAATGGTGTGTGGTAGTTTACTGTGGCGGGCCTAATTGCCACTGTACCACATCTGACTGGTAAGAGGGAAGCCAATGAGCATGTAACTCTTGATGGTAGTAACAATCACGATTTATTAATTTTGTTTTAGTTTGTGTTTGGCTTTGCGTTTTTTTTTGCAACGTATTTCTCGTGCGCTCTCTTATGAAAAAAACAAACAGTTTTGGGTATTGTGATGGTGATTTATGGGGACTTGGCGGAGTGGGAACCGAAACAGATCGGTTTTGATGTATCCCCAGGAACATTCTATTATGACAGGCATACAGTGGGCAGGCAGACACAGTAGTAAACAAGTTTGCCTATTAATTCGGTATGAGAGGGTCAGCTAATTGGATTTCCTGGTCAAAGATCCTCCACTATGTTTGGTGGCGTATACGTAATTGTTTGGCGAGTTTCGCAAACATTTTATCGAATCAATTTTGGTAATGGCAGTCGGTGCACAGTTGTGTCAGAATATCAGTCGGGACGTGAATGTTATTAGCTGCCTGTGGCTTATGACTTTGAATTCCAAATTGCCCCATTATAAGAGGTGACAAAGGCACTGACAATTGACAAATCGAATCAGCAAATAGAATAATGACATCTGTATTCGGTAATAGGTTGGATTTTGTGAGAATGGGGGTTCCAATTAGGCATATTAAATATTCTATAACATAAATCAAATTGGTTAAGTAAGCCTCTTAGATGAATACTTACATTTTTAATTTATGGCCATAAGCCTTTAATTCCCTGAAAACTGAATACTTTTGCATAATTATTTGCCACTGAATATTGAATTTAGTACAAGACAAGTTGGAGAAGGACATCTGAAATTCCCTAAAGACTGAAATGTGGGAAAGCGTGGAAAACAAGGGGCTGGACTTGCCATTGCAATTATTGTTAAGAGATTTACAATAACTCAATAACGCTACTCACAACGAAATGCATGATTAATTTTCTGACAGGGGAAAACAATGCGTCTTTCTATAGAGAATTGATTTATCAACTGTTGGCTCAACTGTTCAATAGAAATGACCACGTTCGGAGATTTAGTCTGGTATGTACTCGTATAATACAATTGTCCAAATTTTTGATTAACCCAACGCGGTGACTAACTGCCATTTCAGTCAGTTGTCACACACTTGAGTCACAATTTCTGTAATAGAAAACGATTGTGCAATTATTTGGATAAACAATCGAAAAAGACATTAATCAACAAAATAATTGTTCGCTACCATAATTGTATTTATTAATTAAAATTATTAATTTTATTTCGGATTGCTTAGAAACTTCAATTCTTAGAAATGTCACATGATATTTTTCTGTACTAAATTTTTGTCAACTGAGCGTTTAATAATGTCTATTAAAACTTTATAATGACTATGATCGATAAAAGCCGACCAAAAGAGAGACAAGTGCTGCCAGACTTATGTGGTATTTGATTGGGCTTTTCATAGAACTTTTTTTGCTCGAGATCTCATTTTATGTTCGATTGATACGAAAAAAGCAATGTTTTCCGATTTCTGAGCTCTTTTGCGAATCTATACTTTTTTTTACGGTTGCTCGAGATTTACCAATACAAGTGCATTTGAGTTTGACAACTAGTGGAGCTTGTTTACGTTTTCGGGAAATTTTTCAACTGCAAAGAAACGCATTGCATCGGGTGAATCTGTTTTTGGTAATTATTTTTGTACAAATGTTTAGAAATCAATTGGGGCGCACATTTTTAGTGATTTAACAAAAAAAAAGAGCGAGTTACGTTTTTATGTTCGATTGGACAGGTGTAATCTGAAATCTGAGAGCGAATCTGAAGAAGCCCAATCGAATATCACATGAGTTAACAATAAATACGAATGTCTTGAGTCGGAAATTATAAAATAAGTCTGATGATGAATTCGTTGCGTGTTGGTTTCGAAAACCTTTTCTTAACAATTTTGGGCAATTTTTTGTGTACTTTGAATTATCTAGTTTTTTAGGATCGCTCTTGTCTATGTGCTGTAGGATTTGTGTCCACTTACCCTGGATTAACCGATTACAAACATATTTCAGTTATCAGTACTAACTGGTTATATCTAAACGCCTGTGACTGCAAGAGTCACTAACAGCGAGAGTTTTGAAATCTGAGACTGTTTCTTTGTAACTATAAAGATGACTGTTTTTTGTAGCTAAAAGCTAGTTCTGCTTCCAAAAAGAAATAATAAATGGAAATTTAATTATGAAGTGTTACATATTTTTTAACTTTGGTATTTTCGGCATCGAACACCTGACTGGATTTTAGTAAATCTGGCAGCTGACTGATTTGATATATTTTAGTTTTTATCGGCCCATATTGGTCAAGTGAATAGTTTTCTCAGTTGACCTTGTCTAGTCAAGAAAATCCTGCCTGCATACTCAGTTGGCATTTCAATGTGTCAACATTTAAAATAAACCACGACAATATAACACTAATTCAAGTTGAAAAGTCAGCGCGTTCGTATACCCAGTCGAGACAAATTTAGATGACGTTTTACATGAACTAAATATCCGATATCATAAGGTTCGTTTGACGAGGGCCCTAGTGCACACTAATGCGCACTGGGTAGACCTTAACGCGTCCGATATAGCACTTAACTCGCCCTGGTACTGAGAACCTGTGTTTGACATGACTTCTAGGGCACCCCAGTTGTGCCCTGAACTGACCCCAGTGAATTTGTAGGGGCAAGAATTCAATCATGAGTTTGCTGCCATTTCGCTTGCTGTTATTCATTTTCAAACTCATCATCTATATTCCGAACGCGTTTATCAACTAATTGCATTATGACAAACTCAAATTCTGAATTGAGTTCACTCATTTTAAACAATAATCGGAAAAAAGTGTTACCAAAAGAGAAATATTTGTCAATGTCAAAAACTGACAGACTACAGTGCAACATTTTGCATTCGATATAGAAGCCCAATTTTCAGGGTTGTGCAGGCGTGAAAATTGGCTGACACTTCTCAGTGCGCACTAGTGGGCACTAGTACTGCCACGTCAAACAAACCTATTCTTACACAGTCAGCACAAAATGGCACGTCCTAAAAACAAATTGCTGTCCTAAAGAACATTGTGGGAAAAATTATAAAATTCGTAGATTTTCAATAAATAACGGGTAAAGTCCGCCGAAAGTAGGTCATTTATTTTCCCATGTCCTTCAAAAAAGCGAATTTCTTGAAAACGTTTTTGAGATTTTGCCAGAAAACTGTTTTCGTGAAAAAGACGATTTTTCAAAGGTTTGTTTTTCGCATTTTTGCCCATAAAAACTGTTTTTCTAAAAATATTGTCATCCTGTAGTTCGTAATTTCATTCCGATCTCTGATAGGGTAACCAAACAAAATGGTGCCTGTCGCAGTCGTTCACATTCAAGTTTGCAGAAAAGCCTTGTCTACATACGCTTCATTCCCAATGTTTATTTTTATTTTTTTTTATTTATTTATTTAATTGTATCGCAGGTAGAGTAGGTATATGTATGTGTATTTTAAAAAGAAAAGGAAAAATGAATGATTAATGAAAAATCTTGCGAGACAAAAGTGTAGCAGCACTCTCAGAACCTCTGAAAGCAAGTATTTAATAAACACGATTTATAGTTTTTAATATTTTATTGAAACGATTCACAGAAGAAAGAAGTAATAAAAAAGATAAACTAAACGAAATGTGTAGTTGGGAAGAAAACAAATTAGAATGACGATAACGCCACCATTCGGTTGTTGTGGCAACAAATCAATGCTGCCAAATTGTCGATTTGCTGCTTAGCGCAATCATTTCAACTGCAATTCCGTTCCGTTTTTCGTGGAAATGAATCAAAGTCACCTTAGAGCTCCGCTCGTGTCGTTTTTTTTTATCAGAACGTCTGGATACTTTCACGGTAGTTATACGAACCTTTCCTGTTGATGCAATTCGCGATTATATTTTTTGCTAGTTGTTAGTTTTCAACATCATCACTTTGGATTCCGATTGCTTTCTAGGGTCAAAATTGTGTGAATTCAGAAACGGCAAACATTTGCGCAGTGATGCGGCATCACTGCTTATTTGCGATGCTGATGCGATGCACAGTTTATGTTGATGCAATGCTGATTGAATATGACGTTTGAGTTTTAGAACGCACATCAAACCAAATCAACAAAATTAATAAATTTTTCTGTCAAAAACAAATGTTAGATGGATAATAATCTTTATTTACTTACTTTTTTTTCTCTTCCGACATTTTTCTTACTTTTTTGCCGGCGAATCAACAGCGCAACAGATATTTCTGTTATTCTGTTTTTCGTTATATTTGCGCATCAGTATGATCAACTTTGCAATAATGAACACTTGACGTTGAATGTAATGTCAATATTTACATTAATGAACATTTTGCAGAGCATGGTGCCAGTGATGCGTTACTGAATTTACACAATTAAATTAGATTTGTTTCCTTCTAAGTAGAGACAGTAGTGAACGTTCGAAACAAGACTCTTACCGATGGAAGTATGTGGTTCCTGCTGTCTCCATTCAAAGATAGCTGCGACAGCTTTAATGGTGCGTTGTATATCGGTCACTTTGCAAATGCAATTAGAAAGCTTAGTCCATTTTCAGCTGCGATGGAAACAAGAAGAAACATCTGCAAGACGTAGGATTTTGAGCGGTGAATTGTCACGCAGTTGCGGAACGTCCATTCAAATTTCTGGCACAACAACTGCTTCAATTTCCACACGTTATGCATTCTCTACGTAAGATGATCGTAAAATCATTTGAAACTTCCTATAAGAAATCGTCAGTCACACCTATTACAATAAACTATAAGATCACCTTACAGAACTGCACTCCTGAAATTGCTTTCCGTTCCGTTTTTAAGTTGCTACTCTGTAATACTTTCGGAATTCTGAATCGGAGTAGTAGTATATTTCATTCGGCTTTCGAAATAGAGAGTACAACGAGTTCATTTTCGAAAAATATTACTTTCGGGAAAATTCACCAATTTTATACGGTTCGGACGATTTTTGCTTCGAGGTATTCTTATGTCGTTTTCCATTGGGCAAAAAGACGCGTCCGGAAGAGTCCGGAATAGATAAAAGAATATTAATAATAATAAGAGAATTTCACTTCTCGATTTCTTTTAAAGTCAGAATCCACTCAAGAAGCACTCATACAAGTGTAGTTCATGTTTTTGATACAAGTCAGCTGACAGGTGGCCGTAAATTATTTTTTGGCATTTCACCAATACTTTTGTTGATTCAATCAGAAGCAGTTTTCTTGTTCCATTGGATTGCAGAATGAGTGGATCCCCGAGTGAAACCAATGGAAAACAACATTAGGAATAGCAGTTTGGAGCATTATTCCGAAAAAAACTGTAACGCACTCCAGCGTTTTGCGTTGCTGTTTCTTTTTGAGCGTCATTTTTGACAGCTTGATAAGAACTTGTTGCCCATATCATCCGATAACAATCAGTCGCGCAATTTATTAACAATTTTGAGTGAAGCATTAATAAATGTGAACAATAAAAATAAAAGAAAAATAGTGCAGCAACTAATTTGTTTGTATAATTAGTGCAAAAGCAAGCACGAAACAAACGAAGACATCAAATAAATGCGTCATCACATTTCAATTATTTTTTCCGAAAACAGACACCTCGAATGTAATTTCAGGTTCCGACAGACAATGCGCTGCGGAGAATTTTCCGTTCCAATTGTTACTTCCCTAGGGCCGGCTATTTCGTTCAGAATATCAATCTAATTCGAAATTGCTTTCCGTTCCGCTTCTAAGTATGTTTACTCTGTCAACTGTAACGCTCTCGAAAATTCAGAATTATAAATCCATTCATTCCCCTTTCGAATTAGAGAGTACGACACGTTACGAGTAGTTTTAGAAAAATTTTACGTTCGGAAGGAGATGCAGATTAGGACCCCTGATCTGTATAAAGTCGGGAGCGATTCGTGAGGGAGAGAGACCTACGCATTTAAGGTAACTGTCAAAATATCACTCACGACAAACTGAAGTACGAACTCAAGTCGTAAAGAGTTCACTTTTGGTGGTCGACAAAACTCCTGCTCCATTCCAACAATTTTAGAACATTTTTTGCGAGCCCAATGCTGCCAACCTCAAGAAAAAGAGACGAATGCATCCACTAATGAATACACCCCCATTTGGGTCTTTCAATGCAACAAACCTAGCACAGATTTTCAGTTCCATTCACAAAACAAATCAACTCCATCTCTTAAAGGGCATTTCCGATGGATTTGTAAATTTCACCTTTCATCGAAGGCAATGCACCACTTTCCACCAAATTCCAGGAAATTAATTCACAAACCAGTGAACTCGCGCTGAATTGATATCCGCACGATCACTCTTGAACGGTGGTGCCGCATCCAAACACCCATTTGATTAAGCGACATATCGCACGTTCACTCCAGCGGCAACTCCGCAGCAGTCTCCGCTCAAACGGATCGTTAATCTTCGCACCTCGCAGAGCGTGTCATAGAACCACTAATAATCCTCTCATACATACAGACTTGTGACCTTGAACACATCTGTCAAAACTGAAACGTCTTTAATAGAACAAAGAACTCAGGAATTGTATTTTCCCAAGAACCTTTGAAGATAAGCTATTTCTAAACTTGTTTTATACACAATTCCGAATATCATCACGACAACGAAAATAGACTATTATTAAAATAACTGAATATAAAATTCAAATTATGATAAAAGAAACTTGTTTCGGCTGTGATGTGTCAATAAACTTTAAAAAGAAATAAATACCCCCATACGCTATCACTTAGATCATCATCATTAACATCGACCAGGTCACAGAAAAAGCCAAGCCGCCGCATTAAGCAAGTGAGGAGAGAGCAAAAAAAATAAACACAATGCGAAGGATTACGGCTCAACACGAACACACATATGACTCAAACTCGCGTCTGCAAAGCCCGATTTGCAGACAGACAAACCATTTCCCTTACCAGAAACCAGAGTACCTTGAAGAGTCTTCAACTTCGAGCAGCTACCAGCTACCAATCGTACAAAACAACTGGTCGCCTCTTCAAGAGATTCATGCCAAAGAAGTTAAGAGATCTTCTCCGCCGCGAAAATAAGAAAGAAAAAAAAAAAAAAAACAGTATCTTCAACCGGGCAGTTTGTCTATTATTTGTCTGTCTGTATCTGTTGTTTTTTTTGTTTTGTTTTGTTGCTTTCTGTTCATCTGTCTTGAAAAGTTTTAACTAAACACACTCATCCGTGTGGAGGGTTTGTCGGCGCGCCAACGTACTAAAGATTGTTCGGTTGGATCTCAACGGCGACATTCAAATGTTGGTAACGATAGTGAAAAGACGTGCCTCTTCTTCAGCGATTTTGTGGTGAATAAATATTTATTTCTTCCATTTCGGAAATAAAATCAAAGTTGGTCCTTTTTCGGAGTTTAACTTCCAATTGATGAATTGTCAAAGGTGTTGGTGTTTGGTGTTGTTTCGACCGAATTCAATTTGTGGTACTACAGCAACCCTCTGTCTTGCCATCTAAAGTTCGCATATAAATTCAAATTAGATACAATAAATTCGTGAGTGTACATTTTGACTATGGATAGACGGTTGTAATTTGCAAGCGACACGGCAAAAATTACACAAACACGTTAGCGTTGGTGAATGTAATAAGTTTCTTCTTTTTTCCCGCAGTTAATGCAATTTTAGGAGAGTAACAAAATTAAATAGAGTTGTAAAACAAATCAAAAGGAAAGGAAGGAGAACGTGCTTTTTTTCGCAGTCACAAATACTACATATGATCCAGTTTGCGGGTGAGTTTAACCTTTTAAAAATTACAAACAACTATCTACGACTGTTAATGTAAATGTCACTCAGTGGCTGAAGATCCGCTCAGATGCAGCGTCTCCCATTAGCTGGAGAGTTGCATCATAGCCCATAGTGAATGAATACAAAAAAGCTCGCACCAGAACATAGTCAAGTTCTAACAACAATCCGCGTTAATAAATGGCATAACTCGGTAGTAATTTTTTGTGCCCCTTCGTGGGTTTTTTTTTTTCTGCTGCCATGTTCTCGCTGATCTTCTTCTATTAGGGCCTTCGATGTTAAGAACCATTTATCACCAATGTTTTGTTGGTTATTTTTGTTTTGTTTTTGCATCGCTTTTCGGCTAATTTTTGTCGGAGTTGGTTGTTTTTTTTTTCTTTCATTCCGATCGTTTTCATTTTCAACTCTGAGAGGTATCTTTCGCTTTCATTTTTGTTCTTTTTTTTTTTCTTTTTGTGGATACAAATTTTCGTTGGAGATGTTTGCCCATCGTGCATTGTTTTGGGGCATCGCGGAATCTGGGGTTTTTTTTTGTCTCATCTGTTTTTGTGAGAACTTCTTCCTTGGATGCTTCCAGCTGTGTGCTCTATGCGGTATGTGTGCGCAGTGTTGTGTGAAGCTCTAGGGCATTCTTTTTGGTCCGTTTAATTTTTGTGTCTCTATCAGAGTTCTTTGTTTGAGGGGGGTTTTGTTGGTTTTTTTGCGTGTTATTTTACATAATTCTGTAGATTCTTTTCTTTTCCAGCCTGTATGAATTTGATTTTAGGACTAGTTCTTTGGCGAAAGAGGAACGTTTAAGCGATGATATCATTTTGTTATTTTAAGGATGCTGATGTGTACTCTTGTTGGGCTTTAGCTTTGCTTTCATTCGTTCAAATTTCTCTAATTTATAGCTTTTCCTGTCCGGTTTTAATTAGTGACTGAATAATCGGGAATGGGCTGGGTGGTGCTTCAGGGCAGTTTTATGGACCATCAATTTGCAGATTTATGCAAAAAACAAAGATGGGTGATTGATTTAATGCCCTCTTCAGCGACATAATTGATCATCTTCTATGTGAATGGTGTTGACGTCTATTTCTCCTCACTCTGTTCATTTATCTTAATACTTTTTGGCTCCGCACGACTTTTTGCGGACTTTTTTTTGGGTGCCAAGTGGATTTCAAGCGGCCATTGTGTAAGCAAAAAAAATAAAACGGAAACGGCTTTGAGCAAAGCAAAGGAGGGGACCAACGAATTGTGGTTACATTTATTTTTTTTCCCCCCAAATTCGATGAATTTCAATCGAATCTTTGGTCAGACAAAAATGGAAACCGAGTTCATCCATATATCACTCTGAGCCATTCATATTTTAGACTGGCAGTTTGGTACCTACTGAATTAAATCGAGAGTGGCGGTAACTCTATGGATATCGAATTTCCCGTCCTTAACATTTTACGTGTTGACAGTTGACACGCATATAAAAAAATATTACAGCGTTCAGTGCAGTAAGATTGAAGGGAAAGTCTGGTCGCAGCAATATTCTCTACGCATTAGTTACACAACTCTCAAAGTTGCAAAACCTGCAACAATATGTCTCAATAAAAACGGAATTTGTTTCGTATACGAAAGTATCTACGAATATGCCGTCTTGTGCTGTAAGAAATAATCGAATAATGAATAATATCAAAGATGCAGATTAGCTAAAATCTCTCTAAAATTTGGTAGATTTTAGTTAATCTGCATCTTTGATATGACACCAACAGCTGTTGGATGGCGCCCGGTGTGAGGCTTTTGGATGATTTTTAAAAAAATAAACCATACACTTTACAATTGCAGTTTAAGTAAATCCATTCAAATCCGATACTTACGCATTCGTTATACTTTTACCTCAGCTATTAAATTTCGGGTAAATTACTCCAAGCAAACATTCGAGCGATCTCGATGCCACTTATGATCGAAAACAATTAGCGCCGCCTCTTTGATTAACCAACTAAAATTTACGAACATTTCATCTACATGTCTATACGTTACGGTCTCCTATTTTTTTTTGAGATGCTTGAACATTTTACCGACTCCCAAAATGATTACCCAGCATGACTTCAGCTGATACACATAAATCAAACTGTGCCTGCGGTACTACCTCCGCAATAAGACAATACAACAGGTACACCATATGTCGCTGGGGGCCTGGCAAATCCTTATTATTAAGCGTTAATTAAGTGCTACTTTTGCCCTCGAGTCGATGATGATCCAGGTTATTCCGGTAATGATTGCTGAAGATTAAGCACGTTGAAAATAATTACTGCAATGTGAAAGTCAAAGTTGGTTGATTTCCTTCCAACAAGGTAACAAAGAAAGTCCCGGCGAATATCGTGGAGTGTTCCTTATCTAAACACACAGTAAAGAAAACAAACTTTGGTCAGACATATTGCCCTGTACATCATCTTACAATAATTTCATAACGTCATTCCATTAATTGGCTGTGTGCGTTCATTAAGCATAAGCAGCGTGTGCGCGAAAAAGAGTCAAACTTGTGTAATAACCATGAGCGCCGACTCTCGGCTAAATTTCTTTTTAGAGGTCAGCGCAATAAAATCAAACTCAAATGATGAAAGTAATTGTAATTCATATTAATATTTTGTGTAATCGAAATGAGTGTCTGGCCGTTGACCTAATCTGCGTTATATACAACTGAACACTGCAATTGGGGCGCGTACACGTGTTTTATCGATTATCTGGGGGAGGAAAAAAGTTATAACTTGCTATTCTCGAATTTAATTTCTGGCATCAAACAAAACAAGTGCTACCAATCCAAATTGTTTTAGCTGAGCTGATCTCCATGAAAATTTGGGCACGTTCAGGTAACTTAGGTTGTAAGGCTGACAGCTGGCTGACTTGATTTGTCGCAATTGTGATTGCACTAGGTCGATCACATTAGGTTTGTTCCTTTACTTTTAAATCTTACGAATTTTTACTCAATGGCGTTCCTTACCTCGAAAAATTCGTAAAAGAGAGCAAGATATTACCCCACCACTGAGAATCTTACGAATATTTACTCAACAAATTTCATGGTGTAACAATTGAAAAAGCTGTCAGATTTGAAATTTGTTGTCTTATTTGACATATGAGTGCATTTGTTTTGATTTCTTGCGTATTCAAGTGGTATCAACAGGCGGGAAAATTAAATTGAATATTCTCCTAAGATTCCTTTTGAAAGTGGAGACGCTGTAAGGAGTAATAAAGGCAATCCTCTTTAGTTCAATCAGTACAAACTCTTCCATACACTCGGATTCATGAAGAAGAAGTTCGATTAATTCCGGGTCACTTTCATCGCTAGGTAAACTAATTTTGTTCGTAAATTAACAAATTTTTCGAGCTTATACGAAATTGAATTTTGAATTGTTTTTCCGTCATTTTCATAGATTACTACAAAAGCGTTCCCTAACTCTTTCGTAAGTGTCTCTCTCTGGGAGAGAATTTATCCCCACCACTGCCATTTTGACAGTCTTTTCCATTCTTACTACAAAAGTAAAGGAACAGACCTATTGACAGTGTTTCTAGTTGACGTCTATAGTCGGCGAATCTAGTCAAGAATTTCGTGATTGTACTAAGCTGACAGTTCGTATATGTGGCTGACTTAGGAAAAGTGACGTTACCGAAAAATCTAGTTTTTGCGTTCAAGGTATGTCCAGACCAATTTAGTCGACTTGAGACAACTACGTTTTTGAATGTGTCCAGTATCTGTTAGTTTGGCAAATGGTGCGTCCCCGTTGGCGTGACATTGATAGTTGTTGCGTGTGAACAACGATTTATTTTATTTCACGGACTCCTAAAACTAACCAAAAATAATTTGTTGGGCTATCGTAAGATTGCGTTTCATATTTTTATTGTTTATTTATTTATTTAAACGTTGAAGAAAATTTATTGTGCAATTTGACAGTTTTTCCTGTCTATTTCTAAGATTAAAAATCATTCATCTCTCGTCGGTTGCAATAACATCTTCTCTCAAATAATTTCTTTCGTTTTGAACAAACAATAATTGTTCAATCCAAAGTATTTTCTGCCCGTAGTTGAAGCCAAAATGCTTTCATCCGATAATGACGAGTATAATGATGTTGACAAAGAAGACGATGATGACATTAATTTATAAGTATAATTTGTCCCCGTCCATTACGTTGTTTAACGCATTTTATTTTCCGAATATCACAACAGCTAACAAAATTGCGTTCAAACTTCAAACTGAAGTTGAAAAATAAAAAAAGTTAACTTCCCTGCGTAAATGGATTGGGCACTCTCAGAGCACTTTTTTGCACCAGGTCACTTTTATGTTCTATTGGTGCAAAAAAAGCAATCTTTTTCCGATTTCAAAGCACTTTTGTTTATTTGGTTTTTGTCTCAGAGCAGCTTCAGATTACCAACACAAGTGCGTTTGACTTTGAGTTTGGTAACTGGTGGAGTTCTCGTTTTACGTTTTACCGGAAAGAAAGCCATTGCGTCGGGTGGATCTATTTTTGTTAACTAAAGGGTGTTCTGTTTTAGAGGTATAAAACTTTGAAATGGAATGAACAAAGATAATTTTTTTAAATTAACATAAAATTTGCTTTAATCGAAAGATAATCTTCTGGCATTATAATTTAAATATTATTTCTGGCTGGCTCGGACGTAGTCTAATCTAGAGGTCCAATTTTCAATGACTTTTTCCAATATTTGTGGCCGTATATCGGCAATAACGCGGCGAATGTTGTCCTCCAAGTGATCAATCATTTCGGGCTGCTTATCGGCGTAGACTAGCAACTTCACATATCCCCACAGAAAATAGTCAAGCGGCGTTAAATCGATCGCTAAACAAAATTCGCTTATGAAAATTGAGATCAACGCGATACGTATTTCGAACAGAACCACGATTTTCAAAATAAATTTGCACAATTTGGAAGCGTTGTTCAGGCGTCAGTGGTCAGTTATTCATGTTGAAATGCCAAACCAAACTAAAAATAAATCACTTGACAGCTGACAAAATGGCGGCCAGTTAAAATAGTGCTGACAACTTCTTTATTATATATAACAAAATACCCTTTATTGATGTACAAATGTTTAGAAATCAATCTGGGCGGAAATTTCGAATGTTTTAATATAAAATTTCACAACTGAATGCAAAACGCATTCCGATCGCACGAATGTCAACAAAAAAAAAGAGCAAGTGACGTTTTAATGATCGATTAGACACATGAAGTCTGAAATCTAAGACTGAATCTTATGAAGCCCAATCCAATACCACATAGAATTTGTTGAGTGCTTAATTGGAGTTTTTTTTTTTTTAAATAAAAGTTCAGAATGTCCAATGTTAGCTGCAAGAACTTGAAAGCATCGAGTTTAAATCGATTCGCAAAAACTGATCTAGATCAAGGAATAAAATATATCTTCCGCCAAATGCGATTTGAAGTTTGTACTAGAACAAAATTATGTCAATGAGGTAAAATTTGTTGTTTACTTATTTGCTGTTAGCTTAGTAACTTGAAACAGGACCCTGCTAGACTTACCGATCGTGCAATTTATCACGGAAGGACCAAGTGGGTATTTTTTTATTAACTCATATCAACGTCGGGTCGATCGTTAACTTGACATTTCTGACAGCAAAATGTAATAGTCTGCCAAACGAAACAAAGAAAGAAAGAATTTGGTATTGGAAGACTTGTGTGAAGATCTTTTGTCAACTAACCAATGTAAACCTTAATGGTTAAATTAAATAAGTTATGCCCATTGTCTGCATTTCTATCAAAATTAACAAAATGCAAACAACAAAATTACGTTACCGTCTGAAAATCGATTAGTCTTAAATAATGTGTTTAAGCTTCGCTTAACCTTTCCTAAGGCAAAGCCGGGGAATTTAAATAATTTTCTTATGTTAATTATTTGCTATACGAACTTTGTGTTTGTGCTTCGTCTTTATTTTGGTAAGAAACAGTCATTTGATGGATTTTTAATCCTCCCAAATGTTAAGTTTTTCAGATTGAAAGTTTGTGGTGGGTTTTTGCTGCCTAAAAAAATTGCATGACTGCATATGAGTCATATGTGGGTATGCGGCACAAACACAATTTCACTTTAAGTAGTAGTTAGCAATTCGGCAAATCCTTGTCAGTTAAATATTCACTGCCAAATTTCAACAGTGGAGGTCAGTCCTCACTCATCTGTTTTATTTTTAGTAAAGTAGAAATATGAAGGTAACATATTTCTGGCAGCTTTTCTGTATTTAGTACAAATCGAAGATATTTTCCTTGATTTGTTTAATAGGTATGAAACTTCATTAATAACTAAATGCGGCACACTTTGTGAAACATGTTTTATGAAAAATATACTTACGGATGTGTTTGTCGGAATTTGCTAGCGATTAAGACGGGTTTTTGACAAGAAGGCACATGCACACATTTTGCCTTGTATCTGAAACGAGTCCGGAACAACCTTAACCTCGGGATTATTGTTCTTAATCTGGGGCTATTTACCGTCTAATAAGTAAACAAACAATTTGACCACAGACTTTATTAGTCAATTTTGATCACAGCGGATAGACTGCGGTATACCCGAAATTTATCAAACCAACAACACAAGTGGACTGGGCATACTCAATTTCATTAATCGCGTTTGATACAGCCTGATGACAGTTGGGTTATTATGATTATGCATCTCTATTACCATGACACGTTTTTTTAATGAGACTTTTAAACTGTTTGTCAAAAAAAACAAAAAGCTCTAAGACCAGTCTTGCTCGTGGCATTCAATTGTCTCTCGAACATTAATATAATGTAAACAAATTTTATGTTAATTAATTTAAATGTAATTTTAATTGCACTTGCGCTTTGAAATACAAACCAATCACGCCTTGCGCTCTTAAGAACGCAACCGTAATTACTTCTTTGTGAATTCGCAAAGATCAATTCAATTCATGCCACCCTTTGGTAGAGTGACTGTCGACAACCCCCCACGTAGTTGTCTTTTTCCACACTGCCGAACATATAATTAATGGGTACCACCGCACTGTCATCACCGTTGCCCTAGTCCGACTCCATATTGCTGTTGGCAGGCAGCAGTTGCAGCTATTGAGCAATGAGCAGAGTGAGTGATTCAAGTCATTATTAAGTTTGTGAAAAACTTGCATAATTTTAATTTATCTATGAGAAAGAAGCTTCGAAATTGTTTATTCCACCAAAAAAACAAAAAACAAGCACAGCAGCAACGCCGCCGCATACACCACTCCAAGATAATAGTACAGGAAAGGAAAACCCCAACCAAACCGCCACAAGAAATTTTGTATGTTCTCTGCTCCTATAAACAGAAATTTGCATATAAATCCACTCGGAGGCATACTATAGTGGTAGGTACTCTCAAGATCGGTACAACATTGCTCAAGAGTCGCACAAGGCAAACAATTAAAATATTATAGTGCAAGTCACACAGCCCGCAGTGAGTGAATGTGAAACAGTATCATCTGTCCGCAAGATCAAACGCAAAACTCAGCGGTCCACTATACGTGCATTATCTATGACTGTAATGGCGCCTAGCGCTAGGTGGCTCTTCTAAGCAATCCATGACAAATACGCCTGTTTGCTAATCCGTATGCGCGCATCCGCATTTCGAACGACGAGCAATGCCTCGAGTACACATGCCAAAGTGGTGAAAGTACCTACTAGTCTGCCGATCGAACATCACCCACACGATCGCTTTCAATCAAATGCAGGACCCTAATCGAGATCAAGAGTTGGATAACTTGGTCTCGCGGCTACGCGCGCACATCACATTCACGTCTCAGTCAATGGCTTTAATTTTGGCAAATTTACAAATAAGTAGGTAATCTGGCCTAAAGGTGGTGTCCAGTCAACGAGACGCGGTTTGGCATTTCGCGGGAAATCGCCATCCATTTAGCGCTTGTATTCTGAGACTGCAAATTGGTGCTGGCTTCAGTCCATACAGAGATCAGCAGAATCCGCCCCTGCCAATTATGTGTCTCTGGTGAGATACAATGTATTCCCGCAATGATATTGGTATTGTGCTCTGCGGATATCGAAATTATGTCGATTATTGTGATTTAAACTCCTCTAGGTGTCGATGACTATTCGAATCGGACAGCGCACACGTAAACAAAAAAATAAAAAAAATAAGAAAAAAGGAAGGAAAGTGCAAAGAAGAAGATTTACTCGTGTCGTAAGTGTCTTAACCACGCCATCACCTCCGCCTCTACCACTTGGCTTCTCTACGCAATTGTCTTGAGTCTTAAATGTATGTAGCAGATACTTTAGGTACTCTTGTTGAATGGCTTGATTAATGAAGTGGAGAAAATCCGCTTGTACGTTTCCACACTCATTACAAATCATTTTGGTGTGCAGAGAGTGGTATTAATGGCACCGAGTCAAAGTGGGGGTTTTTTTTTTTCTATAGATTTTTTTTTGGTGAGAAGTGACCACCCTGTACAATAGGGTACGGAACACACAATACAAATGGCGATTACGTTCATTTACATAGTCAAATCATTCATTAAATTGTTTTGCAATACTAAAGTAAATTTTGGGGTTAGTTTCAGAGAGTGGGGTTGGGGTATGCAACTTGGATTTTATATAAATATAGCCACCGCTTTGAGAGCTTCAGAAATATAGCCATATACATATAATAGATATGAATTGCTAGTAGCCAATTTCAAGTT
The DNA here is from genome assembly GCA_916610125.1 of Cheilosia vulpina. Lineage (NCBI taxonomy): Eukaryota > Metazoa > Arthropoda > Insecta > Diptera > Syrphidae > Cheilosia > Cheilosia vulpina. Next base: position 2,025,760 of record OU744276.1, read on the forward strand.
GTTTCCAACATAGACGCTAGCGCTCTTGGTTCATAGCGGAATAAATTGGAATCACAACAGGCGTGTTTTTTTGAGCTTCGATCTCAGCAAAGCAAAGTGAAGTAGGGTTTCAAGCAAGCGATTACAACTACTGCGAGTCTCGAAGTGTCAAGTAGAGGTTAGTTGTTGTAATTGCGTGCTGAGAATCCTAGTTTACTTTGCTTTGCTGACAGAAATAAAGTACGTTTTATGGGCTTCATTATTTGTTTGAGGAATTTATAAATAGTTTTTTTTTAAAACACATTGAAGACTAAAAAAAGCTTAGAATACTTTTCGTATTATAAAGCCCTTATGACACTACATTATTTTTGCATATTTTCTGCTTTTAAAATGAAACTAGAACAGTACGAAAAATTAGAACGAAAATTTCCGATAGGAGTGAGTGCGTACACACCAACTTTATTAATGTAGATACATAAAAAAAATGTATTCATTCAAACATTCCAAATGTTAAGTTTAATAGCTTATAAAAATACAATTCCAACTTATTGTGTAGATACTGCATTTTATGATAATGTCAAAATGACATAACTTAAACTTTTCGTAAGAAAACCAGTCAGGTACTTCTCTTGAAATTAGAGATTTCCCTCTCGATATTTGACGTTTATCATTTTTCTTTGCTGAAAGTACACGAACGAACTTTATTACTAACAATTTGTACTATCCATTTTCGATGCGACATCTATTGTAAAAAATAATGCAACAGGTTGAACTCCAACAATTTTACTCAGCAAATCTGCTAACACCCAATAGGTGTCTCTAGCATTCTGTGGAAGAATACAAGATGGTTGGCATTTTGTTACAACAGTAATGGGGACGATCACGTATTTAGTTCAGTAAGTTTGACAGTTGTCATCATGATGTATCTCGGCTTGGATTGGCTGAAATCGTTCATATGAGCAGCAGTTTCAGTGGACATTTATGGAGGGGTAGCCGACGAATCTATTCAAGAAATTCCTGACGGAGTACTAAGTTGACAGTTCGCATATATGGTTGACGTAGAAAAAGTTCCCGAACAATCAAATTTGTACGTTCAGGTTACATTTTATCCAGACCAATCTAGTCGACTTAAGAGAACTAGATTCTTGCATGTGCCCAATGTTGGCGTCATTTGTTGGGCACAGTTTGTATGGAACTGACATTTCACAAGCAGTTCGTATATAGTACGTCAATGTTCAGAAAAATGGAGTATATTGTTTAATATAACCGACCGAAACGAGTGCTTGTAAGAAACCATCGGCTGAATTACCGCATTCCGCATTTGTGATCGAGTACTACGTGATGGAGTTTGTTATTGTTCTGCCTGTAGAATCCACATAATTCGGTGACGTATTGCTCGCTCACTGATGCGGTAATTCAACACCAAGCCCATGACGTTTCGATAAACCGTTGACTTGTTCAATGGTTTCTTGTGTCAGTATGTCGTCAATCTTCTTGTCATTTTACAAGGCTCGATTCAAATGTTTTACATCAAAGTAAATGTCACATAATGCATATATTTACCACAAAACTTCACACCTCTCTTTTCCTCTAAAGCTGTGCTAAAGAGCTACTTCGTGATTCTTTACTGGAACTTAAGGGCCACAACATTTTGCAGTTTCTCAATCGAGAGCTACTACCTACTTATAATGATTGTCTGGTTAGAACTTATTATTATGTGAAAAATTAGTTGAACAAATGTTGCCAATACTTAAAGCTAAAAACACATATCCTTTCAAAGCACCTAAGGCGATTAAATTCGAATTTAAATTTTCGTTCTCTTTTCCACTCGATTCGAAATAATATTTATATTCTGTCATTAGTAGACCATTTAACAGACCAAGTCAAACGACTGTAATTAAGTAGTTAAAACTCGCAATTAATTGTATATCAATATAGATATTTATAAACGAAATCATATTACGGCTGTCACTCCTCTATTCTTCTTCCTATTTGCTTTGATAAATCGTATATACTCGTACCTTATAATGCAAAGTATACAGCTCTCTCTCTCTCTCTCAAATCAAACGCAATTTCGGATGATGTCAAAATCATAACTACTTTCAAATTCACTTCATTGAATGCAACTTATGACCAAACAAAAATCGAAAGTGTGTTTACAAATTTTTAGGTAATTTCAGCACCAAAATGGGGAAAAAAACCTAAACAAAACGAAATTAAATCATTTTCTCATTCACTTTCTGCATTTGATCTTTTCAATTAAATCTCAATCAACAGATTATACGTCATTATTCCATAACAATAAAAAGAAAGATATGCCACAGCAGACATCTTCCAATTAGCCCAGTTTCAATACACATCATAGTCAGACCCATGCTGCCATCTACACGTTAATATACTCCTGTCACTGTCATTTGCGTGCTGTGCTTTGTGAGGTGATTTTAATAGCGGTGCGCGAATTCGAAACACATATACAATTAAATTTTAATTCTACGCCTTGACACAATAGAGCCGATATAATACGGAAGTGCCGCCTTCATTTTTATTTTGTTTGTGTTAGCAACATAACCTAAAGGAAAAATGCCTGTGAAAAATGAGTAGAGAAACCCTATGGCGAATCCGAGGGGTTTTCGCAGCCCCACCCTCGACTGTGTGCGGCTATTGTTGCAAAATATGTTACGCCAAAGAGAATAATAACATATTGCGATGGCGAGCGGGTATTTTGTTTGATTGCTGAAAGACAAATCTCCTTTCTTTGGCGGCCATTGTTCGGGGGGATATATAGCGAGATCGGGATGAAAGCCTTTTGAATTTGTGCACTGCATACGGTTATGGTTTTTTGTGCAATTTGTCAGACGGGTGGTATACCGGTCAATGACGGATGAATGTGATTAAGGAACGGATGGATGGGAGGAGACATTTCACTTGCGATGACATTTGATAGGTTTATTATTCGGTTTGAGTGAGAGCTCAGAGTTTGTTTGGAAATGAAGTCTCAACTTACCTGTCAGGCCAAATTTTGAGATTTTAATTTGCCTTGTAACTCTATGCACGGGCGATAGAGTATAAAGGACAGGATTTGGCAGGTTGTGCAATATTATATTTATAACTGGAATGGAACACCTCCGACATGACAGGGTTGGCTCTTAAGAGGATATTTCTTTCGGTTACCGGTGGCAGGTAATTTTCGCTTGACTACAATTACTTGGAAACAATAGGCGCCAGAACATATTTCTTTGAATGAGGGACTTTATGGGTGCGATTGACTATACGAGTTGTCTAAAGGAAATGAGAAGAATTGATAGTTTACAGTTGTTATTGTGGTGTGTAAGGAGTTTCAGCTTTTACACTAATGCATTCCACTTTGACATTTATATGCTTCGCTACAGAAAAATATGTCAAATTGAACTATATTTTCAAATAGTATATTGAAACTTTCTCGAGGTCATTTGTTAGTTCTCTGTTTTGATGTAATTTGTTTGACAACCCAAATACTGACGCACTATTTATTTGACGTAACAATGAATGAAGTATTTGGGGAGTTGATTTTTACGGTAACGATGATCTCTGCTGCTTTAATTTTGAGCTTAAAATTGGGAATCTACTGATCAAATTTTTGTTAATGCAAGCTTAATGATTTTGTTTATTGCCCCCTCTGACATGCCCATTTGATAAAATCTGGATCATGTTTAACTTTCTTAAGGCATTCAATGCTTTGTATATTATGCAATTCTTTGTAACCATGATTCTTAGGAAACTGACAGTTCCGCTAATCCACAGCGATTCGCCAAAAAAAATATATTCTCTCCATTGAACGAATTTGAGGTTTCATGACAACCCATAATAGCTCCAAATGACGTACACCTAAATCGATCTACAATCTACATTATCTTCGATCGCTGTCCATAATATCTTTCTCGGAAACCGAACAAAATAAATCACTTGTTCCCCACTCTCTCTCTATTGCCCTGTTTCACCTGATCTCTGTTATGTGATCGGCAAACTTTAACCAATCGAAAATCCACGACTCATTTTGATTCATATTGATTAAAATCTCTCTATAGACTTCCGACACGAAATTTCACCCACGCCATAACTTTTCCCCTTCAATCAATCAAATAAATGTGAATCTCAATCGAAATCGAAAAAAAAATACACGAATCGTAATTGTATTGTGTAGATATCTCAATCACATCGAAACCCATTTCGGGGCCGATGCGACGAGATTATCGAATCGAACTTGAAGATGATCCCACCACAACCACATTGGAATACTTGGGAAATGAATTAAAAAATAAGGAATCGTGCTCGTCTCATAAATAGCTTTGAACTCTGCCACCTTTCCCACACGTATATACACACAATAGATGTTGTCAAAATCACAGAAGCGCTGACATTATTAATTAATTTAATTTGCCGCAGCACCTTATAAAACTATAAAATGCCTATAAACTGTTACAGCTTGGGTTGGATCTTACTTGTAATTTTATGGTAAACGTCATACCTACCAGTCAGAAGCATAAACGGTTGGCTTATTGTTCAGCCGAAGGTAATAATTATCCGTGATATGAACCCGCTATCGATCAATAAAATTTGTTCAGATGCAGCTGCTGCTGAATGCGCGTGTGGTAAAACCGAACGGCGATCGAACAGTTGAAACCGGCAACAACAGCATTTGCAATTGACCTCAAAAATTTCGTTTTGAGATTCGACATCAGCGTGAAGAAAAACTGTGAAAAGATGCAAAGAAATCACGAACTCAAAAGCATAGCTACTTCCTTTTTGCCTTCGTGTTGTCCGTGCGCAAAAAGTTATGTTCATCCTCAATATCAAAAACAGCCGATAGAGGGGGTGAGTAAAGAAGATGGTGGCTGCCGGCTGATTTGCGGTATACAGTCGGAAGTCCGTCTCGTTTTGTTTGCACTCCCATTGTTGGCTGCGCTGCAGGGAAATTGAAATATTGTGAAACCCAAATGGACTAAGCAAGCAATTTATCATATACGTGAATACTGCATACTTATATTATATACACTACCACTGTAATACTGTATTATATGAAGCAGACAAGTTCGTGGCATTGTTTTGGTTAGTCATGATGGTTGATTTTTTTGACAAATTGTATGTGTGGTTCCCATGGTGAACTTCGATTTTGTTTAACGTTTAACTTTGCCATTTTGACAGTTCGAACCGGTTGACATTGTCAGGTGCTGACTACATATTGCCAAAAATTCACAAGCATAATGCAACGGTACTGAAGCATCACGTAATAGGGATATTTATCGTTGTCGATTGTCAAACGACGGTTAATTTATAAAGTGGTTTTGTGAAATGTCAATTTGACATATGCTGCGAGACAATGGCAATGACACTGAGTGAGATCTCGTAAATTTCCGATCAATTTTGGGGCGCCATTCCTTTTGTTGCGGTACTTGTGGTTTATGGCTAATATGTGGGAAAGGATTTGAACATAAATATAAGAGTAACAAAGAATGACGCAGGAACGGAACAGGTTGGGTGAACATTTTTGCTCAATAAGTCAACTGGTGATTTGGTGCGATAAGATCTTATAATTAATTGTGGGCGCTCATTTGAAAGAAAGAATAACCGTGGGAAATATATAAGCGGGTACGAAAGGAAGTGCAGTTAGTATTTGTTGTTATGATAACAGAATGTTGTTTACGGTGGGAACAGGAAGTGTTCAACTATAGAAACTTATTTGGCTGTCCTTGCTGATCTGCATGTAGTTTTTCGCTTAACAGATTGGTGTGTTAAAACAGGTAGTGCTTGGTGATGGCACTAGATTAATAGCGTTTCTCCTTTGTCTGTCTGCTTTAAATTTAACCTTCAACCTCATAATAATGATGCATATTTAAAGTTCTGACGCTGTTCATTTGGCAGCAATATATTTATCTGATTTTAAGCTATCGACTAATTCTTTTGTAGAAACTATTAATGAATTCATGATGTCAATGATAACAAATCGGGATGATCAGTTACTTATAAGCTGTCTTTATTAGTGTCATTTATTTTATTTTTATTTTTGCAGGTTCTGCATAACCATGCGTCTGATATACTTAAAACAGATTTGTTAGTCGCCTAATGAAATCTTTTTTAATATTACATAGGTATACATGTTACATGCACGCTTTATTTCATTTTCAAAGAATCCTGTTCTCCGATTTATCGTGTTTTTATATTTCGTTTTAAGTCATTTTTATTTGAACGATAATTATTTAAAATCATTGGGGAAATAAAGACAAGCGCATTATTTATATTTCAAATAATTAGTTAATTAATTATACATTTCAGTATATTAATCGCTTTATACTGCATTTTCACCGTCACGCACTTTCATATTTTCACGAGAAGGGCAAAGAGATCCGTTTGTCCGCAGTCAATGCTAATAAAGGCGTACAAATGAGATCACAAATCAGACGAATAAAATGTCATGGATGTTCTACCCATAATTATAGATACGTAAAACGGAAACAAACACAAGTTCCGGTGAACAACATTTTTACAATCACTTGAAAACATTTCTATTTCTGATTCAAAACATGTGAAATGATAATGGTAATTAGTTTTAGTAAATTAAACCAACAATTCGTCAATCGGTTAGACAAATAAATAAATAAAGAGTTATTCGTTCATCACTTCCGGATGTCATTTTGTTTTATAGGAAATTGAAATTTCGTAAGCCATCACTATAAAAATATCAACATGCGTAGCTTTCCCATAATTCCTACCTGGCCGACAAAAAACTTTTTTTCGTTAGGTATAATGCCGTCCCTTTCAGTCACACGGCTATTTAGTATTTAGCATCGTGTAAATGCGGCATTATTTTAAATTTTTAGATTGCTTCAAAGAACTTGTCAATAATGTCAAAGTTTATATCGCAACCAACAAACAAAATCCGCTGGAACCTAAAACCGACTAAAATCAATTGTTTGGAAGCGTTAAATTTAGCGCGAGCCGGATACTAAGCTTTATTCTCAAATATCATGTAATTTATTTAAATTCTTTCGATTACAGTATAAAGTTTTTACTTTTCAATTCTTGTTGTCAAAATTATTCTTTATTTCTCTCCTTTCTTCGGCCTCGCATGTTATATTTTTTTTCTCTACTTTTTCATTTGTCGTTGACAGCTGGTACACAGAAAGCTTGTTACAGGGATGTACTTTTTTTCTTGTGGTCGAGTGTCATTAGTGTTGCTGACAATAGTATTTCATTTTATTTTTGTTTTTCTTGTTTAAATCTTTCTGCATTAATTAAGTATGTATTTGCGTTCAATATATTAGTCATTATAAATTCTTACCTAATGCAAGAGTAGCGTGGTTAACAACCATTTACCATAATTATAAAGTCCAAAAAAAATCAGTCTAAACTATAATTGTGCGTCACTTTATTTTATTCCTAACTTTATCAATTTTTTTAATATTGCATCCATTTGTCATCTCACCTTAAGTCAAAGATCCATCATACTGTACGTCAGTTTCCGCTGAAAGTCCTTGAAACATTTAGTTATTGAATAAATCACCAAATTCACCCGCATACCCGTCTATCAAGTTTCCGATTCGATCGATCGTTGACAGCGCCAAAGCTAACCTATCTGCGACAATAAAGGCAAATGTGTCAACTTCCAGTGATGCTACTCCACTACAATTATTGCAAATTGCATCAAATCACGTGAATGGAATCTCGTTTGCTAATGTAGCGTAGCAAAAACCAGTTTACGTGCAGAAATAGTAAATCACTCAGCATAGAGATGGATTGGAATCGGATGGTCCCATATTGTTGAGTATTAGATACGAGTAGTTTTAATCGTCATGTTTATATGTGCATCAATTTTCTCACCATAAATTGGGCAACATTCTTGCGATTCACTTGATGAATTATTGAATGGAAGCGCATTTTGTTTGTTTTGATTGTTTTCTGAGAGAATACAGCATGTGACCTGGACAAACGTCTTTCGCTTGTTAGTAATACCATCAACGGTAAGTGAACATTCACGTTTTAGCCTTTGATATTTAAAATAAAACGAAGAAGCGCTTGCAATGATTAGAGGTATACTAACAATGTTTAAAAATACCGATTATATCATTACCGCTGGGAAGAATCTTTACACAAATAAAATAAAAACTATCGTTTTTGTAGGTATTTTTACCTGGCCATCGAAAATTCCAAAGTGATTCAAGTTATTTAAATTGTACTATGACACATTCGTATGGTGTATGGCACGGTTGGCGATTGCGGTGTTGTCGGAAAGATAGCTGGTACGAGTATTATTGGCAAGTGTTGTTTTTACCCTATTTGACTGTTTTAGGTCCTCTGACAGTTTCAAATAGGAAATCACTAGCTAAGCGCTTTATATTGACTTGATTGTTTTTAGATCATTTACAGGACCAGCTTTTTCAGTTGACGTTTTTGAAGGGGTAGCCGACGAATCTAGTACTTAGTTGACAATTCTTATAAATGACTGACGTTGGAAAATTGACATGACCTACTTCTCATATAGTGGAATAATAAATGTATTATCATAAACACTGCTTGTTTACTTACGACGTCTATAATTTGGTCCAACAATATTGTGTCCTTGAGCAGATACAACATTTTATTAAAAAGGCCTTCCATAGTGTTACTCATTGCACCTTGACACCACTTCAACTCTGTTAACTATTTCGGGCGAAGATTAATTAGCCCTAGGCCCACATTGCAATTAGTGTGTTAATATAAATCCATAAGATGTATGAGTTCCCAAACCACGAACAGCAAAATTTCACAATACATGTAACCCAGCTGTAACAGCCCTTATAAACAATGACAGTTAAAACAGTTTTACAACTCTATCCTCCCTGCAACTATCATAAATTTAGAGCGAAACCTAAATCCGCTATTAAATGTGGGAATTGCTGTCCCTCCCACTGCCCTTACCTTCTGTCATTGAATAGCGGGTCATAAATCCTCCCAAAACCACGGGCCCGATGGAGAAAAACTCTCATGAAAAACAAGTTAGAAAATAATAAAACTAATATCCATAAGCGGAAAAACTGAAAACAGATTTTGCATAACAAATGATAATTGTTTTGCATAATAACTTTTACTCGCCCATTTCAATTGTGTTGCCCCCCTCTGACGTGAGTACATAGTCGCAATAAAGAAAGGAAGCAGGCCCATCTCTACGACGATAGTTTTCGGCGGAAAAATGTAGCTCAAATGCAAATGCATTGTAGTTAGCAGATTCTCCATAGTATTCGTAAAAAGAAGATGGTAATACCGTCATTATGCAATCGCTGGGGGCGTTGTAATTAAATGTTCCATCTACTTCTGGATAAAAAAGAAATGCAAACTAATTTATTATGCTAATCAATAGAAGTCACCAGCGGATCGCTTGTTATGCAGTGACTTCTTGGCCAAAAATACAGCATAATCTGACAACTGTTGCAATTCTCAGATGGCGCTACTGATGACGGTGCCATTTGCATAAGATGATTAATAGTCGTGGCGTGAAATAGTGTGCGATTTTTTTTATCTAAAGTAATTATTTCCCAATTGTATCAACGCAAAAGAAAAACCAACTTGCAGCGAAATAAAGACAAAAGATATCAGCTACTGAGGAAGGGAAGTTGTTTTTATGGATTTTATTTGTTCACAACTGTCAGCGTAGGCATGTAGGGCAGTGGAACGAGTGATCATTTGTGTAAAGTAATTGCATCTGTCAATAATCGAAATGCACCTGTGGTGGGTGATGGATCTCCGATGATTGGCATGATTGAGAAAGATGATTAATTTGGTCGAACCAAAGTGATGGTAATGTTGTTAGTCGTTGTTTGGTCTTAATTAGGTTCAAATGGTTTTGTAACGGCAGTTTTTAATTTGTTTTTTTTTTTAATTAATAATTCAATTTTTGGTTACTGTTTGTCAAATTGAATTTGAATTGCGACAGGGGGAAGTGAGCCATTAATCAAATTCTAGAAAGGTATGTCGCCATTGTGACATGTCTAGGTCTAGCTTTCGATGGCGGTGACTATATCTCAGACAAACCATTGTTAAAGGAGGGAACTCCTCTGCCAAAATGGACGGAAATTATTTAACGCGTCACATTGATTTATTACCAAGTGTTCAGATTAAGGACACACGCCTACAGAGCTGAAATTAAGAAATTGCCTGTGGCCACTTGCGCCAACCTATGCGAAATAAAAAAGATCGGGCTGATAATTAGTTGCTGGATCGCTGCCATTGGTAACATTCAGGGAAGGTTAACATTTGCCAACAAATCTTCGAAATCATGTTGTCATTCGTGTTTGAGATGATATCTCGACTCACACTAAGGACAGGCATGCTTAATTTGATTTATTGCATCTAGTAGCGGCTACCTATCAAGAAAGGGTCGATTTGGATGTTCACACATCTAAGATATTTGTGACTGTCACTAAGTGTTCGACATTGATTGTTGGCGGTTTCAAGAGAAACTTCAAAGCTACTTAATTTCTCTAAAGCAACTGGGCCTGAAAACTAGCTTGAGGTCCTCGAATGACATTTCAAATCAATTATATAGGTCATGAGTTCGTTTGTGTACCTAATCGTTTATTCTTTTATTCATGTATTTTGCGTCTTTTATTATTATGTCATTCTCTTTAGAAAAATATAAGGACTGTCATTCCACAGATGCATTAAAGGAGATCTCCTGACACATAAGGTCATATTACATATCCGTCCCATAATAGCACATTGCAAAATAGATTTTACGTAAACTCACTCATGGTTGGTTGCAAAAATGTTGTTTCTTAATTATTTTCCTCGGTATTGTGTTAAATTTCGCGAAAATTTATTCAACTTCAACAACAAATCAATTTTGACACATTGTCTCAGAAACCTTAAACCGCATATGTCGGATCGACAACTTTATTTTGAACAAGGTCGCACCTAGTCAAATATAAAACCAACACCTGAATCCATTTATTTGACAGATAAGATTAATGATCTCGTATAAAATATTAAAATCGAATGCTAATGCATTTCTGTTTGACATATTTAAGTAATAAATTAGGTTGGAATCATAACAAGTGTTTCTTCCATTATCATTTGCACATCCAAATGTCAAATAATCTGTTTAGTAATAGCTTCCGTGCCATTAGGGAGCACCGCCCTCCTCTGTTTTTTTGTAATTTAATGGAAGATAGGTTTCTCTCGACTGACAGAAAAGTTTATATATTCGATCAATTTCATACGGATTTTCTGGATGGAGTTAAATCAGATCATGACGAAATATTGCCAATGAGCGTGTGACTAAAAATAAAGTCTGCACCGGTAATGGTCAAAATTGAATTTACATGAATCACACTTATGGTCACATATCCAGTATTGAAAAAGGTGCTGCCAAAAAAATGTGCAGTCATATAGCTAGAGATCTCTTGAATTTATAAGTACTTTTTTGTTGTGTTGTAAAAAAGGCTTAATTCACATTAATCGTGTATATCTTTGCGTTGAATAACCCAATACAAATGCATGGGATTAATCAAAATTGCATTGGATTTGCATGTCAAAAAGTTAAGGGATTTTTAGCGATTGGCAACCAGTAATGGGGCAAACCATAATGAAGTAAATTTCGCTTTGTCGCCTTGCGACGCTGTCAAAATTAAATACACCCAAGCCAAAACCATGTTCTGTCTAACACGAAGTCCATCCGAAGTAAGGTGTTTGCCAACTTCCGCGAATAAAACATAAATGTTCGAAGAATAAGCCACACAATCATTTTTAAAGTAAATTCTCGTCCATATTTCGTCTTAACCTCACATTCTATCATGATTCCATAACGATTCCATCAGACTTCAAATTAAGAAATATCTATTTCTAATAGAACAAATGAAAAAGAAATGCTTCCAAGGTAAAAGCAAATAGTTACTGAAATAACTTGTTTTTTGCCAACAAGGCTACAATTAAATTAAAATATTTATAATTTATTGCTCATAAGCTGAGTAGTAATTGCGTGCTAATATTTGTTTTGTTCCTTATGCTTCAACATTAACGACGGACTAGTAGTTTGACATTTTGAATTATTTATGATATGTAAATGTCTTCCAACTTAAATTGACAGTACATAGTTCAGTCCACCCCTTTGAAGTAAACTAAAAGCTCGTACTTTCACTTGAAGATGCGGCTGAATTATTTATGATATGTAAATGTCTTCCAACTTAAATTGACAGTACATAGTTCAGTCCACCCCTTTGAAGTAAACTAAAAGCTCGCACTTTCACTTGAAGATGCGGCTGACTGTAATTTAAAGTCGGTAATGCAGGGGACAAAGTGATGCCTGCTTTGGCCATAAGCGAGTATATTGTGCGAAAATGTATTATATATGACACAAATAAATATTATATTTGCATTTTCCCAACTTTGGCAGTCGATTTTGAGTAATTTTAGAACAATTCTGTCTCATTTTTCGATTAGAGAGATGAAATAGGACTTTTGTTGTTCTTCAATATAACCAAATAAAAATTCACATTTTAATTGAATGTGATCTAAATAAAAGTTGCGTTAAAGGTTTAACTGCATAACTAGATTATGTTAGATTAAGCTAGTGCCAAAAATGAACTTAAGTTCAGACAAAGACTGATTACGATTCCTTAGATTGATGATCGCAATTGGCACTTGAGTTCGGCAAACAGAGATATTAACTGAAATGACGTTCACATGTTTGACACAGTATTATATAATACATATGCGAAACCTTAAAGTGTATAAAAATCATAGTTTCAAAGGACTGTACACATATTATCTGAATTGGCTATCAGTATTTTCATCCCGTCAGACTACAAAGTCACGTACCCAAAATACTAAGCTCAAACAAATACAAAAACGTAATCAATGACTGTTGCGCAACATTCCACTTTGCACTGAAACTTTTTATAAGAAAGTCTGCACTCTCAATGATAAATTGCGCTGCGTGCTGCACGAACCCTGCAGCAATTTTAGGTTCACGCAATATATTTTTATTCAACAGCAACAACAAGCAAACATAAAATAAAACAAACACCACCTGTCACAGAACAAAGACTTGTTGTGACACCTCTGTGAATGCGCGGCCTTCTAAATCAATTGCACCTACCGAATTGTGCAACCATATAACCTGTTGGCAGCACCCTAAAACCGCAGTAGGTATCCCTAACTTTGACCTCTTGAAAATGTCAAAAGCTTGCCATGAATTAGCAGCAGCTTTCCGAGCATTTACTCACCGAGCATAAATCACAACTTCACACCGCCGACGCGACACCACCCAGCCATCTCATGTGTGATGAAGATGTGCGATGAAGATGCGCGCGCATCTAATGCTAGCACAAATCACGAAGCACGACTTGTGCATTAACTTCACGTGCCACACACTATCCCCAACCAACTGTCCAGCACACAGTATTTTGGCAGTTTCCAAATAAGCCATAGCGCCCGCACCATTACCGCACGAACTCGCCAGGCAACAGAGACAACATACAGACAAAACGCGACGTTCATTATTTTTCAAGTCTATGCCAAAGTTGTTACACGATTTCCGGAAACTGACAAAGCCAACCTGAGATGCTGCAGATAGCGCATCCAGGCAATTTATGTCATCTTTGTGTGTTTTATAACAAGGGGCTTGTTCGAGTGTTTTTCAGTGTTACCTGTGCGGGCCGCTATTGTTGTTATCTGCATATGCTTCGTTCTAAAAAAACGACAGCCCACACAAAGGTTAGAGAGTCGTCACAAAAAGGTTACGCGAAAGATACAGTGTTTCGGTTTTTTACTGCTGCCATACTATAACTATCTGCCTTCCGATGTAGCGTTGGCGTTGGGAGCATCTTTAACTCGTTTAGGAACACCTGTTGACGAGCATTTTGCACTTCCTCATTGTGCTGTATCTGCCGCCTGCTTGCGGTTGCAGTTCTGATTCGTGGCGAGAGCAACACACACAGTGGTGCATACATTATAGAGTGCGATGAAGGAAAACCTATAGCATCGGAACTGAAACGCCAAAGAAAGTCTACCCTGGCCATGGGAATTGAAAAATCTCGACTATTTGTAGATGGTGTCTCGGAACTCGCTGCTCATCACGACCTGAGCGGCTTGATCTTCACTTAACCGGCGGTATACCATGCAGCAGGCATGCCCATACCACAATGGATAACAATTACTAACTCAGTCGCGAGAGTTCACCAAATGGTCATGCAGAGGCAGACGACGACGCTTGGTCTCGGTTTCGGGTCGCGTTTTGTTTTGGGTACGCGCACAGCACCATAGATCAACTTTCGTTGAACCATGCTGATGGCGAGCGAGGAGTCATTGACGTCGCGTCGTCAACTGCTGCTGCAACATCACACCATCGTCATCTGGTTTCCGTCTTTTTGGCGATAAATTAATAATTTTTGTTGAATTTTATTACATAATCGAGTATGAATGAGTGTGTGCGAGTAATGACAGTCACTCACAACAAACACCTGAGACACTAATTTGTTTATCCACGCAGAAGAAAGAGGTTATGAATATTAATTGATTAACACAATGAGCCATGGATGATGGCATGCGGCATAGAGGCTGGAATCTCACATTCTGTCGTAATTGGGAGCTAATTCCGGTGATGATGGCCGCCAACCTTACCAGGGTGACGCAGTTTAACTGTAATATCAATGCGAACACCGTATTGCCAATGAACACGTTTATGTAATTGTGATTGGGGAGAAGCCTTATGAAATCATAATGGCTGTGGACATGGCACCCGAAGTATGGCTCATCTTCAGCAGTTACCAATGCAATTGAAACACGTTTTACTGTATCATGCAGGGAGAGATAGTGGTTATAGTGTGCAAAGTGATAGGCTGTGAGATTATTTAATCCCACCGGTTAATTGGCGAAATGTTTGAGTCTTCGACAGTTGACCATTAGGATTTATGGTCCGAGAGAAGAAACAGAGTTGGGCCGACTTCACTTATCATTTGGGATTTTGCCTTTCAAAAGACGGCCACGTATTTTTTGCGCAGCAGCTTCGGTGATGTATCATAATGCGCTTGCATCAGTTATATAATATTTGTCGAGATTAAATGCATGGGAGAATGGAGCCGCAAGAAAGTAGCGAAATAAAGTTGTAGACCTGCACTCAAACGGATACAATTGTCAGGAAAAATAATTTGTTGTTTGTATGTAAATCATTTTGTTTTAAGATTTGGCATCACTGAATTGTTTGCTTCAGTTGATTAAAATGTGTATGGTTGTAAAATTGTACTAACTTCAACACTGTGTTGTTTTTTCTAACAAAATAAAAACTCTTTACAAAATAGTCCCGAACAACAATGACAGCTGGAATATGTCAGAAAGTACAGTATATATACAAGTGTTTGTGGATCACTTTAAAATATAAATTTTGGAAAATGGTTCTTGATGCAGTTTATTTCTTTGCTTACTTGTCATTTTGGTTTGCTTGAAGTAAGTTGCTTGTGAAATGTATGAGCACTGCCTCTGCTTTATTGTTAACACTCATGTCAAGTGTTGCTAACGTTTAGAGGAAATCCTCTCTTTTATTCAAATAGCAATCTGTGTTACAATTGTATATACGTCATTAACATTTATCCTAGCGGTTACGAAGTAGGAAGTCCGCCAGATGATAACAGCGTTTTCGGAGATCCATATCTTAGGTTTCTTTCTCTAAACGCAGCCATCTGATTCAGTCATTGGGAACGTCCAAAACTCTAGTTTACTATAAATGACAGTAGGTAGCTGACAACACTAATCGAAGTGAACAGTTTTCTTTTTCAGTTAATGGAGACGTTCAAGTTTTTGGTTTAGTAAGTGACAGCTGTCTGACTAGATGTATCTCGGTTTTGATTGGCTAAAATCTGTCATTTGAGCAGCTGTTTCAGTTGACGTTTATGGTAGCCGACGAATCTAGTCAAGAAAATCAATAATTAGGGGGCCAGGTTTTGACGACAAATTTAATATTTGCTTCTAGACAGTTCGCGAACTAGACAACACTCAAAAAACGAGTGCCTGCTGTCTATTCAAGTTTTAGTAGCGACTTTCTGCTTCCAAAGCTAATCCTATTTTCAGGGTCTTTTCTAAATTCATCAGTGGCAACACTGAAGCATTCCACTTGATGGTAACTTCACACTCACGTTGGAGCGAAAAAACAATAGATCACCCCACAAAACTGTGATATTCAACTGAAAGAATGACTAAGATTACTAAAAACATTGCGTTAGAAAATATTGATATGGAATCGATAATTCGGCCTCGTAGAAAGCCAACTAGCACCTTTAATTGGGACATTCCAAACCTCTTCATCCGGGTGTAAATGACTCCGCAATGATGAGCTAATTTCTTTTCATAGCCTGATCTGTCGTTGCGATGATACAAACGGGATACACTGTCAATGAGTTGGATGTGGGAAGGTTACGTGCATTCCATTCGAAAATATTGAAATTAGACTCACAAATACTTAAATTTTTACGCAAGTTTGGTGCAGTCGCTACTGAACTTAAAAAGGTGGCTCAGTGTATTTTTTATTTTTGTTTGGTTTGTTGTAAGCACTTTTAGCGTTGGAAAATAAAACCAGTTGGAACCACCCAAACTAAAGCTGTCCTGTTTTCAAGGTCAGACACTAAATTTAAATGAAAATTTGTTTAAATCAATATTAAGGGAAATAAATGATCGCAAAAAAACCCGTAAGTTGTGTAAGCATTAGAATGTAGTGGTCAACGAGCCTCTAAAACCATCGAGTATTACATATCGATACTGAGTGACATTTGAATACCCATCCACATTGCAATCAATTTTTATTGCCAACTTTTTGCGATGATGTAAAAAAATAAAATAATACGTGTTTTCTTTCTTTGCTTTCAGATTTCGAAGTCAACGGCAAAATGACTGCACGCTCTGGGAAATTGATGGTTCAAGGTAAGTTTCTCTGCGAATGGCCGCTTGCATAATACGAGACCGATCGGCTGATGCGAGATGGCATCCTTGTCGGCTCGCTGATGGGGAACTTTGTTTCTCCTGCTGTGCATTCGTCACGAAGCGATTAAAAGTGAAATGCAGACTTATAAAACTGCAGGCCGGTAAAGGTACGGAGTACGACCTACGGGTATGCCTACCTTGACCTTCATTTCGAATCGAGTCCTTTTGGTCTCACTTTCGTGCGATTCTTTATTTCTGGTTGAGATAATAAAGTGAATGGAGGATCTGTCGATAGAAGACAAAACGTCGTATATGTTCTTGGAGCCAGGAAGGTTCTCCTTGAACTGAAGGCTAATCAAATCAGATACAATCTCTAGCCTCTAGGTTCGTTATGAAGGTTTAATTGTGCGATCGTTTAATTTAACAAACGTGTATTGTGGAATGTCTTTGAGTTATTTTTAAATCAACGCAGACGTGTTCAATCGACGCTTAATGAGCGTGTGAAATTTGGGAATTTTTTCCTCGAGTTTTGCGATCTGTTGAGGTGTGAACACTTTTTTCCACTTCTGGTTGTACAAATTAATGAGACTTTTTTGTGCGTTTGAAGTTTTCAGGCAGTGGTAGGATTGGGTGGCACTCAAATTGAATGTGTTTTGTTAAACGGACATGACAATAGGCGAATTTTTTTAGTTGGGAATCAATTTGCTACCACTTTGAGTGCACTTGACATAAGTGGGTAATACATACTTCAACATAAATATATTAAAGGCTTCTACGGCGTCTTGTACTTTAGCAATCCCATCCACACAAATTTTAGAAAAATGAACCAAAGTTTTTCGAGCTAATTAGAATTTTGTATCGAACTCTTTTCCGGTCTTTATATGAGCGGCTTATTTGCCTTAGAGCAAAGGCTCCTTTGGATAGCTTCAAGCCGATTCACAAGGCAAATTATTTGGCAATAATGATCAAGTGCTCCGGTTAAACCCCATCATATACGAGTACAGAAGAGCCATGGCTTATGTACTTGACAACTAAGCGGGGGCATTCAGGTTTGACCCTAGAAAAAAACACAAAACTACACGTTAAGGCTGTTTTCCACAGCCCCATCACTCGGATGAAGGAAGCTTCTAAATTCAACCCCAAAATAACAACTCGTATAAACGAAGTGTCGAGAGATTTTTTTTTACTAGTAAACGAATGTCCAAATATTTACAAAAATATTCGGCATTTATATCACAGAGAGTAGAAAAGAAAATAGTTTTCTAGCGAGCTCTTGATTATTTCTGAACACCAAATTTTATTTCGTCTCCAAGTGCCGTAATTGTCCTTTAAACGACCAACTCTACGTTTTCTCAGACCACCCACCTTTTATTATTAGGATTACGAGGATAAAAGTCTGTAATTGTAGCCGAGTTTTTATTTAATTTTATGAAAGAGACAATTATAGCTGTTTCGAATTGCATAGATATTAAAAGTCTTCTGTCTTTTGTTTTCTGGTTTCCAGTTTCGTCTTTTGTCTTGTATCCTCTGTCGTCTGTCATCCGAATTTTTGTCTTTTGTCTTCCTTTTCCTGTCTTTTGTCTTCTATCTTCTGTATTCCGAATTATATCTTTTGTCTTGTCTTTTTTCTTCTATCTCTGTTTTCTGTCTTTTGTGTTCTATCTTCTGCCTTCTGTCTTTTGTGTTCTATCTTCTGTCTTCTGCTTTCTGTCTTCTGTCTCCAGTCTTCTATCTTCTGTCTTCTATATTTTGTGTTCTGCCTTCTGTCTTCCGTGATTTGGCTTCTGTCCTCTGTCTCGTTTTTTGTGTCCTTTGTCTTCCGTTAATTGTTTGGTTTCGTCTATCTTTTCTCTTCTGTCTTATCTCTTTTGTATATTGTCTTTTATCTCCTTACTTCTGCCTTTCGTCTTCTGTTTTCTGTCCATTGCCTTTCGTCTTCTATCTTCCGAATTCTATCTTTTGTCCACGTTTTGTCTTCTGTGCTCTGTTTTCATCTTCCGTCTTCTGTTTTGTATCTATTGTAGTTTTGCTTCTGTCTCCCGTCTTCTGTTTTTTGTCCTTTGTCTTCCGCCGTCTGTCTTCCTAATTATATTGTCTTCTGTATTTTGTGTTCTGCCTTCTGTCTTATGGCTTCTGTCCACTGTCTCGTTTCTTCTTCCGACCTTCGTCAACAGTCTTCCGTTAATTGTTTTACATCTTCTATCTTTTGTCTTCTGTCTTCTGACTTTTGTTTTCCGTTTTTCCTCTTCTGCCTTCTATCTTCTGTCTTCAGTCTTCTGTCTTCTATCTTTGTCTTCCGTCTTCTGTCTTATCTGTATTGTATTTTGTCTTTTATCTCCTTACTTCTGCCTTTCGTCTTCTGTTTTCTGTCCATTTTCTTCCTTCTTCTATCTTTTGTCCGCATTTTGTCTTTCGATTCTGTCATTTGTTTTCTGTCCATTGTCTTCCGCCGTCTGTCTTCAGAATGCAATTGTCTTCTGTCTTTTGTCTGCTGCCTTCTGTCCAGTCTAGCGATTAATCTGTCCAGTCTAGCGATTAGTCAGAGCCATGCACATACACTATCAATGTTTGTTTATTATCTATAAACATAGTAACACATAACTCTTTTGCTTTGCAGTTTTGTTCCTCCTTTTGCTGACGGATTTGGCATTCAGTGAAAATGTAAGTGTGCTCCATTTCCCATTTCACTGTTTGACCGAATAAATTTTACAGAATCGAACACCTGCTCGAATATTAGCCAAACAAACGGGTGCCGCTCAATTCGAAGAGCACATTGAACAGCCAGCACACAACGATTGCAATGAACATCATCATCGTCTAAGAAAACGATCCTCCGATGAGGATCTGGACTATGAAGTGTACCAAGGAGTTGTGGGACGTCCAGGTATTGATTTCCCCATATTCCCGCGAATTCCCCAAACTACATTCAGTTGTAGATCATACGGAAACGGATACTTTGCCGACTTGGAGACCGGCTGTCAGGTAACGTCAGCTTTGATTAAATACAATTTTTTTTTTACTTATACGTCTTTCTCGTTTCTAGGTTTTCCACATCTGCGAAGAGGGACGTAAAATATCCTTCCTCTGTCCGAACGGAACGATTTTTCAACAAAGCGAACTCACGTGCGATTGGTGGTTCAAAGTGAACTGTGCCGGTTCACCGAGCTTCTATCTGGAGAGTTCGGAAATCTTAAGCAAAGCACGGCGGCAGCGTGTAAAGCCAAACAAGGGATTCAAGAACAATAATAAGGTGGCAGAGGTTATTCCCTCTGGGAAGGCATATAAAGGATCCGAGAGAAGAATCGATTCGAATGAAAATCCATCAGTTGAGAGCTTAGACTTTGAAGATATTTCTGATGACAGGTCACGTGACAGATCAACTGACAGACCAAATGGCAGGTCGAACTATAGGTCCAACGACAGATCAAATGGCAGAACGAGAGGCAGGCAAAACGGTTCGAATGCCAGATCGAACAACCGATCGAATGATAAGTTGAGGTCTGAAAAACAGAAATTACTGACAGATCCTCCATCCGAAGAGAGTCAACAGCATAGACACAATGAGCCTGAACTGCAAATTACTGCCGAAACGGGATCATTTGTCAAAGACCCAAGACAGAACAGCTTTACAGGCGACGATAAGACGTTAAGCAAAGGAAGAGAGTTCAGCTCTGACAAGCTGTCGGATAAGCCCAGGGATGTTGAAGCTCCAAAAGTACAGCACATTGGCAGAAACAATCAAAGGAATGACGTTAGTGACAAGTCGAAGACAGGCAAGAAAATCGATGACGAAAAGCCCGCCGGTTTCTATATAACCGCCAGGCCCGATAGCAGAAATCCGTCAACAACTGGAAAGGCCAGCTACTATACAACTGCACAACCCGAGGTGTACACAAATGGAAATTCATTGGACGGTCCAACTTCAGGTGATAAACAGTTTGTGACACCAGAGACCGAAGATCGTACCTTACAGGGCTATAGTACTCTAAAACCAGACTTCTTCGCAAATGGACCGATTCTTAAGAGCCCCTCGACTCCGTCATCCTACCCTGGAACCTATTCCACTGCACGAAGACTGGATTCGACTCGCACTACGCCATTTTACACACCAACTGTTCCGTCGATTTCCAGAACAAAACCCACAGAATCCAAAACCTTTTTCATAAACGTCAAACCCGATGAGCCCACAACCCTTAAAGGTGCTATCACAACCGAGTACGCCACCCCAAGACCTATTATTTTGGGAATGAGACACGACAGTTCTGAAATCCACCGATTTCCAGTCTTTTCCAATGGCGACCTGAAAGTACAGCTTCCAGTGTACCCTGTGCAGTCTCTAACGCCAGCTGGATTATCATTGACAACTTCTACATCGGGCCCCACATACCTTCCTAACGGCACTAAGGTAAATAAAATTGTACCCGCTACACCGGCAAATATTGACAATTCCGTTGCGAGAAACGTCAAGAGTATACTCCAGACTGTTGGTATGATCAAGGAAACAATGAAGGCAAGCCTTGATGACAAGACCAACGCCCCCCGCGTTGGCTTAGATATTCCTCCTTCATCGGGCCCAGGAACTCTGGTTTCCCTGACAAACTACTTCGCCAATGGCGACCAAACAACCACCACGGAGAGTTCGGACGAAGAGAAGCTGACAACCCCATCGGTTGGCATTGCAGTAGGTCTCCTGAGCAATAAGACATCGGAAAAATACCTCAGCTTGTTTGGTCTTGACCAAAATGACGACAGTGACGTTGAGTCTGATAACGCTGCAACAGGCACAACCGCCGCTCCCAAAATTGTCCAAACTCCCACAGTAATTGGTGACTTCAGCAAGACTACAATACGCGACTTGGCACAGAATCCCGAAACAAGGAAAATTGCTCAGGTCTTCTCGAATGCTATTACAAAATATATTGAAGATCCAGATACCTTCAGAAAGGGGCTAATCGAAGTGAGGCCTACTGAACCGACAGGCAAGCTTTCCAGTGCAACTCCATATTCCTATGCAACACCGACTAGTTACTTCAGCAAAGGGGGCAGCGTAGTTACAGATGCCAGCAGCTTCAGCAAGGACCAAACGCAATCATACTTATCAACGACAACCGAAAAGTATGACGCTTCTACGAATCCCACAACCGAGTCCAATGACATTGCCAAGGAAATCAATGATCAATTCGATGCGTCAACTCCTGTCTATGACTCAGTGTCAACGGAAACCACTGAAGCCACTACCTACCGAGGAAGCAGGTTCTCAACTTCCAAACCTTCTGGTGATACCAGTGTGTCATCTGAACTCCTTCCTCCAAGTCATGACGATGAACAAGAGCATGAAACGCTGCAAAAGGTGCAGAGTCAATCTTTCGTTAAGTCATACAACGATCTTGCAAAGGTGCCGAAATCGGCTTCTTTCGATAATTCCAAGAACACTTTCGACACTTCCGCAGACAAGACGGCAACTCTTAGCAATCCTTGGTTGCAAGGCAAAAAAGAAAATGTCCCACGCACAGACAGCCCCTGGACGCAATCACCAAGTACCCAAACGGTCTTTGACACAACGACTGTTCAAAACCAACGAGATAACGAGAAAACTACCGAAAGTCCCTGGGCACGCTCAGTCAATGCTGAAAATAAAAACAGAATTGATACTTCAACTGTCAAAGTACCAGAAAATCAAACTCCATGGCAAAACGAGGGCAAAGGTAAATTTGACGATTCATATGGCGTAGTTTCGATAACTGAGAGCACTCTTGGTAAGAAATCACAACCAACCGAATACTCCTGGACGCATTCAGCCATTACCCAAGCTCCTGTCAAAATCGACAGTTCAACTGATAAAGTTATATCGAAGGGAAATCCTTGGCTGGGAAATAAACAAGCGAAAGTGAAGCCCACTGAAAACCCCTGGTCACAGATTACCCAATCGATTTACCTTGACCCTCTGACAATAAACGACGGCCTAATGCGAGAGCAAAAAACGACAACTCTCAGTCCGTTCGAGTACGTCAACACAGACCGGAGCCGATTCGAAGATGCCTCTCAGTCTGAAGAGGGCATTGATGACATTCTTAACAGCCCCGAGTTGTCTTCCGAAATCTTACCCAGAGACAACGGCTTGCAAAGAATCGCCAACAAATTATTCGGTGGACTTAATGAAACCGAAGCACTTCACCTCCAAAATGTCATGAAGAAAGCCGAACATAACCAAAGCGTTTTGAAACTGTTGCTCCTTCTCATTCAAACCTGCGATGACCAAAACGGCAAGGCATTGGAAAAATCCCGCAAAATTCTTCTCAACGCTCTGATCGGAATGGACGGCAAACCGAAACCGAATAAAAATATCGCACAAGTGTCATCAACGACAAATAAAATACCTGTCACCACTTACCGCGGAGTTTACAGTGGCAGCACAAGTACTGCCACAAGCCCTACTACTACATTTCCTTCCAGCGAAGAAACGACCAAGTTCGAAATTCGAGTTCCAGAACTCGAAGAAGAAGATAACTCCATTAATACGTCAACATCGAAAGCAATATCGACCGAACGACAACCAAAGGCTTACGACAACCCGAATAGAACATCCGACGAGAGAGCCCTAGAACTTCTCAAGTCACTGTACTCATTAGCTTCAAAGTTTAGCAGACGATGATTTCGAAAAAGCTTCGAAGCATGTGTATCCTAAATTAATTAAAAAATATTTTATTATAAACCGTCAGCCAATGTTGCCATCGAAATCAAAATGGCCACCAAACATGTGCAGATTTTAAACTAAAACAAAAAAAAAAGCAAAAAAAAAATGAGGTTCGATCACTGGCATAAATTATTTGAATTGATTAGAAATAAAGGAAAACAAAATACTTTTCAAAATGACATTGACTTTGGCAGTTGATTTGTTTTTATACATCTAATGGGAAATTTTAAGTTGTGACAGTAAAATTAGAATACGCAAGAAAATATTACTATTTATGACAGAACCTCACTCAGTCTGCTCGCAAGAAAATAATTAAAATACGAAAAACTTGTAAATATTGTTATTCTCTTATAAAAAACAAAACAAACAATAGATATTTGTTCTCCTTGCTACTAAATAACTGTGAAAATGATGCAATGCAGAAAACTACTCCTACAATCGCTTCGCATTTTCCTTTGTTCTTTCTTTTTGTTTACTTTTCTCATATACTTAGCTGATTTAGTGTGTAAACATTTTGATATATTGTAAATAATTAAAATTTAAATAAATGATTTTTTTTATAATTTGTATTATTATTGACTAAGTTGTGGTTTTGTTTTAAGTTCTTTTCTGACAGGTTTTTGTTTGTCATATCTTATAAATGGTAAGTGACTCTAGGTTAAGTCACTAGAGAATCACTACATTTGTGGATTGACGTGTATGATTATTTCATATCACTACCTACAATTGTTGGCTACGTTTACTTACTTTGCTCAATCATAAATTTTGCAAAAGTAATAATAGAAGTTGTCAAAAATAAAAATAAATGAATACGTCAGTGTCAAATAACAAGATGCCAAATGGACCAAAAAAAGGCAGCAGGATCTGCCACTGATAAAACCACAACACTGTGAAAGCCACTGAAATTGTGACGGATGTTTTGGACGGTAGTCCTGTCAATGTTAAGTTAAGCGCGGTGATGTTTTTATAGCGATATGGAATTTCACTTTTCTATAAGCAATATGGCTTTCTGAAGCAGTGACCGGACACACCGGACCGCACTGAATCAAATTACAAATCTCTAACGACACATTTCAAATCAGTAATGGAAATTTTTTACTTAATTGTAGATTCGTTATGCTGCGTTTACACTATCACGCACGCGCATTCATACACGACACCGCAGTCAATGCTAATAAAGGCGTAAAAATGAGATCACAAATCAGACGAATAAAGTGTCATGGATGTTCTACCCATAATTATAGATACGTAAAATGGAAACAAACACAAATTCCGGTGAACAACATTTTTGCAATCACTTGAAAACATTTCTATTTCTGATTCAAAACATGTGAAATGAGAGTGGTAATTAGTTTCAGAAAAACAAACCAACAATTCGTCAATCAGTTAGACGAAATAAATAAATAATTGTCCGGTCGTCACTTCCGGAAGCCATTTTGTTTTATAGGAAAGCGAAATTTCGTAAGACATCGCTCTAAAAATATCAACATGCATAGCTTTCCCATAATTCCTACCACGTAAACAATATGGCCGCCAATCTAGTCAACTTAAGATAACTATTTAGATTCTTGAATGTGCCCAATTGCATTAGTGCTAGAAACTAATTAAAAACACTGACAGCTAATAATTTAGTCGACCAAAGAGTCGTGTGAATGAGTGCTTCTCTTTAAATGGAAACGCGAACATTCTTTGACCTTAGACTTATGACAAGAACCCTTAGAAAATGTTGAGTAAGTGTCGATTTATTTATTTTATATATAAACAGCACCTCAACTTCATATATTGTTTATCACTATATACATGTACATCAATATCATCATCATCTTTATAATAAGACATTCCATACGCACAAAAGTCAGCAACATAATGTAATAAGCCGCTTCGAATGCAGCGAATGAGATGCGAAATGATGATATAGAATTCTCTACGTCGAAACAAATGCATTTGACGATTCAAAGTGAATTGCGATTGCGCGCACAATTTCGCAGATGTCACCCACTTGTGTAGTGCTGAGGTCGTACACGTCTCATAACAAAATAAATCCCAATCCTTGAAATTTGAATGAAATGGAAATAACAATAAATCTCGTCTATACCATACGCAAGATATCAGTTTGAATTGAAAGCCTGAGCTAGTTCAATACCTCTGACGACAATCTGAAATGTACCTCCCGTTTGTGTAGACGTTGAAGTTCATTGTTTTGTGCAAAGTGCACTATCAGCTAGCAAACTTTGGTAGTAAACTTGCACACACCGAGAGAACTATGAGAACTTTGTTTGCAAGTTAGATCAAGAATAATTTGGGAAGCTCTTGCTCTTGATTGGGGAATTTTGCTACGTACCTACTCCCATAATGGAGTATTCTGAGTGTTAAGTAGAGCGTAGTTGTTGTAATTGCGTGCTGAAAATCCTACTTTACTTTGCTTTGCTGAGAACGAAGCTCTAAAAACAGGCGTAATAACTAAAGTCTCGAAGTGTCAAGTAGAGCGTAGTTGTTGTTATTGCGTGCTAAAAGTCCTACTTAACTTTGCCTTGCTGAGATCGGATCTCAAAAAACAGGCCTAATTTCGTACTGTCTACACAATATGATAGAACAGCATATTAACGAGTAACGAGTGATTTACCTCTTAGATGTCAGAGAATTTCGTCCAACAGTTTCCATCATTGGGCACACTCAAAAACCTAGTTATCATAAGTCGACTAGATTGGTCTAGAATATATGTACTCTGGACGCAAAAATTAGATTGGTCGCCATTGTCGCTTTACCTACGACAGCCTTATATGCGAACTGTCAGTACTCAGTCGCGAATTTATTGACTAAATTCGTCGGCTACCCCTCTAAAAACATTAACTGGAAAAGCTGTTCATGAGACCGATCTAGGCCAATCAAAACTGAGAAACTTCAAGGCAGCAAGCTGTCAGACTTACTAAATTAGATACTTGAAAGTCCCATTCTCAATATTTCCACCATTGAAGATTCCACTGTTCAAAATGTCAAATAGTCAATAGTGTAGAAAGAACAAAATCTACTTTATCGATAACAGTTGGTATACGTTGCTGGCGTGTATTTTATAAATCTGTCAGTTAAATAAGTTATTGGGTTTAGCGCGTTGGAATGGATTTCTTTTTTCGGTTTTAGTAGTAAATCAATCAATCAATTCCGTGAAGTTGTTTGCTTGATGAATATAGTTAAGAATCTCTAAAAAATTAACGTACTTCAAGCTCCTTTATTAAACATTACATAACCTAATTAAATAATTAGACACCCCTAACCGCAATAAGATTTTGCCTCTTCTTCGCATTAGAAACTTTTTCGTTTTTCTGTGACATTTTCACATTTTTTGAAGCTTTCTTACACTTAGATTCACCGCGCAATTCCATACCTTCCTCCACAACAAATGATTCATTTGACTGATCACTTAACTCATCGTCATCGTGCGGAATATCCAAGCTCTCCTCGAGCAGCTCCATCTGAGTTTCCAAAAGTTCTGAAACCAATTCGATTCGCCTCAACCGATCACTTTCATTGGCGCTGACATCTTTCGGCCTTCCAAGCCTGCTCCCACCGCCTCTGAGTCGCAACACATCACCTTCTCTATTCGTTCTGTCGACCGATTTGATTATATTGCTGTCAATTAGTTCGCTTTCCAGAAAATGCCAAAACGTATAATGATCCTCCTTTACTGACCGGGCACGATCTTTTGCTTTCTCCGTTGAAAAATGCAAGCAAACAACAGTGATAAACATATTCAGCAAAAATATGGTGATGGCAACTGCAAGCAAAGCGTACAAAATGAAACCTATAACTCTGCCGCCATAATTCATTTCCGACGGAGTGACAGTTGCACCGAACCCAAATGACAGTGAGAGTAGCGTTGTTATGCTCCTAACAAATTCAGCAAAACTCGGCGAATTGCTACCATTAATGATGTACGAACTGAGCCCGATTGCGGTAAGGAAGATTCCAATGAAAACCGTCGTCGAAGCCAATGGTTTCTTTGCTTGATGTAAGGTACTTGTCAGCACTCGAAATACCCGTGCGAACTGTAGAATTTTCCACAATCTCAGGGTTGTCAGCGCGATGAGCAGCGCAATCAACATCGTGCATGTATCGTCGATCAAAGCGGCGCCATAAAATGGAACGAAATCGTTTCTTTTGCTGGCTTCTAGCTGCTGTAGCAGTTCCTTGACATACACCTCCCGGAGCCACACTCCGAATCCAATGAAAATATTAAGACAGACTATAGTCATGTCAGCGTAGTTCCAAGACATTGAGAGGTAGAGTTTCACTGAGGAAGAATACCACATTTTTAAAATGACATCACCTACCACTCTCATCAGGACCAGAAGGTACACCAGAAACGTCAAAAGCACATACCATTCTAGGTTGTCAATATTGAAAAGCAACTTTAACGACTCGATCTTATCTGTTACAACAAATGATCTGAAAGCTGTTTGTTCAGCGGAAACCGTCACCAAAGTGAAAACATCCGCATCCACATTGTACAAAGTGAACTCGATCAGAACAGCCGCTGTATTTCGATCAATCCAATGGTTCTGGCGCAAGAAATACAAGACCCTACGACTGTTAACCGCGTTTCTTCCCAAAAACGTTACATACCCACCGCCGGGTTGATGATGCAGCTTACCTCTCCTATCAACGCCACCTGTTTGAACGTCGTCTTGGTACTGCCAGGGCTTAAAGATTCGCCAAAACTTATCCTTGTATGGGAGTGATGGAACTTTGCTCATCCAACCAGGGCCATGCGCCGCTGTTTCATAAGTTGAAACTTTCTTATCCCTCCTGTGTCTTATCTGCCTGAGCCTGATAACGCCTAGCACCTTGGCAATTTGTAAATCCATCCAACCGCTCTCTTCGAACGGTTTTCCATTGTACGAGGTGCCGTCATTGAATCCCTTTATTATAGTTCCGTTTATGAAATTGTACAAATCGTCCGAGGTGACTATTGTCCCGATTGTGTAATGGCTAAACTTCGAATTCCTCAAGACGTCCCTTATAGTCCGAGTGTTGTAGTATAGCAATGGATCTCTGGTTCCAATTACAAGGATGAGTAGTATGGACAAATATCCTCCGTACAATGTTAAGTCGCTAAGAATCTCCTTGTACTTAAGGGTCATTACTTCGTTGCGCTTGTAAAAGGTTGCGCCAAGCTGAAGTTGGGACTTCAGGGCAGCGATGCGCCGTTTGAGGAATTCCTTTCTATTCGGAGCTCCAACGAAGATGGGGTTTATATTTCCAGTCCAGGGAAAACGAAGGAATGCAGCGTAGACCGTTGCTTTTAACAGCATCAATATGACATCCGCGAAGAAGGTTTGATAAATGAAGATCAAGGTCAGCGCTGTGAGGAGCGCCTTAAATTTCTTCGTTTCATAGCGGAATCCAATAAGGTATGCACAGCAGATGAAGGCCACAATAGATGCAGTCGATATTGCGACAGCAAGTGTTGTAGTGTTTTTAAGATCTTTGCGTTGATCTGACATTTCAACATCTGACGGGGAACTTGTGACAGAAAGTGAATGAACAAGGTGATTTATTTTTTATTTTATTTACACAAAAGTAAACATTAGGTCCACAGCACATCCACAGCCAAGTTTCCTTTAGGGTATTTCTTACCTCCACAACTCACCTACGAGACAATTGAAACTTCAGGACACCTTCCATGGATATTTCGCATTAATTTTTATAAGAATTACATTTCTGCCTTCGAAGCGAAGGTGGATAAAATGTCTGATGGTCTAAAGCCGAGCTATCTTATTGATGAGGTGTATGTGGAGTAGGTGATGGTTAAACATGAGTTGTACAGCGGCTGTCTATATGCAACAGAAAGGATATTTTGCAGCCTTGATGTTCAGCTACGAAATCTCATAACCCGATCGCAGGTAGATAGACCGCATCGTAAGAGTTTTCGACCGACTTACATTCATTGAAAGACCATCAGTGACAGAGTCCTTAGTCTTGTGTTAGACAATCACATTGATGCCCTTAACCCTTCTGCCATTAGCAAGTTTGAAGACTGCATCAACTCGTATACATAACCAAAAGCTCAACCATTTTCAAAATACTTGGTAAGTCTCATCATAACTCAGCTGCATTCATACACTCAGCTAAGCCCTAATCAGAGTATCAAGCAATAACAATGCAACAGCCAACGAAGCTCATCATTTCCCCCACTATGCGAGTTTCTTATGGGCGGCTTCAGAGTTCAGAGAGCTGCGCTATTGAAAATTCTCAAGAGAATGGCTAGCTTTGGATGCAGGAGATAAACAATCGCATCTCGTAAATTTCAAACTTCAATTTGCAACGGAATTAGACGTGCGCAGATCCAATGCAAACAGACAAAGCGAAACCCCCCAAACAAATCTGCAGAATGCAGAGAAAAATGTTCTCAGTATAAATAGCTGCAGAAGGTGATGAGTACTTGGTCAGTCTTTGCATGTTCAGTTACATGGGAATACCACAAATAGAATATCGGAAGCCGCATTCATCAACTCCTTTGAAAATCGCAGTTTCAACAAATTGGATTTAAGCTCAAGGACCAACTGACAGTTGAAAGGTGACAAATTCAAACAAAAAAACTATGGGACACATGCAGACGAACAGGAAAAAGCTCGTGATCGTATTTGGTGAGTGGCAGAGGTTGTTGGGGGAATTTCCACCCTGAAATCCACATAAGTTAGTGTTTTCCGGTCCAAGATCGAAGTAATTATTGATGATGCACTGGCTGAGTGTGTGGGTGCGAGGTTTCCTTCAAGCGGGAAATTGCATCTTTTTCCCCAAGTATTTGTGGGTCTTGTGCTGCTCTTTGGAAGTTTCGTTTCGGTTGTTTTTTTCTGTTTGCTGTTCTAACATGCTTTTGTTTTATTATCAAGTGGAATGACGGTGGAGTACGAGAAAAAAGAAATCCGATGATAAATAACTTCTTCGATAAGAATCGCGATCTTGGCCTAATAACTATGTGTCTGTATTCGGCGGCGTCTTAAGGCGGTTTGTTTAATTTTCTTCACTTCGTTACGGGTTAAGGGGTTAAGATGGGGCTTTTGCTTCTCTAATTAATTTATTTTAATTCATTTTCGTTTTTCCTCTCAACAGGGTTGCTGTTGGCAAGTCATCTATGCATTGTGAGTATACTCTTATGTAACTTATTGAAGTGTCAATTTAAGTAATGAACCAATTTACAAGACTGTAGTTGGAGTTGTGCAAAACTGACAGTGAACTCAATTCGGTGCGACTCATCCCACATAATTGTTCATGCACGACCGAATGAAAGAGAAGTGTTTCAGTAAGGAGTTACGAAAAAGTGATAGGACTTTGAAAGGCCATGGCGGGTTTCCATAAGGTGTTCGTTATGTGTAACGTGAAACAAGTGAAACATTTTTCTTGCTAAATTCGGACGGAGGTGGAATTCTGTGTTCGATCCTAAAATCGTCAGAATATATTTCTATGCGGTTTTATATTTTACGACGTTGCAGGTCTGCTCCCTGACGTGATACGCTTAACGAAATGTCACGCAATTAAGCAACTTTTACCGTAGGCAAAATATTGGCTCTAGCAGCTAATTGAACAAATAAAAGTACTTATGAGAAAATACCTAACAGTTGTGCGCGCTCTAGTTTTTTTTTTTACAAATTCAATTCCACATTAGTTGTAAATCCAAAACTAATTTCAACCGTAATTTTTGTTCCTTTTCGTTTCATAAATTGCTTGCCTATTTTCAGGCTCAAAATGGCTACAACTACCCTCGACCGGAAGTTCCGCTAGGCAGTAGTGGGCCCGCCATACCGACCACTTCAGGCAGCACTGCAGTCCGACCCGTAGTAGGATTTCCAACGGCATCAACTGGAGGTGGATTTCCCGCCACCCCAAGTTACGGTGGACAAGTAGGACCAACTGCACCATCTTTCGGTTTCACACAACCGCAAAGAACTGGATCAACATTCGGTACAAGTGGCACTGGATTTGGTGGTGCTCGTCCAAGTTCTGATATTCCCACAACAGGGTTTCCCACCGCAACCGGAATAGGGAAACGTCCTACGATTCCACCACGTTCTAGTGGCATCTACGGGAGTGGTTCAACTGGTTTGGGACAACAGCAGTATTCAGGCAACGATCAATATGAAGGCGATTACTCAGCGATTCCTGGAGAGCCTGGAGTCAATTATCCAATCTACGCCGAAGTACCACCAACATCATTCGATTGCACGCAACAACAATTTCCCGGCTATTACTCTGACGTAGAAGCTCAGTGCCAAGTTTTTCATATATGCGCTTTGAACCGAACGTATTCGTTTCTCTGTCCCAACGGAACGATTTTCAGCCAAGAGACTCTGGTGTGTGTCTGGTGGAATATGTTTGACTGTGCCTCTGCTCCTGGTCTCTACGCCAATAATGCATTTATTTATGATTATTTGCAGCCAACAGAGGCTCGACCAGCTACTGGCGGAGCATATCCTGGTAGTGGCTTAGGTGGTACACCCAGAGCTCAATCTGGTTTCCAAAATCCCGCACGAACAACAGCAAGTGGGGGTGGTGGTGTATTCTCAGGGAATGTACGACCAACTGTTCCCAGTTCATCGTTCGCTGGCGTATCTGCTGGTGTCGCCCCAGTGGGAACAACTGCATTTCCCAGTGGTCCAACAGGAACAGGCAGATTCTCAGGTACAGGTAGTGCGGCCAATGCTGGAGCCTTTCCCACTGGACCACCCACAACAGCACCAGCCTTCGGAACAACAATTCGAGCTGGATTCTCGCCAATTCAGGATGCGACGTTCCCATCTGCACAGGTTTCTCCAACAACTGCTAACCGAGAATACTTGCCACCTAGAAGACCTTAGAATACTGCAGCGCATGATTGATCATCTTAGTTTGGATTAGCATACACACAAGCCCACCACACCAGACACCACCCTTGATATTTACTTAAATAAGGTTATATACAAATTTGTATTACTATGCGTATGTAGTTTATAAGTTCAGCAAAAGTTTATAAAATAATAAAAAAAAATGGATTTTGTACAATTTTCGAATTCCTTCTTCACGTCTCCAATCGCCAACATTCTGAGAAAATGTAAAGTTATAGGTACATACTAACAATGGCCGATAACTAGAGCATATAATACTTTTATTTTTGAGCTTAGTACGCTGCTCGAGCTAAACTAAGTTTTATCTGGTCTCCAACTTTTCTCTCCAAACATGAGCTAAAGTCCTAGCTAAATTTTGACATAGAGTACACCGTGGATAAGTGTCACAGAAAACAACTGTTCTTTGAAAAAACTTTCTTCTTTCTTATTTCAACTACCTGTTTCTGATTCTAGGTACTTCTCGTCCTTGTAATAATTAAAAAAAGCTTATCCTTGCATACTTTTCCGCAGCAGAACAACAAATACACAACGATCTGTCACAATTTAGCTTGAGGAAATGTGCCGACCCATCAAATGGGCATGCTAAATTTTGACAGACACATGAAGTGTGTCTCGAGCTGCGTACCACTCAGCTAAATAGGTTCGCTTAAATTTAGCTCAGCTAAATTTTGGAGAGAATTTTGTATGGGAGCTAAAATTTAGCTCGCGCAGCGTACGAAGCTTTACCTAGTGATTCTGGGATATTTGACTTTTTATTTTCTCCAAATAAAACGAATAATCTGACGTTTCCATTATTTCCGCATTGAATTAATAGGTCTTTAACTTTTAAATCTAACTTTTACTAATTCTTACGATTTTTTTTTCCGAATTTTTACTCAATGCCGTTCCTTAACTCGAAAAACTTGTAAAAGAAAGCAGTTTCTAGAGAACAAGTTATTACCCCTCCACTGAGAATCTTACGAATTTGTACTTAACAAATTTCTTGCTGTAAGAATTGAAGAAACTCATCAAAAACAAAGCTAAGTACGATTTTCAGCGCGCAATTACAACAACTACAGTCGACTTGACATTTCGAGACTCGCAGCAGTTATTGTAATTGTGTGCTGAAAATCTTGCTCTATTTTGCTTTGCTGAGAACGAAGCTCAAAAAACACGCCCTATGCTTTGCTGAGATCGACGCACGACTTTTCGTAACACTTTTTTGAATTGTGTATCTGTCAATTTTCATAGATTATTACAAAAGCGTTTGTTAACTTCTTCGTAAATGTCGCCTTTGTGTAAAGGCTGTATGACACTATAGTTTTTCCTCATTTTTATCATGCTGAAAAGTCAGCGGTGTGTACAAGAGACTAAAAGTGTATTACGAAAGGGGTAGCAATTGTTTGCAAAGCAACCACAAATTTTCAAACGAATTTATTTGCAAAAAATGTTGAAATGTCAAAAAAAAAAATAGCTACCGTCAACTGAAAAATGTAATTTGAATACATGTTTAATGCATTTTTTTGACGTTTTTACATTTATAAAGTAGATGTGTCCATTTACAATGGCTTACCGACCGGCACTCACGAATTTTCGTTCTAATTTTGCGTACTGCTGCTTCATGTCACCTTATGTCGTTTTCGATTTGGCTTTTCAGATTTTGATCTGAGATTTCAGATTTCTGCTGCCAAATCGAACATAAAATCCGAATTTTATGAGTTCTTGTGTGTATTGAGTTGGCCGCAGAATATATATTTTTTCACTTGCACTGGAAATCCATTTGAATTGATTTTTACACATTTGTAATAACTCATTTCGAAATAATTTAATATAAAAAATCGTTTTCATACTCGAAAAATTAATAATTCATTTAAAAAAGCAATCCCTCCAACGATAAACAATTCGTAACCGCCAGCTATGTGTCATAAACAGTGGGTTAGTGAAAGTATGTGTAAAATCTGAGAATAAATTGAGATTTCTCAAAAGTGATCTGAGATCAAAAAAAAATATTTGTGGTAAATCAAACATAAAAAGCAACCTCGATCAAAAAAAATATTGATTTTTTCTTAAAAATATTGAACTGTTTGCCAAATCGAAAACGACATTCGTCATCATCCCAATAAGAGAACACTTGTGAACGTGTCCCATCTTGCAATGTTGTCGCCGATAAGGTAGGGCCATATCAAGCTTACCAACTTTACCAACATTCACTTATCTGCCATTCAACAACCGTTAGATTAAAACACTCTACTTCATAAAGGCAGCCGTCTTGGCGGAAATTATATCAAACAATTTCGCAATGTTTCATTTGTCGCTGTACAACCAGATTTATCCGATAATTATTCAACACGAGCAGCCGCACTCATACGCATTATCACTAAGAACAAATCAGTTTCAATACCAACAACCCAAGGCTGTTCAAAACAAGAAAAAAAAGTCAAAATCTGTCAATAAGTCCATTACCAACAGCAATCAAACTGAAGCTCAGCGAACAGCTCTCAAGGCAGGTCTTCAAAAATCCTTGGACGCAAGCAATAGGGGTTTTAACATTCTCAAGAGAATGGGATACGAAGAAGGAAAGCCTCTGGGCAAGGACGGTTGTGGTATTATCGAACCCCTAACTATCCCAATCAAAGATAATCGCCACGATCGGGCTGGACTCGGTCAGGAACCGGTTGTCATCAAAAAGGGGAAAATAAAGACTGAAGCGAAAGTGAAGGCCAGCACTACTAAACGGGATAAACTCAAATCCGAGCGACTCAATGCTAATACCAGAAGAGGAAAACGACTGCTACAATTGGCCGCTGAATACCATGATGATATAGAACTACTTCGCTTGCGGCTGCAAGTTGAACTCTCTGTGAAAACCCGAAGTAGAGACACCATGATTATAGCACGGGTCGCAATAAACGGTGAACGAATTTGCAGAGAGCTTTTTGCAATAATCTACCAATATCTAGTGAACTCATTGCATATGTGCAAGACTACTCCCTTTCCCATGTTTCACGATATAATCCATGCCGATAACGAGATTAAAATTGTATGCGAAGACAATCCATCGTTTGAGTACCTTGCTACTTGTATAAGCGCGCTCGGCTCGAATTTAGCAATAGAAATGACAACAACTCGTGTTTCACCCGTCGGCAGCAATGTCTATTGGTTTGCTGTCCAAATGGAAGGGCTAGTATGTGGTCCGCAGTCATTTTTATTGCAAATAAAGAAGCATCGCTTTGATCTGCAGCCGGATCGTTGGATCATAGTGTCACAAACCCCGATGGCGAAGACAAACAAAACTCATTTGCAGATCATCACCGATGAACATTCGGCGATGTTATTGATATTCCGCCACAACCTCAAGCTGCTCGTTTGCATGCAACCAATGATTTTCGTCCTGCGAGGAAAGATACCGTTTTCTAATTGAGTTCCATTCAAAGTCGTTATTTATATCTGTCGCGTTTTTTTCGACATACTGTTATATTTCCTATATATATACCTATGTATTGATTTTCTCTTTTGTTGAATAAAACTTGTAAAATTCAAGGCAATTGCGTTTCATTTTTATGTGGGGCCACTTGCCGATATCGGTTGAAAAATACAAAACTCTTAAAAATCAAAACTGATGAGAAAGGCTGTGAACCTGTTGCTGAACGGTGCTCAATTCAAATAAGGAGGGATCAAGTATTACTGGCATCTGTAACGTTTTCGCGAAAGCAATAGCAACGCCATATTTTGTGTAAACGCAATTTCTCTAACAGAGTTGCACTGGTACAAAAGAGCTCGAGATACCCATCGACTATATGACAGCAGGATGGCATGAATGGATATGAATTCAATTTTATTCGTAAGATCGAATCTAGCTTTACATTTGTACAGTTCAGACACGGATGGCATTCAATGGAAAGCACTTACCCATCGGCTCAAACATTTTCCGCTATAGAAATCATAAACACGACGCAGAATTTGTTTTTGTTCTTTTTTTTTTCCTTTATTATAAATCCAGTGACATAAAACACGTCCGCGCTATTTGTTAAAATTCGCATAAAAGTCATAACTTTGCGGCGTACTTTTCAGCTTCGCTTCCTTCACAATCGATTGGTAGTAGGTCTTGAACGAACCGTCCACAAACATGTACTTTCCCTTTTTCAGTTTGACATCTGTTTGTCGGGGAACCGGAATGGTCGGATTAAAGGCCATCTGTGAGCTGTCGTACTTGTCGAAGAGTTCATCTGGTGTCCTGTAAAACAAAAGAAGCTACATTATTCCCGACATAATACCGCCTCTCTCGGTTTGCTTACAATTTGCCAATTTCTGGTGGAAGACTGCCGTCACCAGAAGCCGGTACGCCATTGGCTATGTGTACCGCTAGCTTTCTCACTGTGGGATGATAATGTCGCGTCAGTGTAGCAAGCTCGTACAATGCAGTACACGACGCATTGCAGTACTCAGGGTCATCCAACTCTGGATCGAAACGCCCCGATCCCACACTGGTGTCTGTGTCCAAAATGATGTCCAGTACCGATGTCAGCTGCATTACGGCCTTTACTGTTCCCAGCGATGCCAGTGTTCCGTTGTGCATGAGGTGCATACTCACCGTGGTTAAACGCTTAACGAACGCCAGCAGTCTCTGCTGAGTGATATTTTTGCGTCGCTTGATCAGCACGTCGTCCAGAGTACGAAGGATTATCTGGAAATCGTCGTGATTCTTGCCTGCGTGTACCGCAAGTAGATTCCTATAAAAATGGCCATAGAAACGGATCGGATCGATGTTCAACACTTCTCCCTGACCGGAGAGGATGACGAATATTGTCCGAATGCAGTGTAATTGCTCCCGATAGCCGAGCTCGGTCGTTTCAAGTATGTTGTTCAGCACCTCGATTAGATCGGAGAAGAACTCCAAGTTGATGACGTGAGCAAATCTAAACGGAAACGAATGAGATGGTTCGTAATAGAAAAACATATGACTTACTCGGCAAGTCCCTCCAGACATGCACTAAGCGCCTTGGAATTGGGATCGTTCTTTAAAATCCTAAAGTAAATGGTGAACACCATTTTGATGATCTCCGTCAGCTTGTAGTGCTTGGACTGTTTGTTCTCCTCTGCGCGTGTTTCCTCCAGCTCTTTGTTGAGCTCTGTAAGTCGCTTACGACGTTTACGTTCCTTTTTCGACAGATTGATCAAGCGCTGCCGATGTGCTTCGAGTTTTTTCTGCTTAAGCTCGTTCTCCTTCTCGGCATTTAGGTTGACGTTCTTGATCTTCAGCGCCAGCAGACAGGTGATCATGTCCAAATGAACCGCATTTGACTTGCTCTTGATGAGGTGGTTTATCCGGCGGATGATGTACAGCGTCATGTCGAGCTTTTTGTCCGTGGAGAACACAGTGCGGAAGCATTTGTTGACATCCTCTCGCATGCGGGGAAAATTGCTGTTCAGCATGTAGACGAGGAGTTGTGCGATATTTTGAACGTAATTGAAGTACGGATGTGCGATGAGTAGTTCACAAAGACATGTCACGCCGACCTCAGCAATTTTTACTACTTGCGGCGTAATGCGACCGCATCCACGTTTCGTCACCGACGCCGTAATTTTTTCCAGTTTTTGGAGAAATTTCTTAAACTGCTGCAGTAGTGCGTTCTCGTAGGTAACACGCTCCAGAGTAGCTTTCCTTACTGCAAGGAGGGAATAATAATGGTTACTCTTATTGGGAATATGAATATTGAGCCCATTTTGTGAATGGACGCATTGCAGTTCATTTTTTTAAGAGAATCGCCACACGCTTTACAAAAAGGGAACATATCACCGCATATACCACATCAAGAAATTGGTAAAGTAACTTCCCAATTTATAACGGGAATAGAAAAACTATGTTTGCTTTGGCATGGTTTTTCTATTCCAGTTATAGAATAAGTTCACTTTTGCATGGTTTTTGCTACAAGCTTCATGCTAACCAAGAATGTTTGAAAAATTAAAGGGCAACTAACCTGTTGTCATCTTGGTGTCCACCTGCCCGACACGATACTCTGGCAAAATATCCTTGAAGATCTCGGTTATCGACAGAATTGCCACTTTGCGAACCGTCAACAAGTTTGGCGTTCCATTTTCATTAGTCTCCTCCATCAATTCAAACAGCGCATTAAAGTTCTTCATCTTGTCCTCGGGTTTCTCAAGAATTCCCGAGCAAATAATACCAATCCGATACTTTTGCCTTTCGATCTCCTGCTGTCGATGTATTAGCAAATCCGTAGTGGAAATCAACTTATTTGTTTCCGGTTTAGCAACCTCATCGTCATACAACACGTCATCATCGCTATCCTCGTAATCAGAGGGCTCCTCTACTTCCTCCTCCTTGTCTTTAGGATCCTTTTTAGCCACCTTTGGTTTTGGTTTGTAATCCACCTCCGTAGTGCGACTAATAATTTCACCTTCACGGCTCTTTATGGGCAACAAGTTTATCTTGATCTTAAGATTCTCCTTTTCCTTGGAATTCTGCGTGGAATAGCTTGACTCCAGTCCAACTGATTCGGCATCAAGGTCAAATGCTGGCTCCGCATGTTTTCGCTTTCTTTGTTTATTAGCGCCTGCTGCTTCTAAATAATCCAAATCATCACCATCCAGCATGTCCATGACATTGTCGGCAATTTGCTCGTCATCCTCATCGTCGTCGTCGTCCATATGATTGTTGAGAGCTTTACGCTTAGGTTTAACAGGGAATTCCTTTCTTTTTGGCTTAGTTCCATTAAAGATGTTCTGCTTTTTTGCGGCCTGCCCCTTGGCGTTTGCTTTCTGCTGTTGGGATTTCGTTAGAGTCTTCTTCTTCCCCTTGAGATGTGCTGACCGTTTTACGGCACTGATTTTTACTTTTTTCTGCAAATAATTTGGAAATTTTCAATTTTGCTGGGCGAAAGGGTCTTACGAATTTACTTACCACTGCCATATTTATTTAATATGCTGCTATTTCTTTACTTTATGAAAAATTTAAATACAGTAATGAAAGTTTTTGGATTTCGTCGTTTTGCCGAGTTTTGACGTTTTTCCATGTGCACATGTAAAACGGGAGTTGCCATCTCAAAATTATTCAAACAAAATGACACAGCGTTGCGTTACGGGTTTATGAATTCCCGATGAATTCTACGACTTGAAATAATTATATCTATCGGCTGTTGCACTTCGCAGATCATTAAGATCGGCTGCGTAACGAAATGTCGAAGTTAAATCGCGTCAAATAAAGATATTTGGCTCGCTCTAGGCCTATAAACTCCAGTATTCATTTTGGGGACGATCCTATTCGTCTTAATGCCCAACTTATTACTTAAAACACTATTTTTAATGAAAATACCATTACGTTATGTCGAATATGTAGTAGAGTCCCGTAGCCAGACAAACGTCCGTCAGTATAAAGATTCCACTCTGTTGCAAGACATGAAAAACTATGACCCTAAGTAGTTCATGAGTGAAAATAGTGAAAGGCCAATTCACAAACAAACGGTAATATGCCGAATGTTGTATCGTATCGTGACGTAAAGAACCCTAGAGCGTTGATGTTACGTTACATAATCTCACAACACCGCCAAAGATAATGGAATACAGAGATATATATCTTTCCAGTGGAAAGGCGGCTGCCTACAAGCTGTTTTCCCGAAAAATTCATGAAGTCACGCACATATGCTCATTTCTTTTCTAGTATATGTGAGTTCATGAATTGGACTTTAATGCATCAATTCGATATTCCGAAATGTGTATTTCACTATTTTTTTTATTTTAATCGAAGCGTTAACAAAAACCAAACAAGTTTAATACCAAACACAAAACCATTGAACAACTCGATGCCCATAAAAGCCAAAGCAATATTGGCCGGCCATTAGCAACATGCTTTTTTGTAGCTCACACGTATTCACAGACGGGGGTTGAAATTACAAAAACAACAATGTAAACAAATGGGTTTTGGGGGGATAGACGCACGAAAGATATCCATCTCTTTTATTCATTCATCTCTGACACCGCTGTCTGTGCCTAGTGTCGTTTTGCCAGCTGTGAAGTTTCAAAAGTGAAATCAGAGTTTTTTTTGTTGAAAACAAAAAAAAAATTGTTTATTTTATTAATGCGAATCAGTGTTAAGGATAAAGTTAGCTAGTATAAT
The DNA here is from genome assembly GCA_916610125.1 of Cheilosia vulpina. Lineage (NCBI taxonomy): Eukaryota > Metazoa > Arthropoda > Insecta > Diptera > Syrphidae > Cheilosia > Cheilosia vulpina. The sequence continues at coordinate 2,066,342 of OU744276.1, forward strand.
CCCAAAGTACACAGAATGAACAGCATAGGATGGGCGCTAATCTTCAAAAAGGGCTGTTGGTGTACACGAGAAACAATCAACATCAATGGAAGCAAGTACACAATTAAGGAGCGAATAGCACAGGGGTATGATATTAATGAGGACATTAAAGCCATCAAATGGATTGCAATGGTTTTTCTTCCCATGTAGCGGCTTTAGCAATATCGACTTGGCCGAGAATACAATAACGCGAAAGATGTACGCAATCAAGCGTATTACATGTCACAGTATCGAGGACCAAAACTTTGCTTTACGAGAAATCGAACACTGCCAGCAAATTGACTCGGAGAACGTTATCAAAGTTATTGATTATCAGTTGAAGGGTTCAGCGGATATTGTCATAAATACGACTAGCAAGTTGAACATAGTCCTGCCGTACTATAAGCATGGTTCGCTGGGTGATCATCTAGCTATGCGAGGGAAGCGAGGTGATCACATGCCCGAGGCACAGATATTGCAGATCTTTTTGGGCATATGCGATGGGCTGAAAGCGTTTCATGAGGCTAAGCCGCAGCCACTGGCACATAGAGATTTGAAGACGGCCAATATTTGCCTATCGGACTCATTCGAACCGATAATAGTGGACTTGGGCTCAGTGACAGAAGCGAGGCTGCAGATATGTGGTCAATCGGAAGCACAGCGATTGCAGGACGAGGCGGAAGAGCGAAGTTCAATTGTTTATAGAGCTCCGGAACTGTTCTCGGTGAAGAGCTACTGCACCATAGACGAAAGGACAGATATATGGGTAAGAAACGGATTTTCTATCGGGAGGTATGTCGTCTAAGTGACTTACTTTCAGAGCCTTGGATGTGTATTGTATGCAATGTGTTTCTTTCACTGTCTTTTTGATCCTATCTATGAGAAAGGCGATAGCGTAGCTCTTGCCGTGCTCAGTGGAAACATTAACATTCCAGAAAACTCCATATATTCTCAGGTAATTACAATGCTGCCGTGAAGCTTTGAACGAGTCTTTAGTTCGGTTATTCCAATTCATTCGCAGGACATGCACGAATTAATTGCGTACATGCTTCGTTTGGATCCAATGGAGCGTCCATTTATCTACAGTGTCATCGAGAAGACACACGATCTGATAGCGAAACTCGAAGGAAGAGTCTAGGCGTCGCCAGCAATCATTGGCGATATAAAGGGCAGCGGTGCACCACAACACACTCCAATCAGCATTTTTTTGTTTTATATTTTAAAATAAACTCGTTTTTTTAACTAATGATCGTCTTTAGTCAGCCCTGGACAGTTGTCGTCCAAATCCTCGACATCCTTGTAATGTACACCACACCAATGGCAGTAATTGTACGACATGCGCATGTAGCTTGTAAGCATTTCGAGTTTCTCCGCCGAAGAGTACTCAAAGGTATCTTCTTCCTCTTCCACTGCATCCTCATCAGATTCACCATCCTCAGGTGGAGGACTACGGTCTGGCCAGAACCACTTTAGATGCGGTTCCTCCACGTTCGCCTTATGATCTAGGTCCTCACATGATTTTTGGCATTTTCTACAAACAGTTCATTATCGCACAACAAAGAACAACTTATCTTTGGGACTTACCTCAGCGCCGTTTCCACAAACCGTTCCTGAGCCTTCTCAGTCATTCGACGACGATATTCTTCGGGTGTGATCTCTGCCTCGTTCAATTTCCTTTGCAAGTGCTTTGCACGAATTTCCTTTCTCTTGAGTTCGATTTCCTTCAGAGCGGTTTCTCGGCCCAAACCACCTCGGCCTGATTTAATATTGAGTCCAATTGGTTCTGTTATACCAGAGGAAGATTTACCCAGAGAGTCTCCAGGTTTGTAGCCCATTTTTGCCAATAGCTTGAATCCCATATTCTCACTCTCGATGGGACACTGGAGTCCCTCCTGAAGGCGTTCATTGCTCTGAGATTGTACAGATTTTTTTTGCTTTTTGTTGTTCTCCACCTTTTGTTCCTCGAGTTGTATTTGGCGCTTCTTGCTACGATCATGAATGAGGCTTGGACGAACGTCCGTCAATCTTAAATGAAAAAGTCATTATTTTTCAATTCATTTTGGAAGTTCATATAAATTACCCAGTGAGAAATGCATCTGACATGTAATCCTCTTCATCAGAGGACATTTTTATCAGAGACAAATGTATTGTCTCTGATTTTTATGAAGAATCTGTTCAACGTTGGTAAACAATAAACGAATTAAGAAATGTCAAAATTTTTCGTTATGTTCGACAAAGCACACTCCATTGATTGCAATGTTTCTGTGGTTTTCGATGGGGCAGAAAGGAGCACTTTCAATGTTCTATTTGTAGAGAAAAAGGAAAGTTTTTCAAAGCTATTAATCTGTGTTGGGTTCGTAAGGATATGGATTATGGTTGGATATTTAAGGATTCTATTGTAGAATAGAAAGGGAAGATGATTTCCATTTCTTATCCATGTTGATCAGATCTATTGCAGCAGCCAAATGTAAATTTTTCTCTGTTTTTCACAGACTTGTTATCTAATAACGTAAGTAATAACACACTTTAAAGTTTGACAAATGTTTTGGAATTGGTGTAAGTAAGACGGGTAGCTCATAAATCGAGATTCGCAAAATTGCTCCGACTTCGAAAAAAAAGTGTCTATTTTTTTTTTGCGAAACATAAAAGCAAACTGATTTCGAGAAAAGACAAACGGCTCTGAATCGAAAAAAAATCCTTTTCCTGTCCGCATCCACAATGGAAAGCGAGATTAATAAAAACTACGTGCATTTATGAACACATCACTAAAAGCTTATTACTTGGTTCATCGCACGCCGAGAGTGCCCTCTGCCATCATGTGTTTACTGCCACCCCTAGCTATACGTCAAAAAGCACCCTTGCGCTTGTAAACAACTGCTTAAAAGAAATTTGTTCACACCTATTTTGAAGAAAATGAAATTTTCATTACCACTTCTATTGTGTACGCTCACAATTTCTGCTGTCGTAACAAAGGAAGAACCGCAAGTTAAAATCGGAATCAAAAAACGAATCGACGATTGTACTGAACGAACTAAAAGAGGCGACTTTATTCACGTCCACTACAAAGTAAGTTCTCGTCACACTAAGGCAGGAATGAAATCCATGCTTCACATCCTAATCATCTTCAGGGTTCACTGGAAGACGGCACAGTGTTCGACAGTAGCCTTCCGCGAGGAGTTCCCTTCACATTTACCTTAGGTACAAATCAGGTCATCAAAGGATGGGAACAGGGTCTTATGGGCATGTGCGAGGGCGAAAAGCGACGTTTGGTCATTCCACCTGAACTGGGCTATGGTAAAACCGGATCGGGTCATTTAATTCCGAAAAATGCAGTTCTTCTCTTTGAGGTCGAACTCATGAAAATCGAAAAAAGGCAAGACTTGTAATTCGTTTAGGTAGTCTCTATTTCGTAGGTATAAATGAAATACAATCTTGAACAACAGATATTTTAATATTTTTTTATTGTTTTCCTTATAAGTGCCAGTCGCTGTTTGTGTGCCTCTGTCACAGAAGCTCTCTTGTAGGGCCTTAATTCATCAGTTCCAAATCCGGGAATCCAAATATTCCACTTGCGCTCCAAGTGCAACTGAACATCTCTCACCTCGACCTTCGAGACTTTTCTGTGCTTTGCATAAGCGCAGGTGGATTTTACCACATCCTCCACGAAATCATCGGCGATTTGGAGAAGCAACTCTTCGACGTCTTCGTCCAGTTGTGCAGTGGCATCGACTTCTCGCACCAATTCCAGAAGACGGGGTTTTGTGAGCAGCTACATAGTATAGAGCATTTTTTGTAATTCCTGCGAAATTTAATGACTTCTCTTACTTACCGGCTGTGTATCGATATTATTGCTCGTTTTGGTTGAATTTGAGTGTGAAGTACTGTTTGATGCGGAATTCGAATTAGATTGTGGAGCTCCAATGGGACTGCTTTGGGAGGGTGACGCCATTTGAACGTCCTGCGAGTCTCCGTTTAATTCACTGCTGTGCACTCCGTTACTATCAAAATTTGAATTATTTTCTGACATTCTTTCGTCTAAACTATTTTATTCTGTTGTTTTTTTTTTTTGTAAAAATATGTTTTTATAGCGAAAGATGTAGGAAACAATACCGATACATATACATAAAAAAGAAATGAAAACGTATGAGGATCGTCCACCACAGTAAATTATTTAAATAAAGTACAATATATCTACATTTATCTAGGTATTACAAGTTTGAAGCTGAAAATTATTTATTTTAAGATGTAACTAGAATACGATTTGTCAGCGACCGAGATGGAAAAGCCATTTCTCTTCGTATTGTGGAAATATTACTAAAACTATTAGATTCACCCTTTTCTATCGCCTGATGTAGATTGTAGTTGTACTGCAAATAATTTGGAAGTAATGAAAATTTGATTAAAGCCAACTTTTGTTGATACAAAAAATTCGGAAGGTGCAGTTTTGTTGACATTACATGCGACAGGATTGGCATAATTTATATGAGGAAGTCGGTATTGGAGTTCGAAGATAACGTTCAGTAGTCCTAACAAACGTTTAACCAAAAGGGATATTCACGATCCGATGCATCTGGTCTTGTATTATTGCGAAAATGCGATTTTGCAATATTCAAACTGACTAAAATTTCGCTACACCTTTGTACTTTATCTATACCCTGACCCCATTGTAACCGAAAAATACAACAGTAAAGTGTAGCCTTGTCAACTTGATAGCCCTCATTGTTAATTGCTGTTTAAAAAATTATTTTTTCAAATATCAATTGTCAATCTGGACCTGTCGTTTGTTTTGCAAGAGAGGAGAAAATGTGTGTTCACGATCTGATAAAACAAAAAATGTACGGGCGTCGATGCCGAACGCAACCATCGACAATCCATTGAAAAGATAATGGAATATTGAGATATATAACCAAAGATAATGAAATAAAGCAATATATAACTTTCCAGTCGAAAGGCGGCTGCCTACAAGCTGTTTTCCCGTAAATTTCATGAAGTCACGCACATATGCTCATTTCTTTTCTAGTTATATGAGTTCATGAATTGAACTTTAATGCAAGAATTCGTTATTCCGAAATGCGTATTTTACAATTTTTTTTTTTTTTAATCGAAGCCTTAAGTTCAAGTTCAATACCAAACACAAAACAATTGAACATCGCGATGGCTATAAAAGCAAAAGGAATGTTGGCCGGCCATAAGCAACATGCTTTTTTGTAGCTCACACGTATCACAGACGGGGGTTGAAATTACAAAAACAACAATGTAAACAAATGGGTTTTTGGGTGGATAGACGTACGAAAGATATCCATCTCTTTTATTCATTCATCTCTGGTATCAAGGTTCAAACATTTTTAATGATAAATATTTACATTTAAATGAATTTATCATTTCGAAGACAGCGGTAGCACTGATGCCAAACCCTACATTATCTACAGTTTTGAATCATCCTTGAAGCCCACTCCATTTGGATGTCAACCAAACTAAAACTACCCCTTTGATTTTGTAAACAATGGAATTATGGGGTGGTTTAGCTAACAAAATATAAATTTTATAGAAGCCACCGCCGTTGTCGAAGAAGTTTTGTTTTTAAATCAATAAAAATGAAGTTTTTCTTTTTACTAATATTTATTACACTTTTTTTCGCTGTAATGCCACGGGGTGTATCTCGAGTAAAAATTGGCATTAGGAAAAGAATTGACGATTGCAAGCGAAGAAGTAAAAACGGAGACATTCTATTTGTCCATTACAAGGTATGCATTTCACTAACCTTCAATCGATGACTGTATTGATTTTGTTTTGGTTCACAGGGGTCTTTAGAAGACGGGACTGTATTTGACACCAGCCTACCAAACGGAGCACCATATAGATTCATACTGGGCAACGAGCAAGTGATAAAAGGATGGGACGATGGCTTAACAAGAATGTGTGTGGGAGAGAAACGACGATTAATTGTCCCACCTGAGTTGGCTTATGGAGAAAAGGGATCGGGCGGAATAATCCCACCGAACGCCACGCTCTATTTCGACGTGGAACTGGTTAAACTCCACAACAGAATTGAACTATAAAATGTAGATAGTTTGAAGTTTAAAAAAATATTTATTTCCCGTATAAAATGCTAGTATTTTTTAATGGTCTTCCTTATCAGTGCCAGTCGCTGTTTATGAGCTTCAGTAACTGACGCTCTTTTATAGGGCCTCAGTTCGTCTGTACCAAAACCGGGAATCCACATATTCCATTTGCGTTCCAAATGCAACTGAACATCTCTCACCTCAACTTTGCTGACTTTTCTGTGCTTCGCATAGGCGCATGTAGAGCGCACAGCATCCTCAACGAAATCGTCGGCTATTTGTAGAAGAAGTTCCTCAACTTCCTCATCCAACTGCGCTGTGGCATCGACTTCCCGGACAAGTTCCAAAAGACGTGGTTTTGTTAGAATCTGTATAAGAATGGTGATTAAAATAGTGCGTTTTCTGTTATCGATTAATTCAGTCTTACCGGCTGACTGTCGATGCTATTGCTAGCTTTTGTTGCATTCGCATTTGAACTGTATGAGGTGTTGCTGTTGGATGCAGAGTTCGAATTAGTCAAAGGAGCTCCGACTGGACTGCTTTGCGATGGTGACGCCATAGGAATATCCTGGGAGTCCGTGGTGTAATCACTGTGGACTCCGTTACTATCAAAATGTGAATTATTTTCCGACATACTTTCGACTAAACTACTTGGTTTTGTGTGTGCAACTATGTGAATAGGTAGCGAAAGATGTAGGAAAAAAATACCGAAACAAATATGTAAAAGAAACAAAGATGTAGGTATAAGGATCTTCCACCAAATATTAGTTCTTAAACAATAGCAATAATGTTAATAGGTAATATAAAAAAAAGTATTAAAGGTAAAAAACGGCACAATTATTATTGCCGTTGGAATCAAAGCGATTTTTGGTATGCGCAAAAATGTTCGCAGCTTTCCCAAGGTTACCCATTAGTTACTAAAACCATGTAAAATCACCTTTTGCGGGTTTGGTGATATTTTGCTGCACCAAAATTGGAAGAGCTTCTACAACAAAACAAAAGTTTCGGGTTGTCTTTTTATTGCTTATAAAATAGATGTCAATCAGCTGTTTTTTGACAACCAGTACCGGCCACCAGGGATGTTGACAGGTCATGTTTATTCTGAATTGCCAAAATGCAGTGATTTTTTGTGTTGGCATAATCCAATTTCTCAATAACTCAATTTCATAATAGGTCTGTTTTTTTGAGCTTCGTTCTCAGCAAAGCAAAGTAAAGTAGGATTTTCAGCACGCAATTACAACAACTACGCTCTACTTGACACTTCGAGACTCGCAATAGTTATTGTAATTTGTGTGCTGAAAATCCTACTTTACTTTGCTTTGCTGAAAACGAAGCTCCAAAAAAAACACGCCTAATATTGAAATTTTTTCGCTCGCTAGAAAAAAGAAAAGGGAATAGAAAAAAAAATGGCAAGGATATAAAAAGGACTTCATTCGTGAAATGGACGAAATTAATGTTGATGTCTTCGTCGTCAGAAGACGAATTTGTCGAAGAGCTGACGATTACGATGTGGTATATTTTCGGAAATATTTCGTGCTGAAAAAAGAGTCATTTTGGAAGCTACAATCGATGATTCGATAGAAATTTCGGCATAATTAATGCACCTTAAAATATAACTGGGCCCAAAACAAATGAAATAAATTTCCAAGTGAATAACAAAAAAAAAAAAGGCATTATTTGTGAAATTTAACATTATGTGGGTTTAAAAAGGATTAAAAACGGTTTAAAGTATTTTAAATCCGCGTTTAATGCATGTTTTTCAGTGAATAATATGGGCATAGGTTTAAATTATCGGGTTTAAAAAATGCTGATTAATGACCGGGTGTAAAATTAACTTAGACCTGAGTTACACTAGGAGTGAATAATATGGATAAGAAGAGGAGAAAATTCTGCCAAAAAATTGTAAATTTTTGTTTGCCCATGGTGTTTCACTCGCTTGTTTGGATATCCAAAATCATTCACAAATTTAACGAATAAAATACGTCTATCATGTTTCCGATTTTCAATTCTGAATGATTTTAAATTTTCAGCCAAGCGACACAATTTTTTTTTAAATGCTTGACAGCGTTCAAATAACGAACAATTTTTATGTGCAGTCAAAAACGAAGCAAATTTTCCAAATACATAAACCAAAATCTAAAAATGTTAATAAACAAGCTATCGGTCGTTTAATTTTTTCAAAAATATTTAAATGACCTTTTTTTTTGTATTTGGGATAAAAACTAATTTTGAAATTTTTTTAAAGAAAGATTACTGATCTGGTATCACTACTTTGTAGCTCGACTCACCATCCACATCGCCAGCTGTGCTGCGGCAAATGTCAGAACTCAGAACAAGAAGTAAAAAAAAATTTAAAAGTGAACTTTTTTAATCAATCAAATTTTTCAGTTCGTTGTAGACTCCTTCGAATTCGGGGTTTCCAAATTATTTTTGATCGCCGGTATTATATATAGCTCCCACAGTGTTCCTAAGCATCAGTAAAAAAACTCGTAGTCAATATACAAATCGATTCTATCGATACCAAACCGGCTACCCCAGCCATACTAATCGTTGCATAGCTAGATTCTTAATTTGAACCAGTTTAAAGCCATCTACATCGCTTTTCATGTGAGTAAATAATATGTATTTTAGCAAAAGCTATTCCTTTATCTAAATTCACAGTATATATTAATACGACACCGAATCGGTGACAATAATACAAAAATAACCTACAGCTGAATAACTGAGATATGCAAACAATAAGTCGTTACGTACATTCTTACCCAGCGGTCGGTCAAATTGTATACCGGTATCTTTATTGCTAAGAAATAAAGTTATGTAACATGTTTTCATAAAACCATTTTCTGTTTGATAAATTCGACCTCAATGGGTATTATATTTCTATTAATTTGCACTGCAATTCAGACCAGTTCCAGTAGTAACCACCCAAACATTTTTTAATACACAATCATTTTTCGCTTCGCATATTTGTATGTGTATCATCTGTTGGGTGTTTTTTTTTTCTATTCAAGTACATATATATATTTGAGAAACATTCCTATTTGATGTTTTGAAAACCATTTACGTGCTTGACGGGGTGCTTGTTGATAGTTCTCTGTCAAAATAAGTCTAATTTAATTAGAAGCGACACATTAATAAAATTCTGTAAAGTTAAAATGCTGCAGTTAAACTTAAATGCTTGTTTATTTAGCGAGTAAACAACAAAGTATAAAGATTCTTTTTGGTTGAAAAGTATTTGCATTCAATTTGCAATCTACTAAGAGCTTTACTTAGAATATAAATTGAAGGTACTGTAGATGGCTCCAACTTAGCACCTTATGACTTATGATGATCCTCTACATTTGTAGATACATACGATACATGTGAAGATATGAGAAAGATGAACTGGAACGGGGGATGTTTCGTTTTGGAATAACAAGTAACGCTCAAACGGGTTTGATTAGCTGGCGATGGTTGTTATTTAAATATTAATTGCGCCATGGCTTTAAAAATAGACCGCATAATAAATTGATAAGGTATCAATAAATAAAAAAGATCTTACTTATTTTAAATGCCAATGTACAGTTTGTTTTTATTAAAGCTAGTCAAGGAAAACCCGCACGCGTCGGTTATTTCGTGGTTAAAATAAACCTACGCAAATTCTTAAATTTATGTTTTGGTACCTTTAAGGTAGTGACGAAATTGTTTGTTAATGCATCACTAGGTAGTGCATCAAGTGGACCTATTTGTTGACGACTTGGTTCTACCCCCAACAACGTAACCTCTCTGTGGAAATTGCATACGCAATCCAGCACAACGCTACCGACACTTCTTATACCAAGTGTTATTTCAATCCTTTAAACTAGCCAAGCACCCTACGGACTCCTATAGAAGGAAAACTTCGAGATGTTGCCATTGGGCGTTGTTACGACCGTCATTTGCGTTACTGTATTCCGACGTCCAACAGCCGGTTTATCGTCTAAAACCAAAATTCATGGTTGGACATAAGTTTGGGTGAATATTGTTTGTCATATTAGAACAAATCCTTGTGCGCCATTGAAGATCAACGTTCTTATTTCATTTGCAATAATCAAAGACGAGAGTGTGGCAAACAATTAACGAAAATTAACACAATCTTCGTCTGACTCTAGTTAGACAAATTTCCAACAGCAATGTTAATTGGAAATGCCATTCCGTCTGCGTTTAGACAGTCCATTTGCGTTTTATTATTTATTTGTGTTCAATTTTGATCAAATAAATGATCTGAATGACCAGTGACCTTTCCGAGGGACAAATATATCATTCTTCATCGCATTTGAATTATACAATCCACATTAAACTGCTCATATTTTGAGACACTGACTCTGTGCCAAATTTACACACCATAATGTGATAATTATATGTGTCTCTTTATGTATTCCCTTTCAGAATGTCAGCTGCAGCAAGTACCGCCCCAGCCCCACCAAAGCCGCAACAATTTGCGTAAGTATACAATACCTATAGCTAATCAATTAATCAGTTAAATTGTATAAAAATCCCAGCCATGGCTTGAAAGTCGTACGCACCTGTGTTCGTGTCGCATTTAAAAGCGAAAGTTTAAAAATATACTATCCTCGCGATTGTTAAAAATAATTTCCGTTTTCCGCTAAGATGCCGCGCTGTACTCGTACGTTTTGTGTCAATATTATTTTTGTTGTTTTACCTACCTCCTGTAGTGGCTACTTGCCAAGTATTTGTGGTGTCGTCTCCTATGTCTGATAAGAATTTCCCAACAAATCGTTGAATGCGCCCTCGTCAAACATCAACAATCAACTCGTCTTATCAAAATAGCTGTGGTACAATTGCAGCGCTATCGCTGATTGTTGGATTTGATTAAGCATTTAAAATATTTAACACGAGCTCTGTTGCGTGCATACATTTCGTTTGACTTTAATTGATTAATTGCCTGTCATTGCAGACTTCTTCCTAAAATCATCAATGGTGGGATTGCCGGTATCATTGGTGTATCATGTGTGTTTCCGTTGGATTTGGTAAAGACTCGGTTGCAGAATCAACAGGTTGGACCAAATGGCGAGAAGATGTACAAGAATATGTAAGTATTGTTGCTGTTTATTGTTTACATTGTATATTTGGGTAATGCCGGCGATAAGGTGCTGAAAGAATAACAATTCTATTGATAGACCAGGGAAGCAAGTTACGAAGGCACTTTCAGTCTATCGAAGCATAGAGTTTTTCTTTGATTATCAAATCAATTAAACAGCAAACGCGTTAAATGCTAATCGTTATCCGTTATCTTGACAAATTAATGTAGCGCTTCGTTTTTATTATCGCATACCCTTATCTGAAACATATTTGTCGAGAATTTGTTACTAAGCGTTGCCGAAGCAGCTGATTTATGCATTGTTTTGGACATAAACTTGATAAGCAATTGCCACAAAATGGCCCACGCAATACATGGGGCGAAACGAGGTCGTTTCTCTTACAATGACGTCCATGCATTTGATTTTTTTTTTTGTAAATTTCCGCTTAGGCTCGACTGCTTCCGGAAGACCTACCGTGCTGAGGGATACTTCGGCATGTACCGTGGCTCTGGCGTTAACATTTTACTCATCACACCCGAGAAAGCAATCAAATTGGCTGCCAATGATTTCTTTCGCCATCACCTGACCAAAAAGGATGGTACCCTTCCAATAACGCATCAAATGGCCGCTGGTGGTCTGGCTGGTGCCTTCCAAATAATCGTTACCACCCCCATGGAATTGCTGAAAATACAAATGCAAGATGCTGGCCGTGTTGCAGCGCAAGCCAAATTGGCTGGAAAGACTGTGCCAAAAGCTTCAGCCACCCAAATCGCCAGCCAACTCATCAAGGAGAAGGGTATCTTTGGACTGTACAAGGGTATCGGAGCAACTGGTCTGCGAGATGTCTCATTCTCCATTGTGTACTTCCCGCTCTTTGCAACGTTGAACGACCTTGGTCCACGAAAGGCTGATGGATCAGGAGAAGCTGTATTTTGGTAAGCATCCACAGGGCTATACCATTTAAAGATCCAACAATAAGGTGTATTGCAGGTGCTCCTTCCTATCTGGATGTGCTGCTGGTTCCATGGCCGCCTTGGCCGTCAATCCTTTCGATGTGATAAAAACCCGGCTGCAGGCACTGAAGAAGGCCGAAGGGGAGAAGGAATTCAAGGGCATTGGAGATTGCATTTCGTAAGTTTGACACGTAGAGTTGCCGGATAACCATTCAATGTTTACACCTCATTTTTGTCACAGAAAAACTCTGCGGCATGAAGGACCAACGGCGTTCTTCAAAGGTGGACTTTGCCGAATGATTGTTATCGCGCCACTCTTCGGTATCGCTCAAATGGTTTACTTTTTGGGTGTAGCCGAATCGTTGCTTGGCCTTAAGAAAGACTAAGTCAATTCCAATTCCAATTAAAGACAACACAAGAAGTGGTCAACGAGTCATGCACTATGAATTAATAAAAGAAAATATTTATTTAGAAATATTAACATGCCAGGCATTTATGAAAAAGTAACAATATACACAACATATACGTGAGTTAGCACTTTGTGTTTATAGATGTTTATATATATATATATATATATATATATATGTAGTTGACTACGCTAATAATTAAATTGGCATTTAGCCATAACGATTTTAATGAACAACAACAACGCCGCCTATGCTACATGTAGAGTAGACAAAAATGCCAAACATTTAAATACATAAACATATAGTATCGAGTATGTTAAGGATACATTTTAAGATGTGTCGTGTTGCAATATGTATGAAAGCACAGAAACACTGAAAACTGACAATAAATTGATGTCAAATGTTCATAGTAGAGATGTCGATTATTTAGTTGTACCCACAACACAAACACAATTTAATTAATGTTATCATTCTCAGGAAGAACTCTTCTGCAATTCATGTTTAGCAAGTAGTTAATAAAAATAATGTATTTATGTATTATATACTGTCACCATCAAACACTGTAGTTCAATAAGCAAGTCCATACATGTATGATGTTAAATAAAAATGAAAACTCTAATGAGTACATTGATACATATAAAGATCATTGTGGGTTTTATTTGTCTGTTTTTGTTGTCTTGCGAAAATGTTCTACCTTCAGTTAAGTTACAAACTATATAATAACAAACGAAATGTTATTGTTAAGCGAACTCGAATGAAATATTGTGTGTATATATATAATTAACAAATATACTTCATTTAATTGTGGTTTTAAGCGCTTTTTGAAAATTTCTATCCATCCTATTAGTGTAAAATTGCTTTTCCAGTTCCGGAAGTCGGTCGCAATGGAAGGTAATGTCCGCTCTACTTGTTTGCCTATTGTTAAGCACATATCCGCATAACGCCCACGTTTCCTTTTCCCTTTTTAAAGTCAAGGACGGACCTAGGCCCCAACATATAGCTTTATTCTGTTATTCATCGGGGGGAATTTTTCTTCAATTTTCACTGAACACTATTCTACTATTCATTCCAATGGAATGTGGATTCACCTCGTTAGTGTGGATAACGTCGGTAATACTGTGCGGTATTCTCTTATTCACGTGTACGCATACATTCTGTACAATTCAGATCGGCATGTCAAATGTTGCGAATTTGAAATTGAATGGATCGTTTTTCTTGTCTGTGGTTGATGAAAAGTAAGTAAAAAATAATTTATTGCTTGATTATTTATTTGTTAATAAGATTATTAATTTTTTGAGTGAGTAACAGGTTGAACATTGAACTTCACGATGTCTTCTACTCCATCTGCGCATTTAATCAAATAAACATTTTCGCTGTTGTTTACATGTTTCACATTCTCCAACATCGTTCCGCTCCGACAGAAAAGATACACAGTGCTTCCGATATGCACCCTTTACGCCATTGCAGAACCATGTTCAAGAACACTCTTGCTAATATTTTTCAGGCTAGATTTTGATATATAGGTCAGCTTATGGGTTAAAGAGAAGGCTGAATAGTAGTTTAAATAAAATATTTATGAAATTATTAAGCTTACTTATAGGTAGCGCTACAATCCGGGGTAGACCTAGGCCTCAGCAATACGCCTCTCCAGTTACCGCGAAATTTGGCTAACTGCTTCCAGGTCCCCTTCTACTGGCGCGCGCCACCTAAGGCGAGGTCTTCCTCTACAGCGTGTTGGAAGACTCTTATTAAATTATTAAGCAGTTTATTTATTTGTTGGTTAAGAACAAGTCTGGAAAATAAATACATTTTGATCAAGAACAAAAGAAGGCGTGGGAATGAACGACATAACCTTAAGACTTCAGTGATTCTTAAGAAACATTTTAGATCAAGTTTCACCGAAAATCTTCCAGTAGGTAATTTTCACGCCAAGAGATAACAGACAAACGGTTAGTATTATCTTCAAAAGCCATGAGGCCACAAAACAAATTTTCAAACATTTATAAGACACCTGTTCTAACCTTCGTCGTACACTACCTATGTTCGCAACTGATGTAAGCACTTGTATAAATGCAACTCATAACTAATTGCCCAACCAAATGTATAGCCTCGTCTCGTCCGTTTAATTCACTCAATTTTGGTCACAAGATCTATTATCAACTGCATTTTCGTCATAAAGACTACATGTACAGATTAATGCGGGCGTTGACTACCCCTACCACAGGCACCTTCACTGGTATGATCGCGAGCAACAGCACAAGTAGCAGGAAATCCGTCATGAGTTGACGATCAATATTTTAATTCGAATTGTACCTGCACGGACATTTCTTTTTGCACGCAAAAACACTACTGTCAACGGAAAAATTGTTAAGTTGAGCAACACGTTGAAAAAATGTTTTGTTCTCAATGCTTTCAGTAAGGTCTTTTGCCCCATCTACCAAAGGTCTTTTATTAAATATGTCCAGACCGTCCCAGCTCGTCCCATTGCTTATGACAGCGTCTTTTATGATTTTATTTTGGGGATCCCATTTAATTTATACGGTCATACTCGTAGTACCGTGGCAAATGCCAGTAAAAACAACTGAATTGCAATTCTTGTTTGGTGTCTGGCTCGATCCAACTCGTTTTATAGGTTTTTCAAACTGATACAAGATGTAAATCAGTTTCGTTTATTCATATTTGCTTATACCAACCTGTGAAGTTCTTAATTTCCCAAAAATCCAATTACAAAAAAGATTAGTTGATCGTTTTACATATACAGTTTATTAATCCGAAACATCATATTTTAAAAGATTCCAAATCGAACTCGTAACATATCACAGAATGTACTAAGAGATAATATTCGAATGAATTTTCACAATTTGTTTAAAAATAATTATTAACACTCGTTATTTTGAAATGATGAAATTGTACAATAAATGCGGATGATGATTGGTCGTCTTTATGTTATCCATTGATGCTGTATGAAAAAAGTACGAAATGGTTAATAAATTTGAACTTAAATTGCATTCATTGTCAACCTTCGGCCACCTGGTGACATATTTAAAGGATATGTTTGTGTAAGGGATTTATATGTTCGTCTACAACTCGTCTTTAAGGACAGAGCCTATGACCTCGTCACCAATTGAAACCTCTTCCACTGTACCCTGGACTTTTTTGTGCCCAACGATTTTCACCGAATGCACTGGTTTGAATGTAACCGTGTCTGTTGTATTGTGTACTGTGTCCTTGTCATCGGACGCATTAGAAGTGTACGATGGATCGGGACTTGTGAGTGTAATGCGGGAACCTGTTACCGGGCTGTGTTAAGTATAAAGGAGAAATAGGGTTGATGTTAGGAATGTTTTCACTTTTCTACAGGAAACTATTCTTTTGGGGGGTTTGAGAAGGGAATTCTTAAATTTTTTTTAAGGTAGTCACTGATAATACCTTGTATACACCACTCAAATGCACACTTATTCTCGTCGCCGAGAAGATGATCGCAATTTCTGTGGATTTCTATATAGCAAGTTTGAAATATATAGAAATAAAAAGATCCCATTGAATTTTACTCAAATGCAAGAAAGTACTAACCTGTCTCTTGCTTCGAAGTTGGCTTCGACGTTCATGTTTCTCGGTTGGCGGAAATCGCATTCGAGGGAGAACGCTGAATCGCCGGGGGTTATCAATTCGGGATCGTTTTGAATGACCACAATGTTGGTGTAAATATCGCCCTCGTGTTGGGTCTGACATTGGTCAAAGTTGAACTTCATCTCAAGGGTACGGAGATCCTTCTTTGTTGGCTTAACAAAACATGGCGCCGATTGCTTGTAGAAGCTGCCTCTTGTGTACATAACTCCAGTGAATTCTTCCTCAGTTTCGAGCATTACCTGCATTGACTCTGCTCCACATTTGAGATTAACCTTTTGTATGCCTTGAGAGGAGCCATCGATTTTAAAGGTGTCCGTGAGGTCTTGCTCCCAAATATCTGAAAGAACGAGCAGTTCATATCTTTAAGCTTAAAGAAACTTGGAAAACAAAATTAACTGAGATCGCACTCTTGCTCATGACGGGCAATTTACATTTTGAAGAATTGAATTAGTTTTTAAGAAAATATTCTTTGTTTAAATTTTCTGTCCTAAGAAATATCAGATTACTGGACCCCTTCCGCTTAGCAAAAAAAAAAACAAAATACTACACCTTTTCTTCCACTGCGCCACCTCTCGAGAACTTCTGACAAACATCCGAGAGTATAACTGTCTAGAACTGGACTCGTTATAAAATTGTAGATAATTTCCATTCGTCCCAAAAATAAAAAAAAACACACAAAACCAATGGCTTCTAGGATCTAGGACTAGGGTCTCTTACGGACATGTTTCTCCAACTATTTACTTATTTTAACCTTTCGCGAACACCTGACAAATAATCCTCCCGGATATATACGCATTTTCATTTTTAATATCCTAATTATTGAGGCATTTACCGCTACTCATAAATTGACTGCTTACAGAAAGAACTCAACTGTCAATGCTCCCTTGCTGTCAAAACTACCGAACAAGCACTCGATTTGCACTGAATCAGCGAATTTTTCTCCAAATTTGACACTAGCTCAAGCCCTCAAAATCCACAAAATATCAACCTCCAACAGTACGTATACTAGACTTGATTGTCGGCCGATCGACATGACATGAACATGAGTAATACGGTAATTTCGCTGTGACTTTAAACCTGATTTTGGAAGTCGCTACTATTTATTTAATTAGTTTCTAAACAAAATATGAAGCGTTTTCATAAATTTTAATTACTCAGTTATTCTGTTTATAAACACTATCAATCGTAAACTCTATTCTCACAATATGAATGGTTATTGCATCAACACTTAAGTAACACCGGTCTATGGAATGGAACTATCCATTCTGTGGAATTCATTGCGACCTGATCTGATCTTACCTTCTTTCACCTTTTCACCATCCTGACACAAAGAACACAGGAATATGTTAAAAAAGCAACAAATTAATACGAATTTACTATTTTTGGTCATTGCGGCTGTGTTTATATTAATTTTATTAAATTCAACAACAAATTCAAGCTCAAGAGCAGATTAATCGAAAGAAGTTCACGTACAACTGTTTGGATTAGCCGACTGCTTTGAGCCTATAAAAAGAAAAACCGATTCCCCCCAAAACAATTGTTGTACCAGACTGAAAGATGACCAACGAAATGGTGTGCAAGGCGAAAGAAAGAAACAAATAACACTAATACGGAGTAATGGTGTGGAAGAAAGAATCCACGTAAGTGGGCACAGCCAAAAGGGGAGAGATGAGTTAATATACAGCACGCTTTCGGCTGGGCTTTGCTGTTGATGTTGACGTGTAGCCAAACTACACCGCGTGTTTGTATCTGTTACTTAATTAACCATTTTTAGAGATCTTTTTTCGATAGATCCAACATTGTATACTAAGAGAGAGAGAGAGAGAGAGAAAAAGAGCGCAAATGTGCGACTCAAGTTATCGTTTTTGTCTGAAGTAGAGTTGCCATGATGGTAAACATTACGTATACGTCCCGAGTACCCGCCCGATTACATTGGAACAATCGAAAGTAAGTAAAAGAATGCAGGATAATTATTTTCATTTTCAGCTTAAGTTTACTAAAAGTTCAATGGTGATTCAAATAAATTATGAATATAAGAATTTTCATTACAGAAAGAAGAAGTATAAGTGAAAAGTACATTCGTAAAATTCAGATGAAAAATAGCGCAAAATTTCCTAGAGCGCAGATAGTTGCAGTTTGTGGAAGAAATGTTTCTTAAGAACCTCTTAATCAGTTTGCTTTCCATGTTTTCGTTATCCGATCCTGCTCACATTTGCTTAACGCTTTTAACAGGATATATAAATACATTCACTTAATTAAAATTGAAGCTGAAGCTGCCAGCAATAACAAGAATTGATTCTGTTCTAACGACCTGTCATACCTTTTAGAAATTTTGTCAGAGTACATTTTCCCCCGAAACGTTTATTTATAAAAAATAGTGTTGACCAACCAATAGGCCTGTTTTTTTGAGCGTCGTTCTCAGCAAAGCAAAGTAAAGTAGGATTTTCAGCACGTAATTACAACAACTACGCTCTACTTGACAGTTCGAGACTCGCAGTAGTTATTGCAACTTGTGTGCTGAAAATCGTACTTTACTTTGCTTTGCTGAGAACGCAGCTCAAAAAAAACACGCCTCATACATTACTAAAATGTTTATTTGAAAGAAAAGACAGTCTTGGCTTATCAAAAAGGAAGTTCAATCTTTTTACAGATCAATCTTATGTGGTATTCGATTGGGCGCTCTCAGAACCCTTTTTTGGTCTCGAAGCAATTTTTATGTTCGTTTGGTAGAAAAAAAAGCAATCTTTTTCAGATGTCAGAGCACTTTTGCGAATCTGGATTTTTTCTCTGATTTGCTTCAGATTTACCAATACAAGTACGTTTGAGTTTGACAACTAGTGAAGTTTTTTTTACGTTTTCGTAAAGTTTATTTCAAATCAATTTGGGCGCAAACTTCGAATATTTCAATATAAAATTTAACCAGTGAATTGAAACCGCTTAGAAAAGTGTCGAAGGCTACACATATTCCAATCGCACGAATATCAACAAATAAAAGAACAAGTAACGTTTTAACGTGTTTTATTAGACACACGAAATTTGAAATCTGAGAGCGAGTCTGAAGAAGTTATTATTATCCTACTTTTCAAATATTTGCGATATTTGCGAATATTTGCTCACGTATCTAGGTAAGTCTGACAGTTGGCTGACTTGATGTATCTCAGTTTTGATTGTCTTAGATCGGTCATAAATCAGCTTTTTTTTTATTGAAGGGTAGCCTATTAATCTAGTCAGAAAATTCGTGACTGATTACTAAGTTGACAGTCCGCATATGTGGCAGACGTTCGAAAAGTGACATTACAGACCAAAATAGTTTTTGCTTTCATTTTGTATAAGGAAAGTCAATTTTTGCTGTGGCAATAAGTTAAAGTAGCTTATGTCGATTTTCTTTTGGTCCAGGTCCTATTGCTCTACACCCATTAAAACCATTAAATTTGTAGAAAGCAGAAAAGCTTTAGTTTATTTGGTCTACTTAATACAATAGATTTGGAAACCATAAGATAAATTTGTTTTGTTCATACTGATAAATGACAAAAATTGACGTAAGCTACTATAACTTATTACCACAGTTTTAATATGCCTTGTTTAATTTCCCACTGGCTGCTTGCGTATTTGCTGTCTCTCAAGAGCTTTTGAACGGAGTCACCTTGTATTGGTATATTGCCTACAAAAATAATCTGACACGATAGATATTTCTTGTGCACATTGTTAAAAATGGCTAAATAGTTCTAAATAAATATTGTACTATGATGAAATGTAGTAGCCAAAAGGATAGCGCATTCCCACGTTAAATTCAATAACCAACATCACTTTCCTTTGTGTCTGTGAATCTTCCTGATACCGAGTGTCTAGTACCGGTACCAGTTCCACTCACCAGGCTAAGCTGCTTCCACATTACATAATCAGCGAGTGGCGACCAACTTTCTGTCACATTGTGGCACCTATTTCTACTTGTCTCTTGCAAACATCAAGATAGAGACATACACGTTACAAGTATGAGAAAAACAAATCTACTAAGGAAAGGAAAAACATAACACACTACGTACTTTAGCATTGGCCTTCATGTTCATTATTATCAAATACTAATGAACGACAGCCTTGATCTCTAATCGTTTCTCCTTCAGTAAACGATATCTGCAAAGGAAAAACCAGCAATTTTCTACCATAATGCGCTAAGCGGCAATTTAAGTATTTTCTTACATTTTATTATGATTAACCAAATGCAGGTATAAATATTTTTTTAATAACAAATTGGTTTAATTTTATGTTCCGTCCATTTGGTTCCCGTTCCGACTATTCAACACCGGACATGGCCGTCTCTCATTTGTGTGCACTTTTCTTTGTGGCTGCACGATACCTCGCCAGTTCAATGCCCTCCCAGTTCAGTGATTTTGTGAACACACTGCGCGTGCGCACATTTTGATTTCACAAGTGTCGAAGATGCAAGCGAAGAAGGAGAACAGGTAAAACACAACAAAACAGCAGGCGATTCCAGTTCCAGGCACCGCATGAAATTGAAAATGAGTAAAAATGAAAAATAAAAAATATAATACAATTTTGGTAGAGGAGAAATGTGCCATTTTGTTCGTTTTCTGTTATCTGTCAATACTGCCTCGCACAGGAAGTGAACAACAAAACTTACGTTTCCTGCAATCGCTTGAGCACTTCCGCTTCAGTATTGGTAAGTCCATCGTAAAATGATTTCAAATTGATTTGGAGCAGTTTCCTGGTTTGCATGCCGGTCAAGAAGGTGGATGGTTCGTCCAATTGCATGGAGTAGTACATGGCTAGTTTGCCGAGTTCGATATTAGCATCTTTGCAGATATTTGCTGCCTTGCGGCAGATGTCTTTAATTTCCTGTTGTGCTGGGTGCCAGTCTTGCGGACCGTCGTTGGACAAGAGACCCAAAGCATGGCCAGCAGCGGAAATGACACCAAGGTTACGTTCAAGGAAGAAAGGTAGATAATCCTTTAAGGACTGGTCGAGAAGCGTGAACCTGGAGTAGCACAAAACAACCTAGAACAATTCAGAGCTTAGTAAAGTATATTCTTCGGAGCTATGTCGGTGATTTACATCAAATCGTCCTGGGGTAGCTTCAATAATACGCTTCAAAGGTTCCATAGGGTAGGCTGATACACCAATAAAACGAACTTTTCCTTCATCACGAAGCTTCTCGAGTTCGGGTAAGCATTCATTTAGAACTGTATCAAATGTTTCTGGGAACTCAATATCGTGAATCTGAAAGATGATTGGAAATTCCGTTGCCTTGATATAAACGACTGCTTGGATTGAATTTTAACCTGAATGACGTCCACGTATTTCAGACCCAGAAGTTCTAAGCTCTTCTCAACACTCTGACGCGTCTTTTCGGCTGTATAATTGAACATGGTGCCGAACTCCCTGGTGTAGCGCCCTACTTTGGTAGCAATGTAATAGGCTTCTCGTGGAACATCCCGTAGAGCGAGCCCTAGAACTGTTTCTGATCGTCCCTGGCCGTAAAATGGTGCGGTGTCAATGTAGTTTATTCCACTCTTGACTGCGTCGTGGACGGTTGCAATAGATTCTTGTAAGTCGCAATCTCTAAAATTTAAAAAGTTTTATTTTGTTATCTTCGATACAACTTTTACACTGATATAAACCAGGCTTATATATTTTTGACAAGCTATAGCTTGGCGGGTTATCTGAATAAAGCCTGGCGCATCAAAATTAACGAGAACATTCTATTTGAATTTAAGATCTATTTGAATAAATAAGATCCAAAAAATCGAAGAACTTTTATTTTCAAAATAGATTCGTTTGTCAATGCTAATAAAGGCGTAAGAATGAGATCACAAATCAGACGTCTAAATTATTATGAATGTTCTACCCGATACGTACAACGGAAACAAACACAAGTCCCGGCGATCAACATTTCTGCAATCACTTGAAAACATTTTTGATTTAAAATGTGTGAAATGAGAGCGGTGATTAGTGTCAGTAAATTAAATCAACAATTCATCAGTCAGTTATAAGAAATGAATAAATAATTGTCCATTCATCACTTTCGGAAGCCATTTTGTTTTATTGGAAAGCGAAACTTCGTAAGCCATCACTATAAAAATATCAACATAGGTACTGAACTCTCCCATAATTCATACCATGTAATCAAGATGGCCGACCAAAATACGTGTCACGTATTTCTGCGTGTTTTGTAATGCTGTCCCTTTCAGTCACAGGGTATCGGACACCCCATTAATCTTCCGTGTTAGGAATGTGTGATGCTGTAAATGCATAATTCCAGCTTTTCGTAATTTAGTTTAATTCCGGTTATCATTAAGTTCTTGGCCTCCCTTATTCGTATATGTTTAGAACTGTAAGCTGTGTTTAATGTACCTACCTGCTTAAAATACACAAGCCAAGTAAATATTTTCAATTTGTTGGGTCTGGCTATAGTTACAGTGCATCATGTGGTGCCGAATAAAAAACTCCATTCGTCAAAAGTTTTACAGCATTCAAGGACAAACATTGGTGATTTTGCAATAATTGTTGAGTACCTATCTGATACAGATAATGCACTCAATTGTTTGCTTTACAAATGCCCCATAACACAAGCGACGGAACCTACCTGCAATGAATGGCAGATAAAAAAAGAACTCTCAGTATAAACTTAACTGATGTGTTACGAAATGTCAGTTATGTATAGCGTCAGGGGTATCTCGCATTTTAAAATACGATTTTAATTGAAAATACCGTTACAATACGTGAAGTGGATAACATAGCTACAGTCAAACGTCAGTCATAACTAGGCAACAACACAACAGCCGCTTCGAAAAATGGATGCATTTGGATTTTCGGCTTTCCTGATAAAAATGTCAGTTTACCATGTCGTACATACCTACTAGCTCATTTTTACAGGTAAAATTTAAGAAGATAGAGAAATCAATGCTGAAGTACAAAATGCTATCTGTCAATTAATTTAATGTTTTCCATTGGGCAAAAAGAAGCGTCCGGGAGAGTCCGGAATCGACAAAATCACTTCTGAAACCGTTCCATTGGCACAAAAAATACTCTTCTGGTGATTCTGAGGAGAGAATTTCGCTTCTCGATTTGAAGTCAGAATCCACTCATGAAGCACTCACACAAGTGTAATTTTATGTATTTTATACAAGTCAACTGACAGCAGCCGTAGATAATTTTTTCGCATTTCACCAATACTATTGTGGATTCTTTCAGAAGCTGTTTTGTTGTTCCATTGGATTTCAGAATGAGTGGATCCCCGAGTGAAACCAATGGAAAACGACATAGATTCAGATAAGCACCACGAAACGTTAGTATGATTTTTATCTTCCATGAAAATATCGCTTCTTTGTTTTTGTTTTTTTTTTTTTAGCTTAAGTAAAAATACAAACCCATATAAATTGCCAAACGTTCCACCACCCAGTGACACTTTAGAGACCTGTAGACCAGTTTTGCCAAGTGGACGATATTCCATGCGGGCAATAACCTCCTCATTGTGGAAACCCTTAACAAATGTCGCTTGATCAGACATTTTTTTCGAAAAAAAATTTTAAACACTAGATAACTTTTGAAAACAAAATTCTACTGAAGACCTTTTATTACTATTGCTGAAATTCGGACCGGTATTCGCTTAAATAAGCGTCTCTCAAATACTCGCGAAAAGATAAGACTGTAATTAAAAAAAAATACTTCACTGGCTGGCGGATTGCTATAGGGCAGTTCAGTTTTGTGTGTTCTTATGTCATGGCATTTATAAACAAGAATAGAAAATCAAAACGTAACGAGAATAATCAATTTAATTGGTATTGGTGCTGAGCTTTTTTTTATTTTTGCAAATATTAAACAACAACAATATTCATGGAGAGCTTGAAAGCTATCTTGCTCGTCGATCTTAAGGCTGGTGTCTGCATTTGGTTGGTCGGATCGTAACGAGATAAACCCCTTTGCTCTAATTATGAAGACATGCGAGTATTTGAATCAACATTTTTGCTTTGTAACAATTATGTACTGTAGGTACATAATTAGTTCGTTTGTTAAACGACTAATATTTTATTAAAAAAATCTATCAGATTGACATTAAAGTGTACACAAAAGTTGGTTGCTACATAATTTTGTAAATAAAGAGTTTTTTATGTGCAAATGAAATGGTTCCAGAAGTAATTTTTTCGATGTCGAACTCTTCCCGGCATTTTCTGCAAAAAAAAAAACATGAATAAAATGCTTTTTTGGTAGAATTAATAGCAATAGCCCTGTTTTTTTGAGCTTCGTTCTCAGCAAAGCAAAGTAAAGTAGGATTTTCAGCACGAAATTACAACAACTAAGCCCACTTGACACTTCGAGACTCGCAGTCAGAGATGAATGAATAAAAGAGATGGATATTTTTCGTACGTCTATCCCCCCAAAACCCATTTCTTTACATTGTTGTTTTAGTAATTTCAACCCCCGTCTGTGAATACGTGTGAGCTACATAAAAGCATGTTGCTAATGGCCGGCCAACATTCCTTTTGCTTTTATGGGCATCGCCCTGTTCAATTGTTTTGTGTTTGGTATTGAACTTGTTTGGTTTTTGTTAAGGATTCGATTAAAATAAAAAAAATAATGAAATACGCATTTCGGAGTAGCGAATTATTGCATTAAAGTTCAATTCATGAATCTTGTTTACTTTGCTTTGCTAAGAACAATGCTAAAAAAAACACGCCTAATATTGAATTCATAAATACGATTTAATTAATTTGTTCGCAACTGACGTTCATGTGAAAAGTCCTTATACTGCATTTACACCATCCACAGTCAATGCAAAATAAAAATTAATGTAGATACTCCTCAAGATTCTTTTCGAAAATGCCGACGAGATTCTTCCTCTCTGAAAAGGCTAGTACTTACCTGTTTCGAAACGAAAAATCCCATACAAAAGTGACACAACTAAATCATGAGTTAAACATTTCGCTCTCCTTTTTGTTTTGCAGAAAAGTTGGAAAGTTGTAGTAAAACTTGGTAAAATTATCCACTCTATTTTCGCACACATTGGGAACGTTCAAGTATCTAGTTTAGTAAGTCTGACAGCTCTCTCACTAGATGTATCTCGGTTGTGATTGGCTGAAATCGGTCAAATGAGCAGATATTTCAGTTGAAGTTTATGGAGGGTAGCCGACGAATCTGTCCAAGTTGACAGTTCTCATATGTGGCTGACGTAGAAAAAGTGACGTTCCCGACCAATCTAGTTTTTGCGTTCAGGTTACATCTCATTTAGACCAATATAAGGCCTGTTTTTTTGAGCTTCGTTCTCAGCAAAGCAAAGTAAAGTAGGATTTTCTGCACGCAATTACAACAACTACGCTCTACTTGACAGACTCGCAGTAGTTATTGTAATTTGTGTGCTGAAAATCTCACTTTACTTTGCTTTGCTGAGAACGAAGCTCAAAAAAACACATCTATAGTCGACTTAAGATAACTAGATTTTTGAATGTGCCCATTGCTTTCGAAAATTTGACATTTGTACTGCAGCTTATTAGAGGTATGGAGCCAAATTGAAAAAATGTTGGTGTCAAAAAAGCCAAAATCAAATATGAGATCAAAAATGCGAATTTTTTGTAGTTCCTTTTGCAATTTTGCATGCCTGCATACTTTGAAAATGTGTCTTCATATTCATGGGTATCTTGTGAGATGATTTTACTGCTGAGATATCTGTTCAAACACTGTATGAAAATGGAGTCCGCTCATTTGCAATTAACTGCTTAAAAAGTTTAAATTATACGAAAAGAATAAATTTTTTTTATAAAATTCAGCCTAAAAATCGCCAAACTTTAAAGTGAATAGCGTAAACTAGGATGAATCCCAAATAACAATTTTAAGGAGCCAGTGATAGATTAACCAAATTGGAGATAAATAGCCATTGCCGCTACAATTGCTCTTTGTGTAGCAGGTGACGGTGCATTTTCGCAGTCGTTTCGCTGTCCATTTGGAGACCACCGGAAAATGTCGTTCTGAAACAAATGTGTATTAGGCTTTAGAATTGAAGCCGGCCGAGTCAAAATATATATAAAAATATAAAATCTAGTAATATAACTGTTTATAAGTGTCACATACCACCATAGTGAGCAAATGAATTCAACTGAACTGAAATGTTCCAGAATTTAGCACATTTTTTGCAATCATTTGATCAACCTTAGTTTTCAAAATGTGGCCATAAACACCTATTTCAATGTGAAAGTGTAACAAAAGTAAAGAATTAAAAAACCTTGGCACATTATTCTATATTAATTATATTTCTTTTTTTGAGATACAAAAGATAATGTCCGATTACAAAAACCGACAGCAAAATAACTACAGAACTAACTTCTCTTTAATTAAAAAAAAAAATCCATTACCAACCCCAGGATCTTTTCTTCGAATGAAGTGCTTTGCAATTTGTCATTGCCACATTCTAGGCAATTATCATTACTATTCGTATTCTGCATATAAAAAAAAATAAATATTTTTAACGCTTTTCTATAAATAGTCATTTCCTTAGAAGAACACATCCCGCAGAATTTCATATTTCGTCGGGTCTGGTATTGCGGGAGTTTGTTTGGGTTTCGTAAGTATAACATCGTTGATCTCATGAATAATACCGTTTGTGGCCAAGTTATCGCATTTGATAATCATGGCATTTTCCACCTTTGGACGACGATCACGATCGATTCGTAGTTTCGCTCCGTTTATCATTTCAATGGTACGCACAAATGGCCAAACACCGGCTGTGATGCCAGCACAACAGACGACATCGTTTACGATATATTCTTTAACAAAATATTCGGCTTCAGTTTGACTGTTGCTGACGTCAATGTTGAATTCCCTGAAAACGTCGTTCTTTGGTACGAAAATTGTATAACTGTCATCGTCGTTATTTAGGAGACTTGTCAAATTGGCCACCTTGACAGCTTCCAGGAATTTACTGTATTTCGGATTTGCTTCCAACGTTTTCAAAAGATTCTAAAAAGAAGGAAAATAAAAATCAGTTTAAACAAGAAAAAGAACAGAGAAACGCTGTCATACATTTTGGGGGTTCTGCAACTGTCGTTCCACTTGATGTAGAATTGTTCCACAACTCTCATCGTCGAAATGCACTAAACGGGCGCAATTAACGGTAGCACGGTTCATGACGTTTGTGAATATGGGATGACTGGAGTACAAATTGATCCTCAGATTTGTTCCTGAGGCGGACTTCATCATGTCTTCTTTTAGATCGCAGGTCTTGATCTTTGGACGAATGACATGTCCACGAAGGTAGTCCTTAAGTTCGCGGTTACTTTTTAGCTGTTCAGGATTTTCCTCCAGTTTCTTAACCCATTCGGAGTCCTCGAATGACTTGTCAATTGGGGCGAAGATAGTAGCATTCTCATAGTCATTGAATTCGGCTTCCAAGCCAGCTGCTTCCAGCAGTGACTTAAAGATGTTCAAATTCTTCTCTTTCATTAGTGAGCTGACCGAACGCGAACTGTCACTTGGCAATATGACATCAACAACATGAAGAACGCCATTGGTACCCATGATGTCGCTCTCTACGATGCGTGCCAATCCATTGATAAGGATATCTTGAATAGTCAGCTCGGTTTTGGGCTCTTTATTGGGTGCTCGCTCAAAACGAAGACCCTCTCCGAGGATATTGTAAGCTACTGGTTTCGAATTAGCGATAGCAGCTTCCGAGCAGAATGTAAAGTCCAGAAGGTGGCTCTTAAGAATATCTGAAACGAAAATGTTAAGTCTCCAAATAACCAAGAAACTACATCAAACTTACTTGCAGCACAACCCGTGCCTTCTTTCAGCTTCCTCCGCATATTCATCTCCAACATTTCGAAAGCCTTGTCTGTGGGTGCGAAGACAGTCACCGGTTTAGTACCCTCCAACAGCTCACTCAGCTTAGTCTTCTCCAAAACTGTCTTAAATACAGCCATGTCACTGCGTTTGCGGATGATATCCATAACACTGTCCGTCACTGGTGCCAAGACTCTGTCGATGGTGTGCACGATACCGTTGGTTACTACTTGATCGATCTTTCCCATTGGAGCACAATTTGCTGTGAATAATGCACCTTTCTTGCTCAGAGGCCTATTGTAGATATTAATGCGGATTGTGCTGTTGTCTAGCTTGGTTTGCAAAATATCCTCATTCGCTAGGTCGTCCATTATGTTTAGGCCATTGACCATGTGATTCTTCAGCAGATCCTTGGAGGTGAATCCAAATTGGTCAGTAGCACGACGACGACGGCTGCTACCCATGGGCACATAGACCAAATTCTAAAGGGATTACACAAGTATAAACTACGTTCTCAGGAGATTAAAGGTCATGCTTACATTTTCGAACATTTGCTCTGAGAACTTGGTAAAAGCATCATTAGTTGGCAGGAAGAGTGTGAGGTTAGATTCGAGCGTGCTTTCAAGACCATTGTTCTTAACACTTCGGAAGAACTCATTGCCGCCCATATCCTTAGCTGCTTCCTCGAAGGTCTTCACTTCAATCTTCTCGCATTGATCGGTGTATTCAGCATTTTGTGCACGACCATAGCCTTGGCAGCACTGGCGTGTAATGGTGAGAGTTTTCTTCTGACCTTTGTGACTGTAGCTAGAGAATTAAAGAACTACAATTATTGAAGGCAAGTTTTTTAAGGCATTTAAAAGAGTTTACAGCGATTTTTGTCAATTTTTGTCACTTAGCCTTTGTGTATACTGTTTGAGTTCAGTAACTTCAAATCAAACACACCCATTTATTTACATTGAGTTCTTTATCTTTGTAAGCTATTTTCTATGTCATTCTCTTCAGAGATAATATTTTTTTGCATGTCACACGGATTCTTAATTGACATAACACCGATAGGAAAACAAAATGGCGAATCTGAAAAAATAATTGAGGGGGCCATCGGCAAGAGGAGGGTCTCAGTTTGATTTGTCTATGAATCTCTTTTGTATAACCTATAAGGTAATAATAATTTTATTCTGTTTTCTGATTTTCCTTAAAACTACGAAACGTGTTTTGAATTTGATCCATATAGAATCCTGTAATCTTGCCTAAAGAAAAGGATTTAAAATGATTCCTTAGATGCATGTATGATGTCTACTTATCCTGTAAAAAATGGCCCACATACAACTTCAGTTTAAACAAATTCAACTTCAAAGCAAAACAATTTCACTTTGAATACTGTCACATCCACAAGTGGGTCTTCCCACCATTACTACCAGTAATATTTTGGGCTTTGTTTTACGTAGCTGCCTTTAAGTTATTGTATTCGTCAAATATTTTAATTTATTCATAACTTCCCAATACGCGTTTAGTCTCAACACTTCGACGAAAAACTAATCACTTCCGATAACAACCGTGACCGTGACGTTCGTTGTGACAATAATAGAAGTAACTTCGTTCATTAATACGTGCCTTTCCTACAACCAAGATCATGCATTTTTTTCTTAAAGTACAAGTACTCAACCCATAAACCAAGTATTAAATATTAGTTAGTGACTCAACCTCACTACGAATGTGATTCATATGATTTATATTCTACGTGTCCCTGAAGAATCAAAATCAAAATACATAAATATAAAACTTATTACTCAGTCAGATTACTTGACAACCATGAGGCTCTGAAATATCGTTCGAGAATGAACAATTCAAACTAAACCGATTGTTATTCCATGAAATCAATTCGAATAAAAAAAAAGTCAAATGCTAATTCGACTATAAAACAAAACGTGCATCACCGAAATAGGTCAATTAAAAAAAAGCTGATCCCGACAAAGTGTGAATTTCGAATATAAATTGACATCTATACGATAAACGAAAACTTGAAATTCTGGGAAGATAATGAATACTTTAGTGGGCCATTAAACTAGGTGCACGCTCAGAATGCTAGATAGGTGTTGGAACAATAATTATAATTATAAATATTTATGGTGGTCAATGATTTAAAGAACAATAATAAATAACATTACGCAATTGGGGAGTGATCCCACATTGCTATTGAAATGATGATTAAAATTCAAAAATGAACAAACAATTTTTTTTTTTTAGAAATTAGATGTTAACAACTGCGAATTAGATGTCAACATTTCAAAATTTACATTTTTGTATCCGCCTTGGTATCGTAATTTTTATTGGTTACATTTTGTATAAGAATAGAGCGGTGTAGCGGAATTATTATCTATTCATAAAAGAATATTCGGATTCAGTAATCAAAAGTGTTAGTTTGAAAAAAGAAGGTTTTATAACCTATGAAACCTAAAGGCTATAATCACTTTGTCAGGACCAATATTCCGTCCCTTACAGTTGGACCATAGCGGGAGGGATGTATGACAGCATACATTACCTCGGTGTACATTCGGAAAACCTGTCAGGTACTCTAGGCTTAAAACATTTATATTAATAAACAACCCTGGGGAATGTTTTATATACTTCATTTCTACGTTAGTTAATTTTTGAACACAACCCCCAACAGATTAGGCCTGTGCCTTTACTTTTGTAATACAAAAATGAAAAAGACTGTCAAAATGGCAGTAATGGGGATAAATTTTCGCTTAGAAAGAGAGACTTACGAAAAGGTTAGGAAAGGGTTTTGTAGTAATGTATGAAAAATGACAGATAATTTATTAATTGAAGTGGTAAAGAGTGTCTGATCAACGCGAAGAATTCGCTAATTAGTTTATTTATCAAGAGATGAGAGTAATTCGGAATTAATCAAACTGTTTTTTTAGGATGGGTTTCGAGTATGTTGAAGAGTTAGCACTGAGTACTGACTGACCCATAAGATTCCAAGATTCTATATGGATCAAAATCAGAACACTTTTCGTAGGTTAAAGGAAAATCAGAAAAACCGGAAAATATTTATTATTACATAGAATGACATAGAAAACAGCTTAAAAAGATAAAGAACTCAATGAAAATAAATGGGTGTATTTGATTTGAAGTCAATGAACGAATGGAACTCACAACAATGGATGGATGAACAACAAGCATTCGAGAAGAGGAAAAAACGACACTGCCTTTAATATAACGCGGTTATTGTCCATTCGTACAGCGAAGAAGAATCAGAACCAAAACATTTTTGTACTTGTATGCCAATTGCCTAATACGACAGCAAATTTCAGATCACCTGTCAATTGTCAGGTGACTGACAGTTTTTCCAATTCTTACTACAAGAAATCTTTGGAGTAAACACTTGTAAGACTCGTGTGGTGGAGTGGAAGGGTAATATCTTTCTCTCTCGAAGCCGCCTACTTTTCGAGTTCAGGAACGGCATTGAGTAAAAATGCGGAACAGTTAGTTAAAATTCGTAAAATTTAAAAATAAAATAACAAACCTATTAGACCCAATTACTCAAGCCTGGCTTCGTCTAACAATTCGCTTGTCTGAGTTTTATTTTTGGCACGAATGGAAGGGACCTACAATTGTATACCGCATTTGAATGTGAACATTTGAATTGGGTACCTTTTTAAGGTACATACTTTCGGATATTTTCACTCCCGGTTTAACCCCAAAACAATAAATAAATTGCATTAAGGTTTCCATTGCGCAAGCTCTTGCAAATGTTTAGTATTCATAATTGCACCTTTAACCTATAGTCAACTCAGAAGTGCGGTATTTGGTATAAGACAAACAGGCGTATTAAATAAAATGAAATGTTCATTCCCAAAACCATCCAATGACTCATCACTAGGTATATCATTCCTGCACATCGTCTTAACAATCGAATATATGTGTGCAATTTTTATCAATAGGTCTAAATCAATTACCACACCAACCAGGAACTCTGCTTTCCATCATCAGGTTCCACAGCAAGCTGCGAGAATCCAGTATATGGTACTATTTATGGAATTGGCATTTAGCCAAACACATCTTGCACAGAAATGTCGTGTGAACGAAAAGACTTATTGTGCAACATTAAAAAACATCTAACGTAGTTCCAGTGCCAGTCACCACCATAAATCGCCAAAATGACAACGACAAACGAACAAATTTTAATGAACCTTCGAGACATCATCGGTAACCGCATATTTGCTCACATTATTCAGCCGAAGATGCGATATCGCATTTTATTCCCGAAACTCAATGGTTTTTTCTAAGAAAGTCGATAGTCTAATCAAGGATCAACTTACATTTTCTTGCAGGTGTGCTTGTGCGGCTTCTCTACACATGAGTTCAAGGAAAATTGGAAGCCTCCAAATAGCTGTTGTGGCTTCACATTTACTTCTGTCGTCGTTTCTTTATCATCGTCGTCATCGACGTTCTCGTCTTCTACACGATCGACGCAAATATTCCGGCTGTAAATGAAAAGAAAATGTGGTCAACTTACATTTTAAACTTGAGCATTTTAATTTTTAATAAATCTAACCCAACCTGAGCTGTTTATATGAAATGTGAATTCTATTAAATTTATTTATTGTGTTGTTCAATTGAGGAAATCGCTTATTCCGTCGCAGTAAAGTAGATAATTTTAAACGTTTATGTATGGGGTTAACGCCAAGAAAGCGCGACCAAACAACAATTTTTATTGTCAATTTCTATGAGAGAGAAGCGCCCATCCTCCATCATCATAGTCACCATCATCGGTTGGCTCCATTAACGTCATTGCGATCGTTAAAGAAAAGAAAACTACTGCATTGCTGTAGCGAATCGTGGCATACCCTATTTTGTTCGACAAACAAAAGCACTAGGAATGTGCATTTCAGTTAAAAGTAAAAAAAACAAGGATGATTCTGAACGTTACCGACTTCGTTATTGCTTTATTACTACTCGTCTTACTATTTTTTTTTCGATTAGAGGGGATTCTTGATAAACCATCGAGCTGGTAACAACTACAAGTAGCGTTTTTCTTTTTTAGTTCAGAGCACAACCTGAACTGTTATACAAAAAGTTCGTGTTTCTTTTTTAGCTCAGATACATCAGAGCTCAGAGCGCGCTCTATGAGCTCAGAATAAATTGACTGAGCAGGTTGAGTATAAAGCTGATTACATACTTACAGGCACATTTGAAAGAAAAAAAAAACAGGATAAACAAAATAATTGAAATGGCGGACGAATCTTGTTGTTCTGGAACTGAAGGTTAACCAATTTAATTAATTACAATTAATAAATATTCAAATTATATAAATATTTATTAAAAATGGAAGCTATTTGCTCAAGTGTGTTTCATAAATACATCATACGATACGATCTGAGTACGCTCGGTTCAGAGCGCGCTCATAATGCTCGAGCTCGGTTCAGAGCTCAGCTCTGAACTAAAAAAGAAAAACGCCTAAGGTGGCGCAAAAGCCATCACTCATCACTCTATCGGAGGTTGGTATCATTCTTGCAAATGGCGGCAAATGTTAAATCTACTTTGACATTTGTGAAGTAAACAAAAATAGGTATGCGTCAACAAGACATGAATTGTTATACTCCTAAAGAACGCGGAATAATTATTTCGGAAGTTCTGGCAAGAGTGATGAAAAATGACATAAATTGGGCCCGAATAGTCATCAATTCTGATGGCGGCCACTTAGCCGAAACTAAACAAAATTCAAGACAAATAAATAGAACCCATCATCACTGTCCAACTTGTGCGCCACCTTGTATTATGATGACAATAGAAGTTTAAACAATTTCGAATCTTCTATTGTCTACTGTCATTCATTCACAAAATTGTAAAATTCCAACAAAAGTTTGAAATGCATATCTACCAATAACCCGCTGGCCCGCAGTCTCTAAAGTAATTGCGCTTTCATTGAAGAAAATTGTTTAATATAACTAATCTACCCTATTTAATAAAAACGGTGAAGCCATCGCCCGCCATTGAAACTGAAAGCGTCTTGCGCTTACGGGTACACATATCTAATGCTTTTAAAATGCGCAATTGTACTACACTCTTTTTGTAGTTATTGTTCTTTATTTTGTTCATTTGAATGCAACCCTCATACTGGCAATAGATTGCGTTACATTTTTCTCGGTTTTTTCATAAATTCTGTCGGGAACGCGTAGAGTGAAAAAGAAATCGTGTGGCATAAAAATGTCAAATGGATTGATTTTAGGTTGCAATAGACGAGTAGAATATGAATTTCACACAATTTGTGGTAGGAAAATTATAATGAACTGCAATTTTATTCCTTATTTCAAGTTTGTACAAACGTGCGAGATGCTACCTGCGAGTATAAATGTTTTACAAATTCTTCTCTTGCAGGTAATTATAAATGCAAGAAGTGTATGCAATGGTGGAATAGTGAAGTTTCGTAAAAAGGAAACCAAATTTTAACGAGCGGTTATTTATCGTTTTGATTGTACTATAATAGAACGGAAACGGATGCGGATTCATAAAGATAGTTAGATTAATGGCAAAGTTGCTTAACTCCGCCAACAGTGATTTTAGTTCGATTGAAGTCAGGCTTTAAGCATCCCATTCTTTGCATTTGCCTGCAATCGAGAAAATTTAACTCAAATAATACATTACAGACAGAAAGAAATAGAAAAGTTCAGTGCTGCCTAGGTTATAATACAACAATCATGCATGAGGACGCACTTCCACTTTGTGTGAAACAGATTGAAAACAATGGCAGCTTCTTTATCAATGGCAAATACAAAAAAGCAGCCCTGACAGTACAAAATTCAGCTTAATCGGTTGCAGAAGTAGACGCTGATATTCCCATTTTCTTTGACAGGTGACAGCCAAGTCACATAAGTACCGATAGAATAGAAAAAGGTTGTTTACTTTTGTGGCTTTGCGTTACACAATTAAACGTTCAATGCTGTCAAAATTTGTATAAATAAATCTATTACAATTTTTATTATTAACTGAATTTTTGAGGTACCTATTCAAATTCTCATGTTATTGTTAACAATCAGGTTATTATTGAGTTCTAAACTCTTACCCGCCCAATATAATAAAAACTGCCTTAAAGTTATCACCTACAAACACAGCAGTTATGTCAAATTTGTGTACGCAAACTGACGTCTGCTAACTAGCTAGCTTATGTTTATTAACTAGGTAGCTACTTGTGTATAATAAATAATAATAAGCTTTACTCACCCTTTCCACCATGGAACCACGTTGCCAAATCCAAAGTCAATATTTCCAAATGACGAAAACACTGGATTAGTAAAAAATGGGTTGTTGTAGTTTGGAAAATTTGCCGGAAAGAATGGGTTGGGACCGTCATTGTCTACACTTATAGCAGCTTCACCTTGAATAAAGAAACCACAATAATGACATTATGTAGTTTAGGTTTCTGAAAAATGCCTTCTAATATAGAAAACCTTTTTAAAATGTAGAAGAAGAAACTTATCTGTTATAATGACGTTCATGAAATTCAGACAAGAAGCATGTAAATCCAAAAATTCAATACATTTTGTTAGTTATAATTATAAAAAGCTGATTTTATTTTAATAAAAGTTAATACAAGTAAGTACAAATCAATAAAATGTTTATCAACGTCTGGATTTTGATAGCGCTAGACTGACATAACATATTAGCCTCAGTGCGCAGCATCACTTTAATAAATGTTTATGGCTTTTTTGTTTTTTCTACCTTTTCGTTTTTCAGTAAATAATAGATTTTGACGGCTCAAACACAAAGCAGCTTAAAATTAATAATTTACCTAGAACGTCGGCTACATCCAAATTGCTGTCGGTGCGTGCCAATGGTCCAAGCGTTTCAATCTCATCTTCAAGGCTGTAATTAAGTTATGAGATTTATATATTTATAAGAAATTTAATAACCTTAACCAAAAAAAATGATTTGTGACACACTCCCTTCTTTCTTAGGTTCTTTTGCAATTGGAATGCAATCCGGCTAAACAAAAAAGTAATAACCTCACTTTATGGGCAGAGGCTATCGGTTAATTGTGTATTTAACATGAATACCAAATGAATGAATTACAAAGCGCTCTTTTCTCTTTTTTTGCCTTTGCCGCATTTCAATATTTAACTTTTATTGCGCTGAGGGACTAGGTGCTCAGCTCAGTACATCACATACCTACCCTGTGCCATTTGTCATAATTTGCGGTTTCTGGTTTTTGTTTTTCAGTTTCGCAATAAATTGTAAACCATCAATCAAAATACGCTACTAATTTGGCAACTCATTTTATTCAGACTGAGCGCTGATCACTGTAAAAGGATTATAAAGTCGAATTTCGTATTCCAATGGCATAATATGAAGGTTTGATGACACCTATTGGTGTCTGTACTTTTTTCATATTCGTTGTTTATTTTCTTTATTTCCTTAATGCTAAATAAGGTCAATTTGCGTACTTCTTAGGTGCCCCAAAGAGGATGAGTTGTTTTTGAGTTGGAAAACTAATAAACAAAAATGTTGTGGTATTTAATTCGTTTTTAACAAGTCGCCAGTCGCCTGTAGTCTGAAATGAGCAGTGAACTTAGCACACAATAAAGATTAAATGCGATTCACCGGACTGAACAGGTTTATCATAACAATGGTAATTTCCATTTCCATCATCAAGCTAAATTAATGACCCGTAGAGAGAAGAAAAAATGACTAAGCAAGGAATATATAGTGAAATCAAATTTATTATTCCATTCCCCCAATTCGCTTTTTGTCAATGTCTACTAGAAGGCGACATTTAAGTGTTCCAATGACTGGATAAAGCCCTAGATCAATGCCAATTGAATAGAAGCAAAAAAGAACTTTACAGACAACACATTCCACAAGTTAGGCCAAATATAAGAAAAGAAGGTAGATGTGAACAGTTACGGAAGTATCAAAGAGCCAGGAAGCAAACAAAATGAATCACTACTGCATGTTCAAAATTGCAATAGCAACTGTCAAGCTATAGGTGAGGTCTATTCCCCGAAACCGCAAAATTTACGAAAACGTTGCACTAGATAAATGGTTATAACCGACAGTTGGCTGTCAAATCGCAACAGCGAAAAAAGTAGAATTGGATTTGTATATTGGAGAGCCCGTCATCCAAAGGCAAAGGCAAAAATAGAAAAATATATATATTCCTACCTTTTGTTAGTATATGATAACAAAGAGTATACACTTAAACGCGTAAAAGCCTCATAAACTGCGAAAACTGCAGAAATTTTCCACCTCGTAAATGTCAGATTTTGTATGGAGAATAGTTTACGCAAACCTCATAATTTTCCGCGGCGATTTAGCCTCGAAAATCAATCGCGGAAAGTTGCGCAAATCACAAATATCAAACTTCGACAGACAGTCGTCTGTTGTTTGTTTGTTCCAGAGTTTTATTTAGGAAGATCTCAAAATGGTAAGAATTTAAGTAACAAAATAATTTTGAGTACTTTGAAATGAAAATTTCTATTTAATTAGGTATGTAAATTATTTAGAAATAATTTGAACAGCTGAGTTTGACAACCGACTTGACAGTCAATTAACGGGATTTACGCAACGATAGGTTTGTTTGACGTGGCTAGCACTAGTGCCCACTAGTGCGCACTGAGAAGTGTCAGCTAATTTTGACGCCTGTCAAAAACCCTGCACAACCCTAAAAATTCGGCTTCTACATCGAACGCAAAATGTTGCCCTGTAGTCTGTCAGTTTTTGAAACTGACAAATATTTATCTTTTGGTAATACTTTCTTTCGTTTATTGTTAAAAAATGAGTGAACTAAATTCAGAATTTGAGTTTGCCATAATGCAATTAGTTGATAAAAGCGTTCGGAATATAGATGATGAGTTTGAAAATGACAGCAATCTCAGCACTAGTGCGCACTAGGGCCCACGTCAAACAAAGCTGATATTTTCGAGGGGAGTTAGGTATAGCATCGCAAACATTTATGAATTTTCGAGCTGCCCAAAATGATCAGATTAAGTGAATACCCTTGTAGTGTACTTAAATTCTCCCGCATAAGAAAAATACAAGTTTTTGGTTCAAAGTGTATTTTTGTTTTTTTTTTCATCCGTGATGGGTAAATTATGTCGGATTCAGAAAAAGAGAGAAGTGGCATAGTGGAAATTCTCTTAAGATGTTTTTAAGTTTAAAATATGGCTATCCGAGGAGCCTACCCTAAGACCTCTCACTCATAACCCAGTTTTTCATTGCAGGTGCTTTCTGCTGTCATGCCATTTCGGCAATCAAGACGTACAGTGCCATGTAAAAACAAATGCTAATTTAATACTTAATGCACTGCTCTAAATTAATGTCAAACGT
Organism: Cheilosia vulpina; assembly: GCA_916610125.1. Lineage (NCBI taxonomy): Eukaryota > Metazoa > Arthropoda > Insecta > Diptera > Syrphidae > Cheilosia > Cheilosia vulpina. The sequence goes on from OU744276.1 coordinate 2,104,591, forward strand.
AGCTTTATAAATGCAATGCAAAGTGGTTGGTTAAGTAGCGCAATGGAAAGTTGTATGCTTTGAAAGTTTCACGCTCAACACCCGGTGATTCACACATTTGAAGATCCACTTTCACAAAGTATGTCATTATTTCTGAAGTTGCTTACAGAAAAAAAAAAAAAAACCCAAAACCAATGAAAATAATCATCACCATATCGAATAGCGTATACTTTAAGCAGTGATTACAGAAATAATCATTTTTGTGACTTCAATTTCAGAAGTGGAACATTTTATTTGAGGTTATTTATTTGTTAAGGTTAATAGGTATATCGATTTTTTTGTTTAATGTTTAACGCGTTGTAAGTAGATATTCAATATATCTGATTGGTGCCCACATTAAGCTGGTTTTATTTAAACAGACAATTTTGTTTTAATTAGACGATTCATCGAGAAATCGATGATGTAATCCCACGTGCAAAAGGGTTAAGCTAAACAATTGTAACGCTGTTTCATTTGCATTTATTCATATCACGTACCTAACAATAAATATAAATTGTATACATAAATAGAGCAGAGTCATCGAAATGCAAATTACGAATAGTCAGGTTATACGAAACATTTTATTAATTATTATTAAGTACCTATTCGAAATACTTTCTCAGCGAAGGTAAATCTTTCATCATGTAATCAGGAAGTTTGCAAAAACTTCTTCTACCATTCTCTCTAGGTGTACGTTACGTATTTAGTTGTTTGTTGTTTCGTGTCGGTTTTGGTGAATCGCTGGAATTCTCGCTTTAAAAAAAATTGAATCGCTTGTAACTCTCAGATGTATATATTGGTAAACGAATTGCTTCTTTTTTTTTCGAGGATCTCAAAGCGAAACAAATCCAATTCGTTTGGCATAGTGTGTAAATTAGGCTGACTTGCTTGTTACAGTCTAGCGGCGGGACCTACTTTATCCTGTCTAATGTTACCATTTTAAAATATATACCTATCTACCTACTGTTTCTTGGATTTTCCATATAGCTACTTATGTTTGCAAAATGGCGCAGTAGTGTAGTACGCGTTTCTGTTAAATTACGAGAAAACACAAATTCCACCTGAAGTGGGGTTTGTTCCTCTCGCTCTTTCACATTAGCAATGTCGTCCTCGTCACTGTAATGACAAAAACCTCATAGGTATACTTGAATGCAAACAATTATTCGTTTGTTACCGTAATTGGTGTTGTCTGGTCCACCACGGGTAATAAACCCAAAGCAAAAAGACACACAGACAACCAGGCTCTCGCCACAGTCCAATAAAACAATAAAAATGTCCGCAAAGTTGTAAAATTGTCTACAGTGTCTTATCGGTAGTTAATTACCTATTTCCTTTAAATATTAATTTAAATTTCACTTGGTAAACAAATAAAGTAAATAGTGTGCGGAATTCCCCTTAAGATTTGGACGTCCAACAAATTATGAAAGGTCAAATTGGTTCACCAACGAAAATCAAAAAGTAGATTTCTTTTTTGATAATGGTACTAAATAAGCACTCGCCAAAGGTCATCACTCATCAGCGCATAAATTATTCTTGTTTCACATTTCGTATTCAATTCTTATAATCGCTAGAAACTCTCGCATGCTGTCTGGCGATAAAGTGATATGAGTACAAACAGCAATGCTTCCATTTGGTGATTTAAATTTGATTGTTTGTTTTTCTACCGGCATTTTATATAGATAAGACCTTTTTACATAAAAGTTTCTAGAAAACATTAAGAACACTGATTGTGTTTTCGTTTTCAATGTCATTACTCATTGTTTCTATTTAAATTTGTTTAGTCTTGAGAGTGTTATTGTAACTGGTTGGGCTTACAACGGCGATTGTCAAATCCCAAATCATGCCACAGTTTTTCCGCCCGGTATAGTTTGTAGAGAAATGTGTCACTTCAGTTTTTAACTTATGTCGGTTTCCATTGGGACAAAAAATCAATCTTTTTTTTTGATTCGGATCACTTTTTGCAAATACAGCAGAGCTGTTTTACGTCATTTAAAGAAGTTTGTTTTAAAACAAATGTGCAAAGTTTCGTGGAAACCAGAATAAAGAAATACGTAAACAGCAATGGACATAGTTTTGGAGGAATTATTATCTTCGTTGTCTTCCTCATCATCTGGAAACTACGAATCACCAAAACTACTCCATTTGTATCTACAACAGAGGAAACATTTTTCAAGCCGATATCTATGGTTGACTTTACCAAAAACAAATGCAATTTGAACAGCTGATATTGTTGTCAAATTTACAAAAGCAGATCAATTTCATTGCATTTTCCATGAGGCGTATAAAATCTGACAGAAAACGAAATGAGATACTTGATAGTCAGTCAGCTGTCAGGCTTATGTCGAATTTTTCATAGTTAAAAATGTTTTTTCATCTTAAATTGCTGTTCTTATCTATTTATGACACACAATACAAATTTAAAATTTTCTTATGAAACTGATTCCGTTTTGATAATTAATAGAGATATAAGCTTCTCATTCATTATCGAATATTCATGTACGTATTCCTATTTCCTATACCTATTTGTTAACAGATTTCTAATCGTTTTGTATATCTGCCTATTGAAATATTGTTTACCCTTTTGAGGTAATTGCTCTATTATTTCTGAATGCCCAAGCATTAGACTGAACGACAAAGATCAGCACTGCTATACCAAAATGGAAGAGAGTTAAATAAGGCCAATAAATGGAAGGCGATTTTTCTATGCCATCATAATAATTGAATAAAATTAAGTTATCTAATATACGCGATTATAATATTATTTATTCCGGTAGTTGATTCCATCTCAACATAATTAGGTACCTACAACTGAACCAACTGTGGTAACGATATTAGATTAAAGGGTTTGTAATTGAGTTTGTGTCGGCCATGTTGTTTTGGTGGCGTCTGTGGTCTGTCTACAAGCAGCACATCCAAATGTTCAAACTTTATTATCAAAATGAGGGTTCGTCAGTGCAAGCATAGCATATAACTCCAATCCGGTAATCCAATGTCGCGACAGCTTATATTTTTAAATCGCATCCTTCCTAAGGCAATACAATTCCGTCGTGACTGTTCGGTTATATTTTGAAAATAGTTGTTTTGTTAGAATTAAGAACACATAAGGGTTAAGTTTATAAGGTTTTTATCGCGCTTATCTTTTCGCACCTTATAGCTTGGTACGCTGCTCGAGCTAAATTTTCGCTCCCATACAAAATTCTCTCCAAAATTTAGCTGAGCTAAACTTAAGCGAACCCATTTAGCTGAGTGGTACGCAGCTCAAAAATGTACTTCATGTGTCTGTCAAAATTTAGCGTGCCCATTTAATGGGTCGGCACATTTTCTCAAGCTAAATTGTGACAGATCGTTGTGTATTTGTTGTTCTGTTGTGGAAAAGTATGCAAGGATGAGCTTTTTTAAATAGTACAGCGAGAGTAGTCGACAAGTAGGTAGCTAGAATCAGAAATAGTTGAAATAAGAGAGCATTCAATTTTTGAAGGAAGTTTTTTCAAAGAACAGCTGTTTTTTGTGACACTTATCCACGGCGTACTCTCTGTCAAAATTTAGTTAGGACTTTAGCTGATGTTTGGAGACCAGATAAAATTTAGTTAAGCTCGAGCAGCGTAATACGCTTAAAACTTAAAACAAATATTCAGTTAAGTTCAGTGATGCCAAGTATTAAAATAAAATTATTTATTATATACCTTCAAAGAACAAATTATTTTTCATAACAGTTTGAAGAGCAATATCTATATACGGAGAACGGCCTAAATAAATTCTCTTCAAAAGTTTAGAAAACTATTGTTCGCAAAATAGTCAAATAGAAAGTGACGTTTTAAATGCAAATTTAAACAAAACTGCTCCCAATGATGGCTGAAAATATTTCGTAGGTAAATAAAATTCTAAAGTAGGTATCCAGCTATTCAATCGCCTTAGGTGCGCAGATAATTTGCAATATTTTTAGTAAATTGATTAGTATTATGACATAACTCCTCATATTCAATGAACTCACAACTACCGCCTACGCCTATAAACGATCAGTCTATTCTAGCCGCTTAATTAATGCCAATGCAACTTTCTTTTTCCTATTGCTAACTCTTAGCTTAGTTCAGAGTTCGAATTGAGGCAATTGTTTTTTGCATTTGGTGCAACAACAATTTAGGAAATACTGCTGGTTAAGTCCAATTAAATTGTGGCACACGGCATTGCCGTTGCATTTCAACACTAAGAGGCATTTCCGGTTTTGCGCTTGCCGTATTGTGTTTTGTGTTCCTTGCAATGTTATTACTTTGACCGTTAGGTAGGTTTTTAGGTCAACACTGTCATTCAACTTTGTTCCTCTTTCTCCCCATGCCACCACACAAAACTAATTAAAGCAATCGTTTCACACATTTCACCAGCACCAATCCGTGTACCTCACAAATTACGATAATTAAATACCTACAAAAAAAAAGACCTGGAAATGAAAGTCAAACATTGGCACAGCTTGGACTCGCATCGATTACATTGCTTGTTAAGAAAAGAAGGGCGAATGTGTGTATCATCGTACGGAAAGGAAAGAAAAGGCTTCTGTAACACTTACTCGAAAAATGGCACCGAGGTGACGTATCCTCCGGCGAAGAGCAATACTGCTATTGTTGCCCCCAAGAACAACTGCCCCATTATTTGAATTTTTTTTCGCTGTTGAAACTAACGATGGGTAAAAAAAAACTGTCACACACTATTCAAATAGAAAATTGATCTCTGCACGGTACACAAATAACTGATTGTTCACTTGTAATTTAGACAGTTTTGATTGTCAAACTAGATCGCACTGAAACTATCAATAGTGTCACGCTTAAAGTTGATCGGCCGAGTCTCAAAGTCGCACTGAATCTGTACAGAACTTTCCGTCGTGTATTTATAACAAATGTCGACGTTTCTGGAAGAAGATCGGCTGTGGCTGGTTAAGATTTTTTTTTTTTGTCGTCTGCTTGCGTTTTTTCGACGATTGAAGTTGATGATGATGATGATGATCTGAGCGAAGCTGGTGCTGCTGGTACATACAGTGTCAGTGCTGATACCGCGATTGTTGGGCAAAAAAAAGGTCCTACATATGGGGAAGTGAAGTGAAATGCAAAAACAATGAAAAAGAAATCAAAGAAAAATGAGCATGTATATATGTTTCTGCCTGTAGCTACCACAAAAAGGAAAAAAACAAGAATCAAAACAAAATGATAAACGAACAGCGTTTTATTGGTGTTACTGTAAAATGTTTAGCACCCAATGTATCGTGTATAGTGATCGCAATGGGTTGGTTTTTATTTAAGTTTTTTGTTTATATGCGGTTATTTTGTTAATTCTGCAATAATGATTCACTGGAAGCCGTTAATAGGGAGACAAACAACTTCCACATATATATAACCATCATATGGGAACTTTTTCTTCGGCTTAGCAAAAGAACTTGCTTTTGAGCTGAGAGTATCTTAAAGGGTTTCATTTACAAGCACATTATACACGTTCACTTGGAAAGGTGCTATTGTTTGTGTATTACTTTTTTGTGATTCGCATCCTATAAATTTGACAAATAAGCAAACTATCTTGCATTCCCTATAGCTATGTGCGACTGCTTCATCATCATCTGTAGACGCACAAGAGTTCTTTATTTTGGCGATGACTCGTCGATTTGAAATGATGATATCTACGGCGAAGAAGTTTTTATACTTTCCTCAGCCTTTTTGTATTGGACCAAGAAAAAAGGATAAAAAACTAATAAAGGCAAAAAAAAATCTTCAACTGCGCCCACGCCGATTTAAAGTTTGAGAGCGAAATAAGTCCTCAAGCATTGGACTAGTCTGCTGGAGTGTTGAGCGAGGGGTTCCCGGGTTCGTTCCCCTTAAAAACACAGGGTACAAAATGAAAGTTTTCCGGTGCCTGAACATCTGACAAACATCAAAAAGTATAGTGATACTGAGAAAGCTACATAATTTAATTCATTCCAAAAATAAAAAAAAAACCCATAAAGACATGGAAGTTGTGGATTAATCAATTGTTTTTTTTATATATATTCCGCGATGCCAATAATTATTTTTAGTGTCCAGGCTATATTTTTCGTACTCACAATGGCGAAATTTTCCACACAAAATTGCATAATGTTACCTACACAATATTTAATTTGGAGGTTAAAAATGTGCAATAGTAAGGCCCCTTTAATAAATATGTAGCCTCGTTTCCTGACTTTGACATAATGACGCATTTTGGAACAAAAATAAGATTGGAATTGCATCATGCAAACGCTTCTATATTTAAATTCGTAATTGCAAAAACATTTTTGTTTTCGATTTACTTAAATTTATATACCATACGTCCCAATAAAGTTTTGGAGAATTAAGTATTTCGCAATTTTATTAAAAAAAAAAAAAAAACAGTTTTGACGCTATTTCTATTTGAAACAATCCTAACGAATATTTTTGCGTAACTGTTTTTTTCTCTTTCCTGTCCTTTGTTTTGTATTAGTAAAAAGAAGAAGACGAAGTCGTTGGCTGTTACCACTTTTGATAGGCTCTGTCCGCCCTCACGTGTACCACGAATCGTAGCGTAATGTAAGCTGGAATGGCTGGAATCAAACCTATTCATAGCAATGAATATCGAGTTGACTTTAACGCGATTTATATTGAATGCAACGACACCACTGACATTTAGTTGTTAGCTATTTTGAGCTTAATATTCGCCCTTTTATGCAGAGACAATACCATTTGTCTCTGCTTTTATGATTGACGAAGATTGCTCACGATCACTGTTGAATTGCTTAGCATGCGATTGATATTAGTTAAAACAATATTTTTTTGTTGTTTGTTCCTCAGATCTAGCTGTCATAAATAGGAAAATAAAAAAGCACTTTAATTTAATAGATACGAACAAATTGAAGCCCCCCTCAGAAAAAACTTGGCCGCCCTTTATTCATTTCGAATTTATTTGTGAAGTGCATGTTAATTATTAAAACGAAAACAAAATCATTGAAGTACGTAGTCAGCTGAGAAATTTAACAGAATTTTTATTTTAATTCACCTAACACACCCTTAAGATGTTGCATATGGCACGCATTGAACGTAACCATCAGCAACATTTTCTGAACACTTGCCGTTAATTGCGTTTCAATTTTTCCACATTACGTTTCAGAATATTATTTGACATTCTTTACGTTTTGGATTCCTTCTGCAGGCAGCACGTTTTCGAATTCCAATTTTTTAATTATACTTATATTTCTGCAATTACAATAGCATTTAAACAAAAATCATAAAAATGAGTAAAAAAGATGCATCCAAGGCAGCAGCTAAATTTGAATCGGCCAATGAATCCGACACGGACGAGAAAAATTTCATGCAAGTTTGCAATCCACCGCATTTCATGTCAGCCGTGATGCGCCGCCAAGTTTTGCAAGAAATGGTGAAAGCTCTGCCGAAGAAGGTCCAAAACCGTGTGGTCGCATTGAAAAATCTACAACTGGATCAGTTGGCGCTGGAGGCTGAATTCTTCGAGGAAGTGTACAATCTCGAAAAGAAGTACCAAGAAAAGTACCAACCTCTATTCGACAAGCGGGGTGAAATTGTTTCCGGAAGCATCGATCCACCAGAGCAAGCTCCCAAATGGAAAGAAGTCGACGAGGATGAAATCACCGAAAAGGTTAAGGACATTTCGCTGAAAATGAAAGAGATCAAGCCGGCCATGGACGAGAATGTCAGTGGTATTCCCAATTTCTGGTTAACTATTTTCCGTAATAGCGAAATCCTATCGGAAATGGTGCAGGAGCACGACGAAGCGCTGCTGAAAAAACTACGTGACATCCAAATTAAATACGTCGAAGACAAAGAGCACTCTTACATATTGGAGTTCCATTTCGACAAAAACGAGTACTTCTCCGATACGATCCTGACAAAACAGTACTTCCTAAAGACTGTTATCGATGATGAGTATCCGTTTTCGTTTGACGGTCCTGAGATCTACAAGTGCAAGGGCTGCAACATCAACTGGGAGAAAGGCATGAATCTCACAATCAAAACTATCCGCAAGAAGCAGAAGCATAAGGAGCGTGGAGCAGTGCGAACCATCACCAAACAAGTTCCAAACGACTCCTTCTTCAACTTCTTCTATCCACCCGAGGTACCAGAGGGCGAAAAGGAAGTCGACGAGGATTCACAAGGAATTCTAGCGACAGATTTCGAGATCGGACATTTCTTGAGAGCTCGTCTCATTCCAAAGGCTGTTCTCTACTACACTGGTGATATTGTCGATGACGACGATGATGACGGCGACGAGTTTGACGAAGAGGAGGAGGAGGAGGAGGACGAAGACGAGGAGGGTCATGAGGTCGCCGACAAAAAGACTGGGAACAAAAAGAAGCAGAGTCCAAATGATTGTCCCAATCAGTAATATGACGATGAGAATTCCGTGGGGTTTAACCTTTTTGTTAAGCATTTTTCAAGTGAATGTGGGATAGATTCCTCTCGTTAATTATAATTATCTATACCCTTTCCATTTAATTTTTTTTTTTTTTTTTAATATTTTAAATCTACTTATCACATTATAACTTGTATTTTGTTGCGAGCAGCATGAGATTGAGTCCGACTTACTCTGAAGAAGGAAGTTTTTCTATAAATGAAATTGAAATAAATGTTACAGGCGCATTGTCTGTCTTAAACTAAATGTTCTAAATATATGAATTTATTTGTCTGGAGCTAAACGTGCAGTTTTTGTTTTCCTGTCCGTTTGTTTGGTTGTTTCCTGCATTCATTCTCATTGAAGGAGAACGTGTTCTTTTTACTAACTGCAGAGACGAGTCGCAATTTTCTTTTTTCTTTAGCTAATTAGAATGAAGAAAAGAAAACTCATTTGGGACTTGACCTCCAAACTCGCAATTGATTTCAAGAACAACAATCTATTTCGAGACGTGACTTCATTTTTTTGCTGTGTGTACACTTTAAATGGAAGCTACAGTTAGACAAAGGTGAATTTGTTGTTATCCGGTGTCATCTTTCTCAAGAGGCATTGACATACTACATTAAGAAGCATCTGTCGATGATGGATTGTTAATAGAGTGACGTCAATGGATACACCCTTTACTATTCACACATCTACATCATCCAGCGAAATTCTGCACAGTGTTAATTTTAAAAGGCGCGTTGCTGTAGCTTCAATTTGCCATGCTAGTTTGTGTATGTAACAGAGTTTTTCAATTAAGAATTTGTGATGCGTAACTGCTAACTGTTTAGCTTAGAAGCATGGTTTGTTATACTTAGGGCCGCTTGCTCATACGACTCTTTGTTATACTTAGGGCCGTTTGCTCATACGACTCTATCGATTTAAGTTCTTCTACTTTTTTTAGGACATAAACTGTCACAGAAGAATTTATGCGGCACTTAATTCGCTTTGAATCGTATCAGCAAACGGCCGTTATAGACATGTCCTAAGGGTGAGAATCTGTTCACGGTTCTCAGACAATAAGGACGAACTTCAAAAGGAGTATTTAAAAGCTCTGATGCCCTAGGATTCGTCGTGAACAATGAATATATGCTATAAATTTTGAATTTAGCTAACAGGTAGATAGCAGTGCCGCGAGTGGGATCTTACTGCATCTTTGGGGGTTGAGTTTGGTCAGCGAAAACCTCAACTAGTGCTTTTGATTGCTATAAATGACGATACTGAAAAGATAGCGATGGTCATATCCTGCCTCTCGTTTAATGATTAATACGTTCGAAAAAAAACAACTCACTATGTCGACTACTGCCTTTAACGAGCAATGAATGAGTGAATTTTGCAAAAATGAGCTGATTAACGCAAAGTTCCTGACAAACCGCTAAATTTAAACAACTGCCCGCCAACATTGAACCAGTTTTTCAGTTACAAACGCCCAAATTCAAATGGTATTTATTTTTCTGTTTGCTCTCAATCCAAGTAGTAAGTATGTTGTTTTCCGAAGGCAGTGATCTTAATGTCCAACGACCGCATGCTTTGTTTACTTCGTCGGCACAATAATGTGCCGCTGACAACTTCTCCCACTCGAACGTCCACGGGTTTCTCCAAAAAGAACACAACCTGCTTCCAATGCGTCGGCAATGCAAACGGCGACGTACTGAACATGGAAGGATTAGGCACACCACCAAAGAAAGTATCGAAATAGCCCACAAATGAGGTCAATCGTCCTTCTTTGGTGCACTTGAGTTGGAAATCATACGTAAAGTTCGAATAATCAACAGTCACTGTGACCAAGTCCAAATCTGCGATTACATTTGGTTCAGTGAGTACGTGTTCTGCGTTCACAACATCGATTAGTGGTTCGTGGAGGACTTCCTTCTTCATGTTGGACATGTCCAAGCCGTACACAGAGTCCCAAAAGGTAACGTGTTTGCTGTGCAGATCGTCATCGCCATAGCCCACAATGCTCATTGTACACCTGTTTGGCATTAGAATACCACCCTCGTTGAGGTGTTTGTCCCGCGCGTAGATGACACTGTCAAGCATGCCCTCAAAGAGCAGGAAGTAACCCATCCATTCGGATATAATGATGTCGAACTTCTCGACTGGCAGGGGTGTGTCTTCTAGGCGGCCTTTGACGAAGGATATGTTGTTGATATTGTTTTTTCTAACAAGTAGGAAGGCATCATTTATGTGTAAGGGAGCACGAACTGAAGACTTACTTAGCAATGTCCATTGCATTATATATGATTTCTGAGTTGTCCACCGCGACTATCTGTTTAGCACCTGCCTGCGATGCAAATATGGACAGAACAGAGGTTCCGCAACCCAAGTCCAGAACCAGTTTTCCGTATACAAAGTCTTTGTTCTTTAGAAGGGAGTCCCTGTATGAGATTGTCCTTACAGCATCCTAAACGTAAGATCTACAGGTGCGTTATTGTTTTAGAAATGCATTCACCTTACCGATAGCATTTCATGGTGAATTCCGAAATGAGAGTAACTGCTAAAGTAACCCTCGTCCGCTTTTACCGACACGGAAGACACACAGTTCCTTTCTTCCTGTGTCGTCTCCTTCTCAACAAGTCGATGGTAGGCCGTACGCATTTTCGTTACACTCTCTGCAGCATTCTCTAGAATTCGTTCGTGTTCCTTAATTGTGTTTGTCAACTTAGCCACTATGGCTCTCATTTTGTGATACTCCTCTACGGAAATCGTTTCTGTAGTTGGCGCCTCTGTTGGTTCCACAGGAATGTCTTCAAAATCTAAAAAATAATCCACATAACATCAACGTTCGTGGTCACTTTAAATTGAATATACCATAACTCAGCCAGGACTCGTATTCAATTGGCTTCAGGTACTTTTCGTCGCTCCAAAAAGCTAATTTGGACGACGAGATTGCTTCCGGCGAAGGCTTCTCTATTCTTATGTAGTTGATGAGCTGTAATATTGAACGTGTTAGGATCCCGTAATGTCCAAGGGAACCGCATCCACCTACCTTAATATAGGAGTATTGATCCATGGTAAATTTCGCCTTCAACTTCGGCAGACTTATCCCATGAGTCTCTTCAAGGTGCTTGATGGCTAACTCAATGGATGGAAAATTATTTGTACAAAATAAGCATAGTGTGGCTTCGCCTTCGTCAATTTCATCCTCTTCGTCCTCAAAGTTATCAGAATCAGATTCCTCAATATCTAGATTAAGAACATTTAAATGGGTTGTGTTTAATATTATGTCCGTAGTGTACGTTTCAGCGCGGACAATACCGATTCGGTTTTGTTTTTGCCGAACGTTCGTTCCAGTTCGTTGATAACGTTGATAACTAACAACTACTGTTTGATTTTGCTGGTTTTAGACGTAAGTATTCATAATTAGATTTGTGGTCTCATTACCTTTGTCCATTTCAATAGCAAACTTTATATAAACAAATTAGAACCACACGTGCCGAAATCAAAAATCAGCTAAACAAACGTCAAATTGTGATGGCGTTCAGGTTTCTAGTAAAGGGCAGGAATATTAAAGCTTTTGCAAAAGATTTTCGGAGGTCAGTTCAACGATACTGTGAAAGTGTGGAAACAACGTACACCTTTTGATTGTTATATTAGGTCTGTTCCTTTACGTTTGTTGAACGAATGGAAAAGACTATTAAAATAAAGTGGTGGGGATTAATTCTCTCACGGAGAGAGACACTTACGGAAAAGTTAGGGAACGCTTCTGTAGTAATCTATGGAAAATGACAGAAAAATAATTCAAAAAAGTGTTACGAAAAGTCGTTAAAATATCGTATAAACTCGAAGAATTTGCTAATTAACGAACAAAACTAGTTGATTTAACTACCAGCGATGAAAGTGACCCGGAATTAATCGAATTTCTTCTCTATAAACCCTATAAGAACTATAAGCATTCAAGAAGAGGAAAAAGCGACATGGTATTAAAAATTACATGGATGAGATTGTCCTTTCATACTCCTTACATTGAGGGCGAATTTCGTCGCCACTTTCAAAAAGTATCATAGGAGAACATTCCATTTAATTTTCCCGCCTGTTAATACCATTTTTGCACCCATATGTCAAATAGGACAACTAATTTCAAATCAACCGTGTATTGTAAGGTGACTGACAGCATTTTCAATGCTTACACCAAGAAATTTGTTGAGTAAAAATTCCTACAATTATCAGTGGAGGGGTATTATCTTGCTCTCTCGATGACGCTCTCTTTTACGAATTTTTCGAGTTAAGGAAGGAACGTCATTGAGTAAAAATTCGTAAGAATTAGTAAATATTCGTAAGATTTAAAAGTAAAGGAACTTATTGATTTTGTTGATAACTTTTTTGGGAAATGTCCTAGCTACCTAGGGAGTGGAAGATTGTTATAAATTTGTGGCGAAGGAGCAATGCTTCTTTGCTTTCATCCTTGCATGTCAATCTCTCCTATAATACGCCGGGAGCGCTGTTAGCATGTTTTCAATTCATTCATTTTCACCTTCAAACAGTTTTAAATCTTTTACTTCTTTCTTAGGCATTTACTGCAGCATTTTGCGATTCCCCCTTCCTTTTAATATATGACCACCCTGATGAAAGCAAACAATCTGTATTACGTATCAACATGAGAAACCATAATTATTTATTATTGTTTACCCTGTTTTCTGGCTAAAAGTTGACTGATTGTCTTTACGGAAAAACTAGCTATGCAAGTGCTTTTAGATGATTTTATCCGCTGAAGTGTCTCTGTCGAGTTCTAGCAGCCGTACATGAAAACAATGTCCGAGATGGGCGAAAGCATTTACTGATAGTGGGACACAACGAGATACTCGAATCTCTATGAAGGTCAAGACTTCGCTTTAGTTTGTTGCTTATCTCTGGCCGACTTTGCGTACTTAAAAAAGAAATTTCAAATTTGAACCATGGCAAAGACTTTGTTGATCCAGCTCCTCTCGTAGACCCCTTGTCTGTAATTAAAATAACAACAACAACCATCTACATCTATGTATATAATGTTTATTTTGTTTACTAATAAATTGGTACCAAAATAATTTAAAACATTTATAATGTACTTCAGGATACTGTTTGCGCAGACACCATAATATGTAGGTAGGGGGGCCATAAAAATACAATAATAAAAAAGGAGACAGTTGGTAATCCTGTACCCACTTTATCCATCTTAAGCAGTTGGTGTCTCCAATTCGGAAACTGGTATCTCCGGCTCCTCGTCATTGTACACATTCTCTGCCATTTGCCATACTTGCATAATGTTGTCCTCCGACACGGAACAGATAATCCAGGGCTCGTTGGGGTTCCATGAGAAGTCCGATATTTTGGCGGTATGACCGCCATGGATGAATAGTAACTCTGGTGGTCCGTCTTCGGCATCTTCGGCACTTTGTTCTTCGCCGATTTTCGACAAATCCCACACATGCAAACGGCGATCAGTGCCTGACGATGCGAGGATTGTCTCGTTATGCGGTGACCACTGTACCTGGAAGATTTCGTCTTTATGCGACTCGAACGAGTGCAGTTTCAACTTGAGATTTCTTAGATCCCACAGGGCAACAGTCTTGTCGGCGGAGCCTGTGGCTAGAATGAATTCAGAATATGGATTGAAACTGAGACAGTTCACCTCGGCAGTGTGTGCGTCGACTGTGTGCGACGGCTTTGAAGTGTTGTTGTTGCGCGTGTCCCAAATCATGAGCTTTTGGTCGTCGGCCACAGATCCAAAGAGTGATTCGTGAAGCAAATGCCAGGCGACATCTTCCACAACAGCTGTGTGACCAGTGAAAATGTTCTTTGCGTCAATAACACGATGCTCCTTGGGAGTGGCATTGATATCCCACAAGCAAATTGTATGGTCATCACTTGCAGATAAAAGATACCCATTCAAATTTGGATTCCACGAGAGGCCGTAACCCTCCTTCTGATGACCACGCAGCCGCAGGTCTGGATGGCACTCGCCACTTGGTTCTGGTTTACTGGGATGTTTAGTATAGTCAAACACAAGCACATCACTCGATGGGGTTTTGGTGGCGATCACGCAAGCATTCTGTGGCATATACCGTGCCCGATTTACTTCACCCTCGTGATTTATCTTAATTTCAATTTCAATCTTACCGCACACTGATCCGAAGCCACCGAATTCACCTTTTTCGTTGTCGTAGTGCGAGCCATCAAATTGAGCGTCTTCACTTGGCAGCTGAACACTGGCAATGAGCAAATGATTCTGTTCGTCGGAGGTATGCGTTCCCAATATCAGGCGGTGGACAGAGTAGTCTTTACCTTCTTGCTTGGTTACATCTGGCAGCCATTGGGCGGTCAACGACGGCCACTCCAGAGCGTGCGTCATAACCAAATCGTAGAGAAATGGAGTGTTCTTCTTCCAGATTTTATACTCCTCATTGATGACGCGCTCCTCTACTGCATCATCGAAGGATTCAGCTATATAGAGGGCTAATAAATTAGTGGGAAATGAATAACAGAAATACTCTTTTCTTACCATTATCACCACGATCCCCCATATTAGACAATTGCGCCAAAATTGTTCGTCTGTTAAATCGTTTTTATCTCAAACCCGGAACTGTTTCCGTCGGAGTTATTCGATTGCTTGAAAAATATTTTTATTTATTTATTTTCTTTCTAGCACAATTATTTTGCTGCAAAAACTTAACGCGACAAAACTTTGCAACAGAAATATCAAATCTAGTAGTCGTATCGTAGCCGAGCTGTGGATTTTGTTGCTTTCTTTGCCGACATCAAAATAAAATATGGAGGCTGAAATCGTGAACGCGGGCGCATTCCTTTTTGAGAGTGTGTTCAATAGGTGAATTTTATTATGTAGAGTTCACATTAGTCCAAATCATATTGAAAAATTTTCAAAAAACAAATGTGCGTATTGGACGATGCGAAATTGGTACCGTCATCGGTGGCCGGCCAATATAGGTATGGAGGTGTTTCGAGTGGTAAACAAATTGCGCTTAATATGTTTCACAGTAATAAAGTTGCCTTGCACTTCATAACGATCCGAGGTTGCAGATTTACGGTCAACGGGAGCATAGGACTATTTACATGAGAGCGAATTGCGAACTGCGAACAACCGGATATTCGTTATTTCTAGCAATTCATTCACAAGAATTGTTTCTTTTAAGATTAGATATTAGATTTATTAAGTACTACGTATATGCTTTTGTGTTAGAACAAATAGCAATTTTAAATTCATAAAAGCAATAAAATTGATTTGTTCGCAATTCGCGCTCATGTGAATAGTCATCGAAAATTCTCTCGGGAATAAAAGGAAAAGTAGATCCTAATGATGAAGGTCAAAAGTCTGTCTGACTGAATAAGAATAAAATGTGCAACCATACATCAATTGACAACAGTTTCTACTTTATTTTTACATTTTTCAGACTTTTAAAATGTAACTAGTGCAGTACTAAAAATTAGAACGAAAATTTCCGATTGCGTTCCCGAATGCGAACACAGCAACTTTATTAATTATTATTACATTTTTCAGCTGCTGACTTTTTTTTTGACATAATTTTTTGAAAATAAATTCGTTTGAAAAATTGTGGTTGCTTTGCAAACGATTGCTCCCCTTTCGTAATACACTTTTAGTAAGAGGAAAAAATGGGACAAAAATTACAATTTCAATTGAATAGCTGGCTGATTTTCGATTCGATTTTCATGAAATTGTAGTTAAAAGCTCGCAGCTTTACTGCAGCCTTATGAGATGATTGATAGCATTATTTCACGTTATTTCTTCCAGATGGAGTATGCAACATTTTCCATACCAAAGATAATGGAATACAGAGATATATACTTTCCAGTGGAAAGGCGGCTGCCTACAAGCTGTTTTCCAGAAAAATTCATGAAGTCACGCACTTTAATGCAATAATTCGCTATTCCGAAATGTGTAATTCACTATTTTTTTTTATTTTAATTAAAGCCTTAACAAAAACTAAAAAAGTGCAACACCAAACACAAAACAATTTAACAGCGCGATACCTATAAAAGCAAAAGCAATGTTGGCCGGCCATTAGCAACATGCTTTTTTGCAGCTCACACGTATTCATAGACGGGGGTTGAAATTACAAAAACAAAAATGTAAACAAATGGGTTTTGGGGGGATAGACGTACGAAAGATATCCATCTTTTTATTCATTCATCTCTGCTCTATACCGACTTAAATTTTCATTTTCCATTATACCTTCGGAACACTGCTGTGGAACTCTTTAACAAAATGCTTGTTGTATTAAAGCCTGGCAGTGCTTCTCAATCGACAGAGGTTTGACACTTCACTTGTTTGTGGTTTTTGACACATCTTGCCGACATATAGGTACCGAACACGTGCGAATTTATTGCTTAAAAGTAAAACGCAAAAGTGTCCTGGTAGAATGGTAATTGTGGAGAAAAGTTTCCCCCGTGGCGGTGTTGCCCAGACTGTTCCTACAGTCGAGAAAAAGGATAATATCGTAAGTCTTTCTAAAAATTCATTATATACGCAGTGAAATTGAACCATTCCATATAGATCTTCGGTGCAACGCAAAGAAAGAAAAAATCGGAGTCCAAACAAAATGCCAAGAAATCCGTTGACTTGGATCAGGATGAAGAGGAGCGCATTGAAGTTGCCTCAGCTGGACTGATCAACCACCAGTCAGTGCAGGATGGCATGGTGATGATGGGTATTGTAAAGTTGGTCGATCAAATTAGTGTGAAGATCTCGTTGCCTGGGCGACTGACAGTCAAAGTGACTGCACTGTCCATATCCGATTCGTACACAAAGAACGTAAGTGAATTTGTACAAAACCCTGAAAATGTAGACAATTACAAACCACTCACCGAGCTGTATCAAGTGGGTAAGATAGTCTATGGCAAGGTGATGGATGTGAAGGAACAAGAGAACGGCCGCTCAGATATAAACTTCTCCCTTAAACCGAGCGATGTGCACTCTGAACTTGTTCATAGCAACATCAAAAAGGGGTTTTTATTCAACGGTGCTATTGAGGAAGTCCAGGAGCATGGCTATATTATTGAAACTGGAGTAAAAAGTCTACGCTGCTTCTTGCCGATTGAGAAATCAGAGCCTGGGCATGCCGTTGGTGAATTGGTCTTTATGAAGGTCCAGGAGTTAAAGCAACAGGCTTCGGCTACTACAATTCGTTGCAAAGAGGTGAAGGAGAGCGATATGAAGATCAAGGATCAGATTGACCCCAATTTAGATTATTTACTGCCGCCCGCAATAGTCAGCTTCACCGTGACAAAGCACCTCAAAGATGGTCTACAGGGTACCATCATGAATGGTGCTTTCACTGGCTACATCAACGAGCACAATCTGCAAGAGCCGCTGGCATCAGTGGACGATATTGAAGTCAATTCGACTCTGAGTGCGCGCATACTCTATGTTGCTCCGTTGACAAAGTTTGTCTACTTGTCGCTGAACCTGTTCGATTCAGACGAACAGGCAACTGCATTTCAAAGAGGAGAAGTTGTCCAGAACGCAGCTGCTCACCACATCGGCAGCGGAGGTGTGATCGTGGTGCTGGACAACAAATACAAAGGTGTCATATCCCTTAAGATGATTAAAGCCAATCAGACAGGAAATTATGATATGGATCAGATATTGAACAAGTACACGAAGAAGTCTAAGCACGACGTGAGGATATTGGATTACGATTTAGTTGGTGGGTTTTACGTTTGCAACGACAATCCAGCCGTTGTCAATGAAAAGGTGTTCACCGTGAGTGATATCTCACCTGGAGATATAATTACCGCTACTGTGACTGGAAAGGACAAGAAGATGGGCGGATACACTTTGAAAATAGGAAATGCTAGGGGTGAGTGCGGCTGCTGACATAAACCAATCGTTGTTATCGTTTCTTGCCTTTTTTCTTTGCAGGTGTCGTTGAAAGTTTGTTCCTCTCGCCATCCACTAGTGGCCTCGTCGAAAACTCAAAGCTGAAATGTCGTGTAATAGCCGTTAATACAGAGCGCAATCTCGCTTACCTAACCAATCTCACTGAATATATGTCGCAAGATTGCAAGATTCTGACATCCATGGAAAGCGCAAAAGTGAATGGTGTCTTCCTTGGAACCATTGTCAAGTGTAACGATCGTTTCATTCTCGTCAAATTCTTCAATAACATCAAAGGAATGCTCTACCGGACGAATTTGAAAGGAGTCACCAATCTGTATGAAGGACAAACCATGCACTTCCGTATTGTGTCACGAAACGAGGATAACATTGTTTTGAGCATGCCCGACGATACATTTGCGACCGGCGAGTTTTGTTTGGCAACAGTCACTCATGTCATGAGCTCGGGTATAGAAATTCTTGTCGAAAACAAAGACGATGATGGCTACGCTCTGAAGGCTATTGTTCCGGATCGTTTAGTGTCGGAGTTCCCCGATCTAGCTGCTGTGAAGCTTAACACCTACAGCATTGGCCAACAGGTGACCGCTTGCTGTATCATGAAGAACGTATTCAGTATACGCGATGTTCCGTACTTCAAAGAGGGCACAGTGGAGTGGAAGAATGTCCAGCGCGGCGACATATTTCGTTCGTTTGTCAAGAACGTCGAAGGCGACATCATAGAAATTCTGATTCCGATCCAGGGATATAAGGGTACCGTGAAACTTCATAGGAAAATGGTGGTAGTGAAAGCAGTCAAGCCTGGCAGTATTGTCATGGTTCCGGAGCAGGTGCTTTATGTAAAGATCCTCAGCAAGGAGACGACCACTAAGACGATCGGGGTATCGGCTAAGCTTACGGATGTTTGGGACGGTAATATGACCAGCACTGGGGAGTACTTTGCGAAGTACCTCGCTGAGCTGGGCGAGATCAGGAAGTTTCTGAAGAAGCAGGCCAAGCCGATAGCGAAGTTGAGGGCAGGAGAAAAAGTCTCTGCCAACTATCAGGGCCTAGATGCGGAGACTGGTGATTGGTTTATGGAGGTGCAGAAGTACAAAGTGGTTGGGTTGATTAAGAAGTCGGTGGCCGGTGGGCGAAAGGCGTTGACAGAAGGCGCAACTGTGGAATGTGTGGTACTGTGGGTGGACTACAGCAAAGAGGTTGTCTACTTGAGTAGCAATCCCGGAGATGTCAGCAGAATCACCAGCGACAATCAGATTCCAACGAATCTTGTAAGTAAAACTGGCATCAACGCCAAGGTGATCTTGAAAACAGATGTTGCAGTCGTGTGCTCGTTGAAGAAAGGCTGCAATCCGTTGGTTTATATTCCAACGCGTTTGCATTACAATGATTTCGAAGGTGAAAGCACATCTCTCTTGCAGGAGGGCGAATTCTGCAAATTGTCCTTTATTCACCAAACACTACCCATAGCTGTGCTGGATGATACATACAAATTGTGGAAAGAGATACCCAAAATGAAGAGGAAGGTACAAGAGCAGTCGAGGGACACCCCACCAGCCAAAAAGACAAAGAAGACACCTAAGTCTGCGGAAAATGCAAAGCCTGAGAAAACAACACTCTTCTACGAGGATCGTGTACCAACAAAAGTGTCAGAGGAATCAGACGCATCTGCAGTTGAGGCAGATTCAGACGAATCAGACGTCGAAGACGAACCCAAAATCGAAGTAGTAACGCGAAAGCGCACCCTGGAGGAGTCAAGGACCCCATTGCCAGTGAAAAAGAAACCAGCAGAACCACAACTACCGGGTGCCACAAACTTCTGGTCCACAGGCGTTGCTGACGGCAAAGCAGCCGACAGCAGCAGCGACGACGAGGATGACCAAGCACCCGAAGATGCAGCGAAAAAGAAGAAAAAGCAAAGCACTGCTGAGAAGTACAAGGCCGCACGCGATGAAGAGACCCGTCTGCGAGAGATTGAAGAAAAATACGCAAATCCTAACATTTTACCAGAGACTACTGACCAGTTTGATCGTTTGGTGTTGTCAGAGCCGAGTAACAGCAAGAATTGGATAAACTACATGGTATTCCATCTGCAGGCGATGGAAATCGATAAAGCCAGAGCTGTGGCGAGGCGGGCGCTGAAAGCGATATCATTCAGAGAAGGCGGTGAGCTGTTGAACATTTGGGTGGCTTTGTTGAACTTGGAACTGCGATATGGCAGCAAGGAGAGTTTCAACGATTTGCTGAAGGAGTCTCTGATGAGCAGTGATCAGTTCAAGATTTACATGCGAGTGTTGGAGATTTTGACAGAAGCCAACAAGACACAGGAGCTGGTCGAACTAATTGGCACAGTGACAAAGAAATTCAAAGACAACATGGAGATGTGGAAATGCTGTGCGATTGCCTTCTATAAGGTTGGCATTCACGATCGGGCTCAACAGATGATGCACAAGGCTCTGGCTGTACTGCCCGAAAGGGAACGTAAGTTTGATTGTTTCGGAATGTTTTCCATTGCATTTTAGTGACATACATTCTTAATAACTTTCTAACTTTTCAGACGTCAACACAATAGTCACGTTTGCCAACCTGACACACAAGTATGCGAAAAATCCCGAAACCGCCCATGCCCTACTAGATCAAGTGGTCACATCATATCCGAAGCGCGTCGACATATGGTCACAGCTTATCGATATGCTCATCAAGGACAATCAAGTTGAATCTGCAAGGTAAGTTCACAGGTGCTTTCATTTTAAAATCCAACCTAACCCCCACTCCCAACCATAGACGCACCCTCGAGAGAGCCGTCATTCAAAAGATTCCCCTGAAAAAGATGCGGACGATCTTCAAGAAGTACATGGAATTTGAAGAGCGCCACGGAACTCCGCAGGATGTCGATAAAGTGAAATTGCTGGCGAAGAATTATGTAAAGAATAATCTATCCTAGGGAACTGTGCGTTGCTTTTATTTGTTATATTAGAAATAAAAATACCATTTTAGTGTGTACGTATGAATAGTTTACGGAAACATTATGCTTATAGTTTATTTTCTAAAATGATCTCAACACAAGTGAACGGTTGTAAATGCGTTGCCTTACATTACAAGTCGAATGGCAAAAAATGGAACAGATGGTTTAGCCACAGGACAATACCAACGAATACGAGGAATGCTACCAATATGTATAAACGAATCCGCCAGTAACGCCGGCTGCCGTTTAAAAGTTGAAGAATTTTCATGGCCTCCAGTTGGGTTTGTTCTATGCTGCCCGAGTTGTCGATTACGAAATTTGATTTTTCGCACTTTTTCTCCAGCGGCATCTGCGAGGCGATACGCTTGCTGGCATCTTCCTTGTTGAAGTTGTTGCGGTCCATTAGGCGCTGCAGTTGTTGATCACTGTCACTGCGGATTGAAATTAGATAAAAAAGTGATTTATGAATAACTATGAGCCTTACGCGGCATTTTTAAAAAGAAGCAAACACAATCAGCTCTCTGAAGAGAATTTGAAACGAAAAAAGGAAGTTAAATAAACGAATGTTCAAAGTTTATGTCATAGGTATATGATCAAGACTCCAAGAAGAGCTTCATTTCAAGGAGGACATTATTTCCAGACTGTTTAGAATTTGTTCACTCTCGTTTTGTGCTATTCAGGATTCCTAAAGATAAATTGAATTTTATAGTTTTTCAAATCAATATTTCATTACACACGGTCTTTCTCTTTCCTATTGCGTCTATCGCCTCTTACGCAATAGATAATACACAGATTTTATGATAATGCTAACACCACTTCCCCAACTTCTGCATTGCGCACTGCCGTCTACCGGATGCGAGTAGTTTAATTAAACTCACCATGTTACTGTTATGATCTTGTATATGTAGTCAATTAATATGCCAGTCTCGAAGAGTAATGGTAGGTCTAGCACAACATAGTGTGTTCCAGACACAAGATGCTTCAGTACTTGAATGATAATTGTCCGATGTATGAGTGGGTGGGTGATTTGATTCAGTTTGCCCCGCTTTTCGATGTCACTGAATATAACCTTAGCCAAGGCATCGCGATTCAATTCTCGGGTAGGTAAGAATATTTCATCACCAAATACTGCCTTTATCTTATGCCAAGCGGGTTTTCCTGGTTCAACAACTGCAAATTAAGTAAACCCTTTGATAAATGAGTGTGTGCAAATCCAATGTTGGCGTACTTTACTCTCTCGTGCGATTTTGTCAGCATCAATAACAGCAACTCCATTTTTGCGAAAAACTTCTGTTACAGTACTCTTGCCAGTTGCAATTCCACCTGTTATCGCGACTAGAAACATTTTCTTTCAAAGATGTTTCTTTGAAGGCGTTAAGACCTGTGAAAATTTCTTCACTAAACTGACTATTTTTTTGCCGAGACGAAATACAGCTGACTGATGTGTGACATGAGACATGACAATTGAGAGCGTCTAGAAGACGTTACGTCGGGCATTACGTTGAGTTTTAAACTCCGACATCTACTGGCAAATAATTTTATTTCCAAACAATTTCCGCCGGAAACTTAAATGAATGACAGTTACTGTTCAAAATTGCACTAGAGCTCTAGCAAATAAGAAAAAACTAGTTGAATTGGAGCAAATTGTTAATAAAATTCCGAATAATGTGAATTACAGTTTACAGAGTAAAATAATATTTCTCACTCAAAAAGCTTACGAATATTAAATGAGGAAATATTAGTACCTAAGCTTTTTGAGTGAGAAGAAACGTAAATTAAGCCAAGTGTCGTTATGTTCAGCTGGCGGTCGTCTATTTTCCAGTCAATGAAACGTGGCCGGTGCCCTATTTATTAATGAATCAAAGCAATGCTAACAGCATTTTTTTTCAAGCGTTTTTTCTGAAGTCTAGTATTAAATGTAATGTTGTTAGTGGTTAAATGATATTTTTTTTGATTTATTTAAGAAACGTAAATATTGGGCAAAAAGAAGCGTCCGGGAGAGTCCGGAATCGAATCACTTCTGAAACCGTTTCATTGGCACAAAAAATACTCTTCTGGTGATTCTGAGAAGAGAATTTCGCTTCTCGATTTGAAGTCAGATTCCACTCAAGAAGCACTCACACAAATGTAATTTTATGTATTTTATACAAGTCAACTGACAGCAGCCGTAGATTATTTTTTTGCATTTCACCAATACTATTGTGGATTCTTTCAGAAGCTGTTTTGTTGTTCCATTGGATTTCAGAATGAGTGGATCCCCGAGTGAAACCAATGGAAAACGACATTAGTTACCTTAAGTCGACTAGTTTGGTCTGGATGAAATGTAACTTCAACGCAAAAACTATATTGGTCGCGAACGTAACTTTTTCTACGTCAGCCACATATGCGAACTGTCAACTTAGTACTCAGTCACGAATTTCTTGACTAGATTCGAACTGAAACAACTGCTAATATGACCGATTTTAGTCAATCAAAACCGAGATACATATAAGCATACAGCTGCCAGACTTACTAATTTAGATACTTGAACGTCCCCATTGTGAATATTAATGAATCGTTCAAAAGACGCCCTTAGAAGATTTATATGAGATCAGAGCATATTCAGTTAGAATGATTCGAGCAAAACATTTGTCTCTTTATACATTGCGATCTAAACAATTTTGATTTTTTTTGGCCTCGTTATCCGGAACGCATTTTTGTTCTTTTATCTTTTTCTGCTGTAAAACAAGCAACAGCAATGCTATGTAATTCGGGTATAAACTGCTGTTCTTTTTAATATTTTACATCATATAATCTCTTTCTGGTGATCCCTTGTAGATCGTTCTTTACTTACAATAATCTACTGTCAAACAAATAAAAATATCAACACATAAGAGGTTTATCCGCTAACATTTTTATTGTATTTTGTTTTTATTTATTTGAAAGCTTAAGTTTTTGCTTACGTTCTTTACAGAGACACTAAGGACGTTTAAGCATCTAGTTTAGTAAGTCTTAAACTGACTAATTTGATGCATCTCAGTTGGCTTAGATCGGTTCAGTTGACGTCTATGGAGGGTTAACCGACGAATTTAGTCAAGAAATTCGTGACTGAATACTAAGTTGACAGTTCGTATATGTGGCTGACGTACGAAAAGAGACGTTCCCGGCCAATCTAGTTTTTGCGTTCAGGTTACATCTCATCAAGACCAAACGAGTCGACTTAAGACAGCTAGATTTTTCAATGTGCACAGCCTCGCCGCTTTCTCAACATTACATATTTGACAGTTTACTTTTTATTGTGCAAACTAATGTAGTAGTTCATGGCATCAAATAAAAACTAACAACAATCAATTATTTTAAGAAGCAAGTGCATTTTTCGCTGTGAAACAATATTTTTTTTTTTCATAAATAAATCCCAAGGCGCAATTTGTATTTCTTATGACTAATCCATCAATTTATGTAATGCTTATCGTTTTGTATTGTTTTTCTGTTTTTATAGAATCTGAAATAAAATCGCATATAAAAAAACCGATGCACTTGAGAATGCATAATTCGAAGTGTAAGCACGTGCGTTTTAATACCGCAGCAGTTAAGTAACATTGAAGATTAAGTCAGATGTGATCAGCATGACAATTCAGGGTCAAAGAAGTGCAAACAGGAAGGCGACAACCGAAACCTCAGAACATTCAACTTTTGATTGGTGAGTACATGTTTTGATAGCGAGAGATGTCACCGCTAGTCGTATTTCTCCTAGAATCAAACTTATCGTAGTTCAGTTAAGTAGGTATTCAATTAGCACTCCAATTAACTTATCCCCATACCTCATTATCAACATGAACAATGTGTTTCCAGCAGTAAGGATGACGTAAAGTGTTTATTTAAACAAATTAGTGCAAACTCGTTGTTACCATGCGTTTCGAAAACTAGAGATCTTTATAGATCTGTTCTGTTACATTAAGCCGGTTATTCCCAAAAAAAGAAGAAGAAAAAACCTAACGTGAGACAAAAAACTAATATCGATTATACCCAGTTACAAAAACTCAAACAAGTGCCAAAACGCGTAAACAACAATATCTGTAGCTTCAATTGACTTATCTATTGGGAAGTGGGCACTAATTCCAATTTAATTTTGTAATAAATTATTTAAATCTCACACTTGATATATTTTCGTTATCATATTTTTTTTTTATCTGTGACAAAGCAAAAGTGTTCGTATTCAGTCAATCGCTTTTCACAAATCAATAAAATATTAAAAAGTAAACAGTGTTTAATCATCGTTCGCGACGGCTAGTAAAAAATAATCGCGAAATAAAAATATCGGACACGCTAAATATTTATGTATATCCGTGCACAATAAAGGATATTTTGTTCGGCACACAGGCGCGATTGACATCGCAGCAGCAATCACAAGAGAAAATAGGCGTTTCTATTCTATGTAGGACCGCTTTGAGTTATAACTCATTCATCAGAAGCTTACGCCAAATAATGATACCCGACTCTTTTGAGGAACGTACCCAAGAATATTTACTAACCGGGATTCCTTCAGCCAAAGATCGCTACGAGAATGACTGCAACATTCGATCCCCATCGATTACAAAATCCAGGTATGTATTAACACACAAAAAAAAAATTAAAAACAATAACCATTAAAAAAAAAGTTTATTGGGAACTTTCAAACATATCGACAAAGTCACTTTAAATACGTCCAG
Organism: Cheilosia vulpina; assembly: GCA_916610125.1. NCBI lineage: Eukaryota > Metazoa > Arthropoda > Insecta > Diptera > Syrphidae > Cheilosia > Cheilosia vulpina. The sequence goes on from OU744276.1 coordinate 2,130,545, forward strand.
CCACATATACGCACTGTCAACTTAGTACTCAGTAGCTACGAAATTCTTGACTACATTCATCGGCTGTCCCTTCATAGACGTCAAATGAAAAAAAATTTTCATGTGATCGATCTAGGCCAATCAAAACTGAGACATATCAACTTAGACAGCTGTCAGGCTTATTCTATATTTCAACGTCGCCTGTGATTATTCTGTTCCGTCTTTTCGCTTCATACATTTTCGAAATGAAAATATATAATACTTATAATCTCATATTAGAAGTAATTCTTTTTAAACTTGTTCCCACCAACGTAATTTAGCCAAAGTGATTAATAAATTACGAAAGGCGTCTCCACCGGACTTTAAGTGCTTTAGTGTGACACTAGATAGTTCTTTTTTTTGTTTTTTCTGTTTTTTTTGCTATACCTGCCAAGAATAAAACAATTTTTGATTGTATGTACTTAATAAAAATATCAAAAACTCACCGAATAATGAACAAAATTAGAAAATTGAATTTTAAATAATTTTTTTTACGGTTTTTTCTTTTTTTTGTTTGCTGAATAAAGTGCTGAAGTTAATAACATCACAATAAATCACGAAAATGTATGATAAATCATATAGATTGGTGGGAACATTGTATTAGATCAGATCCTGAACTGTCAATAAAAGTTCATATTTCCTTTTAAACTCAGACACTAGGCTCTGAATCTGTATTCAGAGCATGATCGATCGCACTCTATAAGACAAACAAATTGACTGAGGGTAAAAACCTGCACATATAATATTTTGACAGATAACGAATACGTGTCTAAAAAAAGAAATACAGCTGTAAAAAGTGTAGTGGGGATCAGTAAAAATTGTAGCAGTCTAAGGAAATAACACAATTACTGGCTAAATGGTGTATTTTACTAGGTATTAGGCAGCTAGTGTTCAGATGAGTTTCACAAATAAATCAGATCACTCTAAACACGCTACCTTTTATAAATGAAGGCTACGTTAAAGTCATCAACTGGTAACACAGCAGTTATGTCAATTGACTATAAGCTTACTGACATCTGCTAGCACACTAACTTCTGTAGGTATACTTGTTTATTAATATGGGCGGCTTTGTTCAGTGATCTCCTTTGAAATCGTCTATTGTAAATATTTATGCAGCTACGACTGACATATTTTTTGCGAAACAAGTATTTATATCGCTTGGAATTCTTACAGGAACTTGCCGAGAATCGCGAAGCAAAGAAAACTCGTCTCCTAAATCATTATTTCAGTTTATAATTACACTGTTCTGAGAAAACGTCGCGTAGCAAGTGATAAGCTACCAACTCGATACAAATCAATTACTAACGAAATCTTTGTATTTAATTGATCCGTGGCCGAGATGGAAACTACTTATTAGCGTTACTGGTTTTGTTAGTTTCACTGGCTTCGATCGGATCTCTATTGCTTGAGACTGACAGCATTTGTCGCACTATTTCGATTGACCTACATTGGGTAAGTTAGGATCTCTAGTATTGTAAGCTTACCTTTAGATCCCAGAATACGATCAACTACTTGTCACAGCAGAAATATATTTCTTGTCAAATTTACAGTGAAATAAAATTCTTTTGCAACCCGTTTTCAATAGAATTCCATAATATCATTAACTTCACAGAAACTTTATAATTATGTGGTAATATAAAACTGATCCATTTCTAGTACATCAACTCAACTCAGTTATTGACGAGGTGAGTGTTTGAATTAACATGAAGTCACCCAAATTTAAAATTTATATAATCATTTAAGTAATGAATCTGAAAATGTTCTACAAGTTTATTTGTTACGACGAGATGGAAGTAGGTAAATACAGATAGAGAAAACAACGTTCGTCTGACTTTTGAGAAGTGGTTCAACATTTTCACTCTTATTTCGTTATTTTGCAAATTCCTTTTCACAGGCAGGCGTGCTGCCTACCTGCCTATTAAAACAATGCAAACATTATCTGTAGTTATATATATATATATATAGATTTCGAGAGATATTCGAATCAGACCACCATTGTCGGGTCTCTTTTCGTCTCTCTACCACTGTAAATCTAACTCAGAGAGACTCTCTGGACTTCTCCACAGTTCTTTTCTGGCTTAATTCCTAGTGTTAACGCTAGCATCTGTTTATGGGAGATCTGTTTTATCGACTGGGTCGCGACCCAATGATGTCCCAAGATCCTCATTCTTCTGACAGCCAACGCTGGACATTGACACAGTATATGTGCCGCTGTCTGTAGTTAGATTTGATTGTGTTCTTTAAAAGCTAGCTAGTAAAAGTGTCCACTGCGAGTCCAGCTAGCAACGTAACTAATACTTGCCCTCATCATAAAACGTCAACGAGATTGATAGGTACCTAATGTGCCAAATAAACTTAGGTAAAGTCAGAATTCATGTCAAGCACATGCGCATATTAAAATATTCAAATTCGATTAACTTGACAGTTCATTTCGATTCCTAGAAGTAGATTCATAGTAGAACTACATCCATTTACCTCTCCCTCCCCCTCCCATGTGCATATTATCGGAGATCACTGAACCCAACCACCCGGTAGTATCAGTTGCTTTCTAACGGTTCAATTTACCTACTTAAGTAGGCCGCATTCAATTTCATCCTAGTATATTAGAAAACAACCATTTCAACCCACCAAACCGGTGCATTTCCCCAATGAAATGGAGACCGTGTCGTGGTGACCCAACATGAGTTTTCACTCCTTTAAAAGTGATTCTGCTCGATACCCATATAGATGCAATGATACATCACAGCTCACAGGTGATGATCATGTTGTGCCACTCTACAAGCATACAAAAACAAAAAAAAAAAACTCGTTGCCTGATGGAAAAGTTGTTCAACAGATTCCGATTCCGAATCATCATCACGATTCACATGCGATGCAGGTTTTGCTAATCAAATTGATTCGAACTCTGACAGCCGCACGCACAAAACTGCTGAACCTGTTTCTGTAGTCTAGTAAAACCGAGTAAAGTGTGTACAAAAAAAAAAACTGTTTTTTTTTGCCGCTTCCAAAACCTCTCCATCAGGCGCGGCAGCATTGCACAGGCACAGCATATACAACATAGGTTGACAAACAGAAACAAGAAGACAAAAAAAATATATACTTCAACTTTGGCGATATAAATTCACTGGGAAGTGTTATTTCGAACTTCAGTTCGTCGGTATCAACCGTCGTCGTTGGATTGTACTGTCTGCTGTTGTTTACACTGAATAGAGTAGCGCAAGCTCTCTGCACTACCGAAAACGAAGGAAAGCGCCCTCCTCGCACAACATTATTTAGAAAGCGCGTTAACGAAAAAACAAATTTATTCGTTCGACAACACCTTTCGTGAACTCTTGCACTGTCTTTTGTCGGATACGGAACTTGTGTTTCAATTTCGGGTTTTCGTTGTCCCAACCGTGACAGGTTTCAATTGCTGCAATATTCTTCCCGTTTGTGTCTCTGTGTTCAAGGAACCCACCGATGAGCTGTTTGTTTGTTTAATGCACCAACAGATAAATACCCTGCCATTATTTGTGTTTTTGTTTTAATTTTTCTTGATCTGTGGCTTAAATTCGCATGTTTATAAATTTCTTCACCAAGCCGACTGACAATCAAGTTGACAAGTGCTAGACGTTATATCGAGAGAGATCCCCCGAGTATAGCATGACAAGCAGTATGCAGACAGTTATAACGTAAGTGCTAATTTAAATTACCAGTTATTTCGAAAGAGAACAAAAATCGAAGACTTCTATAGAAAATGTCAGTTAACTTGGGTTGTTTTTAAAAAAAAGACAAGTAAGCCTGTGTTTACATGACAAAAAAGAAAATAATTTCAAGGCTTCAGAAATTATATAACTGAAGTGTACCTGAATTTTTGTTGTTGCCCTCAAAATGCGCATATTAATTGCGAATGGAATTAAACCGAAAGAAGACGCGAAAAATAAATTAATAGAGATTTTTAACGCGCTAGAATTTGGTTAATTATTTGTAGTAAGGTCGGCGTATATGGTTGACTTTTTGTGATTTTTTTTGTTTTGCTTTGTTCTATTAATTTTTAGCAACAATTATAAGAACTTGGTAGGTTTTTTTTAATTCATGATGTAGTCATACTGAAACCACTGTGCCGGAGAGTTGTTGACATTGCTCTGTACTTTTGCAGACGCATGGCTTACACAACTGTAACTATACACATTGATAAGGTTAGGTAATGATTTATGAAAATTATAACACGCGTTGTTATGCGTTCCAAAGTAAGGCCAGCAAAATTTGCCATACAGACATAATTGGACTTACATCAAAATTGATTGTTAAGTTTTAAGTGTCACTTGGTGCTGGTCTAGGCTGTCACTCGAAGTGTCTTCTTTGGTTATTCTGTCAGTCAGAAAGATCGCATTGTCTTCGGGATTTGGCTGAAAAGCAATGCGGAGTCATCCAGCTCTTCTAGAATTTCCCAGAGTCGTCACAATTGTTCGACTTCTAACCTTGTCTGTATGGAAGGTCGTTGTGGAAGTTGACCACGCCAACTCATTAAATAATTCATATATTCTGTAGGGAATTCGGGAATACATTTTCATGCGTTCTATGCATGACTTTCTGAACAGCTATTGAAATAGGTTATTTCTGCGATTTCTATAAGCAATATCAGGGCCTGCTCGATTTGCAAACATCATTGTGTGAGTGGAATTCATATTTTGAATGTACATACATAAAACATAACATATACACAGCATGTCCGGTTTGGCATTAGCGCCTATAATAATGGTTTGGGGATATTCACAAATCTAGTTTAGCAAGTCTGACTGGATGTGTCTCAGTTTTGTTTGGCCTAGATCGTTCACATCAACATTTTTTTTAGTTGATTTTTATGACTGAGTTCTAATATGACAGTTCGTTTATGTGGCTGTCGTAAGAAAAGTGACGTTTTCGACAAACCTTATTTTTGCGTTCAGAGGGATACTCTGAACGCAAAAAACTACATTTTTGAATGCCGCTCCATAATTTGGTGGTAATGTCAAATTAATGCAACTTTAAAATAACCTGTCAGAACAAGATTCCATTCCAATTAAGAGTATCAAGCCCAAGAACTTAAATGAACTCGATATTTAATTTTCTCTCGTGTGGCAAAATTACATATTCTGTCATGCAACCTATTATTCACTTATGTCGAATTGTCACCTTCAGAACACGGGAAAACACATTATCGTATCATGCTATCAGTTTGCCGATCATAGTATTTAAATTGCTCAACATCTTAAGTGCTTTATCATTAATAATCCGTAGCCGTGTGAAAAGCTGATTGTGTTATTAATTTCGCATTAATGTCTTGACACTTGATTTTAGTATTAATTTTAATTAGTACTTACTGTTGAATATGATACCTGTGGGAGTTTCCCACTGCTAATTCACACGATTTATTAATTGAGGATATTGCAAATAATCAGGTTTGATGGCTGATTCCCGTATTTGTGTGCTTATTTAAATCCTTCTTTTTTATTGTGTCACTTAAAGAGGATGATAGTTTATTTCACTCTTAAGAAACAATCGCTAAACGTATGGTACGAGTTGCAGTGAGTTGTCAATCTTTAATTTGCTTACTTCGGTATATAGGTACATGTCATCGAGGCGCATATGATAGCAGTGAAGCGTCAAATGAATTGTCTTTGCCCACGAGTTATGAACTAGCAGTTTCTTTTTTAGTAAAATTGATCGATTGTGTGTGTGTTTGCCGTTTACCTTGTGTAGCGATTAAGAATTTAGCAAGCGGTCCACTTAGCATCATTATTTATTTATTTATTTATTGTGTTCAGTCAGCTTTGAAGATGATAACACATTTTTTTTATTGTGTCTGCGCAATGTTTTCAGTTAGCGAAATTGCTTTCTAACTTACGAAGTTGCTTCTTCTTGATCTAACAGTGGAGATGCAAGCTAGCGGCAAATCCAAGTTAAGTACTTTACCAAGCGCTAAGAATGTTGCTAATTAGTTGCATTGCCTAGAAGCTTTGGGCTGAATTTCACTACAGAAAATGTAAAATAAGTAACATCGTTTTTGTGATTTCGCCGAAATGACGTTTACGAATTTTACTTATAAAAAAACTAACTTTAAAAGCAACAATAAAAATGGCAGTTCTGCAAGTCCATGCAACAATAAATTTTACTATTTATGACAGAAGTTCGATTTGATTCACATGCGAAGAGTTCAAAATGCATGTTTTGCGACTGCCGTATCGACGTCCTTGCAGACTGCAGTTTTTCGCTTTCACAGTCAGCTGCGGAAAATTAATTTACGTAAAGGAAAAATTAAATTGTAAAAAACAAACAGAGTGAGTTACATCGAAAATCAATCAAATTCTTTATATTTGCAGCAATGGGCAAGAAATTAAGCCATTAAGAATTGACATAAATATGAAGCAGTCTTAAATCAAGTTACAAACGTCTTAGACCAAATATAATGGGGACGTTGAAGTATCTAGTACAGTTACTCTGACAACTGCCAGTGGATGTGTCTCCCTCCATAAACGTCAACTGAAAAAACTGTTTATGTGATCGGTCTAGGCCAATCAAAACCGAGACGAAGTATAAAGTTGACAGTTCGTATATGTGACTGACGTATGAAAATTGACGTTACACCCGAATCTAGTATTTGCGTTCAGGATACATCAAGTCCAGCAGACTTATAACTACGATAACTACATTTTTGAATGTGCCAAATCTTTCTCCTTGCATGAGTGTCAATTTGACATTGATTTTCAATTCACAGCATAGATCAGTTACAGTATTATAACATTGTTGAAAATGTTTCACTTAAACTTTAGCAAAAGAGATTTGCGAACTGAAGACGGATAAAACAAAATCGTATGAATAATTATATTTTGTTGACAAATTAGGCATAATTTTGTATTTGTAAATACTTAACTCAAATTTATAGGGAATGGCCGCATCCAAGAATCTAGTTATCTTTAGTTGACTAGATTGGTCTGGATGAGATGTAACCTGAACGCAAAAATGATTGGTCGGGAACGTCACTTTTCCTACGTCAGCTACATAAATGCGAACTGTCAACTTAGAACTCAGTCACGTATTTCTTGACTAGATTCGTCGGTTATCCCTCGATAAACGTCAACTGAAACAGCTGCCCATATGACCGATTTCCCCCAATCAAAACCGAGATATATCTAGTGAGAGAGCTGTCAGAATTACTTAACTAGATACTTGAACGTCCCCAACAATTTTTGATATTCCAAGCAATAAAAGTTTTAGTTTCATATCTAAGTTAATTTGTTGGGTCAATAATTGTTTTTCACACATATTACTCTCTAATTAAGACAAACTTGATGTATTATTTGTATTTAAAATGCTGACAACACATCTTTTAAACGGGAGACAAGCAATTCCATCATACATCACACAAAATAATTATATGCCTATAATTGGCCGTAATCTAAAATGAACTCTATAAACTCTAAAAGTGGAGGTAATATTATCAACAGCAAATATAATAAATGAGTAAACGTTTTAACAGACAGTATAATTAATATGTTTTAGGTGATGTGTTGGAATGCAAATTCAGCATCATTCTTTTCATTTTGCTAGTGATAAGTTCCAATTGCTAATGTAGTAGATTACTTGCCCAATCTGACAGCAATGTTTGACGGGATTATGACTTCTTTGGCTGATAGGCAAAATTATACGATTTATGGAGTTTAATTGCTTCGGAAACTGATTAATTTCATTCGTTTAGCCTTTCGTGAGGCATAAATGTCTAATTGCAATTCAGCCTGTCATGTTAGCATGCACATTATCCACATGAAGTAATGGATAGACCCCGCTGATGGATAAAACTAGATGCGGTCGACTTTGAGCCTTACAATGTGTATTTTAAATATTCTTCTTATATACACAGATCCACATTTTTACGACTCTCTCTCTTATAAATCTTCGTATTTCTGAGTATTGTAGTCTGCTGGCCAATCTTATCTTATTTAATATATTTATTTCTCATTTAAGACAACACCGACCTTTACATTGTTAAAACGTTTTGTTGATATTAAGTTTAGACAGACACGCAAACAACTTAATCAGTCTATAAAACTGTTTGCGTGTCTGTCTAAAGTTTTGTTAAGGAGTTTGTTTTAAACTAATAGGCTTATATCAAATCAAAACCATTTCGTATCGCACAAGTCCAATCTGCGTACTGAATTTCACATGATACTAATTTGTAGCACCTACCGCAATAAATAACTTTTATCTCACGGTGTCGTTTCAATTCCATTATTCGCCAAATGCATTCCATATGAATTATTGGAATGGGTGAGAAGCAATTTTATAATTGTGAAACAAAACGTTGCCTATCAAACCACAATATCTTTTAGAAAATAATTATCTTTACGAAATACATGATTTATGCCCGGTCGTGATTCGGCATTTTGTGCCCAGAGATGTCTTCATCTAACAACAGTTACAAAACCAAGCCGTGATCATAAGTTAATTAGACTTGCAATAAAAATCATTAATTTTTCTTCATTACGTGCTTACGTTAAGTCATTCGGGACAGCTGTTGAGTGATGTTTGTTAATATGCTTCATAAGATCCCTTAGGCCATCTAAGTCGACTTGTATTCAACGATTCGTAAAATTCGATCTTTAAAGCCTTACAATGTCACAACTCATAACCATAATACATATTTCACATGACACAGTGTCAAGCTAAAACGTGAGAAGTGGCTTTCATCATGATACAGGATGGCTAATAATGTATCAGCCTCTATCGCAAGATGCTGCAAATGGCAGCAACTGCCAGTTTTATTTTGATGTTTGTGAAGTAAAAATATGTAAAATACACTTGTGACTATTTTGGCTACGGAGTTCGTTAGGGATTTTGACGCAACGTGAGTTTCGGCCGCAGATTTAATTGCCCAACTTCAACTGAATATTTTTTTTTTAACTTTAATCGTTAAAAAATCATTAAGCACAAAACAGATTCGCATAAACTATATTTACATAAAAAAATAACAATTATAACATTTATTGTTTACGGAATAAACATTTTTCACTAGAGCCGCGCATAGCTTATTTTAAATTCGAAACAGAAAAGAAATTCATTTCATTTATTTTTGGTGTCACTCAACCAATAATTGCTGAATTCGAAGATTCGGCTTTAACTAACGAAAGTTCTAAATTATTGCTGGTGTGAACTCGTTAATTTTAAAGGCCAAACTTCTAACATCTTTTGAAAGCCAAAGAGATTTGCATTGTCATACAGTTGTATGTGAAAACCAAGAGCAAATCGCTCTTGGTTCAAATATAGAAAAAATCATTCTGTAGAAGAAGAAGAAGAAGTATTGAAGATTGCAATTGATTTTTTAAATTGTTGCTGATTGTTCGAACAAGTGAAAAAAAAAAAACAAAAAATGTGGTTCGTTTGACGTAGCAGACATTCATAGTGATTGGTGTTATCACTGTTTTATTAATAATCCAAATATACATAACTTGTATGAAAAAGCGCGAATAGGGAAGCCCCCAAACACCAGATAACAGAATATGTCTAGTGATTCGTGTATAAAATCCCCCCTGTGAATCGCAAGATCAGATTGAAGAAAACTGTGAGTGAAGACTTTTATTTGAGATAATCTGGGTGTGTAGTTCAAAGGCAATAGCAATCTTTGGGAAAACATAAATAATATTCAACTGCTTAGGTTGAATGAAATGAAATCCAAGCTGAGCGATAGTGACATTGTGTACAAATTTTACAAGTGAAGAAACAAATAAAACCCACTGTACTAACTGTTGGGAGAAGATCTCGAATTTTCCGCAACAAATATGAAACTCAAATAAGCACAATTATGTACAACAATTCAATTTTGTGTTGTTGAAAAATCCCTGTTATGACAATAAATGTCTATCCGATACTTATTATATATTATATAGTCTATATTTTCCTTCAATACAATTTCTGTTAATGATCACCACAAATGATTCTCATAAGCGCAATCAAAAGGCAAGCAAAAGCGTGGCAACGCTCGACAGCTTCTTCTACTTTCGACGTTGCCAGATCCGGAGCATCACCAACCTTAAGGCTTATTACATACGGGCTACGGGCTACAACTAGTTCCAGTGCTCAATTAGCCGCATGTCCTTGGAATATTGCCCGCAAAATTTCAGATTGCATAAAACCTACCTTGCGCATTTGAAAGCTCATTTACTCTTGCTGAATATATACTGCTATCCGTCATATCTCCTGTATAACTTCAATCAAATCAAATGTTCTTAAAACAACAACAATTAGGTACTAGATAAGTCAGAATGGCAGACTCCAAACCCTGTTATGTAACGCACAAGTCAGTCTGCGCTATAGGCTCTGACACCGGAGCCAAATAAAGCAGGGTCGATCATATTTATAAGCCCAACACTATGTATAGAAGATATCAGTAGGGCACGTGGAACGTGTGCTGTATGTATATTACACACTCGTGAGTAGCATGCTGATTTTATTTTTAAAATCAACAACCAGTTTAAATGATTTATACGTAAGTAACCCAAATAGCTTAATTTGGTATGCGGTACCATGAAACGCGATAAAAGGCGACAAAGAATTATGACTTATTATTAAGAGCAAACTATCCGATTGGAGTTCGGGTGAATAACCGCTTAAATGGATTTAAGTAAAACACCGGTTAACTAAGACGACAGGCAGAGGGGGCAATTAATCTACTCAGAATTAGCATAGTAGAGTCACCTGGTGGCCACTCTCAGAGGTAAGATGCCATTGGTCTGCAAAGCACGTTTGTTTCGACAGCTCGATTGTGATTCTCGTTAAAGAGTCATGAGCGGTATGGTTTTGAGAAAAACCGCAACCACTTGAGCATGTGTTTTTTCCTCTTGTGTTATTGTGACTCAAGCTTTTATTTTTAAAATTTGGTATAATAAGGGTCTCACTTACATTTAATCTCTGTTCTCGGTTTATATCTTGTCCTACATTACATTCCCGCAAATGTATATTTAAAAAGTAAATAATAACGCCACCGTCAAATTGGCAACTTCACTGTAAATCTGTAGTTCAGTTGTCTTGTACAAGGTGGCTCAGAAGTTGTCATCCGATGTTTTTTGGTCGTCACTTTTTTATGAATGAAAAACTTTGGTTCTGTTTTAAGATTACGTTTGTTAAATGTCTTAAATTGTTTTTCCATAAGTCGAGAAAATGGGTACATTCGACTAGATTGGTCTTTATGAAATGTAACCTGAACGATAAAACTTGGTTGGTCGGGAACGTCACTTTTTCTACGTCAGCCACATATGCGAACTGTCAACTTGGTACTCAGTCACGAATTTCTTAACTAGATTCGTCACCTACCCCTCAAGAAACACCTGCTCATATGACCGATTTCAGCCAATCAAAACCGCGATACATCTATTCAGACAGCTGTCAGACTTACTAAACTATATACTTGACGCTCACCAATTCAGAATTCATTAACATTCTTGCTAGAACTTCCGACATTCTTCACATTCTTGACGTTTATTCATTCTGAGGACTTTGAAGAGTCTGAAACTTGCTGTCATAGAGTCATTACTTCATAAAAACCCCACAAAAAGAAGAATGGAATGGTTAAGTCAGGTGATCTTGCCAGCCAGTGCAATTTGCCGAAAGTAGTGATAAGGAGACCCGGAAATGCAGCGCTCAGAATTTCGGTTGTAGCTCGTGCAGTATGCAACGTTGCTCCATCCAATTGGATCCACATGTTCTTCAGCCGCAATTCATCCAATTTAGAAAGGGAAAGGTCATTGAACGTGGCATCTGGTTGATTATCCGAGGCCCTTTGCGACATCTTCAGCCACAGCTGATGCGATATTCTCAGCAAAACGGCTGCTCCGGGGCCGATCAGACCTGGCAGCGTCTCGTGTTGTCCCATACTCTAGGTGAGCGGCTAAGCGTCGTAGGACTTGCCTAGTTGATGTCAGCTAAGCGACAAATCTGCGCCTAAATGCATGCTGCGCCAGCACCACCGACGAATTAGTATTCCTCAAACCAATTATTCTGCGTTCTTTAGGAGTATAACGGTTCATGAATCATGACTTGTTGCCGTGTATTTTGTTCTTTACAGTAATAGGTTCGTTCGGGTACTTTTTTGCAAACGTAAAATTATTAAAAATTTGCTAAGAAATTGTGCGAATGCGACAACGTACTGAGAAAATTGGAAAAAAATGAGAGAGAAATCCATTTTCCTTCTTTTTATTTTTTTCGTAATTTTCTACTCGCCATAATATCTATTTCGACTTACTGATAATTGAATACTGTCAACTAAGTGACAGCTTAAAAGTTGGACCATTAAAACTCAATTCATTTTCGTCTTTAACGATATCGGAGGAAGAAGTTGTTATTAAATGTGTTCTAGGAGAACATTATATTAGTGCCTTCAAAATGTTAAGTTTAATAGGTATTTACCTTTTAAAAAATTCAATTTAAACTTATTTTGTAGATGCTGCATTTTACGATAATGTCAAAATGACATTTCATAAACTTTTTGACGTTTTTCATTTTTCTATGCTGAAAGTACACGAACGAATCTAAAGTCAAAGTAGAATTGACATTTGTCGCCATTTGCAAAAATTGTAGCATCTTCCGATAGGGCGATGACTTTTGCGCCATTTTGTACATTTGTTTTCCTTTGGGCAATGACGCATTGGAAAACAAGCCTTTCAGATTTAATTGGTATTTAATCTGGTAAATAAATATATTCAACAATTAACTCCCAATAAATACCGCCATTGAATGCTCCTCGCTACCAATGGCGATTGATGTCAAATACAAAATACAAAAGTTTTCATTTCGAAACAACCCTGTGTCTTTTATTCGCGATTAGTAATCCCGCCATAAAAAAAGTTTGGTTGCTAAATAATCGTTCATTTAATATTCATAGTATGTGTATTACTATTGCACGACCCCTCTAAATAAAGAAGTGCTGAGCTTTCTTAATAACTGCACGATAATTTAGTGTCCATTAAAAATTATTTCAAGTAGCTTAAGGTTATTTGCGTAACATTGTCATAACAACATCTCGCGATTTCGCTTAGGTCATAGGACACAACACGAGGCACTGTCAGTTGTCTTCATTTGTATCTTCAAAGCAACTGCAATGGTATTGCACAACGAATTAATTGTGATTAGTTGCTTTATTCGGTATCCATGAAGTACCTAATTCGATGCAGCCATACAATCAGAATTAATAGCAACAACGTGTGTATAGGATTTGTAAACACGGCCTAGAAATTGTAAATGGGAATTTCATATCACGTAGTAAATGTTGCGCGCCGCGCCAATGAAATATTATACCAACGCAGATATATAATCTTTTAGCAATGTCCTTGTGTGTTTACACGGCTAATATTGACCAAGTGGGTGGTGTCTCCGTGCAAGAGGCGCTTAAAGTGTTAACCCAGGCGCGGTGTTTTTTTGCTTTGATTTTATTTTGCTCGCCACTTTTCTCGTCTTCGTTTTGTCTACACTTAGGGAAATTCAAATTAATTATAATATAAGGCACGTTGTATTATGTGTCAAAGGCTTGTTGTAATTGTTTCTTTCCTGTGTTTAATGTCTGGTAGTAGGTGGGTATGCACGGCATGAATTTTCATTGTGGTGTAAGATTTGCAATTCAAATTTGTCACTAGCCTAGCTGGAGTGTCCTCTCATACACACTTCAGGGCAAAAGGCGTGTTTGAGGTTAGTAAGGCGCGAGGATGTTACGTTTGTAGATTCGTATGGATGAAAGTGAAAGCACGAGAACTGAGAAAATAATGTAATGTTGGAACACTTAACCTATATTATTTGGACTTTTACCTTGAGAGGATGGAGGATGGATTTTTTGGGACATGTGTTCAGTGCAAACTGGAGTTCTGACATAGAGAAGAAGTACCGCAACCATTTATGTCATCATCTTTGTGCTAATTTTCTACAGAGAGACAAAAAAAACTGAATGAGTACAAGGAACTGAATGTGATGTCATTTATATGTGCATTTTGAGAACACCGTTGGAGAACGTGAGTGAAAATTTATTTAGTCAAGTGGCAGAGTTAGTACATCCTTGCCCGCAAGCACTGCGTAAAATTGATCAACTTGTTACTCAGCAGTTACGTCAAATTTGTGTCCGAAATCTGACATCTACTAAATAACTTGCACATTTGTTTATTAATACGGGACTTGTGTTTTGAAGCTAACCGAAATATTGTTCTTCTTAGTATTTTATAAAGAAGCTGCGTAATTTTTATTGAAATACCTACATCTTTGACCGTTTTTAAAAAGGCTTCATTTAAATTTTCTTTTTTATAATTTTAAATATAGGTATTCCGTTGGTCCTGGTGAGAAGTTATAAGTAATGACCCAATCGGCAATGAAAGTATTCAGAAAGTAATGACGAGTGTTCATATATAATATCCCTCGGGCATAGGTTAATGTCAGTCCACGAAACCGTATTATTGATTAAGTTTACAATATTTAAAGAGTATGGCTGATACCGTTTGGTGCAATATTTTCTTTCTGTATATTTCAGTGAACAAAGTCTTTACGAACTTTGTAAAACGAGTTAGGTTAACCGAACGATTGATTCAGTAAATTTGTTATAGTGTACGTTGCGCAAAACAGTTTATACACGATCATATATTAAACTTATGCGAGAGAATGCCCAAAACATCGAGTAACGAGTAATTTTGTTTTGGACGAATTTTCCTTTGGTTTAACTGAAAATGATTTTTTCGATCTCTAAGCCCAGTTCTGATCTACATAAATATATAGTAGCCAATCTGTTTTAAGTAACGGCCATATTATTCACTACGGGTGTAACTCAGGTTGAAGTTTATTTTACACCCGATCATTAATCCGCATTTTTTAAACCCGATAATTTAAACCTATATCCATATTATTCACTAAAAAACATGCATTAAACCCGCTGATGGATTTAAAATACTTTAAACCGTTTTTAATCCGTTTTAAACCCACGTATGTCAAATTTCACAAATAATGACTTTTCTTTTGTCACTTGGAAATTTATTTCATTTGTTTTGGGCCCAGTTATATTTTAAGGTGCATTAATTATGCCGAAATTTCTATCGCATCATCGAAAGTAGGTAGCCTCCAAAATGACTCTTTTTTTCAGCAGGAAATATTTCCGAAAATATACCACATCGTAATCGTCGACGCAAGCCCGCTTGTGCATTCGATATATTCGACGACAAGGACGACGTTGATGTACCATCAGCTGCTGTTTCATCAGCTCTTCTACAAATTCGTCTTCTGACGACGAAGGCATCAACATTAATTTCGTCCATTTCACGAATTAAATCCTTTTTTTTTTGTCTTGGCAATTTTTTTTCTATTCTATTCTTCTTATTTCTTGCGAGCAAAGACATGTCAATATTATAAAATTGAGTTTTAAGCCGAGTTAAAGTACTTAAACTGGTCTCCGATTATAAAATTGAGTTTTAAGCCGAGTTAAAGTACTTAAACTGGTCTCCGATTAAACGCTGTCAAGAAAAACTTGGTTTATGTTCGGGTTTAACGAGTGAATATTATGGACTCCGGTTTAGTTTTTGGGTTAAACTCACTTAAGCCCAGGTGTAACCTTTAACCCGGATTAAAGGGAGTGAATAATATGTCCGTAAGTAAAGAGTTTTGCTTGGGCAATATTCTTTGTATTTTTTTTTCTAGCGAGTTGGTTGTCTTAACCGATTTTAATAGCGAAGTTTACAATTAAAGGAATTTCCCCGCGAATAAAAAATTCTTGGAGCGAACTGTCACACTTTATTCACAATACAGTCACGATCCACAAACCCAGAAAAATTCGTTCGAACTTAACCTTTAAAAATGAAACTGATACGCGGGTACCTACCGGTTTCACACATATTTTCGACATCGGTATTAAACAGTGTAAGGTTAATAAAGGGTGATTTTTTAAGAGGTTTAGAACTTTTTTTAAAAAAAAAACACAAAAAATTCGAAAAAATGAATGAAATATTTATTTGAATCGATAGTTTGAACCTTGCAATTTAATGTTTAAAGATAATTTCATGCAAATGTTGACCGCGGCTGCGTCTCAGGTAGCCCATCCGCTGAGTCCAATTTTGGCATACTCTTTCACACATATCGGCCGGTATCTCACGAATGAATGCATGGATGTTGGCTTCCAGTGCGTCAATCGAAGCGGGCTTGTCCCTATACACATTAGCCTTGGCATACCCCCACAAAAAATAATCTAATGGTGTCAAATCGCACGATCTAGGCGGCCAATTGACCGGCCCGAAACGTGAAATTAACTGTTCACCAAACTCGCCTCGCAATTGCGCCATTGTTTCGCGTGCTGTGTGGCATGTGGCACCGTCTTGTTGAAACCACATATCATGCAAGTCAAGAACTTCCATTTCGGGCAAAAAAAAGTTTGTTATCATCGCTCGGTAGCGTTCACCATTGACAGTAACGCTGCGATTCGCATCATCTTTGAAGAAATATGGCCCAATAATGCCGCCGGCCCATAAACCGCACCAAACAGTGGCTTTTTCGGGATGCATTGGTAGCTGTTGCAATGCTTCTGGCTGATCTTCACTCCAAATGCGGCAATTTTGCTTATTTACGTACCCATTCAACCAAAAATGAGCCTCATCGCTGAACACAATTTTTCGATAAAAAAGCGGATCCTCGGCCAGCTTTCCAAGAGCCCATTCACCAAAAATTCGGCGTTGTGGTAGGTCGGCTGGCTTTAGTTCTTGCACCAGCTGTATCTTAAAAGGCTTTACGCCCAAATCCTTCCGCAAAATTTTCCACGTAGTGCTGTAACAAAGGCCTAACTGCTGGGAACGGCGCCGAATCGACATTTCGCGGTCTTCTGTCACACTAGCTGATACGGCCGCAATATTTTCTTCACTACGCACAGTACGTAAACGTGTTGGTGGTTTAATGTCCAACAAAGTAAATTTGGTGCGAAATTTGGTCACAATCTTCCGAATAGACTGCTCAGAAGGTCGAGAATGCCGATCATAAAATGGAAGCAGCGCGCGATGAACATTTCGAACCGAGCACGAATTTTGATAGTAAAATTCAATAATTTGCAAGCGTTGTTCATTTGTAAGACGATCCATGGTTAAATTGCAAACCAAACTGAAGCTGTTTGACAGTGACACAAGGTACTAAACACACGTCAGCTGTCAAAACCGGTGTTGCCAAAACCAAACCAGCTAAAAAATCACCCTTTATATGGCTACTGGATGAAATTCCGCTGCAATCATCTGATTTAGTCTATCAGCTAAATCTGTGGTCAGAAGGCAAAACCTCTTAAGTCTGTTTTACTCATTGTTCAGGAGAGCAGTTTAAAGTTTTTTTTTACTCTATTGACGCTAGTGACTTAAGCAGTTGTTTTTTTTTTTTTGAAATTGTGGCCACTTTTTTAACGATATAAAGCTAAAAAAAAATTCACAAAATAGATTTGAGTACGCTGAATCTAATGGCATCAATATCTCAATTGCTTCTAAAGTCGATTTAAGCGGTTTTGCCTTGTGACCACAGAAATCATCTTTATAAGCATAGTTTCGTTTTTGTACCGTTAAAAGTTAACGAACATTTTGGAATTGATACGAAAACACCCAAAAGAAAGTGCCAAATTAATAAATCGCATTTCGTACTATGAAATTATTCTAATAAATAACACACAAAAGAAATTATTTTTTAATACAACACCTTCTGGCGATTCAAGTTTACATTTGCATAATTTTTACCTATTTATTGATAATAATTAAGGTGAATACAAGTGGAGAAATTATTCAATGCGTCTTCTGCTGGACGTCATTTCTTATTTTTGTTTATATATATATATATATATATATTCTAACAAAAATATCGCTGAATATTATCCCACATTGTTTAGTTTAGCGTCTGACAAACATGATTTCAAGTTTTCATGGTTATGAAATTGTAAAAAAAGTAAATCTTATATATAAATAGACGAAGGCAAACAGTTAAGAACAACTTTCACTGCCTTAAACACAACATATTCGCTTGATGTGTTTTTTGTTTTTTGTTGGGAAGCTTCAAGAGATATGCAATGCTATTTGTATTTGATTTGTAGAATTTATACCACTGCCGATGTCTAGTTATCAGAGAACGGTTATATCAAGATGAACTATTTGTTATCGACATATTATATAAATGCATAACTCTATATGTATATTTTATTACATTTTTTTTTGTCCCATAAGCTGGTTTAAAAAGGTTATTGGTCACAATCAAAATTTAAAAAACTTTGCACTCAAATTATGAAACGGGCCGGTAACTCATTTGCATTAAGTGGCTTTAACTCATTTTACTGACAAAAGATTGTAACTCATATAAAAATGTCGGGAATAACATTGAATCCCAATAATCAAATATGGTAATTTTAAAAAAAAATATTAACAAAGTGATTATTAAGTGAGGACTCTATTGAGTAAAATACGGATTTCCGTGCGACAAGGTTGGCAATATTTACATAACAGACTTGCATACTTTGAAGCGTAAATTTCTATAAAGGTTTTGACATTTAAAAAAATAGAAATTCATCAAAATCAAATTGGTTGTATTTTTTTTTGACACACCCACGTCCATCTGTTATGATTAGGAAGGCTAATGCCCAAAACACATGTGCAGACATTTAGGACGCAGCACAGAATGCAATGCTGCAAGTAAAACAGATGCGCAGAAAATTATTTGACATGCAATATGGCTACTGTTATTCACCGACTAAGCAGCTGATGTGTTTGCAACCAAAACAAAAACAAACACGATCAGCAAATGTCAAAAGCCGATGATGCCAAATACTTGAAATTGCAATTTATTTTCTTTTCTGTTGTGGTACGCTTGAATTTTGCAGCGAATTTAGAAATAGAGTCATGTTTCAGTGCTGCGGTGAGTGCAGAATTTACGTGTGCCTATATCCATATAAATATGTGTATTCTAATCTTGATGCGCAGTAAATTCTGCACATTCTGCAAACATTGCAAGCTGCCAGAACTTGTTTCTATATCGAACTTGGCTGCATTAGTGTAACGCGGAAGGTACAATGAATATAGCTTCCCAATAAAAAAAATCCAACTTTGGTAAAACAACATTGTTTCCCGAGTTCATTTAAATATTCCGTTTGATTCACTAAGCACGTAAATTTCCCATTTCCCTGCTATCTAACTTCCTCTACCTTAATGCGACATATGAGGCATTTGCTTTTTTATTCAACGTAGAGATCATTGCTCGATCATATTTGACACCAAGCAGAGTACAAACCAAACAACGTCAATGTAATTAACTTCCACGTGTTGTACCCCTGTAGAAACGATTGGTTTCACATCTTCACAGCGAAAGGAAGTCGCGTGTGACAGCTAAATTGCGAATCGACTTTGTGTTGCCCAAATGCCCTCGATTCGATGTCACATTGACCTGTATCCCATCCTTAAAAATATGGTGAATCAATGCCCTCGATTTGTCAAAAATAACTTTTTCTTTAGAGGTCAGTTCTTAAAATACACGATCAAAGGTCAATTAACGAGACAGGAAGAAACGATAATAATATATATTGACATCTCTATAACCTCAATCTCGATTTATATAAATAAACGATTCACTTGTCATCTGCCAAAGCCAATGCACCAAATTTCGAGGTTATTAACATTCCTGGTTATGTGACAGTACTATTTGCCGCCTGGCTGCAAGCCAACCCGGTAAAATCAAAAAAACAAAGCCATTAATCACTAAATCCTTTTGAAGGCATAATTTACAGTTTCTTGGTACGTGATCGAATTAGCTGGGGACGTCGTTCTTTTCAAATAGCCCAAGTCAGACTGATAAATTTATAGCGGTCGGCAGAGACACATCGCATTGCTGCGAAATGACGCACGAATGACATTTCAAGGGTTATGCGACTAAACGCATCACGCATACGCAATGAATTGCATTCAACTTAACGGCACATGCGTTTTCATTTTATTTTTTGGAATTTCCTACTATAAAATCGCACGCGACAGCACTATCGAATATCGTGCACCTGTTGAGATTGACCAGGAAACTCAGACAGTCGAACAGACAATCTGCCTGCGTTGCCTTGTTTTGCATAACAAAACAATTAAAGCAAACGCGACATGCAACGTTTGCTAATTGAGTGGAAGTAGCCTCTTATTAACTGTTTCCCGAAAAAGCAGTTTCTTGCTTGTCTCTCGTGTAAAATTTGCTAAGTGTTTTCTCTTATTTGGGGCGGTGCGCACTGCGATACTAGTCGGGTTATAACTGTACCGAAAAGCTAACTATTTCCAAACAACATTCACGAACATATGGTTATACTCTGCTGACTGACCTAACCTGTTTACACAGCGAGCAGTTATTCAGTTGGCTGTCTTACGAGTGCTAATGTGCGGGCACGCTTGCGATGGCGCTTAGGCCAACAACCCCTCGCAGAGGAACCAATGATTTGTCCCATTCAAATCGCCACACAAATTGCAGGTGTAAAATTATACACACACTCGATTGTGTGAACCAAGCGTCCAACCGACAAGACGTCAATTATTTCGTTTCGGTTGGTGACTTGAATACAATTTACTTTCCGCCACAATGGGATGAAACGATGACAGGTGTGTGGATATTTATTAGTTGTTTAATTTGACAATTACTTGAAAGAGAGTAAATTAAATTTATTACTTGGGATGTTTGCAAATGCATGTTGGAATGTCGATTGGCTGTAAATTCGTCAACGTCAAAGGAAATGATTGGAAAGATTCGCAAGAAAGCATTTGCGCTGACGTTAACTGGCAAACAAATTTAACAAAGGGATTGTTAGTACCTCTGAGTGGTGTTTGACATTTTAACATATGGAATTAAATTTCCCGTGAAATCATTAAATTTTGACAACAACACTTCTAAGGTAGCGCATACATTCTGCTAAATAGCTGGTGTATATCCCATGCGCTTCTGTTTCTGCATTTAAGAAAAAAATATTCTCCCAAATGACAAAATAGATTTAAGTTGTTGTTCTACTTTTAGTCGAGTTTAATCGATGAAAAAATCATGCTATTTGGATTACCACATTACATCAAACCAGGCGATTCGCATTTTGTTCGCCTGCAAGTTCATCTAAGAATTCAATGCGATATATGTTTCTTGTAAAATGGTTGACATTACGGCGAATGTTGATAGAAGATTCACCAGTCATTCGCGAACACACGGGAATAAAAAAAGCTGCGAACAGTGGAAAACATTTTCACGGATCGGGTAAATGAATTGCCGAACGATATGCAAATTTACAGAGTGGCAAATAAGACTTAAGAAATATACGCCACAGGTTTGCAGAAGATCAGGTTATGTCCCTATTTTAAAACGAAATGTAACGACGATCGTGATGCAATCGTTTAGGAGAATATATGCGCTAGGGAATTGCTGCACAGATAAATACATAAGTGTAAGCGTCTAGTTAAGTGACTTCTGTCAGAATGAATGACTTTGGTGCCCGTTCTATCTAATGAAGTGATTTTACATTTTACACTTGAACACCAAGATGTTTTTTTTTGTGAGTTAGTGACTGATCACCGAATACACATTTCAGTTAGTAATAGAATTCCATGAACGGGCATCTCTGAGCAAATGAAGCGCGACTGATTTGGTTAGTCAGTTTTTTTTTTTTTTTTTTTTCAATTAGTGAAGCTTACCCAACATGCCACTGCAGTGACACAATACTGATAAATCGTAATCAAAATACCGCTGGCGTTTCAAAATCCGACACACTTTTTTCTCCGCTGCGGATTAATCCATTACAATTTTGACAGGTACAGAAATATAACCAAAAAATAAAACGCATTACCGCAAACAACCCATGCCTAAAATTGCTTTCATATCTAATTGCCAGTGGCAAGGTAATTAACGTCTGACGAAACGGCTCAGTGGAACACGCAGATTATTCTACATCGCGCAATTGCCCATGTCTACTGTTTAATTTCAAGCCAAACAGCGTAGCGATTCGATTTAATCCCTGCCATAACATAACCTCGAGAATGACCCAACCCATAGATCTCAATCACGCAATTTTGGTCAAATAATTTCGTTTTCGGCTTATGTCAGCTCAAATGTCATCACCGGCTGATTGATGTTCAACTGTTCAAGTGTCCGAATCAAAATAAAACTGAAATTCAATTGGATTGAGGAAAGTAAAAAGTGCATCGGGCTGTCATAATACAGGATGACAGTGCAGTAGTTTGAGAGAGTTGCTTGCTACTAGTAGTTTCTTCTCATTTTTATCTCTTTGCTTAGATGTGCATGCGGCGGCGTCTGATCTTATGCCTTTCACTTTGACTTGACATAGATTTTTTTTCACTTTTGTTGTCTTTCAATCAATTGATTGTAGCGTCTTTCTATTTCAACTTCACCCTGTTTACCAAAGAGTGGTGGCAACAAGGCGTGCTGCATATATACATATGGATGTATGATAATTTCTTTCTAACTTTCTCCCTGATATGATAATTTTGTGTTTTTTTTCTCGTGAACTCAAATTCGAATGTGTTGTTGAGACGGTGGCGGCGGCGGTTACGCTGCATTACGTTATAGGAAATCGACATAATGTTGTTGTGCTCCTCAAGTTCTCAACATCAATATTCTATTTGGAAAGTGTGTGTCTTAGAGATGATTTCCCCTGCTCTTCAAATGAAATTGAATGAGATTTCTTTAGACGCTGCTGCTTCTGTGTGACAATGACATATCAAAAAGTTTACTGTATAAATTAGTCAGTTGATTCCTTTCCCATTTGCCGCAGAGTAAAGCACAACAGGACGTCGTAACCGCACAACATTTAATTTATTGAGTGGATAAATAAATTAGTATAATTAGCTTTGAATTCGTTGAGTGTTTAAATGTTCAATGAAACATAGAATGGAATGGAATACACACTCTAGAGAAGTGAGGGGACTTTTCACTTCGATGCGAGCGTGCCCTTATGAATTATTTATGTCCGTACGAGTTGCTGTAGATAGTTTACATTTTGCGCTCACTTTAATCAGTTGAATGGGTGATGGAATGAAAGCAGGACTAATTTTTTGTGCAATCGGAAGAAAGTCAAGAAGGAATATTAAATAAAACTATATTGAGGGAAAAAAGAACTTATTTATAAAAGTTAATAATAATTGGCGCAACAGGTCCGTATGGACCCAAGCCTAGCTTCTCACAACCATTCGTCTTGTGTGAGTTTTTTTATTTTTGGGACGAATGGAAGGGATCTACAATTTTATGCCGAGTCCAAACGGCCAATTGAGAAGCTCTTTCATGACAGTTATACTCTCGGATGTTTGTCAGACGTTCGCGAGAGGTGGCGCAGTGAAAAAAACCTTAAATTGGAATTTGCGTTTTTCTCGGTATTCGAACCTGGGACCCCTCGCTTAGTAGTCCAACACACTAACCACTAAGCCACTGCGCCGACAACTGATAAAAGTTGGAAGTAGAAAATAGCTTCGTGGGGATCTTTGACAAAGAGACCATAGATCAACCGAGATATATGTTGATATAGCCTTCAGGTTTTAGCTCTTTTAAGACAGCGTCGAAGGCCAACACCTTTGTTCACAAAGCAACAAAAGCTTTGGAGTTGTGTTATTATCTCGCCATTCTGTTTCAAAAATTGATAGCAAAGTGAACAACATTGGAACCACTTAAAACAGAGTTGACTTTTGACAATTAGCTGAATTGGAAAAACTATTGCCGGAATTGAAATGTAAATGAGTTTAATGATGAGCATCGTAATAGATATTTTAGAGAACAGCTACAATATTGAAACGAGAAAGTTTCTACACCTGCCCATATAAAAACTATTAATTTAAAATGACGTGCTGAATTGACTTTTCTGGCAGATTGACGAAGAAGACGGTTTGGTTCAAAAAACCGCAGCTGAAATATTCCTTCTTTAAGAAAGTTTTTATTTTAAATTCCGGCACATAAAAATACAAAAGATCTGCTAAAAAAAATTAAAAAAATGAGTCCCTTCGAGTGATAACAGTTCACTAAAATGATAAAACAGAAACCTAGTAAATAGTAAAAGCAATTTGTAACTCAGCAACCATGACCTCCTTTTCTATATTCGATTGCAGCATTGGCAACTACTCCGAAAATGTGTAACGCTTTTGTTTCCATAGATTTCAGTTAAATGATCCAATATGAAAATGAGAACATCCTGTTAGATACACTCGGGCGTATGTGCAACAAAAGTGCTTCAGAAAAACATTTCAATGTCAGCCTTAATCAGTGCTACCAATTTGCTTTTAAACTGGAATTTATGTCACAAACCATTGTTTACTTTATGGCTAACACTCAACAATGACGAATAGATTAACCGACAAAAGGTGTTCCATTTTTAAATATTTGTTTGATCATTAGTGCATTAGTCAATGTGTTTTTGTTGGATTTCAAATGTTTGACATTTAAAAAAATGTTGACAATGCAAACATTTGAAAAAGTGCTATTGCTGTTTCTTATTTCGTACACAACCTGTTTCTTTTTATTATTATAAAATGGTGTACATGTTGAGTGGAAATAGCGATGACGTTCGATGATGATGCATATATTTCCCATTGAACATAATTGACATTTAGAACCTTCAAAGTTTTATATTATAAGAGGTATTATATATTAAGAACAAATGCTTCCAATTAGCTATGATGTAAGCACAGTGGTGTAGGTGTGTTCATCAATTAATTCAGTCGCTGAGAGATGTAGCATTCAACACGCTGCTGCAGTTGTCATTGGGTTTCTTTCGCACGTGCTTAAAATAATGTAAATATTTTGTAAAATCACGACAGTGATTTATTTCTCGATTGCTTTTTAACATCCTATATTCTGGAGCCTATTCAATAAATATTTAATTTCCCTCACCTTGAATACGTGAGGTTTATTGTAACTTAAACAGAATGAGTTGTGGAAAGAAAACCATAATGAGGAATGAGTTAAATTTCGGCTAGTAAATTTCTTAAACTATTCACTTCGATCATGGTCTATAAATTATGCATTATTTTGACTTGTGACCTTATCTATTTGCACAACTTATTGAGCTGAATCTGACAACAAAGAGAATCGGAACCAAAGCCAATTCTTAAGTATGTTAATGAAAAGAAGGAAAGCGCAATCTCTGCCATAATTTTGAACAGAAATTTGACACTCTGCTTAAGTGTGCAGAGATATTGACATGAGGAAAGTATACAAAATATTTAGGGTTTTTCTGAACACAATACATTTGGTAGGCGATGCACAACAGTCATTGTCAGTTTCAGCCATTTGTTTCTTAATAAATGGAAACAAATGGGGGGCCGTTCAGGAATCTAGTTTAGCGAATCTGACAGCTGGCTGACTTGATGTGTCTCAGTTTTGATTGGCCTAGATTGATCACTGTTGACGTTCATGGAGGGTTAGACGACACATATAGTCAAGACTTTCGTGACTGAATTGGAAACTGGGGTCGTTCAAGTTTCTAGTTTAGTAAGCCTGGTAGCTGTCTGACTAGATGTACCTCGGTTTTGATTGGCTAATCGGTAATTTGAGCAGCTCTTTCAGTTGACGTTTGTGGAGGGGTTGCCGACGAATCTAGTCAAGAAATTTGTGACTGAGTACTAAGTTGACAGTTCGCGTATGTGGCTGACGTAGAAAAAGTAACGTTCCCGACCAATCTAGTTTTTGAATTCAGGTTGCAACTAGATTCTTGAATGTGCCCATATACTCAAGAATTCCGTGACTGAATTGGAAACTTTTCTCAGGACAGGACACTCTCAGATGCCTACGTCAAAAAGTCTGCCAAACAAATATTTTTTGATATTTGATAGATTGAAATTTAGCAACTATTTCGTAAATTTAAGGCCTAAACTAGAATTTTTTATTAGCTTATAACTGATGTAATTGACAGTGCTTATTTTTTTCTATATTTTCAGAAATCCGAATTGGTGGAAGCGGCGTTCAACCCTGGAAAGATGTCTCACATTGCTTTGTATTTTAGGTTTAGTGACCATTATTGGCCTAGTCATAGGATTAGTTTCAGTTATTTTATCAAATCAAATGAGCAAAGGTTAGCACTTAAACTTTAATTGGCTGTCAAATTGATTGATCCATTTCTCGTGCAGATCCCGCCAACGTAGCCGAAGCTTTGCATGTGCCTGAGATCCCGATAGTTGATAATGTACACCCCGCAGAAAAGCACCAGGATGATGTGTGCTTGTCATCTGAATGCATCCACACTGCCTCAAATATCCTGAATGCCATGGATCCAACTGTAGAGCCATGCGATGATTTCTATCAATTCGCATGTGGTAACTTCTTAAGGACGCAAACTATTCCCGAGGATAAAGTGGCTGTGAACACATTTTCGGTCATAAATGACAAACTGCAGGAGCAACTCAAGTCTCTGATCGAAGAAACCCGTACCGATAGTTCACCGAAACATTTCCGTTTGCCCAATGAGCTGTACAAGGCATGCATGAACAAAAGTACGAACCACATTTTAACAATCCCATGCCTCTGTGAAAACCTTGTCCATTTCAGCTCTGATTGAAGAACTTGGCTCGAATCCAATTGGTGAAATTGCCAAGTCTCTAGGCGGATGGCCAGTTATTCAGGGTGACTCGTGGAACGCCGACAATTCATGGACGTGGCAGGAAACCGTGAAGAAATTCCGCAAACTCGGCTTCAGTATGGATTACATTTTGGACTTTTCAATTGGCGTCGATCTCAAGAACTCAACGAAACGTATAATCGATGTAAGTGTTGCCAAATTCGCGCAATTTGTTCGCTTTGCATTGACAGTTGTTTTGACAGATTGATCAATCAGCAATTGGGCTCAGCCGAGAGTATCTCGTCAAGGGCTTCAACGATACACTTGTGACAGCATACTACAACTACATGACCGACATGGCAGTACTTTTTGGTGCAAAGAAGGAGGTCGCCTTAAAAGAACTCAGAGAATCCCTTCAATTCGAAATGGACTTGGCTAATGTAGGCATTTACAACAAAGCGTAGTTTAGTTTCACGTTTTAAAAGGGCTTTATTTGAATTGCAGATTTCCTGGCCAAATGAAAAACGTCGCAACTCCTCGGCCCTATACAACCTGAGATCAGTTGACCAACTTCAAGCCAGCTACCCGTATGTCAGTTGGAAGGAATACATAAACACACTTCTGCCAGAGGGCTTAGACATCGACGATGATGAGCCTATTAATGTTTCGGTGCCAAGTTTCTTCGAAGATCTTGGACCTCTTTTGGCCAAGACTCCAAGTCGTATCATTGCCAATTACATGATGTGGCGTATCCACTCGTTTTCGATTTCATTTTTGTCAGAGGAGTTCAGGAAACGTCAGCTACAGTATGCCACTGCGCTTTCCGGGCGACAGGAACAAGAAGCTCGTTGGAAGGAGTGCGTCGACATCAGCAGTGGAAGGTTAGTTCGCTTGGAAGCGATTTTAAAACAAATATGCGTCTTCTGTGTCAGGTGGATACGAAGAGTAAATGTTTAGTTTTGCAGATGTTTTCGAGCATTTCAGAAACGTTTTTATATGAAGGGAGGTCCTTTCACAGAAATCGTAAAAAGGCAATACGTACTATCTATAATGATCTAAAATCAATCTCCTCGCAAAACGGCGGAAATTTCCATTGTGTCGAAACCGTTTTAGCTGTTCATAATATGTTAGCCCACCGCCATCTTGAATCAACTAGACGTCAACTGAATTTTATTTTTCATACCTTTGAAAGCTTTTTCTTACCAGCCGAACTTTTGATACTCCTTTCTAAGTCAGATAATATACATTTTTTTTTGTCAAATAGTCGGTTCAAGGTACAATTTTCGAAGGAGTTCCTCTCTTTTTCGAAGTATTAGCAAAAGCTCTTGATTCAGTTTTTGGACATTGGTCGGTCTCGCGAATATTTTCAAATACAGGGCATAGTAAGGCTCCGTTTAATCTGGATCTGTGTTCAATAATTGGCTAGTTGAAGGTCCTACCTACATTTACATCATTTGCACTTGGCAGCACTCAACTCATTACCTAAACTAAGTTCATCCAATGGAGTTTGAAAACAAATTAAATGCGAAACAATATTTAATACAATTTTAATATATACTTTTTACAGTGCCGACAACATTGACTACCCCGAACAGTCCGACGAAAATGGGTAACAGTGAAAATAACTCTACTCTCGCAACCACATAAAGCGACCAAACACAGTCATGTTATACGCTAAAGGCAAAATCAGCGCTTAATTGTCAAACGACCATAATAACCTTCATAGCATTTGAATATTTATCTGTCACATATGCGTACCATAACTCGATACCTAACCCTATATTCTTATAGTTCATCAACTGAACCATAAACGATGTACCATTCTGGGCTTTTCAAATTTCATTTCAAAAACACTATCAACCATCAATCCATAGAGCTAATTTTAAACCTTTCATTTTACAGTTTGGCAATCTCTGTTGGATCACTCTACGTTCGCAAGTACTTCAAGGAGGATGCGAAGCACATCGCTCTGGAAATGGTGAACGAGATTAAGAGCGTGTACGGCGGCATTCTCAGAGATGTCGACTGGATGGATGAGAAAACAAAGAAATCCGCTTTGGAGAAACTAGGCTCGATGACAACACACATCGGATATCCGGACGAGATTATCGACGACGTCAAACTGGGAGAGTACTACCAGAATCTGGATATCGATCCGAGCAAGTACTTTGAATCGTTCCTTAAGATGAATGTATTCGGGACGGATAAGTCCTTCAACAAACTCCGTTTGCCTGTGAACAAGACCGATTGGATTCGCCACGCCAGACCAGCTGTCGTTAATGCATTCTATTCGGCTCTGGAAAATAGCATACGTGAGTATAGGGAATAATTTCAGTTATTAGTGTTTAATTGACGCCAAAAAAAAAGAACGCACATTCGTGTATTTGCGGTTTGCTGAAAACCGGATAACGGCAATTTTAAATGAATTACAAACAAGCTGGGGTTAACTTTTTTTAATACTTAATAACTTGCTCCACAGATTGAATATGGTAAATGTAATTATTTTGTGATGAACAAATGGACGTCAGTAACCTTAGTAATCGGCGATGAACATGCTGAAAAACCGCGAAGGCTGATTGCCTGCGTCCGCATCGAACATTGGTTTGACTTTTTTGATCCAGTTTTGAGATGTTATTCATGCGTTTTGGATATCAAAAAGAAGTGGAGGAATGTATGAAGCACTCGACAACAATCAGAGATTTTTTTCGACAACTCGTTCAGGCTGTCAGTGTTCAAAAATGCTATCGTCTTCGAAGACCTTTTCAATGCAATACCATGGCTACTTTTGCCACTCAGATTTCGATTTGGTCGTCTTGTTTATGATCACCGACCCTTCTAGTACTTTCACGCTTGATCCGAAAGATGTTACTTGGCATTACTGGACTGTGACCAAACTCGGAATATAGTCTGTCCTTGTTTTTCCTAAACGGCACTTGAAATACCTCCAAGTGCGCGTTTGCAATAATTCTCCGCTCTGATTTAAATTAAAAAGCAAAACGAAAAGTTCTGACTAAAAAAAGTCCTACTCTCCATATGTTTATCTGTTTGTCTGCATTTTAGAATTCCCTGCTGGTATTCTGCAAGGACAGTTCTTCCACGCCCAGCGGCCCAAATACATGAACTACGGAGCCATTGGCTACGTGATCGGTCACGAGATCACTCACGGCTTCGATGATCAGGGAAGGCAGTTCGATTTGAATGGCAACTTGATCGATTGGTGGCAAGAGGATACCAAAGAGGCGTACCTAACCAAAGCCAGATGCATCATTGAACAATACGGAAACTATACTGAACGATCAACAGGCCTAAATGTAAGTTCCATATCAAAGTGCTTGAATGAATCTTCACAAAATATCTTCCGTTTTAGTTGAACGGAATCAACACGCAAGGAGAAAACATTGCCGACAATGGTGGCATCAAGGAATCATATATCGCCTATAGAAGATGGGCTGGTAAATATGGCCCCGAACCGAAGTTACCCGGTTTGGATTTCGAACCCGAACAGATGTTCTGGGTTTCAGCAGCACAGACTTGGTGTGCTAAGCAACGAAAAGGTAAGATCGTCGAAACTAAAACATCAAGTGAAGTGTTGAATTTATTTGGTTTTTCTTGTAGAATCTCTTAAAATGCGCATCACAACTGGTGTTCATTCACCGTCTGAGTTCCGAGTCTTGGGCCCACTGAGTAATATGAAAGATTTTGCCAAAGATTTTCAATGTCCTGAAGGATCGCCCATGAACCCCGTGCAGAAGTGTGAAGTTTGGTAGACTATTTAATTGTATTATGTTTCAGTTAGGTTTATTGTAGTCGTTTTTTTTTGATTAACTTATTTTGTAAATAATTTAATTATATACACAACACAAAAACAGAATAAAAATTTAAAAATAAAAATAAGTTCTTTTGTTTTATAATCTAGTTCTAGTACAAATATGTACTTTCGTGCTTGATTTGCTTCAAAGATATTCGATGAAAATCCATCAAGGCTCATCAAAAGGAAAGGAGAATAAGTACCTATCAAGCAAAACAACGAGTAACGACTAACAGTGTGTAAAATGTCCGTCATAATAGGTCTATAGTGTTTCGCGAATTGAAACACATTCGGCCGAAATTTCTTTGTTTTTTGTGTGCAATTGACTTTTAAGACGGATTTTGAGTTTATTATTTATTTATTTACTTTATGTGTTTGACATATTTATCAGAACTTGCCGGTAAAAATTCTCTGAGCTATTTCGAGCCAAAAGAGTAAGTGCTCGTTACTCGCTACTTTGCTAATTTTCTCTTTTTCTGTCATTTTTGAAGAGATTGTATATATAGACTTTTAGCGATTCAAACTATGTACGGCGAATAAACCTAATGCTGATTAACTTTTCAAATGCAAAATGTTGACAGACTGACAAATGAGACTTATTTCCAAAAGGATATTCTGCACTGAAGAGGAACGCGTACATTTGAGTATATTTTCATAACTCGGACTGAGAGCTTTCCCGATTTTGTTTTAATTTGACAGATTTTTAGTGCTTGGCAAAATTACAGTGCTAACAACTAAATGTTAAAAAAGCTGGTTCTAAAGAAAGAATTAGAATATATATTTTTCGGATCCATGTATCTGAGGATGAACTTCAATCATCATCAATCCAAGCATAGTATAAAGAAAAGTCCCCAAAATGTGTGATGTTGGTTCTACTGTAATGATCTAAGTTTCTCAGGGAAGGTTTAAACTTATTTAAGCACCAATGGCTTCTGGTTGATAATTGTATGAATTCAATTTTAATTTACAAAATTGACAAAGAGCTGAAGCACTTTCCCTGCAAAAAAAAAATAAAACATTCAAAACACTATTTCTCAAAAAAATAGCCGGGAAACGGGAAACGGACAGTGAAACTTCTAATACAACAAAATTATTTAAAATACTAATTCTTACGAATTTTTACACAATGCCGTTCCTTAACTCGAAAAATTCGTAAAAGAGAGCGTCACGAGACAGCAAGATATTATCCCTCCACTTAGAATCTTATGCATTTTTACTCAACAAATTTCTTGGTGTAAGATTTGGAAAAAGCTATCAGTTTTGAAATTTGTTGTCCTATTTGACATATGAGTGCATTTGCTTAATTTGCTGCGTATTAAAATGGTAGCAACAGGCGGAAAAATTAAATTGAATGTTCTCCTTAGATTCTTTTTGAAAGTTGCGACGACATTCTTCCTCGCTGTAAGGAGTAATAAAGGCAATCTCCTCCACGTAATTTTTAATGCCGTGTCGCTTTTTCCTCTTCTTGAATGCTTATAGTTCAATCAGTACAAAATCTTCCATATACTCATGATTCATGAAGAAGAAGTTAGATGAATCGACTAATTTTGTTCGTAAATTAGCAAATTCTTCGAGTTTATACGATTTTGAATTTTTGAATTGTTTATCCGTCATTTTCATAAATTATTCTACAAAAGCGTTACCTAACTTTTTCGTAAGTGTCTCTCTCTGTGAGAGAATTTATCCCTGCCATTGCCATTTTGACAGTCTTTTCCATTCTTACTACAGAAGTAAAGGAGCAGACCTTATATCTTGACATTTATGACAACTTTAGCCTTGGAATTTGGTAAAAGGACGAATATCGCCTGCTGCCAGCATTCTACACACTGTGGCAGTAATGCAAAAGGGGCATTGGACCTCGCATACAAATTAAAATCACTCTTTCTCAGAACTAAATTTAAAAAAAATTAATGCACATTGTCCATAAAAAGTACTTTGCGAAATGTAGGCGCGACTTAATAGGTAAGGAACGGGCTGCGATAAAAAATCGAGTCCAAATTCGTTCAAGTATTTTAGTTCGCATGTATTCAATAGAATCCAATTGATTGTCCGAAAAATAACCACGCCCCAAGAACTTACATTTTGTCTTAACTTACATATTTATGACTAGCGCCTAATATTAGACTCTGTTTTTCATACCAGCAGTTACCTAATTTTAAGTTTAAATGCAGCGCTGCCTTGGGTATTCGTCTCTAATTTTCTTTGCAGTGCAAACTAATATATGATATATAATAATAATGACAGAAGTACTAAAACCACAATCATTTTAATATTTATCAACTTATTTTTAATTTTTTTTTTACAACCATCTTAAAATATCGACATTAAACATTAAAATGTATTTTTTTCATGATTCCTCTCTGTCATACATTTTTATTTGATGCAATAATTAAGCCTCACTTTAATTGTCAAATCTAAGCGCTCTCTGTTTTATTAGTTTGCTAGTACTAAACCCCTGTCGCATAAAATTCAAATAAAATCCGCCGTTTTCCAGAAACGACTGTAGCAACGCTGAATAAATACAGTGCGAAGTGTTCTTTTCAACTTCAGTTCGTCAGTATCAACCGTCAACCGTCGTCGGTGGATTGTTCTGTCCATTGTGTAATCGGAACTGGCAAGAGCCTATTAGCCTCTGAATAGAAACAAGAAAATAAATGAAAAAGAGTACACCTCTCGTAATTAATTCTACAGTACATTTCGTGTTTGTCCGCGTCAGTGATAGCTGAACTTAGGATTAAATTTGGATTAGTTTCGATTTCTCAATAGCGGCTGCATTGCGTGCACGCTTCTCGGTGTAATACCTACCATCACAGAGCCACCAACTGTGTTATTTATTTGTTTAATGAGGAATGAAAAAAACGGAAATAGCTAAACAATTGTGCTAAAAGTACCCTTTTGTAGACGCCTGTATTGTTGTTTTGATTGTTTACTAGTATTTGAGCACGCCAACAGGCAATTTCGGTAACAAGTGTCAGCCGATATATCAGGCAGAATGGACACCGCAATAAGGTGAGTGTGCGTCTATCGTCGGGTTAGCATGTGACGGCTACTAAATATGGAATAATTATGTTTAAATTCAAATTAAATTGTATAAGATACCTTTGCAAGCATCAATTGGGAACTGCTACCTGCCACTTAGTAATAGTGTTTGTATTGTTATTGTTTTTGAGATGACAACTCATCGGTTTATGGTTCTTTGAGTAGTAGTGGGTTATGAATATGACTGAGCTCTACTTAACGATATATAAATAGTTTGCGCACCAGGTCGGCATAGAACCTTCCAACTGGTTCTTAGAACTAGCTTGTCACAATCATCCGTTTGCGTGAGTTTACGGTTTAGGCGGTTTTTAGTGGGTGACGATGACAGCGCGTATTCGTTTGCGTGAGTTTTGTTTGCGACAAATGAAACGGGATGCACCTACAACTTTAGGAAAACGGCTGTAATGAGAAGCCTGTTCAGAACTGTTAACTCTTGGTTGTTTGTTAGCGATTTTTGAAATTATAAAAGCCGTTTTTTTGGCGATGCCAGTGGGCCTCCAACCGCTTTACTTAATCAACTGAGAAACTTGTTCTACCAACTGTTATTATAGTTAACCCGCTATAAAAAGAATTGACATTGTGGACCGACTGACATTTGATACTTGATCGTTGCTTTATGACCTCACGGGGTGACAGCCCAAGTTCAATGTTCTGCAGAAAACATTAAACGATGTGTGTAAATCGTGTTAAGATCTTAACAACAATATCATCAATTTTGTCGACGCACATCTACGATTTGTGAGCAATAGTTCGATCGAAAAATAGTTCTTTATTGTAAATGAAGTTGTCTACATTTAGAACTATTAGAGAACGTGGTTGGTGCTAGCCACATGCCAACAGAAATTAATTGTAATAATCAGTTTATTTTCACATCGATTTATTAAGTGGGCTAATTTAGGTTTTCGTATTTGACATCTGGATTCGCACTGTCTGGCTTTGTTCATTGACTTGAAAACAATTGTTCCAACTTTATAGTTAATACCGAACAAGTTTTTTAATTGTTTTTTTTTTTTTTTGTCTTTGCCGAAAACATTCGAAAACAGTTTTAGTTTTGAAATCGACGATTGCTGCTGATTAAGTTCATATGTGTCTCTACACTGGCTGGCAAATGAGAAAGCTGCTCCTAGCTACGTTGGGGATGTTCAAAAATCTGTTTTAGAAAGTCTGACAGCTGGCTGAATTGACGTGTCTCAGTTTTGATTGGCCTAGATTTATTACATGAACAGTTTTTTTCACTTGACGTCTATGGAGGGATTACCGAAGAATCTAGTCAAGGATATCGTAACCAGGCCAAGTTGACAGTTCGATTATGTGCCTGACAGGAAAAGTACCGTTACGGACCAATCTAGTTTATGCGTTGAGCGTACATCTACATCGTACATCTACTGTCCAATTAAGTCGACTTAAAATAAACTTGATTTCTGAATTTGCTTGTGTACATTACTTGAAGCAGAAATCTCATGAGATCAGCGAGTGCGTTCAGACGATCAAATATGTTTTTACAGCTCTTGCGAGTAGTCATATGATAAAAGATTCAACGGGCAAAGACTACATAGCTTATATATTAGGTTCGTCTACGCATTCATTGCGGTCAGCATTGTTTAAAAAAATTATTAACTTCCACGTGAATATGTACGACTCAGTATGTTGTCAATTACAATTACACACGTTTGACATACCATTGAGAATGGATTTTTACCTGCACTTGACACAGCATTTAACTTCGCAAAACGGATAAAACTGTGCAAATTAACCGACCAGCAATTTAAGTACAATGACGGCACTTTGCCAATTTGGAGGTGCGGAACTCAATTGAACTTGAGAAAAATCCGTCCCAATGAAACCATTAATACTCAAATTTAATGCAAAAGCAAAATCGAAAGCAAAACAACGATAAAAGCGAAATCGAACTGGTCTGGTACGAATACGAACGATGCCTCTTTATGGCAAACGGAAAAGGCATCTAAGCGGACGTGAATCGAATAGCTAAACCAAAAATCAAATCGGTATTGAGTCCAAAGCAAACTATTTCTATCCTGGAATATAGTTTGACGTAGATAAAGTCAGTAGGGAGGCGTCGCTTATGTGATCAAATATTCTGTGGCATTAACTGGACAAATTTTTTTGTTAACCGTTGTGATCAGAATGAAAGCAATCCAAAGTCTACGTAAGGGGGTTTTCAATTGGGACGGGTCGATGTTGGCAGCCTGTGGCGGCCATGTTGTTTTGGTGGCGTGTGTCTAATTTGCTGTCGAGTTTTTTCGTGAAACTAAAGATAGATATCAGCTAGCGGACTGGTCTTGATAAAATTTGTGTTCATACGGAAAAAGATCACAATAGCATTCATTCTCGTATTCATTGCTGCAATTGGATTGCTTCGTGTGTAATTGCTTTTTGTATAAAAAGACGCTTCTAGTTTTAATAATTCTTCAAACAGTTGAAAAAGCTGGTTGGCATACTTTTTAAACTGATTTTAGTTGTTGATACTTGTAGATCAGAGTTCGGGACACATAGAACGTTTTTCCTCGGAACTAAACGCACGGGAGTAAGTCGATATTTCACCAGGCAACGAATAAAGGCGAAAGAATACAACCTCGTGGAACCCCACTTAATTTTCCAAATTCCTTTGTCAGCAATATAGCTGCTTCTGCTCTGTTGCACCTGCTCGCTTTTGCTTCTGTTTTTGTGGCCAAACACTTGATAAGCATATCAAGTTATACACCCTTCTGTCAAACTTATCTGAGGAATGCTAAGTGGCCCATTTTTACTACTTGAGTGCAGCTGCAGTATTCAGTTTTAGATGTTTAAGTCGGGTATCTAACGCGAGTTTAATGCAAAGAGCTTCACGTACGCAGGAAAGGTGCAGCAGTTTCGCAATAACCTTGTATGATATGGTGGATATCCAAGTTTTTGTTGAACTAAGAGTTTCGTATGCATGGGCGTTCTTTTAATATTGCAAAGATTTTAGTTTCAGTATAACGCAGTATTTAATTGGACAGTAACCAAATTTATATCGGTTCCTTTTCTGTTTCGTATGTCTAAGAAACAACAACCAAGTTACCGAAAACACAGTCTAACAGTTTAGATTTGATATACTAATCTTTATATACAGGGTCATTCATTTCGTGGTTTCAAGTTGGTAGCGCTGGTATTTGACAACTGCCAAACGGAGCTGTCATTTGAAGTGTCATAATATTAGTTGAAATACGAACAATTATGGCTTTATTGCGTGAGAAGTTTCCTAGTCGCGTAATTTCACGTTTTGGCGCCAACAAAATCATGCGATTTGACACCGTTAGATATCTGTGGCGAACAAATTCCGAACTCTAGACGCTTTTAAAACCAACATCACTCAAGTTATGGCCGAGATACCGCCCGAAATGTACAAAAAGGTTGTTAAAAATTAGTTCAAAATAATCGCTTGCTGCGAATCTTCCCGAGGCGGCCATTTGAATGATATTGTATTACACATTTTATGGCAAAGTCCAAACTTTATAATGAAATACAATTTTTTATCAAAAATATATCGCCGTGTGTGTTTTATTTAGCTTTACTTTCGAAACCGAAAAATGAATGACCATTTATAATTCCTTCACGGTGAAACTCAATAATCGCTAGGCCGAATTTCATGATTAATACAATTGCTCGAATTTCTGTATTTCAGGTTTACGCAGAAAGAAAATTCCGGAAAGTAAATATATTTGCATTTACGGTGACGTTGGGGGTGTCAACATCTGACAGTTGATGTTGCGGGCAAAATGGAGTAAAGCCTGTATGAC
This sequence comes from Cheilosia vulpina, assembly GCA_916610125.1. Lineage (NCBI taxonomy): Eukaryota > Metazoa > Arthropoda > Insecta > Diptera > Syrphidae > Cheilosia > Cheilosia vulpina. The sequence goes on from OU744276.1 coordinate 2,167,725, forward strand.
ACCACATTTTTTTTCTCATTTTTATCATGTTGAAAAGTCAGCGGTGTGTAAAAGAGACTGAGAATGTATTACGAAAAAGGAAGCAATTGTTTGCAAAGTAACCACGAATTTTGTATCAAATAATTTTGAAATGTCAAAAAAAAAGCTGCCAGATGAATACATTTTTAATGCCTTTTTTATGTGTCTACATTTATAAAGTTGGTGTGTACGCACTCACTCTTTTCGGTAATTTTCGTTCGAATTTTTCGTACTGCTCTAGTTTTATTTTAAAAGCAGGAAAAATGCAAAACAATTTAGTGTCATAGGGGCTTTATACCGGCTCCAGCTAGTTCGCAATTAGTAAGTTTACCCTAACCTAGCTTTTCTCAACGATTCGTTTTCTGTGGGTTTCTATTTTTAGAACGATTGGAATGGATCTACAATTTTATGCCGAGTCCAAACGGCTGAATTGCGTAGTAGTACTCTCGGATGTTTGCCGGACGTTCGCGAAAGGTTGCGCAGTGGAAAAAACCGTAAGATATAATTTGTGTTTTTCTTGAATCGCAACTGAAACCTCTCAGCCGCTGCGCCTACATATTACAATCGTAATCAATTCAAATGAAAGATTCAACTCCCAGGAATGCACTATTTTTTTTGACTTCATTATGTCATTTGCCTTGCCCTTAGCTAATATCTTTTATGAAGCTCTGCGCCCATGCATCAGTTTTCAGTTTCCATATTTACCTTCGTCCATTTCATTTCAAATTCAAGTAATTAACCGAACCGCCAACATGCTCAGATAATTCACATGAACTACAAAGGCTGCTTCAAATGCAAATTTCAATTAATTAATTTTGCGCCTCTTCTTCCGGATGGAATTCAGTTTTAATTATTCGCAGGCAGCAAGATCATCTGGTTGCTGACATTGAAACAGTTCGACCTTCGACTGTACAATTAGTAGTGTCATTGGTTGTTGCCGAAAAAAACGACACCAAATCCAAAGGAGAGTAGAATATACTCTTAGGAATAGATTTCCCATCGAGTTGACAGGTCCCTCTTAATACGCCCTCTGCACAGAAAGTTGCACTGATCTTTTGAAACAAGCTTTCAATTACACGACAAAACAATGCGGTTCAGTAAAGTTATACAAATATTCGTTACAATAAACACACCGAATTAGAGGTGCGTATCTATTACACTTTCTATGCAGCAAGCTCAGTGCTAGCTTTGAAGTCAATAATGAACTACTTAAAAATTACAAGCTTAGCACACCAGGCAATCAACATAATTGTACACATATATGGTTTCAGCTTTTATTTTTAATTTGTCCATGAAATGCAGTTATGTAGATACCGAACTAGTGCACTTGAAATTTGACACATTTCTGGATAGGGGCGAAGCCAGTCGGGCACGCTTTTCGTATATACCTTACGTTTAATCAACTCTTAACTAGTTAACGCAAAACATGTCCAAGTGATACCAGGTTTTGGTTGTTGTCTTTGATTTAAAAAACACTTATAAATCTACAGCTCCTTTTCTATTTCGTGTCGATCTGTCTGCCCGCTTTTTGCTATGCTGTCTTCACATCTCATCAATCACTGAAAAAGTCTTTAAAATCAAAAGAGTTGTCAAGCTCGATGTCATCAAAACTATAAATGCCCGTTGGTTTATGTGGTTGTTTTCTCGGTTACCTGTCAAGGGAAAACACGCAATTAGCTGTTGAGCGCCGTTTTCCTACTTACCTTCGGATCATTTAAACGGATTGTTATGAACTTTGCGGATTTTCCAAACAGATCGAGGAATTAAGAAGCACAACCTTTTTCATCCTTTTTCTTGTCAAAATTTATCTTCGATTTCATGTACCGGACATTTATTTCGCGAGCTAAATGGGTGGAGACTTGTCATCGGCCCATCTATATGAAGTTAAGAATTTAGCGAGCGAACAGGATACTGCTTTGCTAAACTGCCTCGCTAAATTTTATCTTTGTAGACATTTTTGTATGGGAGATAAAATTTAGTGCGAGCAGGATACTGTAGCGTGGAACCTAAAATGCAAACAAATCATTAGTCACCAAACAAGTTCCACTTCCAATTGGAGACTCGAATCTGTCAAATAAGTGGAGAGTGAGCTAATTCTAGAACCATCGAGTTTGTTCTGGACGAACAGGAATTCACTAGAAATTTCCCAACAGATGGCGGAGCGAATATAAAAGGGCACATTTGAGAACAAGGAGAACAGTTGACTTTGAAACAGTGATTGGTAAAGTTCGAGATCGTAATCGGTTGTGAAGATAAAGAAGAGTTAAGTATGTAGTGAATTAAGTGATAGTTTTAAGTCGGATAAGAATTGTTTAAAAAAATATTGTTTCGAAGTGAGTTATTAGAATAAATGATTTTATTAGAAAAGTTCATAACAATAGCGTTTTATCTTTTCGAATCCCAGCTCGGATGTAACAATACTAAGCTTAAAGAACAAGTAAAACTTAAATTGGTATGCGTGTTTCTTGTTTCCATTTTGGGCGATTGCCATTCATCCTGTGCGATGATAGCCAAGTCTTTCGAAGTGAATGTGCTTGAAAATAATTGAATTGAGGAAGTAAAAAATCCCCCACTTCGTTCCATGGACGAGGAGGAGGATGAGACTATTCTTGACCTCCTATTCATGTGCTCGGCCCTCTCATTTCATAAAAAACTACATCGCGGAGAACACTTCTTCGACAAACTCGCTAATAAAAGCATCAGTTGATGAATGGTTGTTAGTTCAACCGGTAGTTTCGAAGCAATTTGGTGTTGTGGCATCACAATGGGGCTACCCTGGCCTAAGTAAGTCTGAGCTTGATGCATCCTGCCACCCTAACCTAAGAAATTTCCCGAAATTTACCACACTCTTGATACATTAATAATTTTTTTGTAAGAACAAAACAAGAGCAGATCTCAATTACGTGTCTTTTCAGGAACTCCACTTGGGAGAAACATCAACCAATTGAGAAACGACGTCTCACGCTGCTGTGTGTGTTTGCAGTTGCCGCCATAATCGGGCTAGTCATAGGCGCACTTTCAGTACTGTTATTAGAATACCAAGGCAGAGATAATAGATGCATGTCACCTGAATGCATTCACACAGCCTCAAGTGTCCTGAATACCATGGATTTGAGTGTAGAGCCATGTGTTGATTTCTATCAATTCTCCTGCGGCAATTTCCTCCGCACTCAATTTATTCCTGCGGCAGATGTCTCTGTGACCGCGTTCTCGGAAGTAGACAATAAAGTGAAAGAGCAGCTAAAGTCGCTAATTGAAGAAACTCCTCCAGATAGTGCACCGAAGCATTTACGAATGCCCAATGAGCTGTACAAGGCCTGCATGAATAAAAGTCCGAATAACATTTTAGCTCTCCCATAACTCTGTTAAAACTGTTGTTCAATTTCAGCTTTGATTGAAGAACTTGGCTCTAGTCCAATTGCTGAAATTTCCAAGGCCTTAGGCGGATGGCCAGTTATCAAGGGCAAATCATGGAACTCGGACAAATCATGGAACTGGCAGGACACAGTTAAGAAATTCAGTAAGCTCGGCCTCGGCAAGGACTACATTTTTGAATTCGCAATTTCGACGGACATGAAGAACTCCACAAAGCGCATTATTGACGTGAGTGGCGTAATATATTCTGACTTTGTTTTGACAGCTTGTTCTGACAGATTGATGAAGCGGACATTGCACTGTATCGAGAATATTTTGTTAACGGTATCAACGATACGAATGTGGCTACGTATTTCAATTTTATGATAGACATGGCAGTGCTGTTTGGCGCTAAAAGGGACGTTGCACTGAGGGAACTCCGAGAATCACTTCAATTTGAAATGGATTTGGCTAATGTGAGGACTACCTTAAGCAAATTTCATACTAACTTTGTAAATTGTAGATCTGTCTGTCAAAAGAAGAACGTCGCAACTTATCGGGTTTGTACAACTTGAAATCGATTGGCGAGCTTCAAGCCACTTACCCTTATGTCAGCTGGAAAGAATACTTCAACTCGATTCTGCCCGATGGTGTAGGTGTTGACGATGATGAGATCATCAATGTATCGTTGCCGAGTTTCTTTGAAAAGCTGGGACCACTTTTGGCTAAGACTCCAAACCGTGTCATTGCCAATTACATGATGTGGAGAATTCATTCGTTTTCTACTTTGTTCCTATCGGATAAATTCAGGAAGCGAAGGACGGAGTATGATATGACGCTTACTGGAGCCCAAGCAGAAGAAACCCGTTGGAAAGAGTGCGTTGATATCACCTCCGCTGGGTAAGTTTCACAAAAATAGAAACATTTGTTGGGGACTTAGATTGGATTTAACATAAATGGATAAAGGTGACAATATTTTGCGTTACCTCAAATAAAAAGTATTATTTGCAAAAGAGGTTGCTAAATGTTAGAGAGTATCCTGCAAAAGACCCTAAATGCAATGCTTCGACTTTTATTGACAAATAAAAGTCACAGTTGTAAACTTTTGTAAAAGCGCCATCTATGCTTTGTAACGTAAAATACAAAAAATCAGAAATATTACCTAGTCAACGCACCCGATGAATTTAACTTCGCTAACTACCGGCGCTACTGGAATTTCGTTGCATGAATTGACAAGATATACCTAATATCATTTTTTTTTGTTAATTTGTTTAAACATGACTGTAATTTTACAAAATTTTATTTCAAAAAGATGCTAACCTACCTTTCATCCTACAGTCTGGACATTGCCGTGTCATCTCTTTACGTTCGCAAGCACTTCGATGAGGAGGCCAAGCATATTGCTGTGGAAATGGTCAACGACATTAAGAGCACATTCGGAAGTATTCTGAGAAATGTCGACTGGATGGATGAGCAAACCAGGAAGTTTGCTTTAGAAAAATTGTCCACTCTGACAGCGCATATTGCATACCCCATCGAGATTATCGATGACAGCATACTTGAAAAATACTATGAGACACTTGAAATCGACTCGAGCAAGTATTTACAGTCTTTTTTAAACATCAAGATTTTCAATGGCCAAAAAGCGCGAGAAGAACTACATTTGCCAATAAACAAAACAGACTGGACTCTTCGGGAGGTGCCAACAACAGCTAATGCACTATTTAAGCCGGACAAAAACGTCATAGGTGAGTGTTGCAAGTGCCGACATAAGATTCCTAAGGGGGTACTAAAGGGTGACCACGGCGTTGTCTATTGTCGCCCAGCTTCAATTCTTGTCTTATATGGGTGTTGTCCCGAATTCAACTGCAAAATAAGCCGGGTTCACTTTCTGGCGATTCCCAATTCAGCTGGTCGGCGCCGAATCAACATTTCTGGGCCTTCTTCGATACTGGCTTTATTTCGCACCAATCTCTGTCTGTTTGGTGGCAAAGTTTCAAAGAATGTACTCACGCGACGAATTGCTTGCACTCTGAAGCCATGATGACGATCCACCTCACGACGAACTTCACGCTGCGTATATGTATATAAAACTGAGCCGGAATAAAGACGAATATAATAATATCGGCAAGTTCGGCAAGCGTTTAACGATGCCTGATGAAATGTCAAACATTACTCAATATTTTGACAGGTGGATGTCATTGATAACTTTGACAGCTGTGGAGATATAACAAATGGAAAAAGTATCATTGCTATCTGGTCACCCTGATAAATAAGTCTAACTTCAATGGTGTGGGATTGCAATAAAACATAAACCAAACAGACCCTAGACTCATGTGGTGCTTCGTATTTAGTTTAATTTGAGCTGCAATGCCGTATCTAAGTTATCACGTTATCACGTCTTGAATGGCTCCCGGAAATCTCAATACTTTGCCGATTTGACGTTTTCAAGTTTTTGACCCTCCAACTTTCTCCTTTTTCTCCTGCCTTTACAAACTCTATCTTATCTTTTTCAGAATTTCCCGCTGCGATCCTGCAAGGCAAGTTCTTCCACGCTAAACGTCCTAAATACATGAACTATGGGGCCATTGGTTCCGTAATAGGTCATGAAATCACTCACGCCTTTGACGATGAGGGAAAACAATTCGATTCGAATGGCAATTTAGTCGATTGGTGGCAAAAGGATACCGAAGAAGTGTACTTAGCAAAAGCCCATTGCATCATTGACCAATACCGTAACTTCACCGATTTATTAACAGGAATGAATGTGAGGTTATAGATTCTGCAGAAATATACAACTTTTGCAGATTTATTTCATATAGTTGAACGGAATCAACACGCAAGGAGAAAATATTGCCGACAACGGTGGCATCAAGGACTCGTACATCGCCTATAATAGATGGGCTGCCAAAAATGGGCCTGAGCCGAAGTTGCCCGGTTTGGATTTCTCACCCAAACAGATGTTTTGGATTGCAGCCGCACAAGTGTGGTGTACTAAAATAACGAAAGGTTAGCAAATTCGAAACTGAAATTTGGTGCAGCGGAGTCAAAATAATTTCATCTCGTTTCAGAATCCCTTGAAGTAGACATCACCATTGACCCGCATTCGCCTGGTGAATTCCGAGTCCTTGGTCCCCTGAGAAATAATAAAGAATTTGCCAAAGACTTTCATTGTCCTAAAGGATCTCCCATGAATCCCGTACAAAAGTGTGAAGTTTGGTAGACTTTGATAAAGAAGGAACTGTAATCAGTATTAAATTCAAAAATAATGTTCATTGTTTTTTTTGTAACTTATTTTTTAAATAAAGCAGACACCCGAATGAAATGAAATAAAAGGTCTTCTTACGTTTTAATGTTTGCTAAATATCATATTTTTTTTACCGACGAGGCATAACACCCAAAAAGTACGGGAACATTTTAGACACAAAAACAAAACACATAAAACAAGCATTTTTTTTTGCAGGAGAATTTACTAGACTGGTAGCTTTTACTGTCCTTGGATAACATTTAATTAAATTGGTCAGGCGACTTATAAAACGAAACTCCTTATGTCTTTTCAAAGGAGGAGCGATCTAACTTATTTGTTGCTTTACACCCAGTTTCCACGAGACATAATTTCAGTCAAAACTTAAGTCATGACAGTAATATGTCTAGTGTAGACCGCGATTTTGTGACCATGGCACAAATTTAGACATTCCAGTCTGACTTTTTTCCTGGAATCGCTGCGGACATAACTTTTGACTGAAATTTGACATTTGAAGTCTAGACCAGCGTCAAAGATAATGGAATACAGAGATATATAACTTTCCAGTGGAAAGGCGGCTGCCTACAAGCTGTTTTCCCGTAAAATTCATGAAGTCACGCACATATGCTCATATCTTTTCTAGTATATGTGAGTTCATGAATTGAACTTTAATGCAATAATTCGCTACTCCGAAATGCGTATTTCATTATTTTTTTATTTTAATCGAATCCTTAACAAAAACCAAACAATTTCAATACCAAACACAAAACAATTGAACAGCGCGATGCCTATAAAAGCAAAAGGAATGTTGGCCGGCCATTAGCAACATGCTTTTTGTAGCTCACACGTATTCACAGACGGGGGTTGAAATTACAAAAACAACAATGTAAACAAATGGGTTTTGGAGGGATAGACGTACGAAAGATATCCATCTCTTTCATTCATTCATCTCTGCCAGCGTTTACCAGCGTTTGACATTATAATGTTTTGATAATTCTCGGGAAAGTGCTTGTATTCAAGTATGGCAGGTTTTCGACTTTCGAAAAGTACCTAATGTCGTTTTCGATTTGGCTTTTCAGATTTCTGCTGCGAAATCCGAATTTTATTGGTTCTTGTGTGTATTGAGTTGTCCGCAAAAAAATATTTTTGTTTCATTTGCAATGGAAATCCATTTCAATTGATTTTTACACATTTATAATGCCTCATTTCAAAATAATTTAATATAAAAAATCGTTTCCCTCCAACGATAAACAATTCGTAACCGCCAGCTGTGTGTCATACACATTGGTATTAGTGAAAGTATGTGTGAAATCTGAGAAAAAATCGAGATTTCTCAAAAAAAAAGATTGATTTTTTTGGCAAATCGAACTTGAAAAGCAATCTCATCAAAAAAAAATTGATTTTTTCTCCAAAAAATTTATCTTTTTGCCAAATCGAAAACGACATAAGAATCGTGTTCTATATCATGTAGGTGAAATAAAAAACGCAATATACCTAATTCAAATAAAATTTAAATCGTCAAAATTATAGTTGTCACTACGACGTTTCGCTGGAAATATCACAGAATGAGGAAGCACAGCTGGGGGAGTTTGACGTACCGCTAGTCATCGAAAGCTTAACGGAACTCTGCCAATAAATTGATTTGATTGTGACAACTGTCAAATTTGACACCCAAAAATGGGAACTTTCAAGTAACTGGCTTAGTAAGTCTGAGTCTGACAGCTACCTGACTTGATGCGGCGTCAGTTTTAATTTAACCGAATTTCCTTTATTTTTACAGATTTTATTGTTCTGTGCAATTCATTTTTAAGCCGGATTTTAAATTTGTTTCTTGGCAACTTTGCACATTTCACATATTTATCAGTATCTACTTGCCGGTTGAAATTCTCTGAGCTGCTTCGAGCCAAGAGAGGAACCACTCGTTACTCGTTATTTTGCTAATTTTCTCTTTTTCTGTCATTTTTGATGAGTACGTGTATAGACTTTGTGCGATTGCGGACGATTCAAACCGAGTACGTGAACGAACCTAATGTGAAACTCCTAACCGTTATTTAACCGAATAACTCTGAATAAATTTTGCATTTGAAAGAAATAATTTGAAAGTTGGTACAAACTAATACAAACACTTTCTGGGCTATAATTTGGATTTAATTTGTTTTTTTTTTTTTAAATTATTTTGTGGCTTACAAAACTTCACGTGCTTCAGTTCAGTCAAACTTAAAAAAAAGTTTCCAATATGTACGACAGAGAATGGGAAAGTAAACCCAAAGAGTCCAAAATTCTTTTAAATAATTGCATAAGCATATAGCCGTATTTTAAGGAAATTTACTTCAGCTTTTAATACAAGGACAAATTTCGAAGCACCAGTTTTTTATGGAAAATCAAAGTGGTTCCATAAATAATAATAAATGTATTGTCAGGATGAATGACAGTGCAAACAGAGTATTTGTTTTCACAAAGATAGTAGTCTAATACTTGAAATACAATTCATGACAAACAGCTGTCACAACATAAACCAGACTAAAATAGAAAACGCACCACCTATTATAAATAATAGTTGCACTCTATGGCATATCTGACTGGCATTATTAATTGCAAAATTGCAGCTAATTTTTTGTTTTAAATGTTTTTTTAGCTTAACTGAAACGAATCGTATTCCGTTTAAAGTCTACACTGGGGGTGTCATGTCAGTGGCTTCACTTAATAAATTTCATGTAAAGTGTTCTTAAGGTCTTCAGTTCATCAGTATCGCCGGCGTTGGATAGTGCGGTGGTCGTGATGCTGAATGCAGTGTATCATAAGCGCCACGACGAAACACACTTGGAATTCGATTTCAGCCCAAGCGAACTTGACAACAAGCAACAAAAGTGTCAAATGTTTTGCTTATTAATTTCAAGTGAACGCAAAGTAACTAACCAATCACGCTTACAATTTCTTTTGCATTGCTTGTCAGGCATTGTTGTGCTACCAAGCATTTGAATAAAAAAGTTACAAGTGTAAAACTAATCAAGTGATATGGAGACCGAAACAAGGTGAGTATCACACTAGTGTGTATTCGCAATTCTGGAACGTAAGCAGAACTCCCAGCTGCAACAGCCACTATTTTTGGTAGAAAAAAACCGTGCTTCGTTTTTACGAAAGCCGTCAAACATCCGACTGACACATTAACTTAATTTTTCAAATGCTACTGATCTGACATTTCTCCAAGTACCTAATTATGTTGATCAGAGGTTTTGAACACGAAATCCAGTCATACAAATCTACGTCAGAACAGAGAAGTTGCCCCACTTAGAAGTACATCGAATTGTAGTCCCATTTCAATGTTACAACTTGATCTTGCCTGAAAGAAAAACAAATTACTTGTGATGTGCCATTTAATGCGCGCGTTAAAGTTCATGTGAGTAGGCGTTTCAACTAATTATTTGAAATTGTAACGATTTTTACTACGGCAATGGTTGACGAATAATAAGAGGCTGGCACAATAGATGAATGAAACACAAAGAAAGGTACTTACAAGACAAAAGTGGTCGACGCTTTAATATCCGTTACATTGCCATTCGCAAATGCATGCGAAATCAGTAGTTATAAATCAGCGTTAGTTGACGAGTACCGTTTATACTATTTACCTCATTGTAAACATTTGACGTACAATGTACATTGTATCTATGTATACATGTATACCAACATACTAAACGTAGTTTCTTAATAAATGCGCCACCGATGTTAACGAAACTCGCCTTTCTGACGTATATAGATAGAATTATATGACAGCATTCAGGCACACTTTCTTTATTAAAACGGAATATGAAAGAAACTGTGTAGTGAGCACCTTTAACACACCAATCACCAATGGAACATTTTAAAACTTTACACTGTTTAATAACTACTCTAGAGTTGACAGCACTTGATCTTTTGATCTTTTCAATTTGGGGTTGATGATTTTTTTCTTTCTTTTCGCTTAGAGAATTTCTTAAAATGCACCTTTATACTGAATTTACACTATCAGAACGTTAAATAGCCGAGTGATTGAAGGGGACAGCATTACCAAACATGCAGAAATACGTGACACGTTTTTTGGTCGTCCATCTTGTTTACGTAGTAGTAATTATAGGAGCTTTCCAATGTTGACATTTTTATAGCGATGGCTAACGAAATTCATATAAAACAAAATGGCTTCCCGAAAAGATGAACTTATTACGATTTATTTCGTGTAACTGACTGTGAATTGTTGGTTTAATTTACTGACACTAATCACCACTCTCATTTCACATGTCTTAAACTAGAAATAGAACTGTTATCAAGAGATTGCAGAAATGTTGGTCGCAGGAACTTGTGTTTATTTCCGTTTTACATCGATGACACTTTAGGTGTCAGATTTATGATCTCAATTTTACGCCTTTATTATCATTGCGGACAAACGGGTCTCTCTGTCCCGTCTCGAGCAAAAATGCGCGTGCGTGATTTTGTTAATGAAGTATTAGAGATAACCTTGCCTTTGTTTTGAATACTTTCAGAAACCCGGATAAGGTCAAACCTTCGCGCAGAAGAAAAAGATGCCTGCTGTGTGCTTTTGCTTCAGTCGTCCTTGTCGGTCTAATTTTAGTGGTCATTTCAATCACTTTATGCAATCACTTGAACAGTGACGACTTGTGTTTGACACCTGAATGTATTCACACAGCCTCAGTCGTTCTGAGTGCAATGGATACGTCTGTAAAACCCTGCAACAACTTTTATCAATTTGCTTGTGGCAACTTCTTGGAAACTCAAACTATTCCTCCCGATAAGATGGCAGTTGATACGTTCTCAATAGTGGGTGACACACTGCAGGATCATCTCCGAGCTGTGGTTGAAGAGATACGTCCAATTTCCGCACGGAAGCACTTTCGATTAGCCAGTGAGCTGTACAGGGCTTGCACGAATAAAAGTATATGAGTCCTACTAAAATTGTACGCCATTTTGGATGAAAGCTCTCGTTCTTATATAGCTTGGATTGAAAAACTGGGATCGAGTCCAATTAGTGACATTGCAGAAACCCTAGGCGGATGGCCAGTTATTAAGGGCGATTCATGGAACGCCAACAACTCGTGGACATGGCAAGAAACCGTAAAGAAATTCGGCAAGCTTGGTTTCAGCTTGGATTACATTCTGAGCTTTTCAATTCGTTATAATCTAAAGAATACAACTCAGCATATTCTAAATGTAAGTTCTGTTAAATGTACAGCTTCAACTTGTTCTGACAGATTCTAGTTTTATGAATAGATTGATCAGTCCCTACTTGGTATATCGCGAGCATTTCTTGTCGAAGGCACTACGAATTTGAATGTGGATTCATACTACATGTATATGACAGACCTGGCAACAATGTTCGGTGCGGAGAAGGTTAATGCATTGTGGGAACTTATAGAGTCTCTTCAATTCGAAATCAATTTGGCTAGGGTAAGTATTTTCCAATCAGAAGAATATAATTTTAAACTTTTGCTAGATTTCCTTGCCAAAGGAAGAGCGCCGTAACCATTCGGCATTGTACAACCTTAGATCGGTTGCTCAACTTCATGCTAGCTACCCGTATGTCAAGTGGAAGGAATATATTAACTCACTTCTTCCCGATGGCATTGACGTTGATAACGACGAGATCATTAACGTATCTGTGCCGAGTTTCTTTGAAAAGCTGGGACCACTTTTGGCTAAAACTCCAAACCGTGTCATTGCCAATTACATGATGTGGAGGATTCATATGTTTTCGGCTTCGCATTTGTCCGATGAATTCAAGAAACGTGAACTTCAATTTTCCGTGAAATTGCGTGGACGAACTGAGCTAGAACCTCGTTGGAAAAAGTGTGTTAATATTCTCACCGCAAGGTAAGTCTGCTGTTAGCCTCACGTTGACAAGCAATCGAGTAGATTTTTATTTGAAAAAGTTTTAGCAAAGTTTTGACACGACTACGAATGTTATTTTCTCGCTAAATACTTTATTATTATTATTATACAATATTAAGGTACATTAAGATAAATATCTTTTATAGTACATAGAGTTAAGACAATAAGAAAATAATTTTAATAATACAATATTTCAATAATACAATATATTAATCTTACAATTACAATTAAGTTTACAATATAATAAGATAAAGCATAAGAAGAAGAAGAAGAAGAAAGGAGAGAATAGAAAGATAGACTAAATATAAGTAAATAGAATAAGTTAGATGATAGTTTAAGTTAAGAGAAATTATAATGAAGGCATTAGGATGGGTTTGAGAAATGTAGAAAAACTGCGTTTTTGAAGCGATTGGCATTGGAGATGGTTCTGATATTTATTGGTAGAGAGCATAAATAAAAAATTAACGGGACGAATAACGCGGTGGAATTAAACAAAGCTTTCTAAGGGGACGAGCAAAATTAAATTTGCCATATAAATACAAAGGAGCCTTAGTTGTTATTCTGTTATGTAGGAATATACAGTTTATGTCGTCAATATAATGTTTAAGGGTTGTACCCAATAGGCTTTTTGCCTGTTGTGAAATATGATCATATCTTCGTAGCCCATGAATATGTCTTACCGTATCGTTGAAAGCAACTTGAAGCTTGCGCTGGAATAAGGAATCGACATTACAGTATACAACCTCAGCATACGTAATTAAGGGTAGGATGAGACTTATTACAAGTCACAGTTTCCTAAGACATCCATAAATTCTGCTTATTACGTAATTTATGTGGTCGTATCCTGATAAGTTAGAGTCAATAACAAATCCCAGGCTAGTAACAGTGTGAACAATCTTTAATTTGAAATCAGAGATCACGACATCAGGTAAAGTTTGGATAGGTAGTTTTTTTTAGATATGGGTATAACTTGTCTGGATTTAAAAGTAATCCATTAGATACAGGCCATAAATAAATACTGGAGAGGTCCACAGTAGAGCTGAACTTCATCCGCATAGAGAAGGACCGAAGTATGTTTACAGATGGCAGGTCATTTATAAACATACAAAAGATAGCACTTAGTGGGACTGAAGTCCGGCAGTTAAATTGTCATAATCAGCGCTGTCGAAAGTATTATATTCCATTTTCATCTGCCGTATTCCGCAAAAACAAATAGTACTCCTAATTTTGATTTCGTATTTTACTACGACGTATTTCTGTAATGCACAATATATTTTACTTTCTGGACGCTCCCACTGAAGTTGTTATGTCACTGACTGTTTGATTTTGTTATATTTTTAGTGGATCTGTCAATTTCTTTCTTTCTACCAAAATATTTTTATCATAGACAAACTATACTGAGACCACCAACTTCGGCCGATTTTCCGTTACTTGCCTACACGCTATATTTTTACGGAGTGGTCACGATTTGGTGCGCTAGTATTGTTACATAGAAATTCATATTGACAAAAATGTCAAGTTACTTCAAAAATTCCGGCTCCCCAATATACTGGGAAAAAATATGAGCCACTTTCGCTGTGGGCAAAGCTGCTGGTTGTCCGTTAAAATTAAAACTATTCGTTGCGTGTGAATAGTAATTTTTCTTAGGAATAAGTGCATTTTTCCTTCAAATATTTATACAAAATGAACAATGTAGATTGGTAGAGGGAAAATAGAAACATTTTAAGCAAACTTTCTCCAGTTAAGCCTAGTATGTTGTTCCAATAAAGCGCCTCTTCAATGTTTCTCTCCACCACTTCGCCTAATTTTTACAGTGTAAAAAAAAGACTGTGTTGGTAAATTATTTGTACTTCTACAGCTCCCTCCTTAAAAACCTGGTTTTATTAACCGAACAAATCAAATTGTTCGCCATTTAAAAATATATAATAACTAACCAGCAGTTTTTCCGAACTCTATCACACTCCCTACGGTTGGCAGCATTTTTGTTTTATTTTTTGTATGTTTTTCCATGTCACACGGATTCTAATTGTCATAATACCGATAGGAAAACAATATGGCGGAATTTGAAAAAAATTTGAGGGAGACAGCGGCAAGAGGATTGCAAGTTGGGGGTCTCAGTATGATTTGTCTATGGTTTCGGGTCTAAATGTCATCTTTTTATCTGCTACAATCAGAATGGTCATTTGAGCAATTTGTATTTATGGAAAAGAGATCCGTTTGTCTACTAATAAAGGTGTAAGACTAAGATCACAAATCAGACGCCTAAAGTGTTTTGGATAATCTAATTAAAATGTAAATTGGAAATAAACTCAAGTTCCGGCGACCAGCATTTCTGCAATCACTTGAAAACGTTTCCATTATTGATTTGAAACGTGTGAAATGACCGAGTGGTAGATAGTTTCAGGAAATTAATTCATTGTCTGTTCATTCCCAAAGCGATTTTGTTTTGTAAGAAAGCAAAATTCCCTAAGCCATTGCTATAAAAATATCAACCTAAACATGATGGGCGACTTGTCACGTATTGCTGCCCCCTTCAGTCAGACTCCTATTTATAGTATTCGACATCCGTCATCCGTCATTCTCCTATCCTATATAACTTCTAGATATGCAGCCGTGGACTAGAAACCAATTTTTCATCTTACAGTTTTCCCATACCTGTTGGGTCACTATACGTGCGCAAGTATTTCACAAAAGATGCCAAGGACATAGCTCTAGAAATGGTCAACGATATTAAGAACGCGTTCGGCAGTATTCTCAGGGATACAGACTGGATGGACGAAAGAACGCAGAAATCTGCTGTGGAAAAATTAAACTCAATGAAGACATACGTGGGATATCCGGACGATCTTATCGATGATTTTAAACTTGCACAATTCTACTGGAACTTCAATTTCGATTCAAGTAAATATTTTGAATCGGTTCTGAAACTAAAAGCATATGCAAGGGAGAAGTCGTTTGTCCAATTGAAATTACCTGTGAATAAAACGCATTGGACTCGTCATGCCAGATCAGCAGTAGTCAATGCATACCATTCGTGGTATGAAAACAGTATACGTAAGCAGCGAGCATTTGTGTTTGCTTTTCGCTAAGTCTGTAATTTTTTATAGAGTTTCCCGCTGGTATTTTGCAGGGAAAATTCTTCCATCCTCAGCGCCCTAAATACATGAACTATGGAGCCATTGGGTCCATAATTGGTCATGAAATCACTCACGGGTTTGATGATCAGGGGAGCCAATTCGATTTAAACGGCAACTTGATCGATTGGTGGCAAGGGGATACCAAAGCGGTTTACTTAAGCAAAGCCAAATGTATCATTGGACAGTACAATAACTTCACAGACGCATCATCGGGACTGCGTGTAAGTTCTCATCGATGAACTGTCACTAAATTTATGCAGTAAGCTTTAACTTTAGTTAAACGGAATCAATACTCAAGGAGAAAATATCGCCGACAACGGCGGCATCAAGCAGGCATATATCGCCTATAACAGATGGACTGCAAAACACGGTGTCGAGCCGATGCTGCCCGGTTTGGATTTTTCACCCACACAGATGTTTTGGATTGCAACAGCACAAAATTGGTGCACTAAGCAAACGCAAGGTACGTTTGACATAAGATAATGGTGCAAGTCAGTAATACATGTTCTCCTCCTAGAATCCCTCGAAATGGATATCACAACTGATAATCATTCACCGGGTAAATACCGAGTCTTAGGTCCGCTAAAAAACATGAAGGAATTTGCCAACGACTTCCAGTGCCCTGAAGGATCTTATATGAATCCCGCGAGTAAATGTGAAGTCTGGTAGGCAGGTAGTTGCAGTTTGATTTCGTGTATTACGTTTCTTATGATTATGTGAACTTGGATTACTAATGCACAGATAAAAAAAGCGTATTATGTATAAGAACATTATTTAAGAATCGAAAGAACCAACATAAAATAAAGAGTTTAGCTTTTGAATTTTATGTTGGTGTTACTATATTTTACACTCAAATGTGTCACCCACTTCTGATTCAGCAAAAGAAAATGAAACTAGTTTGGTATTGGGCACGATTGGGCACTTTTTTGTTTTAGGTCACACTTTGTGTAAATTCAGAAACGTCAAATATTTGCGCCGTGATGCGGCATACTGCTTATTTGCGATGCTGATGCGTTGCTTATTGAATATGACGTTTGAGTTTTAGAACGCATTGTTTACTTCAAACAAAATCAACAAAATTAATAAATATTTCTGTCAAAAGCATATCTATGGATGAAAATATTTATTTACTTACTTTTCTTTCTCTTCCTACATTTATCTTACTTTTTTGCCGGCGAATCAACAGCGCATTAATTATTTCTGTGATGCTTTTTTTCATTATATTTGCGCATCAGTTTGATCAACCTTGCAATAATGAACACTTGACGTTGAAAGTGATGCAAAAAGTTGCATTAATGAACATTTTGCAAAGCATCATGATGCCAGTGACATGTTACTGAATTTACACTTTATGTCCGATTGGTACAAACAAAAAAAGAATCTTTTCATCTGGATTTTTTTTTTCACAGAGTTGCCTCAAATTTACCAATACAAGTGCTTTACAGTTTAACAATCTACTATATATGTATATATGAGTAGATGGTTTAAAATTTCCAATTTCTTAATATAAAATTTAACCAGTGAATGGAAAACGCTTAGAAAAGTGTCGAAGCTACACAAATTCATATCGCACGAATACTAACAAAAAACAAGAGCAAGTGACGTTTTAGTGTTCGGTTAGACACCCGAAATCTGAAATCTGAGAGCGAATCTGAAGAAGCCCAATCGAATACCACATAAATCACTGATGGGAGAAGAACTTGTCTCAGACTTTCAGGTTTGGCTCAAATACTAATTATAATACCAGATATGCAGTAGATGATATTAACTTAAATGACAATTTATCGCTATTATCTCAAATTCATAAAATTCACATACCCTGTAAATCGACTGTGCGAATTCGCGATCCGCAGTTCGTCGGTGCAATTCATTGTCGTTGGTCTGTGATCTCGCTGAGTGTCGAATAGGACGAAGAAAAACGATCTTCAAAAATCGGTTTAAGATAAATACAACCAGTTCATTGTTTTTTTTTTTTTCATAAATTACCTTACCTAAGACGGAATCTTATGTAGATGTCAATTACCAGTGAATACCTGCAAATGTGATATTAAATAGTTCATTTGAAAAAAAAAGAAGAAGAAACCACTGAAAAAGTTTTTTGTTTGTCTTCTTACGTCCTAAATTTACATATTTCTTTTTTTATTTAATTGCATGCACAATTAAGGTTATAACATCGATCAGGAATATTAAGCAGTATGCAGAAGACAAATACGTAAGTTGAACTTACTTATCAATTTAAATTTATTGAGATATTATTTGCTGACGCAAAACATTGAAATGTTTGTTCAAAAAAGTTATATGGAAATAAAATTGATAAAAAATAGTTGTATACACAAACAGTCTCACTTCTGGATTCCAATCCATTTTTATAGTTCGATGAATGATGTCCTGCTGAAAAGTCTACTTTATGAGTCCTTTCTTTGCGTTTTTCGATAGTGTACAATTTAGACAGAGCTCCGTGATCGTTTTGCTGATTTATTATGGGCCATAAAAGCTAAATCAAGTTTTATATTGGTTTACTTTGCTACGCGGTCATCGCTTGCGCCAGTTTTATTTCTTTTAGATTTGCATTTATTCATTCACGGTTATACACAAGGCTTTGGAACAAAACAAAATTGACTTAGCTGTGTATCTCTTAAACAAATATGTGTATGTCCCACCTTATGTCTAATTCACAATTCGGCGTTGAATGCGTGGGTGGATCGGCGCGCTTTGATACGTTTTTTCGAAACTTAACGATTTTAAATGTCAAAGCGCGCGAGCAACAGTTTTGTAAGAAGTAATGCTGATTTATAGTACATGCATTTACAACATCATGAGACCGAAAAGAGATATCCGGTTGTTCGCAGTCAATGCTAATAATCGTAATATTGAGATCGCAAATCTGACACCTAAAGTGTCATCGATGTTCTACCCATAAATTTAGATACGTTAAACGGAAATGAACACGAGTTCCGCCGGCCAAAATTTCTGCAATCACTTGTAAACATTTCTATTTCTAATTTAAACCATGTCAATGAGTTTCGATTAGTGTCTGTAAATTAATAACAATTCATCAGTCAGTTACACGAAATAAATAAATAATTGTCCGTTCATCACTTCCGGAATTCATTCTGTTTTATAAGAAAGCAATATTTCGTAACCCATTGCTAAAAAAATTATCAACAAGCTGAGTTTTCCCATAATTCCTTCCACGTAAACAAGATGGCTGACCAAATCTTTCGTGTTAGGAATGTGTGCTGTTGTAAACACAGTATTAAATAAAATGCGCGTTGAAGAGTATGATAGATTGAAAGCTTGGTTTGGTTTTGTCTTATACAAATTCCCAGCAGTATTACAAATTCAAGTCTACTCCTTTTTTTATTGTAGGTAGATAGTTGTAATTTTTATGAACGCGTTATTTCTACACAAGCTGTCAACGCACACGCTACATTGTGAATTTTTGAATTCTTGTAGCTGTCGAAAATTTAGCAATAAGTTTTCGTTGTAATTGAGCTGAAAAGCCAGCCAGCCAATCAGACTTACCAAAGTAGATACTTGAATGACCTCAATGTTTCATGTTGTGCCCATTCTCTTGAAATCACAAAACTTATGTCCTTTTGCATTGGTTTCACTCGCCGGTCCACTCATTCGGAAATCCCATGGAATAAGAAAACTGCTTCCGATTGAACCCACAAATGTATCGTTGAAATGTCACAACTCACAACATAATCGTAGATTGCTACCTGCTGGCTTGGGTAAATAAGATAAATATATTACAATTGCTTCTTGAGTGGATTCTGACTTTAAATCGGGAAGCGTAATTCACTTCTCAGAATCATCTGAGGACTAAGGAATATTTTCTCCCATTGGCACGAACGGTTTCAGAAGTATATTTTCAGATTCCAGGCGCCTCTTTTTGCCCAATGGAAAACGACATTAGCACAAATTAGCTGTCAAATTGATTGTTGTTGGAAAAAGTGTTGCCAGTTCGCCAAGTAAATCTCATCCCTTTAGAGATTTAATACTTGCGATAACATTAAACTGATTTAATAAATGAGTTACTGAATCTATACTCCAAAACAGAAAAACAGTAATTAGTAGGGGCCGCTGATGCTCACCTCCGACACAGGTTTTCAGTTGCAGTGCTAGGAATAAGGTAAGGGCACATTTACACGACGAACTATCGAGCAAGGTTGCGCAATTAGAAGACCGAAACATATTCCTGTAAAATACACTGGACAAACTCTTACAGAAAAGTACTGAATCTGACGGCTAATTTACATCGCGATATTATTTTCCGCTTCTTTTTTATTTTTATTTTCAGAACTCCAAATATCCGGGGGGATCGATTATCACTCGCAAAATGCGTCACACTGCTTTGCATTTTCGCAACTACAGTTCGAGCTGTAAGTTTTCCAGAAAGTTCAAAACTAAATACTGCCCACGCCAATCGAGACGACCTTTGCATGTCACCTGAATGTATTCACACAGCTTCAAGTGTCCTGTATAACATGGATCCAACCATAGACCCATGCGAAGATTTTTATCAGTTCTCTTGTGGAAACTTTATACAAACCCGTATTATTCCCGCGGATAAGACAGTAGTTAACTCGTTTACGTTAATAGAAGATAAGCTGCAGAAGCAAGTGAAGTCTCTAATTGAAGAAGCTCCTGGGGATGGTGTACCAAAATATTTGCAATTGCCCCACAATATGTACCTGGCTTGTATGAACACTAGTAAAAGTTGAAAAAGTTACCACCAATTAGAAATCGACATAAAGACGTTGCGTTGTTCCGTTTTAGCTCTAATTGAAAAACTCGGATCCAGCCCAATAGTTGAAATTAGCAAGACCCTAGGCGGATGGCCTGTTATCAAAGGCGAATCGTGGAACGCCGACAATTCATGGGCATGGCAGGACGCTATCAAAATGTACCATAAGATCGGACTTACCACAGATCATATTTTAGAATTCGGAGTAATAACTGACCTTGTGAACACACAAAAGCGTATTATTGACGTAAGTGTTGTCAACTTTTCTAAATATATATTTATAGATTGTTTCACAGGTTGACCAAACCTTATTTGGACTGAGCAGGGAGTACCTTGTTATGGGATTTAATGACAGCCATGTGGCTGCATACTTCAAGTACTTGACGGGCGTGGCAATACTGCTCGGTGCTAGGGAGGAGGATGCCTTGAAAGAAATTAAAGAAGCGCTTCAATTCGAAATGGATTTGGCTGCCGTAAGCGAATCGAATTGTTTAACTCGTGAATTTTTATTTAAATTGTATGTTGTTTTGGTTAAGATTTCCTTGTCAATGGAAGAACGGCGCAACTTCACGCTGTTTTACAACTTGAGAACGGTAACAGAGCTTCAAGCCACCTATCCTTATATCAATTGGAAAGAATACATTAATGCGCTTTTGCCAGAAAGCTTACAAATTGACGAAGATGAGGTTGTGAATGTTTCGGGGCTAGTTTTTTTCGAAAAGCTTGGACCACTTTTGGCTAAAACACCCTCTCGGACCATTGCGAATTACATGATTTATAGAGTTCATTCAAGTTTGGTTCAATTTTTGTCAGAAGAGTTTAGGAAACTATCTCTGGAATATGTCACTGCAGTTTCAGGAAAAACAGAAAATCAACCTCGCTGGAAGCAATGCGTTGATGTAAGCACTTCTAGGTAGGTCAATAATTATGACAATGCACGTTTGCTCGTAGAGTCCTTTGTGTGGATAACCGCGATTTATATTAACATAACACCAAAATTGATTTTTGTTGACAAGATCGCTTGCTGCCAACCTTTTAATTTACAGTTTGGGCATTGCAATTGGATCACTTTATGCTCGCAAGTACTTTGACGAAGATTCCAAGAAAACAGCATTGGAAATGGTCAATCATATAAGAGGCACGTTTGCCAACACCATTCTTCAAGTAGACTGGATGGATGAAAAGACACGGAAATCGGCTTTAGAAAAACTGGACGCAATGGCAACACACATTGGATACCCTGATGAGCTTATCGATAACGATAAAGTTGATAAGTTCTATGAAAAGCTCGATATTGATCCCAGTAAATATTTAGAGTCAATGCTGGGGATAGTTGTATTTGACACGGATAAGGCTTACAATAAGCTGCGCCTGCCTGTGAACAAAACTGATTGGGTGCAGCACGCGAAACCAGCAAGGGCTGGTGCGTACTATTCGCTGCAGGAAAATAGTATACGTAAGTTGTGTATGGGATCGGGATGAGAGGCCTATTTCTATAAGTGAATTAAAGTATAACATATGTCGCTTTCCATTGGGACCACCAAAAATCTATTTCAGAGCTCAGATTTTATGCGGCTCATGAAGCATGCAATGAAATTGATCTGCTTTTATGGATTAGTGCGTTATTTGACAGCAATGTCAGCTGTTCCTCTGTTGAAAAGGATTTTTCAATAAGAGGTGTTATTTTGGTATTCAAAGAAAAATGTAATTTTTTGAGATAAATGATGAGATTTTTATTTCATAATAAAGAATAAGGTATACCGTTAATAATGAAAAACAAACATCAGCCAAATGGCCACCATACAAGAACATATCCTTTTCATGAAATTTTCCATAACCAAATCGCAAAGTGGCTATGTCCTCGATAGCCTCACGAATTTTATCTTTGAGGTCTTGAATCGACGCTGGGCTGTTGGCGTAGACCTTATCTTTCACGTGGCCCCAAAGGATGAAGTCGCAAGGTGTTAAATCACAAGATCTCGGTGGCCAATTGTGATCACCTCTTCGAGAGATAACACGGTCCAGAGACTTTTCCCCTAAAAGATCAATGGTTTCGTTGCTTGTGTTTTTTCACCATTTTTGTAGCGAATTTAAATAATTCCAATGCGTTGTTGAAGCGTGTATCTTTCCATTTTTAGTAATGGCGTAGTTTCTACTTGTCAAATGTCAAAGAATAAAAGCTTCAAAAGTGACAGCTACCGAAATAGCGGGTCATTCACAATAACACCTCTCATTGGAAAACCCTTTAGATACAAATGGAGTAGTTTTTGTGATTCCAGATGATGAGGAAGACAAAGAAGATAATAATTTCTCCAAAACTATGTCCATTGGTGTTTATGTATTTCTTTATTTTGGTTTTCACGAAACTTTGCACATTTGTTTTAAAACAAACTTCTTTAAATGACGTAAAACAGCTGCACTGTATTTGTGTTAGTATGTGTAAATCTGAAAAAATCGAGATCTGCGAAAAGTGATCCGAATCAAAAAAAAAATTGGGTTTTTTCCCCAATGAAAAACGACAAAAATCTTCAAAACATAATTGCAACAATCACGTTCTTTTTGACAGTTGCTTGGAAGTATAGCCAATGTTGACGTTTTTCAAGTGGATGTATTCATAACGCCGCTGGTAAACTGTTTTCAGCGCCATTCACTTTCAGTGGGCGTGAACAAGAAGCAAAAAATCAAGACAACTGCAAATATACCAGCCTATATCACAAATGTGATTGTAAACTGTTTGCTTGTGCATTCGTTTACTTTATTTTGCTGAGGTCACGTGTCCAATCAAACGCTCCCTATCGAAATTGTTTTGATATGATCTAACAACCAAGCGTTTTTTTTTTTTAATTTATTTCAGAATTTCCCGCTGGCATCTTACAAGAAAAGTTCTTCCATGCGAATCGCCCTAAATACATGAACTACGCCGCAATAGGTTCCGTTATTGCTCACGAAATCACTCACGGGTTTGATGATCAGGGGAGCCAATTCGATTTAAACGGCAACTTGATCGATTGGTGGCAAGGGGATACCAAAGCGGTTTACTTAAGCAAAGCCAGATGTATCATTGGACAGTACAATAACTTCACAGACGCATCATCGGGACTGCGTGTAAGTTCTCATCGATGAACTGTCACAAAATTTATGCAGTAAGCTTTAACTTTAGTTAAACGGAATCAATACTCAAGGAGAAAATATTGCCGACAACGGCGGCATCAAGCAGGCATATATCGCCTATACCAGATGGACTGCAAAACACGGTGTCGAGCCGATGCTGCCCGGTTTGGATTTTTCACCCACACAGATGTTTTGGATTGCAACAGCACAAAATTGGTGCACTAAGCAAACGCAAGGTACGTTTGACATAAGATAATGGTGCAAGTCAGTAATACATGTTCTCCTCCTAGAATCCCTCGAAATGGATATCACAACTGATAATCATTCACCGGGTAAATACCGAGTCTTAGGTCCGCTAAAAAACATGAAGGAATTTGCCAACGACTTCCAGTGCCCTGAAGGATCCTATATGAATCCCGCGAGTAAATGTGAAGTCTGGTAGGCAGGTAGTTGCAGTTTGATTTCGTGTATTACTTGGATTACTAATGCACAGATAAAAAAAGCGTATTATGTATAAGAACATTATTTAAGAATCGAAATAACCAACATAAAATAAAGAGTTTATTGCTTTTGAATTTTATGTTGGTGTTACTATACTTTTTTGTTCTAGGTCACACTTTATGTAAATTCAGAAACGTCAAATATTTGCGCGGTGATGCGGCATACTGCTTATTTGCGATGCTGATGCGTTGCTTATTGAATATGACGTTTGAGTTTTAGAACGCATTGTTTACTTCAAACAAAATCAATAAAACTAATAAATATTTCTGTCAAAAGCATATCTATGGATGAAAATGTTTATTTACTTACTTTTCTTTCTCTTCCTACATTTATCTTACTTTTTTGCCGGCGAATCAACAGCGCATCAGGTATTTCTGTGATGCTTTTTATCGTTATATTTGCGCATCAGTTTGATCAACTTTGCAATAATGAACACTTGACGTTGAAAGTGAGGCAAATAGTGGCATTAATGAACATTTTCAAAGCATCGTGACCATGAGCATCATGATGCCAGTGATACGTTACTGAATTTACACTTTATGTTCGATTGGTACAAAAAAAAAGAATCTTTTCATCTGGATTTTTTTTTACAGAGTTGCTTCAAATTTACCAATACAAGTGCGTTTGAGTTTACTTATAGATGGTTTTAAATTTCCAATGTTTTACTTTAAAATTGATCCAGTGAATGGAAAATGCTTAGAAAACATATTCAAATCGCACGAATATCAACAAAAAAAAAAGAGTGACGTTTTTATTTTCGATTAAACACACAAAATTTGACACAAGATATATATATAGGAAAGCGAAATTTCGTAAATTAACAATTTAACAAATTAACATTCTGATCTTTTTCAAAATTTCTATCACGTAAACAAGATGGACGACCAAAATTCGTGTCACGTATTTTTAAGTGTTAGGTAATTCTGTCCCATTCAGTCATACGGCTTTTTTGTATTGGGCCTTAATCTTCCTGTTCATAAATGTTACGGGGACCTATACGGATTTGAAGTACGTAAAAAAAAATACAGTACGCTCTCGCAAAAGCAACCCTCGATAAACGCAATACCTCAATTAAAGCAACACATAACATTTTACCTTTAGTGACTCAGTAATTGCAACTTTTAAAAAAACTGTGACTCGGTAAACGCAACTTTCCATCCATGCTCTTTTGCATTTGTCTTCAATGGGCTGAAGAAAACTCGGTTCCACTAGAAGATACCTTGGCTCTTCAAAAACTGAGAGAGCTGGCCGTTGACATTAATATATCCTCTAAGAAAAAGCAAACGAACATTTCCCAATATTTTAAAGCAATTTAACCCAAAACTGTATTAACTGTACTACATAATGTATAAATATTTTTTTTTAAATGAATTAAATTATATTCCTATTCTTTTCTTTTACGACGAACTGTATTCTTTTATTTTTAATACTATGGTTTTCACCTTAAATTCTAATTCAAGGCACATTTTTTTTTGTGACTCGGTTAAAGCAACAACCTCAATTAACGAAACTGCTCGAATTTCCATCGGTTGCTTTTACCGAGGGCGTACTGTAAATAAATAGTTGCCGCAACGGGTCCGTAGGGGTCCTAGGCCTAGCTTCTTACAACCATTCGATTTGTGCGACTTTTTCATTTTTGGGACGAATGGAAGGGATCTACAATTTTATGCCGAGTTCAAACGTCCAATTGGGAAGCTCTTTCATGACAGTTATACTCTGTTTGTCAGACGTTCGCGAGAGGTGGCGCAGTGAAAAAAAAGCTTAAGCTAAGTAGTCTAACACACTAACCATTAAGCGTCCGATTGACTTTTAACAATCTCGTGCTTAAGATGCGAATATAATAATAAAAGTAATAAGAAAAACGGTTTCTGGTAATATGCATATTTTATTTATGTGAGCATTGCTTTATTTTCCTGATTATCGTAAAATGTGTTGCAACCTAGGTTTTTAATCTTCTTCGCCTTTCGACCAGGATCGTCTACGCACCGACGGTGATCGGGACCATGATAATTGTGAACGCGATCTGCGAGTTGAGACGAGTTCCCTTGGGGTTCGCTTCGAATTAGATTTATTCCGCGTTGGAGACCGTGTGTTGTGCGGCTTTGATTTCTGTTCTGAATGCAAGTGTGCATAGTTGCCTTTGGATTTGGATACCGATTCAGTTCTCTTTTTCGAGTGTGCACAGTCCTTCGAAGTGGTTCGTGAACGTTCGGCAGAATCTGTTCTAGGCTTAGATTGAGATCTGCTCTTCGGGCGAACACTGTTTTCCATCACTTTAGGTTTCGAATTAGATCTCGTTCGATTTGATCGTTTTTTGGATTTCGAGGCCGATCTTGTCCTCGATCGCGTTCGACGATTTCTTGATTTTGATCGAGATTGACTGCGTTCGCGGTTCGATGTTGTTTTCGATACAGATCTCGGCCGATTGGAGTGAGATTTCGGTTTCGATAAGGATCTGGACTTATTGCGAAGGCGAGGCTCTCGTATTCTGGACTGTGAACGAGAACGAGAATGTGATCGTGAACGGTCTTTGGTGCGACTACGATGAGACCGAGAGCGGTGCCTGGACCTAGAACGTGAGGGGGATCGAGTATCCGATCGGTGGCGCGATCGTCGGGTGCGAGAATATCGACGATGTCGCGATCGTGTCCTAGATCTTGATCTCGAATGCGATCTGGATCGCGTCCTCGAACGGGTTCTAGATCGTTTTCTAGAATAAATAAACAAAAACAAACCTTAGTCCTCTTTTTTGAGTTTATTTCCGTAACCTACCTTGATCGTGATCGGGAGTACGAATGGGATCGGTTGTAGTCGCCGTCATACCTCTCAGGATAATCATTCGGCATCCCTCTGCTGCCATTCCTGTAGTCATTGTAGTAATTGTAGGGAGGATATCCCGATGATCCGTGGTAGTTATAGCCCCCACGTCGCAGACCGCGCATTGGTCCCCCGCGGCCACGAGGAATATATCCACGCATAGAGTGCGGCGGTGGGAAGGTGGGACGATACATTGGCATCCCTGGGAACACACCATACGAGAGCATGCTCATCTTCATCAGTTCAGCTGCAGCTTCGGAATTGTACACTTCCTTGAACGGGTTGAATACCTGATCCACACTTGCGACTGTGTCGTTCTTCTTCTTGTCCTCCTCCTCTGACGATGACGAAGTATCCGAAGAAGAACGGTCAGCTCTATTTTTCTTTCTACCATTCGCTTTTGCGCCACCATTAACGCCATGGTCATCATTTTCGTTACCCTTGCGATGTTTCAGCAATCCCGACAACCCTGTCTGAAGTTTCTCCGTTTCCAGTTTTTTCTTTTGCTCGCACAAGAGTTTTTCCGTTGCCGACTTGTACTTGTCGACCAGGCGCTGACGTAGATCTACACTTGAGTGGACCTTCCCTTTCTCTTGTATGTCTTTCAACTGCAACAACAAACCTTGAATAAGCCAAACTCCTAAACAAACGATGGTGCTTACTTTCTGCCTTTCGAAAAGTGCCTCCAGCACCCGTATACTTTCCAGCTTTCTTCGGACAATAAGCAATTTCTTCTCCTCGAGACGAATCTTACGGGATATTTCTAACTGACCTTTCTCTTCCAACTTTTTCAAATGTTTCTGTTTGCGTTGCTCTTCACGCTCGCGCTGACGTTCAAATTCTTTCAGTTTTATTTCGTCAGCCAATTTCCTGAAATTTGCCGCTTTCTCTTCAAATGCATTTTTATGTTTTAAAGTTATTTTGATTTAATTTTAAGTAAGTAACGCCGTGGAATGTGCTAAATGCCGGTAGTTAGACTGTCGTTGTACTTTCTGCGAGCAGATGGATGAGACTTATGGTTCTCCTTGCAGAAAGCACTACTCTCCCACTGGAAGTGGAAAATACAAAAAACAAAAAAAAAAAAAACGAAAACATGAATGATGTTGCTTTTCACTTGAACCGATGAATCGTGCCAAAGATGAGCCCTGTTGAAAACGCTGGTGTGTGGAGGAGTTTACACCTTTCTGGGAAAGTAGAAGGAATTGCGAACTTGCGAGGGCCACTGCTCACAAGATCTTACTGGAAATAGGTCGAGTCCCCAAATCAGATGCGAAAATCCACGAGCTTCCTAACCCAATTGTGAACAAAAAGACTGTCAGATCTGAAGCAGACTCTGATTGATTCGCCTCGATCATCTTATCACCAATCAATGGTTTGGAATTGCACTTGGAAATAGTAGGATTGGATCTAGGCGGGGAATACAGAAGACCTACTACTTGTAATTCAATGTGTTAGCATCGAAACATTTAAGTGGCCTCCCCTGGACAAACTGATAGCGACTAGTTTAATTACATAACCTCAAAAGAGATATGGATACAAATATGAGAACTACTACTATCAAATTCAACTAATGCCAAGAAAAATCTGGTACACAAAAATATTTCACTGACGAAGAGATAAGTAAAATGTTGTCTCTTCTGGATAACTCCCTCGTCTATGGCCACTACATTCCACCTGAAAACCAATATAAACTTATCAATATGAAGTGGGTTTTTGTTGGCAAACCTTTCTTTCTCGATTATCTCGAGTTCCTTCTTTTTCTTACGCTCCTCTTCTTCCTCTTTCGCTTTAACCTTCGTCAGCAGACTCTTTCGCATCCTTTCGCGTCGCAGTATGCAGGCTTCACTCAAATGCTTCTTCTTATCGAAATTTACAATAATGTTGACGGCCTGAGTTTTATCGACAAACTTGCGAACTAGTTTCATTCCACGAAATTCATCCATTGCGCGCACAAATCCAATGTATTCCTCGAACTGGACATATCTTAGAAAAGGAATCACATTACATCCTGCCAATTGCCAGAGCGCACATAACTTACCCCTCAAAGAAGAGATCCTGTTCAAAGGTGTGCACATTTATGCCATTCACATCGGTGCTCATCTTTTGGCGGAATGCATCACACACTGGTATATCGACGGCACGAACAGCTCCAAACTTTTCGAAGATTCTTTTGAAAATACTTTCGCTAGGTTTGGCATTGTCATCGTTTTCCATGTGACGTGGACAAAACCAACGAATGGGTAGATTTGCAAAGTGAATTGTGTCTGGCCGTTCGCCCGCCTTCATTTCGTCCATAAAATGAGCGTCACGAAAGAATATGTCCCAGTCGTGGCGATTCGGGAAGTCGTCTTTCGATTCTTTGGCTCGAACTTTGAAGGACTCTGTGAAACCACTCATTCGGAACGACATTCCATCGAGGCGGCTCAAAGCACTTTGCAGTCTGTTGGGTTCTTCTAGTTCCGCTTCGAGTCGAATAACTTCGAGGGTGCTCTTCGATACCTAGAAATGACATGATATGTGTGTTAAGCTGAACTCTGGCTCAGACTGCCTAGCATCCCTTAATTAGAAAAAACAACACCGATGTCAGCCTTGAACTAAAGCCAACACCATAGTTCAAAAAACCCCCAACCAACTACAACTACAGCATAGGAAAAGCGAAAAATTATCGAATACGTATACATACCTTCAGGACTAGGAATTTATCGGGTGACAGTGCTTTGTTCAATTTATCCATTATATCGAAATTCGATATAGACTTGCCTATTTTATTTGGTGGTAGACCAACCGATATACTCAACCTGGCCAAGGGCTTAAGGTATAAACTATGCGGCAAATACAGCGGTACACAATCGGAAACATTTGTTATTGTCTGCAGATTAATCATGGTCACGATATAGCAATGAAGACAGCGTTGTTAAAAGGTATATTATTCAAACAACACAAAAAATAATATTTCATACAAATATATATATAAATAAATATATATATAATTGTATACTTGACAGATTCTATTTGTTTTAACGAGAATCAAGAGGAAACCCACAAATCGTAACCACTTTTTTTCCGCGACTTGATTTTTTTGCACTTTGATAGCCCTACTGAAAAATAATTGTTTTCGAAAATAAAACTAATCAATGGCTGCGTTGAAATTTAGAGATGTCAAATTTGCCCATTAAAAACACCAGATTTTTGGACAATTAGATAGAAAAAATGCAGCTCATTACGAAATTGAACGAGACCGACACAAAATATTGAAAATCGCGTTTCTCAATATTTTATTGAATGGAAAAAAAAAATTGAAGATGGCACTGCGACGCCGAAACGTCAGATGAGTTTGAATGCGTTGCTGTAAGCGAAAAGTTATTTCATAAATAGTGCTTCTCAAAATGTAGAGTGTTCACAAAGTATGTAGCTAAGATAATGGAAAACAGAGATATATATATTTCCAGTGGAAAGGCGGCTGCCTACAAGCTGTTTTCCCGTAAAATTCATGAAGTCACGCACATATGCTCATATCTTTTCTAGTATATGTGAGTTCATGAATTGAATAATAATTCGCTTATCCGAAATGCGTATTTCATTATTTTTTTTATTTTAATCGAATCCTTAACAAAAACCAAACAAGTTCAATACCAAACACAAAACAATTGAACAGCGCGATGCCCATAAAAGCAAAAGGAATGTTGGCCGGCCATTAGCAACATGCTTTTTGTAGCTCACACGTATTCACAGACGGGGGTCGAAATTACAAAAACAATAATAGCCCTGTTTTTTTGAGCTTCGTTCTCAGCAAAGCAAAGTAAAGTAGGATTTTCAGCGCGCTATTACAACAACTACGCTCACTTGACACTTCGAGACTCGCAGTAGTTGTATGCTGAAAATCTTACTTTACTTTGCTTTGCTGAGAACGAAGCTCAAAAAAACACGCCTAATGTAAACAAATGGGGTTTGGGGGATAGACGTACGAAAGATATCCATCTCTTTTATTCTTTCATCTCTGGTAGGAAGTTTAGCCTCTGCGCCAAGGTGCTAAAAAGATCTTTCAGTTAGTTTTCTAACGAGGGAGTTAAGACACTACTTACAATCTTGAAACATAATTTCTCCATAATTTAATTCGATCCTAAGCACTATTGCCCATCGCAAGCTAACAGAAACGTCAAAAAATTGACCTGCACAATAATTTGTTGATAACTCGCAGAGTTAACCGGAGATAGTTTTAAACTGCAAATATATTGACACGCGATCTAAATTTAAGCAGTTCGGACAAAAGCCTCATTTTATTGGTAAGCAATTTTGCAAATGTTGGGAGCTAACATTAATTTCAAATAGGTAGTAGCCTTGTTTTTTTGATCTTCGTTCTCAGCAAAGCAAAGTAAAGTAGGATTTTCCGCACGCAATTACAACAACTACGCTCTACTTGACACTTCGACACTCGCAGTAGTTATTAGCCCTGTTTTTTTGAGCTTCGTTCTCAGCAAAGCAAAGTAAAGTAGGATTTTCAGCGCGCTATTACAACAACTACGCTCACTTGACACTTCGAGACTCGCAGTAGTTATATGCTAAAAATCTTACTTTACTTTGCTTTCCTGAGAACGAAGCTCAAAAAAACAGGCCTAGTACAAAACAAGAATTTTCTCTTATCTTTAAAGATTGCTGGCATGCAGACTTACAATAATTTTACGAGTTCGCATTGTTGTTGTAAAACATAAAAAATCAATAATAGCCTTGTTTTTTTTAGCTTCGTTCTCAGCACAGCAAAGTAAAGTAGGATTTTCCGCACGCAATTACAACAACTACGCTCTACTTGACACTTCGAGACTTGCAGTAGTTATTGTAAATTGTGTGCTGAAAATCCTACTTCACTTTGCTTTGCTGAGAACGAAGCTCAAAAAAACATGCCTAATCATATTGAAAACATAAACCAACCATCATTGATTTGTTTTTTTATGGTTTGGGAAGTTCTGGGTTTTGATTAACCTAACGAACATTACATTCCATTGGGTTGGCAACTCCCAAATATGTACGTATCAAACTGTCTCCCCATGCAAACGCTATATTAACACTGATTGTTGGTCGAAGAGGTTTACGAGTTTTTTTTTAGTTCTCCATGCGAATTATTTGTTTTAATAAATTATCACTTCTACGGAACATACAAAAAAAATCGTCTTAAAATGCCGGAAAACGATATTTCCAAAATGAAGGTAAGACATTCGCTAAATTGCAATGTGTGTAAAACTGAAACATTTTCTCCCCACACTAAAAGGTCGCTGATCTAAAGCGAGAGCTCAAACTTCGTGGTTTGCCCATAACAGGCAACAAAACCGAACTGCAAGAACGCCTCCAGTCCGCACTAATGGACGGTGATCTTTCGCTGGAGGACACAGCAATCTCTGGAGAAGACCTACTTGAAGACGTCCTCACCGACGAGGAGGAAGATAAAGCTATTCTAGCATTGCCACCAGATGAAAACGAACTGTTGAAATCTCCCATCAGTGAGCTGGATCAATCATTCTCAACAGACGATAAACCAAACATTGAAGTGCCTGTAGTTCCGTCGAAGAAAATTGTTCTCAAGCGTAAGAGTTCAATCACTCCTCTGACGACAGAAACGCCAGCAGCCGTCAAAGACACGCTACCTCCCACCGACGAAAATGGCAGTGATTCAGCATCAGCTGCTAAAGTATCGAAAGTCGATGCAAAGCCAAAGCAGGTTATAAAAGTATCTACGCTCACTTTAGAGGAACGTATGCAAATGCGTGCCAAGAAATTTGGCATCGAAGAAAACAAGGTGAATAGTTCGAGTTCCGATTCGACTCCCACCGGACTGAAGGATGCGGCCGATCCCAAACAAATCGAAACTCTCAAAAAGCGAGCCGAGCGCTTCGGATGTGTGGTGGCACCGGCTATTGCTAAAATTACCGCAGACGAACGGCTAGAGAAGCGAAAGCAACGTTTCGGTGATATTGCCGCAGACAGTGGGAAAGCGACAGTTGGAGGAACGGGCGCCTACGCAGAGAAGGCACGAATGCGGCTGGAGCGATTCAAAACAGCGGCCAAATGAAGTCGTTTTTCATTTTCCATTCATAGTCATGTACTCACAGTTATTAATTCTCTTTAATAAATAAACAATTCAAGGGTTGACTACTGTAACTAAGTGATTCACAATCGTAAAAATAGTTGCTTGTCTTTTAGAGTTAGGGATGTACTAATTGATTTAAGAAGATGACATGAAAAATGGTAGTAAATTGGGTTCTTAATAAGGTCCAAACTCGACCAAAAGCTGAGAATTTTGGCAAAAGACGAGTAGACCCCGAAATGTGACCTAATGTGGTCAGATTTAATCGGCTACACCGTCAAACGCACAAGTAGTATAGTGTCAGGTTAAAAAAAAATTGCTTTAGGAAAAAAACTGATACAGACATTTTGTTGAATAAGATTGTACTGGCTTTAGCTTATGTGCGGATCACTTAAAACTATTGGGTAATTCTGGTGAAATGCCATATTTCCCCTTGATTGGGGGGATTCATCATTACCACATGTATCACAATGAGAATCTGTTGCTGCTCTCTCTACGAATAATGGAGGACCGCTCTTAAATTGAAATCACCAAGTACAATGCCCGACAAAGGGCGGATTTCACGAAGATTTCTCTTCTTTATTCTTAATTTTATTCCATAACTTTGAACAAAATTATAACCAATAAAAAACAAAAAAAAAAAGGAAAAAATTAACGAATTCTCCATATTGTTTAATAATAATTCACATTTCACCCTGCATCCACTTAAATGCTGCAGTCAAGTTCATCAAACTGCATATCAACTGCAATAGAACAAAAACCAAAGTTATTAGTCGCACCGAACGCCTCTCCTGCATGCCCTTAGTCGATCTCATACAGTCGAGTACTACAAAAATCCCTACCACCTGACTCTGCATGTGCGGCTGAGAAATCGAAACTCGCCTCGGACGTTGAGCTTGCACTTGCTGCAACCGACATATTGATGCGCTTCTCATGACAATACCTCAGATAGGCTTTGATTTTGTTGTTGCGTTTCATTTCTTTCTCGTTGCTCTCGTCAATAGCTTTTTTGGTTTTTTCAAACAGTTTGATTTCGTCTTTGAGTTGTCGCAGCTTCTTCATATTTCTGGTGAATTGCATTGGCTCGCAAAATGCTCGTTGCTCGGATTGGAAGCGAAACGCCTTTTGCCATGCTATTATAAACTTATTTGGATCCTCGAAGTATGAGCGCAGTTTTTGTGGCATGGACGATGTCACCGGTATGCCCTTAAATGTGACCCTATCGATTGGGCAGTTTTTCAGTTTACTACTGCATGCGCTGCAAAAGACATGGCTGCAAGATCCGCAGAAATATTCAGTGGTACTGCATTCACTTTTTAGGACGCCGCACTTGTTGCAATTCAACCAGTTATTCATTGTTGAAAGTTATTCTTATCGATTTTTGTTTGGTAGAGAAAAGAAAAGTGCACAAACTCGTAGTCAAAATATGACATAAAAGAAAAGCCGTTAGATATTGAAAGAAATATGGATGGTGTGGTATTTCCGCCACCCACCAGCGCCATCTTTGCGTATGAGTAATACTTTCCGTATATGTATTTCAAAGAACCTTAAGGCATTTAAGGTCGTAAAATACAAAATATTTTGCATAGTTGAGATAAGCATAATCAAAGAATATCATGTTTGGGGTGGGTAGGATAAATGCCAAAGAACAAAAGTAGAACGGCTAAGGGCTTTGACAGCACCACTTTCTATATCGATTCTTCCGAAGCCAATTGCGCAAAAGATAAAACACTTTTAGTCATTTGTTTAATGGATTTTTATTTAAAATCTCTCAACAAAATGAAACCTAGCTGGTGGTAAGAGTTAAATAAATGCAATCTGTCTCTGTTCTTTTACCTGGCTATACGAAGTTTTTAGCTTGAAACATAAGTTTTGCTGCGAGCAAATAATAAACACAGTTCATTTGAAATATGTTTTCTTAAGAAGCATCGAAGGGGTGACTATAAATTAAGTAATGTTTAGAAAACTTTGCGGGTGCAAACATGCAAATTATTCCAACGTAAAGGTGTAAACTGTCATCGTAGTTCCAGTTGCACAGGGCATTGCTATTCATTTTTTGTTTGCATACAATTAATGGGCTGCACTCGGCCTTCTGTAAAAGTTCAGTGATGGTTTTAGGAGATTTTTTGGAAAACGACACTCATGAAAATCCTAATAGCCCTTGGACCGAACCACATAAATGACGGTATTCGTCTGAGCGATATCAATCTCAAAATTTTAACGAACACAACAACCTATTTACTTTCTCAACGATTTCTTTTCTGTTACGGGTTGATTTTATTATTTTCGTAGGGACTGAACATCCAATTTCAAACTCCTAACTTTCCACTGAGTCGCTAGTGGGAAAATATTCTGCTTAAAGGGCACCGATTCCGTCGAAGCTGATTTCAATTGTTTTTTTCGTCAAAACCCAACATTAAGCTCGAACGATTTCTTTTGGCACTTCAATCCAATTGCTTACATAACTATGAAATATATATTTGTACAGTAAAAGTACTTACCATGCAGTTGGAGGCGCACGCGTCCATAGTCCTCTCACGGGAAATGAACATTTTTCTAGCTCATTAAGTTCTTTTAAACATTTTCAACGTAGGTATCATAAAAAGCACTCATACAGTTCAGCAGCATTTTGAGTCGTCGCTCAAACTTACAAGCAGCACACGTCACTACTTACTTGTTGCACGCGCTCAGGTAGGTGTTGGCCGGCCTACTTTCTGGATCGTGCTCCGGGGCATCCTTAGCTGAAAAATTTATTTCTCAATCACTCTCGAGCTACATTTTGAAATCATTTTTTTTTTTTTGTTTTCTATAAATTAGCTTAAAACTCATCCGTTCACTAAATTGGATACATTATTTCGAAGTTGTCATTTTTGTTTGGGTTTTGTTTGTTTGTTTTTTTTTGTTCATATTTTTTAAGATTCTAACAAGTAAAAGAAAAATATTTACGATGGCGTACAGTTAAAATTGTAAAAGTAATGCAATCCATATTGACTTCGAGGAGTAGGTCCTTCTTGGTGTGGGCTGCTGTTTTCCTTTTTGTTGTTTAACTAAAATTACTTAAAATTACATAATAGTAACGTTACATGATAAAATCAATCCGGTGTTTGTTTGTTGTTTACTACTCCTTATCATCCTAAATCATGCAGAGCATTCCTATTCCTAGTAGCGCCGATTACTGCGATTTCTGTTGTGACGCTTTTCGTTATGCTTTTGCCGTCCCCTGTCCCTGTTGCGTTCGCCAGCGCCTCGACGACGACTGGCGGCACTACTGCCACTGGCACTGTGGCCACCACTGTGATGGTCGTCATCGTTGTCCTTGAATCGATGACTATTCGAGTTCTCTCTCATTTGGCCGCCGTCGGAGTTCGAGTTGTTCTCCAGGTCGCGGTCGTCTCTAAAATTAGTGTGATTCGGTGCACCACCGAATGGGTTGTTTGGATTTGAACTTGTAGTGGTGTTGAATGCATTCGTATTGAACTGAGTGTTGGATGAGTTGTTGAATCCGTTTTGCTGGGATGTCGCCCATGGACTCGATCGGTTGTCGTTGTTAGCCAAGGGACCCGTTGCCCAGGGACTGGGTCTACTGTTGTTGTCTTCGGATTTAATGCGTCTTAGGTCGACGTCACCGTTGCCTGTATTTCCGTCCGAATCTTCGCCCTTGATTTTCATGGAGAACGGGTTTGCCGAGCGCCAGTCCACATCGCCGGCGTATATCACCTTAGCGTTGTGATTCCTCGGTTCGAATCGAGACTTCTTCACCGGTGGTGATTTGCTGCGACCGCGTGAAGGCGATAGACTGCGTCTATTCTCTACAGGTATAACATCCCGAAGCTCGTCGATTTCCCCTGAGCTGATGTACCGATTGAGCGCGTCGGGTCCATTTCGTATAATCGCGGCCAACTTGCTATCAGGCATTACCCGAATAAGCTTGCCATAGACCATGATGGCTACTATTGTGTTGGGCTCCATGTTGTCTGGCAACCCTTCCAACATACTGATATCTTTGGAATCTCTTGAATTATTCTCGTCGCCCTCTTCATTGCGACGGCTATCGTTCCAATGAGCTTGGAAATTCCTCGGAATAGGTTTGCTGTACGGAACTTTCTTCTCCCTATCTCTGTCAGTCATTTTGCTGGGATCCAAATCCAAGCCAGGAATGAATCCTCTATCGGCTGTCAGACTTTCGGTGAACTCAACCTTATCCTCTGGGCCCATGCCAGGAATTACAGCGTCATCTAGGCAAACGACAAATAAAAGTCAAAACAAATTTCCAAACCATGTAAAAAGCACTCGCTCACCATATTCACATTCATCCAATGTGGCCAAACTAGCCGGAAGCGTATTCAAATTGTATTTGTCTCGCATGAGGTCACCCGGACGATTTCTTGTCCAGAATTTGATTGTGTGATCATTCGAGCCCGAACACAAAATGTGACCAAGTGGATGCCACGCCAGTGTCCACACAATGCTGTCGTGAGCTGCCTCAATGCCACCTATTTCCTTATCAGTACTACAATTGAAAGACCAACAATAACCGCCATTGATGATTGTAGCAAAGTTTCCTTGGTACTTACCCCACGTTCCAAAATAATACTGAACCATCTGAGCCACCTGAAGCAAATAGACCTTCGTGCACTGGATGCCAGGACACTGAACTCGCCTCTTTCTTATGACCACGGAAGACTTGGACCTCTTCACGGAGATTTCGAATATCGAAAAGTTTTAGTAAATGATCACGAGACGCAGTCACCAGCCAGTTGCCGTTATTGTTCCATTTTAGGTCCATTACAGTCGATTTGTGAGCGTGTCTGAATTGCAAATGATTTACACGTATTCGTTAGAAGAAAATATACAAAAACGAAAATATTTGTCGATCGATGGCGCCCAACACGAGGCCAAAAATCGATCGGTTTGTTTGAAATTTTCGAGCAAAATGATGATATGCACTGAAATTTCCCATACCATCAAATAAATTAGTATAGTTGCCACAAGGGACCCTACGTCTAGCTTCTCGCCACCAAACCTTTTGTGTGAGTTTTTCATTTTTGGGACGAATGGAAGGGATCTCCTATTTTATGGCGAGCCCAAACGCCTAGAAGCTCTTTCATGGCAGTTTACTCTCGCAGGCGTTCGCGAGAGGTGGCGCAGTGCACACCACTATTTAAGATGTGATTTGTGTTTTCCGAGGATCGAAGCACGGACCCCTCGCCTGGGAGTCCAACACATTAACCACCAGCCTTCGAATGATGGCTTTTGGTACCGTACTTACTTAAGTGGAAATAAAGAAATTATACTCACAATGTAGCTAGCGCCTGGCCACTCTTTGGATCCCATAACTTGATGGGCTGCTGATTGTCCTTACTTCCAGATACAATCAACGCCTTTTGTGGATGCCAGTGAACACATTTCACATCAGCGCCATGACCTAGAAAAAAATTAATACACAAAATTGGGAACAAGTTGCTTCAAATCACAAACGGTAGTCTAAGTATATTTTTATAAATGCAAGGCCGTTTTTTTCTCACATTTTCAAAATAAGTGGGACGGAAGGTATATTGCAAGAAACTCAAATTTGACGCACAGAGCCGCATCGCTTGGAGGCTTTCTTGAATCGTTTACGATTCGCCAAAATCCACGCGAAAGAACAAAATGGAATTTGCGTGAATCGTGAAACAATGTGGAATTTTACGCGGTGGTAAAAAGAAATGTATGAAACATTCGTCACAACTTCTAAATTTTCCCTAGATTTTTTTCATAGTGTAACCAACTGGCTTTGTTTTTTTTTAGAGGGAGCAGTAGGTTAAGAAAATTCAAAGATCTTTCTGTGCCTTTTCAAACAGCAAGCGATGTTATTACTACATTTCTGCGCACATCCCAAATTATGTTATTGAGAGTAGAGTCACCTTCTTACCAAACTTGACAACCATCACCCTCCCCTGTTTTTATCTTTTGAGTTTGACAGCGTAAATTTTAAGATCGACCCCTTGAGGAAACGCAAATTTAACTTTCGCACAGGTAATTTCGAAAAACCTTCCGATCTCATAGACAATATCCACTTTGACAAAACGGTTAATATTGATGTTGTTACTTCCACTTTCTACTCGCAAATCCATGAATGTTTCCTCAAATCTGTTCCTGTCACGACTCTAAAAAAAAAGTTCTTCTCCCACCCCCGGTATAACAGGGAACTGCGATCTCCTCAGAATAAACGAAATAAACTATGGCAAGGCAAACATATCTCCGATGCAGATTTGTATCTAACCTCTCAGACTATCTTACTGTTTATATTAACTTTTCCGTTTCATGTGCACGTCTTTACTCCTTTACGTCGTCAGCATGACGCATGACGCATGACCTAATTTCCATTCACAAACGTTTCTTTTAATTTATAAACACCAAAAGGAAATCGGATAGGTATGCTTCTACATTAATATTCGATAATTGTTCGTCTGCAAATTCTAAATTAATCACGAAGTGGCTATTCGCACGTCGTTAGGGACACGGCTTAGGTCGACGGCTACAGATTCGACGTAACGTAATAATTAAAAATAGTATTTTAAGAAATAAGTTGAGCCTTAAAACGTACAGGCTCGTGCCCGAAATTTCAATACTGTAGTTTAGATCCCTTTAAGGGAGTGGAGCGAGCCACATTATCCCTATTTGTTGCGTTTAACCCCAGCCGTCGACCTAAGCCGTGTCCCTAACGACGTGCGAATAGCATCAGCCATTAACATAAGCTCATCTTTAGTAGTTGAAAAAATTAACCTTCTTAAAGTCGACTATTCCTCCGGTCCAGATGGTCTCCCTGTCATTGTTTTAAAGAAATCTGTTAAACAAATTGTCTTGTCTTTTCCAGCTCTCAATTACTAATTTTCCCAAAATTTTGGAAGGACTCATTTATCATTCCCATTCACAAAAAGGGGTGTAAGGTGGATATATCTAATTATAGACCTATTGCTAAACTCTCTTGTATACCAAAGCTCTTTGAGAGCATCGTTTACGATACAATGTTCTTCCATTGCAAATCAATCATCTCCACTAAGCAACATGGATTTTTTAAGGGTCGATCTACAACCACGAACCTTACAAATTTCGTCTCTAACACATTATGTGCATTGAAAAATGGTAACGCAGTGGATGTTGTAGCCACTGATTTCAGCAAAGCGTTCGACAAAATCTCTCACAAAATCATACTCTTCAAGCGATCGTTTTTCCACCGCGGTTTACTTCATGGACTAAGTCTTACTTAGAAGATCGCAAGTATAGTGTCCTTTTTAGATTTTATGTTTCTAAACCTTTTTTGGCGCCCTCTGGTTTACCACAGGGTAGCCATCTGGGACCTTTGATCTTTGATTTGACAATAAATGCTGTAGAACGTGACATATTACTATCTGACCTGGAGATTTACGCAGATGATATGAGATTCTCTAAACGAATATCTTACACGGCTGACTCTCTGTCACTTCAAACTGACCTTAGCCCCTTCTACACCTGGTGTCAACAGAATCGTGTAGAGCTTAACGTGAACAAATGTCAAGCTATTACATTCTCTCGCAAACGTCACTCCCTGCCTCAAAGATCCTATTTCATTAAGAACGTGTCTATCTCCACGGTTTCATCTATTCGTGATCTGGACATTATCTGCGATGCTCAACTCATTCGTCCTCACATCGACAACATTATTAGCAGAGCCAACTCTGCACTCGACTTTGTTAAACGTTGGTCAAAGGAGTTCTCTAACTCCTGTCACTAAATCACTTTATGCGACGTTTGTAAGAACCACTTCTTGAATATGCCAGCCAGGTGTGGTCACCTTACCATCAGGTACACATTCTGAGAATCGAAGCTGTCCAGCGTTGATTCATTCGTTTTGCACTACGTGGGCTTGATTGGGATAACCCTCACAATTTACCTCCATACATTTACAACCTCTTAAAACTCAACGCTGATATAATTTTTAGTCATCAGTTACTATCCGGAAACATAGATTGCCCACATCTGCTGCATCAGATCTCGTTGAACACTAATCCTCGTCGTTTACGTTCAATTCCCTTTTTCCGCCTTCCCCATCACCGTACTGACTATGGCCAGCACGAGCCTTTAACAAGAATGCTTTCTCAACTTATTTGACATAAACTGCGCCAAATCAGCCCTTAAAATCGCGCTTCACAAATTGCCTCAACCTTGAAAATCCCATTTCCAAATATACATTTTAAGTTATGCCATTTTACCATCAATATTTGTATTTTAATCTTAACTTTACTCGATTGTTTACTTTTTTATTTGGTTTCCGCTTATATTAAGCAATCAATAAATATATATGTAAATTAGCATCCTATTTTTATTTTAAATGTGTTAAAAACAAATTGGCCAATTGAAACTTACCTCTCAACACACGTTCCTCTTGACATCGGTAAAAGTCCCAAACTCGCAACGTTCCATCATCACTGCAGCTAACAAATTTGCTATCTGATGGGCTAAAGCTGTAATATTTAACAACAGAGTAAAAAAAAAGGATAAGAAATAAACAAATGTAGGTATTTTCTTTTTTCATTCATAATAAGAACAACTATTAAAAATAAACAGGAAATTAAGCCTTTTCAACCAAATAAACCGAAAGTTTAGGATATATAGTTTGAGGAGAAAGCTGCCTTTGCCCAAAATAAGTGTGCACGCTCGTGAAAAATGCAATAACTTCTTTCACTCTATTTACTGGCCAAGTTGCAAAGTGCCGGGAACGTAGTGACATTTAATTGCAGTTCTTCATTGCATTTAGTAAATTTGTTTAATTTTTTTCATAACATTAACATTATTACCGACCGCGAGAACTACATTCAATTACGGTGGACACTGACAGTGTGAATAATAAATATCGGTTCAAATACAAACAGTGGTAGGTGAAGAAAGTAGCTTATTCATATGGTAAGGTATGGATCTGTGAAGCTATTCTGTCTAGGAGCGTCTATCTTGCGGAAAGCCGGCAAGTGCACGAAAACTTCAAGCCAGCATCTGCTAGCACTGTTTACACTATATACCCGCTAGAACAAATCACCATTTAACTCAATTTACTTTATAATAAGAAGGCAACTCGAGATCTAAACAACGAAGCGACAAAAAGTCGAACTCGGAATCGGTC
The DNA here is from genome assembly GCA_916610125.1 of Cheilosia vulpina. Lineage (NCBI taxonomy): Eukaryota > Metazoa > Arthropoda > Insecta > Diptera > Syrphidae > Cheilosia > Cheilosia vulpina. The sequence goes on from OU744276.1 coordinate 2,209,749, forward strand.
CGCAAATAGCAATGTCTTACATTGCATAAATCAAATCAAATCGTTTTTCAGTTTAAACAGGCTGAGAGGAAAATCCAAATTTTGTCAATCGATGAAGAGATAAAACAAAAATACGTCATTTTGGATTCTTTTTTTTTATTTGGAGATAACTTTTTTATGTGAACAAAATCAATGAAAACATAAGAAAATAGAAAATAAGCTAAATATTATTTTTGTTTACTTTATTTTTTTGTTAAAAATAATGAAAAATAAAATCTCTTCGCAGATGAGTGGTTTCTTCGTTTATTTTTCTGGACAGAGGCTGCTGAGCGAGAGATTTCTATCTTAAAAGCTTTTATTTGTATTTAAAAAAGTTTCTTTATTGAGCATATTCATAAAAAAATCAGTCTTTATTGTCTTAATATCACAGCGATAGATACACAAATAAATGTTCTCTAACTCGAGGCTGGGAACTGCGAATTTTATTTATTTCTTTTTGTTTGCTTCCTGTCTAAACGGGTTCAAAAGTGTATTTTATTTTGTTTGTGCTTCCTACTTATCGGCTAAAGGTATAAAGGCTTTTTATTTGCTAAATAAATTGTCGATGGTAATTTGTTTTTGTTTTTTTTTTTTATTTTCAAAAACATATGTGCCCCTTGGGACTTTTTTATTAGTTTGGACAAAAATAAAGTTTTTCTTTTGCTGTACCTTATTCCCCTTATTGCTTCCTTGTGGGCTTGAAACATTTTCACGTTGTTCATGTTTGACTGCCAGTATTTAACGTATCCAGCGTTGTCACCTGTTACCATCCAGTTGTCGTTGTGTGACCAGACCATCGTACGCACGGGAACATCGTGGGCCTGCGAAAGAGAAACGTTCACAGTTTTACTTATGTTTGCGTTGTCCTTTCTTTTTTATTTATGTGCTGCGCAACTGAACTAAGAAAGGCGGCTTGACACAAACCGAGAAGGAAATCTTGTAGCTCTGTAAAAATGTATTTTCAGTTTGGCGGTTGTTTTGAGTAAACAAACAAACAACTTTGACATCCCAAGCGCACTTTCCAGACTCGCTTCATCATCACCTTGCTCATCGGTATTGGATCTAAATTCTAAATTCAATTTAATGAACGCTGCTTCTTCCACATTTCTTTCATTAATATTTCTTTTTGCGCATTTAATATATTTTTTCTTTGTCATGTATAGAATAATGATCTGGTAACGATGTGTTGCAGTCAACTTACAAAATTTTTTCGGTTGTTAAAGTTGAAGGTAAACAACTGTTTCTTACTAACACTTTTTATTTGTTTTCTCTATCGGCCGGGTTTTATTTACTCAATTTTGAGTAGCTATTATTTTTAGTTAATCGCTGTCGGGAAGAAGGGTTGTTGACGTTTAACTTAATGTACGACTCTGCTGTGTCCCTAAACACAGGGGCAAACATGTTGTTGAGTTTGCTTATAAACTAGCACGGAAGTCATGTAAAAGCGGCTCGATCTATCATACCACAATTATGCGATGGCGGAGATCTATAAAAACAGGTATAACTTTCTCGCCACCTGTGGTACATCCAAGAACATGTTTCCAGAGTATTGCAAGAGACTAACAAACTTAAGGGGGTCTAATTGGGTATATGCGGGACAAGAAAGGTTCCACGCACTTGCGTGGACATCCTATTTGCATCACAATAGACTAACGTTGACCCGAGTGCCATTAGGGATATTTTTGAATATTCCTGTCTAATAAAACTACATACACGTTATGCATATTTATAGTGAAATGTGTTTCCTCACAGGTGTAGTGAGTTCTCAAAAATAAAGAGACAAAGGGCTGTCAAATTTCTCTCGTGATTGTTTTTTTTTCCAATTCATTTAGGCAAACGTTTTCAGTATCCTTAATAGAAGCAAGCTAACCTCGCAAAAGCCCCTTTACCTGAACTTTAAGTCAGTACTGTATTGAAAAATCGATTTCCTTCGATATTTTGTTCACCCTGAATTTCAACCTACAAAAGCGACAAACATTTCGAAAGAGTGTTTAGTTATAATTGTTGTTTTCGATGAGAAATGAGTGGATCTCTTCTCCACACAACAATCAATTTATTTATTCTGTAACAAAAACAAAGAAGAGTATAACCCACAGTGGAGATATCAGTACGATCGTTTGTAGTCAATACTCGAAAATGCTAATTACTGGCCCATAGGCTATTATTTTCGATAATATCAACTAAACAGCTTATTGAAATCATATATGTGTGTATGATGTTTCCACCTTTGCAATGCTTTTCACAGGTAAAATTTAGCTTAAACATCAATCTAAGTACCTATGTCGGAACAATCAGTGGCATATTGCCGCCCCCCACATAACGACAAAAGATAATCATAGTGCCCCAGAAGAAGCCATATGAGTTGGCTTGATTACTGTTTTTAAGGTCAGTTAACGTACAACAATAATGTCAAAAGCCTATGTATGTAAAAATATCCAACCTTACCTGTAAAATTGTTTCGAAATTAAATGTCAGGCCATTCCATAGTGTAAACTCTCCAGAGCTGGCGCCAGTCACCAGACGTCGACCCTCGGGTGTCCATGCCAATGTGAATATAGGACATCGCATTTTATTTGTGGCAGTCTTTACAAAACGGGTTGTAACCGAATTTGTTGGATTATCCAAGTAACTAGGTGGTGGCAGCATCTCAGGTATGTATATGTTCTCCGGTTGAAGCGCGGGACGATCTCGATCGTCGCGTTGCCACGTTCTCGCCTAAATGCAAACATTAAGTTAATCAATTTTCCATTACTATCGCAATAATATCTTACCTCTAACGCTTTTACAATTGACGCATTATAGTCGACAGTTTTGCGCATCACACTTTTTCTCAGCCGCTTTCCATCGAAATCGTCTTGGGTCATGCCGAAGCCACGATTGAAATTGCCGAAAGGTTTAAAGTATGGGTGGCCAGGTTTACCAGGTCCCGAGTGATGTTGGAAATAATGCGAACGATATCCACCGGCACCACCACCTCCACCCGGGCCATTATTCTGTCCAGGATAAGTATTCACTGGTGGCGGTGGCATTTGCAACATGGACGTTGGTGGTGGCTGGTGCAATAAATCCGGCGGTGGCTGTGAAAAGTCCATTTTTTTGTTGATATGCGACTTCTAGCACAACTCAATATAACATGAAGTTTGTTTTATTATTTAAAAGTTAATAATATTTGCGAAAGATTGAAAATTAAAAAGGAAATTTAATCCAAGTGAAAATCGCGTTAAGCACTTTTTGCAAAAGTGGCAGTGATGGCTGGTGCCAGACAGAGATAGGACGAAAGGGAGACAACATATTGCGTGTGCTTCTTTTACTGACGGACTAGATGAGCTGTTTTGTTGGTACGTACAAGGAAATGTGAACGATGCCTTAACTGAGTACGGTATATATTTGGATAGAATTTTGGTTTTTTTAATTTTCATATGATATTTAAACACTGGCCCCAATAACACTTTTTGAAACAAAACTGAAAAATACTTTTGCTTTGCTGGCTGATCCCGATTTAAATTTGTTTTCGTTGTTTTACACTTTATAAATGTTTTATATTATATAACTACCTAGAAATATACAAGACGATAGATGATAGCAACACAGAGTTCAAGATTCGAGTCTTTCAGAACAAATATGTATTATTCAATAGAAATTCACACGCGCGTGTTTGAATCATCACAAAAAATTAAAAATCATTCTTTTGAAACCTTTTTTTAGTATAAAATTAGTCCGATCTGACAGATAATTTTAGTTTCATGCAAAATGTTCAACTGTTGAGTTCTTTTAAGGAAATCAAACAAAAACGGCGGTAGTTAATCGATCCGATCTCACAAGTACTATGAAGCTCAACCAAATTCTTACAAATTTTTTTTACCAAATTCTTGGGCATTTTTCGGCACTACGTTGTTTTTCGTTTGGTTTGCTTGGAAATCGCAGCTGAATTCGCAGTGAACGAGGGACTTAAAATAGATGAAATGCAAAACTCATCTGATTTAACTTTGTCACAAAGTTTTTTATGAAGCTATTTTCACTTGATAACACCAGCTGATAATTTACATATTAGGACTGTTATTACAACCACTGCGCTCTGCTTGATACTTCGAGGCTCGCAGTAGTTGTTGTAATCGCGTGCTGAAAATCGTATGTGGTATTTGATTGGGCGCTCTCAGAGCACGTTTTTTCTTTTTCAGATTGCAGAGCCCTTTTGCGAATCTGGATTTTTTCTCAGATTTGCTTCAGATTTGCCAATATAAGAACATTTGAGTTTGACAACTAATGGAGTTTATTTACGTTTTCGTGAAAATTTTCAACTGCAAAGAAACGTTTGACATCGGGCGGATCTATTTTTGTTAATTATTTATGTACAAATGTTTAGAAATCAATTTGGGCGCAAACTTCGAATGTTTTAATATAAAATTTAACAAGTGAATGCAAAATGTTTACAAAAGTGTCGAAGGTTACACATATTCGAACCGCACTAATATCAACACAAAAAAGAGCAAGTGACGATTTTATTTTCGTTTAGACACACGAAATCTGAAATCTGAGAGCAAATCTGAAGAAGCCCAATCGAAGACCACATTACTTTACTTTGCTTTGCTGAGATCGAAGCTCAGAAAAACACCACTATTATTATATTAATGTCAAAGTAGTCCCAGTCATATCAAAGAACTTACATTTAGGTATAATCGTTATTTCCCGCAATTGCATTCCAAACATCTTAAGCTGCATCATTTCTCAGCAAAGTATTTGGTTTTTATGTCATTACGAATACTTATCGCTCTCTTGCGCACTGGTCCCAAATTAAGTCGTTTTGTGGGAATATTTAGTTCTTTTAATATAAATTACACCACGTAAAGCTAAGCAATAATCTCGTTTGCCCAAGTATGAAGCTTAATATCGGAACACCTACTTAATACCTAGTCCAAAGTGACGGTGAAATTTTCTCCAGCGCAGTAACTTAGCCCATTACACGCTTAAACATTCCAATTTCAGATCCCGTCAACTCAAAAATACAATTTTCAAGTTCATTAACATATACCCAAGAATTCAATCTAATTCTCCGACCAGCCAACCCTTTAGCTTCAAAACTTTTTAAACTCTAATATAGATTTTGTTCATCTAAATACCGACGCAGAAAAAAGACTTCGTTCAATTTATTTCTCATTCATTGGGCTGTGCGGAATTTATTTCCAAAAAAAAGAAGATATTTCCATTTGAGGGCATGTCAAAAACGTCCCTAAGTGCAAATATTATCTTCAATATTTCATTTTCGATACACTTGTTGAGAGAAATTTTAACCGCGTAGACGGACGAACGACGATGACTATACAATAGTGTAATCATGTGGAACAGTTGCAAACCTTAACACAAATATGTAAATGCTTGGGTGAGAAATAGCAAAAAACGTCCTAAATATTTGAAGCCACTTCATCTTATTCGTAGTCCTTCGGCGACGAAGGCGGTATAAGTAAGTAGAACCAAATCTGAATGATCCCTTACGCCTCATCAATTTTATGTCGAAGGAGCTTCACTATCATGCACACATCGTAATTTGTAATCGTATAGTTGTCTATCATTTGATGCATTTCCATTTGATTCCCAAATCGAGAAAAATCACAGACAGTAGACCTTAATAAGCGAATAGACTTATTCGGCAACTTGACTATCACCCACTGATGTAGTGTAGTTGGTGTGGTAGTTAACACTTCTAAAGGACTAAGACTCGGCGCCCACCCTTAAATCAAACACTCGTTCAGAAGGACACACAATGATAAAAGCTTTGATTGTTTATTATACCATCTGCTATAGTAAAGTAGGATTGCCAAATGCCCTAACTACGATAGTCTGTGGCCATGCTATTTATTCAGTTATCAATTGGGAATTGGGAAGCTTTGATTTGATGACGAACAATTACTATCAAGGATATAATGGCGTGAAGGTGGGCGGTGTTTTGGGAAGAGATGCGAGTATATCGTGTGTGGCACAAATGGACGAATGTGATATTTTCATTGGAGGCCGTTAATACGCATAATATAAATGCAACTAACGAATTGATTTATGACTTTAAGGTGGTAACAATTAAAATTAAAATGTCTGTCTGACGCAAAACGTACAGCGTTCTAGTTTTAATAATTCTGACGATTTGTCTCAGTTTACATTGATCTCGTTTGATCACCGTTAACGTTTATCTAAGCGATACACAGAGATATGGGCATGTTCAAAAATGTAGTCGTCTTAAATTGGCTAAATTTTAGTGGCCAATATATATTATTTAGGATTGTTACAGGTGATTAGATTGTTATTTTTGATATCACTTTAATCATTTTCTTTCAAACTAAAACGATTTTCACCACAAATTGTTTGCAATTTCATATCAAAAAATTATTTAATCTCAAAGTTGAATATTTCGAAGCATTATACGAGTTATATTCCACAAATCCTTTCGTATTCAAAGTGACAATCTTCCATCTTATATCTTGTGTAGTAAGTCTGACAGTTATCTGACTAGATGTATCTCGGTTTTGATTGGTTGAAATCGGCCATCTTAGCAGATGTTTCAGTTGACGTTTGTAGATGAGTAGCCGACGAATCTAGTCAAGAAATTCGTGACTGAGTAATAAGTTGACAGTTCGCATATGTGGCTGACGTAGAAAAAGTGACGTTCCCGACCAATTCAGTTTTTGCTTTCAGGTAGCATCTCATCCGGACCAATCTAGTCGATTTAAGATAAGTAGATTCTTGAATGTGCCCAATAATTACGAGTATATGAATTTTTGAAATGACAATCTCAAAGCAAAAGAGAGGTTGAGATTGAGCGTCGAATGAGAAGAAGAAAGAACCGAATGACAGCAATAAGCACATAGAAGAGCAGATTTTATATGGCAAGAAAGCTCTGAAAGAGCTAAAATGTTGATGTAATAGGAATTGTTTGCTGACGTTTAAACCAAAATGGTAGCCCATCTGTAAAAGAATGAAAAACGGGAAAAAATCCAATTTGCGTCTAAGGTTTTTTCCACTGCGAAACCTCTCGCGAACGTCTGACAAACATCCGAGAATATAACTGTCATGAAAGAGCCTCTTCTTTAGACTCGGCATAAACATGTAGATCCCTTTTATTCGCCCCAAAAACGAAAACCTCACACAAAACGAATGGCTGTTAGAAGCTACAAGCTAGGCCTAGGGTCCTTACGGACCTGTTACGCAAACTACACAACAGACCAGAATGATTGCTTCCACTCATGGGATTTGTTTCTACATATGAATTTCATTCGAAAACTTGAACGTATTCTATGCTATTCTTGAGCTGCCTTTAAAATCTAGCTGCGTGTGAAAAACCTGGATGTGTCATTTCAGTTTTTTTCGGGGGGATTGAACCTATTTCTCGTTATAATCGTGTGGACCTAGGCTTCGGCCACGCTCTGAGCGATGAGCGTCTGAGTGACGAAAAATTAAAACATACGAATTATGAAATCGTATTAATGGCGGTGGCCACGTTGTTATAGGCAGAGCGACTTTGCTCAGTGGCTAGTCGCTCACTATGTAACTGCAGCTATACTTACGCCAGAAAAGTCAAACAAACCTCCTTCGTCTTACATAACAATGGCCGCGTTCCACTCCACATAAAAAATTGACGTCTAGCACTTTTTGTGAAATATACCTTTCAGGGAAATTTCTCAATCTAGCACAAAAATACCCACTGCATTGAAAAAACAAAGAAAACGACCTGTCAAAGGAAATCGTTCAAACGTTTACATAATAAAAATAAATACGAAGCCGAGCAAGTGAATTGTGAGAAAATTGTTATAAAGTGAGTAAAATAGCTAGGTTTTTTGGATATTGTTTTTATAATATATTGTATCATTTCTTTAGTTGTAGTGTCGAAATAATTGTTGTCAAAAGTCAATTTGCCGCTGGGGCTAGGGTTCTACCGCGGAACCCTAGCGCCAGCTAGGATATCCCACATATCCTTCATGTGGGATATTTTGTGCTAGACGTCTAGCGGGCAATGGATCGCGGCCAATGGCAAAAATACCAACTCTTTGATAACTTAAACTCACAGCCTCGGTAACTCAGATGTTTAATAGGGGTTTTTCCTTTTTAGTTCAAAACTGAGCATTGAACCGAGCTCAAGCATTATAAGCGCGCTATGAACCGAGCGTGATCAGATCGTTCTGATGCATTTATGAAACACACTAAATTGAATATTTATTAATTGTTATTTATTAAATTTTTTTAACCTTCAGCTCCAGAGCAACAAACTTCGTCCGCCATTTTGTTTATCCTCTTTTTTTTCCTATCAAATGTGACTGTAAGTGTGTAGTCAGCTTTTCACTCAGCCTGCTCAGTCAATTTATTCTGAGCCCAAAGAACGCGCTCTCATTATGCTCTGAACGAAAAAAGATAAAAACTTTTGTGAAGTTAAGGCGATACAAATATTTTCTTAAATTGCTGTTCGGTTTTATTGCTTTCTTTATGTTTAAGTGGTCATTCCGTTTATATATGTATCGTAGTTTCATTCTGGTGGCTTTCATCAATGGACTTACCTCTGAACTCTGATTGATATTTTTCGTAAAGCTCTTTCGTAAAGTTTCTTCAATAAATCACGCAAATGACATCTACTTGGCGTAGAGAACTAAACTAAGGTAGTTTATTTTCGACTGGATTTCGTTGAGAAAAGACACTTGTTAATTTTTTTTTTTTAAACAAATTCGTTCTCAGATCAGTTGTGTCACTAAAGGTGACGCATGGTATGTCAGGTAATGTTGAGCTCAAAAGCTCATCTCGATGACTTAAAATCATTGCTTATCTCCCAAATACTCCTTAAAATAATGTTTCCCTATTTACATTTCGAAACTGTTAATGCCTTTATTTAATCCCAAAGTCCTCTTAACTCCATAAATGAATCAGTACACACTGACCTGTATTCAACATATAAATACACACAATATGACCAACCACCGTCAATCTAACGGGTTTGGCAACTCTGTTCCACCCACTCTAGAAATTCATTATTATAAAGGATACAAGGATGTTTTCTGAATGAGCATTAGTGGGAAAAAAATATTCAGTTGGATGCTGGGCTCTGTTCTGCTAGGGCGCGAAAGTGAGCAGTCTATTCCTCGACAGATACGGGCCAAGTCGAATGTGCCATCGAGATCGTGTTCGCTGCTTTGCGTGTCGGCTGAATTTTCGAAAGTGAGTGCGGAGTGTGTTTAAGTTACAGTTTAGTACTCTGAAGGATTTAACATTATCCGCGGCATATATCAGTCTGCACATGCTGTAAATTGAGCTGTTAATTCGTTTGTTATTGTATAACTATGCACACAGCGCTACAGTAGGACGCGTCGGTTTTACTGCTCCGTTCGTTTGAAAAATTAACTTTGCCTTAGCGAAGAAACCAAAAAACAAACACGTCCTATATTTGATGATAATGAGTGCCCCACGGATGTGATTCGGTCATCAGACAAGTTTAACGTTTGAATTATGTTCGCCTAACATCACTCAATTCGGGATGGTGTACAAGCGTAGTATTCTGACCGGTGGCAGTATCCTGCTGATAGTGATTCTCATTTCGGCCCTAACCTTCTACTTCAGCTTGGGTAAGCTGCTGGGTATTGCTGTACTGCGGATGGGGGAGGCACAAGTGATTTGCATTTGAATGAAGATGGAGTTATTTTGAGACAACTTGCGAGGATGCAAACTGCAAGTGAAAGTGAAAGTGTTGTTTGGAGATTAATCCCGGTTCATTGCAATTTGTCAGGACATAAAGTTTTACACTTCAATGTCAGCGTGTAATTGAAAATTAATGTGCTGGCTGTTTTGGACGTTTAACGATTTTGAATGGCTTTTTGCATTTTTCAATGAACTAGAGTAGTTCATTGACGGGAGACTTTGGAATTTAGATATAAGAGTTATTTATTGTGAATGTAATGGCTTGCAAATGAGTTGGTAAATTACATTGGGAGTCTGCCTTTAGGTTAAGAGGTTTGCGCTTTCATAGCGAATTCGGTCTAAAGCGGTTCCATCCAAGTCGTAGCCTCTTGAAATTTGATCCGAAATGCAGCCAAAAAGAAGCTTTAAGTAAAATTATGATTTTTGAAGTGTTAACTTCTTTAGGCGCGTTGGGTATTTTTTCCTTCAACTCAAACATCGAAAGTAAGGTTAAGTTGCGCCTACTAAACAGCGACGGACACTTAATGGCCATTCGGGGAATAAACATAGAGCAAAGTGTGGGATGAGTAGTTTTTGATATTGAAAGTTCTGTAAATAACCCACTTCCACAACTGTATTCACGCACGTGATTGAAAGTGTCACATCAAACTTGCCGCACTGTTTGCCAAGACTTTCCTTATACCATCAATAAGTTTTCCCTACGGTGGAAGGTGACGATCCACATTAATGAAATAAAGACACTCAGTTAATCGAAGAGGCATTTTCATAACTCGTATTGCATTTCGAGGGAATGCCAAATGGACTCTCTGACATAACAGTAAAAATTTAATGCTTCCACCACATAAACACTGTTCAGTTGGTTCACCCAAATAGTTTTAAATACAAAATGTAAACATGCTGGTCAACTGTGAGGATCCTTAAATAGATCGATAGCGCAATACTTTCATTACGTCTGTCCTGGGAAGGTTTGATTTTTTCCAGATGGACCCTTTGGTCCACCTACTCCGCTGCTGCTCTCTGCTTTTGCAATTTTCTAATTCATTTAACACTCGCCAGACTAGTTGTTGTTTACTGCTATCTTGATTAGGGATATTCCCTTGAATACTTCGACCTTGTCGCCGATATTACAATTTATGTTTCTAAATACGAGTCCTCTTAGGATACGCTTTCATCAAAAAGCAAAGAAAATACCTTGTTTGGAGTGAACTTGGAAATATTATAATTTTTAAAGAGCAGGATTAAAAATGTGCAATAAAAAGTGATTAGTTAAGTAGATGCGTCAGATGTTGCCTGTCAGAAGATTGTGTGCATGGGTACTGCTGATAAAAGCAGATGTTATACAAAGTCTGTATTTTATTCGTTTTATATGTTGATGTTTTAGATATGCCTCTTGCTATTATTTGAGCTTTAATTTCTTGCCTTTTGTCATGGTAATCTGTGACGGATTATAGAGAGATGAACTATGTGAATTGATGACAGAAAAAACTAGCAGACGTGATTTGAAAAGATTGTGATTCCCGCATGGGGATTGCCAGATCTGACAATATAGTCAGGGGGCAGATTCCGTACAACAATAATCGTTGGGACGATATCGTTTTTGAAACTTTGATGACCATAAGAAGTTATATTCTGACCGAATTTGTTTCACTGTCGTCAGCTTTCATTACATTAGTGGATAATGAATTGGATTAATGTCTCAAAATCGTAATTTTGGCAGTTAGTAGCTACTTTTGGATGTCTATCGTTTCGACGATATATTCTGACCGAATTTGTTTCACTGTCGTCAGCTTTCATTACATTTGTGGATAATGAATTGGATTAATGTCTCAAACTCGTAATTTTGGCAGTTAGTAGCTACTTTTGGATGTCTATCGTTTCGACGATAGCCGTCTGAAAAATTACGGAATGAGTGCCCAGGTCTAACAATGAAAGGATTGTCCCAAATGTCTTACAAACGTACGACAATATTTGCAGGAATGTCAGCTGTTAGATAATTGTCAGACAAAGCAGTTATCTGCCAATCATCTGAACATATACAACTCTATAATTGTAAGGCCATTGCCAGACGTTTAGGATATTTGCAGACTGATTTTCTATTGTCAAATGTGCTGTGCGTAGTCATTTGACACTTTTTTGTCACTGTCAGGCAAATATTTTTCATATTTGAACAAACAAAAAGAAGTTTCGGTGCTATTTTTTTTTGCATTTTGCTGAAGATTGGTGCGAATTGAACGTATTGAATAATTTCGAATACGTAGATGAAGAAAGACGATTCAACAACGAAAAGGATTGAAAGAAGTTTATAACCCTTCAATAATGCTTGGAAAAAAATGTACATATAAATTCATTTAATCTTTTTAATTGCTTTTTGTCTGATCTTTATTTCTTTGTTTGACTTTGTAAATGAAACGAGAATATTCGATGGTAGCTAGGTATTGCAGAGCCTACCCAAGCCGATCAGCCGCTGAAATACTCGCGCGCATATTACTTTCTTGTTTTTTAATATGCAGAGTCACCAAAGCCAGAAGATCGTCGAATTGTTTGGAATATGTACGCAAAAAAATGCGATTTAATTCTGAGTCATTGGCACACATTTCCAAGAGCAATTTTGAGTAAAGTCCCTCCTGCTGTCAGCGGGCCAACTAATACTTCGTCCAAACATGACAACATTTGTGTGGAAATTCATCGACCGCGCTGATTTTCAACACGCACGCCGCGAACGTACTCGCAAGTGCATCTTTTTGCAGCAATATCTGCAGACAATGAGTTTTTTTTTGTCCCCTTCAACATCTACGTTTGTAGTACTGCCACTGATTAATAACTATTCGAAAAGACGCCTCTAAACACAAAAAAACATACCTACAGAGTGGTGAGTACCCACCTTATATATGACATAACCACGAACTTTCTCTTGATTACTGCCTCAAATAGACGCCTCTTTGTCCAAAGAGAGCCATCATCCTCACCATGATGACAATTTAAGTGATGTGAAAATTCAAATTGAGACAACGGTCAACTGAGCAAACTAACCTCAAAAGTAATATTGAACAGAATACACTTTTGATACTTTCGATTTCTTTGGAATATTTATTAGTTCACTTATAACTCCTATTAAAGTGGGCGCTCCTCACAAAGTATAGACAGTTATGTGTAAACCAAACAGACGCAGAAGGTGTGATTTATTCCGTTAACGATCGAATAGCTTTACTTCAATTCATATCGATGGTTGACAAGTTGAATGCCATTTCGTATTGCAAAACGAATCTATATGTCATTGAACATATTTCAGTGGCTTCTGTCTGCCTGAAGTAAACTCCTATTGAAGCCGAAGTACTCGTATGTTTATCAGAAAGTTTTAGTTTTGGCTTCGGTCCAATTGTTTATGCAGTAATAACTCGAACAAACTCACACAATGTGACTCTGAATCAGTGTTCATAGTTATTACAAATAACTCTTATTAAAAATAGTTAATGGTCATCTATTGAAAATAGCAGAATTGCTTTTGCTAAATTATTGAGTTTGAAGTTGTTTAAGATTGTTGACGGCAACTTTATTCCAATGAACAATAATTTATCAACCAAATTGCTTTGTATTGTTGTCTATTTGAACTGTCATTTGCTTTTCTGTTATTAGAATATTCAATTTTTACTCATAACTTTGAACATTAAAGTCAATTCAATGGAAATGTTATTGGACAAAACTCACAGCTCGAAATGAGCAGACAGAGAGTCTGTCAACTGTCAATAAAGACAGAAGCGTAGTTATTAATAAACACATCTGTCGTGTTCATTAGTTCATAGTTTAATCTATATATATAAAAATGGTGTGGAATTTCTATAGTAATTCATCAATTGAGAACGGCTTAGCCAATTTGGCTAAATTTTCAGTTGTTCGTAATAGCCAGGGGAAGGTTTTAAGAAAATTTTGGGAAGACCCTCGGGAAATGTGGGGACATTGGAAATATCGAAAATTGATTTTTTGTATCGAATTTTGTGTACAATTGTTCCGGAATGGCTTTTCGAATGGAAAAATAAAAAATTCTTAGTTGGAAAACTCGGAAAATTCCGGAAGTACGCGAAAAATTTAAATTTTGTATTTCTACGAAATTTGGCACTTTATGATTTTGGACAATGTAAAGGTGGAAAATTTGTTGTGAAGCTTGGAAAATTTATTGTGACAAAAGACGATTTGCGTGTATTTTGGGTGGAGAAGTTAACGATAAATAAATAATAGATGGCGCTGTGCTGTGATGAATGCCACAACCCGATAGGTCGCGTTATTGGTGTCCGCACAGATTCGCACAACAACTTCGAATTTCGATCTTGAAACGACGAGATGCGCAACGAGGCGTTAGTTCTAATCGAAGACATGTGCGTATACTCATGTGCGACAGTCTGCTGTCGAAATTGGGAATGCCAGCGCCAAATCGTTCCATGCACGATGTATTCAATCGTGAATTGCAACGGCAGCAAGACTATGATCCCTGGGGATGCCGATGTGCCCGTCTTTGTACCTGGTCTTTTGTGACGATCGCACAACCCCACTCAACCTGACCCAACCTAACCTAAGACTATGATCGAAATCTACTGCTGCCGATGAACTTAATGTATGCCTGAAATAGTCGTCTTTGTGGCGGCATGTCAAGAAGTTGAAATTGACCACGAACATGAGAGTCGCAATGCGGAAATACCCATCGGCTGCTGAATTCTGGAGACAACTGCTGGCGCTTGGCAATGGCAAAATTCCTGTTGAGGTTTCGCCTGGATTGATATCGTTCCCGGCAAATTTTTGCGAGTTCATATCGTCGAAAGAGGAACTCATCACCAAAGTGTTGAACAAACTTATAAAAATCTATTGAATTAGTGAACGGGCAATAGTAGCAGCGAAGAATAAGTACGTGGATAGCTTGAATTTCATTATTCAAAGTCAAATCGCTGAAGAACTGCATTCGTACAAATCCGTTGACAGCGTGACCGACAAGGATGAAGCGAGCAACTATCCGACGGAATTTTTAAGCTCGCTTGATGTGTCAGGAACTCCGCCGCATAATTTACAACTGAATGCGGGATCGATCATAATCATGTTGCGGAATCTGAATCATCCGAAATTGTGCAACGGTCCGCGGTTGTCCGTCCAGAAAATGATGAACAATGTGATTCAAGCGACGATTATCAAGGGTAAATTCAAAGGAGATGAAGTCCTTATCCCACGAATTCCGATTATTCCCACTGATCTTCCATTCCAATTCACGCGGATTCAGTTCGATTGGCTTTTGCGATGACAATCAATAAATCGTTGGAAGTCTGTGTCATTAATATCGAATTTTCCTGTTTTTTTTCGCACGGTCAGCTGTAACGTTGCATGTTCGCGTGTTGGCAAACCATCTTCGTTGTTTGTTTTTGCACCGGAAAACACGAAAAACATTGTTTGATTTAATTTGAGCTATCTGTGTTTGTTCATTACTCTAGAGTTTATCTGAAGACGTTAAATTGAGGCGAGACGAAGTTCGACTGGTCCGCTAGTTCCTAAATAAATGAAAAAAAACAGACAAATCCGCGTAGTAATTCAAGTTTAAGAAAATTAAAATCGGTGTCGTATACGTAACATTTTTTTGGTTGAATGTTCCCAAAGGTGGTAAACATATATTTGGACTTATAACCCCAGGTTTATCGACGCAGGGTGAACTGAGGAATTTCTGAACACAATTTAATGGTTTTACCTATTGTTGATGTGACATTGTTTGTTTCGTATGAACACGGTATTAGCTTGCACTGCGCGAACTCGCTATAAGCGCCCTTGATAGTCAGATACTTACTTCGGTCTTAACGTCTGACTTACTCGGCGATCTGCACTGTGCAGTCCTATACTAAAACTGTCCCACCTTTAAGCAGGAGTAATTTCCTGCTCAATGAAGCTGTACCTGCTGTACAGAGTAACATTTGGTTTATTGGTGAGATTTTTCATTAAATACTTCGACTGAACTTTTGAGCGCTGATTGGTTTGCGCAACAGGTGGATCCCAACTCTAAGCCTAGCTTCTCAGAACCATTTATTTTTTTATTTTTGTAATGGAAGGTCCCCACAATTTTATGCCGATTCGAACAGCTGACTTGAGAAGCTCTCTCAGGACAGTTTTGTTCTCGAATGTGTGACAGAAGTTTCCCGTGTTCGAAGGTCGCAGACATATTTCTATCATCCACTAGATGATGATATTTATCTTTATAACCTTGGGGCAAGTTTTTCAAACGAAATCGAGCACAGTAATCTCTGCAGACTTTTTCGAAGCATATTCTTAAAGAGCACAAATGAATCGTAAATATTTTTTACAACCGCTACAAAAAAACACTTGCTGGAAATCTTCACCTCATATGACGCGTGAGTACCATTAAAGCAGCTTCAAATGTTCCTTCATATAGACCAGACTGTCCGTCTGAAATCCTTTTGCGACACAAGGGCTGTCAACATAAATATCTCTCCTGCCAATAAATGTTTTATAACCCATTTATGTCCTACCTGATTAGCACTAACAATCGACTTGTGTATGACACTTAGCAGAAGCACACCCTTCCATATACACAGCAGAAAAAACGAACATCCTTGCGGAATGGTAATCATGACTCGCCTCCCCACATCATCGTGACCCAGCGTATTTAGTTAATCTATCTTGAACTTCTCCAGCTCAATATGATTAAAGTTCAATTTTTGTGTTTCTTGTTTCTTGTTTCTTCGTCTCCTTCGGCGGTTGGATTCCCCCAATGAATACACCGACTATAGGTCCATGTCCCCAAGGTACGTTCGCCTGTGACAATGGGACACTATGCTTACCACAGCGTAAGATATGCGATGAGCGTAACGACTGCAACGACGGCAGCGACGAGCACACCGTCGAATGTGGCATGTTGTATGGTAGCAAGGAATTAATGACCAAGCTGGTGGCAACTGCAATTGCCCGCAGAAAGGATGAAGATAATAGCAGTGCTACTGCTGTTGGGGCTACTTCGACTGCGACTCCTGCGGCTGCTGATTGTGGTAATTGAGTGTGTGCGGCTCGATAATAATGTTGGCATTTTTCGTTTTTGTACTCTCTTTTTGTTTGTATCCATCTTTTCATTGTTTAGAAATACAAACATATCCGAAACGTTGTACCTGCAAAAAGAAGACTTACCTACTCTGTGGACGCAATGGGATGCTAACCGAAATACCAAAGATAAGCGGTGAAGTAAGTATATTTTATGCCGTAAGTAGTACTTGTTACCATTCCCAGGGCAGTACTTGTCGTAAAATTAAATGTGCCACCTACGCAATCTTGTGGTCCGCTAGATTCACGTTGAAACCTTTGCCGATATTCACTGCACATTAAGAGGAAATTTGTCCATGGCACATGGGCCTCGCAATCACATTAACTTCCGTAATTTTCTGGTCGATGAACTTTTAAATGACAGTTCCAAGATAATACCAGGAACCAATACAAAACAAATGAAACATTTCAGAACACTTTCTCCCCCGCTTCGACATTGACGGTCAATACCTATTTGAAGCTCAATTGTTCTGGGGCAGCGGTGATTGTAATTTAAGACGTTCACCAACACCTCCGACACAGCATCACTCTGCTTTAACTTATCCCTGGATATCCATGTCATTGTATTCTTTCATCTACGAAATAAGTGCTCCATCTCGAGGCTATTGCATCAACGTTTTCGTTTATTTACGAGGGATATTTGCGTAGATTCCCAATGAGTGATTTTGGGTGGCGATAAATGCGAATGAATCCGCTAAAAATGATGATATTTTGCGGCCACTTTCATCATCGCTTTTGCGGCAGAAAAATTGATGACTATGTAGAATTCGGGATTTAGAGATATAAAATGATTAAACGTTTTATATCCAAATACGATACGTAGCAGAAAGACTGCAAAGCTGAGCCCATGGAATCCATCGTGTCCGTTGCATCGACGGCTATTAAAGTAGATGTATTTAACTGGAGGAACGTCCCATAAAATTCATTACATATCCGGTGCGCAAAATACATTTTTGCAGAATAATTCTACAGATTGATCTGTCATTTCCCAAGAATGTACTTTACCTGAGTTCATTCAATTGGCATGTTTTTCTGAGCTTCGATCTCAGCGAAGTAAAGTAAAGAAGGGTTTGCAGCACGCAATTGTAACAACTACGCTCTTATTGACACTTCGAGACTCGCAGTAGTTATTGTAATTGTGGGCTGAAAATCTTACTTTACTTTGCTTTGCTGAGAACGAAGCTCAAAAGGCATGCCTAATGGCCAAGACAGTTCTTTTCCATTCTCTCAACATTTCCACCAATGAATGTGGTCTATCTCCAAACTTTATAAGAAAGACACCAAAATGGAAATTAAACCTACTTCATCCGTCACATGCGTTACCCTTAGAATGGGCCCGATTTTTTGAGCTTCGATCTCAGCAAAGCAAAGTAAAGTAGGGTTTGCAGCACGTAATTACAACAACTATGCTCTTATTGACACTTCGAGACTTACAACAAAATCTTACTTTACTTTGCTTTGCTGGGATCGAAGCTAAAAAAAAAACACGCCTAATGTAAACGCCACCTTCCTTACGCAAGCTTATGCACTTTTCATCTGCCTGTTTATTTAAATGAAGCAAATTCTTCCCCCACCCTTTAGGTCACACATATTCTAGTCATCGGCAGTAACATAACCCTCAAAAAGGATTCCTTTCAAGGGCTAAACTTAACGCTACTGTAAGTCGAATAGAAGAAATGCCAGCGATAAAATAATTTACACAACGCATATTTAGCACATTGACACGTGATAACATATCAACCATTCCGCTTGACGTATTTGCCGGCCAAACGAGTCTCGATCGTCTTAAATTAAGTTTCAACAACATCGAATCACTGTCCTTGGGTTTATTTCGGGGTCTGTCATCTCTGGAATGGCTATTCCTTAACTCGAATCGTCTGAAACACTTTCCACTGGCTAACTTGAAAGATGTCCCCAAGCTGGAGTGGCTCAATTTGACTGAAAACTTTCTAACACTTGAAAACGACTCATTTCCCAGGTTGGAGAACATTTATGAAATGTAAGTATAGCAGGAGTTGGCAAAACGCCTCATAGCTAGTCTTGAATTATTGAAATGCTTTTCTTTAATTTTTGTTTCAAGTTGTGTGGACTATAATGCAATCACCACAATCAACGATGAAGTCTTTAAGCAGTTGGATATGCTGCATTTATTGTAAGTATTATAACTTTTCAAATTCGTCTCGATCAAACTGCGTTCCCGTAATGAAAAACGAGTTAGAAGAGATCCACGAAGAGGGAGCAGCAACATTTTGCAGCTATAAAAATACCAGCGAATTTCTGTTACAAGAATTGTCAGATGATTGTCAAAAGAAAACATACACCATCTAGATTCCGTAACAAGTGCTTTGAAATTTCTCTTGCCCTATGCAAATATGTCAAATTATTATTACAAATACCTAAGTCGCATTGGGCACTTTCAAAAATCTAGTGGACTAGATGTAACCTGAACGCAAAAACTAGATCGGTCGGGAACTTCACTTTTTCTACGTCAGCCCCAGATGCGAATTGTCAACTTAGTACTCAGTCACGAATTTCTTGACTATATTCGTCGGCTACCACTCCGTAAACGTCAAGCCCATCAAAACTAAGACATCAAGTCGCACAGCTGTCAGAATTGCTAAGCTGGATACTTGAATGTCGCCAATAAATGTTATATTTCGTTGTCGAAATGCTGTCAAATTGGACAACAAAAATAATGTATAATCGTAATCACGCACATCCATTTGCGGCCGTTGCAAACACAAATCAAATGGCCAATAAGTCAGAGAACGTGTGAGGCCTTAATCATAAATACGTCCTTAATTAAAAGTTAATAAATACCTCCTTCGTGGTATTTTAATTAAGAGCGGATTTCATCCTATCAGACACCAATCTCCGGGGAGCCGACAAGAGAGACGATTAGACATAATTTTAACGCTTCTTTAAACCCAGCGGGGATTAAGTGCATGAATACATCTTCCAAACTTATCATCATCAATCTTAGTGGTGACACTTGCGCCAGTCGCCCCTCGCGTGTTGTCCTTTTTGTTTGCTGTGTGTTATCCCAAAATTGCCACAGTAAATCGCTGGCAGACCTAAATAATTTGTGACACTCACCCTTTTCGCAGCACGCTGATTTGCTACCAATCTCGATGACATTCGATCCCGCAGCGTCTCTTTAATTGAGCATACCACTCTCACACGGGTACACAGTTCAGAGCTATATTTGCCCAAAGAGCTCGCACTTATCAAAGTTTGATTGATAAATCTACTACTTTCGGTTTTTCCAATCGATTTGCCTTAAATGGTGTTCACGAGACTATTTCGTTCGTCCTTCATGGATGAACGCATGAGATAAAGTGTGCGGCGATGCTGCATCATACGGTATTGGCCATTTATTTGGTTCGCACTTAGCCGCACTTAATAAGACGAACACACTCAACCCTGCATCATAGATATATTGTTATTCTTATTACATATCGTTGCATGTGACTTTTATTTATGCGTCGCGTCGCCGACAACAGAAGCTTAAATTTCAACAGGATAACTCACGTTCATGCGAGAGCCTTTTGGGGACTGAAGAGCATTCGAGAAATGTAAGTACTTTGTGCGCGCGAGTGTGTGTTTTTGTTTGTATTGTGCCTTGTCCGTGTCATCAGTCATTTTGAGTAGAGAGCTTCTTTATTTACTTGCTAAATAGTTTTTATGGGTTTTCTATACATCCAGAGTATCCCTGCCAGCAACCACATCCTTGCCGTATCGTTTAATAAGAAAATTTCTTACACACCCAACGCCGGCCAGTCGGCCACCTTTCATTGCTTTATGTGTGCTGAGTAAGTGAGTGCAATTATGCTGGGATGGATAAGTTTGGGGTGCATAAATTCAGTCCTCGTCACACACAAAGGAGCATTCCTTTCATTCATTCATCTGCTCAGTCTCAATCTCGTTTTAATTGTGATGGCATAATAACAATAATATTTTTCCTAACTTGGACATTTATGGGGAAGAATAGATGAAGGTACAGTGGCGGAGGACAGGCGATTGTGTGAAGTTTGTTATTTAATATTCTTTGGTATGTATTCTATCCTGCAGTGATTTCGAGGAAGAGAACTGAACAAGGAGTAGGGAGTATGTTTGTGTTTTGGTCTGTGGAAGTGTTTTTTTTCTTTCTTTTTCTCTCTTCTTAGACCGAGGTCCATTAACCCCTTTTTGCGGCCGATAAATTGTGGTTATACTCGGAGTTCGGATTGTCATCTATTTGATTAAGATTTCAGTGTGTATATCTGTTTCGAATGGATTGAGGTTGAGGTTGGAGTAAATTAAGGTATGAGTTGGTGCACCTCGTTCTTTGGGTCAGATAACCTCAAATGTCTATACTGATTTGTTTTCCTAGTAAAAGTGGATGTTTCACGCATTGATTTTGTGTTCTTGTTGTCTCTTGAGGGCGCTTTATCTAAATCTATTCGTATTGTGTATGTAGGTTAATGTGAATGCAGGTCAAGGGTGCGATGAGCCAACTGATATCATTAGAAAAAGAGAAAGAAAAGTGTTTAAAGCTGACAAAAGTCTATCTAAAAGTGGAAGTGAATTTCAGGGAGCAGTGACATTGTTTAACAGTCATGCCATAAACTAATTATTAAATAGACTGACAGCATCAGCCAAAAAGAGAAAGTGCCTACTAGCTGATTTTGACCTTGGATGTAGCCCAGTTTGAATTCATGTATTTGTGCCTATGTTAACCAAAGGGGACTCACTCATACTTGAAAAAAAAACAGCCTACATTCTTCCGGTTGAAACCGGATGTTGCAACCAATTTCTCCTTTCACATTCCCTTTTTTTTAATGATCGATTTGGTGAAACAATTAACAACAGTATTAATCGAGACTGACAACTGTACTGTCACTTAAAAAAGAGTAAGAAAAATTACAAACAAAAAATCAAGTAAAAAAAATACGTCAGTTCCCTTGAAAACAATTTGGGAAGAAACAATAATAAATGTGCAGTCATGATTTTGCAACTTTATTTTACTTTTTACATAAATTATGACATTATTTTCGTCCATAAAAAGTCTACCAAAAATGCTTACTAAAATACAAATGTTTGATTACTAAAGCCCATATGACACTAAATTTTTTTTTGCATTTTGTCTGCTTTTAAAATAAAACTAGAGCAGTACGAAAAATTAGAACGAAAATTCCCGATAGGAGTGAGTGCGTAAACACCAACCTTATTAATGTAGAAACGTCAAAAAAATATATTAAAAATGTATTCAAATCACATTTTTTCAGCTGCTGACAGCTTTTTTCTTAAATTTCAACATTTTTTTAAAATAAATTCGTTTAAAAATTTGTGGTTGCTTTGCAAACAATTGCTACTCCTTTCGTATTACAATTTCAGTCTCTTTTACACGCCGCTGACTTTTCAACATGATAAAAATGAGGAAAAAATGTAGTGTCATATGTGCTTAGTGATGTGAATCCGTATGAATTAAAAAAAGAACAACTTAAGGCAACTAAACTTAAATGCTTGACAAGGGTACAAATCAGTTTATTTGCTTTTTTACTGATATACATTTTGAGTTTCGTTCTTTCCCGTACATTTTAAAGAAAATTTTTCTTTGATTGTATGTTTTATTTCTTTTTGTTATTTAAAACTAGTATTATTCATATTCTTGGCTGAAGCAGTTGTTTTCAAATGGAATTTCAGTTTGCTAACATTTTAATCATTATTTTTGGTACTGGAAATTGTTTCTAAAGGCAAATCTCCTTTTTATGAACATTTAGTGCGTTCATATTCATGGTGAAATTAAGTTTGAATGTCTTCTTGTCAGATTGTTGATATTCCCATAATTTTGATGTTTTTTCTTTTTATACGGACGGAAAGTTTTTGAAAATTGAAAATCCCACAAAAATGTAGATTTACCACGATGTAGGAACACTGCTGAGTGTCAGTAGTTTATTACAACTCCCGCCAATTAGAATTGCATTTTTTGTTGCTTCACACTTATTCATAGACTGTAAAATTGCGACCGGAGGGAGGAGCTTATATTGAAAATTCTGCGGGGAGACGTAGGAAAACTATCAGTCTATTTCTACTTAGTTTATGGTCATACCCTCAACAACAACAACTGGAGCAGTTAGCTGTTGTTTAAAACATTTCAACCGGTATATGGAAGTTCTATATATTCATTTATAAATTCCGAACACCCGGAAGCCAGCGTGATCGTTCAGCGAATAAAGTTGCAATTTGGTACTTTTTCCGAGGGCCTGCCACAATTATTTTGCCATTTTAACCCTTTTTTCAGTTGAAGAAGGCGGTTCAAAAATGAAACGAATGCTGTTATTTCCAAATGAAAACCTTTAAAATGTAACGCAGTTGGATATCACAAGAATATTATAGTGTTTAGCAAGCCAATGCGTGTTAAATATCGTTCAAAATTTATAAAATTGCAGAATAGCTTCAGAAATGACACTTTTATTTTCATTGGACTTTTCACAATTTTGCGGCAAATCGGCTACTTTCTGGAACTCTATTGGGCGAATTTCGTGATTCGTTTGATTCATTCTTGCAAATCTTTCTATTTGCTTCCATCCGAATTAAATTTACCACAATGGCTAGACAATTTGAATAGCAGTATCTGTAAAATTTGCATAAACGAATGAAATGACTGATAAATGAAACGTCAGCAATGATGTGTTCAAAAGTTGCTGCCGATGTTTGACGCGACTTTAGGCTTGTTTTTTTGAGCTTCGATCTCAGCAAAGCAAAGTAAAGTGGGATTTTCGGCACGAAATTATAATAACTGCTCTCTACTTGACACTTCGAAACTCAGAGTAGTTGTTGTAATTGCGTGCTGAAAATCCCACTTTACTTTGCTTTGCTGAGATCGAAGCTCAAAAAACACGCCTTTTGTTACTGAAGTTGTTTCTGCTGTAATTGGTGCTTTGATGTTCTTTGTTTATCTGGTTCTTGCTTTGCTTAATTACAAATGTGTGTGTCAACTTCAGACTGCCAATGTACCGAGAGCATTATAAATAATAAAAGAACATTTACTGCCCAAATATTTTAGATCTGCATCGGCATATTCGAAAATTATTTTTATCCAACAGAAAGGCCCATGTAAATTGCACTTTAAGCTGGTCGTCAACAAACCGATAGGTCCCCATCATTGCGGACCACTTTTGACCTGTCACCAATTATATTCCACACTTTATTGAATACCAACACAAAATCTGGATCCAATCTGTCTGCTGCTTTACCATTAATATTCCCGAGGGAATTGTTTTCCTCGAAAACAGCATAACAAAAACCGCGAGTGCCGCCACTCGGCATCTTGGTTGTCGCCCAACAGCGGAAAAACTTGATAAAAACTAACCTCTCCTAATCTTGAGAGTGGCAAATATTTCCACAAATGTATCCACTCCCTCGAATGCAACAAACGAGAGGATGTGCACTTGGGCAATAGGAAAACAAATATCCATATTATTGCCGTAAAAAATATACAAACCGCATATATCTTCGCTCTGCCAACCCCAACATAGAATCGCTGAACCCACGCACGGACTTCTTGTATCCAAACATAAGTATCACGCCACACGACATCAGAACGAAAATCCCAAACACTATAGTTTATGATGTAATTAATGGCGGAAAATGCTAAACAGTGTTTTATAACCCAAACTCACCCGCATGTGTACAATGAGCTTAAGAAGGTCTCCACTGCCACCGCCGCGCTGCTGGTGGTGGCATACGCTAAATAGACAACAACGAAGCTCGCGCGCTTGACTGAACGTGACATTTTGGCCATTTTACATCGGCACATAATCCAAGAGGATTTGACCCACTAAGCTTTTGGACAAAACGCCGTGCTGCTGGTAATGACAAAGATGCTGCTGCTGTTGCTGTGGCGCTCTAGCTCACACGACAGCGACAAACAACGACAATTGGCATGAATAACAAATGCGTTTTACCCTAATTGAAGAGTGTATTTTAAAATTGGATTTTTTTTTTGTTTGTCCATGTTCCCAATACCCCACTGGACTTCATGCTGGGTGTCCTTGTTGTTTTGACGGAAGATCAGGCATTTGATGAACGAGTAGCGACCCAAAGTGAAGGCAGAAATAATCTCCCGCATGCAAATGATGGGTGCATGTTTAGTTTTCGACAGGTCCAGTGTCTAGACGGACAAAAGATGTACAGTACGGGAGAAAATACATTTTAAAGTGTAACAGTTTCCCAGTCTAACGAAAATGTGTCATTTGTACAGCAAGAAGCCGGTTAATAAATTCCACGCACGTTGGTAATTTACATAGAATGGATTTTTGACGATGCTCAGTCCTACTATTCACTTAGAAAGTGCGGACTTTTGTGGTGATTGCGTGCTTCATCCCAGGGATACGTAGAAGGGTGAAACTTTTGTATTTTTTTCTCTAAGTGAAGAAGTAGTTCGTTTTGAGAAATATACATCTGCATGGAGGCGATATTTTGTGGTTGGCCTTATAGTTTATTGCCTGTTTTATTTTATATGCCACTGGGGTGAATTGCGTATTGGTTTGATTGGCGGCTAAGGAATTTGCGGTCCAGCATTGGCATCGTAGCAACCAAATTGAGAATATCTCAAAATGGCAATTGAATTACGAAGGGTTTAGTTCGTGTGGTGCTTTTGGGTTTGGTTTGAGGGGAAGGTGGTGTTTATCAATTTTAAAAATGTTTTCATATCCTTGACTGGCCAAAGTATGGGCATTCAATACGAGCGGGATGAGGGCGATTGTTTACAAGTTGCTGTCACTACGAGGAGATATAAATTGGGTGTGGCAAAATCGCATCCTGCGGGGACAAATTGGCCACTTGTATAACACCGACAAATTTGCACGCAATTGAATGCCCTTTTTTATAATTGAGACACGGATCAGCTTAGTTGTTGCGAAAGTCGGTATAAGTTGACTTTGGCAGGTGTTTTCATTCTTATGTTTTGATGTCAGTCAGCATAATAATTATACTTGCGGTTTTCTGACATCTCTATCGGCCTTACTAATAACCAAACACTAATGTCGACGATTAGCTGGTTGCCAGTTTTAGTAAAAATGTACAGCATTAATGAAACGGTACCAATAAACAATTAGACCTCCACATTTGCTAGTGCGACAACTTTCTTAGAAATTATTACATTTTTTGTCATCGCAGAATTCAAATTTCACGAGGATTTTATTCTGAAAAAAAGGAATATATAAATTGCAATTAATTCAGATATCTTTCAAAGGTCTTTTGAAGCTTATTATAAGCAAAAAACAAAACACAAAATAGGAAATGCACAAAATATCAGCTGATCTGTCAAATATCATATGCAAATCTCCTTCGATCGGACACAATTTTCGGTAATTTTTATAGTACACTTTCCTTTGTTTTCTAATAATTAACGATTGATTTATGAGTGAATTTGTGTCGGAACACAGTTTGTTAGGCTGATTATGAAAATCGAAACTTATTGATCTAAAATATCTATATTTCTGTGAATTCAACCTTTTAACATCAACCATTGATTCATTAGAAATTCTCATTCTCTGGGAACAAACTCCATTTCCAAAGAGGGAGCCAAATATCTACCTGAGCCGCCTAATGTATGAGCTGACCAATCTTAAATGAACACATATTTTATTCTCCTCTCGACGACTCTCAATAAAGTCTTGGAAACATTCTAAACTTATAACAAATTTATTTTTTACTACGTATGCACTCGTAACTTGCAAACTATTCAAAAAGGAAAACCAATCAAAAATCAAGCGCTAGCTTGAAATAAAACAAAAATGCAATATTTTTCAATTTTGTGTATGCATTTGTAAAAATGTGTCTTTGCTAAACTTAAAAACAACTTGCATTGTTGTATTCCAACGAATAAAGTCCGAAAACATTTACAATTTACTAAAATTAGTTAATAATTGTAAACGTTCAGGCTGAACAAAAGTGTATTTAAATTAGCTCCTATTACGAAATTCCATACCACCATTTTTGATGGTTGAGAATGACATTTAGGGAGGATTTATTTAGCTAATGCACGAGATAAGCATGGGTCTCTGAACATATTTAACCTTACAGTTAGCGATATTCTGGCAACTATATTTGTTTATTGGTAAAGGGATTTTGGAAAGTGCGGAGACTTTGCGTAAACTGCCAGACTAAAGTTGATTATTGGTAAGGCCGTATGTGTGTATTGTTTTGTGAAACGCACATTTTAATAATTCTATGAAATGAGGTCTTACAAACTCATCGATTCCAGAATGATCCTTATTTTTATGATTATTTTCAATATGCTTTAAAAGTTCCTCTGTCAAAGTCATGTGTTATTTAAGAAACTCTCCACATAATCATTCAATTTTTGCAGAGACAAACTGAAAATTAAAATAACACAATAACCGACGAAACAAATTGCCAATAAACTTCAACATGACTTCACATTATCAAAAGTTAATTTCAAGGCGCTAACCTTCTCTACTCGTGTGCATCCGAGGGTTGGGACCCCAATTCAATGGATAAAGTTTCGCCCCCAACAAAATTAAACTATCATCTTCTCATCGTTAGCAGGCAATAATTTCAAAGATTTTGTTTATTTTCCCTTAAATCATAAACATTTTGTGTTTTAACTTATTCCGTATGGGTTTTTTTATGATAATGATTTGCGTAATATTTTGTTTTTGTTTTTGCTGGTAGTAGATCATTTCATGCATTGTTAAGTTTAAGGACTGAATCGGATTACACGCTGACATTAAATTTGTACTTTTCTTTTCAGCCGTTTGTTGGGGAATCCTTTGAAATTCTTGTCGAGCGAAACGTTTGCAAGGAATATGCTGTTGGATGTGCTGTAAGTAGAAACAAAAGAATCTCCTTTCTGGTAAATTATGATTGTAACAAATGACATTTAAGCAACGATATTTAATGATAGATTTTGTTTGCGATTTGAGTTATATTCAAACGTCGGGTTCAAAGAACTAATCAAGAATAACGCTATTTGAATGGTATTACCGCAAAAAGTAGTCAAGATTGAAAAGCCGAACTTAACGCATTTATTTAAGGGTAAACGTCAAAAGCGTGAACGACGCATTAAAGCCGAAGAATTTATTTCATTATTCGTTGTTTCACACGTTCTCATCTTCTGCTTCTGTTTTTTTTTTTTGATTAAAACGTGAATGTAGATTAGAAATATAATCAGAGTTTTCAAGAATTGCTAGACATTTGGTTAATTGTTAATTTTTTTTTGTTTGACATACCGGTAGTTATTTAGCGGGCAATGTAACGCGGCAAATATGTTTAACAAAATGCCACTCTGGCGGTAAATTTTAAAACTAAACGTCAAAACAAAAATGGTAAGATTCATTTAAATTATTTTTAATTTGAATCGGGTGACTAACAAACGAAGGAAACCTCCCTAAATAATGAAAAATAGGTCATGTGAGACAGATCAAAGTTTTTAACTAAGAAACTTATGGCCGCGTTCCATTGACTGCTACATAGTGGCATTCAAAATATTGGCATTGTTACGCAAAATTATCCGCTAGATTGAGCGAGCGACGCTCCATCAAAAATATCATGTGCTAGACATCAAGCGGTCTTGAGGAGATGTCTAAAAATGTATTTTTTCTTTAAGATATTCCTTATTTGATCTGTGAAAAGTAATTCCCAAATCGTATTTTTCTTCCAGATATTTAGGTCAAACTGGACTCTCGATCAATATGGACCTTCTGCAGACCGTAAACGTGTCGTACCTCAATCTCAATGGTATCACATTTGAAAATATCGAATTTAAAGCTATTGCCGCAATGACAAACCTAAAGTATGTGGTTTTCGAAAAGTTCTATTTCTGCTCGATGACACCACAAGTGCGCATGTGCAAACCAAACTCAGACGGAGTGTCTTCCTTTGAAGACTTGTTAACCAAACCGGTCTTACGATACTCAACTTGGGTAATGGGATTCATAATATTTATAGGAAACCTAATGGTGCTCTGGGGAAGGTTCATCTATCGCGATGAAAATCGTGGCGTAACGATGGTCATTCGAAATCTAGCACTATCCGATATTCTTATGGGTTTCTATTTATTTACCATCGGCATTCAGGATTATCGCTACCGAAATCGATATCACAAGGTTGCTCAAGATTGGATAAGTTCATGGAACTGCGCTGCTGTGGGTGTCCTGGCGGTGACATCTTCAGAGGTGTCGATGTTGATTTTGGCATTCATGTCATTGGAACGGTTTTTATTGATTGCCGATCCTTTTCGTGGTCATCATCGTTTGAATCCGAGGAATGTTTTCGTTTCTATGCTGTTCATTTGGCTGATGGGTGGAGGAGTTGCTATAGTGCCAGTGGTGTTATGGCGATCGAGTACGATGTTTTATGGCACCTATTCGGGAACATGTTTTCCGCTGCACATACAAGAGCCGTATCCATTGGGATGGCAGTATTCGGCATTTATGTTCATTGGATTGAATCTCTTTCTACTTTTGGGGATGATACTATTGTACACTGCTCTAATGGTATCCATTTGGCAGACACGGAAGGCTACACCGTTATCGCTGCTCGACTGTGAGTTCGCTGTTCGGTTTTTCTTCATCGTTCTCACGGATGTCATGTGTTGGGCGCCAATTATTGCTATTAAAATTTGGGCATTCTTTAGATATAACATATCAGGTATATGACACTTTAAATTGAAGGGTTGTTATGGTTGCTGATTTCGTACTGTTGCCAATATTAAATTAAAATAATTGTGAACAAAAAAAATACTGACAATTGTCAAGTTAATATTTATTTGATTTTAAATCGACAACTGTCTTAAGAAACAATCAGCGCCATTCAATCGACGGTTGACATTCTCATAACATAGACTTTCACGACATTTTCTTTAGATGACACGTATGCATGGTTGGTTATCTTTGTACTGCCGCTAAACTCAGCGGTTAATCCATTATTATATACATTTACAACACCAAAATATCGAAAACAGATATTACTACGAGGTTGGCAGAAATTCACCTCGCGGAAGAAAATGGAGGCATCGGCTACGGCTACTGGATCCAATCCAGGTTGGTGCAACAGCTTTAACTTTTAATTATTAGAAAATGTTTTAAGATTGAAATGTTTGGCCCCATTTAGATGAATCTCAAAGCAAAGGAATACCTCTACTCTACAATAACACAAGGACACAAAGTACATAAAGGTACAGAAGAGTACTTAAAGTTAACGCCGCATGGGCAATGTTGACACTTCAGGTTTCAATTTTATTAAATCGAAAGCACAAAACAAAAATAAATATTTATGATTGATTAGGTTATAGTTTAAGCTAACAAGTTAAAATATTAAGTACATACATGTAATCAAATTGGTGTAATGGCTTTTGATCAATATATTGATGTTACCACAAAACAAAACGGTGTTAGAAGTCTAAATTTTTTTAGAAAAACGTTGTCATTAAGACATAAGAAAATGAAGAAGAAGTTAATAAGTAAGTTTCTATTTCTAGTGTTAAAAGACAAAGTAGATTTTTCGCAACTTTCCGCGTTGACCAGTTGATTTTTCTTGGTATTAAGTCTATTTTATTAAACTTCCATCTCAGCAATGCAAAATATGGTCGAGTTTTAACGCAATCACATCTAGTTGTTATAGTCCAAAATT
The DNA here is from genome assembly GCA_916610125.1 of Cheilosia vulpina. NCBI lineage: Eukaryota > Metazoa > Arthropoda > Insecta > Diptera > Syrphidae > Cheilosia > Cheilosia vulpina. The sequence continues at coordinate 2,240,148 of OU744276.1, forward strand.
TCGACTTGATACTTGTATATGTCTACGACATTGCTACTAAACTTTATAAATGTATTATAGGGAGTGTATAAAGTTATGCACCCTCTAAAATGTTGTATACAGCTTGTATTAGCTAAACGCCTTTCGAGGGTGTTTAGTACTTGTAAAGAGATAGAACAGCATCTAAATGTCATTTTGTCTTCACATATCACATCATAAAGCAAAATCTGTCAAATTTTATTTTAAATTAAATCAAAAATAAATTGCGGAAATGTCTTTTAACTCATTTATTAACGACTTGGACACTATTAACGCTTTTATTGGATCTACAAGACAAAGATCAAAAAAGAAAAATATAATAAAATTTGATCCCATGATACCCTGAAATGAGGATTTTCGATAGATCCTCGATCGCAATTGTTAAATCAGATCTTAACGGGAACAACAGAGGCGGTCACATTCCTGTAGGTCTGCAGGTTATGGCCGCTATTCGATTTTCGATACTGGGGACGAAATGAGGTAGGAACACTGTTCAGCAGTAACTTGTACTCGGTTGGGGTTTATCTTTTAGCTAAGAACTTTTATAAATCTCTCATTATCAATATCTACGTACATCCATGGCATAGACAGTAAGTAGAAATTATTCCCATATAGTCTGCCAGTTAAAGAAACTCGCCGTAGTTTTAATTTTTTGAAGCGAATCCACGCTTTAAATTCGCCTACTGTCAGTTGTCTTTACACGTCACTTTTGACATTTAAACGTGAAACTTGCACCAACCAAAAATATTTGAGTATGGACGAAAGTTCGAATTAGGAAAAAAGTTATTTCAAGGTGATTATTTGGGCAAACAATATTCAAAATAAATAGAAATATCCCTACTAGAGTGGTTCATTTAATTGTCATTGATTTTTTTTTATAAAATCTTAAACAGAATTGCAATGTTTTGTGTCAGTACATCACCCTCGAAGTAAAGTTATTTTCAGCACTGCTCTACAAACGTACGTGATCCCAATTCCCAAGGATCATCGATAAAAATACCCACCAACAAAAAAGAGTTGAATTGCCGTCGAAATTCTCAATATGCCCGGGAAAGTTGGTGTTAAAATCAAGGCTGGGCGTAATTTGCCCATCATGGATCGCAGTAGTGAGACAACGGATGCATATGTAGAAATCAAATTGGGCAGTGTAACACATAAGACGGACGTATGCCGCAAAAGCCTAAACCCACAATGGAACACCGATTGGTGAGTGGAATTTTACACTTCTTACCCAATCAGTGGGATTTTGGTCAATTTACTTCGGCAGTCTATCTTATCTATGAATTAGTGGATGTGTTAATATGCGCAGTACTTGCCTGCCTATCAGCGCGCCCTTTATTAAAGAAAAACAAATCTAATTTACGTAGGTTTCGATTCGAAGTCGATGATGCTGAGCTGCAAGATGAACCACTGCAAATTCGACTAATGGATTATGATACCTACTCTGCCAATGATGCTATTGGTAAGGTTAACATAAGCTTAAATCCGCTCTGTCTGGAGACAGCAAGTCAGTCGACCCAAGGCAAAGGAGCTGTTCTCTCCGGATGGATACCAGTTTTCGATACAATGCACGGGATTCGCGGCGAAGTGAATGTCATTGTGAAAGTGGACCTGTTCTCCGATGTGAATAAGTTCAGACAGAGTTCCTGTGGGATTCAGTTTTTTCATTGTAAGTTTGAGTTGTGTTTCGTAACGCAGGAGTAATAAAGTAATTGTTTCTTTTAGCGCCATGTATTCCACACGGGTACCGGGCGCAGATAATACACGGATTTGTGGAGGAACTGGTAGTGAACGACGATCCCGAATATCAGTGGATTGATAAAATTCGAACGCCCAGAGCTTCGAATGAGGCTCGACAAGTAGTGTTTCTTCGTCTTTCGGGTCAGGTGAGTCTGAATGAGTTCTTGAGGTTTTATTTTTAAATTACCTAAACCCACTTAAATGAATAATTGTTATAATATGTAGAACTCTGGTAGACAGAGCTAGTGAAAGAACTCGTATTCTCTACCGCTAAGCAATCATTTGTTTCTTCATCCACACAGGTGCAACGCAAGATCGGCCTAAAAGCAATCAACCTCGGCGCAAACGCAGTCATCGGCTACACACAGTGCTTCGATTTAGAAGGTGATGTAGGTGTAGTAGCTCGAGGTATTGGCACCGCAGTAACACTAATCAAAATCCAAGAGCCCAGCGCGCAGACTCTCGTCGACAACACCCTAATCGAAGAGTAAGTAGTTCCAATTGAGTGTCCCCGGTCCTTTTTAAATTGTTCGCACTTGCATACAAGCAGGTGTGATGCGTTACCTACGCTATTGCACATCAAAAGCATGCGTGGTAACAGTTTTCCTTTTAAGCCTGTCGCTTTATTTTATCGATAAACAATAACTTCTACTTCTTTTTTTTTCCTTTGTTTTTCTTTCGTTGAATGCGCGATCTTACGTGTGTGTGTTTGTTCTGACTTCTTCTTCTACTTTTTGTTGTGTCTTATCTTCTCTACCTCTTCGTGTGGTGCATTATTTGCTATAAATAAACGAAAACATTGTGAATCGTGCGTTTGCTTGTAAATGTCACATTAACTTTGCTAAAACAAATGCAGACGCACACTAAAATATCTAGAATTCTTAACGGGTCCTGATCCAGACAATGAATACTTTACCAAAGTCGACGGCGATGAGTCCATATTCATCGATCGTAAAAAGTCTCACGCGAAAAGCATCTCCGACGAAGAAAGTATGACTGACACATCTAATATGAAGTCCTTGCTGAGGCAAGAGGAACAACGCGGCGAGAAGCCAAAGGGAAAGTTCACCCATCACGTGAAGCGATTTAGGAATCAATCCCGCATGATGATCAACAAGAAATGCGGAGCCCTTAAGAAGCGGCTAAGTGAACCCGACAAATCGGACGACACCAAATCGCTCAGCAGTTCGTACTCTACCATATCGGTTATCGAACCTATTCGCAGTTCGTTGATGGATTTGCGTAACGCGGTGAATTTCCGCAGAACGAAGTCACCACCGGCGCATATAATGCGTTCGATAAGCGATTCCAGTGGTATGGCAGGGGGGACACCGGCAAAGCAGCCACCAATGAACTTTGATTTGAATATGCACGATGGAATCAGATCATCGCCGAGCATTATTGCAGGGCCAGACATGAAATCCAGAGAAGTTTCGGTGTCCTCGTGCTTGATACCAACAGACGTTGTAGGTCATTTCGAAAAGGAATTGGATACCATAACAATCATAACCGAGGAGAGTGCTGAGGTGTCTTCAATCAGTGATTCGATGCACCTGAGAGAGGAAAAAGAATTGAAGCCCATTGTGGGTGACGAAGATTTGAGAATGATTCTCAAAAGTCTCGCAATGAGTGAACGTTCTAATGAAGAAGCTACACTGAATGAGTCGTCGTCTTCGTCGTATCTGGATGAGGAAGATGATGACGATGAAGACGACGACGATGCTGGTGATGAATCGGATGACGAAGCAGATGCCATCAATTGGATGCAACCCGGAACAACTGTGGATGACTTCGAGTGTGTAATGGACGAACAGCGCGGTTCGATGCTGCACGATTTGAGAGATAATATCGCCATTAAGTATCAGCAATTACAGGTTAGAAGGATTACTCAAGTGCCCTTGCGTTTGTAGTTTTCACATCGTAGACAGAGAGGTAGTTTTTTTTTTGTAGAGAGTGTGGGAAACGGTCATTGACTCATGTAATTTAATAGTTAACAACTGGAGAACCATTTGACTGTGTATCATTTATTAATGTGTGTTCCACTAAGATTGTGTCCATATATGCCCTGTATATCATTCTGACATTGTATTATATTGTTTTGTATGAAATAGGCCCTGTACACTGCGACCAGAAGTGATTTATTGTGTTGGCCTCTAGTATTTAACCCAGGGAGCTGTTGAGGCTCTTTATAAGCCTCAGTACCCTTCTTGGTTCCATGTTTCCTATATCTGCGGGACTTAAAAACGCCCCTTGTATATGGATAGCAACGGGATCACGCCTGCTCAGGACCGGTGAGCAGGCGTGATGCGCCTCTTTTCGCCAGGCAATCCGCTCGTTCATTGCCTTCAAATCCCTCATGACCTGGTATCCAAGCAACGGTGACTGTGTTATCCTTGGCCAGATCTTCGAGGAGATTGAAACATTAGCTTTGACCTGATCGAATACGATCTTAGGGCCTTAAGAGTTGCTTGGCTGTCTGAGAGGATGTTAATGAGGGCACCTCGAGTGCGCCTTCGTTGGCATTCTCGGACACATATCTCTATGGCGTGTACCTCCGCTTGAAAGCTGTCTGCTGATCTTCCCAGTGTTATAGCTCTTTGGAACCTAGGCCCATAGACCCCAGCACCGGTGGCGTCATCCTCCATCTTTGAACCGTCGGTGTACCAGATTTGTGATCCTGATGGTATTACGAATTGGTTGGTTCTCCAGGATACCTTGATCACAGGATCATCTTGAAGCGTTTGTAGTACCGAAGGTGTCCTGTGAGGTTTTCTGCTTTAAGATTTGATATATCAGGGAGCCTAAGGGCACTTGGACCAGCTTCCTTCTTTACAGAAATATGTAAAAGCATTGCTCCTATGGCTGCAGTTGGACAAGTTTTTTTTTTTTTTACCAAGGCACGCTCTAAGCGATATATTTTGTTAAGTTTTTGTTGGGCCGCTATTAGTTTGGTTTTTGGCCACCATGATAGCGCTGCATAGGTGATCATTGGCTTGAAAATCGTGTTGTATGACCAATAGATCATCTTTGGTTTTAAGCCCCAGGTTTTGCCGTAAAGACGATGGCACATATAAATTGACTTCGTCGTCTTCTTGGTGACTTGATCAAGGTGTGAATTCCAGGTGATAGTCTTGTCAAGGATTACTCCTAGGTATTTTACCTATCCTGATAAGTCAATAAATGCGTTATTTAGCTTGATCGGTTTCAGTTCTAGTTTTCTCTTTCTTGAGAATGGTATCTTGACTGTTTTTGAGGGATTTATGGTCAATCCTTTGTTCTGCCACCATCTATAAGTCAAGTTTAGGGCCCTTTGCATGATCTCCGATATGGTTGAGTCATGCTTTCCCCTAACAGTGATTACTACATCATCTGTATCACCTTGTATAATGTACCCCGATTGTGTGCGGTGGTCTAGGAGTTCATCTATGACTAAAGTCCACAGTAGATGGGAAAGTACTCCTCCTTGAGGACAGCCCCTAGTGGCCTTAACAGTCTTTTGTGAGCCTCCATACGCCAGATTAATGATTCTGCTTTCTAACATGCTTAGAACCCATTTTATGATTAATGGGGCAATGCCTTTCCTTATCATAGCTTTCTTTATGGCATCGAAGAAGGTATTGTCAAACGCTCCCTGGAGGTCTATGAAGGCACAGAGAGCCGTTTCCTTTGCTGCCAGAGCCTTTTCAGTCGTCGTTGCAAGGCTGTGCATGGCAGTTTCGGTAGACTTGCCGATTTGGTATGCGAACTGGCTCGCATGAAGTGGGTTACCTGTAAGGAACTGATCCCTTATGTATTGATCGAGTACTTTTTCCATGGTTTTTAGGAGGACGGAACTAAGGCGATATGATTTCGCTGGTTGTTCGGATTTCCCACCTGCCTTTGGTATGTAAACCACCTTGACCTTAGTCCAGCTCAATGGTACGTGGCCTCCACATTACTCGAACCCTTTATAAGATCACTTTTATCGCCTACCACTTGTCGGCGAGAAGATGCACATCTTTAGGTTTCACTTTTATCTTCAGCCAAGATAGCATTTCTCTCATTGAAATTATTTCTGTCTTGAAAAGGCACTACAGTGATTGGGACGGCAGGAGAGACCAAAAATTAGACTTTCACTGTTTTTTTAATGGATAGATGGATGTCAGATGAAACAATGGTTAATGCAGCCGAAGGAGTAGGGAAGCCCTAGGGTTGTAGAAGTAATTTTTAGAAATCTATTACAGAAATACTAAGGTCAAGGACTTTATCAAGCTTGTTACAGCATTATCTTTTTAACTCATCAAAAAATGTGTCTGGTTGAAAAGCCGTAGGTTTCTCATCCACTATTTGGCAGCTCAGTTGGACTTGTTGCATAGGCAAACAATATTTGCCTTTTTTAGAGATGGGCTATCAACATGATGGTGTTCACCTGCTCAGCAAGAGCTCAACAACAAATCGAAAGGCAGACGTTTTGCCAGCGTTCGGTTAACACATTTCCAGAATAAAGATGAAGATATTATGAGGGCCAGCAGATTTGCGACTGTGTATGATTCAGGTCTTCCTTCAGCTGGACATTCACATCATGGTCGACAGGGTGGGCCAACAGTTATCCCATGCTTTCCATCGTCGCAGTATCTACATACATTTGTGTACTCTAATCATAGTAAACTTTTGGCGTCCTTAGAAATGAAATGTCATCACTCATAGGCACTACCAACACCATCATTCGAGTAGTTGAATTCGTCTAATTCCATTTTACCACACTCTGTCTACGATTCGGTAGTAAGTAGCAACGTTTCGAACGCGTTTAGCTCATCTTATTAAGTTTCCATTAAAACCTATATCAAACTAGAAATGCGTCGACTAGTCAAATGTTGTTCCTATTTCTATATTGTTTTAAAATAATGCGCACAAACATTTCACACACTATGGATTATCCCTAGGAATGTATGCATCGTAAATCACCAGAGAAGCAAAAGACGAAGGACTCCGTAAAAGCCGCCGGCCAGCCACAAGAACTAAGCAAGGACAAAACACCTTCACAACCACTTAAAATAAATATTGTAATTGAATCTGCAGATACTATACCAACAACAGTAGCGGACATAATTCACCAAGCCGACCACAATGCGCTGAAAACCTCGATGGGTGCAACTCTATCGAGAATATCTGCACCCGAATTCCGCAGCTTAGATACACCAGCACTGAGCCTTACCAACCTCAGACCCAAGACCAATCGCAAAAACGACTTTTACTCGTCCACGCCGGAGATCATGCAGGACGATGGCACGCATCGCGTTAATCCCTTCGATTTGTCCTTTGTTTCGCTAACTGAGTTCGCCCCAAAAAGGCTACCTACTAGAGCAACTGCTAGTCCGCCTAAAAATTGTGTCACATTTACTTCACCTATTTTGCAGATATGTCCGTCCACCCCAACACCCACAGAATCCAGTGCCTCGGAGGTGTCGCCCGGAGAACTGTGTTCCCTTCAGAACCTCGTTCCTCAGTACAATCCTCCATCCCTAAGCCTCCTATCTGTAAACACCCTGCAGAGTTGCAATTCTGATTGGTCCCTTAGCAATAATTCTATCAATCACTCACAATCCCTTGTGACTTTGAGTAACCATACTAACAATGCGTCATTGCTTGCACCATCTACTCCATTGTCCATAAAACATAATAGATCATCAACGGAGCTAGTTTCTTCCACGGTGGGTGGGGTTAGTCCTGCTACTGCTGCCACAACCACAGAGAATCGGGCCAGTCCGGTTAGTAAATCGATGGGACATACACGAAATGATTCGGCAACCTCTAAGATGTCGCCAAGTCCATCAAAAGCCACAGGAATGAGCGGTGCAACGCATACGAACAACATTCCGACGACGACCGCGGGAAAAGACATCGAAATTTGTCGCAGATCATCCGATTCCGATTTGAGTGTGACCCCAAAAGGTGAGTGCTAGTTGGATTTGTTCCCATTTGTTAATTTGATTTCCACAAATGTTTGTACATTTGGTTATTCCATTTTAAGATACATACACACACAAATGAATCTCCATCTGCAAACCCTCAGCTAGGAGTTTTAGGTATCATTTAGAAAACTCATAATATGCGACAACATACTATCATGTAATAAATGTCATGCTAACACCATTCGTAAACATCAATAGTGCTCATTGTATCCCAAACTCACAAACCCGCAGCATTAACTGCCTAACACACAACCTTAAATAAAATCTGCAGTAGGCCTTATTTTACGTTAGTTCAAACAGTTTTTCGTTTTTTTTTTTTATGCGAATACACCAACTAATACCGAACCTGTGTTGGAGGTGTCTTCAACCAATCAATCCATCAATCAAATTAAGTCAGGGCAACAGTTCAGTGCTGCACTATGTAAGCTGTCATTTGTTATTTCATCTGTTATTTCTGTGAACTGTGCTGCATACGTATAGGCCGATTTAAATGGGATTGTTGTATCAGGACCTGTACTTGAAAATATGCAAAGATCATAGCAGTTGAATAGCAGTTATTTTTGACATCTGGGTCCGGCCAACAAACAGCAGAAAGTCTATGTAGATCGTGCTGGAAATGTAACCAGTGTTTTTCCTATTAAAATAATTTACACAATCAGTTTTATCGTATTCCAAATGTTAAGTATTTTGTTAGTACATTTTTGAACTGACAGGTCTCAGGCATACAATTCATGTTCTACATGACAGATGGAACTAAATTTTTTAAATAAACTGGCACTTCGCAGCACCGCACTTCGAAAAAAAACTCATGCAACCGCACCGCTGTCAGTTTAACTGAGATCATTTTTTTTTTGATAAATGTCAATAGTTGTCAGTTGCATTTTTTGTGGACGATAATACCGAATTCACAATGTCGCGTTGAACGCGTGCGTGCATCTGCGCGCTTTGACACGTTTTATCGAAACTTTACTTTACACTAAATTAATTAATTTGCATTAAAAAAAAACATAATATTGTTTGTTTTTAAACATGTGTATGATAAAGATTAGTGGTTCTGTGCTTCTCCAACTATCAACGGTACATTCTATTACCTCAAATCCAACAATTCAAAATTTTAAAGTTGTCAAACGAGCGTGATAGTAGAGAATAGGTCTACTCAGGCGTCGCGTTGAACTTTACGATATTTACGATCTAAAGTTGATCCTGAAGTTGTATTTTGTGTGGCAGCATACCTATGAACGCTTTGTTTCTACATAATCTGTCAACGCGTGCTGTCATTTGTAATAATGTAAGTCCATAAATTGAATATTTTTTAATTGTTATTTATTAAATTGGTTAACCTTCAGTTCCAGAACAACAAGGTTCGTCCGCCATTTCAATTATTTTGTTTATTCTGTTTTTTTTTTCTGTCAAATGTGACCGTAAGTGTGTACTCAGCTCAGTCAATTTATTCTGAGCTTATAGAGCGCGCTCTGATCATGATCTGAACGAAAAAAGAAACACAAATTCTGGGCTCTGATGTATCTGAGCTAAAAAGAAATACAAACTTTTTGTATAACAGTTCAGGTTGTGCTCTGAACTAAAAAAGAAAAACACCTTTTGTTTCTACATAATCTGTCAACGCACGCGCGCGTCAACACGACATTGAGAATTCGGCATTACGTGACAGTTTATCCGCTAAAAAAAGTAGCCTATAAGTATTTAAGTAGAAATTAAATCGTTAAGAGTGGTAGGAGCAAACGACCCTAAGTGATATGCATAAATTTGCATATATCCCCCTGGACGAGAGTTCGGCTGTGAAGACGTTGATCATGATGTCAACACTAATACCGTGGGTGATTTGGCTGACAACCAACCTCGTGAATCAGCGGAGGAACAACATCCAAACCCAGAAATCCGAACACAGCTGAACACAGAAATCCGAATTCATTAATAGTGGAAGAACGGAAAAATCTGTTGGCGGAGGAAACTGCTGCACAAAACACAAAAGTAAATAAATGCAATTTTCTGCTTTTGACAAACTGTCAAATATCATGTTGCTTTCAAAACAGTCAATAAATTCACAATAACCATACATTCTTTCAAATGAGTTACACAATACCAAAAATTGTTTTGATTCACAAATTTGTTAATCGCCAATTGATTGATATTTGACAACGACTCGATGCATTTCGGATTTTATTGGCCCAGTTTGGAAGGCTAGCTAGTAATTCTAGTTCGGAAGTGTTTCCTGCATACTCGGTTGAGAGCTTGAAGTGTCAAAAGGAACTACGAGAATATTATATCAATTCAAATTGGGTATTCAACGCGTTTGTATACCTAGTCCAGATAAATCTAATTGACGTTTTACCTGAACTAGGTATCCAAACATCTCTAATTTTTCAGATGTGTCTGATGGCGTTTGCGATTGAAAAAAATAATTGCCCTTTCTATGAAAAGAGCAAATCTAGAAGTGCTCTTTAGATGTATTCTATGTTTCATTTAAAAAAATGTGCACTTCCAGGTTAATTCTTAACACAACAGAAGTGTCCGGAATATTTTTAGAGAATTGCCCTGAACTAACCAAAACACACTAGCAAAATGTCAGATTGAAATGTTTGTTGTGTTATTAGAAACAATTTTTTCGCTTGTGGTCCGAAAATATACAACTATGCGTGCAGGATGTAAACTAAAATTGAAATATATTGATTTGGCCTATTAAAACATTCATATTTACTGTAGAAAACGAAAAAAAAAAAAGAAGCAACAGAAAACTAAATCTCACATATATTGTCTACCACAAACAATTTTGAATTTCATGCCCAAAACACATGTGCAGAATTCACTGCGCAGCAAGATTAGAATACACATGTTTATATGGATATAGGCACACGTAAATTCTGCACCCACCGCAGCTCTGCAACATGTCTCTATTTTTATATTTGTTGCAAAATTCAAGCGTACCACAACGCAAATGAAAATAAATTGCAATTTCAAGTACTTGGCATCATCGGCTTTTGACATTTGCTGATCGTGTTTGTTTTTGTTTTGGTTGCAAAACACATCAGCTGCTTAGTCAGTAAATGACAGTAGCCATATTAGCCGCATGTCAAATAATTGTCTGCACATCTGTTTTACTTGCAGCACTGCATTCTGTGTTGCGTCCAGAATTTCTGCACATGTGTTTTGGGCATCAGGGCAATTCTTTCGGATCTTTAATGAAAAACGTCATGATATGTTTGAGGAAAAAAAGAAACACGTTTGCTTTTTGACACGTTTGCTTTTTGAGAGTTCAGGCTTCTAGAAAGGTGAAAATGCTTTCTGTGGCTTTAAAATCCAATATTGCTTAGTTACTGAGATTAATTAATGTGCACAAGTAAGTTAGCTAGTAGACGTCAGATAGCCAACAAAAATGTAATGCAACTGATCTTGAACAAGCTGTGTCTTAATGTCAGGCAAAGGTTTAGTCCTACAAGCTTGGTTCATATACTGTATCGCAGCTATAGTTTCAAATACATAAACGGATTCCTTAAAATCGTCCTAAGCCACAGGTTTCAGTTGAGCAGTACGACCCCACGCTTCTGGATGCTTATTAAATTATTGAATATCAGAAACAGGAATAGGAATAGGTATTTTAGTTACATTCCCTTAAAACATATAGCGAATATGATTAGCCAAGCATTGCTATATCCTCAAATAAGTGACACAAAAGGACTCACTCTCAAAAATGTATTTATATACAAGGAACTCCTATATATCCTGGCACTAACTCTCACTCTGTCTTATGTTGTTTGTTTTGCAGTTTATGGGCGAAAAAGTGAGTACAACAATACGCTAAGGCAGTATGTCAGGTCCAACCAATGGCGAACCGTTCTATCTATTCGTTTTGTTTATCATTTCGTTTCTGTATTAAGTGTCAGTGCCTATTCCGATATTATGTATAAATATATGTTTGAAAGGTATCTGTATCCGCGTCTTGCCAGGACATACTGAATATTTAAATGTTACACGTGAACTGATATTTTTTCTAATGATCTGTCTTTTTCTTTGGGTAAGCATGAACGGAATGCATGGAAGAGTGAAAGGTTTTAGGGTAAACGTGTAAATGATTTTCGCATGCTTACAGACCTAGACTGTCCTTCTGTGAATGTGCTGTAATTAGGAGGCTTCTTTTTAAGTTCAACTCGAGTATCAACTTCGTATTGAGGTAGACATTGGATATTGTCCTATCTGCATCGTGACTGCATCCTTTGACTGATGGATGTTAATATGTTTTACGAAATTGATACGAGTTTACGATATTCTAGGAACCACCCACTTCCAAATACGTCTATTAGTATCTGAACGAACCAGATTACCCGACTGCTTAGTACCTATTTGTTTTTCCACATTCAAATAACTTCATGTTCTGTGTCGTAACTATTTTATTTATGTCTGCTTAAAATATCATCAATCATTCGTCATTAATCGTTTTGGGTTCTGGGTAGATTTGTCACTATACAACTCGGCCGTAAAAAAATGAGCAAATCTAAATTGTCACGAGTAATGAATCTCCCCCACCTCTTCATGCACATATCATTAGACAGATCCTTCATCTTCTTTCTAACCACCGAATATTCATGTTTATGTATTAAAGCATTTTATGTAGTACATTATTATAAATTTTTGTTTTCTTTTGAATAATCTCTCTCTCGCAATGTTTCATGTTTTTTTAATTATCAAATTGATGAGAATACATACTGTTGTCTGATCAACAACTTTGTAAATATTTGTGTGTGTTTTTGTTGTAAAAAAACATACGACTTCCGTTCTATGTCATCCACCTTGAATTTTATGTTTTCCCTGATTTAGGAAACTCGATTTGTGTGGCAAGTGAACGGCTTATTGCAGCAACAGCATCTATGCGACTCAGTGCGACGGCTAACATGAAATCGAATCCAGAAAACATGGATATGCTGGAGTACCCGTTCTTGACGCTGACCAAATATCCTACAGGATTTATTTTACATTTAGGTGAGTATTTCACAAATGGCGGCTCTGTGAAAAAATGTCAACGAATGAACTACTTTCTCCGAGTCAAATGCCAAGGAGATTGAAGAAGTTTGGGGGAGCTTCTACTGTCCTGGCCAAGTTAAACTCCTTCTTCGAGCTCAACACGTTTACATTTAGATCTTCAAATTTTGTAATTACTATGGAACTTTTCAGGAGCAACTGTGGCAGCGCGTTCAGTGAAACTTCTCGAAAGAGTTCCAAATCCCGATGAACCCGAAACCCGCGACTCATGGTGGACAGAATTGAGAATGGAAGTGCGCTCTCACGCCAGAGCCTTGGGTTGTAACGTTGTTCTCGGCTACTCAGAGGCAACGACAATATCGTAAGCATTACAATCCGAATCCATTCTTATTCCCTACCACTAATCTATCGACCTCACTTAAGCGACGATGTTTGCGTCCTGTCAGCAACTGGCACTGCAGCCGTCATCAATATGATGTATAACCGCACAGCATCGCAGGCAGATGATTTACTCACAGGAGTAAAGCCCTCAACCATGTCAACATCGCTTGAAGAACGTGACATCATGAAGGAGGTTAAGCACTTGATAGATCCTTCATTGTCGTCGAAAGAAATCATATCCACTTCCTACGGAGTAACGCACAAGAACTCGCTTCTCAGTCAGCTGACTAGCCCTAAGCTCGCCTGCACAATGTGTCATATCCCCTACAGTCTTGCGTCGGTGCCGTTCAATGTGAAGCTGAAGAGATGCGCCATATGCCGGAAAGGCAAGGTGCCCGATGTCATCATGGCGACAGTGGAGATTCCCGAATCGCTGCACGTAACCGGTAGAGGATGCTTCATGCAAGCACAGGTGCTTCGAGCCAAAAAAGATCTCCGCTCCGAGTCAAATGCCAAGGAGATTTCCGATGGTCTTCCGTTTTTAGAATACGAACTGCACCGCATACTTATAAACAAGTTGAAAGCTAAAGGCATGAACGCAATATTTGGCCTCAAGGCGCAGGTATCAATCGGAGAGCGTATGATTGCGCTCATTGCCACTGGAACTGCAATCTTTCTCACAGCACTGCCACCACCAGCGGTGCCTAAAATCGTAGCTGGCAACTCATGGACAGATAAGGCGAAATTGAATGAGCTGCAGAAGAACCTGCAAGAAACTTACGAGCGGAATCGAGAAACCTATCAGCTAAAGACGATCGATCCCGACTGCGAAACCAACGGCAGGGGCCAGTCGGACACTGACGAGTCGGATGATGAGGTGCTCGAGATGGATTTGAATGCGGGAAACAAAGACACCTGCGTTCTCGAAGTGGACGACATTGAAGACTTGGAGATTATATCGGTGTTGATGGAGCCGTCGCCGCCAAAAGGATTTCATGTGGTCAACACACAGTCGGTGCCGGGGCTGCATGACATGGAGATTGTGCGGAATTTACAGTTTTTCACCCAGGTTTGGCGTGCTAAATTGGCCGTCAACCAAAGCGTCAACGGACTGGCTAATCATTTTCAAAGGTTCGCATTGAATTTGTGGGGTTTTGCGAGACAGCATTAATGCGTTTCTCTTGTTTAGGCTCTGCCAGACGATATTCTTTAAGCTGCGCAGCATGATGCCGTGTGCAATATGTGATCTTCGGTTTCTATTGGATCTTCCAGAGAGCGTAAGTTGGAGTCATAAGTTTGTTGAGTAAACTTCTTTTTTTTTTTTGTAGGACGAGATCCAACTGTTGGTCACCGGTATGGCACTGGGCCTAGGTGAAGTAAGCAAATTTAAAAATCGCCGAAAGACAATAAACAATGACACTACGGTTAATGGCACAGCAAAAAAGTCCCAAGACGAGGAACTCATTTTCCCGCTGGATGAAGATCAAGCGATTGATGTAACTCCATCGGCACCTACTCATTCGGCGTATGGAAATTATTCCTTGAAACTGAAGAAGGGATCGCCATCAGCGATGAAGATGAGCGTCGGCTTGCGCGGCATGAAGCATGTGAGTATTACAAAACAATGCCAAATGTATACACACTCTTTTCATATGGCACTTAAGAGAAAATCTCTGTCTGAGGTGTCACACAATAAACAGGAATATGAATAAGTTGAACAAAACTTCACTTACAGCTGCCCATCAGAGACAGATATGGCGTTGACATCACACCTCTCACATACGTCCCTGGTGGTAAGATCGAAAAGTATCTTGGCAATTTGAACTTTTTCTTCATTCGAGAGAGCACATCAATTCGCGAACTTGGAGGAATTAGTGGATTTGTACACAGTTTCATTACAGAGGTTAGACAGTGGTTAAACAATTTCCCTGTGTTACATTTGTTATCATCCACACTGTGTTTTCTATCTTCTCTTTTAGCTACTGGCGGTTGTCCGAGCACACATCACGACATTAGGCGGCAACGCAATGGTCGCCTTTTACATGACAGAACTAATACTAGTGGATAACCAACACAAAAATCAAGTAAGCCATGTACACGAACTGTTTAAACATTTCTTCTAATTTTGCTTACTTTTAGGCTCAATGTCTTGTAAGTATTGGTGGCGATGTGGTATATGTGTCCTACCACACAGACGACTGATATTCAAAGTTAAGGGGGATCTAGCGTTTATTTTACCTGACAAGGCCCAAAAGTGTAATCTACTAACAACGTCCCCTTGTTAAAGTTATAGACCCTCCTCGACGTTGAACTACTTAAAACGTAACCGATATGCAATGTTCATTTTATTTACTATAATAATCATAGTGGCTTTCATAACTTAAAAACAAAAGAAAAGAATATAGCTAAATATATTATAAATATTTATAAACAAATTACAAAGAAGGCGATGCAATTAATTTATGTTTTCTTTAAATTACTATAGCCAATGTAACGATTCTGCAATTCTATAAATATTTATTAAATAATGATAATTCTGTGAAAGAAAAGGTTAAAAGTGAGTGCAATTGAAAATCACATGACCAATAATTAAATAATTTTTTTTTGTTAGGGCAAACATTACAATACACTTTGAACTTAAATAATATTAAATAAATGTGTTGTTAAATTAGTGAGGAAAACTTTTAACTTAAATATTTATTGTAAATATTAAATAAAAATTGGTTAATGTTGAAGACATTATTGTATTAGGAACAATAAAATATTTTAGATTTACAACATAGGGCAAATTTTGGATATTTGTTTCACTTGTGGAAAGTACTATGCAAGAAATTGGCGCCCAATAGAAGGCCAAATGCATGACATGATTTTTAAGTACTAGCATAGATGTGAACAGACTTTGGAATGATATAAATAAGTTATATAGGTTGCGGCTTAAATGGCGGCGGATTTTGTACAGCTTATTGGTAGAAAAATGGTTGGGGCACTTATACTTACAACTTACTCAAAACGCTTTCACAAATTTCCTTCGTGGTTTTGAGTGACTGCTTTCCATTGATAAAATTGCGGCGAAATGATTCAAGGATGAATTCTGCATGCATGCATAAACGGCGTTAAATGAAGCATCGTTAGTACCTCGTTTCAAATTGGAAGACCTAAGGATAAAGCATTTGATCTTCTCTGATGACTTGCTCATTCTTGAGCTTGAGGTTCTGAACTTCAGAATGGTTTGTAGCTATTTGTGTTGATTGAAATAGGTATAAAGGTAAATCTGTATTCATGATCGTGTTTAAGGGCTCTGCATGTGGAGTAGAGTCACCTTAGGGAGTTATGCACAAGCGAATGGAGAAAAAATGTGTAAGGAATATTCAGCTGGGTTTATCTGTTTTAAGGGGTAATAAATGGCTGTTACAGTTTATTCTAATGCGATTTACATCTACACATGGTATTAAATGTCGAGCAAGTATTTATTCTTCTATCCGCGATCCGCGATATTCTAATAACTACCTCGTTCAACCATAAATTCTGTTAAAAATATAAAGCGTCATAAAAAAAAACCGAGTAAACATATTGAATTGTTTTTTTCTGCATTTATTAGATAATAATACTGGTAATTTGAAATGACAACCTTTTGCCCTAACACAAGCTCTCACACGTATTGGCCATTGAGTTATTGCGGCACGTACTGTTTCCATGGACATCATTGACGCTGGCATGGTCAACGATTTTTTTCGGCTCTCCAAATTTCTTTGGGGTGTTTGACAAGCCTTGCTCTCCAATTCTGACTATATACTATAATCCAATGGGTTCAGATCTGGACCTCCCGCCGGCCAATCCTCTGCGGCTAAAAAAGCAGGAATATTGACCCTGAGACACTCCTGCGTGGTTTTGGGATTGTACGCCGGAGCAGAGCCTTGTTGAAAGACCCATCTTTCTTCATCAAATAGAGTATTTGTTAGCGTCTTTACAACAGCCTCTAGCACATCTTCCTGATAGACTTTTGTACCTGCTTTGACAACTTTTTCTTTATGAGAATAAAATAATACTAACATCGTTATTATTTTTGTACTTCGATTGGGGCGAATGACTGAATTAAAATAAAACAATTGCTTACATTTATGGGTACATAAATTACATTCCTTTATGGGTAAATGGTTCGCTCCGTGGAAAACAGGTTCTAACCTTAGATGAGTTATTTATTTTACTATGGTAACATTGCGGTGACAAATTGAATGTCACAAAAATGCTTTAACTGATAAGCACTTTGTATGGTGAATTCAATTTTGATCATCAAAATAAGTTATAATCTGCTCTAATTTTGTAGACAAACGTCAGCTTTCATTATTTTTGTGGAAAATTAACTGGATTATGCTCTCAAACTTGTAATTTTAGCATTTTTGGAGGTCTATCGTTTCGACGATAATTGTCTGAAAAGTTATGGAATTAGTACCCTTATTGGCCACATATACGCACAATTTTTTGTTTGTGTACATCTTTGGCACAGTACCTTTCGAATGATATAAATTTCATTGTCCTCATTTCATAATAAATACAAGTGTACCGAAACTTTTGATGTTCATTTATTAAAATAATGATTTGAATTAAGTTACGTATACGCCAGAGTGTGGTCGTATATTTACATCCTTACCGCAGCGCTACAACTAATCCCTATTTTCAAATTCACTACACTGCGGTAATGACTTCAATAAAATGAACCTGCCAAAATAGGATTTTTATATTCAGCTGCTGATGCTGATGCATATATGAGAAAAGGAAGGAAGGGAACTTTTTTCAATAAGTTATTGTTGGGAGACATATTCTGTTGCGCCAACTTTTTATTTATTTATTTTTCTCACTGTCATGTATTTTTACCCTCTTTGACAGTTAATGGTACGATATGTGTTGAATTGAATTCCGCACATCAGTTCCATTTTTTCATCTGTAGTATTGCTTGCAGTGAAACATCAAGCCCAAAGCCATAAATAGTCAACCATAACCTAATTTTTAAATTTAATACTAATGTGGTATTCGATTTAGCACTCTCATGTGGTATTTATTGAGCGGGCGCTCTCAAATCATACTGAGACCCCCAACTCGCAATCCTCCTGCCGCTGGCCACGTCAATTTTTTTTCAAATTCGACATTTTGTTTTCCTATCTGTGCTATGTCAATTAAGAATCCGTGTGACATGCAAAAACATATTAAAAATACAAAAAAAATGCTGCCAACCTCAGCAACCGTGGTGAAATATGCTAGAGTTCGGGAAAACCACATTTTTACATTATACTGAACGCCATTGGTTAGTTATTTTATTAAATATTGTTAATACAAACGAATAAATGGATTTGTTTGATTAATAAAACTATCTAAACATATAAGAAACATATTAGGACAAACATGGTTGCGTATTTTCTGCTTTTGAATATCTTTAACTTCGATTTCATTTGTTAATTTTTCTTAGATAACGGAAGAAAATTTGCTCAAAATGTTTTTATTTTCCATCAATCAATCTTCGTTGTTAATTTTTCATCAATATTTTAATGTACACTTATTCAATATTATCCACACGTAACGAGTAATTTCAAATTTTACGGATTAAATTGTATGAACGCTGTCAGCAATTTTGCCCACAGCGGAATTGGCATATGCAAGGTGCAAGTGTGTTTGTGAGTCGGAATTTTTGAAGTTACGTGACATTTGTTAATATGAATTTCTATGTAACAATACCAGCACACCTAGCATTTTTCACCCCATAAAAATATAGCTTGTAGGCAAGTTACGGGAAATCAGCCGAAGTTGGTGGCCTTTTTATGTTCGTTTGGTACAAAAAAGCACTTTTTGCGAATCTTGATATTTTCTCAGATTTACTTAAATACAAGTACGTTTGAGTTTGACAACTAATGGAGTTTATTTACATTTTCGTGAAATTGTTCAACTGCAAAGAAACGTTTGACATCGCATGGATATATTTTTGTTAATTATTTATGTTCAAATGATTAGAAATTAATCTGGGTGCAAATTGCGAATGTTTTAGTAGTTAGTTAGTTAGTTAGGTGATTTTTATTTTCAATAAGTATTTTACAATGTAAAGATTAGCCTAAGTCATTATTGGTTTGGCCTATGGCCGTCTACCAGTGTTTTAGTATAAAATTTAACCTGTAAATGAAAAACGCTTCGAAAAGTATCGAAGGTTACACATATTCCAATCGCACGAATATCAACAAAAAAAGAGCAAGTGACATACGAAATCTAAAATCTGAGAGCGAATCTGAAGAAGCCCAATCGAATACTACATGTTTATGTACTAAACTAAACCCAAATGTCTTGCAACTTGAGCAGTTATGCCACTTCTAGACAGATTTATTTGACACTTCTGAATTAACGATGTATCCAGGGAGGGTTATTTACTAAATTTAATAAAACAATATTCAGACAAAGTCGGTAAATATTGCAGTAACTTTTGTATTTTGCGACACTGTGACAAAAATTGTCTAGTATGTTTATGCACATCATTTGTTGTTTATATATACAAACTGCCTTTATTAATCACTTCATCTTAATAAATGAATGACATTTCAGAATTAAGGCCAATTTAAGTGCAACATTTCCCATTCTGTAAAAGCATTCACAATTAAAACCAAATAAACTTTTCTGCAACCAACTTAGAGGATTTTTTTTCTTTTATTCTTTTCATTAAATATATTACAAAGTTTACATAACAAATAATGAAATTTTAGTCCAACGAAAACTAAAACACAATGATTAAGACGAGAGGAAAAAAAAAAGAAAGAGATCAATTTTAAATTTGTGTGTGCTGCATTCTTCGAAAATGTTTACTTTTGATTACCACTTATAGAAGAATATAATGTTGTTTGCGTAATTTGATTGGTTAAACATTTTTTGTCTGGGTTTAGAGGAAATACACTTCTGCGATGGTATATGGTGGGGTTCAGTTTTATTCAGTGGTGTTTTGAGCTTAACGCCTCTTGCCGAAACGCAAAAACACATGATCCACATCTGTTCGCTTGCCATAGTTCATTGGGATGAGTTCGTCTGTTTTGGACATCAAAGCTTTGAAAATGCAACAATTCCACTAAAGGTGTTATATTGGGAAAAATTTGAACTTACCAGCTGCTTCATTCTTGATGTAAGCCCTCAGAGCACTTGAAAGTTGATCGGAATTTTCCAAGGCAATGCAAACCTTCTTGATGTGTGGTGGCATCTCTTCGAGAATGCCAGGTTCGCAGAGAGGTGCCACGGCAATTGATGATGTTTGTGCCATACCACAGATGGCCAAGAGAACGGAGGCGATGATGAGGGTGGCGACAATGTTTGACGACATCTAGTTGGGGGAGAAATATATGATTTAATTTGGATAGTACAAGTCGTAAGATACGCGTGTTAATACAGGATATGCAACCTTGGTTAAGACTTTCATAAAAACGTTTGGGGAGGTACCAACAGTGATTTATTTATTGCAGTAGATCTAATAAACTACCAAAGGCTAATGTGGTTCAGATCTAATTTGCATCTGCTTAAAACAAATCTCTTACATTAATCAAAACACTACGTAGCACGAAAGTTTCAATTAGAACACAAGTCGCAGTCAATAGATTCCTTAACTGCACCCTAACAAAAGGGGAATCCTTCACAAAGCAAACAAACATGAAAATCCATAGGAAAACCGCTGAACAGTCAAAGAGCTTTCTCCCTAAAGAACAGCATCCGCCACAAACTTTCACCCTCGTCTGCTCTATTATATATTTATGAACCTTACAATCCGTTGAGAAATCTCACATCAATACTCCAGAGTATCGGATATCACAGGAACCATAACTTTGTCCAGCCACCACCAAAAGGATAAAGTTAAACATCGTGCTGTGTAAGTAAACTCTTTATCCCAAGACATGATAAATCCTTTTCTCCGTCACATCCTTCGAAAGCAATTATGATGCAAAACCGGATTTATACTCCTGTTTCAACAAGTGCAATCCATACCACCGTCAATTTTGCGCATCATGTCACTGATAGCCTGCAGTAAGCACTCACACATACGTTCCACTTAACGGTATCGTTGACATATCAACGAGCTTATAGAGTGATAAACACCTACTTACACGAGAACAAAAGGAGAACGAAAGGAAATTTCATTAAAACCATCTCCGCCGTCAGGCATACTGGATGAAACGCAAATTTACACGGTAAATTGCATAAGTAATAATCCGAAGGATAATAATGCAGGAGGCAAACAATATTCCTTCAGTACTTCACCTATGTGTGGCATTTGAAAATACCCTTCTTTTGCACCATCCCTCTGGCAATTTTTATCCATTACTAACATGCAGTGCAGGCATCCACTGACATAGGAGAATCACGTACCAAGGATTCACGGAATACTGTCTCACTTCCTTGTACCTGGTCATGGGTGCAATTGAACAATTTCTTCAGCCTTGATTTCTGGTCCAAAGGCCAGATGAAGATGAAAGCCATCCGCTGTGCACATGTAGCGCATGCGAGGAGGGAGGCGATAGAGATTACCAGCCCGCCCCCTAATGATAGATGATTGAAGCGAGTGTAAATTTACTCAGTACATCAATATTAATTTTCGTTACACACTAACGAACGATACGATAATGTGCAGGTGTGAGATCAAAAGAGCAAATAGAGCCGTTCACGCAAATACAGCTGCAGTGTGTAGTATGACTGACAGATGAGGAGGGTAGTCGCAAAATCATGCCTAAAATAGCCACACTCGTGATGTTGTAATTAGTGCGGGGATTTGCCGTTGCCCATGTGAATGTAAATATTGAATCAAAAGTTTTGGGCGGTGTGTACTCGTGCTGTTCGTTCGCAACAGGTTTGCTTGGCGATTGCTCAATTGTACGTGTGGCCGTATGTAAGGTAAATACGGAAAGGTTGTTGAGGATATAAGGTATGGGTACCTGTTTGGATTGCCTAAAGTTGACAATTTGTTGTCTAATTCATTGAGTGGGATTAGTATTAGTACACGTTGAATCCCTCTCCAATATTGGTAACAATTTGCACAAATTTATGAAAACTCGAAATCTGTGACTCTGATGATTTTTACCAATCAAATTAGAAAATTTTAATTGCTGAATTCCATAAGCGATCTATGAGAAATCTATTACAATAATGAACAATAATTGTCATACCGTATCTACAAAGTTGTTAATATTTATTTGTACTGGTCACAGTTGCCAGTTAATTTTAGGCAAATTTCGATTGAATTTGTAGGCCTTATAGCAAAACAATATTGGTGACGCTCAAGAATCTAGTTTAGTAAGTCTGACAGCTGACTGACTTGATGCGTCTCAGTTTTGAGTGAGCGATGAGCATTTTGTTTTAGTTGGCGTTTATGCAGGGGTAGCTGACGGTTCAACTGTAGTATTTCGTGACTGAGTGCTAAGTTAAAGTTGGCAGCTCGAATATGTGGCTGACGTTGAAAAAGACCGGTTTTCTTACAAAAAGTTTAAGAAATGTCATTTTGACATTAGTAAAATGCAGCATCTACAAAATAAGTTGGAATTGCATTTTTTATAAGCTAAATACTTAGTTAACTTAACATTTTGATTTCGCTGGAGAACATTCAATTACAACTTATTCCTCCGTCATCATTGAAGACGAAAATAAATAGAGTATTACTTGTTAAAGTTTTGAGCTGTCTCTTAGTTATCAGTTTTCATTTTTCATTTTTCAGTTAGTCGAAATGCTGTCACTTAGTTGTCAGTCGAAATTCGGTGAGTAGAAAATTAAAAGAGAGGATGGATTTCCCTCTCATTTTTTTTTTAATTTTCTCAGTACGTGGTTGCATTCAAACAGTTTCTTATCAACGTTTTAATAATTTTACGTTTGCAGAAATGTAACCGAACGAACCTAAAGTTGATGTGCTAAAGATCACAGTAAAATTTGACGCTGAGTTTGCAACGTAATATAAAAATTTGGTTGAGAAATGCAATAAATACTGCAGGGGTGTTTTTTTTTAGAAAACCTTCGAGAAAAGGTTTGGAAAACTGGGGGCAGATTCCGCTTTACAATAATGGTCGGGAAGATATCGTTTTTGAAACTTTGATGACCATAAGAAGTTATATTCTGCCGGAATTTGTTTAACTATCGTTAGCTTTCATTACATAATTGGAAAATCAACTGGATTAAGGTCTCAAACTCGTAATTTTGGCACTTAGTTGCTACTTTTGAAGGTCTATGGGTTCGACGATAATCGTCTGAAAAATTACGGAAATTACGGCAGTGTGACTAAAAATTTGAAATAAACTTAAGGAAGTTAAAATAGGTATTCATTTTGAGCTATAATTTCTAATTCGAACTGCATTAACTTTTAACATTTCCGTTTAATTTACTGTTCTATAAAGCGTGAAAGTATTGTAAAAAATAAATCTCCTTACTGATATGAGACGTTTTATCTCTAGTTCCGATCTCAGCAGAGCAAAGTCAAGTAGAATTTGCAGCACGCAATTATAGCAAATACTGTGAGTCCTCGAAGTGTCAAGTAGAGCGTAGTTGTTGTAATTGCGTGCTGAAAATCCCACTGCACTTTGCTTTGCTGAGATCGACTGCGCCATCTCTCGCGAACGTCTGGAAAACATCCGAGAGTTAAGCTGTTATAAAAGAGTTTTTTAGTTAGCCTTTCGAACTCGGCTTTTTATTCGTCCCTAAAAATGAAAACTCACACAAATAAATGGTTGTGCGAACCTAGGTACACAAACCATTTGCGCCAGCTTTTTTTTATTATTTTAGAACCTATCGTTGAAACAACAATAAGCGAAGTCGAAGGGAAATACTCGTACAATATTCAGCGAAGACTGACTTAAATCACAGTTGGGGTTGAAAACACGAAAATTATTTTAAATGTTCAATATGACTGATGTTTTTCCGTATAACAATAAAGGCGAACCACTGCGGCAACCACAACTAAGACGTAAGAGTCACATGTGGCTACGACCTCAACTGATCCAAAAGGATGTATACTTCTTTAAACTAGTAACAAATTGTACTATAAAATACTTCAGCTTGAAAGAGGCAGACAAATAGAATAGAAGGACACTCTCAATAAACCACCACCTGTTTGAATCACTTTTATAAAACGCTAATCTTCCATTTATGTAGGAGAAAAACATTTCTAAACTACACTCCTGTCCACGTCTAGTACTCACCTTTCGGAATATTATTTGTTTAAAATTTATTTAAACGTTAAGAATTTATTTGAAAACTTTCACAAGGGATTACTTCCGTTGGATACAAATGCACTGGACGAGATGTGAACGTTTTGTGTGCTCTATCGGTGGCAAGGACTCGCTTTTATATCCGCTGAAAGCTTCTCAACTAGGATAGTACAGCAATTTGATTGGTCGAAACGAGTGCAAATCCTGATGGAACATCTAGGTGCTTTCCGCATGGTGGTATATTGGATGGGGGTGGTAAAATGGTAAATTTTCACTTACTATGCGTAAATATATGAAATCATTTTTTCTGTTTTTCGTCCTCGGTGTTTAGTTATTTTACATTTTCATGTAGCAGGGATTTGTTTTCTCATTTGCCTTAGATGGTGGGAAGTGTTTGATTGCTGCTGGGGTGATAAAAGACATCTTATGGCCATATGTTTTGAAGGATTAGCTGGTGGATTATAAACAAAAGGGTAAGGCAAACATTTGAGTTTGTTAACTATAACTAGTGCATTGTTTTGTACAGGTAAACACAATGATGAACGATGAACTTGTTTATCTGTTGGATTAAAAGTTAAAGGGAAAGCCTAAAGAAGTTAAACGGGATGTGCGGAAGTGGAGCATAAGTTAGGGGCAAGCAACTATGAAAATGTTCATATATTGTGAATAATGCTTAAATGCAGTCCCCAAACTTAAGGTTGATCTTTAGATCAATGGACTAGTGCTTCTAGCATCCTGATGTATGCATCTACACCTACAGACACCTGCGATTGTCATCTAATTTTCTCAAAAACAAATTTGACAAATTATCTGGGAAAATTTTAACAAGATGCACTTAAAAGATTTTCCCGCGAAAATGTGGGCTTGATAAATTTAAGAAAATTCATATGAACGTAAATTTAATACACTTTTTATATCCGAACAACTCCCGTTTGAAACTGAAAATTTGATAATGCTCATGCTCAGTTTCTCTCGAGTAACTTACTCAGCTTACAATTGTTTTCGAAAATATTATTCCCAGCGCCGTCTGTTGGTTTTTCAAGACATGGTTAAGTAGGTAAGGTTTAGGGTCTTTTACTAAGAAGTAAAATATCGTTTTAATTCTTTCTCTCGACCTAGAATATAATTTAGTTTGCCACACTGACCCTATTGCTACTGACTAATATTGATTCGGCCTTATTTTTGACCACCCAAATCTCTGGTGAAGACACGCTATTGAACCGCTGGGTCTAAGCTGTATGTCTAGTTTCAAATATACCTTCGGAGCTTGTTAAAGGCCACATGAAAAGTGCGGAATACTTTGACAGAAATTAAAGTAATGCTTAACGTGAACACCTGCCTTGACGGCGTAATTTCACGATGGGCATACCCATATTAGTGTCCTTGAGAAAGACGTTGACAATACGTCCCAGAGTCAATACAGGTATTGACCCAGGTGCAATTACCGTGGCTGTTAAGTTGATAATAACCAACGACCCACTGGTTTGGGCGAGGCCTAACAAGACACCTCTTCGTTCTGAAAGAGCGCTTTTCATCTCCGCTTTCGGTTAAACCACAGCCACCACGAATCCAACCTCAAATGATGGGGCTGCCCAGAGGCTGTCCCCATCCCCGTGGTACCATTATAAAGCTAATGGTCGAGCTGTCGTAACCCGAGAGTTACTACCAATTTGGATCGCCAACCGAATCCGAGGAAAGGTGAACCTTAATGTCAGGTGTATACAAAGCATCTTGAATTCCACATTACTAGCGAAAACAAGATACCTCACCTATTTCATTTGGCACTGTTTAATTTGGTGATGCCCACAATAAAGGCACCACTCAAATTGGGGCAGTGCCCAGGAATACTTTGACAGCTGGAAACATCCAAAAATAAATACGTCGAACGGAGAAATCTTATTGAAAAACCTTTTATCTCTATTAAACGACCATTTACTAAGCAGTGTTACCTTTGCAGTGTCCCAATTTGCGTTTTTTTATCACTTTGGAGTAATTTAAATATCCCATTTTTTTGACTTTTGATCGAAATGGGAAGACTTATTTTAGGACTTTTCAACAAAACTAACTAATTATCCTTTTACTGTTCCCTGTAAACCAGGGGGCAGCACACCTACCGCCAATCTTTTTTAAAATACTTGTTAAACATTAATAATTCCAATGAACACGTTCAATAGTTTAGACCAGGACTGTCAAACTCAAACTCTTTAACCCTAGAAAGATAATCCACGTCCACGAGACGTATGGCGCGGGACAATTGTGTGATAACTTTTAAATTTTAAACCGCAGCGCGTTGACTGTCTCAACTATATATAAAAAAAATCATTAATTTATTTTTTTTGAATAGTATCTGTATAATTAAATAAATTACTTATAAATAATAAGAAGTTCATATGTTTAATTAAATACACTAATTGGCGAATGAGACGTATGATTATCTTTTACGCTCTTTATTTTATGATTATCTTTCTAGGGTTAAGTACCAATTTTTATTCTTAAACATAACAGCGGGCCATATAAAAAATAAAATGCGAATATTTTACTATGTATTAGTAAGTTTATTTAAGAAAAAAAATATTTTTTTAGAGACGTAAGAAGTCGAAATATCATATTGATGATCCAGAAACTTGACATAGAAACACACCAGGTGCATTGTGACAGCAATTTAAATGCACATGAAATAAGAAGACTATCGGACTGATATCGCGAGCCACAGGTAATTGTTTCGAGGGCCGTATCTTTGACATCCCTAGTTTAGAACAATATTTAGGCAATCGACACTGATTGGTCGTTAAATCTGCGATTTTACTTTTCATGTTCGACGTTTTGAAAGTTTCTTGTACGCAGTCGTACAGAATAATATTTCAACATGTAGGTAAATCCACCTCTACAAAATAGTTTTCATCTTGAAAATATTAAAATGCGTCTTGAAGTGGATTCGGTATGTATAAATAAACTGCCTTATTAAAAACTTTTGATCGCGTTCAGCACAACTAAATAAATTGGAAATTCCCGTAAATTCATTTTTATAAATTGCCTAGTTTCTTGTGTAAAACAAAACAGTTTCTTACAATTGCA
This sequence comes from Cheilosia vulpina, assembly GCA_916610125.1. Classification (NCBI taxonomy): domain Eukaryota; kingdom Metazoa; phylum Arthropoda; class Insecta; order Diptera; family Syrphidae; genus Cheilosia; species Cheilosia vulpina. Next base: position 2,267,503 of record OU744276.1, read on the forward strand.
TATGCGCTTTCGAATGAAACTCAAAAATAATCTGGTTTACTACTAGGAAGTCATATTTATTTTTTCTCAATGGAAATTCCATTTCCAGCTTGAACTACATTTTAATTGTACTGCTGGAATATTCAAATGGCCACTCCTTTGCGGCTTTTGGAAAAACTCAGCGGATACACTGACAGCCTAGTTTAATAGATATCAACAAAAAATGTTTTTTTGCAGTGATATAAAAAAGAATTAGTTCAAAGTCGTGTAATACATAGTTGAATGCATTTAGTTAGTTTTTACTTAATTAAATAGTTTAAACAACCCATTTGATATAGTCGTTATTATTATCTCATAATTTTAATTGAGGACAACATGTCGGATGAAGTTTACTTGAACTATACGTGCTTAGTATTTTAATTGGAATAAACTCTATGAGAAGTTGACACATACCAATTATTACTTGTTAATATTGTAATTATGTATTTCATTGATGTAAAAAAAATGTAATTGACAGTTAACAGCAGATGTTAATGCGAAACCAGATTTTATTGCACAAACGTGTATTTTAGTTTTGATATTGATTTTGCCGTTAAGCTGTTTTCATTTATATTTTTTTATATTACTAGCTAGCTTACCAAAAGCACTGATTTGGCAATAATAGTATAAGAATAATACCAACACTCGAATTTTGAGTTTTAGTGCTGAAAAGTCGACTTAGCGCTGGTGATTACAAAGAAGTTATTTTTTTAAAGCAGCAGCTTCTTATTGCACATTCTTCTTTAAATTTAACGACCCCCTATGAAATTTAAACCATTTATGTTGACAGTTGATGTCACTTTAAATGCATTCATATTGTCAACGTTCAAATACAGAGTTAAGTAAACCTGACAGTTGCTGACTTCCTAGGTTTGTTCCTTTACTTTAATAGTAAAGGTGAGATTATACTGTATGCCAAGTGGTCATAAAATGCCAATTTCTGACAGTTCTCCTCTCAAAATATGGTCATATCTCATATGCTCCAATGACCTAAATGCCACATATCATAAGGCTGAATTTGACAGATAAAAGTGCCCAAATAGCATATAATAGTAATCGGACAATAAGCACGAATGCCAGCATAAAGCCCTATATGCACTTAATTGAAATTTCGCTATGGCATTGCTGGCATTTTTGACGGAAAAAATAAGAAAGAATTATTTTGTTGTCATCGGTGTTTTAGCTCGCGGAATTTCGATTTATTTTCATTTTCGTTGTCTTTTTTTGTACTACAAAAATTGGTTATAAATAACAAATGCCTTAAATGACCCTCAAAGCATATATGAACATAGTAATATAGTCTAATATACCTACCGTTTTGATAATCCTGACATTTTGGTCATTTGACAGCTAATCTGATCATTTCCTCATTTGGCACTCATATGCATAATTGGCATACAGTCTAATCTTAGTTTAAGGATGGAAAATACTGTCAAAATGGTAGTAGTGGGGATAACTTCGCTCAGAGAGAGAGAGGTGACTGGTTTTATTTTTAGATGTCAGATGATTATTGGTCAGAATCCAACACCCAACAGTCTTTATGAGGGTTTAATTAAGACTATGGATTGTCTGCCATTCCGATTGAGCAGTCACTCCGCTCCAATATTGATCGCGAACGGTAGCTTTTGTGTTTCTCTTTCATGATATCTATAAATTTTGATTTGTTTGCTTCATATAATACCCAAGTACAGATGTAACTGTGGTACTTGACTGGGTCGTTGGAAACTCCTTTGAGTGGATTCTTCTTAACCATACTAATTCCTAAGATAAGAATAGAAATGATCGGTGTTCAATAAAACCGAGTAGCCCTCTCACAAAAAACTATGGCGACCACTCATATCCGGTACCGGCAGTGACCCCTCTGTTGCCCCTGTAACTCAGGCTTCTCAAAATATAATTTAATTAAATTGACTGTCACGTCAAATTTCTACCACATCAACTTCATCGACATAATTTGCATACAATCAAGTTCAACAACTATCGACCATCATCAATGAATATGTAACGAGACCGTAGGCCGTTTAGTGCACCCTGCATGTACTTACATCTATACATATATGATGAACAGGCGTTAAGTTGACGCATGTAATTTCCGATAGGCCTTTGTTGTCACAATGTTAATGACCAATAAATTGCATTCGCCTATGTCTTTAATTATCGCTGATACCACTGTCACCAGTTCAGTAGTAAAACAGTTTGAAAACGAAACGTAAAAAGAATCTAATTAAATGTATGATTTTAATGTGTGACATGTCTAAGTACTTCTAATGTCATCAGCACAGTGTCCATTGGCATCCCTAAAGCACTCTTGGCTGTTTGATGTGAGCTTTCATCTGCTAACGTTGTTTTCCAAATTTGATTTCAGATGAATGCTTTTATGTGGGCAGTTGTTTAGTTTCCAGCGCAAAGGAAATAATTAGCGAACATCTTACTTCCATCTGACAAATTACTCGCCTGAATTAAATTACGAGTTCCCCTGCGAATTGGTAAAAATTGCCATGGTTTTGGTTTATTTTTTGTGGTTTACTTTTTTCTTTCATCGTCGCGCTTGCCTTATGCAAATTCATCGACGAGGGCTACATTGTCACAGTAGATGCGATTAAATTATTCATCGCACGTATAATGAACATTTGATTGTGTTTTCACACTTAATCCGCACAATGGAATTTAAATCTTTCCTTTTGGCATAGTCAAGGATATCAATGATGATGTCAAACGTTTAATGGGAGACATTTTTCAAATTAGTCGTATCGTGTGCCACAGGAAGAACAAAATGTAAGAGAAAAGTCTCGTTCAAGAAAGGAATTCTGCACACGGTCGGAAAAGAGTTTTTACAGCGGTTTTTTTTTTGTCAGTAGTTATTTGTGACAGCCTGGATTCGGTACACTTTTTTTTGACAAGAAGAAAAAGATGTTGCAATTGGATTGCATATGAGAAACGTTCACCTCAATCTGGATATGCGATTTAAAAACAGGATTATCCAGGGAGAACAACTGCGGATTTTATTCGACTAAATTCCAAAACGTATTGCCTAGCTTGAAGCGCATTTTTTGACTTTAATACTTACGTCGAAATGATATTCTCAAGAAAGGAAGGAAAAGTCCTAAAGAACTGCATCGTCGGCTTTATCCTTCTAATCGCTAGTAAAAATAAAACATCGCGCGATACTAACAATCATATTGAGTGTCCAGGTTAGATTTTACGAACTCACAGTGGCGATAATTTCTATACAAAATTACCCATTGTGACCTACAAAATATTTAGTGTGAAGTTTAAAGGCCCATCATCTTTAAACATTTAATTTACTTAACATTTTGCTAGCACATTAAACAATCAATATATAATATATGTAAGTGGGTAGGTATGATATATATAAAACATTTTCTATTGAATAGCCGCCATTATTGGCTCCGGTGTATTCATGGCATAGCCGAGCTCTTGTAGAGCACGACGAATGTCGACAAAAACTGTTGCATCTTCAATGGTGGATGGCAATACAACTAATTGATTCTTAGCAAAATCTGCCATTGCTCTTCTCATAGTTTTGCCTGAAAGTGCAAAAATTAATCAGTCAATTTGGATACTTAAAAGAACTGCTCTTGCATTATGAACTCAAGTAACCCAAGATCGGTAACCTTTAAACCTACCAGAACGTGTTCGGGGTAATGCAAGTACCGGTGCAACCAGTCGGAAAGAGGCAATCGGTCCGATTACATCGCGAACGATTTTTATTATCTCGCCGCAGATTTTAGCACGAGACTTAGTGGTATCTTTAAAGACAGTAATGCAAATCGTTATGAATAGAGAAAAGTGACATCTGTCGTATACGAACCATCACTAGGAACATACAGGCAAAGAGGCACTTGTCCCTTGGTAGCCTCTGGAACACCGAAAACGACTGCATCTGCAATTTCGGGATGCCTTAAAACAGCATCTTCCAAGCTCGACGTTGAGATTCTATGGCCAGCAACATTGATAACATCGTCATCGCGGGCAGTAACATAAACATAGCCCTTTTCGTCGATATAGCCAGCATCCATGGTGTCGTAGAAGCCCTAGAATGTAATAAAGAAATAGCAGGTCATTGAACAAATCAAAGTCGTAAGACTTTTAGCGGAAAGCGAGTTTGCTTTGCACTTTTTTAACCTCAAAAGCGTGAAAGTTAATAACTTTAAATGGCACACTTCTTCCATTGGTTGTCATTTACTGCAGTTATTTCGAAACTTCTTTTTCTTTTTGTTGTTTGACTTCCGAAACAACTTCCGAGATTTCAAAGAAAAACTACTTTTTTATTCCTCGTTTATGTCGTTTTCCATTGGGCAAAAAGAAGCGCCCGAGAGAGTCCGTAATCGAAAAAATCACTTCTGAAACCGTTCTGGTGATTCTGAGGGGAGAAATTCGCTTCCCGATTTGAATATATCAAATGGATAATCAGTGCGAATAGACGTGTTTCATTCTGCTCCAGTAAAAGTGAGAAAGTACAGTGCACGGAGTCGACTAGATGACTCTAAATTCATCTCAAGGCTTTAAGACTAATCGTATCTAGCTCTCTACGAGTTTGGTTTTATAAAGAACAGTGTTTAATCTTTGTTTCAAACGCATTAAGTTTTTTATAGACAAACGGTTGTCTTTTTTGTTTTGCTGCTGCCCAGCTGGTTCTCTTAAAGCCATGTCTTTTCCAATCCTACGTTCTTCAAAAGTCGTCTCATCTAAGGGGCCAACACCCGCTAATTCATCTTCTCCTGCTGCCAAACTCTTAAGTAGTAACAATCCCCCACTCACAGTTGAAGTATTAAAAGAGCAACTCGCCAAGCAAGCGGAGTCATTGCAGTCAGGATTTAAAGAGGTCATGTCTCGGATGGAAAATGAATTTCTTCTGAAGATTGAGGAAATCAAAGCAACTTGGACTCAGAGATTTGATGACTTGAACAGAAGCATGCTCAGCTTAGTTGAGCGTGTCGTTCGGATTGAAGAAGAAACAAACACAACTATACATTTGCATAATGCTGAAATCGCCACTCTTCAGCAACGATGCCATGTTCTTGAAAAAAAACAAATAGCATGCGATGCTGTGCTCTATGGAATACCTACTCTCCCAAATGAGAACCTAAACAACTTGTTTAATCGACTCTGTCAAACCATTGATTAGCATCCTACCTTGTCTATCGAAGGTATTTGAAAAAATTATATCAAAGCAGTTAATGCAATACATTTCGCACCATGAATTGTTAAGTTCTAGACAGTCTGGCTTCAGAGCTAACCACAGCTGTTCCTCAGCTATAGTCAACCTACTTGAAGAAATATGGCAAGACTATGACAAAAACAACATAACGCTCCTGTGTTTATTAGATTTTTCGAAAGCTTTTGATAAGGTGAACCATAAAATTCTGCTATGGAAACTCAAAAATTTATTTGGGCTCAGTGACAGAGCAGTTCAACTGATAAAAAGTTTTCTCTCTGGTAGGTTGCAAAGGGTCATTACATGTGAAAATCATTCTCAATTAAAAACGGTCACACAGGGCGTACCACAGGGATCAATACTAGGACCGATCTTATTTTGCATCTTTATAAATGACCTTCCACATGTTTGTAAACATACATCAATTCATTTATATGCAGATGATGTGCAAATTCATGCCGCAAGTTCACTTCATAATATCGATGAACTCACGGCACGTGTCAATGAAGATTTGGAGCAAATTCACAGATGGTCTCTTGAGAATGGATTGCAACTAAACCCAAAAAAGTCGCAAGTGATCCCTATATGTTACAGAAAATACAACCCTCATCTTTTACCGAATGTTTGGCTAAATAACAATAAAATTAGTGTAGTAGACACTGTCACTAGTCTAGGATTTGTTATTAACCGTAGCCTATCTGGCTATAATCACATAAATATTATAGTTGGACGAATCTATGGGTGTCTACGCAAATTGTGGCTGTCTGCTAATTTTACACCCATTGAAACTCGACGTAAGCTGATAATAGCCTTAGTACTACCTCTCACAACTTATGCTGAGGTTGTCTACAGCACACTCGACTCCTTATCGCGACGTAAACTGCAAGTTGCTTTCAACGACGCGGCGCGATATGTGTACGGCCTTCGTAGAAGTGACCACATCTCCGTTCACTCTCGGGAACTACTTGGATGTCCTTTGCAAGATTACATCAACGCCAGGAACTGCATATTTCTTCATAAAGTCATATACAACCAACGCCCAACTTATCTGTTTACAAGGCTTAATTTTTCTCGCTCCAATAGAACTATGCATCTCATACCTTTTCGTTACGTTCACCTTAATTCCTCACGTCTATTCTTCGTCCACGCTGTTAGACTATGGAACTCTTTGCCCACGCCGATTAAAACAATCTCAAATCTAACAACTTTTAAAAGTGCCATTTTTCACTATTTCTCCTCGACTATCTCTTATACCTAAAACACATCACAATGTTCTATTTCCACTTTTCCTCCCCAGCTTCCTCAATTCCATCCTAACCATTCTTTCCTCAACCCATCTGCTCTTTAGATCTTTTGTATCATTTAATTAATAGTTTTAAGTCATTCAAATTTGAATTTATATAAAACTACTTCAAAGTTCTAAGTACTATAAAAGATATAATCTTAATGTACACACCTATAAGTAAATAAATTGAAATTGAAATTGAAAGTCAGAATCCACTCAAGCACCACTCACACAAATGTAATTTATGTATTTTATACAAGTCAGCTGACAACCGCCATAGTGAAGCAGTTTTGTTGTTCCATTGGATCACAGAATGAAATCAGTGGATCCCCGAGTGAAGCCAATGGAAAACGACATTAGTTCCTCTTTTGGCTGTCAATTTGCAACCTTAATTTATTTATTATTGTTGCCGTGACTTATAATTATCTGTTGTTAGGAACCCATTTTCGATATGACTGTCGACCAATTTACTTTGTTGTTTAGTAGGTTTTTGTCGATGTTTCTTTGTAAATGATTGCGCTTCTTTTGTTATCCGCTGTAAAGCATTGGCGCCTCTGTTCTTTTGGTATATTTTCCTCGCATAAATGTATGAAAATGACAATCAGACATGTGTGTGACTTACCTCGAATTTTTGGAAGTAGGTCTTCTCGAAAAGCTCGTCATTCTGGTAAAGCGTTGACATATTTCCCGGTGGGAGTGGCAGCTTCAGAGCAATTCGCCCCTGCTGCAGTGGCTCGCATTCAGTTCCATCGGGTTGCAATACTCGAACTGAAATTATTTCATAACAAATAAAGTCCATCTAATAAAACCTTCACCAATCTTACTGTCATAACCCAGAAAAGGCAGTCCCGTTGTATACCGCGGTGGATTGAGGTTGTGCTTAAAGCCCAAGCACGTTACAGTGACAGCCGAACCGGTCTCAGTCTGCCACCAATTGTTCAAAATCGGCACCTTGAAAACCCTCTCTATCCAGTTCTTTGTCTCAATATCACAATGTTCCCCGGCGATGAATATCGCTCGCAATGACTTCAAGCTATATTTGCGGCCGTATTTAATTTCGGGGTCAACTCGGCGAATAACACGAAAAGCCGTCGGCACAGAAAATAACGTGTTGACCTTATGCTGATCGATTATTCGAAAATATTGACCCGGATCGGGTGTGCGATCGGGTTTGCCTTCATACATCACGCTCTTCACGCCATAGCACAGGGGTCCATAGCAAATGTACGAGTGTCCAACGACCCATCCAAGATCTGATGCTGACCAACACACTTCTCCAGGCTGCAGGCCATAAAGCACCTTCATGGTGTATGTTAAGGCCACCAGATGTCCACCAACGGGACGTTGTATACCCTTGGGCTTGTCGGTGGTGCCCGAAGTGTAAAGAATGTACAGAGGATCGTTAGCTTCAACCGGTACGCAATCTATGGGGTCGCCCAAGTTTTGTACTGTAGTCCAGAGGATGTCGGTCTTTTGCTTAGTCGCGGAATACATAACGTTGTCCCTCTGAAAGACAATGTTGCACAGCGGCTTCCATGCTGACAGTTCGACTGCTGCATGCAGGATGTCTAAGTAAGGGATTATTTTTCCCGGCTCCAAGCCACAGTTTGAGGTGATAATGAGCTTGGGCTCGGCATGCTCGATACGGGTACATAGCTCACTCGCGGCGAAACCTATACAAGGGGCACAATTTAGAGTTTGATGGCATCACAGCCAGGCTGAAACTCACCCCCAAAGACCACCGAATGAACAGCACCAAGGCGTGAAGTGGCCAGCATAGCTATTATGGCTTCTGGTATCAGCGGCATATAGATAACGATTCTATCGCCTTTGCGCACACCCAACTTGTGCATTCCTCCAGCCAGCAAAGTGATCTAAAAATGAAGTTATTACAAAGGGTTTCCTGCACTTAGACAATAGGTTTACACTTGCCTCATCGTATAGCTCCTGATAGGTCACATGTCTTATAGTGTTTGTCATTGGACTGTCATGAATAAGCGCCACTTGATTTCCTCGGCCATTGGCCAGATGGCGATCTACAGCGTTGTAGCATGCGTTCAAATAGCCACCGACGTACCATTTGGTGAACGGTGGGTTGGTGTTATCCAGAACTTTGTCCCATTTGCGGTCCCAATCCAAGGATTCGGCTAGTTTGCCCCAAAATTCCTCAGGGTTCTCAATCGATTGATTGTAGGCTTCAAGATAGACAGGATCATGGATGTCTGGCAAACGCGACGAACCTGAAAAGAAGTAAGCAAGTTCATCAATAAGTGCAAATTGAATGGCTCCTGCAACACTTTCTTGCTGACAAAGCCGAATCTTCGCACCTTGCAATTGAATTGTATTATTTTTTTTTATATTCACTGATAGTGTCTGCTGGACTCTCACGTACCTATCAAAGTTACGGGAAAGGATATCGTGGCAGTGGGTCGTTTTGACTATACAACTCCATTGCCATGTGACAAAAAAAGAAATCTAAAAAATCTCCGACTACGAAGATTGGTAACAGGACCAAATGTTAAAAATTATAACTTAGACCAAATTTCACTAAAAGCAAAACAACAACGCCAGCTGGGGGTAGGTGATTGAACTATGAATCTGACTAGTTGAATGTTTTTTGTTTAGATAGTGCCAACAATTTTCGATTACTAATTTCCATGAAACATTACAAACACTTTTTTAAACCGATTTAATTTGAATTTAAATACCACTAATAGCTTATGCGAGCACGACACACATGCATGTGTGGAATGTACTGTTCGTTGATCGAAAGAAAACTGTGTATACTGTAACTATGCAAATGCTGCACATGAAACGGGTTCAATTCAACTATACATTTACATTTATTTTGGTGATCTAGAAAATAAAAACAAAATAATGTGGTATTCGATAGGGCTTCTTCAGATTCGCTGTCAGACTTCAGATTTCGTGTGTCAAATCGAACATAAAAACGTCACTTTATTGTGTTGATATTCGTGCGGTTTGAATATGTGTAGCCTTCGACACTTTTTTAAGCGGTTTCAATTCACTGGTTAAATTTTATTTTGAAACATTCGAATTTTGCGCCCATATTGATTTCTAAACATTTGTACAGAAATAATTAACAAAACTAGATCCACCCGATGCAATGCGTTTCTTTGCAGTTGAAAAATTTCACGAAAACGTAAACAAACTCCACTAGTTATCAAACTCAAACGTACTTGTATTGGTAAATCTGAGAAAATATCCAGAAATCTGAAAAAGATTGTTTTTCTTTTGTAGCACACGAACGTAAAAAGTGTTCTGAGAGAAAAAAAAGTGTGCCCAACCGAATACCACATAAGAATCATAGTTACACCCAAAAGTTGATTGGTATTTAAAAATGCAAAAACATTGCATGTACATATAGCTTAACGGTTCTAATATAGTTCTGACTTCACAAGTCACAAATGGTCGTTTCCAAACATTCACCGATAATCGTCCGATCGCCAGTGATGCCGAAACAAATTACTGAAGTGATCATGAATTTTCGCGTTTTTGTTGCGCTGTTTATTATTCGAAATTGGGTGATAATATGTCACCCAAATAAGGAAACATCTTAATTGACTATAATCTCATGTCCATGCACGCAGCGGGTAAGATGAGCCAGAAGACAGCTATTTTTTTGCCTTCAACGAATAGGAAGTAGGCCAAAATTGGATGTGGTTCTTTATTTAGCTTTAGTTAAGTCAAGCGTGCAGTTCCTTGAACGAGCTCTAGCACATAATATTTAATTGAAAAACATTCACATAATTATTTCACACGATAATTTACGTAAAGAGATAGAGTCCGCCTTTGCAATCACTGTCATCTTGTCATTGGACCTTACTAATAATCAATTTGAATTTGGTTCAATTTCTTCAGTCAATCTTTTCTTTTGATTCGGATCACTTTGTGCAGATCTGTATATTTTTTCAGATCTACACATACTACCACAAATACAGCACTGCTGTTTTACTTCATTTAAAGAAGTTTGTTTTAAAACAAATGTGCAAAGTTTCGTGAAAACCAAAATAAAGAAATACAAAAACAGCAATGGACATAGTTTTGGAGGAATTATTATCTTCATTGTCTTCCTCATCATCTGGAAAGCACGAATCACCAAAACTACTCCATTTATAGCTAGAACAGAGCAAACATTTTTCAAGCCGATTTCCATGGTTGATTTTACCAAAAACAAATGCAATTTGAACAGTTGATACTGTTATCAAATAATGCACTAATCCAATTACAAAAGCAGATCAATTTCGTTGCATGTTCCATGAGCCGTGTAAAATCTGAGATCTGAAAAAAAATATCTGGTGGTCCCAATGGAAAACGATATTAGAATTGCTTCAGATTTACCAACACAAATGCGTTTGAGTTTGACAACTAATGGAGTTTGTTTATGTTTTCGTGAATTTTTTCAACTGCAAAGAAACACATTGCATCTGATCAGCATTCCTCTTTCAAAAGGGCGATTTATGCGTTAAAAGTGATCCTGTAACCTGTAAGCCTCATGGGTAGAATTTTGGAAATTGTTCTCATACATGTTTTATCGTTAGTATTTTACAGAACTTTTACTTGTCCCGAAACTGCAGTGACCATTAATTCATTATAATAATAAAAAGTTCTGTATTTGAAGAGGATGTTCATAATGATTTTTTGTTTTGTGTGCAAAAACATATCTTTAACTGTTCTGTATTTTAGAGGTTGTTCATTATTTATTCTGTGTTACATTATAAACAAATAACGTGGGCATTAGGAAAACCAAGATGTGATGAACAAATTGGTAATGTTGAAGTACCATAAATTGCTGAACGAGCAGACAAGTGATCTAGTACTTAGAAATTTGTTTTATTTAAGGCTTTTTTAAATTTCGTATCAAATTAAAAATAACTGAATACACCAAAACCCCGGTTTGCGTCGTTAATTGGAACGGGGAAAACACGACGTAAATCGAAATAACGATACTTAACCTTAGTTATATTAATTTGTATTTCTCCAAACTGATTGACATCACGTAAAGTGTAATCCCCTTACTCTTTTTACAAAAAAAAATATATTGAAAAAAAGGAATAACAAAAATGCAAACTGAAACAAAAACACCGCAGCTCCGAGAACACGATAATTTTTAAATGATGCAACTTCAATACGACGCAAAGCGAATTTTCGGTGTAAAAAGTGTGTTGAATTGTTGTCTTGCTCATTATTTTTAAAATATATTCTATGTTTACCGTACCCTTAACCCTCCATGGTTATAAATTCTCAGTTATATAGTTATTTTCAGTACGAATAGAAGAGACCAACAGTGTTGTGCCAAAACCGAATGGCTTAGGAAGAAGGACGGTTCTGGATTCCCTCGCATGTTTGTCAGACGTTCGCAACCTGTATCGGATCAAAAAGGCCTTACGCTATAATATGCAAATGCACGCATATTAAACTATCAGCTAATAATTACAGAAAACAAATCAAAGCCCGTCAATAACCCAAAGTCTGTTCCAAATCACTTAAAATATTGCATTACATTAAACAAAACTTATAGCCTATCGTCAAGTGAGTAAGCTGGGTCACGTCGGGTTCAAGACAATGCGCTGATCTGTTTGCAGTCAGCAACTTCAAGGCACAGGAGGCTATTCTCAGAAGGGGTAACCTCAATCTATACACTGATCGCAATCTAAACAGTCGAATCTGATAGTGTAATTTAAAATTTATTTATATCCTTACTGTTGTGACAATATCCAGCGTTGGTCATTTCACACGAATTATTTTCCATCTAACACTTAGCTTCAAATATATTATATTTTCCTCTTATTTGTTCTTTTTTTGTATAACAGTTATAATGTTCACAATATCCTTGTCAAATTTCAATCACTTAGTAGCACAATCGGCACTCGGTTTCAATATAATTTAAACGTACGGTCCAAACAACCGCTTTGTTAGGGAATCTACACAGAACTAAGTTCAAAAAACGTTGTCCAGCTTTAGCTAGTGTGTTGGACTTATACCGGCTGAGGTTCTCGTGTTGACGACCACCTACCTAGATTATTACATAGCAAACGAAGGTGGTGCGACTTGAAAATTTGAATTTTTTCAAATTAAACCAATTCCCTTTCGAATTCAACATTGTCGGCTACAAACACACGGTATATCTCTTATATGTACATATTGCAATTGCCTGTGTATGAACAGAACTGTCGATTTATATGCACAAATTAAGGGTTTTTGTGCATGTGAATTCGGAAATGGAATTACACTCCAGCATAAAGGTATTTAATGAATGCACGGCTATACTCGTATGCACGAATATTGATTGACTGAAAGTGATCGTAAAACGTGTTGTGTACAGTAATCGACTTACGCTTTTACAGAAACTTGTGTAACATGTTGCTGATGCCATTTTGGGCGATTGTCGGTAGTTTACAAAACCGCATACGAAGTGAAACTTATGAATTTGAAAAGTTACAATCGATGCTTTAAAAAAAACATATTCAGCAAAGAATTTTCTGCAATTATATGCATGCAAATGGCCGAATTGCTCCTTGCACCAGACACCAGCAGCACTTGGATCATGAATTTATACCTAGATTTTAGGTCACAGCAGGTTTGATAATCGGTGAAAAGTTGGCTCAATTTATATTCAGCAAGCAAGTTAATCTAATGTGGTTTTCGAATTCAGATTTCAGATTTTGTGTGTCTAATCGAACATAAAAACGTCACTTGCCCTTTTTTGTGTTGATATTTGTGCGGTTCGAAACTGTGTAGCCTTCGACACTTTTTTAAGCGTTTTGCATATAATGGTTAAACTTTATATTAAAACATTCTAAATTTGCTCCCAGATTGATTTCTAATCATTTGTACACAAATAATTAACAAAAATACATCCACTCGATGTCAAGCGTTTCATTGCAGTTGAAAAGTTTCACGAAAACGTAAACAAACTCCACTAGTTGTCAAACCCAAACGTACTTGTATTGGCAAATCTGTGAAAAAATCCTGAATCGCAAAAGGATTGCTTTTTTTGTACCAAACGAACATAAAAGAGCGCCCAATCGAATACCACAATCGAACCAATTGGTAACAAATAAAGATGAGTAATTTTCTACAAAGTGAGCGGTTAATTCATTCGTTTTGTGTTCTAAAGTAGACCACCCGCCTTATCCGAACGACTGATTTGAGGGGTTTTCTCAGAATTATTATTGTGTTTTCGGATGCTTATCAGACGTTACCAAAAGGTGTTTTAGGAAACACCATAAAAATGAGATAATGGGCAAATTATGGGCTTGGAGGTTTTTTTTTAAATAGGGACGTCGACTTTCTAAGTTTTCTAAGCTCTATTGTGTCGGGATTGTGAGAAAATTGTATTTAGGTTAGCAGCATCTCTACCTTCCTAATGTAGCTGGAAATGTTTCCAGCAGAGGACTCTTCAATTCTTCTGGACTAAGAATTTCCCGGAAGAAGACTTTCCTTCTAATTCTAGTTAGAGCTGGACATTCACACATGATATGCTCAGTTGTTTCGTCTTCTTCAAGGCATAGTCGGGACTCCGGGGAATCGGCTATGTGAAGTTTTTCATATCGTAGACTTAAGATTTTTTGTCATTTTTCTTGAATGGCAGGATTGCTCTTTTGGCCTGTCTGGAGGTCTGGGATTTCATGCCATTGCTTGATACACAAGTTGTGTTCCCAACTATTGATAGTGGAAGTGATTGCTGATTTAGTAACGGCGCAGAAGGGTTCTGGTCCTATGAACGGAGTTCCTGGCCTTTTCCTGGCCAGTTCGTCAGCTTTTTCGTTTCCTTCAATAATCTCGTGCCCAGGAACATACCATATTTTGGTTTTGTTTCTAAAACAAAAAGTTTGGAGAGCATTGAAGCAGTGCATGACTGATTTTGAGACAATTATTGGTGAGCTAAGGGCGTTTATAGCTGCTTGACTGTCTGTGAAGATGTGGATATTTGCGCCTTTGATCCCTGAGAAGTAGATAAGCTTCGCGCATTAATTGATGGCATGGAGCTCTGCCTGAAATACACTGGGGCTTTTCCTCATAGGTATTGAGACGTTGCGGTTTGGGCCATGCATACCAGCTCCTACCCCCGAGTCCGTATACCACTTTGCTTTGGCAGTTTGGTGGGTTATTGCTAATCCATTCTTCTCTCTCAGTGATCTCCGTGGAGATTTTCCTGTTGAAGCATAGTGTTTTTGGAAGTCGGTCAGTTACCGTGCAGATCATTTCAAGTTCCGGAAGTTCCGAGATGAGAGTCATTAGTTCTGGATGGTCACTAAGGCTTATCTCTTCCCGTTGTGCCAGACTTGCTGAGCCACGTATAGCCCGTTTTTTGATATGTATGTGGAGGGGTGTTAATCCTATTAAAGCCTCTATAGCAGCTGTAGGACAAGTTCGCATTGCACCGGAAATTCCCAAGAATGCGAGACACTGTAACTTGATCAGCTGTGCAATGGTGTTCTTTTGGATAGTTTTGTTCCACCATATTTTAGAAGCATAAGTTATAATTGGTCTGATCATGATTGTGTAGATCCAGTGTGTGATTTCGGGTGTAATCTTCCAGGTTCTGCCTGCGACGACAGGCCCATAAAGCATTAGTAGCTTTGGTAATTTTGTGGTTGATTTGGGATTTCCAGTTCAGTCGTTTATCTAGGATGACTCCAAGGTATTTGACCTCATCGGAGTACTCAATGAATTTATTGAAATTTGGTTCAGATTCAAATTTCTTCTCCTAGTAAAGGGAATTAATGATAGCCTTATTGGGGTTAATAGAAAGGTCCTCTGTACGGCACCAATCTAGCAATATCTTAAGACCATTTTGCATAAGTATTGTAACTTCATTTACTTTTGTACTCCTAACGATGATGACCAGGTCATCGGCGTAGCCATAAACATTGAAACAATATTGGGCTTAGAGATAACCGAATTCAGGGATTTAATCGTGCCTTGGCTCTCGTAAATATACCTTGCGGATATTACATTATATCGTAGCCACGACAGAGCCCCCTTAATCGCCCTGATTTTTGCCTGGTGTACACTACAGTGCTTACGAAGGCGAAATAAAATTTTGCAATTTAGATCTTTGGAGAAAACACCCTCACCCACTCCTGCTTCGACTATGCTCACTTTTTGCGATGTTATTTCTAAATAGGGGGGACAAACTGACCACCTGGCCAAAGAAATAGGGGTAACTATCAACAACACGACGGTTTATCCTTTGCTAACCCAAATAGAATTTCGAGCAGGTCTTTGCCAGCATATTGCACACAACAAATTAGAGCTCGGTATGAGGTTAAATTTGGCCATTATTGAAAAAAAAAACACAAACATTCAAAATTGGTAGATTTTATTAGTCGTTTCTTCATTTTTTCGGAGTTTGCTTCTTGTTCTTTTTAGGTCGATCAATCTTTTGCTTTTTCGTACTCGGCGGATCTGCGGTTTCCATTTTCTCTTCAACGATGGGTTCAGCGCTGAAGCCCTTGATGTACGGCTCAACCATTTGGAAAACCAATTTCTCGTGTTGCACGTTGCGCGAGTCTAAGCTCAAACGCACCCGAACTGGATCAAACGAGTGGAATATGAAGGTGCCACAACGCTGCGTGTGATCCTATCAAAAATTGATGTGTTAAGAGAAATATAAAAACGAATATACAACTTACATCTTCATTGTAGACAAAGGTAACATCGGGATTCTTTTTATTATCATCCTTTGAGTTAAGGTAAATTGTACCTTCCAAGCCGAATTTGGGAATAAGAACCTGCAATGCATTCTTTCGAACAAACAGCACGTACCTGGCAAAGAAAATCAAATCAATTTGTTTGTCAGACACGTTTTTATATCACAAACGCACCCTTCTTCATCCTGTGTCTTGCCGCGGAAGAATAGATGCGTATTCATGGCTACTGACGCTCGCCCAGCGTACTGCGCCATTTTGTGACGATAGTTTAAGTTCTGGCAGAGGGCTTCGTTCGCTTTTTTATCTAAGAGTCCTGAGTAGGTGCTATCAGCTCCAATAGAGGCAGCCAACAGGCGATGGACTATGATGTCGGAATACCTGCAAAGTATTTCATATAGCACTGGTAACCAACTAAAATGCCAACCCTCACCTTCGGATGGGTGAAGTAAAATGCGTATAAATCGGTGCAGCAAGCCCATAATGGAAGAACTCATCCCTGGCTACGGTGCCACTGATAAAATACAAAGCTTGCATCATACATCTCGTCGTTAAGATCCTTATCATCACGTTGAAGTACGGATTGTCGTCCTTTACAGCCAAATCCAATGACTCGGACAGCCCCTTTCCAGATTCGATGTCAATCTCAAAGCCTTGGTTGCGAGCAGCCTTAATCAGCGGGTCAAAATTGCTTGGTGGTGGTTTGGGATGACGCCGCAGCATAGCGCACTCGGTAAACTCATTAGCAATGTGCTCAGCGACTGTGATATTTGCCAGCAACATGAACTCTTCCACCATGGAGTTTGTTTCACGGATTTGCTTGACCTCGACTTCCAACGGTTCATGTGTTTCACTGTCCACTTGGAAGCGAATTTCCGGCGATGCCAACACCAGTGCTCTGAAAAAAGTTAAATTGTTAACATCAACAAGCGAAAATTGCAATTTCATAGACCCCACCCATTTTCCATTCTCCTTTTCTTCAAGATCTTTGCCAGTTGATTCAAGTTTCTGAGCGACTTGGCGAGTTCATCATTTTGCTTCTTATCGTCGATGATTATCTGCGCTTCCTCATAGGTCATGGCCTTCTTGGATTTGATGACACTCTTATGGAATCGTTTGTTTACGATATTGGCTTCGTTGTCCAGTTCCCAGACGCAGGAGAAGGCAAATCGCTCCTGATTACCAACCAGCGAACAGAGATTGGAACTCAATAGCTCAGGCACCATGTCGATGCGTTTGCCGACCAGGTATACGGTAGTACCACGAGACGCTGATTCCATGTCCAAAGCATTTCCCGGTCGAATAAAGTGACTTACGTCAGCGATATGGACGCCGGCTTCCAAATTGCCATTCGGGAGGGTGCGGCAGTGAAGGGCGTCATCGATATCTGTACAACCAGGCGGATCCACTGAGCAGATGTATAGTTCTCGGAGATCGACACGTTTTGCGTAGTCCTGTTGAGGAAGGACACGATTTAAGTTGTGAAGAGAAGTATGGGTTTTCGTTTCCCGTAAAATAAAATGTAAGAGTTCTTATTCCCCAGTATTATTCTTAACTACGAACTTGGGGCACCAGCTGCTTCCGTGCCGATATAAGCAAAACAAAAAAGAAGCTGCTACAATACAACAAAACTAGCCAGCAGAAGACTCATGGTCTGCAAAAACCCTGGAAAGCTGAAAATAACTCTTACCTCGTCTGTAATTTTCCACGGCATCTTGGGTAGATAGCTGAGAACTTCTTCCGAGAATTTACTATGCGGCACATCATGCTCCAAGAGAATAACCTCATTTTCTGTTTCTGTATTACCAAGCGGTCCCAGTGCTCTCACGAAATGTCCATGTGGGTATCGCGAGGATCTTGGCCACGAGTCAATAGCAACAATTATTCGCTGCATATATAACTTATCCGCCTGTCGACTTTCGATGCGGATTCTGGGAATCTTACGGTCAGCTGGAATGAACACGTGCCGGGTTGATCCCTCCACAGTGTTATTCTGCAGAATACCACAGTACTGGCGCCATTTGCGACGGATGATACCAACAATGATGCCCGTCGGTTTGCCCTTTTCGCCCTTTTTCTTCTTTTGAAATACCTTATCCTCTTCGACATCATCAAGATTATCACCGTGATCATTGTCATCTTCCTGGAGCACGATTTCACTGGGCGCAGACCATTGCTCCTCAGGCAACAACTGAACAGCGACGATGTCACCATCAACGGCACGATTTAGTTTTTCACGACCTTGTATCAGTATCTGCAACGGTGTGTATTAATTCAAAGGAAATCTAACGAAAAACTACTAATGCTTGCATACCGGACTATCATAACTCTCATTGCTAACAAATCCTTCTAAATAGTTTTCTCTGGAAGCCATGAATGAGCCCTGGACAAGTTTCCCACCTCGAATGCCTTCGTGGATCTCGGATATACTCAAATGAGGGGGAAATAGAGGCAGACGTGCATTTTCAATATCGAAATTTTTATGAGCGTATTTGTCCAATAAGAAAGGATGATCGATCAACGACTTGATGTAATCCTGAGCTGAGGTAACTAAAATACCCTCTGAGATAGCCTTTTCGCGGTTTCCAGCATCATCTGATAAAAGAACGACTCGAGTTCGCTTATTGCCGGCTTTTCGTTGGCTTTGTGCCAAATGATCATCGTACCATTTGGCTGCACAGCGTATAGCTCTGTCGTTGCGGTCATTTTGCGTTTCCCCTGGTTTACGTTCCGCATATGTATCCCTGAAATGAAACCTATTAGTCTGCCTACAATTAAACCTTATTTCAACAACTGACTTATGATGTTCATTGACGAATACATAGAAACTCCTGGCCGCATGATTGAAGATGTCTCTAAACCGATTGTATACAGAGGAACTGCGATGCTTCACCTCCTGTAGTACCGTTGTTAGGACAATAACATTGCAAATAGCGTCCTCTTCGAGTACATCTATTTGATCTAAAACAACATTTGTGTCAAGTAGTAGGTAATGGGGGAAATTAAACAAGGAGCTCTTCGAGATAGGGTTGGGGCCTAGCACGAGTTCTGCCTCATTTTGGTCGCAAAATTTGCAAAGTTGCGAGCCACATCCTAAATCATCACGCAGATAATGCTCACGAACAATCTGGAAGGAGACATGTTTTAACTCGACAGTTTTACCAAAATACCTTTTATTTTACTTTTAATATGTTCCCGCGCTTAGTTTTACGAGTAAACTCACGTATAGTTTGCATTTTTGTTTACTTCTGTGACACATTTACACAAAAAGTTGGGTTATGTTTTGGAAATTATGACATTTTACATGTTTCAGAGGCGCTGGTTGCCAGGAAGTTGTCAGAAGTGTAACGTGTATTTAAGAACAAAACTCTTCTTCGCACATTACACTTTCCCAACATTACTGCTTTCGATTTCTTATGAAAGGTAGCACTCGGTTGGTCACAAAGGAACTACATATATTTTAAATCTAAAAAACTTTTGTTTTAGTATAAATAACAGTCGTTTTGCAATGGACAGAATTTTTTCCTTAACACAAGACATTTTTATTTTAGGCCTGTTTTTTTGTGCTTCTTTCTCAGCAGAGCAAACTAAAGTAGGATTTTCAGCACGCAATTACTACAATCTACTTGACACTTCGCAGTAGTTATTGTAATTTGTTTGCTGAAAATTTGACTTTACTTTGCTTTGCTGAGAATGAAGCTCAAAAAAACACGACTTATGTCTAGGGACATAACATCCCCCCATAAACATCTTAAGTGGATTTATCCACAAACTGTGTCTTCTTCTATTTGGGACTGGCAAATTTCGCCAAATCCTTTCTAAAACGTAAATTGGACAAAAAACCATACTGCAGCCTGTAAATATAATCGAATATAAAAATGTTACTAGCTCTTTTCTTTGTTGATATTCGTGCGATTGGATTATGTGTAGCCTTCGACACATTTTACACGTTTTTCATTTTCTGGTCAAGTTTTATATTAAAACAAGTTTGCGCCTAATTTAATTTAATTTCTAACAGAAATAGATCCACCTGATGTAATGTGTTTCTTTGCATCTGAAAAATTTTACGAAAACCTAAACAAACTCCACTAGTTGTCAAACTCAAACGTATGCAAAAGTGCTCAGAAATCTGAAAAAGATAGACTTTCCTGTACCAAACGAACATAAAAAGTGCTCTGAGAGCT
The DNA here is from genome assembly GCA_916610125.1 of Cheilosia vulpina. Classification (NCBI taxonomy): domain Eukaryota; kingdom Metazoa; phylum Arthropoda; class Insecta; order Diptera; family Syrphidae; genus Cheilosia; species Cheilosia vulpina. The sequence goes on from OU744276.1 coordinate 2,287,846, forward strand.
CCCAATCGAATGCCTACCAGCTACCACATTAAAAAATTTTAAAAACATTTTTCCTTCCTGAATCCAGTCATTTTTGCTGAACGCTTATTTTTGTCTCCATTTTCATTTCATTTCATCATCTACGGCTGGAACTGACAGCTAACAGCTTTAAAAATATTTCGAAAATTTATTAACGGCGGTTGTTTGCGTTCATAATTTTTCCGCAAACGCAAAGTTTTTGTTTCGTGTATATTTGATTTGTTTATATGTTAAAATATTATTAGTGGCTCATTAATTTTATGTTATTTATTTTGAAATGGATTCAGTGAATAACTGGAAAATCATTCTTCTGCAATGGGTAAGCAAATTATTGAATTATTTCTTGAATTTACTTAATCGCATATTTTCAGATTAAAGAATGTGGTTTTTTGGAGAACAGCTTTTACAGCATCGAACAAACAGAAATAGAAACATTTTTTTTTAAATTTTGCGAGAAACTTAAAAACAATGTTAACAAGAACGAGGATTTGTCATCGTTTCTAAAAGGTTAATTGTTTTTCCTAATAATTTGTGATTTTTGCTTGAATGTCGAACAAGAATTTTTAATTTTATTTTTTGTCTCTAGAACACTATCCCCGATTCGAACCACACTTTGATGATGAAAACGCTATAAGCAATAATGATTACATTTATGTGTACTCGTTGCTTTTACACTTCTGTTGTGTTAAGTGTCCAGATGAGTTCTTCCAAACAAATTGTCAACAACTAAAGCCAGCGGCGCAAGAAAATATTGCAACGTTCTTTAAGGAACTGGTGATTGCAAGCGCTTTAACAAAAGAAGCACTTCGGCGTGCAATTGCCTCAACTAGTCCATTTAAAGCGCCTCGGATATATGCGGACAGTCCTGTAAAGACCCCACAAAAACCTGGAATATCCCCACCAACTCCAAGAAGTTGTAAACTTCAGGAAAAAAGCAAAGAGCTAATCAGTTTAAAGGTAAGTAGCGCGATTCTCAGAATGCTAAATATAAACCATATTTAAACGAAAATATATTTCAAGGCGCAACTCGAAAATGAAGCGTACGAGAAGGGTTTGCTGGAATTGGAAGCTAAACAGAATCAGGAGAAAATTTTTAAACTATGTAATGTTCATTATTTCTTCGCGTGTTGTAGAAACTTATGTTTTATTGGTTTCTCTTCCAGCTCAAGAATTGAAGAGAGCACACCAAGACTTGCAGCATCTGAAAAATGATATACTCTCGGAAAATACCGATAATTGTGACTCTGAGATTAGACATTCAGAAGACGAACAGGTGAGTAATATTTTTCGATCACTCTATTGGCAAAATATATTTCAAACACTATGCGTTCGTTTAATGCTTTATTTTTATGTTAATGCATTTGATTTGTTTGCATTGCGCGGTTGTCTTCGAAAGACTGACGACTATTGTTTTATACCCACCTTTTGATATAGTTATGCACGGTCTGAGTATCTCTTCTACAAGTCAATTTTGGCCGTTCTTTCCTAGTACGTCTTGCTATTTTAATTCATTTTATTTCTCGAATTCTATTGCAGACCAATCGGAGACTAAGTAAACAGATTTTACAAAAGGAAACGGAAATAGCTAAGCATCGAGAAGATATCGAAACGCTTACAGAACAAAAAGAAATCCTCACCGAAAAAGTAAGACATTTTATACAGCAACAGTTAAATAGGTTAACTGTAACTTTAACTTCATATCTAAAAATATTCATAAAGACTCATTTACTTATTGTTGGACCTGCTGGCGATGTTGCCGCGACCAGCTCTAAAATGTATATCCCCCATTCATACAACTCTTAATTTTGAATATTTTTCAGCTTAAACATGCAGAGAGGCAGATCAAAACATTGCAAAACAAAATCGAAGAGTTCGCTTTGAAAGTGGATGAGCTTTCAAATGAATTAGAGGTACTTGTTAAATGTTTTTGTTTTTCTTTGTTTTTTTACGACTTACATGTCAACAATGTTAAACGTCTTTCCTTGTCCAATATTCCTTATACCCTTTGTCTTTTCATAACTCAAAATCAACACAGCAAAAAGATTATACGATCCAATATCTATTAGAGACCAAAGGCGAACTAGAGAATTATATTGCCGAAACACGTTCTTCGTCGGTCAGTTCGCGGCCGGATCTAAACATCTCAGTGGAATGCCTCGACTTATCGAGGACTACTAACAGCTCTGGTAATGTAAACAGTCCCGAAAATCTGGGCTGTTCGGTGGTGGACATTCAGCTGCGCGAAAAGGAATACGAAAATGTCCGGCTACGTGAAGAAATGGCCATGATTCGCATGGACAATGCCAAACTGTCCGAACAAATGACCGACTTAACAGTTCGGTGCTCGAAATGTTTCGACATTTGTAACGAAAACCTGCTAATTGATCATGAAGGCAGTGGACCGCTGGAAAACTTCATCGTCTTTTCGAATTACATTGAGAACTTTGTCCACAAATACGAAGAGAACTGCATTGCCATGAGTGAGTTAAAACAAAACGCTAAAGCACTAGACGAGCAAAACCAGGTGCTTACTAGTCGCGTGGCGGAAAGTCAGGGTGAGATTGCTGTCGTTCGAAATGAACTGAGCGATTTGCAAATAAGCATCAAGGCTTTGGAGTCAACAAAGACCGAACTGGAGAAGGCAGTGGACGACTGGAAGAACAAGTTGGAGATTTCCCTGAACGAACAGCATGGAATGGGAGAGAAGTTGAACAGCCTTCAGAGCGAATTGGAGACTCTAAAGTCCTTGAAGAGTGACACAGACCGTGCCTTCGAACAGACAATAAAAGAATTGAAGTCCAGTTTGGAACTCATTAACGAACAATCTACACAAATGAAATTCGATTACGAAAACAAGTTACAAACACAGGCCACGCAGAACCACAAGGCAATAAGCGATCTGCAAGATAGCAACAAAACTTTGGAGTCAACAAAGATCGAACTGGAGAAGGCAGTGGACGACTGGAAGAACAAGTTGGAGATTTCCCTGAACGAACAGCATGGAATGGGAGAGAAGTTGAACAGCCTTCAGAGCGAATTGGAGACTCTAAAGTCCTTGAAGAGTGACACAGACCGTGCCTTCGAACAGACAATAAAAGAATTGAAGTCCAGTTTGGAACTCATTAACGAACAATCTACACAAATGAAAATCGATTACGAAAACAAGTTACAAACACAGGCCACGCAGAACCACAAGGCAATAAGCGATCTGCAAGATAGCAACAAAACTTTGGAGTCAACAAAGATCAAACTGGAGAAGGCAGTAAACGACTGGAAGAACAAGTTGGAGATTTCTCTGAACGAACAGCATGGAATGGGAGAGAAGTTGAACAGCCTTCAGAGCGAATTGGAGACTCTAAAGTCCTTGAAGAGCGACATAGACCGTGACTTTAAACGGACAATAGAAGAATTGAAGTGCAGTTTAGAACTCAGTCAAGATCGATTTACACAGGTGCAAATCGATTACGAACACAGGTTACAGACGGAGGCCTCACAGAACCACACTTTGGTTGCCCAGATTGAGCAACTAAATTGCGATGGTAAGGTCGAGAAGACACAGTTCGAAGCTGAAATGAGTCTGTTGAGAGATGAATTGAAAGCATCATCGAAGCAGCTACTGGAACATAAGAGTATAATTCAAGAACTCGAAGTTGGAAAGCTGCGTCAAGCGGAGGGGATGAACGATTTGAACTCCCAGCTCGGCAACGTGCAAAAGCAGTTGGAAATAGTCCAGGCTGATTATGTGCAAATGAATAATGTAACCGCCGAACGGGAGAGACAAATATGTTGTTTGACCACCGAGTTGGAGCAGGCCAAGGTGAATCTCGACTGTGTGGCCAGTGAAAAACATAAACTCGTGCAGGAGTTAAGCGAGAGAGAAAAGGATTTGCAAAAGCTAACTGAAGACAGTAGAGAGCTTTCTCTGATGGTTTCCAAAGTGCAAGCTGAGAAAGAGGCACTTATCAGTTCAATGCAACAAAGAATAGACGCTCTCCGGCTGTCATTAGACCAATGTGCGAGTTCGTTCAAGGAGCAAGATGACCGGCTTGATCTCACGAGCGAAAAGCTTAACTCCCGCCAGACCGAACTGGAGAAAGTCTCTTCAAATTACATGGACTTGGAAAAAGTTCTTGCTGAGCGAACACAGCACTTTGCCACGTCTGTAGATAGACTTGCAGCACAATTGCAGGTATTAGCCGACCAATTGAATACTGGGAAAGAACCGGACCTTTTATCAGTGTCCCAAGAATCAACAGATGTTATGGACAACCTAAAGCGAGACCTCAACCAGCTGATACAAACGTGGCACAAGTTAGGCGTAGAAAACGCCCATTTATTAGACACTGTATCAAAACTTACGCAGCAGAAGATCGATGCTAAGCGACAAATATCGGAACTGCGCGACCACAAAGCTGAGTCGCAAAGTGAGCGAAGTAAACTTACGAATGAGGTAAAACGATTGACTGCCGACATCAAAAACTTGGAAAGTGTATGCGACCGTTTAAACGAGCAGAACTTAAGGCTGCAAACCAACCTGTCCGAGCTAAGACAGGCCAACGAAGATTTGGCCCAGGAGAATAGTCTTTTGAAACAAGACACCTCTGCTCTGATATCTGAACACGAGAAGAACCTATCCCTCGCTGAACAGTTGAGAAACGCAGAAACCGCGCTCCGAGCTCATGTTACGGATATGCAGTCATCAGCGAAGAGACTTAACCTAGAAATTGAGGCGGCCCAAAGTCTACTGGCGGTAAAAACACGAGACGCCGAGACGCTTTTTAAAGAACGAGACCAAGCTCAATGTACCATTGATTTGATGAAGAAGCAGATTTCGGAGCTCGAATCGAAGCTTCTCGCTTTGGATGGTGAGGCAAAGGAGAAATACGAAGTAGCCTACAAAACCGTCCAAGAAAATTGCGAAGAAAAGTGCAGGAAACTAGAGGAAAGTCTTCAGGCGAAAATTGATGCAAAGCAAAAAATTCTAGACGCACTCAACGATACGGTCGACAAGCTAACGCAACAGAACGTGGTGTCGGACAACAAGTGCCACCTTTTGACCGCTCAACTGGAGCAATCAAAAAGCGACTTACTATTGACCAAAACCGAGTTCTTTAGACTGCAATGCGAAGAAACTAAGCTGCTAGCGGCAATCCAACTGATGAAGGAGACAAACACTTCGACCATAGCTCAAGCCGAGAACTATACCAAGGAAATTGTGGAACAAAAGGAGAACGTTTCTCGGTTAATCGGGGAAGTAGCGTCCATTCGACGGGAAAAAGACGCTCTCGAGGAGGAGAAAACTCGTTTACTAAAAAAACTCGCTGAAACAGTCGACAAGCACAGCTCTTCGAACGCTAACTACAAATCGAATCTCGAAAAGCTGCAATCAGCTGAAAAAGATCTTCTCGCCAAACAAACTTTACTAAAGTCTGAACAGATCCGCTGCCAAGACTTGGACAACCAACTGAAGAAACTACAAATGGAGTGCACAAAGCTGCGAGAATCCGACGAGAATAAAAGCAATCGATTGCAAAAGCAGGCCCTCAAACTGGGCGACACAATGGCAACTAATATAAAACTAAAAAAGGAAATAGAACTGGCACTCGAAGCGTTGAAAAATTCCAATGAAACCTCTCAACGGGAAAACGCCAGACTCAATTCGAGTTACAATGCCCTAAAAGACAAACTAGCCAAGTGCGAGAAGACCAATGAGCAGCTTGCATCCAAGTTGCAAACATTGACCAAGACGCATGAGTTACTTGCCGCAGAAAAGGAAAACCTAGAAGCCTCTGAGAATGAATGGAAATCAACGAAAGTCGCACTCAATAAAAGCAGGTCAAACTTGGAGGACAAAGTACGCAAACTGGCCAAATCGCTCAGTGATTCAAATGTGGCTATAAGTCGCCTTGAACAGGACAAAGTTCGACTAAGCCTAGAGGTTGGGGCCTTGAACAACCAACTGCAGGAAGCAAAGTCCGTGTTTAACATGAAACTGAAGGAAAATCAGGACATAACCACAAACGCCATCGAAACGAAAATCGCATTTCAACAATTGAAGGACCTCAATGAGAAGTTTGAAGCGGACGCCAACGGTCTCCGCGAAGAAAACTCTCGACTGAACGATCAACTGTCCAAGCTATCGCTTCGCTTACAAATCGCACAAGACGAATTCGACAGCACCAAAGCTGAGTTGGCAGCCAGCCAAGCAGAGATCGTCATGAAACAGAACGAACGCGATGCAACCGAGAGAGAGCATCTGGCTACATTGCAACGCCTCAATGAAGTCGAGAAACTTGCTGACGAACGCACGGAGTACGTTGAAAAGATAAAACACTTGGAGACAAAACTTGCCGAGACATCTTTAGAGCTGACAGAGAAGCTCAAGCAGGAGCAACTAATCAATGCCAAACTGAACAATGACATCAGTATTTTCCAATCCAAGCTGCTCAAAAGTCGCGCGATATGTGAGGAAAACGAACTCAAGTGGGCGGAAGAGAAGGAGCAGATGTTGAACGAAATGAAGGCGAGTGACGACCGGATTAAGGAGACACGATTGGAGCTGGAGGGCAAGCTGGAGAAGATGAAAAACAAAATGGTGAGTTTAAGCATTTCCGTAGCAGGGCATCACATTATGGGTTTTGGTTTGCAATTGTTAGTGCTGTCTTCCTGTTCGTGTTTCTGTGTCAACTTTTGTTGTAAAATCAATTATGAAATATGGCAAATAATAGCACACACACAACTGCCACAGTTCTCAAATTATATCAAACAAACGAGTCCATTGGATGTCTGTAAATTGAGTAGAGTAACCAAATTGCATGCTGTGTCCTAATCTGGGATACGTTGATTTATGTCTCAATCCCCCTCAAGCCTCCGGTTGAATTGCCATATATCAGCGATTTGACCGCGCTATAGTTGCTCACTCAGCGAAGTTCTCGCTCGATCTGTGTAATGTGAACCCTGCGTAAATTAAGCTTGAAAAAAATAAACATTTTCTATTTTTCGTCTGTTTACACATGTGTTTTGTTCTCTTCCCTTTCAAATGTAGTTTTTGCAACAAAATGAAAATATGTTGAAAAACCGCAGGCAGAAATGGACGCAAAGCATAAAGTCCTGCTTCAAATATTCGATAACATTTGTCCTGTTCCACATGATTGTTGTTATGCTAGTCAAATATATAATGGTCAGACATGACTTGCAATTAATTATAAAAAGCAATGTACCCAGTGTGTTTTAGACTGTAATGAATGTTGTTGTTTTAGTTGTTGTTGTTGTATTGGATGTGATGTCCCAAATTTATTATTGTAATTGTTGCAAATAAACAAACCCAAGTACCTATACAAGATCTTAAAAAACTAATTTCTCTACGATTCGCTAGAAAACTTTGTATAATGATGAGATTACAAAGATTAAAAGTAAACAGGAACGCGAACTTGCTGTCTTGAAGTCGGACTGCGAAACACTCAAAGCGCAGGTAGGTAGTCGTGAACTTTGTTTGGAATTTTCGAATCATGTATAATAAGGAGAAATTTGCCCACCACTAGAACGCCAAATACGAAGAGCACACAAAGAAGCTCTCCAGCCAGATCTTCAAGTTGAACGAGAACATTCTGGAGCATCAGAAGCAGAATACCTTCCTCAAAACGAAGCTGAAAGATGTTGAGAGCAAGCCTCACCAGTTCAATCGCATAGGAAGCAGTCACGTGCCGCAGTCCTCCGCTCATCACGCCTTAAGTTCGAATCTTCACATGGAAGACGAGGAAGGGGAAATCTTCAACAGCACATATCTGGCGGAATTGAAGAGCGGCCGGGTGTCTGATCATTTCAGCCGAGAAATTTGGTAAGTAAATTCGGTTTACTCTGGCATAAACCATCGGTGGTTAACCTTTCATCTTTCACAGCACTAAAGAACTTAAACACAGAAACTCCTTGCTGCCACCGCACTTGAAAAGCACCTACTTGGCACAATTCGATCATCAATTGGGCGAAGATGAGATCAGAGTAAGCGGAGTTTCAAATTTAAAAAGGACACCAGGAATTGAAAAGATTTTGCTAAAACACAATGTACAAAATGACAATTGAATCGATCGGTTCTTGTACCCGATTTGAGATTAGCTTTTATTAAATCCATCTAAAGAACTTGAAAGCTTTGCGGAATTTGATTTGATAGACAAGAATTCAGTATCCCTTTGATGTGTCTTTGTGATTTGTCGATTTGTGTTTTCCCCTCTTTCTGTTCATATTTGTGTTGTGTTTATCACATTTGAGTTGTGCTTGCAGTTTCTAATCGAATGTGCGCATTTTTCTTTCACAGGAAATCCCCAGTCTGGATGACAGTTCGAGTACGCTGTTGAATACGGGCCAACGGAAGAAGGTGTCTGGTGCGACATCGTATAAGCGGCCGGGCCCTCCAACGCCAAGTAAGAACGCTGGTCGTTTGTCCTTTGGCGGGATCGGAGAGCTTAACCGGGAAATACTGAAGGAATCTCTAGACACGGGAAACTACACGTTATCATCTAAAACTCCGGCCAAGTTCAAGTTGTTTTCTTCAAAGATGAAGGATGAGGTATGACTGTTTGACATTTTCTTATTTCTTTTGTTTTATTTGTGATCACGTCATAGTGAGAGTTGTTGTAGAGAAGTGTGTTTTGTATACGTTTCGTAAAAGCTATCACGGAGCCTTGCGAAAATCAGGTGACGATCTTCTTCGGCGAAGGTTCACTTTCTGTAGCCCATTATGTTTAGAAACCCTTGCACAAACCTACTTATCGTACCTGTTTTCATGTGTGTCCGAGTGTCAGTAAAGTTGTTCAACATAGTGCGCGCTTTTTTGAACCAAATTCCCTTTTCAGAATAAAAATTGTGTGCTGTCGTTTAAGCGAAAGAAACCTATCATTGGTGCCATTCAATGCTCATCAACACCACGTAAAAGTAAGGCGCACTACGATCAACGCCGCCTTTTAGATCAGATTATGTCTGCTCCTGCTGACTCACCTCTCAGCCTTGTCAGCCCAGCTGTACATCTTCAATCTCCTCTCACTCTCGCTCGGAGGTTATCGCAAAAACTGCGACCATCAAAGCTATCATGTGCAACGCCGAACAGTGAAGTATCCGATATAAACTCTCCGATTTGCAAAGAGGCTATTTCAAAACCCTCAAAACGATACAAAGATCGGAGAAGTTCCCTCCATCTCAGGGGTACTATGTTCGCGAGGAGCTGTCGTACCCCGAGCATGGGATTTCGCGAAGTTTTCAAAAACAAATCGAAAATGCAACGTAATGCTACATTTAATAAATACCGGCGCGAAGCGCTGAACCAATTGATTGTCAAGAAAGCGTCTGTCAAGCCGTCGCCGTGCAACAACAATACAAGCTGCTCGAAAGCCAATAAATTGAATAACCTAACCATTGAAGAATCTAAGGAGGGCTACATGTGTTCGCCTTATAATAGTGGCATAAGTGACAATATCGCTCTCGATGAGAAAAGTTCAAAGCATTTCCAGCAGCTTCTGACAACGAAAGAGTCACATGCCCCATTTGAAATAAGTGAAATAAATGGTCCGTCGTACGTGAATTCGAACAGTAACAGCTCTAGCGCTGTACACTCTCGAATAATATACGGAGCCAGTGTGATCTTAAACCGTCGCATTCCGAATGTAAACACTACACTAGTTCGCAAGAGTTCCATTTATGTCAAGGCAAAAGATGGCCAGGGCATTATATTGGTTACGAACCAGTCCATTACTTTGATGGACCTAGCTCAGATGTGGATTCAGATGAATGTCTCTGCGAAAATAGTTATTAGCGTTAGCCTGATAACACTGTGCGTGTTCTTGCTTTCTATTGTTATTCAGTTTTTTCTCTGAAAGTATATTATATATTTTTGTTTAAACTATTTACTTGCTTACATTGAGAATATCAAAATAAGTTCTATTTTGTTTGTAAATATCGTTAGAATTTGAATGAGCGTCATTTGGCATTGTAAAACTGCGTAAGGAACTCGAAAATATGTTAAAAATAAACACAAATATTATCCAAATATTCAATGGCGGGTTTTTTTCTCATATATTAAATAAGTCGTAAAAATGTCGAGTGATATAAATAATTTTTTCTTTTCTTTTTTTCAGAATACTCCTCCTACCAACAAGAGACGGTTGAGCAATTTGTTTAAGAAAAAGTAAAAATGTCGAAAATTTGTGTTCCATTCGTTTACGTCTATGTCTATGTCGATTGTCCGCCCAGGAGGAATGCTTGTACAAATATTATTCTAATTAATGTCGTTGTATGTTGATTGTATGTAATGTAATATAGTTGTTACTGGCTGACTGTTTACAGTAGTGAGTATCTCGTTCATACTCGTGATGTTTTAATTCTTAGTAATCTAAGGTAGGTTAGGTGACCTAAGCCTAAAGTTCCATTATATTTGTGTAAAATTTCTTTTTAAAATGTGTACAGTTGTCTTCAGAATAAAAAAATCAAAGTTCAAATGCTATCATGGCCACATGGCAAAATGCAACTACAACTATTGGAGATTTATATATGGGCAACACTGCAATGTCGTTTTCCATTGGCTAAAAAGAAGCGTCCGAGAGAGTCCGGAAACGAAAAAATCACTTCTGAAACCGTTTTGAGAAGAGTATTTCGCTTCTCGCTTTGAAGTCAGAATTCACTAGAGAAATTGTATTCAATACAAGTCAGTTGGCAACAGCCATAAAGTTTGGTTAATTGTTCTATACCATAAATGTGTACGAACTGTTGACACGAAAAGATCAATTTAATCGTCCAGACGAGCAAACAGTTTGGAGCATAGAGAACAAATTCGGGGTTAGAGTAAGCTTTGTGATTGGTAAAATAAGTTACAGTGTGTTAACGATGAAGGCTAGAAAGATACGTGAGGAACATTGAGTATCAATTATAGAAACCTAGCAACTTATAAAACTGCTTCATATTTAACTACAAATAACAAAGATATAAAAACAAAAGTAGAAGAATGATAATACTACTGTTTTTTTCTTTGCACTGCACCAGTGATCCACGAGCCAGGATTGTGCTAGAAAACTGGTTGAGCATACGGTTAGCAATTCGTTTAATTTTTTAACAAATTTCGATACAGAAACTTTTAAAAATAACATCTTGCTCCCAAACTTCTTCTAGTCATTCTCAAACTTAATTTTCATTGGCACTTCCTCACGAACTGCCTTACCTGCACTTTTAAAATCAACTTTCACCACATCACCCTGCTTCTGTCAAATGTCAAGCAATCATGAGAAAAGAGAAATGCTAAACAAATAAAAGTGACGTCCTTCGTTTAGCCATGCAAATAAAATTGGTGACAAAATAATAAAATTTTCCAAATACATAGTGTTTTCAACAAATTTGCACAAAGCAATGGATACCAGCCAATCATCGGTGGTAAATAACACATCGAAAATGTTGTGCTTTCAATTTTTTACAAAATATTGCCTCTAGATGGACTCCAAAAAGAATTCTATCGAGTCCATGACAAAGGAGGAACTTATAAACAAATACAAAGGACTCCTGGGCATAGCAAAGCAGGCCAAAAAAGCTAAAGATGGTAAAGTACATGCACCTTTACATGCTGTTTAACATTTAACACACTCTCTTGCATTTAGAATTTGCTGACGAAAATCAGAAACTAAAAGAGAAGCTGACGAATTTTGAGACACAACGAGAAGCTGATAAGCAATCACTGCTCACGATGAAGGAAATGCTCGAAGATTTCACCCGAAATAAACTTGAAATGGCTTCAGAGCTAAGTGAGCTACGAGGAAAACATAAATCACTAATAGATGAGCGTGCGAATATGGAACAATTGTCCATAGAAAATGAGGCATTACGTCGTCAAATCGACCGACTTACAGACGATAACGATAGTCTGCTCACGGATATAGATAAAATGGAACTGCAATTGAAGCAGGTCAATGTACTAGGAATGGAGCAGAAGAAGCACCTAGATCTATTGGAACTGGAGGTGGAGAAATTAAAAGAATATGAAGTGACAAGCAGGGAGCTGGAAGGCAAACTTCAGGACTTACTACAGGTGAATACATCGCTGCAGGAGTCGTACGATATCACTCACACCGAATCACAAACCCTCGCTGTCAAGTACCAGAGTCTGAAGGATATTAACTCGGAACAGCGAACGAAGTTCAACAGTTTGAAAGACCGCTTCATTGAAGTTCACAAAAAACTTAAACAACTGCAAGATTGCAAGCGTATTCTAGTTGAAAGTCACCACGAATACGCCGACTCAATATCAAAATGGCAGCTGGATATAATGCACGCCTCGAAACAGCTTTGTGCGCATATACACACTCTGACCAAGGAGAATGGTGAGTTGAAGAAGGAAATTCAGACGGCCAGCGGAGATGTGAGTATTGCATTACCTCAGTTGCCAGCATTGATCGAGTACTGTGAAATAGCGCTCTCTCAATATCTCAAGCAGAATGAAGAGATCGCCAGGTTACAGAAAGAGATTGAGGAATTGAGTAGCAATGTAGTTCTCGGTGTTGCAAGCGATGAAGTGGATAGTGCGACGAAAAATGACAAAAGAATTAGTATTCCAAAGGTTGAGAATGCAAAATTGAAGAACGACCAAGGCGAGTACCAAAACGAAAATGTTCAAAGCTTGCCAAAGGACATTGAAGTATTACGTAATGCCAATCTGGAAAAGGAAAACATCATCAAGCTATATACAGAAGAAAACGCGATGTTAAAGGAACAAGTCGAAATAGCGAATAATGAAGTCCATCACCTTAGGGCGATAACTGCAAATTTGGAGGAAGGGACTAAAATAGACGTGAGTGAAATGATGGCAAAGGCCGAGCTCCTAGAGCAGAAAGCATTAATATCTGACGTAGAAGTCAATCGGCTTATGACGGAAAATGCCAAGTTGGAACAAGTAGCTACCGTAAGCATTCAGGAAATCAGCAATTTAAAAGGAGAAAACGCGAAGTTAGAAGAATTTGTCAAGAAACAGCCAGAGGCCGAAGAGGAACTCACCCGTCTCAGAGCACAGCTGGAAGAAGCAGGCAAGGCTAAGCTAATTGTTGATGACGAACTGTGCCACTTAAGAGCTGAAAATGACAAGTTAGTAGAAGATCTAGCCAATCTCGAAGCAAATATGGACACACAGATGAAACACCTGGAAGCACAGAACAAATCGCTAGAAGAAACTGCAGCACAGGCCCGCCTTACCGCCGCGGAAAATCTGACTGCGGAAATGGACCAATTAAAGAATGCGAACCAGGGCTTAAAGGACGAGCTCCTAGTAATTGGGTCAGCGTTTGGAATCGTTGCGTCCCATTTGCCTAATTTAATAGACTGTTGCGACAGAGCATTGTTGGAGCACAGGCAGACTGAAGTCATTGCTGTGCCGGAGGCGAACCCAATACCAGCCAGCAACACTGAGCTTATTCCAAGAAGTGAAACAATCCTCAACGAAAGTAGCACTAACCAACTCTGTGAAGAGCTCCAGACTAAGCTGGAGAAGCAAGAGCGGGAAAACATTGATCTGCTGAATGAAATGCGCGAGCTAAACGAAGCGCTGAAGGGCCGCGGTGATGTCATATCCCGACAACAAGCGAAACACCAAGAACTGGTGAGCGAAGTCAAGAAAACCTCGTCTGCTCTTGCCAAGATTGAAGCAGACTTGATTGCCAAGAACAAACTGATCGACGAAAAGGATCTGAAAATCACCAAAATGAGCGAAGATAACCACGCAGCCCTACAAGAAGTCCATCGTCTCCAGAACATTTGCAGGGAGCACGAATCACGCATCAAAACGTTGTCCGACGAGGTGGCTGGTATGCGATCTCAATTGGAAAACCACGAGGCCCAAAGCGAAGTACTCTCCTCATCGACAATCTCCCGGGCTGAAGAGCTAGCGCGTTTGCGTGAAGTCGACGAAAGTTTCGAGGAGAAGTACAACAAACTGCGAAGTTTAGCCGTCAAGTTGAAGAAAAAGGCGCACGAACAGTCCCTGCACATCGCTGATCTAGAGAAGCAAGCTGCCGATAACAAATCCAAGATCACTGAGACCAGCGAAATAGTAGCCGCTTTCGAAAACGAACGAGAGTCCTTGCAAAATGAGCTTAAGACGTGCAAAATGCAAATCGAGTCTCTCAAGGCGGAAGTGGACAAGTTGAAGACCTCCAAAAAGCAAAGCAATGTGCTGACGCTGGAGATTGAAGCATTCGAAAAGTCTCTAAACGAAACGAGTGCCAAGCTGACGGCCAAAGTCGCTGAGTGCGATCTCATGCGCGAAACTCTGCAAACCAAAGAGTCAGCAATTGCGGTAATGAGGAAGGAGATCAAAATCTTGGAGGACAGTCAGGAGGGCGAAAAAGCCCATTCGGTGGACCTGAAGAAGCAGATCGACAAGCTACAAGCGCAGTTAAAGGATGCCATTCACAGAAAGCAGGAGGTTTCCGAAAAGCTTGACGAATCCCAGTCCGAGAAGCAGTCCCTCCAAGCGAACTTTGATGAAGTCAATCATAGACTATCGACAATTGCAGATGAGCGAGCCGCAGAAAAAGCCGCTTTGCTTAAAGAAAAGGAAAACCTCTTACATACAATCAACTCCCTCGAGGACGAACTAAATTCAAGCAACAACCGTATTTCACTTGCCGAGCATTCGTATCACGAGCTTCAGCAGGAGTACTCCAACTACAAGGTCAAAGCGCAGTCTGTTCTCCGTCAAAACCAAACGAAAGAATCGTCCAAGGAACGGGAACTCGAGGAAGAGCTCACCCTTCTCAAGGGTGAACACAAACAGCTCGACAAACGCCTGCAGTCATTCCAAGAAAAATCCCAAGCCAACGAGAGAATAACCGAAGAACTTCAAGAGGAAAACCGACGTCTGCAGAACCGCTCCTCCGAGCTGGCGAACATTATCTCAGACCTTCGGACGCACACAGACCTCCTGTCGCAGGAGAACAGAAAACAACTAGACACATATCAAGAGACTTTAAAGGGTCATCGTCTACAGATCGAGGCTTTGAACAAGTGCCACCTCGAACAGATGCAGGACTTGCAAGCGAAATACGATCGGCACGTTGCCGAGCTCAAAGCGACTCACAAAAAGGATTCCGAGACGATGCCGTACAAGCCGCTCGAAAAACTTGATTACATTCTCATGGAACGCGAGGACGCGGAAGGTTCTGAAGCTGAGGCAACGAATGCACCGAAGTACATACCATCGGCGAGAAGATCTACCCACGATTTGATTCCGTTGGATGAGTTGCTGAGCTCATCCACCGCCGACAGTACATATACAGTGTTGGAGCGTAGGCCATCGATGTCACCATCGATCGAGTTGCAAGAGACCAAGGAACGTTTGGTTAAGCAAGAGAGCCGCGTCCGCCACTTGACTTCGTTGCTGGCCGAGAGCGAGCAGGATTTGGCACGGCTTACGCAGTTAAATGAAATGCTGAAGGAGGAGGTGCGCCGCCAGGAACGCACCGTCGAGCGCGAGAAGCACATGCATAATTCCGAATATCTCAAGAATGTTGTTCTCAAGGTAAGCAGTGTGCGATTTCTATTTTCAATTCGCCGAGTACTATTTTCTCCTCAACAATTGGTACATTTAATAAACTTTTTTTTAACGCCCACCATCAGTTTGTCTCTCTCAACAACTGCGATGAACGTTCGCGTTTGGTGCCTGTTCTGAATACGATACTCAAGCTGAGTCCAAGTGAAACGGAAATGATTCAAAACGTCGCCAAGGGCAAGGGTAAGTTTGCAACCAAGAAATGTTTGTGGCAAATCTCATAGACAACCTTTTTCCAGCACCAGACAACAACAATCGATCGTGGGGAAGTTACCTTCCCCACTGGGGAGGTGCCAGTTAATAAAAATCGAAACAAGCAAACGAAGGGCATTTACCCAAAAAACGTAATCACTGTTTTAGTATTATTTTTCTTGTTTGTTTTGTGTTCATTCGATGTACGTCATCCTAAAAATTACACAAATATTTTGTATAGGACAGGTAAAGAGTGGTTTAATATACACACAGAACATTCTTGTAAATATTTGATTGTTTAATATCAATGTAAATAAAAACTTAATATGACAAAACGTGGTTTCTTTAGGCGTTTTTCTTTTTTAGTTCAGAGCACAACCTGAACTGTTATACAAAAAGTTCGTGTTTCTTTTTTAGCTCAGATACATCAGAGCTCAGAATTTGTGTTTCTTTTTTCTCTCCGAGCATAATCAGAGCGCGCTCTATGAGCTCAGAATAAATTGACTGAGCAAGCTGAGTATAAAGATGATTACATACTTACAGACACATTTGACAGAAAAAAAAACAGGATAAACAAACTAATTGAAATGGCGGACGAATCTTGTGGTTCTGGAACTGAAGGTTAACCAATTTAATAAACAACAATTAATAAATATTCAATTTATACATATATTTATTAAAAACGACAGCAATGTGCTCAAGTGTGTTTCATAAATACATCAGAACGATCTGAGTACGCTCGGTTCAGAGCGCGCTCATAATGCTCGAGCTCAGCTCTGAACTAAAAAAGAAAAACGCCTTTTATTAACTTCGGAGGTCAATCAGAAGACTATTTCTTAGCCCAAGATTTAGCTCGGTTTTTTGGCTAATGACCAAAACTTTTCCCAGTTAGCTATTTTACTTTGGGGTTATGTCGACGTTTTCAGTGCAATCGTCTCACTCAAACTCACATCACTATTATGATAACTGTCATAAATAGCCATAATACACTCATGTCGTTTTCCATTGGGCAAAAAGAAGCGTCCGGGAGAGTCCGGAATCGAAAAAATCACTTCTAAAACCGTTCCATTGGCACAAAAAATACTCTTCTGGTGATTCTGAGGAGAGAATTTCGCTTCTCGATTTGAAGTCAGAATCCACTCAAGAAGCACACACACAAGTGTAATTTTATGTATTTTATACAAGTCAACTGACAGCAGCCGTAGATTAGTTTTTGGCATTTCACCAATACTATTGTGGATTCTTTCAGAAGCTATTTTGTAGTTGCATTGGATTTCAGAATGAGTGGATTCCCGAGTGAAACCAATGGAAAACGACATCAAAGACAATGATGCTTTGAATGCGTCCATTAATTACAAACAGATCAATTTCTCAGTCTGGCTGCTGACATTTGCCATCGAAACCATTTTCTATTTCGAATTTTTACCGTTATTAGAAAGTCGAATAACGACGAGTAGAGAAAAACGGGAAAAACCTTAAACAAATGTAAAGAAGGCACTGTAATTTTAAAGCACGAAAAAAGTGGTGAAAATAAAATAAAATTAAAAGCTTAAAATCTGTAGAAATTCTTTTGGTCACAAAAAGTAGTGACAATAACCGAAGAACGCAGCTCCGTTTGTTGTACGCTGTACGGCTGGAGTCTACTCAGAATCGCCAAATATATCAGCATCATATCGGTTGCCGGATTTTGCAGGCGTTTTCCAGGCTGTCAGAGAAGCCTGCGCGCAATTAGGGCCAAAGATGGGAAAACAAAATGGTGAATTTGAAATTAAATTGAGGGGGCCAGCGGCAAGAGGATTGTGAGTTGGGGGTCTCAGTATGATTTGTCTATGATTAGGGCGTGACACAACGCACAAACAAAACATTGCTATCCTTACAGATAGCCAAGCCGCCATCAAAGCCAACAATTCGGCTACTATATCCTCTAAACTGGTGCAGGAGTGCCGGAACTAGCTTACCCGTCTGAGCGAACGTTTCAGTGTCACGCTTCTCTGGGTACCAGGACATAATAGGTAACGAGCGTGCAGATGAGCTGGCCAGGCTGGGGTCAACTCTACACAGCTCACTTGGGGCAAGGGTCCACGTTCCACTAGGAGTGGTCAAGGGACAAATTTATTCACATTTCCTGCAGAAAGCCAATCTCCAATGAAGGGGGTTGACCAATTGCGTCATATCAAGGAAGATATGGCCTACATACGATCAAAATAGAACAAGAAACCTGCTAAACAGAACCCGACCAAATAGTGATAGAGTCACAGCAATAATCACGGAGCATTGGCCAGTTGGAGACCAGCTGCCAAAATTGGGATCCCACACAACCCTCATTACCGCAGTTGCGGAATTACAAATGAGAAAGAAACTCTCTCCCATTTCCTCTGCAAATGTCCGGCACTAGCAAGAGCCGGATTGCGGGCACTGAACCGAACCTTTTTTCGACGACCTTAGCAACATTTCGGGCAAAGGAATATTTGATATAATCCGGTTCCTCAACTCCATGGGTTGGATATAAGTACAGAATGCATCACCTTAACAACCCTCACAAACTAGTTCACACGAGTCGTAGTAACACATCATAGCTGAACCGCCACTTCTACTTACCTACGCTGCTTTGTGTTCTGCTATCTCCGCATATTCACACGCAAAATGTTCCCAAACTCGATCGTTCACTTCTTAGTTTTTACAATAATTCTGAAAAAAAAAATCTGTACTGCATTTCAGAGACTCTTTAAATGTTCTTTTCGTTTCTTTATTAATCAGTCAATTTGTTGCTATAAAACTCTTATTTTTTCAAACATCTCTAAACTAGGGTATTTATTCATCGTGCCTAATTTTAAACACTAAATACTATTGCCAAACTCCTGCGTAATTTCCAACCAAAGTTGCGGGTAGAGGGCCACCAGCGGCAAATAACCGCATCCCAGTACTATCGTAGCAATGCGTGTAGATTGCAGGAACATATTTAACTTGGAACCCGTCCATTTCGTCCTCGGGATACTGCGAAAACAGAAAACAGAAAACCAAAAATAATATTTTTAGACAAATTGTTACAAGCGTTGTGTTACCTCTTTTCTTACCACAATGCCTTTGCTGCATTTTAAAGCGACTGTTCGCGATGCGTTGACACTGCTTTCAAGATATTTGCCCGAACGAATATCATAGAATAGGAGCATTCCCAGGCCGGTACCAACGGTAAGCAGATTACCCTCAAATGTGGTCGCACGTATTCCACATCCACTGTAGCGTGATGTGATTTTTTTGATTGTCTGCGAGTAGTAAGGACAGTTTGTTTTATATTGTAGACTTATTATAACTTGGAATCAAGTTAATGCCTGTGAAGCAGGACATCACTATTAATATGTACTGTGCGAGAAATTACATACACAGACCTTTTCGTCAAAGAGTTAAATTAGAAATAGGGTTTATGTGGAGAATGCGGAGCACCCTCGCTAATAACACAGCTGGACTAACCATAAACATTCTGCGTCCAGATTCCATCCGAAAGAAACAAGGACATCCAAATGTATTAAATGCATTTCCAAACTCACCTGCAATGTACGTGCATCCAGTAAGATGGTGTACGACCTACAGCCAACTGCGTAAAGTCCATCGTTGTGGTACGCTATGCTAACATTATCCTGGCAATTGGGCAATTTTCGAGACAGTTTCTGCTTAAACGTCTCGGCGTTGAAAATGTGGATGTATCCATTCAGAGATAGCGCCGCTATTTCCTTGAATTCCTTATTAAAACACAGCGAACGTATCTAAAAGCGAGCAAATTAGACCAGAAAACACTTTCAGTCGTCTCCATACCCTTTGTGCAGTTCGACATGTATTCACACAGAGCGGGTTAATGGTGGCAAATGTAGGACATGCTTCTTTGCCACCGTCGGGGAAATCCATATAGTCCTCATTGATTCGCCAGATCGACAGCTTTGAATCCTTGGAGCCTGACACCAAGAACTGATCGTCAAGCCAACACATGCCCATAATCAAATCTCGATGACCATTCTCTCCCACACATACAGGATCCAGAGTGGGCAGCCTATAAACGGCAACATCAGCAGAGTTTCGCGCTCCAGTTGCAAGGAAAGTACGACTAGGATTTATCTCGATTGCATGCAGACCACCCTGAACTTCCGGATGATTGGCACGATTATTCGATAGAGTTGGTATCGCATCGACACGCCGCATGTTGACATCGTACACAAGAAGCTGCAAACGGAATAATTATTATCCATTGAATAATTATTGGAAAGGTTCACTCACCTTATTGCACTTTGTTCCGAATACAACTTGACGATTGCTCAGCCATTTGGAGCAAAACACTTTGTTGATGTATCCTAAATTGATTTGTGTTTCACGCAGCATATCATGGGTGAGAACATATCGGCTTGCATGCTCGAAGTTAACACTTCGACTCTTAAAATACACAAAATTTAGTCTCAATATCGACATGATAGCATGCACCCCCTATTTACCTCATTAAAATTTGACTCGCGACTTCGCAAGTAATCTGACAAGTTAAATGATGTATTCAATACCTCCTCCTGCTGCTGTGGAGTCTCTTCGTCACTGCCCGAGTCATCGTAGGTCACAAAGTCATCGGGCTTGTCGGGTTTTCGACGTCGCTCTTGTCTTTTCATAAAATATTACAAATTACTGCACCATTTACAAACAGCTCCAACTTACCTTAGTATTCGTGCTTTAACCCGTCGCTCCTCTAAACGAGATGGTATGTGGCAGGACGGGTAGGTTCCGACTACGCTGTTCCGTATAGTTTTTACCAACGAGTTGAAACAAACTGCATTTTTGTTTCTTATTTCGAACATTCTTCGTGAATATTTGATGTTTCACTCGTTTGCAAAAAGCAACTTTTGCAGCTAATACAAATAATATACCAATCTATATTTTTTTGAAAAACTAAAGAATTTAATTTGAACGATTTTCTTATTTTTTGCCAATATATATAAAAAAATCAACCTTTCTCACTACCATCCCTTGCCATTGTTGTGATTATGTCAAATATTGTACGTTGATACAACAAAAACCACTTATCGAACAGGGATGGTCTATACGAGGTCTGTTCAAAAGTATGTTCATTGTGAAAGCATCCAGAGCGATTCCGTATGTAATGATTTATTTGACATTCCGGAGTGATCATTTTCCGATCTTGCAAATTGTTAAATCTCACGCGCATGAACGAAAATCCGACGCAAACATCTAGATGAAGAAGTATCAGAAATTGTTTTCGTCGATTTAAACAGGTGCTGCATAGCAGCAAGAGCTTTAATTTCCTTATTAGTTTTGAAATAGTAAATTCCTTCATATTTATTTGCTGACGATTTTTATATTAAAATCAGCAGTATTCATTAAGGTTGCGTCGCCGATTATATGGTTGTCGATTGAAAAGAAATTTCAATGCTTAGTAATTAATTCATAATTAGTTATGATTACATTCCAGTTTAGGTATTTAATTCAATTTAGATGCTTGTTTTATTTGTTTAAAACTGTTTGTCTGAATAAGTCCATTATATGATGAATTTCAAGGTCTGACTTTTCGTCTAAGTTCATTCCAATTGACATTGACACTCCTCTCCTCAAATGAATCGCCTTCCCCTGGCTGGCTGTGTTGAATTAATTCTGCTGTCACTTAAGTACTTGCGAACTCATTTCGCGCACAGCTCCACTAAATAGTTTCTGAACTCGAATTTTAATTTTGCAATGCAATAGAAATTTCGTCATTAAGGTGAGTTTTCCCAAACCCTATACGCAATAGTGTGTTAATTTTTTGTTCTGTGCAATGTTAGTCGTGTCCTTGAAAGTGCAAGAAATTTTCTCTTAAAGTTATTGAATAACCGCTCGTGTCGAGATCATCGCAATTGACTTCCCATAACATGGTTCTCGGTGTTTTCCTGCGACGTGGTGCAACAAATCTTCGATACTCCTTGCTATCTTTGCACTTATCTCCTAGAATTGTTGTAGCAGCAGCAGTCACCCCATCGCCATCTTCATCGTCGTCGTCGTCAATCAACAGGCAATCAATTCTAAATTATTCTGGTAAGTTAGCCACCCATCCTCCTGTTCATTCGCCCACGACGCGAATCAATCATAAAAATGTTATTCAATTAATTTATTATTTGCGTGAATAAGACACCTCTAGAGCGAAAGTCGTTTTTTTTCGTGTCTAACGATATGCTTTGGGTTTGAGTTTGAGTTTCTCGCTTGCTCTAGTTGGTTCGCGACACAGTGCCGCGCACATTGGCAAAGTGGGGCTGACGGGGATTGCGAGGTATGAGTGTTAGGCAGGGCACCTCTCACCGTTTCTCATCGACCTAAATTTAATTGAAATGATTTTTTGAATACAAAAAAAAAAGAAAAGAGGCAGAACAAACCAACAAAGCAACAACAAACCGACCACACATTCTAATAATAGAAACTAAATTCATAGATCGCGCGCATAAACAAGTGCGGACATACTTCAGTGGCTTCCTTTGCACCTCTCCATTTCTATTTGGAATTTTGTGTTCTAATCGGTACGGTAGACGTTTGTGGATATATACCGTTTGGATAGTCCCAATTCCCATACTATGCTCGAAGTTTACTTCCAAAATGTAGAAGTCCATTATTTTTAGACGTGCTACCTACTTACCTATTTTTGTTTTTTATTAAATTGCGGCTATAGATCTGTCGCAAGTCGAGAGTGCGTGGCTAATCCATTTACGGTATTATTTTTGCCTTGCTAGTCTGCGCTTCGTTTTTGCAATTCAGCAAGATAACATTTTTACTGCGAGAGACTATAATCACCTTGTGATAAGATTGCGCAAATAAATCCACGATAAACATTAAAAATCTTCGAAGTGAGTTCGTGTACGTAGTGTCTGGAGTAGTTACACTTGATTTGTGTTCCAAAAGCAAGTAATTTGATTCCATTTTGAAAATTGACTGCGAGGGGTTGGTTGGGTCAACGGTCTGGGTCAATGAGTGGGTGTAAGTACTCGGTTTTCATGAATAAGTACTATTACGTGCAAGCAACATGGCGCGGATTACAAGGATTATAGGATTAGTGACGTTGGTCCTGTGAAGCGGTTGTATGGCAATGTGCACATGCAGTTCAAACACGAGTATTGCAGAATTATGTTTGACACTTTCAGGGTCAAATACGTTTGTAAACAGACAAGTTCACAGAAGATTGTTGAAGGATTTACTAAAGTTAAGTTTTTAGTGGTCATTATGAAATAAAGTTTGATGGCAGCTGTTCATTTGTGTTACCATACCGTCAATCATGACTTTTTAAAAAAAGTGGAGTATTTTTTTTATTTCTGAATCCCCGCGACTTAATATGCAGCGTACAACGGGCCGGGGCTTTGGCAATTGACTGCGAAATTAGTAGTAAATAGAGAAAGCGCGAAGTTCTGTATATTATTTGACATGTATTGGCAACAAATACATAACTAATTAGGCATCGGACAGTCAGTTCTCTTTATTATATCAGATAAGGGAAATTGTTGTTTGTAAAAGCTGCACTTTGTGACGGGTAGGAACCAAGTGCCTGCCACTTGTCATAACTTAACGTTAACGACTGAAAATGTAACCTCAATTCATTTAGCACAAAGGTCTGTTGAAACCAGTATGAAAAAAATATATAATTTGCAATCCCCTGGTCAAATTTGTTTGAAATTGTTAATTCCCTGACCGCACTGTTCCCGGACAAAACAAAACTCCTCACAAAAACGCAATACATTCAAAACCAATTAAAGGTCATCAGAATACTCTCCTGTAGTGTTTTATGTTTAAATCGATTGCTAACGACACGATAACGATACTATACGTCCTGTCCACATTTTGTACTTGCAGATCATTCAAATACAGGTAAAATGAATCAGCCAAAAACGATGGACAAAAAAAATGTGATAGACAAGAAGGAACTGAAAAACCGACTGACGCCAATCCAGTATCAAGTTACACAAGAAGCAGCCACAGAACGTCCATTTTCAGGTGAGTGAGCACCCTCTTTTTAAATTAACTAATTTCCCAATTTATTTCTATATTGATTTGTGCGTGTTATAGGATGCTACAACAAACACTACGAGAAGGGTGTATATCAATGTATTGTGTGCCATCAGGACCTATTCAGCTCGGATACGAAATATGACTCGGGTTGCGGTTGGCCAGCTTTCAATGATGTGCTCGACCAGGGGAAGATTACACTGCACAAAGACGCAAGTATTCCAGGTAAGCAGTGTGTTTAGGGTTTGTGATGTTTTTTTTTATTGTTTTAGACACAACTGATTGAGACTATACCACTATACCACAACCACCGCAACCAACTCAAAACCACCGACAATTACTGTTTTCTTTTCTTTTTTTTTACATTACACACAAATTGTTGTCTTTTTAAGTTGATTAGGTTGTTGCATGTTGAACTAAGTGTTGCCTCTAAAATTGAATAGACTTCCTGCATTGTAGAGTCGGTTTTAGTTTGGTCCTTAGATTCGAACAGGAAGGTTTATCACAGTTATTGACTCATAAGTCGATGGCAAATTTATTTGAATCTGTCTTTGGCTAACCCAACACTTCGTGGCGCCAACACAATAGATCTCTTCTGGTCGCAGTGTACAGGGCCTATTCCTTACAACACTTCGTCGCGCATGGCATTTCGGAGTAGAGGCCACTCAGTTTTCCAATAAATTAAGTTTAGTAGCCCCTTCATTAATACTGATGTGTTGATGATTGATTGGTGCCTATAGTACTACGTCGCCCAGTGAGTGACCAATCCATCGCCATTTCCATTCCCTTGTCGCGTAATCTAAGCCCGTTCGACTCGTTCGGCGAAGCAGTTTTTCAGGCACATTTGAAGGCTGACTCTGTCAAGAAATGTTATTCTGCGCTCACAATGGCGGTGAAGCCATCAGGACAAACTAGAACTGGACCAAGGGCTATGAGAATCATATCAAAATAACTTCCGAACAAAACTCCTCCAAATGACCGCTCTCTCTTCAATCTGTAGAGCAGTTCGACCCATTGCTTTTTGCCGAAGTGACCTTGTCGACCTCTTTATCTGTGATTTTCACCCATCAAAGTTGGTGACCCAAAGATGTTCAGACAAACTGCAAGAGTCTGCTTCAACACTCGTTACCTCGTGCGAAATTGTTGTCGACAAAGAAACATCATTTTTGGTCAGCTTGTCAATACAAATTTCATCACCATCAGACTCAGCCATGTAGGGACTGTGTTCATTCGCATGCAACAACCTAATAAAATGAGAGTTCCTTTTCATTTCTTATGATTTCCATTTCAATCGACGAGTAGTATCCACACTGTGCTGCTACTCTCCGATTGAAAGTGTTTTCAGTGATTTTTGTTCCGTTTGGCTAATTGGCTTGATTTTTTTTTTTTTTTTTTTGTTAAACTAAGTTTCCTTCTGTTTTGTCTTCTTCTGTTGTTCGTGAATGCAATACGCAAAATTGGTTATGCTTCTTAAACTAAATGTATGTACACGTAATTAATTGTGAACTTTCTGTTTATATTTTTGTACCATTACTTCCCTTTGTACGCCCTGTGTTTAACTATCCAATCCAATTAGGACACCTACAAGCAATTATTTACCGTAGTTAAAAAAAAAGTCGTGTGTACTCTCGTAGTAGTTATAAATACATGTAGTAGCATCGTATACAAAATTTTCAAATTCAAATTTGCCTAATAGTACAATTTTTCTTCTTCTTCCTTTTTTTTTTGTTTGTTGGAACATTTTGGGTTTTTCGTATTCTTTTAATTTCTCTTTATTTCAATTGAAAACTTTTGATTTTGAATCGCTTAAAATATTAAAGTAGTTGTTTCGAAACTGCTAGGAATGGTGAGGACAGAGGTTCGCTGTTCCAAGTGCTCAGCTCATATGGGTCACGTGTTCGACGATGGTCCGGCACCCACAAGAGTTCGTTATTGCATCAATTCAGCTTCAATTGATTTCGTTCCTACCAAAAAAAACTAAAAAAAAAAAACAAACAAAAACACCTTTTACTCAATGAAATCCAGTTAATTTATCTCGAAAACTTGTAGTTATATATCGAAAATATGAAAATTTGTTTATGCGTGTGTGTGCCTATATATATATACAAAAATATATATACAAAAATAATATATATACTGTTTAAAAAAAAAAGAACAGAGAGACGGAGCTTTTATGAGAATCTTGTTAATATATATTAAGAAGAGATGACTAAATGATTTAAAAACAAAAAAAAAAAACAAAAAAACCTATTGTATTCTATATATATTTTGTTGGATGTGTTTCTTATTCTCGTTTTCTTCTAAATTAAAATTAAATTGCTTTAACCAAATGGGAATCGAATAAAGAATGTTGTTTCTAATTGAAAATGTTTTCTTTTTTTGCCACGAAAAAATATTAAATCTCTTTTGTAGTCTATATATTAGATCATTTCACTTTCACATTTTAATCTAAACTAAATTTATAAACTTTATAGCGAAAGAGAGTACTCTATTTGGTTTTATTCAATTTTTTTTACATACATTTTTGCGGAAAATCTATCAAATTTGACTTGCATGGCTTTCACTATGTAGACTTTATTATTCGATAAAATAACTGTGATACTATGGGTCAGGTTGCATCGGGGTTTGCCAACAAATTGATTATTAAAATAAAAGTGTTGCATTTTAGAGTGAGATCATGTGGTTAGCTCCTGACGCAGACGGGCTTCGGCAAGGAAAAATGTTAATAACACGTGAAGTTTAGAAGTTTCAATTGCGCCTGGCAAGCATTCGAGAGTATAGCATCCTGAGAGAACTTCTTAGTTCCAGCGTTCAAATAAAAATAAATAAATAGCTGGTGCAACAGGTCCGTAGGGACCCTAGGCCTAGCTTCTCTCACAACCATTCGTCTTGTGTGAGTTTTTATTTTTGGGGCGAATGGAAGGGATCTACAATTTTATGCCGAGTCCAAACGGCCAATTGAGAAGCTCTTTCATGACATTTATACCCTCGGATGTTTGTCAGACGTTCGCGAGAGGTGGCACAGTGGAAAATACCTTAAGATGCAATTTTGGGTTTTGTCGGGATTCGAACTTGGGACCCCTCGCTTAGTAGTCCAACACGCTAACCACTAAGCCACTGCGCCGACGTTCAAATACGTCATCGCATAAAATGTACGTCCCTTCCACTATTGCAATTGGTTTACGTTGGGGTCAGCTTTACCTAAGTATAGCACAGAGCATTTTTTTCCTGCTTAACCGTCCCTCCGTCTGTTAAGTATGCCACTCACGTTGCGATATTTGTAAGGTCCGTAGAAATGTCCAACATTGGTCACACACGCATTGTCCTGTGTACGACAAGCCTATTCACAACAGAACCTTAGGACCGCCCCAACAACAGTCGCAACGTAATGGCCCTCATAAGTGATTGCAAAACTGTGATGGAAACATTTTCTTTTGGTTGTATTTAGTTTATTTCATTTGCCATCTGTCAAGAGACAAAAGGGCTATTTCTTGGAAAAATCTTCGCAATCATAATTTGTTCACCACTTTCTTGTTTCCTACTCTCCCTCGGATATTTGCCCGACGTTCGCACGTATTAGTATGTACACAACTTGAGGCGCCCGAAACGATAACACAATAAAAACGAATCGATATTCTTGAATCTACCAATTTGTATTGTAGCATTTGCAAACTTGTAGATAATTTTACTAACTACTACCGTTTGTATAATATTTTGATGAATTTTCCGCACCTAGCCGCATAATCACCCAGTTCTCGCCTCACTTTCGTAAAATCATTTGTTTCTCAATTGCTTTTGGTTTGCATTTGTATTTTTTTGATTGCTTTCGTTATTACTATAATTTGCACAACATTATACTCACGACACAATTTTACAATTATTGGTTATCGTTTTTTGTTTGTTTTTGTATTATTTTCCATTTGGTGATGTCCTATATTATAATAATGAATATATATTTTTTTCTATTTCTCTTCTTTTTCCGCTTCTTATGTGCCTGTGTGGGGGGTATTAAAAAAAATATGTTTTATCAACGTGCATTCAAAAAAAAATTAAAAAAAAAAAACAAAACCAACTACATTCATCTACAAATATTTTCACCATAAAACTAATTCGTTTGCTTAACATTATTGGCGATGCTTAATTTTTGTTTCTTTCTCTTCACAATCTCATATTTTGTATTCATTTGTTAACATTTATGAATACATTTTGCTTTTGTTATATCGAATCATTATTATTTATTTATTTTTTTTGCTTTTTTGCACTTGGTTCAACTGTTTTTTTTTTCGTTCTTTTCTATTGTATGTGTTATCATCTGTTTCACTCTTTCAATTATGCTCTCTCTGCACTCATTCATCGAACGATGATCCCATTCATCTCCTTTTCTTCTGATTATTATTTTGTTTTGTCTTGAATATAACAAAAATCTTTTTTTGCAATAAAAAACAAAAAAAAAAAATGCAATTTGAATAAATAAAAAATTAAAAAGGGGGAAATATTTTACTACTAATTAAACATCCAGAACGCATACGCACAGAGGTACGCTGCGCTCAGTGCAACGCGCACATGGGTCACGTTTTCGAGGATGGTCCGAAGCCGACAAGAAAACGATACTGCATCAATTCAGCGTCAATTAATTTCGTCACAGCTGATGAGCTGAACAGTAAGGTGGGCAATGATGCTGCCACCGCCACTGCTGCAAACTAGTGGTTACAATGTTTGCTTAGCAACAACAGAGTGGCTGCCAAAAAGGGAGAGGCCAACGAATGTTCTTTTTTAAAAAGATTTAAGGACACCCAGAAGGCTGGTGTTAAATCAAATTTAACACTGAACTTCGCATAAGTCAAAAATTCATTCTTTTAAAGTGTGTGTGTGTGTTTTTTTTTATTATTTATTGTTAATACCAGTTTCAGTTTAATTAAATTCAAAGAAACATGTTTTTGTATCATTTCACTTTTTGGTTTGTAAAAAAAAAATAATATTTATTTGTTCTTAGCTTTTGACTTTGTAAATAAAATCAACAATAAAAGTAGAGTATTTTTGTATTGCAAAATGCGAGTGTTTTATTACTTACGACACAAACGGCGGTAATTTTATGGGCGCATCCGAAAATCGATTTATCTAAAGGCGACTTAATTGGTCTGGATTAGATGTACCTTAAACGCAAAAACTAGATTCGTCGGTTACGTCACTTTTGTAACGTCAGCCACTGTCAAATTATAACGAAATTCTCGTATCTCAAGTATCTAGTTTAGTAAGTCTGACAGCTCTCTCACTAGATGTATCTCGATTTTGATTGGGGAAATCGGTCATATGAGCAGCTGTTTCAGTTGACGTTTATGGAGGGGTAGCCGACGAATCTAGTCAAGAAATTCGTGACTGTGTACTAAGTTGACAGTTCGCATATGTGGCTGACGTAGGAAAAGTGACCCGACCAATCTAGTTTTGGCGTTCAGGTTACATCTCATATAGACCAATCTTGTCGTCTTAAGATAACTAAATTCTTGAATGCGGCCATTCGTCGGCTACCCCTCTTTAAACGTCAACTGACAAATCTGTTCATTTGACCGATCTAGATCAATCAAAACTGAGGCACATCAAGTCAGCCAGCTGTCAGACTTACTAAACTAGATTTTTGAACGTCCCCATTAACAAAATGTACGTTGGCTTGAAAGATTCTGCCGACGTCAAAAACCTCCATAGAATATATTCCAGTGTCATCCAATCACACGATCATGCGGCCAATTTTAAAGAAAAATATATCCGTCCTTCATTAGTTTCCCGCTGTGATATCATTTTGATCGGCGTCAATCTAATTGTCAAATGATTACTCTTCATTCTTGACTAAAAATATAATTTTCGATCGGGATTTTCAGATTTGGCGCTCAGATTTCAGGTTTTTCGTGCCCAATGGTACCTGAAATGAGATTACTCTTTTTTTTGCATTTGTTGTTGTTGCGTGATTTAAAAGTCAGCTGATATTAAATTCTGACTTTGTTGATATCCATTCCAGGGGCCAAATACAAATATTTCTCTATTTCTTAGAGACTCGTCGTCTAAAAATGTAAATAATAACACACTTCAATTTTTGACAAATGTCAAATGTGTAAATCTTGCTAAGAAATCGAGATTCGCAAAATGACTCTTAGGCAGCTTGCAAAATAAGAAAGCTCAGAGTATATTGAGCTTTGAAAAAAATTGTTTTGACAAAAATGAAAGAGAATGATAAAAAGTAGTTTTTTTCATTATTTTGTCACTTTTTCTACTTTTTGTACATTTTCTGCTTTTTTTTTGTGGACAATGGAACATGAAATTTGACAACAGCTAATTTCTAGAGCAGAATAACTTGTTTGAATCTGCAAAAAGTGTTTTTTTCTGTCTCAATGTAAAACGACATAAATAAGTCATTAAACCACCCGTCAAAAAAATTTTTCTTAAAATTAATTTAGGAACCATATGCGTTTGTTTCGGTTTCTGTTTGCGTTGTCTTTCCATAACCACCGTGACATGCCTAAAGGTCGTGCGGCTGAAACCTCCTGGCTGAACTAAGTACGAGTAACAATATTACGTATACGACACCGATTGACTATCCATTTTATTCATTTACCTTTTGTCCAATGAAAGTATATCTTGTGTGGACCTTCACACGATGTTGAGTTATTTGATGCGGTTTTCAATCGTCCCTGACTAATGCACTGGGAGCACTATTGTTATATACTTAAGGTGAGAAAGTTCGAAAATTCCATTGCACGTTATGATATTTTTAAGGTGAATCAGAGTTAAAGTGACTATTGTTATATGTCAGCTAATATTCGCTGTGAACTCTCAATTTTTGCTGTAACATAGTTTAAATTGAGTCATTCGAGTAGAGTTCTTTTAAAATGTAAACAAGTTCACGAATTCAACTGTTACCTAAAAATTGAAATATGATGTTCTACAATAATTATTGCCTGAAAGTTTGGATTAAATGCGCTGTATTGTCTCATATCAGTCTGTCTTTATATAAAGCAATCGGGGTCATTTTATTTAGACTAGATATTCATCAATATCAAGCCATTACGAGCGTTACAGATTAAAAGGATCCCACATTTTCACTTTGAAAAATTATGGGATGAGGTAAAAATTCTTATCCTAACAACCAGGATATAATGACTCTTTTTTTGTAAAACTTTCAGCCTTTTCCAGTAAAACCTCTGACCGCAAACACATTCACGCCGATGATGGACATTGACAAGGATTCAAAAACACATTATCCAAATTATCGTTATCCAATTATGTCAATCGTTTGAACTGTATTTTTTTGCACGCTTTAAAAGGTGAAATCTACTAAAATTATTCCTGAGATTGCGAAGGAATGCCATTTCATGCGCACATCCATTGATGCTACTCGCTGCGCTAATTCGATACAAGTTCAATACGAACAGACAGACAATTTATATCAGGCAAGAAGCTTTTGCTTTTTGATTTAGCTACGACAAATTGAAAGAATTGCTGCCGTTTTATTTGGAATTGTTTGTCCCTGAAACTGAAAACGACCTTGGCATAGCATTGCAGGTGAATACTATAGTTTCCAATTCGCCTGAGAGTATGCACAAGTTTAAAAGCGGCGGTTCTCATACTCATCTCTGCAAATGTATTCTCTTTTGAATTTCTTGAAATATCTTTTTTCTAAAGCAGGGTTACCGTCCCTAATGGACTATATATTTTTCCATTCAATAAAAAAAAAGGCAAGTTAACGAAAACTGAGTAACAAAATAAGCCTAATCGCTTACATTCCCGAGTCAAACTCTACAAATCTGTCAAACTCATAAAATTGAGCAAAACTCTCGCAGAGAGCTGAAAATATACGCCTAAGTACGTGGATAGACTTCCAGTTACTTTGAGCAACTTTCATCTTTGACATATAATCCATATCACAAATAAATATATAACTTACCTTTTTGCAACATATGAAATGTTCTATGACAACATTCGACCACCACTGAATTTTCTTTATTTTTACAGATTTTATTGTTTAGTGCAATTAATTTTTAAGACGGATTTTGAATTTGTTTCTTTTTTGTTTTCCGGTTGAAATTCTCTGAGCTGTTTCGAGCCAAGAGCGGAACGACTCGTTACTCGTTATTTTGCTAATTTCCTCGTTTTCTGTAATTTTTGTATAGACTTTGTGCGATTGCATTGGATTCAAACTGCGTACGCGAACGAACCTAATGGCTCTCAAAATATGGAAAAATTTGGTCGGAAAATATTACGAAATACGTGGCATGACAATTTCATATTTGTGCAGGCTGCGTAGTTCGTGAGGCTCTGCTTTGACACCTCAACTGACATGAACCGTGGCATGAATCGAAGTTCAAAACAAAATTGTGGAAATGAATAATGACGAAATGAGATTCACAGTTCTTCATCTGTCGGGTCAGCCATGCCAACAAAGGCTTTTTCATGACTTTTAGGCATTATTTCATTAGCAAAGGTTTAAGGCTTGTTTTATTTTTTTTTTAAATGGGTCTTTTTTTTTGTTTTAAATACTTTTGTATTTTTTTTTTGATTAAACATAGATACTGACTTCTTATTTATTTCCTCCTTCATCTGCCCATTTTCCTTACACTTTATCTGCCATTCCTTAAAAATAATTCCAGCTTCCACTTCCAGTAAGTGGAAATTGAAATTGGAAACAAATTTCAAAGCTGTATAAAGAAAAATTGTTTCTGTTTATTTTTTTATATTTGTGTTAAATTTTTGATTTATTGTTCCATTTAAACTATAAAAATATTTTAGGCATTATTTTATTGAAAAAGGCATCAAGTTAGACATTTTTTCGTCAAAAATGGTTGGAAACGCTGTCTCGGGTCGAAAAATGAATCAGCAATGGTCCCACTTTTTAAGTATAGTACAACGCATTTGTTTGATGATTTCTCGCACTTGCGAGGTAAGTGACGCTTCATCTTTGATAAGTCGAATCATTTAAACGTTGCGTTTGCACGTGATCGCAACGGAATTGACGAGATGTCGCCTGTTACTCAGTAGCAACTTTTTTAATACCAAGACACAGATTTTTTTTTTTTTTTGTTGTCTTATTTAAAGTGTCTTAGATTTAAGCTGTTACCTTAAGCCTAAATGTTAATTTTAGCTTGTATTAAGCCAAATATATGGGGGTATTGCCCCCACTAAAACTAAAGCAAAACTACGCACAGCCAGTAACACTGACATTGGGCGCACTGTCAAGGGTACACTTTAATCTGTTGTATTTTTCTGTTGCAATAGGGTTAGGGTATATATAGATGCGAAATTTTTGTCTGTATACTTCTTCTTGTAGTGCGTAAAAAAAAGTTTACTTTTGCAATGATACTAGACCAGTTGCATCGGATCTTGAATAGGTACCCCTAGGCTTTCCCAAAACCTTGTACGAAAAGGACTATTCACATGAGCGTGAATTGTGAATAGGTAAATTGCGAATAATTCAATTAAATTGCTTTTATGTTTTGAAAATTTCTATTTGTTCTACCGAAAATATAATTATATGTTAATTACAATAAAATATAATAAATCACGAAACACACAGCTGGTCAAAAAAAATAGGTGTGCAGTGCTTTGTTACTAGTTGATTTGTTCTTGTTGCTAAATAACAGTTTTTTTGCTAACAAGACTTGCAACAGTATATACATTTTTATTAAGAAATGCTTAGTTCCTTTTGTATGACGCCAAACTCATTGCATGTACTAAGTGTACTGTTAAGTATTTTATTAATTTTCGTAATGCAATACAATTTAGTACGTTTTAAGAGTTGGACATAAAAATAGGTGTGCTTAAATAAAATGTTTAAATTTAACGATTTGTTGCAAAAGTGTTATTAAAAAGTGATAATCTTTAAAGGCTATTTTGTTTTTTAATCACTTTATCACAATTTTTGTTTATGTTTTTTGTTAAATCATATTTTAAGATGGGTCGAACTGCTCTGCGGAAAAAAGGCTAGTAGTTCAGCGGTTAAGGGGTGACGGTAAAACCTATAAATTTATAGCAGATACCCTTGGAAGGTCACAAAACTTCGTAACCAATGCTCTTAAGCCAACATTAGAAACAGAAAATAGAGGAAGGCCGAAAAAAAACACAGCTACTACTGACCGCCGCATTTTACTTTTAGCAAAGTCAAAACCGTTTGTTTCATCACGGACTATAGGCGTACAAATTGGGGATGGAATCAGTGCACGCACAATCCGCAGGAGACTACAGAGCTTCAATCTCCCAGGAAGAGTCTCCAGAAAAGTTCCACTCCTAAGAGCTAAGAACGTAAGGTCCTGAAAATAATTTGCCATAGAAGTTGGAATGGACCTGAAGGTGTGACAAAAATGGCGGAATTTTCTGTGGAGTGACGAAACAAAAATAAATTTGTTCTCCTCGGATTGTGGGCGTAACGTTAGGCGACCAAAAGGAAAAGAATACCATCCTCGCTATATACTGAAGACCGGTTAACATGGTGTCAATAACATCATGACAAACTATGGATATAGGGATATCTTGGAAAATGCCATGCTACCTTTTTCCGAGGAAAACATGCCCCTCCGATGGCATTTCCAACAGGACAATGATCCAAAACATACAAGATTGATTTCGGGATCAAAACATCTCTGTAGTTTCATTGCCAAGTCAATCTTCAGATCTCAATCCCATTGATTACTTGTGGGATGAACTCTAAAGAAAATTGAGGGGTCAGTTCTTCACTAATGGGAAATTAACTGTGGGAAGCAGTGCAAAAGGAATGGTGTTCCATTCCTCCCGAAACGTGCTAGAAATCTGTAGGATCAATGTCACGTCCAAAAAGTTTTGTAAAATAATGGAGGATACTCGGGTTATAAGAGTAAGTTAAAAAAAACAAAAACAAATTAATAAAATCTATAATTAATGATTATTTAGGAACACCCCTATTTTTTTGTCCAAGCGGAAAAGAGAACTCCAAAAGTTTTTGTTATTTTTCTGTTAAATTATTCGAAAAATAAACAGATAACTATTTTCCATATTCAAAAATAATGTAAATTGTATTAATATAACTGTAAAAACAAATTGAAAAAATATAAAAAAATTGGTTTTTAAAAAAAAAAGTTCTCACACCTATTTTTTTTGACCAGCTGAGTATATTAATTACATATATGTAACCGAATACTTTTGATTTTTATTTTCTTAAAAAAAAAATGGACAGAGTGCTTTTTCTAGTTGCCGAAGGCAGAGAGAACAGCAAGCCAAAAAAAATGGCCGGTCCCTCTCGGAAATGGTCATCTTCCTTTTCTTTTCCTCTTTGACAGTCATACCAAACTACCGCATTTAAATATTAATATTAGGGGGAAACTTCAGAGGGCGTTGTTTGAATTTATTATTACAACTCGGGCAATCTGACACTTGATTGGCCTCAATCAACACATTAAGGTAAAGCAACAAGCAAGTAATTTACTCCTCTGACGTTTCCATAATCTAGGCTTCGGGTGGCTAGCGGTCATTTAGGACACTATTATCTGAAGATTCCCTTGGTGTCAGCCACTTGCGAATTTTTATGGCTTCAACGACTCCGTCATACGGTAGCTGACTTAACTGACAATTCTCGACATCCCTTACCACATAACGATCATTTGGCAGTACCTTATGGATTACATAAGGACCCCGATATTTCTGCAAAAACTTTTTGTTTGCCCCGGCCGTTGTATCAACATGTCTAATTACAAAAAAACCCCCACCCGAATATGTTTTCGCCGGTCGACTGTGCTTCACGAAATATTGCGAACTATACTGTTGTGCTTTCTCGATAGCTGTTGATGCGTTAAGTCTCAGACTATCCAGATCACGCTGCACTGAACTGCTAAACTTCTGCTATTCCGTTAATAATAATGTCGACCAATTCCGTCTCTTCAATGTCGGACTGTGCTGCAATTGACTGCATAGATACCACATAACTGAGGCATGACTCGTTTGGCTTCAGCGTGCGGATACGTAGTTGACGATAAACCTCTTGCCGTGTTACCGTACGGGAGAACATATTTATGAGCCCAGCCTTCAGTTCGTCGAAGTCGACTAGCCCTAAATTACCTATGTACTTCTTGGCTGTTCCTTGGAGACAACGGCGAACACCTAGACATTTGTCCTTATCCGAATAGCAGCACATGTTACTATACTCCTCAAATTGTGCGAACCACTTTATGACGTTGTAATGGTCGTCACCCGTAAATTTTGGCACTGCGGCATCAAGCTCCTCGAAGTTTACGCGTCTAACCGTGTGATCATGGCCTTCCATTGCCCGAATTTGTTTCTGTAATTCGAGCATCTCGCGCCGCATTCGCAGTAAGCTTAATTGTTCCTCCAACTCGTGAACATCGGGATTTACACTTCGTCCCTGCGAGATACAAGTAACATCGTTGGATGGTTGTATGTGGGCAGCGGAATTATGAGTGGTGGCAAGATCTTCTACACAGACAGCGGCAGAAGTACCATGCGATATGGCAGCATCGGGTTCTAAAACAACGGCAGGCCTTCGAGCGACGTCGATAGCAGCAACAGCTTCGGCGGGACGATTTCCAGCAACAGCAGCAGGGGCAGCAGGAACGGCGGGGACAGCAGGAGCGGCAGAGACAGCAGGCGAGATGATTTCATCGGTGACGGTGGCAGCTGATGTTTCGGCAGCGGCATCAGGTAGATTAATTGGGGTTTCTTCGGTCGCGATCCACTGTTCCTCTTCAGAGTTTCCTCCGCTTACTTCGGTCACTTCATTATAAAGTGGTCGAAGTTGCGATACCGTGGCATTAGCGGGGAATGAAATGCCGGCTCCTAATAAGGTTTCCACTATTACTTGCCGAGTTACTCGTTGGGGCATCTTGAATATTCTCACTTTTCGTGTGAAATATTGATGAAACCCCACATCTGAGGATGTAACCGAATACTTTTGATTTTTATTTTCTTAAAAAAAAAATGGACAGAGTGCTTTTTCTAATTGCCGAAGGCAGAGAGAACAGCAAGCCAAAAAAAATGGCCGGTCCCTCTCGGAAATGGTCATCTTCCTTTTCTTTTCCTCTTTGACAGTCATACCAAACTACCGCATTTAAATATTAATATTAGGGGGAAACTTCAGAGGGCGTTGTTTGAATTTATTATTACATATAATATATTTCCTAACGTCTAATGATAAAAAACCTTATTCTTAGTTGATTTAAATAGCGTAATTTACAATTTCAGCAATTTTCCCTCTAATTGAAAATTATTTCCGCAAACTGTCACACTTTATTCGCAATCCACAAAATACAGTCCCGATCCACAAGCCCACGAATGAAAAATTCATTCGAACTTAACTCTTTAAAATTAAACTGAATCGCGTGTATTTGCGAATAATAAAATAAAAAGGCTTTGCGTGAATGAAGTGTCCTACGAATATTCGCTTGTTCGCAGTTCGCAATTCGCACTCATGTGAAGTCTATAAAAAAAAAGAATTACACTGTAATATAGTAATACGGTAACCCACATTGTAAGAGAATGCTACTGTTGAAATTAGAAAACAGTCGAGAGTCGAGTCGACAGCCGACAGCTGCAAAGCACAAAGTTGGCTCTCTTTTAGTATCTGTAGCTGTCTGCCAGTATCCAACGAAAATGCACAAGGTGCCTGCCAACTTATCATCTGCGTACTGTTACAGTTTATCGCGACCGGTAATATACGTATATTCCACTCGAAACTAATCGCCGTCTTCATTATCAACATACGATTACTGCAACAGCCACTTTAAGTATCTCTGCTCTATCAGGCGATTAGATTGCCAAATCCATTGCCACACCAAATCCAATACCAAACGTCTGCACAGTTGAAGATTTTTTTTGCGACTGTTTAGTAGAAAGCAAGTTCTCGCATTCGCAGGCAGTATTAAATCGACGACATTGTCAAGTGAGCGCCAGATGCCTTCGAATGCTTGTTATTTAATTTTAATTCATCGCTTGGTCCTGTCGGTCAATTCCCTGTCGGTGTGGTGACTGTGGCTAGTCGCTGGCTGCTATCACTAAAGTGTTTTGTTGTCTTGTCAGTGGTTGCTATCGAGTGTGTTTTGCGCGTAAAATTTTATTTAAATTTTTTTTTTTTTTGTTGACTTAAAAATGAAAGCCTGGCTGAAAGTCTCTTGCCTGTTGTGTGTTTTTGGTTTCATTCGTGAGATACGTCCCTCAGAACCTTATATCACGGAATTTTTACTCGGGACAGAATGGAGAAACATTACACAAGACCAAGTGAGTATAGATCTTAGATACGTAAGAACATATTCACACTACGAAAACGAATACGAACCTAACCTACTCTTTGCTGATGCTGAGCAGCCAGTCAAAGTAGATAGTAGAGAGACTGATCAGCTGACTGCAAACGAAAGAGCGCGAAAAGCAAACAGCCAGCAAGGCAAGTGCACTGCACGTGGTTGCGTAGATGGAAAAAGGGGCGGTGTGCGGTGCCAAGACGGGAGACGGAGAGTCACAATTTATTTGTTTACATTTTATATTTTTTTATCAGTAGTTCAGTACGACAGCTGATGAAAGAATGAGTGGAATGACAAGTGTGTTGTAGTTGCGGTATTTTAATTGATTTCTAAATTTGTAATCGAATTGTGTACTGTTTCAGATCAACAGAGAGGTGTATCCCGTGGGAACATACTCGTACTTGGCCCAACTTGTTATCGTTTTCCTTATCACCGATTTTCTGAGGTAAGTAACATACAAATAGATGTTAAGTTTTCACTGTTTGTTTGGAAATTTAAACTGTTGTATATGTGGGCAGCTTATCTACTCAACCTACGGACACCAGTTGAGCGTGTATAAAGTTACTTCTTCAATTGAACTTAGAAATGGTTGGAAGAGCCCATAATTCACCATGAATAAGGTGTATCAATTTTTCTAATGCTTTTTATAATTTAACAAGAATTTGTAAGTGAGTATGAGAGAAACACCTTCCCCCAAGAAATATGTACTTGTCATTGCAGCAAATCAACTCGAGGATATCTCGTTACTCGTTACATCCCAAGTGAAGAAGGTGATTTTGGGGTTCCGTAAACGGACTGATACTCTTAAGTAGGGCATACTAGCCTTTAAACTGCGAAAGATTGCTGAAGATTTTCGGATAGAGCAAGATGTATTAGAACGGTAGTAGACGGAAAGCTGATTTTGTAACTTAAGTCGTTTTCCATTGGTTTCACTCGGAGATCCACTCACTCTGTAATCCAATGGAACAAAAAAAACTGCTTCTGATAGAATCCACAAAAGTATTACCTATATATAAAAATTTCAAGACATATTCGAATCAGACCACCTTGTCGAGTCTCTTTTCGTCTCTCTACCACTATAAATCTTAGTGAGACTCTCTGGATTTCTCCAAAATTTTTCCCTGGACTCGATTCCTAATGCTAGCATCTGTTTATGGGAGATCAATGATGTCCCAAGATCCTCATTCTTCGTACATTGACACAGTATATGTGCCGCTGTCTCAGGTTCTTGCAGGCGTAGTTTACAGGTATCATCCTCTCTTAACCCCATCTTCCTTAAGTGATACCCGAAACTACCATGTCCTGTAGACAACGCCACCACCTATTCCAATGCGCAAGCTGCGGTTGTACGTATTACTCCTGTAATTCCTAAACATGCTAAACGTTTAACCCTATCCAGGTGCTTCCTCACAGCTTTCTGAGGGGCTTTAGGCGATAATGGGTCTAGTTATCATCGTATACATCCAGTAGGCTGATCTTGGCGAGAGTCCTCACCTCTGTTCACATACACGTTTGCATCTGATGTCGTACCCTTTTTGCCTTCCGGACCTTCTCCTCAACATGGTAATAAATGTTAAGGGCCGAAATTCCAGATTTTTCGTCGTCCTAGTAAAGACTATTAGATCTGTTTTTCCGCATTGATGGAGAGCCCTTGTTCCATACACCAACGCCCAACTTTGAGTGCATTCCTCATGATATCTGCGGTGACGTCCATGAGTTTGCCTCAGCACATTATTGATATATGTGGTCGGCATAGCCCACTGTGTGAATGCCAGTCGCCTCAAGCCTGTCGAGACGAAAGTCCACAGTGATATTCCTCAGTGTAGGTGAGAGAACAACTCCTTTTGGGCAACATCTGCTATCCCTTCCTCTGAGTGTTGATTTTCAACATATTGTCCACCTATCTCACCACCAATGGGTTAGCCCTACGTTTTTCCAAGACTTTCAAAGCCTATCTTATCGAAGGCAGCTTCAATGTCCATTATAGTGGTCATTGCAATGCCCCCGGTATTTAGCTCCGCAAGCGTACTCCTTGATGTAGTGCTGTTTCTGCAGACATGCCTTTCTGTATGCATGCTGTCTCCTATTCAAAGGATATGTTTTAAGTGCAGTGCTCTCCATATAGTCCACAATCACCCTTTCCATTGTTTTTAACAGTGTCTACGACAACATAGTTTTGTGCGTAGCGGTTGGTGCGACCGAAAACCAGTGCATTAGGGCTGAGCCAAGCACCATCCGACGAAAGCAGTGCCGAATGTGTAGCGGTTGTTGCGACCGACAACTAGTCCATTTACGAGCAATGCCAGCGCACCAACGATGAACAACACCACCGGCTGGGTAGCGGTTGTTTCGACCGGCAACCAGCGCACGAGAAGTGGGCCAAAAACCGTCGTCGGTAATCGGATCTATGTGTTTTCGGCAGTGTTTTACCAGAGCGAAGAGCGACAAGTGCAGTGCCAGAGCAATAGTTACAGTCCACACATTTTTCATATTATAAATTTATTTAAGATATATTATATTTTTATTATAATAAAGTCACAAATCTTTGCTATCAGAAACAAACAGAAAGGATGTTACGCTGACTGGTCTAAATGACTTTGCCTCGGCGAAATTTTTATTTGAATAACCCATGTACGCGGAATAACGTCCAAATGGGCGCCGCATCTTCAATCGCACGATCTTAGTGGCCATTTCGCGTCACTTCTGCAAGAGATAACCCTGTCCCCAAAGTGCTCTTATGCAGAATGTCCATCGTGGCTTCTGCTGTGTGGCACGTAGACAATTCAATTTGGGTCGAATGATATTCTGTAGTGCTCGCCGTTGTTGGTGATGGCCTTACCAACGTTATTTTCTAAAATGTATACGGCCCAATGAGCCTTGCGTTTGCGCCTCTTATAATCTTATACAAATGTGTACTTACAGTAAAAACTAAAAACATTTTTAGTGCATTTTCTTTTTGGTCGAGTATTTTTAATATTTTTAAATATATAATAATATAATAAAAAGCGCATATATGTAAACAACATCAATGTTTTGTAAAAAAAAAACGGGATTAGCGGGATTGGGGGGGGTTTTAAAAGGGGGACTATAATAGATCGGAATTTTGAACAAGCGGTATTTTAGAAGACGGGATTTAAAAAAGCGGTATTTTAGCAGACGGGATTTTAAAACTTTTTTTTCTGGATTTTTGAAAAGCGGGATTCCGATACGCTCCCGAGCAGCATCAATCGTATAGTTTTCCACGGTGATTTCGCATCTGCGAATAAATAAAAAAACACCAGATTTGACCGACGACATCATATAACCGCCCATTGCCTTGAAAAGACTCAATATTGCTGAAATTTAATATATATATATTTTTCAAATCATTTACATAAGGAAAATCAAAGTAAATCTATTTTCTTTTTGGAGACACTTGACAGAAAACCGAATTCTTTTAATTTATTTTTATACGATTCATGATTTTGCGAGCGATTATTATGACTGACATTGTCCATTAAAACGTCTGTTGCCATTAGCAGACTTTGTATTCCGTTTATTTAAAGATTTTCTCAGAATTTACTGCGCTTATCAAGCCTTCAATTGATTTATAAATTATCGTCGTACGTAATTAGTTACCTTGTTATCTTGTTCAGCATTATGTTGATCAGAATCTTATTAGTAACAGTCGACAATAAAGAAGTTATCTATCAGTTTCTTAGAATAAAATTTCAGTGCACCTGTGTCACTAATGACGTTTTCGATTGATGAATTGAATTGCCTTTTCTATCGAAAGAGCAAATCTAGAAGAACTCTTTCGATGTATTCTATTATGATTTCGATTGTGCTTCTTCAGATTTGCTCTCTGATTTCAGATTTCGTGTGTCTAATCGAACATAAAATCGTCAATTGCTCTTTTTTGTGTTGATATGTGTGCGGTTCGAATATGTGCAGCTTTCGACACTTTTCTAAGCGTTTTGCTGGTTAAATTCTATATTAAATTAATTTCTAAACATTTGTATATAAATATTTAACAAAAATAGATCCTCCCTATGCGATGCATTTCTTGGCAGTTGAAAACTAGTTGTCAAACTCAAACGCACTTGCATTGGTAAATTTGAAGCAAATCTGAGAAAAAATCCAGATTCGCAAAAGTGCTCTGTAATCTGAAAAAGATTGAATGTAAAAATTCCTCTGAGAGCAAAAAAAGTGCTCGGAGAGCGCCCAATCGAATACCACATATGTTTCATTGAAAAGTGTACTTCAATTCTTAATGCCCAAAACAAATGTACAGAAATTCTGGACGCAGCACATTCACAAAACAAAAACAAACACGATCAGCAAATGTCAAAAGCCGATGATGCCAAATACTTGAAATTGCAATTTATTTTCATTTGTTTTGTGGTACGCTTGAATTTTTAAGCAAATTTAGAAATAGAGACATGTTGCAGTGCCGCGGGGAGTACAGAATTTAAGTGTGCCTTTATCCATATAAACATGTGCATTCTAATCTTGCTGCGCAGTGATTTCTGCACATGTGTTTTGGGCATAACACACCAGAAGTGTCCTTAATATTTTTAAAGAATTTCCCTGAACTCACCAACACACACTAGCAAAACGTCAGATTGAAATTGCTGTTGTGTTGTTAGGAACAAATTTTGCGATACGTGTAAAAATGTAAACTTTAATAGAAATATATTTATTTGGTCCACTTAAACATTCATATTTAATGCAAAAACAAAAAATAAAATAGCAACCGAAATCCAAATTTCACATGTACATTTCATATGCACATCTTCTATGGCCGCATTCAAGAATCTAGTTATCTTTAGTCGACTAGATTGGTCTGGGTGAGATGTAACCTGAACGCCAAAACTAGATTGGTCGGGAACGTCACTTTTGCTACGTAAGCCACATATGCGCACAGTCAACTTGGTACTCAGTCACGAATTTCTTGACTAGATTCGTCGGCTACCCCTCCATAAACGTCAACGGAAACAGCTGCTCATATGACCGATTTCCCCCAGTCAAAACCGAGATACATCTACTAAAAGAGCTGTCAGATTTACTACACTAGGTTTACTTGAACGTCCCCAATGAAAAACTCCATTAATGGCAAATGATTTTTATGCCAGTCGAAGTGTCAAACCTTAAACAAATACAGTCATACAAATATTGTCATTGCGGCTTTTATCTTGCATAACTTATTGACCTGGCTCATATTGATCGTATTATATTATAAAATTATTCAACCAAATTGCTGTAGACTGCCGATAAAGTTGGAACAATTCATCTTGCTTTCTTAACGCTTGTAAGCTTTATATTTACCAAAGCTGATAATGCGTTGTGATAAGGTGATTATTTCAAATGCAAATATCAAACACTTTGGAAGGTTTTATTAACGACGCGACGCTCTCCAAACATGATAAATGGGCCATAACACACTTGAGCATTGCAAATGATTGATGTCCATTGTATAGAGCAAGTAGATAAAGCTGGATATCATTTTTTGTTTTTGACTTATGGTACACTAGGCGTTTGTAAAGCTCTCTATGACAATCTATATACCTATGTGGTTCGAGAAAAAGAGGCACGGTATACAGAGATAAGTGTCGTTTTCCATTGGGACCATCAGATATTTTTTTCATGAAACACGCAACAATATTGATCTGCTTTTGTAAATGGGTTAGTGCGTTATTTGATAGCAATAACAGTTTTTGGAAAAAATCATAAACATGGATCGACTTCAAAAATGTTTTCCCTGTTCTAAATAGTCTGTCTACTAACTGTCCCACGTTCCTGACATTGTTGGACTTCTCGAAAGCGTTTGACACGGTGGACCACTCTCTCCTTTGTAAGAAGTTGCGGTACGAATTTAGAGTTTCGTCTCTGGCAGTCAAACTCTTGCACTCATACCTCGCGGGCCGGCAGCAATGTGCGGCAGTGGGAAGCCAAATATCTTCGTTTCTTAGAGTTCCCGCGGGAGTTTCGCAGGGTTCGATTCTAGGGCCCATATTATTCTAACTTTACGTGAACGAACTCCCACAGCTTGTTAAACATTGTACCGCCCATATGTTTGCTGACGACGTCCAATTATACTTGTGCTGCCCGCTGGATATGATTAGTAATGCGATTGAACTGAT
Source organism: Cheilosia vulpina (assembly GCA_916610125.1). Classification (NCBI taxonomy): domain Eukaryota; kingdom Metazoa; phylum Arthropoda; class Insecta; order Diptera; family Syrphidae; genus Cheilosia; species Cheilosia vulpina. The sequence continues at coordinate 2,332,014 of OU744276.1, forward strand.
GAACGAAGATCTGGCGATCATACAACAGTGGGCCCTCAAACACAATTTATCACTGAATCCAGCGAAGTCCAAGACACTCTGTATTTATAAGCAGTCTCTAGATACTACCACTTTCCCCCCGATTAAATTAGGACAGTCATCCATTGAATACGTCACGAAGTCTCGTAATCTTGGTGTAGTTTTCAATGATACTCTTACCTGGACAGATCATGCTGCAGCTACTATCGGAAAAGTATATAGTGGTCTCCGATCGCTACGGGCAACGCAAAACTCTTTGTCGGTGAAAACTAAGCTGCTACTTGTTAAGTCCCTTTTATTACCTATCTTACTATATAGTTGCGAAGTTTTCTGCTGTGTTGACTATAACACTAGGCATAAACTAAATGTTATCTATAACAATTTAGCAAGATTTGTTTTTAATAAACAGTATTTCGACCACATATCAAGTTACTCTCGGCAAATAATGGGCCTCAGCTTCGATAACCTCAATAAGTTCAGAACGCTAATCCTCTTTCATGGTGTTATACAGACCCAACAGCAGAGATGAAAGAATAAAAGAGATGGATATCTTTCGTACGTCTATCCCCCCAAAACCCATTTGTTTACATTGTTGTTTTTGTAATTTCAACCCCCGTCTGTGAATACGTGTGAGCTACAAAAAAGCATGTTGCTAATGGCCGGCCAATATTCCTTTTGCTTTTATGGGCATCGTGTTGTTCAATTGTTTTGAATTTCATATTGAACTTGTTAGATTTTTGTGGAGGTTTTGATTAAAGTGAAAAAAATACTGAAATACACCTTAGAAAATACCGAATTCTTGCCATAAAATCCAATTCAATTCGTCACTTCATGAATTTTGCGGGAAAACAGCTTGTAGGCAGCCGCCTTTCCACTGGAAAGTTATATATCTCTGTATTCCATTATCTTTGCCCAACAGCCTGAGTATTTGTACAGCAGATTGAATTTTCCCAGTTCACAAAGAACAGCCATCATGATTCGGCCCAGATTCTATTGCTTGTAATCGGAGCGCTCATTCTTCGTCCATGCCACTCTTCTATGGAACTCATTACCCATTACACTACGGAGAACCACAAACACAAACACAAGCACAATTAAAACTTACCTTTTCAAACACTTGGCCAGTGATACATAAATATAAATCTAACAGATTTGTCATTTATTATATTTTGTTATTGTTTTTGGTATTCATTTTCTAATGTAAGCTTCCAATTAATTATATGTAGTCTGTCCTCATCTATCTAATGTTAAATTTGCTTTTGAACTCTAAATCTTTTAAAGCCTTCACAAACTATAAGATGTAATCTTACTGTGAACCTATTCTTTGAAATAAATAAATAAATAAAAAAAATAAAATACGAATAGAGTAGTTTTGCTGATTCGTAGTCTTCAGATGACGAGGAACACGAAGGAGATCATAATTCCCCCAATATTATATTCCTAGCTAGTTATGTACATATTTCCTTATTTTGGTTTTCACAAAACACGAAACTGCGCGTTTGTTTTAAAACAAAAACCTCATTGGATCGGTCATATGAACAGCAGTTTCAGTTGACGTTTATGGAGGGGTAGCCGACGAATCTAGTCAAAAAACATTGTGACTAAGTTCTAAGTTGACAGTTCGCATGTGTGGCTAACGTAGCAAATGTGACGAGCCCGACCAATCTAGTTTTTGCGTTCAAGTTACATCTAGCTCAGACTAGTCTAGTCGACTGAAGATAACCAGATTTTTGAATGTGCCGACTGATGAGTACTAAGTTGACAGTTCGCATCATAGACTAACCAAACTAGACAGTCAACTTTTCGTGCACCTACCCTATTTTCCCCGAAAATTTTGAATGACAGCCCTCTCTCGCGCTCTTTTTTTTTCCTTTCTGCGAATACGTGCATTAATGGCTCCCGAGTGGCACTAATTCAATAACAAACAATTTGTAAATGAATCTATAACAATAAATGTAAAAAAAGTAAATGTTAAGTATGGTTTTTTAGATAGCTTAACTTGTTCTCCATCCATCTTCGGCAGTAAAAGTTGTTCATCCATACACATATCATTTTTCTTTTAAATTTTGTTTATATGAATTCTATGCCCGATGGACATGGCTTGCCCTGCATAAGATTGTATAAGTATTCGTGAGTCAGCAATGTCGTTCCTTTGATTTGTACAGGCACGAATACTAATGCAATCTTATGCAGGACAGGCAGATGTAGCATTTCTGCTCTCAGTTGACCGTCTAGTTTGGTTAGTCTATGGTTCGCATATGTGGCTGACACAGAAAAAGTGAAGTTCCCGACAAATCTAGTTTTTGCATTCAGACTACATCTAGTCCAGAATTTGGCCAATTTTTAAATTGATGTTAAAGATTGTACAAAGTAACAAAAGCAATAAGTGCAATTTTATAGAAGACTGGGTTTAAAATTCGAGGAAATGTGAACTTTAAGTTAGACGCGGGGTTGTGAAGAGAAACCGTTACAATGCACCCGGAATCTTATTTGCCTCATTTAATAATAGAAAAACCTAGTCACTAACTAAAGCGTTTTTTTTTTTTGAAAATATAGAATTTAAGGATATTCAATTGGGCGATAATTGCTATCTCTTCCATGTCGCTAAAAAATATAGTCTGAGGTCTAAATTAAAAGTGGTCAATATTTATGGTTGAGATTTAAAGTTTGGCTGTGTGAAAGTTTGAGAATGCTTTTTCGCGATGAAAGTAAAGTTATCTCGTACGCGGCAATCGTCTGATGGCCGAAAGTACTTGAACGAACCACGGCAGACAAGCTTCAGAAGCTTCAACGGATTAGCTGTCTCGGCATTGCATGTGTAATGCGCACTTGCCTAACAACAGCACTTGAGGCCATTATTGGGCTCTTACCCCTGCAATTCTTCATAATGAAGACGGCTGCTAGATTCGCTATTAAACTGCAGCTCGAATATTAGTTTAAATCAGATGAACATGTGGAACATCTGAAAATGCTTAACCTAATCCCAAACTTGGATATGTTCTGCTCCGTACCTGACACTATGGTTAGGGAGTATAGTTTTGGGAAATTATTTGAAGTAGAATTACTAGATCGTTCTAGTTGGTCCAATGGGGTTCCGACACTGGACCCTAAAAGTTTAGTTTGGTACACCGACGGATCAAAAATGGTTTCCGGAGTTGGAGCCAACACCAAAATCTCATTATCCATGGAAATGTGTCCCACGGTTTTTCAAGTGGAAATCCATGCAATAGAAATTTGCGCTAATACAATTCATACAAATTTTCTCCGACAGTCAGGCAGCTTTACAAGCTTTAGAGTCAAATACAACGGATTCCAATACAGTTAAGAGCTGTCACGATGCCCTGCAAACCCTAGCCAAACACAACAAGGTCAAACTTGGTTGGGTACCTGGTCATTAAGGTATTGCGGGCAACGAACTTGCTAGGGCTGGGTCCGAAACTGTTCTCTATGGACCAGAACCTTACTGCAGAGTCAATTCGGCTACTGCGCTAAGACTAATTAATAAATGGGCACAACAACTTCGTCGTTACCATTGGAAAAATGTCCCCACCAGCAGATCCAATGAACTCTGTTACTGAGGACTTATTGTCCTTCATCAGGGTGGTCACCCGTCTCTTAGAATAACTTTTCCCCATTGATACAATAGATCTTTCAGGTCGCAGTGTCAGCCATCAGGGCATGGGATTAAATAAAATAAAAAGTTATCCGCAACTAAAGTGATTTCATTGGGTATGCGTTGGTCTAATCTTCTACCTCTGAAACAGGCAAACCTGACACCCTTCTATATTTTTAAACTAGCTCTCTCAAAAGTCTAACAAACATCTAGAATTATAAGTGTCTGAGAAAGTTACTCAATTTAAAACTTGCTATTAAGCTATGATATCAGACTTTTTAAGCACATGTGGCAATAAAAAAGTCAGGAGAATTGAAAACACTGCTTTATTTTCTCCCTGTGACTTCTTCACTATATATTGCATATACTCTTAGCTAAAGAAAAACATGCAATACTTATACTTAAAACCGCAATGCACTTTTGACTTACAGATACAAGCCTCTAATCGTTTTGACTGGGCTGGCTGGTGTAGTTATCTGGAGTATGCTCCTCTGGACAAAATCCCTGCTAGCTCTGCAAATCCTTGAAGTCTTCTACGGCACGTACATGGCCACAGAAATTGCCTACTTCACATACATTTACGCAAAGGTGGACAAGGAACATTATCCAAAGGTGACATCGCACACAAGGGCAGCCATGCTAGCCGGAAAGCTAGTTGCCAGTGTTTTGGCTCAAACACTTCTCAATTTGAAACTGATGAACTACAGGGATCTGAACTACATAACTCTGGGCAGTATGTCTGACAAGTGTTGCACAATTTTTAAGCGCTGTATACATGTTTCTTTTTATCTACTTTCTAGCTCAGATTTGTGCAATGATTTGGGCGCTTTTCCTGCCAAGAGTAACAACAAGTGTATACTTCCATAGGAATAACGTCCTAACGGAGGCGATTGTTTCTGAGGGACAACCAGAAAGTAAAATCGTCCACGGGACGGATAGCAACATGAGTGCAATCGTGACAATGTCACCGTTCCAATTGCTGTGGTCACACTTTAAAAACGCCTACACAAACACAAAGGTTATCCAGTGGAGTATTTGGTACGCAGTAGGAATTTGTGGTTACTATCAGGTCTATTCATATATGCAGGTGCTGTGGAAGGAAATCGAACCCGAGCCTTCGGTAGGTTGAAGATTCGTAGCTGCATCTCCTGACTTTGATTTTACTTTACTCTAGACCGCCTGGAATGGGGCAGTAGATGCAATTCTTACACTGTTGGGCGCCATTTTCGCCCTCGTAGCAGGCTACATTCATGCTGGCCGTTTTAATCCGCGGGGCAGTTTAATAGCCCTGGCAATTTTATCCGTTCTAGAAGGAGGTGCCGTTCTACTTGCTACCTGGACAAAGAATATTTACGTTTCCTACACTGGCTATATCATTTTCGGAGCACTGTATGCTTTCACTATTACTGTTTCGAGGTATGTAATCTGGTTGCATGGCATTTTTATATATTGACTGGAACGATTTTCTATTATTTAGTGCTGAAGTTGCGCGTAACTTGGAAGAGGAAAGTTTTGGACTGGTTTTCGGCATCAACACCATGATCGCGCTTTTGCTGCAATCCGTCCTAACGCTAGTCGTTGTTTCCGAAAGTGGATTTGCTCTATCAGTTGTCGATCAGTTTACTGTTTACGCTTTTTATTTTATTATTATCGGTGCTGTATACTTTGCTGCTGTTGTGATAGAGTATTTTATAAGTCGACCTAAACGCGAATAGCGAATATCTGATAAATGGTTTGCTGAAGTATTTTGTAAAGGTCTGATATTTTAGTATTACAAGTTGCACAAAGGCTGCGAACGTAAAGGTGTTAAGTGTAGACGTGTGTAAGTAAGAAGAAACAATAAATTTTTAGTTTTGTAGCATATTTTGAAAATACTGCAGTGTTTTTATAATTTACGTAAATGAACATTATCCGGTGAACGCCAAGGCTGTTGAATTGATATGCATGACAAACATTAGTGGCCAACTTCACTCATGTTCCAAAACAACAAATACGCGCATGACGAAATAAATCGAAATAAATGTGTTACCTATTCATTCTGCATAAGGTATTAAGAGGCGAAAACTACTGTAAAAATTGAGTGTGCATGCAGATAAAAATGAACGCAATTCGCCCAATGTTTCTGCCAATTTATGGCGTCTTCGATTGAAGAAAAGAATTGTACTTTTCATCGAAAGAACAAATATAGAAGTACTCTTTCTATGTATTCCATATTTCATTGAAAAATAAAGTGCACTTCCAGGTCAATTCATATCATGACAGAAGTGTCCGGAATATTTTTAAAGAATTGGAAAACACACACTAGCAAAATGTTCGATAAAAATGTGTAGATCGGTCGCTTACGTCACTTTCCTACTGTCAACTAGTACCTATTCAGTCACGGAATTCTTCATTAGATTCGTCGTCTGGCATATACATGAACTGGAAAACTGTCCATGTGATTGATCTTGGCCAAGTTCCCAATACTAATCCCCACTAAAAATCAATCGATAAAATCGGCTATTATGCCAACTGATAGTCCCAATGGGGGGCACAATCCGCGGTTTCTTATCTTGATTGATTGGTTCTTATATGGTAGGCGATTGGACACCTTTTATGTTTGATTGTTCTGCTTTCTTCAGATTTACCAATACGCGTTTGAGTTTAACAACTCGTCGAGTTTGTTTACGTTTTCTTAACTGAAAAAATGGTGTGAATTTGTTTTTGTTAATTATTTATATACAAGTGTTAAGAAATTGATCGGTGCGCAGATTTCGAGTGATTTAATTTAAAGTTTAACCAGTGAATGGAAAATGTCAAAGCCTACACATATTCACAAGAATATCAACAAACAAAAGAGCAAGTGACGTTTTTGTGTTTGACTTTGACACGAAATCTGAAATCTGAGAGCGAATCTGAAGAAGCCCAATCGATTACCACATTAGAATAGACGCTTTGTATTATAAGTACAATGAAATTATTGATCGTTCAAAAAGTCTACCGCGGAAATATTTTATTGGCTTTAATTAAATTCACACTGGACATAATTTAGTCTTTTTTTAATTCCTTGTTCATAGGTGACTTTTCTCCGAGCGTTTCACTGGGTTTCTTTGAATTTTTTGGAGTTCTCACTTCGCCTAATTCCATATCAGCAGATACTTCTTTGACCGCCTTTTTTACAACGTCAAATTGGGCAGTTTCCTTATCCTGTGTCAAATTGAAAATAACGGATTCACTAGTCTGAACAAAACATCCGATCTGTCGCATCAAATCCAATCCAATATCACGATCCTGATTTAAGCGAGAACAGCAGCAATCCGCCACAATGTGGACCTTGTAATCGTTTTCCAGAAAATCAATTGCTGTTTGCAATACACAAATGTGAGTCTCCAATCCAAAGAGAACAATATCGTTTGGTTTTTCAGTTACCAATTCTTTTACGTAACACAACAGCTCCGGCAAATACATAGTGAACTTGGTTTTTGGAATAACTGTTATTGCGTGGCTGACATTCAGTTCTTTTACTGTATTCCCAAGGCCCTTGGGATACTGTTCGGTGGCGACCAAGGGAACTTCGAATGCCTTTCCAACAAGAAGCAGTTTGCTGATATTTTGTATCATGTTGTTAAAAAGAGGAAATGATGGACGAAATTTCTCCTGAACATCACACAATAGGAAAAGAGTTCTAGTCGGATCTAATTTGTTGATGCATCTTTTATGAGCCATTTCTTTTTTTACTAGTTTTTGAATAAAATCTCGTTCGAATATGACAGCTACAAAGCAACTCTACAGGTGGCTACAATGTTTTATTTTTGTCTGAAGTGTTGAACTTGAAAGCTGTAGTGGGTCTACTTGTATATTTGATTATTGTTATTGTGAATGATGGGTTCATGCTGTATTTTCGGTTCGATTGTGGTCTTCTATATGCCATATGTCATGACAGAGTTAATTAGAAATTGATTGTTTTGTAGTTTGAAGTTATTATACGGACGCGTAATTTTTGAATTTTCTATTTGTCACAAGTCTAACGTGCTCCGCCGTATTACCGAGGGATGTATCTTTGTTGTTATCTTCAGTTAAACGTGTCAACATAATTCGTTCTTGAAGACTATTAACTAACATTTTTGCATTAAAAGGCTGTGCTAACCGGCACATTGTTTAGTACATTTTTAAGTGGCTATTCGCACGACGTTAGGGACAACGGCTTAGGTCGATGGCTGTGTATTTGACGTAACGTAATAATTAAAAATAGTATTTTAAGAAAGTTGGGCCTTGAAACGTACAGGCTCGTGTCCGAAAATGAAATACTGGAGTTTAGACCGCTTTAAGCGAGCGAAGCGAGCCACATTTCCTACCCCTATTTGCCGCGTTTAACCGTAGCCGTCGAGCTAAGCCGTGTCCCTTACGTCGTGCGAATAGCATCAGCCAATTATTACAAGCGATTAGCTGTTAGCAAACATTTAAAAAAACAGCTACTGCGGACTTCGTAAATAAAATAACATCCCTTTTACGACGTCCATAAATTTATTCACTTTCAACATTTTTGATCTATGACATTATTTATTTTTCGGAAGGTCATGTCGTTTTCCATTGGTATCACTCGGGGATTCACTCATTCACAATAGTGAAATTGGTGAAATGCAAAAAAATAATCTACGGCTGCTGTCAGTTGACTTGTATAAAATACATAAAATTACACTTGTGTGAGTGCTTCTTGAGTGGATTCCGACTTCAAATCGAGAAGCGAAATTCTCTCCTCAGAATCACCAGAAAAGTATTTTTTGTGACAATGGAACGGTTTCAGAAGTGATTTTTTCGATTCCGGACTCTTAGGGACGATTCTTTTTGCCCAATGGTTAATGCTTTCCTCTACTTTATCTTCTTTTATGCTGCACTTATACCATCACACCTAACACGGAAGATTAAAGGGATGCTCAAAAGTTAATAGCCGTGTGACTGACGCAAAAAACGTGCCACATTTTTGGTCGGCCATCTTGTTTACGTGATAGTAAAGCTATGCATGTTCGTATTTTTATAGCGATGGCTTACGAAATTTCATTTTTTTATAAAACAAAATGGCTTCCGGAAGTGATAAACGGACAATTATTTATTTATTTCGTATAACTGATTAATGAATTGTTGGTTTAATTTACTGAAACTAATTATCACTCACATTTCACATGTTTTGAATCAAAAATAGAAATGTTTTCAAGTGATTGCAGAAATGTTGTAAAACAATTTTTATCTGGCAGTTCCATTCGGTTGCAACCAGCTGATAGCTGATAGAGATACTCATTCATACTATACAAACTACTGATTCACTTCAAGAGAGAGAATTTTCACGGTATTGCTCTTTTCTTTGCAGGATACGATATTAAACATCTGACAAAGTGACAACTGACAGTTCAGGTGTATTTTGAACTTCTTTAAGTTGATATTTTGTTGCAGAATTTGTAAAAGAAAACTTAAAATAAAATAACGGAATTAAAGCGCCAATCAAATACAAAGTGAATAGTTTTTTTTTAATGTGAAATTCTTCTCACATCGTTTTTGGAATTTCAGCAAAAAAGTGGACAACGTTTTCTTAGCGCAATTTTTATCTCCAAAAGGTAAAGCATAGCTCTTCAGCCCCAAAAACTGAACACATTTTTTATTTCGCCTTTCTTTAACAAAAGCTTCGTGCTATTTTAGATAATATGAATCTACCGCCGCGAATTACAAATTTTCGACATTGAAGTCACTTCTGTTAATGTAAATTGCATTCCCACGAAAGGGCGGGGAACTACACAAAATTAATTTATTCTGTTCTAGATCCTTATTTGGTGTGGGCAAAGTTTACAGTTGGAGTAATCGATAATTTAACTGATGGGTGGGTCGGTGGATACACCTGTGTTGTTCCCATTGTAAGTACCTACTTCGAATTCCAGCACCTAAAATTAGTGGGCTTCTTTATACCTATTTGTAGCGGTGCAATTGTAGCTATCCATCAATATAAAATGTCAAATAATGTATTTATACATAAGCTATTGGTTTATGTTTAGCATTAGTTGTACTGTTTTGATAAGGGAAATTAAATCGCCAAAACGGCACGAAGTCTAAAGGTCTAATTCGAAAAGAAACAATATTTTTGATAAGATTTCAGTTTTAAGAGATGCTGATAAATTTAGGGAAACATAGAGGTAATGAGTTGAAAGAGAAAACTTTGCTCCGTGTGTGTGTAGAGTGCGTGCAAAGCACGTTTTTTAAAGGTCAACAGTGACTAGATGAACGAATACAGCTGATTGGTAAGGGAGAATGAGGTACATTTGTCAAATTTCTTAAACTGAACTTACATATTAAAAAGTGAACAAAGATCTGTCAACCTCTTGAACATAGGATGGCCTGGGAGTAATTTAGCTCAAGGCAATGTGTGAATATAGCTATTGAATTTGTGTTTCCTGATAATTTGTATCCCACGAATGGCGCATTCCCATTTTTGTTGATATTCGTCAAATTCAAATATTCTCTTCGACTTGGGTAATATTTAAGCAATGTCCTAAAACAATATTTTTTTTTTTAATTTCTAGATCTGCGACTTATTATTTCTAATTAATGCATATCAACGCTCTCATACAGCAGTAACTCAAGCCAAACAGCACATAAAGATGAGAAAAACACGAAAATTATGCAAAAAGATCATTTGGATAACAGTTGTATTGTTTTTTGGTGTCTCGATATTGGCGCTTCTACTCAATGGACCTCGGGAATATGGCGACAACAAGTTCAAACTGTATGCGCCCGTGAACAGCTTATGTGCAATCAGCTCGATGTGATTGATACTGTGTTTTGTTTCTGTTTATAGTAAGCAAATTGAAGAATCAATTAAATCGGCAATGAATCAGGGCGAATGTAAGATACCTGATCTGCCAATTGACAACCCTGAGATTATGGCCTTTTACAAGGAAGCAAAAAAGCTCGACTGTGGAAACAGTCACGATGATTGGGTTACTTGTGAGGTAATTCGCAAATTTTATCAGCAACGCAAATCATATCTTAAATTTTGTTTTAAAGAAATCCATTTGCTTCGTGAAGCCTGAGGTAACAGCGACGCGAGGCGACGTCGTGTGCTCATACACCGACCTTGTTCGGAAGACCGACTACAAAGCGAAGTACGGCAGAACGACCAAAACGAAGGAACCCTACGTTCTGCAGGAGTCGGACTTTGTGAAAGTCGTTTGCAGCGCAGAGAGTGGGGACAGGTAAACAAAAAATAAAGAGCTGATCCCTGATTGCTTATGACCCCCACTCCCTTTCAGATGGTACGGCATGGCGTCTGGCATTCGTGACACTGTGCACAGGTCAGTGGAGCAAACCGAGTTTCCACTCTACAATGTGCTCATGCTGGGCTTCGATTCACTAAGTCGGAATGCGTTCATACGAAAACTTCCAAAAACCTATGAGTTTTTGGTCTCACAAGCCCAGGCAATGGTGCTAAGGGGATACAACATTGTTGGCGATGGTACACCACAGGCTTTGATACCCATTCTCACTGGACGCACAGAGTTGGAGCTGCCCGAGACGAGAAAACGCATGAGCGGCTCGGTATCGGTGAACTCCTATCCGATGGTTTGGAAGGAATTCGAACGCAACGGCTACATGACGTCGTTTAACGAGGACCTACCCAAGTACGGCACGTTTACATATCGTATGAACGGCTTTGACACACAGCCAACTGATCACTACTTGCGGACGTTCTATCTCGAAGTAGAGAACATAATGAGTTCGAATAAGAAATTCTGCATCGGCAACCAGCCGGGTCATCTTGTGATGCTGGACTACACGAGGAATGTGAGTTTCTTTTGAACAAGGTAATCAACTGTGTTATATTCGAATACCATTCTTAGTTTATGGCCAAGTACTCCGACAATCCACGTTTTGTCTTCAGTTTTCATGGAGAACTTTCACATGACTCGATCAACGTAATTGGTAGTGCCGACGACGACATTGTCGAGTGGCTAGCGAACCTCAAAGCAAAGAAACTGTTGGACGACACGATTCTCATTGTGATGTCGGACCATGGCAATAGGTGAGTCAGTAGGAGATGCGGTTGACACCCATTTTCACTCTTTCATTTCACAGATTCTCCGACGTTCGAAACACGCTGCAAGGCAAACAGGAGGAGCGATTACCTTTCTTCAGCTTTGCCTTCCCGGAATCATTCAAAAATCGGCATCCACAAGAATTTCGAAATTTTGAGGAAAACGTCAACCGCCTCACAACGCCGTTTGACATTCATGAGACTCTTGTCGATATTTTGCGTAAGACTACTGCATAGCCCTTCGAATGCTTTGATTTAACAAAATCCTTCCTCCTAGGTATCCAATCGAATGACGACAGTGAAGTGACGCCATTACCAGGCCAACCCATTCGCGGAATCTCTCTTTTTAAAACGATTCCACAAAACCGCTCGTGCGCGAGCGCCTACATCGAGCCACATTGGTGTGCCTGCCTCAATTGGCGTCAACTCAACGATACCTCATCGACTCTTGTGAAAAAAATCGCACACAGTGTCCTCACTACAATCAACGATGCAACGAGTCATTTCCGCGATGCCTGTGCGCAGCTGGAGCTGAAGCAGATCAATTGGGCGATGCGACTTGCTCCGCATCGTGAGCTGCTGAAATTCAAAAAGAATAAGGACATTGACGGCTTCCTTCCGGATCTATCGTCCGATATGGACATTCACGAGGAGTTCTATCAGATACAGATCACTGTCAGTCCGGGTGGTCCTATCTTCGAAGCCAGTGTTAGCTATAATCTCCTGGACTTTCAGGCTACAACAAAACTGTCACAAATTTCCCGCGTTAACAAGTACGGCAGTCAAGCCAATTGCATATATGACACAAATCCAGAACTGAGAAAGTATTGTTACTGTAAATAGGCAAAGCACTGAGTCGGCGTTAAGATTGCAAAACAAAATAAACTAAGGTGCTCAATGCGCCAAGAACTGAAATCATGAAGCGACTGCCCTTCACACATTTTCTTATTATTAATAATTTTTATTCATTTCAAGTAGTAGCAATGTTAACAGAGTGTGATATACAATTATTCTTATTTTGAAAACAATAGGAGTTTTCATTCTTTAACTATCAAAGTTCGTGTTGAATGACACATCAGTTGAATTCATGTCTAAAAAAATAAGAATAATCTGATGTAACATCAGTAAGTACAATATATAAATATACAAAAGCAAAATTCGAAAATGCAAACCATTTATAAAAAAAATATTTGTTTCTTTTTGAATAATAATGACGAGAAATACTAGAATAATGATCTTGAGAAATATATTAGAGTGATTTTCAAGCTACGATTCGTCATTGGTCATTTGCGAAAAAAATGGCGATCAAACGAAATGACTATCATCGTCAATTTTGTCCCGAAATAAAATGACGGACACTGCGCGTCTTTTAGAATTTGCCGTTAGGATACCATTAAATGGCGAGCGAATAAATGACGGTACTGACATGCCACATCAAAATGACAAATGTCACCTTTCGTATTCAATTTCGCGTCATTTATCTGTTTTGCGATCAGACGGTATTGATATTGACCGATGAGAAAAATATAGCTACTGACTGCGTCGAACAACACAACCATAAAAAAACAACAACAAATAAAACCCAATTTATGCATTTTTACGTCCTTTCACCACGAGAAAAACATTAATTGAAAGAACAGATATCGCATTAAATGCTGCGTCATTTGTTATTTGCGTAGAAAAATGGCATGCAATAAATTTCGTGTATAGTCATTTTTTGGAGGCTGCAATTTAAATGACGCAACAGCCAAAAATTTGGTCTTTTGTCCTAGGCGTCATTAAAGCACGATCACACGGTTTTTTTTTTCGCCATTTTAATAGCACAAAATTCATGTCATTTGGTCGGCCAGTTTCTTTGTCATCAAGACGCTGAAAATGTTATACCAAAAATGGCGATCACACACAACGACATTTAAATGACGGGTTTGTGACGCGATTTTGACGTCAAAGCGCCATTTAAAGGACATAAAAAAATGGCTGTGTAATCGTAGCCTTAGACCACTCATATATTACTCCTCTAAATCCAGCGGTATACAATTTACTTATCTAATATGGCATGATCGGCCAAGTCAAATGCTTTTGTCATGTCGATAAAAAGAGCCATTGTAGAGTTACTATAGTTTGCACTTTCATATTTATATAATTGACTACAAACCCTCAGAATAGCGTCTTCTGTTGACATTCCTGACCTAAAACCGAATTAGTGTTTTGAAAAGAAATTATTTTTGTCTAAGAATGATAATTAGTTTTTCGAAGATTTTAGAAAGGGTTGATAACAAAGATATTGGTCTATAGTCTGTTAAATTACTGTTATTGCCTTTTTTGAAGAGAGGTACGACCTCACCACATTTCAAATGGTGAGGAAAACAATCGCTGTTAACACTAAAGTTAAACAAATAACTCAAGACATCAACTAAAAATAAGGCTATCTTTTTCAATAAAGGCATCACTAGTGCAAGAGTTACTATTTTTTAAATAAAAAATGGCAATCTGTCCTGCAGCAATCTCATTAAAGACAAAACTATTTGTAATTAGATTGGAGGATGTAGAACAATTGCAGGTGTGATGAGTTTCCGAAGAAGGTTTTAACTTTTCAGAAATTTCCGTGAAATATTCATTGAATTTATTTGAAGTGATACTGGAGTTAGATATATTAACATCGTCATTAATTATTAATTAATTTTATCAATTTTTGATTTTCTTTTCCTAAGTTGCTATCTACCACTTTACACTGTTGTTTCACATATCCCCTTGCTCTCTCAAACATCTCAGAATAATAAATGGTACGCGTATCATTAACCTTTAATGTATTATTTTACATTGTTTATCGTAGTACAGTAATTTAAATTTTCTATTTTGTGGATTTCTAAAACACTTTACTGCGAAACGGTTTTAAATGTTTTCGATTGTTAATTAATATGATGAACAAAAAAAAGAAGTACAACATTTGATATGGTTATGTAAAATGAAAAGGAAGGTATCAAAGGCAGAAGATGGACTATCAACCGAATAAACTGATTCCCAGAACTCATCCTTAAAACACTCGCTTAATTGTTTATAATCCCTTAAAAACTTCTATCTGGGTTAATTGCAGATTTTTGTGTATTAGAGTTATACAGCAGTTATCAAGATCATACAATGATCTGTTAGTCTAAGATCGTAGACTTTACCACTCAAAAAAGTGGTCGATACAAGTATTTGTTAAAACGGTTACAAGAGTTGGGACATTAAAAAGTCTCTTAAGACCATTTAACGCCATTAAAAGCAAATAATTTTTTGTATCCTTGTTTAATTCATTTAAAATATTAATATCTCCCAAAACAATCAGATTTTTTGCCGTAATCACATTTAGTACACTACTCAAATGATCAATGAAAGCACATTTACTAAGATTATGCAATCTGTAAATGGATGGCAAAGGTTAGCAGTCATTCTCAATAGTAACCGACAACTTCATAGCATCATCAATCGGTGATGTACATTTTCTCTGAATTACTCTGTGCGTTGAGAAGATTTGTCGTCAGCTGTTCTCTCCGCTCTTTTTTCGCTTTCATTATTTTTGTTCTTTGTAGTGGCGAGAAATGAATTTTACATGAAGAATGTTGACTTTGGCTGGAGTATTATTTGTTGATATATTCTTACGATTTTTTGTAATTTGTTTGGTATAGCAGTTAGAAGTCGATGACTTCTTAACACGCATACCATCACGGAAAATCTTTAGAGCCAGATCGATGCTAGAGATATTTCCACTATCAGAGGGGACGTTGAAGATATCCACGCTGTAGGTGATTGGCCTACCCCTCCAGTAGGCAAATTGTTTGCTCGCCTTCTTTGTTTTTATGCTGTTATTCATCTATCTGCTTCCGTTGAATTTTTTGTTATCTCCAAAATTTCCGCGTAAAGCATATCCAGTGTAATGTTTGGTTCAGCTGGAGGTGAACTTGAGTGAAGTGCAGGGCTAGTTGGTCATTTTTTCTTGCTGTTGTTATTTTGTATTGAACTTGAAGCACACGCCGGAGCATCACACAAGAGAGAGTGGCATCATTTGGTTGTCATACAATTTTTGGAACGCCAAACTTTATTATTCTTTTTCATATGTATAGTCTATATGGGCTGGTAATATTACGAAGTATTAAAAAGACTTCGACAATCGCAACAATGTAATTTCAGCACAGAACGCTCCACTTTATCACCGCAAGTCCAAGTATTGCAATATATATTTAACTAATTCAGCCTTATTACATTTAATTAAAGCTGAATTAGATCTAACTTTTTTTTAAAGATAATGCACACTTAATCAACTGTCAAAAAATTGAATGCCTAAATTTGCATTTAGCAGTGAATTAACTTTCGTTTTCCCTGTTGTGCCCAAAATCAAATTACATGGCGGTTACATTTTCGATTTTTTTAGATAATTTTATTATTTCAAGTTATCAAATAAGTAACCAACGGCCATTATAAAATTATAAACCGCGTTTTAACCGTTTTTAACTTCCGAAAAGTGAACAGCGCAGATATTCATTGGTTCAGTCAACCCACTCTAAACCGAATATGCTTGAAAGTCTCTAAGGCATTTGCCTCGAAATGACTTGTTTATATAAATATATATCAATACTGACTTCAGAACAAATTGATGTCATCTCGAAATTTAGAAGTAGGTATTAGGGGATTTCCACACAGAAATACGCGAGTGCTGCTAGATTTTCGGAGTAGTTTTGCTTATGTGAGTTTGTGTAGACACTGTTAATCTGTTAATTAAGGGAATCTAATTTTTAAGGCTGATTATGTTTAAATAAACAAAAAGAGACAGTAGCACCCGGCGCATGTGTACCCCACAACAGATGATCAGATACAGATCGCAGTCCCGTCTGTCCATTACATTGGTCGGCTGTGTATAGGACTATCTAACAAAAACGCTCACGGTAAAACATTTCCCTTTTAGATCTCAATCTTTATGCTTTTGCTGTTTTTTAAAGGAACGCGAACACCCCTAGTTGAGTAGGGTAGAGGCACTAGTATCCGGACAGTGTTAATGTCCGGACACTATGTTGTTTATCTGAGAAAAATAGGGTAAAAGATTGGTCGGTGAAAAGCTACAAAAATGGGACCAGATCCTTATTTAACAAATGAAGAGGAGGAACAGATTGCTCAGTGGTGTGCCGATCTTTACAAGCGTGGATATCCTCTTAAAATCGGAGATCTGTTAAATACGGTAAATCATAAAGGGTTTAAAAGAAGAAAAAAAATCATTTCAAAAACGATCGCCCCATAAAAACATAGATGAGAGCATTCTTAAAACGAAACCTGTCATTGTCAATGAGAGATGCAGAAAGCATCAGCAACGGTAGGGCAGTAGTCACCCAGGAAGCCATATTAAAATGGTTTAGAGAACTAATTTAATAGTTGAAAAGCATTGATCACGAGCATATCGAGAATGAGCCTAAACGAATTTGAAATGATGACGAAAACAGTTTTTGCCTTTGTCCAAAAAAAATGGCAAAGTTATAGCCCCCAAAGGTTACAAACAAGTATACCAGACATATACTAACGGTGCTAATTGTCATACAAAATGGATTTAAAAGATTTGGCTTGTATCCTCAAGTGTTGTGAATTCTTCAGGTCTTTTAAATACCTTGGTTTTAGTTTTTAATAAATATATGTAGAAGGTATACTTTAAATTAAATAAAGGCAAAAAAGGTCTTAAACTTCATATAAAACTTTGTGTCCGGACACTAACAAAATGTGTCCGGAGACTAAGTTCTGCTGTCCGTATACTAGAGTAAATTGAACTTAATTGAATTTATTTTTTATAAATATTCAGAACGTAACATTTGAAAAAAAAAAACGTAAATGTATTATTATTAGCCAATATCGTCACTTTTACAAACATTTTAATTTTTTGCGGTAGCTTTATTAGTGGCGAAGCTGTTGGAAGCAAAGGTAACAAATATGTTAACTGTCCGGATACTAGTGCCTTTAAAACAAAAGTATTAACCATTTTAAATTAAACAATTTATTTGATAATTTAAGTGTACATTGACATTCCTATTGCAATTTTTATTTTGTTTCCTGTTTATTTTTCCTTTCCGTCTACCGTATCGCATCATATGCTGGAAATGCGATATGTAAATAATCATTATTAGATACGTAAGGTATTTAAACATATAAACGTTTTTAAAAAAAAACAAAGTACATGCAAATATTACAAAAATACAATCTGTGTACAGTTTTTTTTTTTTATTTTCTCTTTTTATTTATAATTTACTTAATTATTTGTAAATACGAGCACACACACGTTGAAGTATGTTTTACATTTTTTTCTTTTTGATAGAGAATAAGGAAACAGAGTAACGTAAACTTTAACTAAGTTAAATGAAAGTTGAAATAAAATAAAATTATTCTCTATGATAATAATAACAAAAAAAAACCTATTAAATTAGAACTTTGTAGTAAAACATTAAAAAAAACGATAGTATTGCAGAAGAATTTATATAAAACACACAATGTGCATGCCAAAATCTCTTTCCTTTTGTTTATAAAACTAATTTTATTGATTTTGTTAGTTTTGCGGATATTGTTCACTGCATCAGTTTAAGCCATTCCGCAGGAGAAATAGCATTTTTAGTTGGGCTTTCCGTTTGTGTTAAGTTTTTTTTTCTATATGAACGACTTTTTTTTATATATAGATGCTTATATTGTTGTTGTTTTTTTTATTATTTTGAAATATTTTTTTAATGCTTTACAGTTTGTTACCAAGATGTTCGGATGACATTTTGTTCATGATATTACACAGCTACTCTTTTCCTGGGTATTGCCGTTCTCGTTCTCAATTAACAGTAACAGTTGATGGAATATATCTTGAACAGACTGTGGGTGAAACGGGTTGAAGAGTTGTTAATATCAACAAATTGCGTTATCAGTACTGGCGTGGCTTAACCACGTCCAAAAGACGATAGCTTGTGAAAATTACACATTTATAAAGGAATATGGTGGAAGTGGAATGCTGTACAACAAATTTACCTCATTTTGCTTGGCAGATGTTTCTAAAAATGCAGCCTTCCATGATTCAGCTAGTTTTTTGCCCTCTTCTGTTGTAACAGCGCGCTCTTGATGTAAATCAGTTTTATTACCAACCAAAACAACAGGTACACTGTAACAAATCGCAAAGTAGTAAATATTTTTAGAACGGCGCATCAATAGCGCTTACTGTGCCTTTCCCATGACATCTAAAAGTTTTTCATAAATGATTTGAATCACTTCGAATGACTTTTGACTTGTTATCGAGTATACAAGTACGTAGCCATGAAAATCCATACTGTATTGTGCTGGAAATATACTGTACTCATCCTGGCCGGCAGTATCAACTAGTTTCACGCCATAATCTTGATGATTTACTCGCGTGATTTTTGTAAAGGCTGAAAGCGAGAAAGTTGATTGCAAATAAAATAAAAGACCGCATGATATGGTCAGAGTCAAATACTTTATGTCCCTGTAATGTCTACCTCATATCGGGCATTGCTCTAGAAATAATTTCGTATACAATGCAACAGTGCGATTATTCAGTACTGCAGAGAGCAAGTGAATAGGGCTGCATGTGACTGGTCCTGTTCATTTTAAAATGTTTGGCAAATTCATTAATAAAAACACGCGTGAACAAGTGCTGTTTCCGCTTAATTGAGGTACTTCGCTATGTAAATTTGCAATAATTGAATGCAACGACATGAACGTTTTGTCAAGAAATTACGGCTTTTGTTATCAACTGAGTGATTATGTCATACATATGCCACGGCTGAGTGCAATGCTCTACGTACAGTTTCTCCTTGGCATTCTTAGTACGCATTTCAGAAATATTATATACAAATGTAGCTTCCACTTGATGAATCATTTGCAGAAAGATCGACACACTAAGTTTTGATAATGTTGGCTAACGTATTAGAGGGGCGTCCCCAAAGTTGAGCCGGCAATTTTTAGGAATTTCCTGTTTAAATTTGCGCTGCATTGTGTAGGTATAAGTGGTTCAAGTTCCGGTGTGCTTTTGTAATGTTGAATAAATACAAAGGTAATCAGCTTTTCGCGTATATAGTTATGTCAAAGCAGTGACACACTTGTGAAGATTGCGAATATATATTTGCAATAACAAAGGTTTGAATTAAGTTTAGTAATGCCGATACTCAACAAAAACTGCCACTTGAAGAAAGGCGAAAATAGTATTTGAAATCAACAATAAACCGATTTGTGTGAAAAATAATAGCTGACAGTTCCGCAACAAAAATACACTACAAAAATAAAATTAATATTAGATATCTGCCGGCTGAATACTATTTTGCAAATTGGGTGTCCATCGAGTGACAGAGCTATCTAGACTGTCAAGGAACTTGTAGCTGCTGCGACTTGTAATACCTTCCTAAAGTGTTGAAGACTTTAATGCTCTTTCAAACACCTCCGTTATAGACAATGCAAACAGCGCCTGTTTCTCAAGATCGACCTATCAAAAGGTCCATCGTCTCAACGAGTTGAAAGAGCAATAGAAACGTGGAACACAAACCATTTAGCTCTGTCATGTTCTTAGATCTTAGAAAAAAAATCTTCAAACTTCAAAAGAATGTAACCAATTATTGTTTTTACTGTAATCTTGTAATTACAATTTTACCCAAATTGCTGGTGCTGTCAATCAAAAGTGAGAGATGCTCTATTTTCAATATATTTTTTTTTCCATTCAAATCTACATTTGTACCCCATATACGTCAACCTCCAATATTTTCTGTCAACATACTTGTGGCACAGACTGTGCGCGCGATTGCGGTGAGATTTTTTGGACTAACTATTTTGCGCAGTACTATTAACTGCGTGATAGGTTTTCATTCACTCGTACAACCTCAGCGCTTTGCACCTTTTCTCCTCACCATCTTAACAGACCCAGAGCCCATTAAGTGTAGACATCACTCTTGCGCTATTTGACCCAATAAAAGTGAAATGCGAAAAAAAAGCGAAACACAAAACTACAATTACACATAAAATACATACTATTCTCGATTGTGGGGTCGTAGGAGTCAACGAATTGTCCTTCAACAAATTGAATACTCAGCGATGATTTACCTACGCACCATCATCCAGTCGTCATCATCATCATCGTTGTCGTAGCCGCATGAATAGATTAGAAAAAAGAAAAGGAGACAAAAAAGAAAATAAACACGAAATAAAAATCCAATCCAATTGAATAAGAGTTCAATCTTCCATTACCAACTGATCGATATCCCATGATTGCAATGTTTCGCTCCTTTGGTGGCATTTTTCTAAATTTTATTCTGATTTACTTGTGATGTGTGATTAATTTCCAAATGATTCACTATGGGCTTTGCTTCTAACAAAAAGTATTCCTCCTCTTTGATCACAGCACACGATAATTATGAATTCCGTGCTAGGTTGAAATGTTCGACGGCACAATATTTACACGAATATGTTAGTGTGGTGCGGGAGAGAATGTTAAGTAAATTTGTAAAATTCTTTTGATTTTCGCTTTACAATGAATTTTTCGTGGAATTGGACAATAAACCTCACCTATTTTTTATTAACAACGATTTTTTTCTACGGTTTTGTATGTTGCTGTTGAAGTTGTGTGGTTCTTATTTGCTTTTTTTCTTCAACTCGCGTGTGCGCGTCGTGTTGTCTCTGTCTTTCAACTGGTTGAAATAAACAGCTGCGAATTCGGAACATTAGCCTGTGCTCAACATGTAACGTCAAAGTAACATGCGTGAGAAGGAGATGGATAGAAGATATTATATCGCCGGAATGGTCGAAAAATAGTAAGACATTATACAAATGGAACTTGGTTCAGAGGAAGTTGTCATTGGGGCGTTATTTTTAAATTATTTTGGAAATTATTTGTTCAAATATCAATCCCGAGGTTTGTCTATGGAATTGTACATTTAACACAGAAAAAACAAGTTATCAAGTTGAATTGTTTGTGTGCCTGCACAAACAAACGACAGGGACGCAGCAGAGCAACAAAATATGAAAATAATTATTTATTTTAATTTTGCCACTTAAAGAAAATAAATCAGATTTAAATGCTTTATATCACATATTCGTTGAAACCTTAATCCAATTACGAATAGGCGGATAAGCTAGTCTTGTATACACTCCCGGAAAATCAGGATCCGCACAACCAATGCCCCAAGAGACTACACCAACCAACACTCCATTTAGATTAATGGGCCCGCCACTATCGCCTTGACAAGCATCCACAAACTTCTCTGATGCACAGAACATTCTGAAATGTATGATATTAAGCGTTGTTTAAATAAAAAAAAAATAAACTTACGCATTTGTGACAGTCCCATGATTGCGCAACATTCCCGCACATTCGTTCTGTTCCATGGTGTAAACCTTAACATATTTCAGGTCATCTGGCAGGGTTTCGTCTGTTGCACTCATATGTCCCCATCCGGAAATCACAGCCGCTGCATTCAGAGGAATAGGCTGCTTTGCCCTTGGCAAAACGATCGGTGCAATAAATTTACCACGTAACGTGCTTTGTGTTCGCAAAAGTGCCACATCAAAGTTCATCGATGTCGCCCAATACAGAGGATGCTTTAGTATCTCCTTTACATTAAGTACCTCGCCACCAGATGTTCTCTTGTGTGTCCCTGCGCGAATTGAGAAGACTCGAGGATCACCATCTACGCAGTGAGCAGCTGTAATAGCCCATATGCTATTGATAACAGATGCTCCACAAACGTGTCTGCCATTGCGCCGGAGTGAAAGCTACCACGTACAAGCTGTATCAATATTTTCAAAACGAAGTTTGATTGGACTTTACCTGATATGGAAATTCACCGGCAGTTGCACTATTGCCATTGACAATTCTATTCAATAAGGCGGACTTACAAATCGAATCCTGTACTAGAAAAGAGAAAAGGAATAGTGTTCGGTAAAATGATACCATTGTTTGGCCAAGAGTAAAGCGACTGTCGTTTTTGCAATTTTTCACTTTCTGCTCGTTTATCTTATCAATTTGATGATACTTCCGTTCATTGAATTAATATGCAAGTTTTCTGTTCGCGGGTAGGTACACCAATACAAATTTATCTGAATCAATTTATCTTATCAAATGTTTGATGGTCGATCTGTCGACGTACGTTAAGATACCATCTATTCTAATGTTTCGTCATTGCCATATCAGTTACCATCAAGTAACTATTACTTGCAATTGAACCATGACCTTGCAAACGATAAGAGTGGGCAAGAGTGGGCAAGAGTGTTAAACGCAAACTCGAAGAAAATAGCCAATCACTCATAATGAAAATATGCTGCTCTTTTGGTTACTTAACCCATGTTATCTACAGGAATTTCACTCAGCGTAGTCACCATAGACGCAGTAGGACCCACATGGGGAAAATATTTTTTTTTGTTTCAATGAAGGTACCTACATTTAGGTTTTTTTTTAATTTTAAATAAAACACATAAAATTAATTTGGATGGTGAAAATTTTAAGCTAGAGCTATTCGCACATCGTTAGGGACACGGCTACGTAAGAAAATGTCAAAGTTAAATCGCGACAAATAGTTGTAAAGTGGCTCATTTCGCTCGCTTAAAGGGATCTAAACTCCAGTTTTTCGGGCATGATCCTGTACGTTTTAAGGCCCAACTTATTTCTTCAAACACTATTTTTAATGAAAATATCATTACGATTCGTCAATTACATAGCCGTGCCCCTAAGCGCGACAAACGTCAGTAGTAACTACAAAAATAGCGTGCGAATAGCCACTTCGAAAACTTATGGCCTGAAAGAACGGTAGGTATGACATTTACTATTTTCGATCGATATTTGACCAATTACTCCGGTAATATTGACTTCCAAGTGTTGGATCGTTGTTAGCTTATCGAATAAGACTTTTGACTTTACATAAGCGCAAAGAAAAAAGTCTAATGTCGTTTTCCATTGGGACAAAAAATCATTCTTTTTTTTGATTCGGATCACTTTTAGCAGATCTCGATATTTTTTCAGATGTACACATCCTACCACAAATACAGCACAGCTGTTTTACGTCATTTAAAGAAATTTGTTTTAAAACAAATGTGCAAGGTTTCGTGAAAACCAAAATAAAGAAATACATAAACAGCAATGGACATAGTTTTGGAAGAATTATTATCTTCATTGTTTTCCTCATCATCCGGAAACTACGAATCACCAAAACTACTCCATTTGTAACTACAACAGAGGAAACATTTTTCAAGCCGATTTTCATGGTTGATTTTACCAAAAACAAATGCAATTTGAGCAGCTGATATTTTTGTCAAATATCGCACTAATCCATTCACAAAAGCAGATCAATTTCGTTGCATGTTCCATGAGCCGCATAAAATCTGAGAACTGAAAAAGATTTTTGGTGGTCCCAATGGAAAACGACATAAAGGTGTGATATCACACGATCTAGGTGGCCAGTTGTAAGGTGCATTTGCCGCAAAGGAGTCTAACGATGGACTCTGGTATCGGATTCCAACGCCACTCGCCACCTGTGAACAAATGTACTTACCTTTTATATTGTGTGTTCGTAAGTACAGTACGAACGGAAACTAACCACCACATTATGAAGATCGCCCCACCACCTACAATAGTCCAGAGGTATCAGTCTTCTTAACATTGCCTACAAGATCTTATCTGCCGTTTTGTGTGAACGCCTGAAGCCTTTAGGAAACAACCTGATTGGTCCATATCAGTATGGCTTCAGGTCAGGAAAGTCAACCATCGACCAAATATTCACACTGCGGCAGATCTTGGAGAAAACCCACGAACCTCAAATCGATACCCATCATCTTTTCATCATTTTTAAAGCTGCCTATGGCAGGATTTATAGGGACTAGCTATACAGAGCAATGTCTAGTTTTGGCACTGCCAAACTTGCCCGTTTGTGCAGGATGACGATGGAGAATGCACGCTCCTCCATCAAGGTCGGTAAAGAACTCACCGAGACCTTCGTCGTCAAAAAAGTATTTAGACAAGGCGATGCGCTGTCATGTGACTTCTTCAACATCGTTCTTGAAAGAATAGTGCAAAACTCAAACGTCAACAATCCGTCCAATTACTCGCGTACGCCAACGATATTGACATAATTGGCAGAACGCAGCGTGATGTAAATGGTGCGTTTGTGAGTATTGAGACTGAGACTGTGAAGATGGGTTTGGCGGTTAATGAGGGCAAGACGAAGTATATGCTGTCAACTAAAAAGCACACCCAACACCGACGGCTCGGACGGAATGTCACAATAGTTAGATATAACTTTGAGGTGGTTAAGGACTTTGTCTATTTAGGCTCCGCTTTGTACTCATGCAATGACACCAGCGCTGAGGTTAAACGTAGAATAACTCTTGCCAATCGTTGTTTCTTTGGGCTAAGAAGGCAAGGGAGTAGCAAAGCCCTATCTCGAACAACTAAAGTGACCCTTTATAAGACCCTAATGCCGCAGAGGCATGGACTCGATCAAAAGCGGATGAGGTAACTCTGGGTTGTTTCGAGAGGTAAATTCTTCGAGTGAATTTTGGTCCCGTCTGCATTGACGGTGAATGGAGGAGGAGATTCAACGAAGAACTGTACGAGCTGTTCAGCGACATCGACCTAGTCAGAAGAGTGAATGTCCAACGACTGAGGTCGCTGGATCATATAGAGCGTATAGACATTAATGCTCCGGCCCGAAAGATCTTCGAATCCACACCCGAGGAAAGGCGCTGTAGAGGAAGACCGCGACTCAGGTGGCGCAAGCAAGTGGAAGGGGACCTCAACCAACTTAGCGTGCGAAACTGGAGACAGCTAGCTAAAGATCGCGCTGGCTGGCGACGCTTGTTGGTTGAGCCCCAGGTGCACCCCGGACTGTAGCGCCACCTTAAGTAAGTAAGTAAGTGGGCGCGAGTCATGTTCATGTATTATGTTCTTCTAAAGCATCCCGAACAGCACAATTGATTTGAAAACAAATTGACAGCAAAATGACAGCTGTTCTTGTGTTTACATAACATATGTAATAAAAGCATGCTTTCTATCGGTTTAATAATGTATTACTGGCTGGCTTTCTGTATACATCTTATAACAACTAAACATCTTCGTGCTAATCTACGTCATTAACGTTCTTCCATCACCGTGATTCTCATAGATGAAACTATCTATTTTTTAAACAACAAAAAACCCCCATTCCATGTTTGCAAATATTTTATTCTCTGAGTTTTTCAATTACAAATCAGCTGTGAAAGGTTTTGTTTTTCAATTCTCTCATTTATGACGGAGAGAATTGTGTGATGCAAATTATTTCTGGGGCTAAAATCCCCTAAAAAGTATTTATCTATGCTATAAGTACTATCAGAAATCGAAACAAAATTCTTTGAAGCTTAAGCATTAATATAATATAAATAAACTTGACAAGTTGAATGTAAATAAATAAAGAGAAAAACAATAAAAACGGGTAAAGCACATGCAAAAGCATACTATATATGAACAATATAAATAGTATAATCTATATAAAAATCTGTAGGCAATACGGTTTGAAACCGTAAAATAAAAATAAAATAAAAAAAATTGTAACAAAAGTTGTATGTTTAAAACATAAACAAAATGATGTAAAAATAACGTTCTTTGTGGGTCTAATACTCGATGTATACATGTGTATGTGTGTGATGATCTTCGGCATGAATGAAACATAAAACTGCGACAAATTAAAATAATAAATTACGCGTACAATACGAACGCAAAATACACACTTAAATTACTTGTAACTAATATACTTGTTGCTTGTTTTCATTTTTCGTAATATCTGTAAAGGCATAAATGCAAAATGCTGTTCTTCTTTGTGGACTGTTTATGCACCCATTGTAGTCTGATGGGAAGCTACAAAATACATTCTACACTATTGTTAAGTTTTTATTATCAAATGAGGCTCTGAACGCAGAGAGTCTGTCAGATACTGAGTTTTCATCGTTTTCTGGAAGTAACGTTTCTCGTTCGGTGAGTTAACATTGTAGACAATTGGCCGGACACCAACGTTTCGCCACAATTCGGCAATGTGCCTGAAAGAGTTTTAAAGGAAAATGAAAGTTAATATATGTTTGACAAAAAGCATGAAAAGTATTTATGGCGTATGGTATAATAAGATCAGTCAGTAGTTTTTGTCAGAGCTTCCCGTCAGCGAGGTTAGTTACGCTAAAGTTATTGCAAACCAAAATGACGCGGTTCGATACCGTATGTAGGCGACATCCGCGCCGTTAGTTTGACCGTGCGCTAAGCCCAACGGTTGATTTTGTTTCAACGCTGTTGTCATTTGCAAGCAGAAAACATTTGTAAAGGTACCCAACAAAACATAACCAGCTCAGAAATTATCCAAGCAGAACCTGTACCGGCGGGTCTCCTGCATTTCTTTGTTGAGCGAGCATAGGAGGCAGATCCATTTCTGATGAGTGGTAGAAAGGAATGATCGTCAGTTCCCGAAGAAATCAGTTCTTATAGAGTGTGTGCTGTCAGCCAATAAACTTATTAACATAAGCTTATAAACATGCTGGTTTCCAATATCTTTCCAGGAAAAGGACTATCTTCCCTTGAAACCACACAGAATGGCACAAATGCATGCTGGAAGCTCTAAGCGGCTACATAACCATCCAAACCATTATTATACCTTAAAATACCGCTCGGTTGATAAACTCTGAACTGTATAGTTTTTTTTTTCTTTTTGTGTAATGTACTTACAAGTTGAATTCATCTTTGCTTATGAACACTAAGCTAATTCCAATTACTGGTGCAATAATATTACGGAATATAGCACCATATATCGATGTAATGAGTGTCGATGCTTTCAGCACAGCTAACGATAGGGTTTTCTCGGTCCATAGACCGCATATCAATTCCGGATGCAATTTACGAAGCTAAAAAGACAAATAAAAGCAAAAATTATTGTTAGCAACAGCCAAAAGCAGAATAATGCATGGATTGAATGTATATTCAGAGAAATAAACTCTTTCAAAAACACTGAATATTTGAGGTATTTAAACAGATCGTGCAAACCCCAAAGCAAAACACTTTGTACTCTGGCGCATCTGAAACTAGGCAGTTTGAAACTCTTTGGTTTGTTTATTAGACCAAGAAGAAAGAGGAAATGTTTTTTTTTCTCAAAATAATAAAGAGAACCTACGCCTCAATGCATAATTTTTGAAACCAATAATTACTTAGCCCCAAAGCAGTATTTAACTACCTATATTTCTAACAAAGTTGTGTTTGCACAAATTTTAACCATAGTAACGCCCAATACCTGATAAATAGCAATCGGCGATCGAGTAATGAGTATTGTGCGTCTTGTGAATTGTTTGTCGTTTTTTATTACACTCTTTAGCTTCTCCAGCATTCTAGCACTTGTGTCCGATATGAACAGGAATATCGTCAAGTTACTCGTTTCTAACAAGCTCATCAAACTTGTCAGCGTTACAGCAGTCTCTGCCTCAAATTGGGGCCTAGGAAAAAAATCAAATCAAAGATCACCTTTCAATTGTTCAATCATTGCAACTCACCCTAAAGGATGTAGCTCCGAAAAATTGATTTCCTGTAACGCGTCTAAAGTATGCTTGTGCACACCGCCGATCAGTCCAGCTTTTTCGAGTGTTGTCTTGTGTAGCAACACGATTTCACCGCAAGACGTCAGTCCAGCATCGATTAGGACATTCCGAAATCCCTTCGAAGAACACTGGCGAAAAAAAATCAATAAAATATGAACTTTCCATCAACAGACCATGATGACTCAACAATTTTACCTTCTTTAACGCCGCCATAGAATTCTCTGGTGCATCATATGCACCCCCACGATTCGCTATCGGCCAATATGACAAATCATCTGCCGAATCCCCACCCAACAGACTAATGAGCATCTTCTCATTGGGACTCTTCAACTTGACGAATTTCGATGCAATACAGACCGTGACTAGAACCAGTGTAAACCATGGTATCCCAGCTGAAGCCAATGTGCAAATGAACCAAAATAGATTGAATAGAAATGTGACGAAACTGGCCGAATACCACAGAAGATTGTACAGCATTTTGATGAGTTCTACGAGTGCTCTCAGTGCATTCATTCAGTTCGGTGGCCGTAATGTTCCGCGGGTGTGTGCACCTCTACTTGTTTTAAATGTAAATAATCTCACAAAAATAGAAAGAAAACTTTTTGCTAGCAAATTGGTGGCAGCATTTTTAACACATTTATTGCACTTGATTTCAAATGGTCTATGGTGACAAAAAGAAATGAAAAACTAAATTTGGGGGGCGAACTGATGGCCGGCGCGTGCTGAGAAAATTGTGGACAATACCGGGTGGGTGTGTACGACTTCTTGAAATAAAAATTAATTTATTGCCAGGAAGGGCGAAGCGTTTCAAAAGGACTGACAAAGTGCAAAATTGGGGGATGAAAAGTTCAAGCTAAAAAAAAAATTGTGATTTTTGACATTTGTCTTTGGTAATGTCATTCTTTGTTATGGTCTCCTGATTGGTATAATATTTTTTTTGCAGCAAAACGGAAAGTGATGGCAATGCCTATTAGGTTAGATAGACGTTTGTGGGAAATTTTTTTATGGAATTTTATATTTTGTTTATTTTAATAGAGACTATCTAGTTGAACTGTGCGATTTTATTTTGTGATACAGTTATTTCATTTTCTATTGGGCAAAAAGAAGCGTCCGAGAGAGTCCGAAATCGAAAAAATCACTTCTGGTCTGGCACAAAAAATACCTACTCTTCTGGTGATTCTGAGAAGAGAATTTCGCTTCTCGATTTGAAGTCAGAATTCAGAAACAGAATCCACGCGCCAAGCACTCACACTAGTGTAATTTATATGTTTTACACAAGTCAGCTGGCATTTCACCAATACTTTTGTGGATTCAATCAGAAGCAGTTCTCTTGTTCCATTGGATTTCAGAATGAGTGCATCTCCCAGTGAAACCAATGGAAAACGGCATTATGTACTAAAATTACCTAAAGGCTTATCTAGGAAAGCTGTGGAATAATGAACCGTTTTTCTAGAAAAATAAGTTTACTTGTCACTGTCAAAAAAAGTTCGTGTATCTCACAATATTCTAGATCGTAGATCATGTTGTGCAGCACATGAAAATAAGAGAACTGTTTTTATAAACAATTTTCAGCAACTTCTCAGTCACTACAACCAAATTGTAACATTTAAAAACGACATCTGTTAGTTTTTTTTTTGCTATAAAGATAATAATATAGGTATTTGCTATAAAGTAACCACGTTGAAATGGTTATATTTTATTTATTGCGGAACGCTTCGTAAGGGCTGCGTAAACCCCCATAGTTAAACGCTAGTTAAATATAGCGTAAGGAAATTTAATTAGACCGGCTGTAAGTGTTTATCCCAATTGGAAGTCACTTCTATTAGCATTTAATGGTGACACCATTTTGATATTGTGTAAATGACATTGATAAATAAACTTCTTTTAGCAACATTTACTTTTAGCGAGCCTGGAGGAAGAAAACGTTGAATCGGGGTGAAAGATCAGACGCATGATTAAATATGCCAGTTTATACAACTTTATGCTGCAACTCTAAAAGCATGAAAAGCAATTCACACGACCGCTTGTCAAAGTTTTACATTTGTAAATTTGCGTAACTTTTGCAGTCGAGCCTAATTGATCGCGGAAAATTATGAGGCCTGCGTAAATTATTTTTCATACAAAATCTAACAGCTCATTTACGAGGTGGTAAATTTCTGCAGTTTATGAGGGTTTTACGAGTTTAATACCATTATTGTCTATTTTAATTTGATAAAGGGTACCTATTCACTTAATCTCATAATTTTATGCAGCTCGAAAATTCTCGAAAATTTCTGCGGGGCTTTAAGTGAACACCCCTCGGATATATCATTGCTGTCAAGTCGGTTCTCAACCTCAGCTGTTCAAATTATTTCCAAATTTTTATTTTTTTTTTTTGTTTTGCTGCAAATCATAAACATTTTCATTTCTAAGAAGGAACTCAAAACTATTTTTTACTTGAATTCTTACCATTTTGATATCTTCCTAAAAAAAACTCTGGAAACAACAGGCGACTGTCTCTCAAAGTTTGACATTTGTGCTTTGCGCAACTTTTCGCGGTTGCTTTCCGAGCCTAAATCGTCGCGGAAAATTATGAGGCCTGCGTAATTACGAGGTGGAAAATTTCTGCAGTTTACGCAGTTTATGAGGCTTTTATGCATTTAAGTGAATACCCTAAATATAAAAAATTTCTGTTTTAAAAGGAACGGGAAAGAAATGAGCGAATAGCTAAACTGCATGCAAACCTTCAAAGGTAGTTTGAAACGTGACAACAAAATATCAGCTGCCGATGATTTTTTATTGGAGTTTTGAGCTCTACTCCTACTTAAATAGGTTTTGCTAACATCAAATAACTGGTTGGTGGAATATAATGTTGTATTATTATGAAAAAGTTACTACATCCCTTACTTTCTAAATAGTAAAACGGCCGTTCAATGGTTGACTAGTTGTTTTTATACCCTCCACAGGAAGGTATATTCACTTTGTCATTACATTTGTAACGCCAAGAAGGCATCACCGGAGACCTCATAAAGTATATATATTCTGAATCAGGATCACATTCTGATTCGATTTAGCCATGTCCGTCTGTCTGTCTGTCTGTTGAAAGCACGATAGCGCCCAAAGGGATTGACAGAATGAAATTTGGTGAAAGGACTTCATTTTATCATCGTCAGGTTGGTATTGAAAATGGGATATGTCGGTCAAGTAGTTCTGGTACCTCCCTGGTTTTGCAGGGGAGGGTATTAAAGCATCGGCCAGGCCGATGATAACACTTTTACTTTTTTTTTTATTAACAGCGTTGAATTCAAACAAGTAAAAATTAAGTTAAGAAAAAACGTACCAATCACGTAGATTTATAGTATTTTCAACTACAACGGTCATATTATTATATCTTGGGAGGGATTTTCCTTTTCCGTACATCTTCCGCATTTTGCATAATATTTGCTTAGCGGTAAGAATACTCCACCGAAAAAAGGGTAATTTCAAAATGTAGGTACCAAACACGGTTGCTAAACCAGTTTGAAAATACCCTTCAATTACTTCACGGGACCACCTAGTTCTCAGAAAAAAAAAATCTAATTCAGAAAGAAAAAAAAAACATACAACTCAGTCCAGTTGGTTGTAATCCTTTCACAGCATTGTCCTTTCCATATGGCCATCAGCCACTACGCTTAGATATGAAATTACAAAACATCCGCGTTAAATTGGGACAGCTTGTGTGCAGAACGATGCTCCGACATGGGTTTGAAATGCGGATCATCAATTGCCAGCAAAGAAATGACTGCGTATGCGTTATATAGAAAAGGTCCAGCCACAAACAAAATGGGGTTGCACAGAAAAGGGTTGTTCGAAATTTCACAGGGTCATTGTGTTGAATGAAATTCATAAAGAATACACAAATTCCAGCCCATGATCAACGGTCATTTAACGGGAGAAATGTTGGGTTCACGATGAGACTAAAGGTAAGTGTGAGTGTAAAGCAAATATGAATTTCAGTAAAGGAATAAAGATAGTAATGCTAGCATTTCCTCTACAAAATCCGCGACACTAATAATCAATTTTAGTGTTCAGGCTAAATTGCATATTGTTACCTAGAAAATATTTAGTGTGAAGGTTAAAAAGGATTATTAGACTTCGGAACTAATAGGCATGTGTTTTTATATAAATATCAAATTGGCCTACCTAGATTTGCGAATGGGCAGTAGTCTATTAAAATTATGGCTCCCAATGCATACTGGCTGATCGTGGTCATCAGTAACCCATCGCCAATCCCGAATACTTTTTGTTAAGTTTAATCCAGTCTTGTTCTCACTCCAGGTATCAAGCAATTGAAGAATTTCATTAACAAATGGACAATGTCCACTATCAGTGCTATTGGGGTGAATAAAAAGACTACAACGAACCCTTTCCTGTCCATGGCACGCGTCGTCATCTCAACTATTCCTTACTGCCCATCAGTACCCTGCTCGCGAGTGAAAATAAAAACCTGTTTACCTAATGTGGTCAGTCGGTCAGTAGGTAAGCAATCACTCCTGCACCTTAGAAGAAGGATAACAATAACAAGACAGGGAACTAGATACATGCACTACTGAACGTAAAACACACCATCCCTTTAATTCATTATGGTCACTCGTCGCCATTGTCCCCTATATTTATGCTTCCTCTTCGGCATTTTCGTTATAACTAGGTTCTTATTACCGTAAACGTGATTACCTCACTTCGAAATAGGTGATTGAAAAGATCGTGTCGCTCCTATTTGGGAAAAAAGAAGTTAGATGTGGTCAAGGATATTTATTTTTTTTTTCAATCGGCTTTTGCTTTTGAAATGAACGTCATCGAATAACCATACAAGGATGACAATTGCATGCTCTAGACGTTGATGATAACAATAAATTTAAGGATTCTGCAATTTTGCGGAAATAGATGCGGAACGAATATTCTTTCTAAGATTCGAGAAAATTCAAAATAAAGGTTTGCCGTAACCCAGTGGGATTATACGACCTCTAAATATGCAAAAGATCTAGTTGGTGTTCTTTATGTCAAAATATCCCTTTGCTTTTTGCAATTAGCGACAAATATTTCCATATATTTGAGGGAAATCTGTTGTAGAACATTTTAAGATTGTGACATAAAGCTGCTTGTGAATTTGGGGCGCAACTATATAACTCCAGCGTTTATTTTAACGAAAAAATAAAAACGGAAATACTTAAGAAATTAAATAACAAAAGATATAATTTTAAAGATAAATGTGACAAGCATTTAATATTATTTTTATTTGTATTGTATATAAGTTCGTTATTATTTTTTAAATCATCATCATAAAACTTTGAAAAACATTCGCTGCAAATTTTGCAATGATTGCATGGCTGAAGGAGAACGTTCCGAGGGTTCTCAACACCAATTGCGCAAGTGAGGATAATTTTGCTGTCTTCTTCATGAGCGTTTAATAAATCCGATTTATCCTCGCTAGCTGATGACACATCTGATATCATATCAGCACTAATTTGGGAAGACCCATAGAGCTTGAATGTCAGTTGATTTATGAAATATGATGTTGTTATCTTGCCTCTATCCAGTTTCAAGGTCATCATATAAATGAAGTCGTCCCTTTTTTCAAACTTTGATTTTGGCTGCTCAAAAATTCTCCATATCCCTCAATCCATAGCCTAGCAAAAGTTAACTGTGGATTTATATTCCTCATCCAACAGAGCTTTGCAAAACTTAAAAAAATTTCACCAAACTTATGGTTCGCATAGTCTTCTTATATAAAGAGAACTACTTTGATAGATCCTGATAAAAAAAATAAGCAAATTAATAAGCAGTGAGTAAAAACATTTTAAACATACTGTAAAAGTTCTTATTAAAACTTTGTTCTTTGAGTTCAGAAAAAACAAAACACATCCACTTTTTCGTTAAACGTTATAAAAATTCATTTATTTAATGCTCAAACGAACGCTTTAAAGGTTGACAATGGAATGAACAAATTGTAACACTTGAAGCAAGAAAAGAAATGAGAAAAACTGACTGTGGTGAATTTGATCTTGGGGAAAATCTACTGTATATCTACTTTAAGTTTGTACATAAGAAAAAGGTTCTTTATTAGGCGGGAAATTCAAAATTTTAACGTTCTTCTCTAAAGTGATTATATTTTTGGCGTCAACATTCCGGCCCCATTGATGCACTATCAATTCAAGTTAAGCGGTGCTATCTTGGTTATGGGACGTCGGAGTCTTCCGTTGGCCGTCTTCAGATCGACTACTCTAACGTTGTTGTCATCTCCTCTCACTACTCGTTCCACCCTGGCAAGGACCCACTTGTAAGGGGGCAGATTTTCGTCCTTCAGAACAACTAGAGTACCTTCCCTTATATTCGGCTTGGTTGTGAACCATTTGGATCTCTCTTGAAGACTTCGAACGTACTCAGTTGACCACCTCTTCCAAAAGTGTTGCTTAAGGGCTGTGATTCTTTGCCATCTGTTGAGAAAAGAAATTTTATTAATTAATCGTTCCGGTTCCGGAAACGAATTGATAGGCGCCCCAATTAAAAAATGAGCTGGGGAGAGAGCGCTAACATCGTCAGGATCTGATGAGACTGCAGTGATTGGCCTTGAGTTGAGTATTCCTTCTATTTCAGCGAGTGCGGTGCTGAGTTCTTCAAAAGTTAGAAGAGATCCTCCAAAGGTCTTCGTCAGCAAAGTTTTTGCTGACTTTACCGCCGCCTCCCATATGCCTCCGAAATGAGGCGCCCGAGGCGGTATGAATTGAAACTCGATCCCCTTATCTGCAACAAACTCAAGGATTGAAATTTTAGTGATTTCTTTGTAAAACATTTTTCTAAAGTCAACTAATTTAGTTTTTGCACCAACGAAATTGGTTGCATTATCGCAATATATTTTAGATGGACACCCCCTCCGTCCTATAAGCCGCTTAAGTGCCGCTATAAAAGCTTCTGAGCTGAGATCAGATACAAGTTCTAAATGAACTGCTTTCGTAGCAAAACAAACGAACACTGATATGTAGGATTTGTAGGGCTGTTTTCCTCGAATCTTCCAAGAAGTAAGTATAGGGCCACAAAAATCCACACCACAAACGCTAAAGGGTCTCCCTGGGGTTAGTCGGTCCTTGGGTAAATTTCCCATAATTTGGTCAAGCAACCTAGGTTTGTACCTCACACAATGAATGCATTTGCTAACTACTTGCCTGACCAACTTCCTGGCGTTCAGTATCCAAAACCGATCTCGGACGAAATTTAAAAGGGCTTGGGGACCTGCATGATAATTTTTAATATGCAGATGTCGAACGTACTCCTTTACTAAAGCATTTTCCCCTGGCAAAAGAATCGGAAATTTGGCGTTGGATTCAATGTCAGCGTTTCTGATCCGTCCACCTACACGGAGCAATGTTCTATTGGCAACGACGTCCAAAAACGGTGACAATTTGGCTATTCGTTTTGAAGATAGAATTTCCTTTTTTGCTTCCATTTCTGCTATTTCGGTTGAAAAACTTCCCTGCTGTATGCACCAAACGACTGCCATCGTTGCCTCGTCCAGTTCTTCTGCGGTAAATGGGTTTCCTTGCGAATTCTTTTGTCTCGTGGCTATTTTCCTGAAGCGAAGAATATTTGCTACAACTCGAATCGCTTTAACAAAGCTGCTATATTTGTTTAACCTTTCCATAAAGTCGACCTCCACTATCCCACAATAAAATATATTTTTCTTTCTCTTCGCTTCTAGCAGTGAGCTATCGATATTCATTTTATCGAATTTGAGATTTTGAGGCCACTCCTCAGGAGGATTCCTTAAGAATTCGGGACCATCAAACCAGATCGATGAATTTAAGTCTTCAACTAGACTTCCACGAGAAATTAGATCCGCAGGATTATTTTCAGATCTGACATGTCTCCAACAGACATTTGAAGTCAAACTTTGAGTGTCGCTGACTCTATTGCTCACAAATGTGTCGTACAAATTTGATTGTGATGCAAGCCAATATAAAACAATTTCAGAATCGACCCAGAAATATATTTCTTTGAAATCTTCTTTCAATGAATCCTTAACTGTTCTCCATAATTTGGCCAGCAACTGAGCTCCACAAAGCTCCAACCGAGGTAACGATTGTGTCTTCGATGGGGCAATTCTTGATTTCGCTGTAATTAGCCTAACAGTAACCTTTCCCCATTCATCAACACATCTAGCGTAAAGACAGCATCCATATGCCTTTATTGAGGCATCGGAAAAACCGTGTATTTGAATGCCCTTCAGGCTCTGGCAATAAATAAAGCGCGGAATGGTGATGCAGCTAAGATTTCGAAGATCTGCTATGTATCCTCTCCAACAACTATCAAGTTCACTGGGCAACGGATCGTCCCAATCTAACCTTTGAGCCCACAGTTCCTTAAGAAATATTTTTGCTTTGACAACGATTGGCGCAAGCAACCCCAAGGGATCAAACAACTTACTGGAAGCAGAAAGAACAGAGCGTTTGGTGGAATTTGTTGTTGAGAACAAGTCCTTGTAGAAGAAACTAAATACATCCTCCTTCGGGTTCCATTCTATGCCCAGCGTTTTAATTGTTTCAAATTCATGCTGATGATTAAGTTGTACTTTAGTATTCTCAGTAGCGGAATTCAAAGCGGCATTTGAATGCCATTTATGGAGCTCAAAATGAGCTATTCCTAATAGTTTTGTTACTTCCTCCTGAATTTTCGTTAGTTCTTCTATAGACTCTGCTCCTGTGATTAGATCGTCTACGTAAAAGTCTCTCATAATAACTTTGCTTCCGAGAGGATGAGATGTCATACTCCTAAGACCAATCTCTTTAAGACAACGTGTAGCTAAAAATGGTGCTGATGACGTTCCGTATGTGACGGTGTTTAGACAATAGGTCCTTAGTTTGGTTGATGAGTCGAATCTCCAAAGAATTAGCTGAAACCGTCGATCACTGACATCAATTTCAACTTGGCGAAACATTTTTTGTATGTCACCAGTTAATGCGAACAAATGGCTTCTAAATCGCAATACAATTGAATACATCTCCTCTTGAACATTCGGCCCTACCATTAGCAAATTATTGAGAGACAGCGAAGAAGTTGTTTGGCATGATGCGTCGAAAACGACTCGTAATTTTGTTGTCGAACTTTCAGGACGGAGAACGCACTGATGTGGCATATAGTAACAGGGTTCGTTTACATTCGTGTGCTCGATTTGCGTCATATGCCCTAATCTTAAATATTCCTCTATGAACTGTGAATATTCTTTTTTCAGACCCAAGTTTCTGTTTAATCTGCGCTCCAATGCAAAAAACCTTTTCTTTGCTGTTTCTAAAGAGTTGCCTAACTGTGAAGGGCTGTCCTTGAATGGCAGCTTTACGGAGAATCTGCCGTTTGGCAGTATTTGAAGGTTTTTCTTAAAATGCTCTTCACACATTTCTTGCTCTGGCGTAAGACACGAATTGCATGATACTTCCTCCATGTTCCAAAATCTTTCCACCAATTGTTCCAGATGTGAACAGGAAGAGTCGAAAATCTTTTGAACGACATTGCAGCCTTTGTATCCTTTCCCAACGCAGCTACCCGAGACAATCCATCCCAATATGGTTTTATGCAACACAGGTAAATTTGGGCCTAATATTATCTTTCCACTTTGTATGAGTTCAAAGAATAACTCCGCTCCTAAAAGCATATCGATCCTATGTGGCTTAAAGAATAGTGGATCAGCCAGCTTTAAATTCTTGGGAATGTTCCAACCGCCTGTCAAGAGTTCTCGTTGAGGTTGGAACTCAGTTATCGAACGAGCAATCCAAAACTCAACATTCTTCGTAAAGGAATTGAACCTGGATTGTAGCGAAGTATTTGTCTGAGAGTTGATAGTTGTACCTATTGTACTGACTCCGCTAATGTTGACTGGACTATGAACCGATATGAGTTGCAGACTGTTTGCCAAAGCTTGGGTCATCAAATTTATTTGGGAACCTGAGTCAAGAAGCGCCCTGGCTGGAATGAATTCGCCTGCCCGATTCCTGACCTTAACCACAACTGTCGCTAAAATTACTTGCGACTCAGTATCACCTGCCCCTGAGCCTAACAGAACATTTCGTGAAGTACCTGGAGCTTGCGAAGTTCCTGACGCGGAACCAGATGTTCCCGAAGTAATGGAGTGTTGGGCTGAAGCATCATCCTGAACATGGCGGTTGCCATACCTATGTAACAGTAGGTGATGAGGCTCCGAGCAGACATTGCATCTTACAGCAGAACAGCTGCTTACTCCGTGACCCTTGACAAGACAGTTGATGCAAAGGGATAGCCGTTTAGCCTGCTTGTACCGATCGTAAACCCGCAAGTCTTTGTATTTATTGCAATCCGTTATGACATGATTTGATGATTTGCAGAAGTAGCAGATCGTTTTTGTCATCGAAAGAGACGATCTTTTTTGAAAGGATCTATCTCGATTATCCGATTTCCCAATTCCTGCATATGAAGACTTCGATTCCTTGCTTTCCAAAAATTGACAGCGCTTATTGAGAATTTCTGAGCAGCTTTCCCAACTTGGCAGTGTTGAATAGTCGAGAGACTCATTCCATTTGTTGTGGGTTTCGATATCTACCTTGGACATGACTACATGGATTAATATTGCATTGCATATCTCTTCATAACTGCCCAAGGACTTAAGAGAATCCAATAATGCAGAGACGTCATTGACTAAGTCCCTTAGTTGCATGGATGAAATACCTTTCATTTTTGGAAGATCGAAAAGCGTTGAAACATGCTCTAAGAAAATCAAACACTTGTTGTCATATCTATCCTCAAGCCGTTTCAATGCCTTCGGGTAATTTTCTTCAGTGACTTGGAAAGCCTTTATTGTCCCAAGTGCCTTTTCACTCAAGCAGGAAATCAAATGGTTAAATTTTTCGATAGGCGCTAGTGAACTGTCATTATGAACTAATGTTTTGAAAACCCCAATAAAGTTTTTGTAATCTGAATAACATCCAGAAAATCTTGGTAGCCTTTGTAAAGGTAAACGCGAAGAGGAAGTCGAAACAGCTGTAAGAGAAGTATCTGCGACTGCAATGCTGCCCTTCCTATTGTTTCCCATCAGCGATAAAATCTTCGACTTTGTTGTGCAATACAATTCTTCAATTTCGAAACGACCATTATCAGTAGGTATTATTTCTTCAATTCGAGTTTGATAATTAAGAGCTTGTTTAAAATAGGATTCAAGTATCCCCAAGCGACACTCCAGTTCAACAATCTCCAGGTTACTTGCTTTGGTTTCGATTATATTTTTAATTCTGGAGATGCTTCCCTTTGATGAAGCACGATTAACTTTTAAAGTGTCCAATGATTTGGACTTTCCAGCTTCAATCGTTTCTTGTGCTAACATTGTAAAATTTTAATAATTGAATGACTGAGAGATCGAAGAATTGCAAGCGAATTGCAGTTGCAGGGTTTGATTAAAATTTATCTCCAAAGTTATTATCAGTGGTCAGTTGTCGCCAATATTTGTATAATATTGAGAAATTAGATCCGAAGAAGAGCGACTGTGTTGCTGCAACACCAATTATGTTGATCTATTCAGCAACCACACAGCGGTTTAGCCAAATATGCTTTTGAGCGAATTGTTTTCCCACTAAAGGCGATATACCAGCTAGTCAAGCTCACAACAACAGCAACAAGTGGAGCGACGATGATGATTGCGACGAATTTGGATCTGAGGGCGAGCGAATATGTTGCTGCAACACCAATTATGTTGATCTATTCAGCAACAAATGAAAGCATATAGCAGTTTGGCTAAAACTTTCGCCCGAATTGTTCCCCACGGTCAGCGAGCTCGGCAAGCTCACAACAACAGCAACAAGTGGAGCGACGATGATGATTGCGTCGAATATGATTACCCGCACCCCGATGATCTAAAGGCTGAGCAAACCTACCACAACAGCAGCGAGCACGGCGACGACGATGATCGTATCGGTACCAAGAACAACTTAAATCAAAGCTTTCCTTACGATTTCAACGAGAGCGACGACGAAGATCGAACACAAGAGAGGCTGTTCGATGCAGTTCTCTCGTAAGTGACGTAGAAACGCACTAACAAAGTGAATTTGTGTCTTGCGGTAACAAATTTCATACGATGTGTGACGTCAATTCCTTTCGTTGGTCTTGCAGTGTCCGCTTTTTTTCCAAGGTTACGAGCGCAGACCATATGCAATTTTTGATGTGATTTGTAAGATCTTTATTTTCTACGATATAAGAAAATGGATTTCTACCTTCAAACTATTGCGCGATAAATGAGATTAGGTAGACTGTATCTCTAGAGCTTGAGCTTGATATGTTCTATTTGCGGCGAATCGCATTTAAATGAACTA
Organism: Cheilosia vulpina; assembly: GCA_916610125.1. Taxonomy (NCBI): domain Eukaryota; kingdom Metazoa; phylum Arthropoda; class Insecta; order Diptera; family Syrphidae; genus Cheilosia; species Cheilosia vulpina. The sequence continues at coordinate 2,372,623 of OU744276.1, forward strand.
AATGTGTTGGACATATAACGATTATAGGCGGATGGGAATTTCGTGTGAAGGATTTCGATCGTAGTTTGCAGGATCGAGCGATTTTAGTTGTAAGAGTGTACAGTGCTACAATATGTTGTAACTAAAGGGAGCGATACAGACTCACCAGTTTAATTGCGAATTCCTTCTATAGCGTATATTTGTAGAATATGCTGCTTCTTAACCGAACGCGGAACCGAGCACTTTCACTGATCGAATAGTTTTTTCTTTATTTTTTATTTTTTTTTTATTATAAGTTCACTAGGATTCTAAAGTCCTGTCACGGTCGCCATGTAAAAGTTCTTATTAAAACTTTGTTCTTTGAGTTCAGAAAAAACAAAACACATCCACTTTTTCGTTAAACGTTATAAAAATTCATTTATTTAATGCTCAAACGAACGCTTTAAAGGTTGACAATGGAATGAACAAATTGTAACACTTGAAGCAAGAAAAGAAATGAGAAAAACTGACTGTGGTGAATTTGATCTTGGGGAAAATCTACTGTATATCTACTTTAAGTTTGTACATAAGAAAAAGGTTCTTTATTAGGCGGGAAATTCAAAATTTTAACGTTCTTCTCTAAAGTGATTATATTTTTGGCGTCAACACATACTTTAGTTATCCATTGCTTTTTACACTAATTCGCAAATCCCATAAGGTACGGGAATTTCCGTTTATTATTATATTTGTGAATATAGTGCCTGCAATTTTGCAATAGAGTAAAGAGATCTTTCAGCGTGCAACAGGTACAGCATTTTTTTAAAAACAAAACATGTCAGACATTAATCCACAAAAGTGGGTCATAAGTCCATAATGGATTTGTAGCCTTCGACACTTTTCTAAGCATTTTGCAATCACTGCTTAAATTAAAACATTCTAAATATGCGCCCAGATTAATTGGTAAGCATTTGTATATAAATACTTAACAAAAATAGATCCAGCCGATGCAATGCGTTTCTTTTCAGTTGAAACATTTCACGAAAACGTAAACAAACTCACTTGTCAAACTCAAACGTACTTGTATTGATAAATCTGGAGCAAATCTGACGAAAAATCCAGATTCGCAGAAGTGATCTGAAATCTGAAAAACATTGCTTTTTTGTACCAAACGGACGGAGAGTAAAAAAGAAAATCTGAGAGGGAGAGCGCCCAATCGAATACCAGCTAAGTATCCTGCATGCGCTAAATTTCGGTGTCTCAAGGCTCCACACCAAAGATAAATGGTCGCTAAATTATCAAACATGATATAGATGGGACAAAAACCATATGTTCATGGCAGTAAACGTAATTTTAAATTTACGAATAATCAGACTTCAAATAGCTACATCTCAACATTTGAATATCTCCAAAACAATGGATACAAGAAAAGTTGGCCCATCTATATGAAGTTAAGAATTTAGCGTGCGAACAGAATACCTACATTTAATATTTCCCTTCAACATATAATATGACACCCAGTGACAAATCGCTTAATACAAAAAAAAAACAAAAACACTTACGGAAATATTTTCCTTTTTTTGGTCAATGTTTGACCGGGCCGGGCGAGCTAAATTGGCTCGCTTAATTTTATCTTTGTAGACATTTTTGTATGGGAGATAAAATTAAGCGCGAGCAGGATACTAACCTATTTTGAAAGGAATGCAATTTACCTACCCCCAATGAGCAATTGTACAATTTTAATTCAGGAGCATATGTCTGCGAGGTGTTGTCCAACCACTTTTGTTTCAATGAAGTTACTATGAACACGAACATTTTCAGATATAACATTTTTTTGTCAAAATGTAAATCTAAGTAAAACTTATTTTCGATGTCGCTTTTTCGTTTATGAACAAAATCAACAACATGAACAGTTAACAGTTAAAAACTTTACGTCAACTCGCGTGCTGAAAATCGTACTTTGCTTTGCTTGGCTGAGATCGAAACCCAAAAAACAACGCCTATTGTCAAAGATGAAACCCACTTGTACATATATAAGTACAAGGTTTTTCCATTTATTTATAATAAAATGACTAAATCAAAAAATTAACAGAAGAATGGAAACAAAAACAAACAAAACCTTGCATGTTAGGTTTTGTTTGCAAGAATTAAGAAAGTTTTTGAAAATGATTACGGATAATAGAGTGAATCCCGAACAATCGATTTCTAAATGAAGTGGACGTCCAGTATAACGAGTGATATAATGTTTGATGTCATTCACTATATCGAGCGCGTTCGTTTTATCGATCTACTTTTTATACTATTTTTAAAAAGTGAAGTCATTAAAAAATATATTTTTAAAACAGTTTTATTTGATGTTAAATTGAATTGATTGTAATTTTCCATTTTTAGGGTTTATTAAACATATACATATATACGATTGTTATATCGGATAGCAAATCGTGAGCCACCATTTGCTATTGTAGAGAAAAGCGTTCGTTATATCGCAAACTCGCTATATCGAATATTCGTTATAATGGACGTCCACTGTAAATTAATTTTTGTAAATGAATTTCCCTGTTCATAGAGTTGCCGGTTAATATAGAATCGAGAGTTTATGCACTTATAAAGGGTAGGGTCGTTTTTCGATCACAAGCGAGACTAGTGGTTAAAATTACAGATATAAGTGTTAAATGGATCGTCTGAATGGCCGCACACTTTTCGTATTTTTTTCTTATCCTGTAAAGAAGCTAATTTCTACAGAACTTCGTTGGAATAATAAAGAGTTTTCCAATAAGAGGTATTCAAAGAAAAATGACATTTTTTTAAATAAATGATCGGATGTTTATTTCATAATAAAGAGGAAGGTATGCCGTTCATTATTAAAAACAACATCAGCCAAATGGCCACCACGAGCACTCATCAAGGACCATATCCTTTTCATGAAATTTTCCATAACCAAATCGCAAAGTGGCTGCCCTATGTCCTCCATAGCCTCACGAATTTTATCTTTGAGGTCTTGAATCGACGCTGGGCTGTTGGCGTAGACCTTATCTCTCACGTGGCCCCAAAGGATGAAGTCGCAAGGTGTTAAATCACAAGATATCGGTGGCCAATTGTGATCACCGGAAACTTTTCCCGTAAAAGATCAATGGTTTCGTTGCTTGTGTGGCACGTAGCGCCGTCTTGTTGAAAGTAAACGTTGTCCAGATCAATACCATCCAACTCCGACCAAAAAAATCATTAACCATCCCTCGATAGCGCATAGCTCAATCCATTCACCTTAACTTCTGATCCAACCTCATTTTCGAAAAAGTAAGGTCCAATGACCCCTCCGGGCCATAAGCCAACAGTCACACGTTGAGGATGGAGAGGCTTCTCAAAAATGCGACAATTTTGCTTGTTGACGTAGCCACCGAAGTGGAAATGGGTCTCATCAGTCAAGATGATTTTTCGATGGAATTCCGGATCATTTTCATGCATTTTAAGGACCCAATCAGCAAAGACACGACTTTGATGATTGATCGGCCAGCTTGAGTTCTTGTGTTAACTGAACTTCCAAAGAACGACGAGGAATGGACAAACCTGGGTTTTCTTCAACACTTTGGGCTACAGCAGCAATATTCTTCACATCACTAACTTGTCCCAACAGCTCGAATTTGTCCACCAATTTCTGTATTGCTTTAGTTTTGCGAACTGTGAATTCAAGATTTTCACCATATTTGTAGTGAATTTTAATAATTTCAATGCGTTGTTGAAGCGTGTATCGTTCAATTTTTAGTAATGGCGTAGTTTCTACTTGTCAAATGTCAAAGAATAAAAGCTTTGAAAAGTGACAGCTACCGAAATAGCGGGTCATTCACAATAACACCTCTCATTGGAAAACCCTTTATTTGCAACAGTAAGGGCCGTTTGCTTATACGACTCATATCAAATTAAGTGCCACATAAATTCTTATGTGACAGTTCATGCCCTGCACAAAGTAGCCCATAAGCATTTAAGTAGAACTTAAATCGTTAAGAGTCGTATGAGCAAACTGCACTTAAACTTCTAAATTCACACGGAAACCTTCTTTCCGCTCTACTTTATCGACAGTTTGTCGAGCAAAATTTTCATTGGGGCGCATTGTTAGTACTTAATAGCTTTAATATTTATCAAAATATTCTCGCCCGCTACGCCCTCCACCCTTATATCGCCTATGGATTTTCGAGAAAGGAATTACAATCAATCCTACACAATCACGCCAATCCTTTTTAAAATTAAACGAGAAAGTTTAAAAAAAATATATTGGAACACGTTTTCTTTTTCGTTCCTTCTTTGTATTGTACACGTTGTATGGCCTTTCGTTCTCTGTGGCGTAGCATCCACAAAATAAAATATAAGGATGATGATCACCGTCGTCCACGCCATCATCATCACCTGGCATTATAGTACGAGAACAACACTTCCCTTTTGAGCATACGGATTAAAAACCATTTGAGAAGAGTTTTTTTTTTATAGTAGAAGGAAGATTAATGGAATTTACTTCTTTTTCTTGTAATTTGAAGGACTTTTCGTTATGAATCAAGAAGTGATGGAGGAAATGTTTTTATTTTATGAGAGAATATCAATTATTTGATTTTTTTGTTTGAGAATGCAAGGAAGCAAATGTCACTTTCAGCTGATTTATTTAGCATTAGGCTAAGATAGGCGTTCGATAAAGCGGGCTCATTACAGGACAGAACAGTTATACGATGAGTATATTACTTATATAGGTATATAATATCTACAGCAAACCGTTGCGAAACAGAATTCATTCATAAAGGTATTAGGCCAGCAAAAAGTTATGCACACGGTCGCATGTTAGTCCTCAGAATATTTCAATTAATTCATTAATTATTCATTATATTTTCAACTTTATTTATAGCTTCAGTTACCCGTAATTTCCGTCATCACAGAGATCTATATTTTTATTTAATCTATTATTACAGCAAACCCATGTCAGAATTTGCATTAAGTATGCTCTCAAATTAATATCTGTTAAATGATAAATTTATTCAAGACTCTCGTCTGCGTAAAAATAAGCGCACCAATATGACACCGCTGTGGGACACCGTCATTACCATAAATTAATAGAGTTTCACAGTCCATTCTACAAACTCTGAATCGCACATCTGCATGTGCAATTACTCGGGTAACCCTTCATATGTTGCAAAGTTGCAATATTCCAATTGCCCCTCAACCCTACTCGTTTCGCAAATGTCAGATCCTTACGGAGTATCGAATTTCTCAAGAAAATGTATTTCCTTTACCCTTTCGCTTTTCACAAAGACGAAACTATCCCAAATGCAGTGTAAATGCCCATTATCCTCCTATCGCGTCATCCATCTATCAAGTTCTTCCGCAAACAAAACGCCAATCGTGCACCTCCTTCCAGCAGCGATCGAGCAAAATTCCCATGGTCTTAAGGCTAACATCCTTTCGACCTTTTTCCGATCGTCGACCCTTACCAGAGCGAGTTTCCACAATCGCCGCCGATCAAAGGGTGCAAAAACGTGGATGAGCAAAAAAAGGATCAACAATGCATTTTCCTCTTACATCTTGAAATGAGTAAAATCGTAAAAAAAAAGAAGAAATTCTTTGATTGCTGAAATTCGAGACGAGCATCATCGACATCATCATCATTATCGTGATCTGTAGGGAAAAGGATTTTCAATTCACGCTAAATTACGCCAGAGAAGATGAATCTTTCGAGGAAAAAAAAATACCAAATCGAAAGAAAAATACAGAAAGGTTACCTAAGTCGTGGGGAAAGGATCACAACCCTTACGACCCCTTGTCGCATTACGAAAATCGCACAATTTTTCCTCAAATTTCAAGGATCCTACAGTAGGATCGCATAGCTTCAACGTTAACCTCGATTTTCCCATCGGCCAAAGAATCAAAAAGGTCTCCCCAATGTGCAAAGAAAACATTAAGCCGCTCACCCGTAACAGACATTTACCACAGCGCAGCACAGAGTCCATAGGTTACGACTATTAAGGTTAAATGATGATGCAGTCAATAGATACCTGGACTTGCGATTTTTAGAGATATTTTCCTCAATTTTTTAGGAATATTCGTATGTGAGGTTTTCGGCCCCGTTTCCTCTGTAAATAATGTTCAGAGCAGAAAGACTTAATGTATTCAGGTAGAGCAGCAATCTTTTTCACGAATTATCCTAACAAATGAATTTGGTTATTGATCGATCAGCAAGGATATATGAGTACCTTTTCATCGATATAACGATTTAACTTCATTTATTCATTTGCATTGTCCTGTCGAGATAACTTCATATTCTTTTTTGAGTTTCATTGACGATTGAGAAGATTGCCTCACCCTGTTTGACCATTCCTTTGTTCACCAAGAAAAGACCCAAGACAATTGGTCCCCTATATCCTTTGTATGGCAAGTCAACACAATGCCTAATAAAGAAATTAGGAGGATTTATGTATGCAAAAATAGCTAAGAAGTTGTGTTGACAGTTGAGGTCAAGAATGGTCATTTGGGAGTTTCTGTTTTTGTGATTGAGACGCAGCAGACGACAGGGGATAAGGGAGGTGCTATGAGGGCAATGGAAAGAGGCAGGCATAAAAGAAAATCTGTCCATTTTCGTTAAGAGTGGGAATTCAATTTTTCCAATATTCGTTTTGAATGTTAAGCTTAAATATATTGTTGGTTGCAATATGAAAAATATCACCACTACCCTAATGAGACCTTCGAATAAAGGTTCGTGTTGAATATGATTCACAATCAGTTGCAAAATCATAAGTTTCGGTAAAGATCGAGTGAATAGTGAAAGAAATAAGGGCTGTGCTATTTAAACAGCGATTGAAAATTTATAGGACAAACAAAGAATGGACACTGACAGCTGCCAGACTTATAATAGTAGTCGAGAAATCTGAACATTTTCATCGTAATATGAAAAATCGCTTATCTCATGTATTATGTCTCTCAATCTATTTTGTTTATGTCAGTTCTTCATTCTGAATTATTTTCCGGTTGCCACAATTAATACAGCATTCGTTGAAAGTACGAAAATCAATATGAACGAAATTTTGTTAACAGTTCAAACTCCACTCTGAACAAAAAAAATTAAACCGCCCATAGATACAACTCTCGCGTCACATAAAACTCCTTGGGGACATTCAAAAATTTAGTAATCTTAAGTCGACTAGATTTGTTTGGACTCGATGTAACCTGAACGCAAAAACTAGCGACCAATCTAGTTTTTGCGTTTTGGAAAGTGAGTTTTTCTATATGTCAGCAACATATGCGAACTGTCAACTAAGTACTCACTCACGAATTTCTAGACTAGATTCGTCGACTATCCGTCTATAAACGTCAACTGAAAAAGATTTCAGCCAATTAAAATTGAGTTCAAATCAGCTGTCAGACTTACTAAACTAGATACAATCCCCCGTGTGTTATGTGGTGACTGTCAATGGGATTCTATTCAAAGCAAACATATTATCTGCTAGCGTCAAGCTGACATTGAAATGAATTTCTTATAATTTAAAAAAAACGAACAAAATTTAAATTACTGAAAATTACATTTTTCATTACAAACAGGGTTTCCAGTGGAGATTAATTCGTTACACTTTTTCTACATAAAACTTGAATACGTTGTGTCAAGTTGAGAAAAATACGTACTGCAAATAAATTGAGTATAAGACCGACAAATGTCTATATTGATAGCCTATTTTTAAGACCATCAGATGGAAATTGATTAATGATGGTCGATCTCTAGCGCCCTCTCGTTAAAAACGCTGTTGCATTTGGTTTTTCTTTTTTTTCCCACAGTATTAAGGAAGTTTTCTTCCGACTGGCTTTATCATTAATTTAATTTTTTTAATTAGCAGGGACAATTTCATGAAAAGAAAAATGTTTTTTTTTCCGAAAAAGTAGATCATTAGGATACGATGACATTTAAGACGCAACACACAACTTTTGCGAAATTATTTGATAAATGATCCAGCTCAACTGTGATCACCAACAGCAAGAGTTGGGTTAAAAGGTGAAAACCATTAGGAAGTATCCAATTTCCAGACGAAGAAAAACCATTCAAATCTGAGGAATTCAGCCGAACAGGAACAGCCAAATCTTAAAAATTAATGATCACTCAACACCCTTTTAGGGAAAATGACAGAAAACAAAATGTGATTTCACCCTTTTTCGCGTAGGCTTTTACTTTCAAAAATGTTCCCACCCTTGAGCTGCCTATAGTTTGCAAAATATCATACGTAACGCAAAAAGAAAAACACAACTCAAATCCCAGAAATTTTAACTGCGTGTATATCCTTCATGGTTCTATAAACAACCGGAATACACGCATGACCAGGACACAGCGCACAGATGGAACCTTTTGTTTGCATGTAGGTCGCAATATGGTTTTAGGATCGATTGGGACGACTTGCTTGGAATTCTTGTGTGTGTGGTGAGATTTCGGATCAATATTTGCGCAAGGATCGATCAATTTATTTATTTTGTTGCCATACGACGCCGACGGATCCAAAAAAGGGTTGAAATTATTATTTATTTTGAAGAAAAAAAAATGTTTTGTCTGCACTCGCATACCACGTCGTCTTATAAAAACAGGATGAATTGAAACTCTATCTGTTGGAGTATGAAGATTGATTCAATTGTACTAGGGGACGATTGTAATATTTTCTTAATAAAGTTTTTTTTTTTTTTTTGATAAATGAAATCGGCCATTGTGCTGTTTTGATATTTGATACTGCAAATTGTGGTGCATGAGAATTTTTAAATTGATACGTCCATTTCTCGTGCAAGCAATGACGCAGTACGAAGTGAAAGTGCTGGCCAATGTTGGAAGAAGAATGAACGAAAGAGCGAGAGGAGGTCTTAACGAATTTTAGGAGTATTGGAATTTGACAAATCGTTCATTTCTAGCTCATGCATGTTCTGCGAAAAGGAAAACAGAAACACAAAAAAATGCATTTATATTCAATAGGGAATTGATAGAAAGCTCAAAATAGGCGTTTTTCTTTTTTAGTTCAGAGCTGAGCTCTGAACCGAGCTCGAGCATTATGAGCGCGCTCTGAGCCGAGCGTGCTCAGATTGTTCTGATGTATTTATGAAACACACTTGAGCACGTAGCTGACATTTTTAATAAATGTATGTAAAAATTGAATATTTATTAATTTTTATTTATTAAATTGGTTATCCTTTAGTTCCAGAACAACAAAGTTCGTCCACCATTGCATTTATTTTGTTTTCCTGGTTTTTTTTTTCTGTCAAATGTGACTGTGAGTGTGTATTCAGCTTTTTACTCAGCATGCTCAGTCAATTTATTCTGAGCTCATCGAGCGCGCTCTGATAATGCTCAGATCGAAAAAAGAAACACAAATCTGAGCTCTGATGTATCTGAGCTAAAAAAGTAACACGAACTTTTTGTATAACAGTTCAGGTTGTGCTCTGAACTAAAAAAGAAAAACGCCTAATAAACAGCACACTTAATGGGGATGTTCACGTGGTCTAGTTTAGTAAGTCTGACAGCTAGCTGACTTGGTGTGTCTCAGTTTTGATTGGCCTAAACCAGTCACATGAACAGGTATTTTCAGTTGACGTCTATGGAGTGGTACCCGACAAATCTAGTCATGAATAACGTGACTGAGTTGACAGTTGGTATATGTGGCTGACGTAGGAAAAGGTGTTTGATTGCATTTTGCGATGAATGCTCAACATGCTTACATGTCAAACAGTCAAACTAAATGTGACAAGCGAACGTTGCAGTACAGTAAATGTATCCAACGCATGTCATGCGATCAGAAGTGTTTTGTTAAATCGTATTGATTTGAATATCTTGCACCCATTTCGCCTATTAAAATGACTGCCCAATGAACCATAAAAAATGACACTTCAACACGCAAAATATTTTTTACGAATGTACATCGAAAATATAACTATAAAAGTTCCAAAAAATGGTCACTTTGAATTTTCTCAATGAAACTAGGAAAAAAACAAAGAAATATTTCCAGATAATTGAACAGTCGACAAACGTATTTATACCTAAATTCTATATCCTTCCAGTTCATTTACATACACTCCGAATACCCTTTTTGACTTTTTGAGATTATATGCAAATGTTGAAAGTATTTTCAAACACAAAAACGGTTACACGTTTACAAACAACACCCGTCTAACAAATCGTTCATCAAAACATCACCGGTACGACCGACGTTCGTCATGGCATAGATTCATACTCATTGTAATTGAGTTCAATTGAAATCAATGCACAAGAGTACTTTGCTTACACTCCGTTCCCGCGCACTTATCCAACTGTCACAGTCATTCAGTGAAGGACTCGCATTTAAATTCTCTAACCAACTGACAAACCATATCGGAAAGGGGTCCCAATACCGAATAATCAGGGATCAATAAAAAGGACACGATACAGGTTCATTTGCATAACACTGCACGAGCCATAATCCACATACAAACGAATGGTGCCTTCCGCAGTAGAACTTGATCCTTGCAAATTTCTCATAATTTATTCAAACAAATTCACCCCATTTTGGTTAGAAAGGACTCTCGACTCGATTCTAGAGTTCTCCTCTGATTGACGAAGGTCTAAGAGTGCGAATTGATTTCCTAAAAATAATGTATGCAAATTTTCCCGAGTTTTTTTCCTAACGTATAATTTTCACCAAAAGGATTGTCATGCAAATTTTGCATTTTGGCACAGTTTAGCATATGCTGTGGCGTAAAGGATGCGGATGCACATCAAAGGCAAATGTGTAAAGTGACAGATATGCCTGGGTCATGGTTCAGCGAATCTTGATGCAATTTAGTAATGAGAGCCGTGTGTAGTAGAGAAGGGGAAAAAGAGAAGAGTGAACCCTGTCCTAATAAGAAAATGATTTTTTAAGGAAAATCCCAAGAGAGTTCTCCTTAAAAAAGTAAAATAAAAAAAAATCCGAAAGGAGAGTGAATCACAGAGAGAGGAAGAGGATCCTTTCATAGAAGAAACCGAGTTAGGGGATGAATTTCTTTCGTTCGCGCGAGTAGTGAGTTATGCAACCCCTTCCCATTGATTGTCTTTTTTACTTATTTTTTAAAGAGATTTCATGTGCTAGTGTGCGTGAGAGAGAGGAGAACTTTAAAATATATTCAATTTTTTTTTTAAATTAAAGTGGGGAGAGGGTTGAAATTTTGATTTTTTTAGTAAATATTCCAATATCCAGAGGTCCTTGGCCAGAGGTTAAATCAGTTTGTGCTTCATCGCCAAGCTTAACACATTAAACTCGAACAATTTCTAAGATTTAGCTCGACAACTACTCTCATTCTGAATTTCGTTTTATTCCTTTTTATTTCTGTTTTTTGTTATTTTATACTTTGTTGGTTTTTGTTTCTTTTGCTTTGTTTTTTTCAACAAAAAAAAAATTGTTCTGTCGTAATGGCTACACAATTGGAAGTGCTTATGCAACTCTACATGATGAATTTAATTCAACAACAGCAACAGCAACTGATTCAACAACAACAACAGAACAAGGATAACATACCAACAGATTTGGCAACTACGTTGAAAGGACCATCGAGTCCAAACAATTGTAGTAGTAGTACTAGTACTAGTAGTAGTAGTAATAATTTGCTCAACTCCACTAGTGATATTAGTGACTTGCACAATTTGTACAACAATGTGCAGCTAGCTAATGAGAATGACAATTTCATTAATAATTTCTATCCCGTTAATTTTTCAAAGAGTTTCCTTCAATCATCAACAGTGACATCGACCCCAACAGAAAAAGTGACGCGGACACCGAGTCCGTATGAAAACGCGGAGGCGGATGTTGAGGAGGATGAACCATTGTATTCGACTGGAGCATCCGGTAGCACGAATAGCGGGGACAATTCCAAGATGTCGGCGCCAGTCTTGGAGAGTACCGATTCATTTTCGTCGCCGATAATGGTGAGAGTTAAAGTGACAAATGACAGTTGTAAAGTGGAACTAAAATTTATTTATTCTTAAAGCCATTTACTCCGGTTAAATATGAAAATGGATTATCATCATCGACCAGCGGACAGGATTTGTCTGTGGATAATACGAAATCCTTCAACGCATTCGCAGACAATGAGGATTCAAATGTTTCGCAAACATTTTCCAAGATCTCACCAGTTGGCAATGTGGGGGATACGAAACTGGCAGTAAAGAGTGAAAATAGTTTAGTGGTACGTGGGCCTTTTTAAAAATAACCAATTCATAAAAAGTGAACATGACAGTCAAAGAATGTAGTGACAGTTGTCATAAGAGTGAATAAGTCTGTGCTTGCGTTTATATCAGTCCATTAAAACACAACGCTATCTGTAATCATAAAGTGACGGCATATGTTAATATTATGATACCTGTTATTTAAATAACGTTACTTGCAATATGTGAAGACTTACCGAAAATAGTGAAGTGGCATTTCGTTATTTTTAATGTGCGCTTGTGGTATACATTTGTCATGTTCACTAAAAAAACACTTGCAAATTGCATTGCTTTGCTAAATGTTATACTTAATTAATGAAGGAGCAAGTTTTAAAAAATCAAAGGTTAAGCGTGTTATAAAAGTCAATATTTTGTTTATTCTACAGAACTATGATTCATCATTATTCAACGTGCCGAGTGGTGTGTCTAGTGCTGAAAACATTTTGCAGAGTAAGTACGAATTTTATTTGCAAACCACTTGTCCCCGTACTTACAAAAGCAGTTATGTCAAACTTTTATATGCTCTCTGACGTCTGTTAGGTTCCTAACTTGTGCGAGGGTAGATTCTTATTTCTAGATTCATGAGGAGGCTTCATTCTAATCACCAAAAACTTAAAAAACTTAAAATGTCAACCTGTCAGATGATTGCGAATACGGTGCTAGCGATTTTCTTAAGCTGCAAATGCAGGGTAATTTTTAAAAAGCGTTTTCGTCAAACATTTTAACATCTTGTATATAAATAGGCGAAGGCAATTAGTTAAGAACTACTTTCGCTGCCTTAAACACAACATATTTTGTTGGGAAGATTGTTGAGATGCAATGCTGAATGTAATTTGTTTTCCAATATGTTGTGTATAAGCACTATAATGTCCGAATTTCTACCAGTCTGCGAACTCTAGTTTTTTTTTTAGATATGTTCAATGATCGCAGACGTCTATCGGAGTTCTTGCACCAGAAATGACATATCGCTTTATACTGTTATTTTTAACTAAAAAAAAAAAATCCTATTAAGTTATGTCATTAACATAATAATTGAAATTCGTTGACTTCTTTTCTATCTAACAATTGGCTTAAGTATATGAAAGTGGTAACTAGCTCTTCGAGTTTACAGCGGAAACAATTATAAACACTCAAATGTCATCTATACCAAGTCATATACGAGCAAAATATAAATTGAGATAGCTTTGTGCTAAGAACACTTTAAATGAAAATCCAGTAAAATATTAAGGGCATCACTATGATTTATGTTAAGAGGGATTTAACTTTTTATTAAACAGTTATGACATCTGTTGAAATGTCGAGGTTTCTGCTATTGATGGAAGTGTCAATAATAGTCTGAAAACAAGTTAAACCTTCGTTGAAATGGAAAAGCAATGCTTGTCCGCCTTTTGTTATAAGTTTGTTGGTCAGAAAATGTAAAGTCAATCAAACAAATCTGTCATCACGACCAATGCCATTTTGGGGACGTTCAACTACTTCAGTTTTGATTGGCCTAGACCGGTCACAGAAAAACCTTTTACCGGCGACGATTTTGGAGGATTAGCCGATGAATATGGTCAAGAAACTCCATGACTGAGTACTAAGTTGACAGTTCGCATATGTGGCTGACGTAGAAAATGTGAGGTTATCGACCAACGTATAGTTTTTGCGTTCTACTCCAGGCCAATCGAGTCGACTTAAGATAACTAGAGTTTTGAATGTGCCCATTTTATTAATAGAAGAGTTGTGTAAAGTATATTCTTAGGCTCTTGACAAGTACTTTGTTTGCTGTAGATTATTTGTGGAGAGGAACTCCTACGATTTCCAAATCTTAACTTTCCTTCCAGATGAAGAGAGCCTTCAATACTTAAAAAAGTTTCCATCCTACCTTGAATGCGAAAGCATCATATGCCGGCAGGAGAACATCCGAGAGCATTTCCATTGCTATGATCAGCCATGCTGCGGAAAGGTTCTAAACAAACGGGACGAAATCATTCGCCACCTCAAGTGGCACAAAAAGCGTAAGGAAAGTCTGGCGTACGGGTTTTTGCGCTTTTCGTCGTCGGATGATTGCTGCGCAAGCTATGGGCCAGGATGCATTTACAATTGGAAACAAACCCACTACCACTGTGTCGAAGAAGGTTGTCCAAAGGTCTATGTCAGTACCAGTGATGTGCAAATGCATGCAAACTATCATCGGAAGAATTCCGAGATCATCCAAGAGGGGTACGTTTCAAAATGCTGTCTTTCAGTTAACCCTTAATAACACAATTTTTTTGTAGATTCAAACGTTTTCGCGCAATCGAAGATTGCAAGACTGACGGTTGTCCCTTTTACGGGAAGAAGACATCTCACTACCACTGTAGGAGAGACAACTGTCAATTCACATTCAAAAACAAAGCTGATATGGGTAAGATTGAAGCATTCAGTCACAAAAGTTATCCTAACTTCCTTTCACAGAGAAACACAAGTCGTACCACTTACGTGATATGCGCCTGACTCAGGATGGCTTCAAGAAAATTCTGAAAACCGAACCGTGTCCGTTCGAAAATTGCCGCTTCTCCAACGTTTGTAACCACATCCACTGTGTGCGTGAGAACTGCAATTATATTCTACACTCAAGCAGTCAGTTGGTTAGTCATAAACGAAAGCACGACCGCCTCGATGGTGAGCAGGCCTATCAAAATTTCAAAAAAGCCCAAAAGGATAGCAGCGAAGATGATTCACCCAAGTCATCGACCAAAGTTGATGTTTCGACGCCGCTTTCATCGCTTACAGCCGAAACGAATAACTTCCACTTTTTGGCAAGAAAACGTGGCAGGCCACCAAAGAAAATTGTAAGTACCACATTCAAAGGAGCTCGTTCCTGGCCGTTAGTCTAATTACTTTTCTTCCTCAGCAACTCTCCAGCGAAGCGAAAAAAATTAAAACGGAAACACTACCCGAACAGAGTGCAGGTGCAATGATAGGTCTCCCCCCATTTGCGGCATTTCTACCACAAATGAATAATGCCTCACAAGATGGCGTTACTCCACCGAACTTCCAACTGACCCACTTGATGGCCATGTTCCAATTGCAAAATCCGCTTTTCTATCAAAACCTCTATCCAGGAGGAATGTTTGGCTTGGGAGGCGCTGGGGGTGCCGTGCTGCCTCAGAACCTCACTTTGCCCAATTTCTCGATGTTTCCTACACCAGCTTCAACACCATCTCAAGCTTATGTGAAGAGCGAGGACCAACAAAAGGAATGAAGGGCTTAATTGGGAAGCCGGTTGAAACTACCAGCAAATTCAGTAGGGATATTTGAACCGACTTTAGTAGGGTTGATAGGACTGTCCCGATGTGAATGAAATATTCACAAAATGGACTAGCTTTAAAAGCAGTAAATAGTCTCTAAATCAGTCGGATGTATGCGACTTGGACCGCAGAATTTGTTTGCGCTTTGTAGTTCAGAAGGGTT
The DNA here is from genome assembly GCA_916610125.1 of Cheilosia vulpina. Lineage (NCBI taxonomy): Eukaryota > Metazoa > Arthropoda > Insecta > Diptera > Syrphidae > Cheilosia > Cheilosia vulpina. The sequence goes on from OU744276.1 coordinate 2,388,224, forward strand.
TTTCGTGTCCCGTTTGCGGGCGTACTTCAAGTACTTAAAAATAATTAAAAGTCTGTCACGAGTCTTTTTGTATGGATGAGGAAGATGCGTCCTTCACAGATATACGCGAATGAACGGATTTAAGAATGCCACCAAGTACACAGTTTTTTAAAAAGTCCAAAGCTGTGTACTTAATCGCATTCTTTATCGGTTCTATCATTTTGAATTTTTCTCCTGTACTTAACAAGAGAAAGATATAATGTTTTATTTTTTTTCGGACAACACTCTTAAATGCAAAGTCTACCGCTACTAACATTTTGCTTTAAAAAGACAGTCAGTACATTTCAAATGCATTCTGAGTAAATTTTCTTCAAAGGAAAACATTTTCTGTACATATGTATTTTAACAACTCAGTTGTAACTTATCTTTATGCTAAATAAAAACAATGGCATACCCTTTTCATTTAGCAGAAAACTTTAAATACATTTCCGAATAAATACACACAAATAAAAAATATATATATAACGTCTGTGATTTTAATTTATTTTATTCAAATTATATTGAATTTTGTATATTTTGTACATTTAAATGTAAAATATATTAAATATAAATAGATGTTAACTATCTCAATAATTTAAGAAAGAAAATTCGTTTTAATTTCGTTCAGAAATGTCAGAAAAAATGTAATATTTCAGCCAAAGGTTACAAGTGATAGACCTTCTCTTTCCACTCATTGCACATCTACCATTGGGGTCTTTTTACAAAAGTCATTCATTTTGATTGTTATATTCGAAGGTTTGGCGTTTTGACATAAACGAAATGTAACCCGTCTCCATTTTTGAGCAAGTTTGTGTACAAATTAAAAGAAAATTCATCCACTGGATTAAGCTGTAGTTGCATGAGTTTTAGCTTAAGCTAGAGTCGACTATTTTTCGTTAATTTTTGTATCCCTTAAGAATAAATTTCTAAACGCTAGACATGATTATTAGCGTACACGGGTGGTAATCAAATCACAACCAAAACCTGAATCATAATCAGACCTATTCTGAGATTGAATAATGACTTATTTGACTTTATTCAATCGATATTACTTACTACTTTATGTTTCAATAAGAGTGTTATTTAAAAATTCATAAACCTAATTATCTGAAGTCGACTAGTTTGGTCTGGACTAAATGTAACCTGAACGCACCAACTCGACTTGAAACGTCACTATTTCTACGAACTGTCAAATTAGTAGACAGTCACGAAATTCTTCAATTCTTTTACTAGATTCGTCGGCTATCACATAGACGATAAGTGAAAAAAAAATTTTATGTAATCGATATAGGCCAATCAAAACTGAGACACATCAAATCATCCTGCTGTGAGACGTACTAAACGAGATACCTACTATGGGAACGTTTACCTTTCTAGTGGTTGTCATTTTGAAATATCTATGAAAAACGAGGCATCATTTTCTGTAAAATTAACAACAACTTTCTATGCTGTCCACGATTTTATCTTTAAAAGTTAAAATAAGAAGCCTCAAGTTCTGAAACTTGAAACTAGCGGATATTTTATGTTCCGTTTTAGAAGTTTCTGAGTTCTCCTGCTGCAGTCTAATAAATGCAGTGCATATTTTTTAATACTAATAACTAAAAGGAAAAACAGAGAATTTTTTTTATTAAGGCCTGCATAATGTTCATTTATAAATGTACCTTTCCTGCTTTACCTAACATCCTTATTATCGCAATAAGAACTCATTACACAAACTGGGCTTCGGTTATGGCACCTCAATGCATTTTCGAATACATATTCAATTTTACATTCATTTCCAAAAGCAAAAAGGAAAATTTTAATGACAAGCCTTTTGGCGAATATTATAGGTGTGCGATAGAAAAAGGGCAAAAATCTGCATCGCATTTTTTTTAAAACAAATTTGCACATGCGTTCATAGCACTCAGCTGTCAGCCCCTTGTCGCATCCAAATGATGCCGCCGTCGACTGCATTTTGTGAATAAATTAAATAAAAATTGCGAGGATCATGTTCCAACTACGAGTATTGTGGCTCGTGCAGTGTTATGCAAATTAATTTTTATCCTGTCATTCCCATTGAACCTTTCAATATGGTATCGTCGATCGAGCTTGTCAGTTGGTTAGAGAATTAAGTTGTAATTCCCTTAAGTGAATGGAAGAAACAGAACTGTAGGGTAAAACTTTAATTTCAATCGAACGCAATTGCTATTAATGACATTTCCGATAGAGAATAACGTTTACATTCTGATAAACTTATTACATGCAAGGCAGACATTTTAATGAAGCCGTCGACTACACTTATCCGTCAGTCTATCTTGTGCAAAAATTTAATGATTTCAAATTTGAGAAAAATTCCCACGCACCTCAATTTGCAGTATCAAATAACAAAACACTACAAAGGACGATTTCATTTCTCAAATAATGACTTAAGAAAACATTGCAATACATTCCCTACATAAATGCATCAATCTTCATCCTCCATAAGATAAAATTTCATCCACAGAGGAGAAAAAAAGATTGCAACCCTTTTTCGTTTCCTCTGGCAACAAAAAAAATTTATCGATCCTTTAGCACAAATATTGATCCACATTGCGATCCTAAAACCATATTGCGTCATTGATGCGCATACACACAAAGAACTTCATCTGTTTGCTGATGATTCACAGAACCGACGGATAGGCGGAGTTGGATTCTAATGATACGAGTTTTCGATTTTATTTTTATAAGTATTCGGATTTTTTTTTTTCGTAAACCATGCAACTAAGGGGTGAAAATATCTTTGAGAAACGAGGGTTAAACTAGAGGACTGCAGTTTTCTTGGGCAATCATTAATTTCGAGAATTTTTTTTCCATTTTCGTAAGATTTTAGATTTCTGTAGAAATCGAATACTTCCTAATGGTGTTCACCTTTCAACCCTTTCACGGACGTTGATGATCAACAGTGGGGTTGGATCATTTATCAAATAATTTCGCAAAGATTGCGCGTCTCGAATTTCATCACATACGATGAGCTTGATTTTTTTTCAGTTGACGATTATTACTTTATAAGAGAAATTTCCCCGCTAAGTATCAAAGTAATATTAATGATGTCGATTGAAGTTAGAAGAATATCTTCCAACTGTGGGAAAAGTGGGACATTTTTGAAGAATATCTCGCCTGATCGATCGTCATTAATTTATTTTGTTGTCTGAACAGTTTACCTGGAAACGTCAACGAAGGTTCCTGAACTTATTAATAATTATGTACATAGTATATCTTATTTTCAAGTGGAATGAAATACGACAGTCGTATTTTGTATTTATAAACAAACAGGTCATAGAAACATGTGTCTTTTTATGTGTGAGAAAATGAAAGCGTACTTTCTGGACACAGCATTAATCTTATCTCTGACCAGTAAAATTTCCGAAGTATATCCTTTCCTGTTCAACCTTTGGCCGCTCATCGATCCCAAACTGTGAACTTCTACATTCAGAGATCAAAAGGTGCAAAGAGATGAACTTAAAAAAAGGACCTCTTCTGAAAAACAAAAGATGAAGAGTCTTACGCATTTTACTTTCCACATTTTTAAATAAACGTAGAGAATTTAAGATGAGCATTATTCACATTAAGGGTATTCAGTTAAACGCGTAAAAGCCTCATAAACTGCGTAAAATGCAGAAATTTACACCTCGTAAATGAACTGTCAGATTTTGTACGGAGAATAGTTTACGCAGACCTCATAATTTTCCGCGATGATTTAGGCTCGGAAATCAACCGCGGAAAGTTGCGCAAATCAAAAATGTCAGACAGACAGTCGTCTGTTGTTTGTTTGTTTCCAGAGTTTTTTTTTTTTAGGAAGATCTCAAAATGGTAAGAATTCAAAAATAGTTTTGAGTACTTATAGAAATGAAAATTTCTATTTTATTATTTAAATTATTTGGAAATAATTTGAACAGCTGAGTTTGACAACCGACTTGACAGTCGATTTACGCAATGATATTTCCTAAGGGTGTTCACTTAAAGCACCGCAGAAATTTATGAATTTTCGAGTTGCATAAAATGATGAGATTAAGTGCCCTTATTGCCACTACTAATTATGTTTAGTGTCCCGGTAAGATTTTACAAACTCACAATGGCAAAATGTTCCACATAAAACTACCTACCCATTGTGACCTGTAAAATATTTATTGTGAACTGAAGGTTAAAAATGATTTATTAGCAAGGCCCATTTGAAAATATGATACTTTCTCTACGGAAATATGAAATTAAATGTTCAGGTAAAGGGTCTTTCATAAGCTAACTTGACAACTTCATAATTTCAGTATGAACGCACACTTAAACCGATTACCAATCTGCCAATGTCAAAACATTCAGTAAAATCAACATTTTCGTACAAGAAACAAATAATTATAAATAATTAAAATATACTACCGAGATTCCGAGTCGGTGGTTGCAATCAGAGACAATATATTTGTACAAATACGAGTATGATTTGTCTGTGGTCGCAACTTTAAGAGCGTAAACACCAATTTTGGGTCGTAATTCTCATCCCAGTAGACAAGCAATTCATAGTCTAGTAAAACAGTTTGAGTCAAAATATTCGCTGCTTGATGTTGCCGTACCAGTGAGACTACGTTTTGCCTGAAGTGTGGAGAATATTGCTGCCGTAGTCCGTCAGTCGTTAACCAGCCAAATCAGTAAATTTTACGGCGCTCTCAAGAATTGAACCTCTCCTAGACCACATTTTGGTGAATTTTGCGTTACGATCACCCCTACAAGATCAAGCTGACTCAGGAACTAAAGATCATATTTAGCGACGTACATCTCCAATTGGGCTCTGGACATGATGAAAGAAAATGAAGAATTTTAGCTTTTAGTTAAACGGCTTCGTCAAAATATGTGTTGCTGGACAAGTGAGAACCGTCATGTGCTTCATGAAACAGCACTTCATCCGCAAAAAGTCACAGTTTGGCGCGGTTTTCATGGGTGGCGTCATTGGGCCGTTTTATTTCGTCGATGAAAATGACAGTTACGTTACGGTGAATGGTATTCGCCACAGAGCCATGTTGGAACGATATTTCTTTGAAGTTCCAACAAGACGGTGCCACAAGCCACACCGCGGGTGCAAGAATCGAGTTATTGCATTCTCAGTTCGGTGAACTGAAAACGAGAAACGGACCCGTCTATTGGCCGCCGAGATTGCGTGATTTAACGCCTCTAGAAGTTTTTGTTTTTTTTTTGGGAACATTAAATCGTTGATTTATTCCAAAAAGCCGGCGACGTGAGAGAAAGCTCAGAGCCAATATTGAACGAGAAATAGCGGCCATATCGTTTGAAACGTGCGGCCGACTCATCGAAAATTGGGTTCAATACCTTCCCGTGGTGGACATATGAACGAAGTTAAATTCCATTCATAAATGTTTGGATAGTAATTCAAGCCAAAAACATTTGTTTTGAGATATTTTAAGTAGTTTGCATTTTATTTAAGATAGAAAAAAAACTCCTTCCTTTCATTCATCCAAGAAATACATAAAAATCCTAATCCACCCCCGATCATATCGTTTTTAAATTTCCTGACAAAACAACATTCAACACCATTCACACAAATCCTCTTCGATACAGCACGATGTTGTCCTTTCACAAAATTTCCTCTGATCCTTTTCCTGGCTAAAGCAAACATGATTACGAAAACATAAAATAAACCGATATCCACGTTTTTTCTTCTGAAAAACATTCATCATCACTATCCTTTCTTGATCGATTCGGCCCGGTGTCGTAACATCGAAAAATAGAAGAAAGAAAAATTCCTTTAACTACAAGAAAAAAGGATTGCATTGCATCAATCTTCCTGCTATAGCATGAAAATAAAACAGCACACATTTTCGTAATCCTTTTAGTTGAAAAAGGAAGTCTAAAGCGCCAGGTGATGATGATGGCGCAAAGGGCGACGATCATCATCGTTGGATTTTATTCTGTATGGATGGCAGAATAGAGAAAAAGAGCCCTTATGCGATGCACGTAATCCACACAAGTAGTGTGGTTCTTTTTAGAAAAAGGATTTGAGAGAGAAAAACTAAAAAATTGAATTTCACATTTTTTTTTTTTGTGTAAAAAAGGGTTGACGTTGAAGATCCTCTGCGTTATGGTGGCATTGGTTTGGTGCTATGCCCTCTTGCGTACAACCAAACCAGCCGAGTCTGCATTTACAAAGGAGAGAGGACAACCACGCATGACACTGCGAATATATTTGGAATGACTGCGGATGTGGATTTAGGAAGCAGATTGAAGTAACAATGCATGGAAGAGGACACCCTTTGACCAGGAAGCTGAAAGAGGACAATGGAGGGGTTATTTTTGTAGATGTTACTCCTGTTGTAGTTGTTTTATTTCAATTAAACGTGTTTAGATAAAAATGGAGGAAAAGGACATTTTTAAATTGATTTTAAATGATAATGTTATAGAGAAAGTATGCTGACGAACCTTCTTAAAAGTGCTTAGTCAGCTTTAGGATTGGGATGTGAATATTATGGTAGTGAAAATCCCCAAGACAACTACAGAGATATTAGAGTCTGCTTACCATCGCCTGCAAGATTTTATCTACCGTGTTGTATGAAGACCTAAAACCGGTCGTAAACAACCCGATCGGTTCATATCAGTGGGGCCTTGGGCCAGGAAGTCCACCACCGACCAAATATTCACACAGATCTTGTAGTAAACCGAGGAACTTCAAATCGGTGCCCTCAATCTTTTCATCGATTTGACAGCATTTATAGGGACGAACTAAACAGAGCAATGCCTAGTTTTGGCACCTCTTTGCGTTTGTGCAGGATGACGATGGAGAATGCACGCTCCTCCATGGAGGTCGGTGAAGAACTCACCGGAACCTACGTTGTCAACAAAGAATTCAGACAAGGCGATGACTGTCACAATGTATTGACTGCTCAATAGATTGCAAAATTCGACCCTACTATTCTATCCACATCGGGAAATCTACATGAAAATCAGCATAAAACCTCGCTTCACATCAAGACAACATTTTTATTTATCTATCTATAAATCGATAAGATCTTCATTCGCATTTGAATTTCTTTACTTCCAAGTTGCATCCCGGAAATAAACATTAAAAAAAAAACGCCTCTATTTGTCCATTGTCTCCCTTTTCGCTTTTCGTCTACAAGAACCATTTCGAATTGATAGGTCGCACGATCCTTTATTTTATGCCATGTGTGCGATTTTCTTGAACCGTCAGAAGACTCGTTTTCCTTTTCCCTACCACGTTCCTTTTGCCAATTGCACATCTATTTCTATTTCTATTTCCGCACAATTTATTGCGAAACCCGCAAATTTATTATTATCCCTAATATTTCCGCATCCTTTTGTATTCCCATTTCTTTATTGCATTTTCCATCCCCTAATGCTAATGTCGATAAATCAGACTGCATTCTTGGGACGTATTGACCCATACAGATGAAATGATATGGGTCTTTAAGAAAACTCTACACGTGGTAGGCAATGATCATCCTTGACCGCATCTAAATTCTTTTGTCCGATATTGATGCGGATCAGTGGCACGATCCTTTCAACAAGTCATTTAAAGTCGAGACGGATCACACTAAATGGGTGTTGAAAATAAACATTAAAGAAAGGGACGATGACCATCGACTAGAAGGGTGTTTTCATTTTTTTCTTTTTCTTGTTCGGACGTTTGTTATCTTATCGTTCATCTTGTGTTATTCGTTTTTATTTTACAGGCAGAAGTGATCTCATCAATGGGGTAAAACTTGGGTTTGCTTGCAACACTGACCACTACGAGAAAAGGTAAACAGGTTTTTAATCCACAAATAAGGATAAATGAATGGGTGCTGGTGGTCAGTTAATAGTGGTCGCGTGCTATAGACAAGGGATCCTTTCTTTATTTCGATATAAATAGATTCACCCGGAATTAGAGCAAGAGTGGACATTGTCCATTTGTTCATGAAATGATTTAAAACAAATTACATTTTGAGCTTACTGGTTTTAAAAGTACTGCAATGCGAAAGGGTTTGTAAAGTGTAAACTGTTTAACATTTTTTTAGCAAAATAGTGGTGACTTTCAATTATATCTAGTTTAGTAAGTCTGACAGATGTCTGACTAGATGTGTCTCTATTTTGATTGGCTGAAATCGGTCATATGAGCAGCTGTTTCAGCCGACGAATGTAGTCAAGAAATTCGTGAATTAGTACTAAGTTGACAGCTTGCACCAGAGACAATACTGAGGCCACCAACTTCGGCCGATTTCCCATTACTTGCCTACAAGCTTTATTTTTATGGAGTGGCAAATGCTAAGTGCGCCAGTATTGCTACAAAGAAATTCCTATTGACAAATGTCACGTAACTTCAAAAATTCCGGCTCACCAACACAATAGCACCTTGCATATGCCACTTCCGCTGTGGGCTAAGTTGCTGACAGCGTTCATAGAATTTTATCCGTTGAAATTGAAATTATTCGTTACGTGTGGATAGTATTTTTTTTAAGGAATAAGTGTAGATTTGGTTAAAATATAGAAATATGAACAATGAACAATGCAAATTGTTTGAAGTAAAATAGAAATATATTGAGCAAATTTTCTTTAGTTTTCTAAGAAAAATGTACGCATGAAATCGAAGTTAATGATATTCAAAAGCGCAAAGTACGCAGCCATGTTTGTCATAATAAGTTTCTAGTATATAGAAATTCTCGTTTAGATGGTTTTATTAAACAAAGAAATCAAATAATTTGCCTTTTAAAAATGTATAATAACTAACCAATGGCATTCAGGAATGTACAAAATGTGGTATTCCCGAACAGCAGCATTTATTTTTGTATGTTTTTACATGTCACATGGATTCTTATTTGACATAACACCTATAAACAAAATGGCGAAATTGAAAAAAAAAAAAATGAGGAGCCCAGCGGCAAGACGATTGCGAGTTGGGGGTCTCAGTATGATTTGTCTATGATTCGCACATGTGTCTGACGTAGAAAAAGTGACCAATCTAGTTTTTGCGTTTAGGTTACATCTCATCCAGACCAATTTAGTCGACTTAAGATAACTAGATTCTTGAATGTGCCCAGTGTCTTTTACTTTAGTATATTTTTGTTTGATATATGATTAAAAAAAAAATAGCACCAAGCTCATTGAATTGCCCTATTGGAGTGGGGGCCATTATTTGACAGCAGTTGTTGCAGCGGGCGTGTTGGTAAATCGCGTAGAGTATGTGCTCTATTTTTATTTTGACAGAAAATAGTCGAATGCTTCTTAACTCTGCAAACTTTTTTCTACCATCTTTCAATTTCCCAATAACTCAAATCAAAAGTATAACTCTTGCAACATGGATCACATTTAGTTCGGACAGCTAACAATTTTTTTTACACCAATTGGGCGTATATTACTAATGATAATCTGGCATTTTGCAAAATTTTAAGGCAAAAGTTGTTAAATTTATAAATGTAATTATTATAAAATTGTACGCCCAATTTTGTTGCGACTCTGTAAATGCCATGAAATTTTTCCCAAAATTATAAAAAAAATTGCGCCATAACTTACAAAATTTTTTCAATCAAAAGGAAACAAAGCCTGTAAAGAGTGAAAGGAAAATATTCTCAGGAAACTCATGACAAAACTATAAGAGCCATCAAATGTTCTAGACATATCCTTTGAGTTCTATATTCATTCACCATTTACACAACCAAGCCCGTTTGACTTTTTAACAAAATAATATGTAAATTTCGGAAATATGTTCAAACATAAAAACGGTAGCAGCTTAACAATCAACAAAACATCGCTGTGTCATTCACCATGCGCAAGTGATCGTAATTGTGTTCAATTGAAATCAATGCACAAGAGTATACCATACAGTTATACGTCCTGTACTTATTCAACTGCCACTGTCATCTCACAATTAAATTCTCCAATCAACTGGCAAACCATATTTCGGGAAGGGGTCCCTCCAAATAATATCGAATAATCAAAAATCAATAGAATGAACACTATACAGGTTCATTTGCATAACACTGCACGAGCCACAAACGAGTTGTAGCTGTACCTTTCCAATTTCAATGTAGAACTTGAGCCTTGCAAAATTTTATTTAATTAATTCACCAAATGCACCCTATGTACAGTATGGAAGGCTAGGAGAGAGTTCTTGAGGGGCTTCGAGCGCATGTGCAAATTGATTTAAAAAGTCACAAATATGCTAATTTTCTAACAGTTTTTTTCTAACGTTTTGCCCGGTATGATTGTCATGCAAATTTTGCAGTTTTTAGCACGGTTTTATATAATGTAGGTTTGGAATGAAATAAATTGCAAATGTGCAGTATTGACGAAACAGCTTGGGTGATGGTTCAGTGAATATGCAATAGTTTATGCATTTTTTTTGTGATTTCAAAAATGTAGTTCAAGCGAAAAACCTTAAAAAATATATTGAATCTAATAAGAATATTGCTTGAAGAGGATCACATACGAACAGCGCATCTCTTCAACAAATTTCCCCTTACATAACGCACACATTCATCAAAACCAAATTCAAGAGAGGTATGTCCCCTCTCCATTCCCTGTTGCTCGCAGATAAATGTTGAAATGATTTCGCAAAGTTCTGACTTTAAAATGCGCTTGGATTTGCAAGAGGAAGAGTGGAGATATTCAATCAGAATTAAATAAGGGAGTGAATATTTGGGGACGTTCGGATAGGTACCTAGTTTATGCAGAATGTCAACTAGGTAACTATTTGTTGACTGGAATTGACAACAAGGGTACCCTTCCAGGTTGTAATATTAGCTGGAACAACAATAACCCCTGTATAAACACTGTTGTCGTTTCCATTGGGCAGAAGTGTCCGGAATCGAAAATATCACTTCTGAAACCGTTCAATTGTGACAAAAAATACTCTTCTGCACATAAACAAGCGTAATTGAAATATTTTGTACAAGTCATCTGACAGCAGCCGTAGATTATTTGTTGGCATTTCACCCATACCTAATTTTGTGGACTCAATCAGAAGCAGTTTTCTTGTTATATTGGATACAGAATAAGTGGATCGCCGAGTGAAACCAATTGAAAACGACATGAGTAAAAGTTATCAACTCGAAGTTACGTCAAATTTGTATATGCTATCTGACATGACGTCTACTTGCTAACTTTCTCATGCACATTTCTTTATTAATAGAGGGTAAATGATTATTTAGTAATTTAAAACAGCAACTACTAAACGAAAAGTTACACAACTCTGAAACGTTGTTAGATGGTGCTATGTTCCCATGCTTTAACTGTCAAGTCGTAGACATTTTTTTGTTTATTAAAGCTAAAACTTAGTATCCTGCTCGCGCTAAATTTGATCTCGCATACAAAAATGTCAACAAAGATAAAATTAAGCGAGGCAGTTTAGCAAAGCAGTATCCTGTTCGCTCGCTAAATTCATAAATTCATTTATATGGGCCGATGACAAGTCTCCAATCATTTAGCTCGCGAAATTAATGTCCGGTACATTAAATCGAAGATAAATGTTGACGGAAGAAAAAGGAGGGGAAAGTTTGTGTTGTGATTATTATGGATATTTCGGAGGAAACCGCAGTGAACGTTAGCGTGATAAATAAAAAAAAAACGCAAAACCAAAATACAAAATAATTATTTAACGACCATTTATATTTGGTGTGGAGAACGGAAGTGGAGACTAGGGACGCCAAAATTTAGCGCGAGCAGGATACTAAGCTTAAAAATTCTCTCCAAAATTTAGCTGAGCAAAACTTCAGCGAACCCAATTAAGTGAGTGGTACGCATCTCGAGCAAAATAATCAAATTTTTGTTTCGAAATGTACTTCATGTGTCCGTCAAAATTTAGCGTGCCCATTTAATGGGTCGGCACATTCTTTCAAGCTAAATTGTGACAGACCGTTGTGTATTTGTTGTTCTGTTGCGGAAAAGTATATAAGGATGAGCTTTTTTTAATTATTACATGAACGAAAAGTACCTAGAATCAGATATAGTTCAAATAAGAGAGAATTACATTTTTGAAGGAAGTTTTCTTAAAGAACAGCTGTTTTCTGTGACACTTATCCACGGCGTACTCTATGTCAAAATTTAGCTACGACTTTAGCTGAGGTTTGGAGAGAAAAGTTAGAGACCAGATGAAATTTAGTTTAGCTTGAGCAGCGTACTACGCTTAAATTAACAACGAGCACATGGAACATGGAACGGGGCGTATATAAAATTCGAAATATCAACTGGGCAGTTAGGCAAAATTTTCCCTCCGTCAACTTCAACTGAAAAATTGGTCATGTGATCAGTATAGAAGAGACACAAATGCTGTCAGACTTACTAAACTAGAAATCCGAATATCCTCATTTCGGTATCTTAACTCTCTGTCCCAGAAAATTATTATAATTATTTTGTATTTTGGTTTTGCGTTCATTTGCTTTCAAATGTTTAGTACTTCAGAAAACTTTTTGAATGAAATGTGTGTATAGCAACTTACGGGCTATTTTTTTACGCAATATATGCTAGGATTTTGACAAATATCACAAATTATCTAAATTGAGGGAATTTAAAAAGAAATGCGCTCCAAAAGGGACTAAAACGTTCTTTTAATGGTTGCGTAATATTCAATATCTAGGATTGTTTGAATTTTCTTACCTGACTTTTTGGGTTGGATTTTCTAAGATTTAAGACTTGTTTTCCACGTCAGGAAATCGGATACTTCCTAATAGTGTGCTATTTTCAACCCTTCCTTCCGACGATCAATTCCACAATTCCGTCTCGGATTTCAGCACGTCCTAATGATTTAGATTTTTTTTTTTGATATTTTTTAACGAAAATATCTTGCTAATTATTGAACTTGAAATGAATGTCAGGCCGAAACTAACTGTGGGAAAATTTACAAGAAAAAATCCTATATTGAAAACATACAACATGGCGCTTGATCGATCATCAATATCATCATTAATCAATATTCTTGTTCGGTATGGGGACCTAGATTGTGTGTATACGAGTATGCATGCGGAAATTTAAGGTTGTTGTTTCTTAATCGGAAACTTCCGTGATGACAACTTGAAAATTTGTATATTATTGGGCAAAAGAAGAGTATAAAACTGAAATAAAAGACATATCGCAATAATCTGTATGTAGTACCTACTTTATATTTTCAGCTTTTACAAATAGTTCTTGCAAACACTTTCCAATGTTTTATTCTTGTATTTGTCACTTTAATAAACATTTTTCAAGAAACAATATTTGTTTTCTCTCTTCATTTCACATTATTCTTTCGATCGAATTCAGTTTCTGATGTGCTTGACAAACATATTGGGGGCGTTCAAGAATCTAGTTTAGTAAGTCTGACAGCTGTCTGATGTAATGTTTCGCAGTTTCGATTGGCCTAGAAATATAGTCAAGAATTTCGTGACTGAGTACTAAGTTGTCGGTTCGTATACCTATGCGCCTGATAAATTAAAAGTGACATTGCCGATGAATCTAGTTTTTTGCGTTCAAGGTATATCTGGTCCAGCCTCCAGCGCAATCGAGTCGACTTAAGATAATTTAATGTACCCATTCCTTTCAGATGATCGTATACGGTTTTAAAAAGTAAATCCTTATAGGCTTTTAGCGCATTTCATTGGTTGTAAAATAAAACTCAAATAAAGTGCACTGATGTATACACTTATTTTGGAATATATACAACTGCATATTTCAGGTCTTTGAGACATTCGTTGACGTGCCGAATTCTTCGAAATCTGATCAATAAAGATCAAAAATATAATTAGCTCTTCTCATTTCTCAAATAATTCAACATACATCGAGGTATCTGTAACGTAAGTGTTCTAGCCGAGTCGTTGACCGGAGCTTGACCTCAACTGTCAACACAACTTTCTCGCCATATATCCCGTCCGTTTTTTTTTTCAACTCGCATACCAATATAAATCTTACTAATTTCCTTATTAAGTGTTGTGTTGACTGACATTCAAAGGGAACGGTAAACGACCCATCCTCTTTGAGTATATTTTCTTTGTGCACAATAAGAAATGGTCAGGCATGGGAATGCGATTTCAATTGACGATATATTCAAAAACGATAAAAAAAATCATCAAAAGATGTGTGAATGACAATCGACGGTGGGGTAGCATTGTCATTGTCAGTATAATTTGCGAAAAGTCATCTTTTCTACCTGAATATTTTATTCAATTTGGTTCATGCTCTATCCCTGCTAATAAAGTAGTAACAGGCAAAATAACTTTTGAAAATATAAAACGTTAAGCAAGACGCAGACAATTCTTGCAAATAAAAATTGGAAATCAATATATAATCCTAATGATCTTCTGTTTATTTACCACCATTTGATCAAAACTACTACGGCACCGATTAGAGATAAATTTGGTCTATTCGCGCACTTTCCCGAGCCAAACATTACAAATCTTTCAAACTAAAAAAAATTAGCAAAACTCTCCAAGTGAGCTGAAAATATACGCCAAGGTACGTGGATAGACTTCGAGCTACTTTGAGCAACTTTCATCTTTGACATCTAATCCATATCACAAATAAATATATAACTTATCTTTCTGCAACATATGAAACGTTCTAGGACAACATTCGTCCACCACCGAATTTTCTTTATTTTTACAGATTTTATTATTCTGTGCAATACATTTTAAAAACCGATTTTGATTTTGTTTCTTGACAACTTTGTGCATTTGACATATTTTGATCAGTACTTGCCGGTTGAAATTTTCTGCGCTGTTTCGAGCCAAGAGAGGAACCACTCGTTACTCGTTATTTTGCTAATTTTCTCTTTTTCTGTCATTTTTGATGAGTACGTGTATAGATTTAGTGCGATTTCAATCGATTTATATCGATTTGCCTGTGGCGACGTTCGGATTTCTAGGTTAGTGACAGCTGACTGGGGACGTTCAAGTATATAGTTTAGTAAGTCTGACAGCTCTCTCACTAGATGTATCTCGGTTCTTATTGAGCGAAATCGGTCATATGAGCAGCTGTTTCAGTTGACGTTTATGGAGGGGTAGCCGACGAATCTAGTCAAGAAATTCGTGACTGAGTTGACAGTTCGCATATGTGGCTGATATAGAAAAAGCAACGTTCCCGAACAATCTAGTTTTTGCGTTCAGGTAACATCTCATCGAAACCAATTTAGTCGACTTAAGATAACTAGATTCTTGAATGCGGCCACTGCCTTGACCTTTCCAAAAATCCATGTCAAGCGCTTTTGCGGATTGTGTAAATCTCGTAGTTGTGTTGGAGAATGAAGATGATAGGTACGAAATGATGATACTGTTGAAATTTACATTCCTGACTCTCTTATGCAAACCTAGCACATTAATGTACGACGATGGCGTTTGGATTTCTAATTTATGTGCTATTCGATTGGACTTCAAATTTCGCATGGGTAATCGCACACAAAAACGTCACTTGTTTTTATTTTTGTTGATGTTCGTGTCTCGTGTGATTGGAATATTTGTGAAGCCTTTGACACTTTTCTAATGTAATTTTCCATTGGGAAAACCAGATATTATTTTTAGATCGCAGATCTTACGCTGCTCATGGAACATGCAACGAAATTGATCTGCCTTTGTAAATTTGATTATTGTGTTATTCGATAGCAGTATCAGCTGTTCAAATTGCATTCATTTTTAAAAAAAATCAACTATGGATAGCGACTTCAAAAATGTTTAACCTGTTGTAAATACAAATGGAGTAGTTTTGGTCATTCGTAGTCTTCAGATAATGAGAAAGACAAAGACGATAATAATTCCTCTAAAATTATATCCATGGCTATAATATATTTCTTTATTTTGGTTTTCACGAAACTTTGCGTATTTTTTTTTTTGAAAGCAAACTTCTTTACAATTGAAATATTTACGTAAACGTCAACAAACTTCACTAGTTGTCAAACTCAAACGCACTTCAATTGGTAAACCTCAAGTACCTGTGAGAAAAAAGATCCAGATTCGCTGAAGTGTTCTGAAATCAGAAAAAGAGTGCTTTTTTTCGTACAATTCGAATATAAAAAGTGAGCAAAAAAGGGGGTCTGAGAAGCCCAATCATCGAATGCAACATAATATGTATATCTGACAGCTGACTAATGTGGTTTTCGATTTCAGATTTCAGATTTCGTGTGTCTAATCGAACATAGAAACGTCACTTGCTGTTTTTTGCGTTGATATTTGTGCGGTTCAAATATGTGTAGCCCTCGACACTTTTCTAAGCGTTTTGCATTCGAAAACATTCGAAGTTTGCGCCCAAATTGATTTCTAAAATTTTGTTCATAAATAATTAACAAAAATATATCCACCCGATTCAATGCGTTTCTTCTCAGTTGAAAAATTTCATAAAAACGTAAACAAACTCCACTTGTTGACAAACTCAAACGTCAAGTACGTTTTTATATTGGTATATCTGAAGCAAATCTGAGAAAAATCCATATTCGCAAAAGTGCTCTGAAATCTGAAAAAGATTGCTTTTTTTGTACCAAACGAAAATAAAAGAGAGCAAAAAATTAAATTTCAGTGCATGGTTCTCTATCACGCACGAGTCGCGTTTGTAGAAATATAAATAATATCCGCTTAATATACTTGATAGTTTTAAAATGAAATTAACAGACTCTGTTGAGGATCATTTCAGAAAAGTCGAAGAAAGGGACGGCGACCACCATGTCCACGAGTGACCATAATATTTTGAAGAATGACTCTGAGGAGTCGCATCTTTTGTTATCCTTTCATTATAGGTCAGTGAGTTACTCTGTACCTATGTAACGGATGCAGAGGTAAACAGGTTTCCTGTAGTAGACGCACAAAATCGAGATTTTGGTGGTCAGTTAGGGAGTTAATAGTGGACGCGTGTCATAGACAAATGAGGGTTTGGTCATTTAAATGTATTCACCCCAATAGGGTGTTTCTGGACACTGGTGTTTTTTTTTAATGAAACTGCAATTGTGTTTTTAATCCTGATGGACATTTATACGCAAATTATTTACAATAGGGCGATTTTGCGCTAGTTTCCGGGCAATAAAGAATGTGCGTAGGCGATTCAAATGCATTTTTATTGCGGTTATCAAGGAATTAAAGTTCGAATGACAGCAGTAGGAACGTATGGAAAAGCTTTGGTGGTTGTAAAACAAACTGGATGCACTGTGTAATGAGAGAGTTTAGATGTATCTTTGAAACCCCGCCGCAAGGCCCAAACTCATGCCATAAATCTCATCGTAGTTTCAAATGCTACTTCTCATCATTTACGGATTCACCTAGCACAGGATTAGGTAATCAAATATTTTGTGTTGGTTCAACATCAACCGACTTATTTCCATGGCCTCTGCATTTTTAAAAGCAAATTGCTCTGTGTCTGATGTCGTAAGGGGCACACATTTTCACACATATAAAATGACCGTTGATCACAGGCACAAATTTTCCCTTTATTTATTATTTTCGTTTATCGCAGTGACCCCGTGAAAATTAAAACAACCCTCTTAGAGGTTCAACCCCATTTGTTTGCCTCTGGACCTTTCCTATTGTCTATATTCCGCAGCAATTTTCGTGCCCGCTCTACACGTCCGTAGTTGATCCGAACTCAAAAAAATCCATTCCGGAGCATCCGATCGCATATACACTGTGTCCTAACGTAACGCGGTAATATTGTAATTTCATATTTGGGTGGTTGCATTGAAGGACAATGCTGTGAAAGGATAACAGTCGACTGGACTGAACGGGTTTTCCTAAGAGTTTTTTTTTCAACGAAATCAACGATTATTTTTTTGTTATGCTGGTCCTGTCAAGTAATTTAAGGAAACTTTTTAAACTGGTTTGCCAGGTATGAAAGAGGAACGTATAATGTTATGTTTTTCGTAAAATCTTCTGATTGCTCATCCTGAATTAATTAAAATGCGGAAGATGAACGTGATTTAAATAAAATATCTCCCATGAAATGGACAAAATGAATGTGTGGTAATGAGTTTTTTTTTGCCATCTTTTGTTATTAGATCTTATAAAATTGTGTCTTGAATAAAAATTTCATTAATGGTTAACTAGGTCTTACGATTTACATTAACATCTTTTTTATAAAAATGTTTGTTTGCTTTATGGGTAGAGACTTCTGAGACAATATAATAAATATAAGAAAGTTTTTGCGTGGAAGGATTGTTAATATAAGCTGTAGGCGATTAAGGCCATCTGCAAACGCAACACCATAAAGGTACAAACACGTTTCCAACAATTGTCTCACAAAGACTCTTTTCAATATTTCAAGTAGGTAATACTTGTCGGTCAAAAAGATTAATCCATCATCAAACGATTGCGATTGTGCTCCCATACTGTCAGTAGAGATTCTCAGACACACTAATAATCAATTTTAGTGTCCAAACTAAAATTTTCGAACTCACAATCGTGAAATTTTCCAAACAAAATTGCAAGTTGTGACCTACAAAATATTTAGTATGAAGGTTTAAAATGATTATTAGTAAGGCCCATTCGAGCGAGTCACCTAAGAATTATTCCAACAGGGTGCTTTGCGTTTGACCATTAGCCGATTAAATTGAGACTCGGTACGGACATTTTGGAACCCACAAAAAAAGGAGTCTTTATACAATTTATCTCTAATTCAAGGTTCTCCTAGTCCGCGCTCGCTGAAAACCAGTTCACTAGTGATTTTTTTTTTAACCTTTCTGGTTGCAACATGAACACCTGCTGAGATAGATGTTAAATAAAACACGCCTATTGTAGTTGCAAAGCTGATGGATAGAGCTATCAAACTCAGTAGGTATATTGATTATTCATCCAAGAACTCTAGCACTCCGTTTTTAAAGGAACCTATTGAAGGCAAAGACCTTCTCTGGGGTATAAAGGGTGGTTTCTTTTTAAATCATAAGTTATTTTGAAACTGACAGCTGCTTTCCGCTCGAAATCTTAACAGAAATTCAGTGGAGACGGTCAAGTATCTAGTTTAGTAAGTCTGACAGCTCTCTCACTAGATGTATCTCGGTTTTGATTGGGGGAAATCGGTCATATGAGCAGATGTTTCAGTTGACGTTTATAGAGGGGAAGCCGACGAATCTAGTTAAGAAATTTGAAATTTCCCCACTGAGTGCTAAGTTGACAGTTCGCATATGTGGCTGGGGTAGGAAAAGTGAAGTTCCCGACCAATCTAGTTTTTGCGTTGATGTTACATCTCATTCGGACCAATCTAGTCGACGGTCAGTATGATACCTCCGCGGATCGAAATGATTCGCTTAACGCTTGATCAACGTTGGGAAAACTTATTTCCAAAGTGAGTGCTGTGTAGCCTAAACAGTGGGTTTTTTGAAAAGAAGTTTTGATCGAAATTAAGCCCCCACCGCGCCTGCTGTACGCAAGTTTGTGCAATAAGTTCGTAAGACTGGTATGCTTGTCAACGACTTACAACGTCGCTGTGTCGACGCCGACAAAAAGAGACGGCTAGTTTTTCTTACTTTTCATACATCTGTGTGACTTGACAGATATATTGTTTGTTTGCTATTAATTTATTTGTTCGATTAAAGTAAGTATTTATAAAAAATTCATGTAAAAAAAGACCTAATAATTAATCCTTTTAGGAAATTTGTAGTGAACCACCGTAAAGAAACAAAAATAAAAGGAGTCAACAGTTTCAAAAGAAAAGAACAAGTTTTAAATTTATTTTTCCTGTTGCTCGAAGCAACAATGCTAGTGGACAACACTCATGGTCCCTGTTGTCGTACGGTGCGCATAGACAGAGAGTGACAGTTTGGCGCGGATTGTGGAGTGGTGACAGCATTGGGTCGAAATTGATCGAAAATGAGGCTGGGAACAACGTTTCGGTCAACGGTGGGCGTTACAGAGCCACGTTAACTGACTTTTTTTTACTGAAATTAAAGACATGGATTTGGACGACGAATTTCTACAGAGATCTTTCCTAGGTTCGATTCCTAGTCTTAACGCTTAGCATCTGCTTATAGGAGATCTTTTTCGTCCACTGATCACCTCCTGCTTGTCCAGCGCTATAAGGATTTATCTTCCCTCTACCTGCCTCTCACGCAATAATCCAACGCATGCAGCAAAGCAATCATCTCCGCCCGGTATACGGAAGTACATTTCCCGAAGCTAACGTGACAGCCATCCGTCTGGAAATAATTCTTTCTCAATACGAGTTTTCTGATCTAATGATTGTCTCTCAGAAAAATTAATTGCATATGGCTTTTATGGTCCTTTACTTCAATGCTTTAATTCCTACTTGAATGGCAGGACATAATATGTTAACGACTATTTGTCTAAGGAAATACTAGTTACTTCCGGTGTCCCTAAAGGAAGCCATATAGGTCCGCTATTATTTTTACTTTTTATTAATGATGATAACAAACTGATCCTGCCTTATGTATGCAGATAGTTATAAAGTTCTTTAAGAGAATAGTAACAATAAACGACTGTTTTCATTCTACAAAAAGACTTTATCTCTCTCTCTGAGATTTAACGATTTCATGTTAAACATCGACAAATGTGCTTGTATTAGCTGAGGAGGAGAACAAAATTGGTTGTTCACTTTAAAGATATTGGTGTAATTTTTGATGCCAAGTTAAGTTTTCATTTACACGTTAACTATGTAGTTTCCAGGGCGAATTCCCTATTAGGGTTCATTAAAAGGAATGCTGCAGATTTCAAAGATCCTTACACTCTTAACGCATTATTTTGCAGTATCGTACGTCCTGTTTTAGAATATGGTTGCGTTGTCTGGGGTTCTACTACTGTTTTAAATGTACGCAGAATTGAAAGCGTTCAAAAGAAATTTTTGAGATTTGCACTTGTTTCGTAATAATGGAGTTGAGGTTCTTCTACTTGGATTCCAAACTCTTGAATCGTGATATCTTATCGGGAAGTATTGATTATGAGAATCTACTTATGTGTTTGAATTTATTTGAAAGTAGCCACACTAAATTGTATGGTCAACGTGAGCCTATGTCAATTCGTATTAAATTGTTTAATCTGTTCTATCACGAGTTGGATATATTTTTGCCCAGAAATATTTTTAAGGATAGATTGATTTCGCTTATCACCAATGAAATTCATATTTAACTCATTTTATTATAACTTATTGTATTGTTTTTCGAAATCTGTGGATTATAAATCGGAGATTGAATAAATGAAATGAAATGAAATGACTTCTCTGGGGGTATGTCAGCAAGATTTT
The DNA here is from genome assembly GCA_916610125.1 of Cheilosia vulpina. Lineage (NCBI taxonomy): Eukaryota > Metazoa > Arthropoda > Insecta > Diptera > Syrphidae > Cheilosia > Cheilosia vulpina. The sequence continues at coordinate 2,409,386 of OU744276.1, forward strand.
CTGAAGAACGATTTTATAGAAAAGTTTTTTTTTTTTAAGATTGAAGAGAGCCGGACATTTCCTCAGGACAGAGTCAGCATGTAGCCTCCGGTGAGACGCCAATGCAGTAAAGATGTTATTTTATGAGCCAATGTCCCCATTTTATTCCTGTTGGGATTCTCAGGTTGGTTTTGTCCAGATTAATGAGGGAGCAGAATTTTTTGAGGGAGAAAATTTGGGAAAGAATTACCTGTTGCAGTTCTGTCCAGGTGATTTGTGCCAGACTTCATTGGATTCGATACAAAACAAACTCTTGATATCGTTCCTGAACTGTTCATGTCCTATGAGTGCTATCGTTGCGCCGATTTTAGCCATTGAGTTAGTTGTTTCGCTGTCAGCAAAGCTCCTGTGGTTTGGAATTCCATGACTAAGTTTTCTTAGCAAGTTTGTAGATGGCCATGTATGTTTCCGGAATTAGCGTTGATTTTATGACAGATGTGTCACGAACTTTGGCTGTCTGAGAAGATGAATATACGGTGAAATCTCTCTTAAATGGAACCCCACGGGACAGGGGGTTTTTGTCCACATAAGAGGGGTGTCCGTTAAGAGGGAGTTCATTATCGTTTAGGTAAGTGTATTAGAACTTAGATGTATTCTCGTGTAGTGGTAAATGGCAAGAACCTTAGCCGGGAAATTGAATTAATTTTTCCCAAGGCTGAGTATATAGTTCGCTTCAGGCAATTCTCCATAAATGATAGAGCCGGTTCCTGACTCCATCTTAGAACAGTCTTTGTACCGGACAAGGTCATATCGTGATGGGTTGTGTTTCTATTTTTCCCAATCCTCCCTAGTAGGATAGATTGCAGAGAAATTTGTATTGAGCCATATTCCGGTAGCATGTCGCTTAGATGCATGCTGAATGGGCTTTCAGGCTGCAAGACTAATGGTCTTCATGGTAGGAATAGGCGTCAATATTGTTGAGTTTTTCAATGAACGCACACATTTTGCACTGAAGGATGCCCATCACAACTTACTTTACATCCTACGAACTTCTTCTTGTTGTTCTGTTTTTCTCCTTCATTCTATCATTACACACGGTCGAATGTGGCTGTGCCATATTCATTACATTAATTACCATTTAAGTTACTTAATAAACTGAATTCCTTTAATTTAACATTCAATACAATTGCGTTTTTGTTTGCTAACAAATATTGTTCGAATGGAGCAGTCGATGAATGTTCTAGAATGTCTAAAGCAGTAACACAACTACAAGATTAATTAATAATTTCATTTATTTATTTATTTATTTATTTCATCTTATAAGTACAACTTATTTTAGATTACTTTGCAATAATTTACAAATGTTACAAATTATAATTTACTTAAAACTACAAATTTACAATGATCTCTACTCATATTAAAATCTATTAGGTTATTGTATTTATTGTAATTTACGCAAGCCATAGTGATAGGATCATTCAGACCATAATTAGTTCTGTGTCTAGGTGGCATAAAGAAAAAATTTTCCCTAGGTCGAAGAACACGAGAAGGAGCATATATATTAAATAATGACAGCAAAAACGAACAATCGATGTGGCCAGTTAAGACGTCATTGGCAAGCATTGCGGAATAATAAATCCTTCTTTTAGAAAGAGGTTTCAAATTTAATAAGGAACATCTATCGTCGTAGGTTGGAAGATTATTATTCCAGTCGAACTTTCTTAGAGCATACCTAGTAAACCTTCTTTGAATTTTCTCTATGCGAGATTCAGCATTGCTGTAAAAAGGATTCCAAACAACACAGCAGTATTCCAATATCGAACGAATCAAAGTATTATAGAGAGTTTTAAGTGTATATGGATCATTAAAATCTTTAGAGTTTCGAAAAATGAAACCTAGCATTTGATTAGCTCTGCCAACTATGTAGTCAATATGCAAAGAAAAGTTTAGTTGAGTGTCAAAAATGACCCCCAAGTCTTTTTGGTCTGAAACTCTACTCAGTGTTTCGTTTTGTATTTTATAATTAAAAAATATAGGGAACTTTTTTCTACTAAAAGTAAGAACCGAACATTTCTTAATATTAAAATAAAGGCCATTAAGAACACACCAATTATTTAAACGGTTTAAATCATTTTGTAACGCTAAGACATCTGACATACAGTTTATGGTCTTGTAGATTTTTAGATCATCTGCGTACAAAAGACATTTTGAGCTTGATACGAAAGAGGGTAAGTCATTGATAAAAAACAGAAATAGAAGAGGACCAATATGACTTCCTTGGGGAACACCCGAAAAATTACGAATTTCATTCGAAAACGCGGAACCAATTTTAACAAATTGTTTCCGATTGGTCAAATAATTGCCAATCCATTTTAAAATACTGGAATGAATTCCAAAAAGTTTAAGTTTATTTAAAAGAACATTGTGCTGCACACGATCAAAGGCTTTTGAAAAATCAGTATATACGCAATCTACTTGGAGACGTTTTTCAATATTCTCTAAACAGTACTTGGTAAGAATAACCAAGTTTGTAGCGGTTGACCTACCACTTACAAACCCGTGCTGAAATTCAGAAATAAAAATGCGAACAACTGAGTACAACCTTTTTTTAACAGCCGCCTCGAATACTTTAGGAAACAGTTGCAGCTTAGCTATAGGTCTATAATTCTCGATACATCTCCGAGAACCCGATTTAAAAATTGGAGTTATGAGCGAAAATTTCCAACAGTCAAGAAACTCGCCAGTAGATAAGGATAAATTAAATATAATCCTTAGTGGATCAACTAGGCTAAATTTGCAATTTTTAAATAACAATGGTGGATAGTTATCGGGTGCTACACTAACACTCGAGTCTAGTAATGACAATTCAGAGAGGATTTCATCATTTGTTAAGGAAATATGACCAAGGTCAGTTATATGCACCGACTGACCCGAGAAACTGCAATTAATATGCTCACCAACAAAGTTCGACTGGAAAAATTTTGCAAACATGTTACAAATTTCGTTTACATTACTACTAGAAATCCCGTTCAGTGACATGCAAGAAGGTGTTCCTAAAGATTTCCTTTTGGTATTAAGAAATGACCAGAAAGCTTTAGAATCACGTTTTATATTAGTTTCAATGGTTGTAACATAGTTCTTGTATACAAACTTCTTTAAAAAATCGTATTCTTTTTTCAAACGCAAAAATTCGTGACGCAGAGATGGATCGCTTTTACTTTGTTTACACATCTTATACGTATAGTTCTTCAATCTAGATAAACTCTTATTAAACCATGCCGGTTTATTAGATCTTTTTACATGTTTAATTGGTACAAACATAGAAATCGCGCGTTCAAGTATTTTTTTAAATTGCGAGAACGCATTATTTAAATTACGGGAATCAATGATATTTGCCCATTCAACACCATTAAGAAAATTATTCATCGCATTATAATCCGCTTTTAAAAAATCAAATTTTGTATTTTCTTTAATTTGTTCAAGAGACAGCGGATTCAGTACCGACAGATTAAAAGAAATTTGCAACGCATTGTGGTGAATGCTGTTAACAATTAAGGGGAAATCAGCGTCACTGACAGTAGCTTCAAGCTCTTCACTGACAAAAACCAAATCCAAAACATTTCCCAAAGAGTTGCGAACCTCATTTAATTGACGGAAATTACCAGCTGACATAGTGTCTACAACTTCAACTTCATTAGCTTTGTAAACATTAAATGGGATAACACATTTTACATCGTGAGAAAACAACCAATTTATATGAGGCAAATTAAAGTCACCTAGCACTACAGCAAACGAAGAGTCATCTAAATTCTTAACAATTTCAATAATATTTTTCATATGAGCTTTGTAAATTGCAATACCTGAGTAAGGTGGAATGTACGAAACAAAGAAGTTTATGTGAATAAGAATGCCATTTTCAATATAGAAATCAACACACACACAGATTTGTTCAATCAAACCAGTTGAATCAAGTAATTCAATTTCTTTGCTTAAAAAACTTGAACGAACAGCAAACAATACTCCGCCACCTCTTTCAAACCCAGTTTGAATGGGACATCGATCCTTCCGGTAAACATTGAAGTCAGCGGTGAATAATTCAGTAGAGGCGATTTCTTTATGCAGCCAAGTCTCAGTAACAGCAACAACATCGTACGAGCATTCAACGGTGTTAAGAAAAAAATTGTTTAATTTCGATCTCAGTCCTCCAACATTTTGGTAGTAGAGAGAGAGAGAACAGAATGCAACAATTGACGACGGAACAGCAACAATTCTAGTAGCAGCAACAGAAGCAGAATGAATTATGTTTGAGCATTTTGGTTCGGTGGACGCAACTCGTTTTTTGGACGGAACTTAAAAGTGCGTACACGAATGCCATTAAGCCAGATATCAGAGTTGAGAAATTTATCCAGCAAATCCTCTGGGACTCCCAGTTTAAAGTTTACATGCTTTAGAGCAATTTCATCGGTTCCTTCTCGAAAGACAAGAAATACAAAATTTTATGTACAGGTATAAGACGCAAAATCTCCAAGAAAACCTGAATATGAAACTCTTAGAAAGTAAAATACTTGAAATTGTCACAGGACTATGGCGCAATGCTTTAACACTGAAGTTTCATCCTACATCAATTCTATATGAGAGATGAGTGATACCAACCGGACAATTTATGATAAAGTTCTCCAACTTTTGGCTACCTATATGACCAGGAAATCAAGCAAATAATACACCAACAAATTGGCCCATTACTGAGCGCGCAGGGTATCATAGATCTCGGATTTCGAATTTTAAAACGTCATGAACAACAAGGACGAAGATGCACCGTCGGAAGAAAGCATTCAATTTTAAATAACTAACATTTATTGCAAAAACATATCAAAAAAATTCCATGAAATAACAAAAGTTTAACTTTAAACAAACGGCAGCTTTAACATGGTGTAAGACGGTTTTCGACTAAAGACTTTTGTTTCTTAAATTTGTAAGGCAACCATGGTTCACTATCCATCACTCTGATTCATTCACTTCCGCATTCCAACGTACTTAGTCCAAATCGCTTTGTTGTCAAAATAGGGCTTATTTCTGGAGCAAATGACGGCCTGTTTAAATATGTTCGAATACGCATCAGTCATTGCTGAGTTACGGAATAAATTGCTTAGAAATTCGTAAATCTGAAAAATGCGAAAGCAATTCGATTAAAAAGTCGAAAAATGAAAAACGCACTATACCTTGGCTTCATTGTCCTTCCAGAACACGTGATCGCAGAGGAATTGCAAACTTTCGGGGAAGATCTGCATTCGATCTGCGCGAGAAGTTGCAACAACATCGAGGTTTCCGAGTAGCACAGCACACCCCGATAGCACATCAACAGCCAAAATGAAGATGTCGAGCAGATAGAAGGCTTTCTCAAGCTTTTCCTTGTTAGAGGATTCCGCCAGCAGTGCTTGAATTTGCAGAAACAATTCCATAATCCAAGCGCAGGCGCATTCGTCGTTGTTGAAAGCGTATAAGGTGGCGGCTAGATGTCGAAATAGGAAGCCATGTTCCTCACGCTTCTCCGCATAGGCATCGATGATGGGATTCAACCATTTGAGCGGATTTGGAAGCTTGGAATTGTAGAGCACCAAGTAGCAGCGGATGATGGTGGCCTTTTTAAGCTTACCAACTGGTTTCTCCCACCAGTTGCATGGCGATGTTAGACCGTCTATTGCATTGGGATGTAGAGTCGCCACAACTTCGGTGTACCTTTCAAAGAGCTGAAAAATAATGACAGTCGGTATATAGAAGTGTGCCGATGTGGGGTGGGCCTCACCCTAGAATCAATGTCCATGGAATCCATGTAGCGCTCGATAATTAACGTAAAGACGTCAAGTACCTCTGGTATATCACACTTGCCCATAAAAATGTACTTTGCGCTCTCTAGGAACTTCTCAAAGAGGCATCCTGCAACGAAATCAAATCACTACAATGTCGTAATTGGAACTAGTATAACGTGCACTACAAACGAAAAGCCTTTAAAAAATATATATGAAGAGAAAAATAGTACAGTGCGATCGACATTTGGACGAACAGGTGACAACTTTGAAAGGAGCGAATTGGTAAACTAAAGCCTCATTCGACTGGCATAGTTATGCTTCTATAAAATCCTCTTGCCGTCAGTGTAGGCCTTCAGCCATTCAGACAGAATGTACTTACCTTCCACAAAGCCGTTGAGTTGTGATTCCTTAAAGCAATACACGGCTATCTTCTCGGTGAAATTCTTTATAATCTGCAGACTCACTCCATTGGCGATTTCCGGCAACAGTTTGAACAACAGCAGCAAGTCCTTTTCGAAGCAATTCGGTTCGAATTCGGCGAGGAAATTCTCCAGCAGCCGCTTGGCCGTCCCCGAGTGTAGGACCTGATTCTTAGCAATCATAATGCAATACTTTCGAGCTTCAAAGTTCAAATGGAAGAAACTATGCAGGAAGCACCAGTCCAGAGGTGGTATGGGTTTTGGGAACTTTTTCGAAATCGCACGAAGAGCATTCGTAACCGCATAGGGCTCGTTGATGTGGTCGCCAAACCGCGACTGAGTCACTAAATAATTAACCACAGCCCGCAAAACGCTTTTCGAATCAAGCGCCTGTAGCTTACGAGGTTCGGGTTTCCCCTCGGGCAGACGATAAACTCCCCCACGAAAGGCGTTTATTTCCTTATAAATATAATGAGCGAGGAGATCTGCCACAGCTGGACTGCATTCCGGACGGACCCTCTGCAGCACCTGTATCCAACATTCACCTGGCACAGCTTCGGCTTGCAGATCAATGATCTCGCGGCCAGTTTTTTCACTGTACTCCACGGCCCCATAGATACGATCCTTGAACAACGGTGGAATATGGCGGAGCGTCATCAAAGTGCCAACCTCGTAGTGAGTCAAGGCCTTGAAGGCTTCCCGAATCATCTCTGGATTGTCTGACTGGCAGATTGTCTTCCAAATGTGATCTAGAGCTTCGTCTACCAGCTGTTCGTACTCCATTGTGGGCGATTGCAGTAGCGGAACGTGAGCAAAAAAGCTGAATAGACTCTTCATCGATCGCGGACGTTTTTCATGACGGAACTTGCTGCTCAGCACCTTCCACGTCGATATGATGTTAACGGTGTGGCTGTCGCATAATAAAATGATGGCGTCTATGGCCAGAGATGTTGCTAGATCGCCGTTCTCATCTGTGCACGAGTTGAGCGTGTCCGAAAGATGGGACACAAGATCGGAGCCGTATTGTGTTGGTCTGCAATTAGAAAAGACTTCATCTCAATCACTGAAATGGAATGGCAATTGGAGGGCATTTCAAATTCAGAACCTTTCACAGCATATCTCCTTAATGGTGTGGGTTTTCGCGATTTCAAACTCCGATCGGCCGGCTGAATCACCGTGCGGTTGGGATAAAAGTCTCATAAGAAAAGGATACGTTCGTCCTTCAATACGAAATAAACGTAGGTATAGATCCATACAGAAGGTGGGATTTTTTGCAGTCATCGCTCGAATGGTGTTTAAAATCATGGGAATGTTGTCCTGCAAGATTGAAAAGTTCATGTTCCTACAATCTCTTGGGTGAAACATTTAAAGCACTCACCTTTGAGACAGCAAAATTCGGCAGACCCCTAAGTAGCTCTATCTGAATTTCTGGATTCACCTCTTCGGCCAATTTGAATATGTACGTCATCAGGAAATCATACGCAATGTCTCCGTTCAACTTGATGATCTCCAAAATTGTCTCGTAAATTCTAAACCAACAGTCAATGGACGGTTCCCTCGACAGAAACAGTGCCCTGAGAAACAAATTGATCCTCTGGCAAAAGTTCGATTTCGCCTTTACGTTCAGCGTATCGATGAACGTGAATACATCCTTGAATTCCGATTCGTCGAAGCTCTCGACTAAGTTTGCCACATCGAATGCAAGCGCGATGTCCGGGTGGATATTTTTGATTTGTTTCGAATAATCTTTTGTGGTAATTTTGGTTTCTGCGGTCACCGAGGTGGGTTGTTTACTCAGCGAGAGTATTTGTCGTACGATCTTATGGGCCAATGCTACACCATCTGGGGGTATGAATGCAGTCTGAGACATCCACTGGATGATACCATCGAGACACATGTTCAGAATGTATTGATTCCCACAGTTTTCTTGCACAACAATGTGTGCCATGATGCGCAGCAGATCCGGCAAGTAGACTGGCGAGAGCAAGTGCACATTCTCGGCCAGCAGTATCAAGAGGACGTTGTAGACGTTATGGGTGTGCTCTTGCGTTGCGTGGAGGACGCGTAAGATGCAGTGTAGACTTGGCCTCGGATCGATTCCATATTTAACGAGATTTTTCACAACGACCGCTTGATAGAGGGCGAGATCAATGGCTTGATCGTAGTCCTTTTGCGTGAGATAATGCTCGACGGCTTCGATGAGAAGTATACTTGTGAAGAGGCAGGTTCCCGATGAGGAGATCTAAATGAGAAAGTGAGTCAGTTGCATTGGATGTCGATTGTGAAAGTCCACCTTTGACCATAGGATGATCTCTTTCAGCAGGTCTTTCGCATCTGTCTGGGTCTTTGTTAGTGCGAGTAGACCCGTCCAAATTGTTTTCGAATAGGGGAGTGTTTCCGGATTGCACAGTATGTAGAGGAATACCGGACGGAGGTATTCAGTGCTGTGTTTCTTGATCCTGGTAATAGAAATGGAAATTATGAATGCAATCAAGGAACAAATGAATATCGGGTACCCACTGTTTGTCTTGGTGATTGCAGATGCCATTTATTTTATTGGCAATGTCGTTCATATCGACTCCTTTATTCTGAATGAGCGTTATCAATGGGTGTTGTTGAATTTTTAGTCCGTAAGCGGATGGGAGGGAGTCATTTTCGTTTAGCGCTGCTGTTTTTCGCTTCAAACTCATAAGCAAGAGGCTAATGACTCCTTCACTGATCGCCGAGTGTTGTGTCGAACTGAAATGATAGCAAATATATATATATATAAGGTTTTTGCAAAGGTACTGTAAGAAAGCCAAACCAATTACAGCTGTTTCGAGTCTATATAAGCAAAGGTTTTTGCTACCCCAAAGATCCATCTTTAAACCATTATATTGTTGAAGGCACTTGGCTGGAGGCATAAGATAAGCCACTCCCTTAACAAAAATAGAGTAAAACACTCGAACACTCACGATATTTGGTAATTTAAAAAAGTGTGACCTACATTTGTGTGTGTTCCACTAGCCTCAACATGACAGAAATATAGGCAGCAATTGTGTTCTTTGTGGGTCAGTTAGGTATGATAAATCAATTCACCAACTAAACCACAATTGCGTGGGCTTACATTGTGTTTCTTTCTGACGACCGTAACTATTTACTTTAAATAAATCAGCAATACTGTACTGTATTTCCAACGTCCACGACCACTGCCACCACCCAGTTAGCACATCTAATTCAACAAACCCGTGTTAAGTTTCAATTAAAATGTTTTCTCGGAAGCATGTCAATTAAGTTCATAAGGTAATTTTCACCTTCTGATTGGAACGGAAGCATGTCCTTGGACTTGTCCGATGTGACATTTTCTTCCGCGCGCCAAGTAAAGCAGGTAATTAATAATAAAAACTCAAAGTACACCGTGTGTACAAGTGAACTGGTCACTGGGAACGCATGGTTCGTTTGTGAAAGATTACAATCGTGTCGTTCACTTGGTGTACTGCAAAAGGAGGAAGTGTACAGAGATTTTATCATAAAATATGTATTTCTCATCATACCCACATGCAAGGTGGGCAAGCTGGCACTTCTGCGACTCTTAGTTGGAGTATTGATTGAACTTTATGTAAATACTTCAACCAGTCCAAGGTTAGTAGAATGCTAGATACTCTGAAGAGTTTGTTCCACACCCCCAACCCAAATTAGAAGAAAGACAAGCAATGCAATTTATATTTATGTACTCACCTCGAATTAGGCAACATTGAAATCAACATAGTTAGAACGTTGTTCACGTCCAGGACTCCAGCTTCAACTAAACGCACAAACGTCTGGCAGCTCATCAGGCTTAGCTGGACAATGTCCGATTTGCATTGGGTTTTTAGGAATTCGATTTCTTTGATATTGTGCTCCAGTACTTTCTTTTCGCGACTTTCGCAAATTTTCTTATAGATTTTCTCCAGCAGTGACGAAATCTTTACCACCGATGAAGTTTTGGTTAAACTTTTAAACTCATCCATTTTTTAAATTGTTTATATTTCTTGCGTAAAAATGAGAAATTGCTTGTTTAAATTAGGTAGGAGACGAAAGAAATTACGATTTGGAGCACTTCACTCTTGGATTTGCAATTGACAACTGAGGACGATGTGTGTAGTGTGTTGTGTCCCGTTTGACCACGGCTGTATAAAATAACTTCAATACGCAAGTCAACAAAATCGCCAACGATTCACATTCAACTAGAAAACCCAAACAATTCGCGTTCTTTCGTGGGTAAATTGTTTGTTGCTCCAAAATGCGGTACCAAACCGGGTACGAGTAATGTATCATTTCGCAATTTCTAAAGGTAAACATGTGTGAAGGTGGCTGCGATTATAAATTGAATTGTAATATGGCGAAGTTCATCTATAGATGGCACGACAGTAACATAACACAGGAAAGCGAACATTTATATCTACGATTTCATCATCAAAGCAAAACAACAAGTTTTTAAATAAAACAAGCTGTCAATACAATTCTCGAAAACAAATAAACAAAATCGGAAAACAAACAAAAATGGAAGTGGAGTGATTGAATGAAGCGATTCAGACGCGTATTGCTCATTATCACATGGGAATTAAATGTATTTATAAAAAGAATATTAAACAAAAGCAATTATTGTCATTTTGATCCAGTGGCTAGAATTTAATCCTTCACCTGAGATATAAAATTAATCAACTTATTGATTTCATCTTTAATATCACAATTACAAAAACCCTATTCAGCCATCAACCTTATAATTAATATCCTCTAAAGCTTAGTATCCAGCTCGCGCTAAATTTTTGCGTCCCTAGTCTCCACTTCGATTCTTCACACCAAAGATAAATGGTCGATAATAAACGTACCTGGTATACTGAACTCAAGAACTACTTTACTGTACGTAGCCAATTGGCTGTCAAAATATGTGGTGAATTTTATGTCTATCCTCATGGTCAATGCCCGGCGAAGCAAACGTAAACAATACCCGCGAAAACGTTTAAAAATAGTTTTTTGTTTCTTTACAAAGGTATAAATATAATCAATTATCTTACCAAACAATTTCTTAAAACTATTCCCTCTTAAGCTTTAATCAGCAAAAACAGTAATAATGGAAACATCACCAGTGCTCAACAACAATAATTTGTCCGAGGATTTGAACAAAAAACCGGAAGCTACAAACGAATCAGTAAATTTAAAGCGAAAATCTGAAAAAGATTACACAAACTCTTCTACAAAAAGAAGTAAAAAAGATGATAGTGATACCGCCGCAATAACAAAACTGCACCATAGTCCCAAAAAAAGGATCAACATTACCGCCAATCCAGAGACAAAACCTAGGTTCATCTATGGTAACTACAGTCGGTACTATGGTTATAGGAACCCGAAAGACTTCCACGACGTACGGTTGGATGTATTCCAAGCCAACAAACAAGTCTTTGAGGGAAAAGATATCCTTGACATCGGATGTAATAGTGGCTTCGTCACAATGGAGATTGCCAAGAAAATGAGTATCAAGCACATCACAGGTATCGACATTGACAAGGGGCTGGTAAATAAGACAACAAAATTTGTTTGTAAAGCTAGAAAAGCCTCTACGACAGCAAATAGAGATGGATTTCCGTTTAATGTAACCTTTGTCCATGGAAACTACGTTCTTCGAGATGACGTTCTGCTAGAATGCGAAAGTCCTCAATTCGATTTAATACTTTGCCTGTCGGTAACCAAGTGGATACATTTGAATTTCGGCGACAATGCAGTTAAGCAAGCATTTAGAAGGATGTATGCACAGCTGAGAGAGGGAGGAAAGCTGATTTTAGAAGCACAGCCCTGGGAGGGATACAAGAGACGAAAAAAACTTACCGTAAGCACAGATAATTCCCAGCAATTTGTATCATTAATAAAAGTTTGTCTTTCTAGCCTGATATATTTAAAAATTACCAAGCAATCATTTTCAAACCAAAGGATTTTTCCGACTACCTGTTGAGCAACGAAGTCGGCTTCACTGCGGTCACCACACTCGCTGTACCTGATCACTGCGCCGAAGGATTCCGAAGACCAATTCAAATATTTTCAAAATAAAAAGAGCAGATAAATTTTTATTGAAAATGCCAAGAGTTTCTGTTAGAATTAAACCTCAGAAAGCATCTTTTCGCCCTTGAGAGCATGTAGAATGTTGCACGCAGTTATCCTTGACATCTCAATCCGTGTATTTGTATCTGCACTGCCTATGTGCGGTAATATCACAACGTTCTCTAGCTTTAGTAAGGGATGATCTAAGGGCAGCGGCTCTGGAGTGGTAACATCCAAACCGGCGCCCAGAATGCGCTTCTCCTGCAAAGCCTCAACCAAAGCTGGCTGATCCACAATTGTCCCACGAGCTGTGTTAACAAATATTGCGTTGGGTTTCATTTTGGCAAAGGCCTCCTTGTTGAATAGGCCCGCAGTATCAGGCGTCAGAGCACAGCATGCCACGATAAAGTCAGCTTCCTTCAGTACATCATCAAAAGACACCTTTTCAAAACCCAATGCTTTGGCCTCGGCCCTCGCTGACCGATTTGAGTAGATCAGCCGGGCTGGCTTAAATGGAACCAATCTTTGAGCAATCTCATTACCAATCCGGCCAAATCCAACTAATCCCAGTGTGGAACCCTTCAACCCCTGACCGCACATCCAACTCGGTGCCCATGACTTCCAGCCGCCATTATACACCTGCTTGTTGGCCTCTAAAAGACGACGACTTGTGGCCAATAGTAACGCCACTGTCAGCTCGGCTGTGGCATCGGTAAGGACGTCAGGTGTGTAGCCCACTCGGATACCTCGCTTCTTGCATTCCTCCACATCAATGTGCTCAAATCCAACGGAAATGGTACAGATGGTCTTTAAATCGGGTCCAGCCGCGTCAATAACCTCTTTGTCGACTTTGTCCGTTAAGGCACAGTACAGGGCATTTTTCCCAACGATATTCCTTAACAACTCATCTCGTGGCACTGGGCTAGCCTCGCTCCACATTGTTATTTCGCATCTGGGGGAACGAACTGATTCATATTCTGTGGCATGGCGTACGGAAGCTTTATTCTATAACTTACTCAGATTTAAGAAGATCAAGACCTACGGGCGCGTAATCTGGACGTGTTACATAGACTTTGGGACGTGTTGTTGCCATTCTGGAGTAATTGGACTTGATTAACTGATGGTGACGCGAGCGGAGAGTAGATAAAGAACTTGGTAAAGCCAAGAACTTGGAAATAATTAGCATCTCGTCAGAGTTGATTTTGCACCGGTTCAACAGGTTGATTTGACAGTTGAGTACTAATATGTCGAAGCTGTCACCTAATGCCAACGATATTATCGGTTAGAATTTAACAGAAGCGGCCGCAAAATGAGACATTAATGTCGTTTTCCATTGGTTTCACTCGGGGATCCACTCATTCTGAAATCCAATGGAACAACAAAACAGCTTCTGAAAGAATCCACAATAGTATTGGTGAAATGCAAAAAAATAATCTACGGCTGCTGTCAGTTGACTTGTATAAAATACATAAATTACACTTGCGTGAGTGCTTCTTGAGTGGATTCTGACTTCAAATCGAGAAGCGAATTTTTCTTCTCAGAATCTTTTTTTTCACCAATGGAACGGTTTCAGAAGTGATTTTTTCGATTCTGGACTCTCCCGGACGCTTCTTTTTGCCCAATGGAAAACGACATAATTCTTATTATTACATGAAGGATGACAACTGCATAAGAATGCAGCGTTGTCAAAGTGGAAACACGAAGCCAAAAGAGCACATACAATAGGTTGCCTAGGTATTAAGCTGCGTAGTGAATTTAGCCGCTTCTATCAAGTTAAGTCGAATGTCACGAAGAGTCATTACTCACATATTCTAGTAAAGTTACTGCACGATGTGTTGTTTACACTGGACGTAAGACATCGATGTTTCCAAAATCGCAGCGGGCCAAACGAGCCACGAGTCTGTCAACAAGCCTCAGACTTTTGAATCCCTCAAAGAGAGCATCATCAAAGAATGCCGCCGGAAGCTCTGGCAAGAGTGATCGGACCATCAATTATGGCGGCGGCCACTTTGCTGATATCATTTTCTCAACGTAACGGAAACAAACTTAATACATCAAATAACATAAACCAAAAGCACAACCAACGATTTGCATTAAAATAAAAAAACAACCGAAGAAAATACTCCATTTTTTTTTAATCCAACCTATGGCAAGATTTGAGATCTAATCAATTGGTACATGTAGGGGGAGATCCAGAATAGAATGGAGTAGGATGAAACGACCCGATTGTGAGGGATTGGCTCATCAGCATCAATGATTCAATGACACCAAAGAAATTCAAGTCTGACTTTACTTCGTTGGATTCGTTTTTATTTCTTAATTCTGACTTTCAAAGCTATCACCTTTTGCATTGTTTTTACGAAGGTTCGATAAACATTCACACTTACCAATCCATTGTTAAATAAACAACTACGCGAAGTTCACTTCAGTTTACATGTGATTTATTTTGAAGTAACAAACAAAAATTATGCTTTACAAATATTTGCATCCATAGGATAAAGGACTTAAAAAAAATGCACGGACTACTCCATACGCTTCAATGAGTTGTAGTTACAGAAAGGAAATTAGAGTTGAAACGATTTTGATGAGCGTTTTAGTTTGAAATGAGAATAACATTTCCTTCATCATTCTGCAATGAAGGCATGGTTTTCAAAATCCCACATACGCCGTATTCCTGGAAATCATATTTGCCATACAATATGATTCGATTAACAAAAACAGCTGCTTTGTAACCCGATAAGTTCCAGGGCGCCGAAGTTGTAATAGAGCGGTCGGTTTTTAGATTAGTGCTAACAATTTCATTGCTGGACATGCAGATAAGATGACCAACTCCATCTATAGATAATGTTACCATTCCTACAAATTTACCATTGACATTTACCCACGGAGTCCATGTGTTAGTGATAGAATTGTATGTAAAGGATTTATGCCCGGAATTAATGGAAACAGATTGGCCTTTAACAACACACAGAAGGTCATTTTTACAGCTAACGTTAGAATTAAAATCCGTCTCTGGCATTGGAGCCACAAACTCCCACGTATCTGTCAACGGGTTCCATTTTTCTACGGAATTTAGAACCGAATTCGACTCATTTATTCCACCGACTACGTAAATACATCCATTTAGTACCGCCAGTCCACACGAGTGCTTTTTAATTATTAGAGGAGACAGCTGAGTCCATTCTAATGTCCGCATGTCCAAACAGTCAACCCGATCCGATAGTTTTCCAGATGCCAGTTTACCACCAGCAATTATCAATTTGCCTCCTAATGTAGTACTGCCAAAATCCGAGCGGTTTTCTGGAGGTCTTGGCCACGCTCTATATATCCACTTATCAGCTCCAGAATAATACAACCCAACACTTAAAAGGTTTTCAGTGTTATTCCATCCACTTACCGCAATCATAACGTCCTTAAGGCTTCTCAATTTGACTTGATCTTGTTGAAATAATGTCGAAGACAATCTTGGCATCAGATGCCATTTGTATGCTTCAAAAATCAAATCCTTGCACGCATTAGATTTGCATGCTAATGGCTCTACATTATCTTCAATGAACTTGGGTTGCAGCAGAGTTAAGCGAATATAATTAAACAGTTGTTCAAAGTATTTATTCCGATTGTTGGCATCGTAATCAATCCAAGTCATCACACTCTGAAAAACAAATTCTTCCGAGGAAACGCGTAGCTCATCGTTTGAAATTAATTTAATCAGCGGATCGACGTCCATCAAAAAGAACTCGCAAAAGCTGCGCAGCTTCATGAAGTTGTCTAAGGCGAACGTAAAGGACGTTTCGTACATCTCTTTATAATTGTAATGTTCCGCGAGTGATGCAATTTCCACACAATTACACAGATCGAGTTGATTAACTAAATAATCACAGCAGATGGATTCTAATGCATGTAATTGAAATAGATGGGATGCTTTTAAGACATTCTCCACCGTATCTGTTTTCAGTTCGACCGACTTTGTATAAATGAAACAGATTACTGATGTCAATGTATGGCCATCAATGTGATCAAAATGTACCTCTTTAGTGTCAGCTTCTTTGAGGGATCCTTCAAACATAGCCCTGAAATATTCACTTGCGGCTGCTAAAACCGTTCGATGGGCCTTCAATTGGATGCCCTTAGTTGAAGAGGTCAGAGTAACATCACAGGTTTTTTTATCCTTGAAGCAGACTACCATATTCTTCAAAAGTTCGTGACCACTTTGCTCACTCGATACGTGATCGGTGTTTGTAACTTCTAACATTTTTTTTTTACTCGTTTGTTAAATTTTTGGCAAATTGCACTGAAATATAACTGGATTCCTGCTGGAGCACGCCACCTTTAAAAAATGTTCTACCTGTAGCACAGAGTTGAATGAATAAAAGAGATGGATATCTTTCGTACGTCTATCCCCCCAAAACCCATTTTTTTAAATTGTTGTTTTTGTAATTTCAACTCCTGTCTATGAATACGTGTGAGCTACAAAAATGCATGTTGTTAATGGCCGGCCAACATTCCTTTTGCTTTTATAGGCATCGAGCTGTTCAATTGTTTTGTGTTTGGTATTGAACTTGTTTGGTTTTTGCTAAGGATTCGTTTAAAATAAAAAAAATAATGAAATACGCATTTCGGAGTAGCGAATTATTGAATTAAAGTCCAATTCATAAACTCACATATACTAGAATAGAAATGAGCATATGTGCGTGACTTCATGAATTTTACGGGAAAATAGCTTGAAGGCAGCCGCCTTTCCACTGGAAAGATATATATCTCTGTATTCCATTATCTTTGTCGTAGGCATCCGCCTTTCCATTGGAAAGTTATATATCTCTGAATTCCATTATCTTTGCTATAGTGGAGTGGTTTAGCCAGAGATCAGGACAAAGATAATGGAATACAGAGATATATAACTTTCCAGTGGAAAGGCGGCTGCCTACATCAAAGATAATGGAATACAGAGTAATATAACCTTCCAGCGGAAAGACGGCTGCCTACAAGCTGTTTTCCCGTAAGATTCATAAAGTCACGCACCCATGCTCATTTCATGAATTAAATGATCTCTGGCTAAACTGGAGTGGTTTAGCCAGAGATCTGGACAAAGATAATGGAAAACAGAGATATATAAATTTCCAGTGGAAAGGCGGCTGCCTACATCAAAGATAATGGAATACAGAGTAATATAACCTTCCAGCGGAAAGACGGCTGCCTACAAGCTGTTTTCCCGTAAAATTCATAAAGTCACGCACCCATGCCAGAGATAAAAGAATAAAAGAGATGGATATCTTTCGTACGTCTATCCCCCCAAAACCCATTTGTTAAATTGTTGTTTTTGTAATTTCAACCCCAGTCTGTGAATACGTGTGAGGTACAAAAAAGCATGTTGCTAATGGCCGGCAAATATTCCTTTTGCTTTTATGGGCATCGCGTTGTTCAATTGTTTTGTGTTTGGTATTAAACTTGTTTGTTTTTTGTTAACGCTTCGATTAAAATAAAAAAAATAGTGAAATATACATTTCAGAATAGCGAATTCTTGCATTAAAGTTCAATTCATGAACTCACATATGCTAGAAAAGAAATGAGCATATGTGCGTGACTTCATGAATTTTTCGGGAAAACAGCTTGTAGCAAAGATAATGGAATACAGAGATATATATCTTTCCAGTGGAAAGGCGGCTGCGTACAAGCTGTTTTCCCGAAAAATTCATGAAGTCACGCACTTATGCTCATTTATTTTCTAGTATATGTGAGTTCATGAATTGAACTTTAATGCAAGAATTCGCTATTCTGAAATGTATATTTCACTATTTTTTTTATTTTTATTTCATGAATTAAACTTTAATGCAATAATTCGCTACTTTTTTCCACCGAAACCCATTTGTTTACATTGTTGTTTTTGTAATTTCAACCCCCGTCTGTGAATACGTGTGAGCACAAAAAAATAATGTTGCTAATGGCCGGCAAACATTCCTTTTGATTTTGTAGGCATCGCGCTGTGCAATTGTTTTGTGTTTGGTACCTATTGAACTTGTTAATAAGTGAGAAGGTACGTGTCCACTTGCAGAGCTGAGATGTAGATGTCGCTAGGTCCTGGGGATGAGATGCGGTGACCCCGCCCGGGGATAAGTTGAACCCGACCCGAGTCGGAGATGAGCGATAAGGTGAAACCAACCCTTATTGCATTAAAGTCCAATTCATAAACTCACATATCCCAGAAAAGAAATGAGCGTTTATGTGCGTGAATTCATGATTTTTCGGGAAAACCGCTTGTAGGCATTTTATGCTTATGGAAAAGAATTGATATATTAAATTATTTCGAAATGCGTTATGGGTTAAGATCAATTGAAATAAATTTCCACTGCAAGTGAAAAAAAAAACATTTTGCTTGCGGCCAACTCAATACACAGGAGAACCAATAAAACACGGTTTTAATTTTCGATTTGGGAGCGGAAATCTGAAATCTCAGATAAAAATCTGAAAAGCCAAATCGAAAACGACATTAATTTTATTAAAAGTGAATGGCCATAAATCGACGAATAAACACAGCTACAAAAAGTTGCAATATGAACAGTTGTCAAGTGACTACTACTTGGGTAGGTATCTCGAAAAATTATTAGTTTGAATTGAGTGCGGAAGAATCTGCTTTTCTTTGCTATAGTTTAGTACGCTGCTGGAGCTAAATTTTCGCTCCCATACAAAATTGTCTCCAAAATTTAGCTGAGCTAAGTCTAGCGAACCCATTAAGCTGAGTGGTACGCAGATCGATTTAAATAATCAAACTTCTGTTTCAGAATGTACTTCATGTGTCTGTCAAAATTTAGCGTGCCCATTTAATGTGTCGGCACATTTGGTCAAGCTAAATTCTGACAGATCGTTTGGTATTTGTTGTTCTGTTGCGTAAAGTATGCAAGCATAAGCTTTTTCAATTATTACATGAACGAGAAGTACCTAGTTGAAATAAGAGAGAATTTTATTTTTGAAGGAAGTTTTTTCAAAGAACAGCTGTTTTCTGTGACACTTATCCACGGCGTACTCTATGTCAAAATTTAGCTACGATTTTAGCTAATGTTTGGAGAGAAAAGTTTGAAAGCAGATAAAACTTAGTTTAACTCGAGCAGCGTACTACTCTTATGCTGAGATTTATTTTCAATAAAACACGACGAATAAACTATCGTCTTTAAAAATCTTTTGTTTTATTAAGATTCTTTGTTTAACACTCACATGTCAGCAAATTAGCTGAATTTCATAAGACACATGGTAATTTTGTTTATTGAGAATTCAACATTAGGCGCTAACTTCGTGCTGAAAATCGTATTATACTTTTGCTGAGATCGAAGCTAAAAAAAACATGCCCCTTATTGAGCTCTCAATGAACAAAAATGGCATGTGTCTTATGAAATTTGAAATGCCGCAGTCAAAAAAACGCTAACATTGAAATAGAAACGTAATTTATCCAATCAATATGTAAACCCAACCGGTTTTCTCAATTAAATGCCAACCACTCTATTCCATCAGCAATCTACTACAATCTTGTTCCTTGATCTCACTTTTTAGAACTTTAAGTCATTTTCCGACCGCCATATTGTTCGCGTCTTCATGTTCGAAATGGAGCCATGTCCGATGTGCGAAAATATTTTCACTTATTTCCCCAAAAATCGATGTGAAAACTTCAAGTAAATGTGAAAATTATAAAAAATATTAACCCAACTAATTGTGCGTAAAACGTGTACAGTCATTTGACACATGTTCGATACAAAATAAAGTGTTACCCAAATGTGTGCAAGTACAAATTGTTAATTTTCACCGTTCAACTATCGCGCCTGACCTATTGGAAACTTCAAATAAAAATTAAAATACGTAAAAAGAATGTAATTAAAGTAATTTAAAAATCAATTCATAGCTTCCCTGTTTTAACTGAAAAGAAAATTATATATTATAGAGACAAAAAGTTGAAAAAAAAAACCAATCAGTGCCGCGAAACAAGTTTTTGTATTTTAGTTTTTTTTTTTCTATTATTTTAGTACCCAGCCAAGACGAAACGAATAAAATTGTACTAGAACTCTGAAACAGAATAGAGTCTCCCTGTCTACAGCACTAAACAACAAACCCTCCGTCTCGCTTACTCTCATATAATTCTCCGCGCAAAGTACGCAAAGTCGAAGCCGAAACTAAAAAAAAAAATCCGGGAACCATATTTTTCGGTTCTATAATCTTTTTTCTCCGTATTTCCCAAACGAAAAAACCCATTAAATACACAAGTGTTTCATGTGAAAATTTAGAAAAATTGTTTCCCTATTCATTTACTCTACGAATATGTATAAATAAACCGTAAGTGCCACAGTGAATGTGTATAAAATTCAATAAAACTTGCAAGTGATGTGTGGAACACAAGAAAAACGTAGAATCGCCATTGCTGCTATGCCTTCTGCTGCTGCCACCAAATGTCTCGGGTGTTGGCGTTGATTAGATTTTTTCTTTTCTTCCAATGAGTTTTGTTCTTTTTGTTGTTTTTAAATATATTATGAATTGTGTGTCTAAAGGCAGAATATATATATAACATGATGAAGGAATTTTAGATAAATTTTCGGAACCACAGAAAGTGCGAAAAAGCTTAATTGCATTTTGTTGCCTCCCGCAATAATAGAGTAGAAGACATTTTCTCGTCAAGAAAATAAATTATTTTTATTGGAGTGAGAGTGCACACAGAAGAAGGAAAACTTTCTACCTACGTGGTGTGTTCTCTGCGCCCCATCTTGTTATCCGCCGCAGTGTTAATACATTTTTTTTCTTATTTGTCGATTGTCGCCGTCGTCGTTTCGATTCGACGAGGAGAAAAAGTCTCCCCAAAGTACTAGAATATGATGTGACAGAGCGTAAGCATTTATATCAAATTTTCATACAAATTTGTATTCCTATTTCTGTGTTTTCTTTTTAATAAAAATTCGTTTCATTGAATATTAATTTGCAAACGAAGAAAAAAAAAACAAAATTGATTTTAACGAAAAGAGGAAAGAGAGATCGCCACCGCGTGAGATAGCCACATATTTGTGGGCAGTGTGACTGAAACAGAATGACAATCATATCGGGCATTTTGTGAAGGCAGAGTATAACAACAACAACAACAGCACACCATTCGTATACATCTACCTACACACACAGCAATCTAGCTCTACTACCATTCCATGGCACTACCACTGAGCACACCATCATCGCATCGGCCGAAGTGAAATGAAACTCATTTCATTCGAACCAACGAAACGACCAACGACGTAACGACGTCGGTCGGACGAAAGTGCGTGTGTGTGTGTTTGTATTGTGTCAGTTTGTGTAGCTATTCGATGTTTTCTGTCGCGCGCGGCGGTCCGTCTGTCCTCTAGTCGCTACGACGAAGCGATTTGTAATCACTTGTTTGTGTGTATGAGTGGGATATTAACGCTCTCTCTGTGTGTGTGTTGGTACGGTTTAGAAGGAAAACACAAAGTGAAACGGCGAATTGAAGAATTGGAATAACAAAGTGAAGAATATTCACACAACACAACAACACTGAACCACTACAATCGACGGCAAAGAAGGAGAAGGCCAAAGAGTAATGATGATGATTGCTTTTGCAGTTGTTCTGCGCCGCATCGATTGATTTTTCCTTTCCATCCAACACAAAACACATGAAAAAAAACTTAAAAAAAATCGAAAAAAACTCTACAAAATACGATTTTTACATTTTATAGGAGACCTCGCTTGTGTTGTACGTTTTAATAGATCTTTGTGTTTAGCTTCCCTTGTGATCCCCTTACGCCTACCGCCGCGGTACACACGATGTGTTGTCGGTTTTTGTGTGTTTTGACGCCCACTATCTACCACTCCCCCTTGTACACACAAGAAGTTTTTATTTTTTTATTTTTTATTACATATTTAGGATTTTTTGTGTTTTTTTTTTTTAACAACATTTTGTATCTTTCTCTAGCGAAAGCGAGATAGAAAAATATGGTAGGCGAGATGCGTGTATATATGTGTCAAGTATATAATGTGCATAGTGTAAAAAAGAACGAGTAAAAAATAAAATAAAATTAAAAACCCCCTAAAAAAGGGTACTAAAAACTGTTTACAAAAAGTGAGAAGAAACCGGCGACAAAATAACTAATTAACGCGTGTGCATTGTGTAATATGGCCCATCAGCAATCCGCGGACAACAATTTGAATGATGTGAATGTAAATATTGCAGCAGTAGCCGCCGGAAACTCAGCCGTCTCAATTGAAGAGCAGCAACAGCAACACTCGAAAAATCATTTGTTAAACTCTCAACAAAACTTTCAAAATGGATCTGATTCGAACAGCAGCAACAGTAGCAGTAGCAGTAGACATTTGCAACAGCATAATAATTCAAGAGGAATGCCGCAACAGCAGCAGCAGCATCATCAGCAACCAGGAACAATGAATGAAAAGATAAAATCACCCTCCGGTCAGGGTGGTGGCAATCCGGGTGGAGTGCCCCCAAATAATGGTAGCGAAGGACAAATTCCACAGCAGCAACCGCCACAGCATCATGCTCCCTATGTTGGAGATAGTCCAATGTCACACTATCAGCAGCAGCAACAACATCATCATCTCCATCAGCAGCATCAACAACTCCAGCAACAACAACAGCAGCACCAGCAACAGCAGCATCAGCAACAACAGCATCTTTTGTCACAACAACAGCAACAACAACAACAACAACCGGGTAGTATAATTGAGATGCCCACCAAAGACGAAGGACCCAATACCTATACGCCGCCGGCGCCGCCCTTAGTCGGCGGAGTTGGCCCACCTCCACCACCACCACCAGGTGGTCATCCTCCTCCTGGTCATCATCCATCCGCTTACGGAAGATATCATCATGGTGATCCAAATATGGATCCGTATCGCTATGGTCATTCGCCGATGCAGCCAATTCCTGGAGGTGGAATTGTTGGTCCCGTTGCCGGTGGTGGAGTTGGTGGCAAACCACAATCACAGCAACAGCAACAACAGCAACCTCAGCAACAGCAGCAACCACCGCCACCACCACCACCATCAGGTATATCGTCACCAAATCGACCGCCACCACAACGCTATATACCAGGTCAACCGCCACAGGGACCTACCCCAACATTGAATTCATTACTTCAATCGCATCCACCACCACCACCACCGCCGCCGCCCCAACATCGATATTCGAATAGTTATGATCCTCAGCAACAACAGCAAGGATCGCAACAGTCACAGCAACAGCAGCCGCCGCCGCAACAGCAACAGCATCCACCACCACCACCTCCGCATCAGCCATACGGTGGCCAACAGGGCTGGGCGCCACCTCCAAGACCTTATAGTCCACAATTGGGGCCCTCGCAGGCGTATAGGACACCGCCACCGGTAAGTCAAAATATTTTAACTTGTATTTTATAAAATGTTGTTTTGTTGTCAAATACAACAAATTGCAGAAGTACATATTTCTTAGGCAGTGATAAACGTCTCGCAGTAAATTAAGTAATTTTTGTAACCTACACTGAGGGACTTTTCTTAGTACATAGGTACGAGTATCGACAGCATTTGCCTTTCTTTTTCTTAATGTCCTCGCATTTCTGATTTTGATGCGGAACAAGTTGTAAAACATTCTACCTAGGTGTCGAAAGAATTTTGAACTTGGTTAAGTTTGATTCTCTTGCTTTGACTAGATTTGTCGTAGGTAACTTTAATTTCCAAAAATGCGTTACCTAAATTAGCCGCGTCGTTTGTTTCAGATTGACGAAATATTGTAAATTGCTGTCGGACTGGAGTAAGGTCACGTTTAAAACTTGCCATTTAAAGTGACAATCACGCTCTTTGACACAACTGAATGCCAACGGAGTAGCTACCTACTGTGACTGACTGTCACAGCAAGTTTTTTACAGATTTTTTCAATAAACTCAATAAAACAGGCAGCTGAGTCGAATGAGTGGGGTTTTCCAATCAGTTAAATCGTGTTAAACAAGACCAATCCTAGGATGTTGCGTTCATTTCTAAGTGTCTGTTCGCTTAACAGAAACAATGTAACCTATACGCCCTTTTCTTGTATCGCTTGGATATGGCTTTCAGTCGTATGATCGTGTAGCCAGGTCATAAAGTCGATTCGCAACTCCAATGTTTTACTGACGTCATAAGTGGAATTAGGGTTTGTCTTGCTATTTTGCCAAGAGACGATGTCTTTAGACATTTTTAACAGATCATTGAGCATGAAGCAGAGACACAATCACAAACACCAGATTTTTGGGTATGAGATCATTAATTTTCAACAGAAGCCGTCGAATGGCTTGAGGCTGCTATTAAGCTGAAATAGTTTATTTCTTCCACTAAAACCGACCATTTAGCAGTATAAAAACCGAGAGGGATAATTATATGCATAAACAGCCTTGTCCGGGGGTCCGTTAGCTTACCAATAATAGGTGAACGCTCTCACTAGCTAAATCAGAGCAACGTTCCAATTGGGAACCGCCTTCATATACGCAAGAAGCGTGGGAAATTTCTCATATAACGAATCAGAATTAGACCACGATTTGGCCGCTTACTTATTCTCAAATCCTGTCTGTCTGACTCAAGTGCAGACAAAATCCCAAATTACTTATAAATACCGGTTTCGCGCCACAATTCCGATAGTGAATTAATAGTTAATCGTACTGAAAGCGGAACCAATCTCTTCATGGTTGATTCCGAAGATTGGTACGTTTCATATTTCAAAGTCATTTGACTGACTTGTCGGCATGGCATTAGCCTGCATTTCGGACTCATTAATCTCTTCAGCTGCTTAATGATCTTCTCATTGGAATTAAATAGCTTTTTATGGCTAATTTTATTGATGACCTAAGCCCGCCCCATCATAAAACAAAAAAAAAAAAACGGGAGTATGAGCAAGTGTCGGTCGTGTATAACTTCAAATCCTTTCAAAGCATGTGTTGTGACACCCATCGACATAAACTGAACGATAAGTAGCGCCATTTTGACATATCCTTTCTTTACCCCGAATGACAGATGACTTGACTTGTGACAACTTGCATATTAGTCGGCTCAACACCACGAAATTGGTGTCAAAAAACACATTAAAACGAAAACGACCTTGAACCGATGAAAGAAAAAAAATTATCTACCTTCCAAACATCAGCGAAAGGACTTCATATTATGAATTTCATATGACACAGCAACTTGTCACTGTCATATTATGATTGCTTGATAGCAATGTACAAGTCCAAGTCCATATATGACAGAACTGTGAAAGCAAACTGCTGGCATTTTATTTTATTTTTGCTTCATTCCCCCGAGAATCATGATTATGAGTCACATTTTGCATCTCCCTTAAATCCACATAAATAAATGTCGCAAGTTTTATATTGTATAACCTTAAGAATATTGTGCCGTAGCAAATTGAAACAACTTGATTAATGCCGCCACAACTTTCCGAAACAAGTGGTGATGTTTCTCTTGTCGGCTGCTGGCTTGGCTGGCGAAAAACTATATAAGACCAACAACCAGCAAAGTTCGCAAAATAAATTTTATTCTTTGCTTTTGTAGTACAATCTCCTGACATTGACATTGATGACGTTAATTTATGACCGGTCGGATTTTTGTTTGCCGCCACTGGCGCACCAACCACCACACGAGTGCGCGCCCCTTTCATTCTTCGCCTCTTTCAGCATTTTATCATCAACATCAACCGGTGTCTTAAATTTTCATTCGTCGTTTGGTTATTTGTAAACATAGCGTTTGGATTGGATGGGATTCTTTTTTTGGTATTTCTTTTCTTCTCTCCTTTTTATTAGGTTCTTTTATTATTAAAAACAAAAGAATACTCACTCACACAATTGTTTCGACTGAAAAATTGCCGATAATGATGACGACAACACAACAAGGGGTATAGAAATGATGAGAAATTTAAAAGAATTCACTTTTAATTGCTTTCAGATTGTTGTTCGAGGAGTCGCCAAAGACAAAGGTTCCATCTACACTGTGTAGTTAGTTGTGTTCTAAATGCAATGTTTTGTTGTGTGATGAGAACTAAGTGAGAGGCGTTCGTATAATAATACTATTGATAAAGTCTTTATTTTCTTTCTAAAATAAAACACCTGTCGTTTTTATTGATGGCCGAAAAAAGAACTGACGTCCTAAAGCGTCTATTATAAGAAAATCATCTGCCAGACGATTGCAATACTAGTTTAATAATGTCAAGAAAATGCAATTCGTCGGGGGAATTAAATATTTTTGACTATTTATCGCATTTTTCAGTCCTTACAACTTTAACGTAGGCGATACGTGGATGTGTTCATAACTCTCTAGTTCCCTAAGTAGCCTACATTGTGTCACTTATTATTATTATTATAATTTTATTAATTAGTAAGTTAATTACAAAATTAATAACTAAGTATAGCACTAGCTGCCAGGGCATTAGTTTCTAGTATTATGTTGTATACGGAGTTAATGTTATCGATGGATGTCACTTAAAAAGTTGCGTTTGCATAGGTCTGAGCCGTCTCACCAACCATACGACACAGGTGTTCAGATTCGGCATAGATTTGGAACCGCACTGTTCGAAGACCCATCTTTAGCGCACAAGTTTTGGCAATGAGGCAGTACTTGCATGTAAACAGCAAGTTGGTGTCTTCGTCGACAGTCAGGCCGCCATTAGGGCTATCAATCCCGCTGGGACTGTCTTTTAATTTGCCGAAGAAATGTAGGAAGACACTGACCCGGACTGGCCGCAGAAGTTCTACGTACAAGATCTGTGCCGTCTGGTTGGATTTTCGGTCGTAGAAGAGCCATCGAATTGTTGGCTCGGCCGCTTTTCAAAACTCCAACTGCTATTGTTACGCATTAGTGGACACGGATCGTCACTTTGACAACTGTTGAGTTTCTGAATGCACCCATCCAAGCAGTATGACACATGTCAACAAAATAGACGTCAACCTAACTCATTTGCGTAATTTTTTTTTATACAATATAGTTAGTCTTATGTTTTGCCGTCAGTAAACGCGGTCATTGGTACACTTTCAGTTCTATCATTACACAGAAATCGAAAGACAGGACTAGTTTGACAACGCTGCCACGTAGCTGGTAAATTAAATACCTACCAATACCAAGGTGACACCCAGTTCTATGGTGAGGTTATTTTTACTAGTCAGAGTAAATAACCGCCTGCGTTCCACTAGACTTTGCGGAGTCTTATCGATGTTCACAAACCTATGAATGAAACCCTGAACTATCGCACAAAATTCGCCGAGGTAAAAAAAAAAGAAAGAAAGAAAAACATTTCACAGCAACTTGAACCCATTTCAAAATGCTGAAGTAGGTATACCCACTGAATAAAACACATCAGCTGACTACGTTTTATATCTTTTTACCTTCAGATGTGAACATTGTGCTGTCTGTGGGCACTTTACTTAGTTCGACCGTTTTTTTTTTGCTTTTTTTTTTTATCAGACCTTCGTATATTTTCCAACGGTGTAGCGGCGGCTGCGGCGATATCATCGCATCACATTGTGTTTTATGTTTTCCTTTTCTGTGTGCTGCTGTTGCTCCACATAAATCCCACAAAAACTCGGTCAATCGAGAAAGAAACGAAGAAATATTACGTCACGTCAGGGACACTGACTGCCGCCGGTCGGTCGCCACCTCCTTCTCTTTGTCGAGCGGGTCGTGGCTGTGTATATAGGGTAAAACTCTTGATGCATGTAATACGTACATATACACCATCTGTACATCAGCGACCGTGAATCGTGATTAAAACGAAAAAAAAGAATCGTGTGCCTTTATTTTCTTGCATTCTGTAAAGTTTATTAACCCGCGCACGGCATACACCACCATCTCCCCCTCATCGCCATCACCATCATCATCATCGGCACCGTCGTAGTCGTCGTCGACGCTATGAATCACAGTTTTATTGTTGTTATTATTGTTTACTTCAAAAATATTGGCGCGGGCTTGAAATTCACCGTTTGTTCCGGGTCGACTTTCCCCCCTCCGCACACTCATTCGAATAAAAATCCAACTTGTACGCGCGAGTATCTAAATGTAGCTACCTATATGTATATATTTGACTGATTGTATATACATCATTTGTACAAAACAAGCTGATTAGAACTGCCGTCGCCGCCACCGCCGCCGACACCAATGTGATATCTTTTTTCGTCGTTTTGCATTGATGAATGTGCACATCAAGTGACGGTGTCTGGCGTATTTTACAAAATAGTCGGACGAACCGCCAAGGGGCAGCAGCTCCGTACTAATAAAAACAAACACAGCTACCCCATCGCATACAGTTGGATAGGAACGCTACACCTAAACGGTTACGTAATGCATAGAAATTATGAATATTCAAGTTCAAATTCCTCTAATGGATGGAGTGGTGTTCGGTGAACGGTATACTGTGTATTGTGTATAAATGTCTACCGGCTTAGTTAGTTATATAGTCTGTGACTCGTCGTGCTGCTGCTCTGGTGTTTAGAGATATACATGAGCACCAAATCCTAAACACACCACCCTACCACGTGGTGGACGAGCTACAGACACCATAACGATGTCTAAATCTATAGCACTGTGACTGTTGTATGTGCATTGAGTACATGCAATAGCACACACATTACCTGTGCTGCAGCAGCAGCAGATAGATTGGGTTCAACGTATATATGTATGGCTCGTTTCACGCCAATCAACCAGTCCGTATCCGTCGTCGCCGTCGTCGTTGTAGTCAGCTGGTTTGCAATAAAAATAGCACAACAAAAATAACGAATATGTTTAAAAATAACACGAAAACGAAAGAGCAAACAACAAAAACAAAAAGAAATCCAAACTTCTGACCCAGAAAAGCTATAAACACAAACACAACACATTCCTCGCATAATTCGCTCAATCAGCACATGAATGCAGTTTTTTCCTGTCTTATATATATATATATTTTTTTTTAAATCTTGACGTAGTCGAGTTTACACCTTATACAAGTTTACAGCAATTTCCGAGGTAATATTTATGAAAAAAAAGTCCTCCACACTATAATTAGTTGGGTTGTTTGACATTTGCACCCAATTAACTTAAGTCCAACAGCAAATTTATGGAATACGGAATACCCAACAGGTATATATATAATGGAAATGGACACTATACTTTGTATAATATGTTTGAAATGGAAAGCCTTTGCTCGTGAATGCTTTTCAATGATTAATGTTGTCTATCAGTCGCATGTTTCCGTTTGAGCCGCGCAAATTCTCTGTTATTCATTCGTAAAAGTTTTGTTCTTTTCAAAGAGTCCTGCTTTTAGTTTTGCAATCAGATGGATGCTCTAGCAATTCAGTCAAAGACTAAGCTTTGCTTACGAATAAGGAGTAGGTATACGAGTGTGGGCATGTAACGTGCGTTCTATGGATACAAATCTCGCTTTGCCGGACGTAGAATCGTAGTCCTTTTGATAGAAAAACTCTTGATTTTTATAATGGAGTTTAAATTTTCCTTGTGAGGGATTCAGCATAAGTCTCCATTCTCCAATCGTTCGATGTGTCACTTTGAGCAAATTGATTTGGAGACCGTATTATGTACATCTTCGCGGTTATAAATTCTCTAATTCCTTCCTAGATGTATGTTAAGGGTGTCGCATAATTCACGCAAATGTAACTTTGATAGAAAATTCAGTTTTTTAATTTTATTAATTAGCTTTCATTTTTTATCGATTCATAGACATTTTACATTTGCTTCTATTAAACTTTTGGTATATATACAATTTGACTTAAACTAGGTAACAAATGATGGTGAATAATTAATATTTATATGTGTTGTCTCAAGAACAGGGGCCCAACGATATACAATGTTTGTTTTCTTAGATCTATTTTACATAAATTGTGGCTGTCTTCTCGGATTCATACTCTTAGTATGCATCGTTGTCTGGGGTTACCTCAGAGAGTTCAAGTCCGGGTGTTGATAACGATTCATAGAGAATACGGATTGGGGTTATGTATGGAATAGCACATTGGATAAATGGCCGCCACGACTTTTCTGGCAAGTACGTACTCTTTTATTGCATTTTTCTATGACCGTTTCGCATAAATGTGGCAGAGTTTCATTAATACACCCCCCAATTTCCTCTTTCAATGCGTTGGTAATCGTGGCAGATTCTCCATCCTTCGAGGATTGAGTTTTGACCTCATCTGTTTTGCAGAGGCTTTGTAGGGTATTTCTTCGCCATATATCCACTATAGGATGTAGAGTAGATGTTTAAGTGCAGGAAAATCTGGGTTGAAGCTTGTCTCAACAATTAACGAGAATCCAAACCCTTGAAATGGATCCTAATACAATGCTCCCACCAACGTGATCTGGCCAAAGTGATTTATAAATCACGAAAGGCACCTCCACCGGACTTTAAGTGTTTTAGTGTGACATTCACGTCAACTTTGACATTAGGTGCCCAACTTTCAATACCTATCGTAACTATTAAAGTGCAAAAAGAAAATTACTTACATCAAATGTTAAAATGAGTTCAAATGCTTTGGAAATCATTTCCATCTATCACAAAAAAGCCAAAAAATGATACAAGCATTTTACTGTGCATTTTCAACCAGAAGAAATGCACTCCGAAAAAAGCATAAAAAATGACCTTAATAAGAGGTATGTTTGATTTTATTTGTGTATGTTCGACTTTATTTTGTGTGGATTTGCGAAGACAGATACGTAAGTAAAATTTAAACACGTATAAATCACGTAAATATAAATCACGTAAATGTATTATAAATCACGTAATTTATGTGATGATTTAGCTAATTCAAGTTAATTTAGCTAAATCACGTTGGTGGGAACATGGTAAATATAATCCAGAGTAGAAGGAATACGGATTTGAAAGCTACTTGAGTCCAGTTGGAATGCCCACTTCGAGAAACAATTGCTTGAGTCTAGTATGCAGCTATTTAAAGGCGTTTTTCATTTTTAGTTCAGAGCAGAATCTGAACTGTTATACAAAAAGTTCGTGTTTCTTTTTAGCTCAGGCACCTCAGAGCTCAGAATTTGTGTTTCTCTTTTCGTTCAGAGCGCGGTTTATGAGCTCAGAATAAATTGACTGAGCAGACTGAGTGAAAAGCTGATTACACACTTACAGTCACATTTGACAGAAGAAAAAACGAGGGTAAACAAAATAGTAGAAATGGCGGACGAACCTTGTTGTTCTGGAACTGAAGGTTAATAAATTAGAATTAATAAATATTCAATTTATACATAACATTTTTACTAAAAATCACAAATATGTGCTCAAGTGTTATTCACAAATTCATCAGAACGATCTGAGCCGAGCGTGCTTATAATGCCCGAGATCAGTTCAGAGCTCAGCTCTGAACTAAAAAAGACGCCTTAAGAATGAAAAATCCCTTACAAAAGTGACAAGGAATTATGAACGACGAAAAATTCCTTACGAAAAATTTCTCCTTTTCGTTTTGCAGTAAGCTGCTGCGAAATGATGGCGAAAAGTGGCTAATTGTAGTAGATTGCTCGGTACAATTATCCACTCTCTTTTCGGACGTATTTATTGACAGGGACATTAATTGCCTGCGAAAATTTGACACTTGTACTCGGTGTGTCAGCTTTTATAAGAGCAATGGAGCCAAATTGAACAAGGCTTTTCTATTTGCCTCAATTCAATTTAATTTGAGCCAAAAATAGTCAAACTCTCAAATTTGAATATCAAAAATGCGCATTTTCTTTTTAATTCCTAGGCAGGCACAGTTATGCTGATTAAATAATTTTTAAAGATGACAGTATTAAATTAAAAAAAAAATTATTAAACCACAACACAAACTAGTAATTGAGAGACTTTATTAGTTTTATTTTCAGGAACATTTGTATAAGTCATGTTGAGAGCTGTCATTTGGAACAATAGGCCTGTTTTTTTGAGCTTCGTTTTCAGCAAAGCAAACTAAAGTAGGATTTTCAGCACGCAATTACAACAACTACGCTCTACTTGACACTTCGAGACTCGCAGTAGTTATTGTAATTTGTGTGCTGAAAATCCTACTTTACTTTGCTTTGCTGAGAACGAAGCTCAAAAAAACACGCCTAATATTGAAAGGTGGATGCTTCAGTTTAAGCAGTCTATTATCGTTTGCGAATCGATTGATTTTAGAAATTCGCCTCGAATCGCAACAAAAAATTGAAAATAAAAGAGGTAATAGACGAAGAAGACAGTTTGGACAGTGCGTGTTTTCATATTCATGCATATCTGGTGAGATGATGACTCTCACTCTCACAAAAACTGTACGGAAATGGAGTTGGCTCATTTGCAATTAACTGCATGGAAAGTATTACGTTTTACGAAAAAACTGCGTTCGCAAAAGAAGTACTTTTCTATGAATTCCGTAGTAGCCTAAAAATCGTCAAACTCCTAAGTGAAAAGCCTAAATTAGGATAAATCCTGAATGAAAATTTTCAGTAGCCAGTGAACAGTTCGAGTTGCCACATTGGAGATAAATAGCCAGTTCAACACTGCTACTTGTCTAACAGTTGATGGAACTCTCCACAAAATATTTGCCGCTGCCTTTCCGCAGACGGTTTGCTTTTTACTTGGAGATCATTGGAAAATATTGTTTGGCTTTACAGTCGGCATATCACCAATCAGATCTGTATAAAATTTTGAAGTCATAGGAATCTTTTAAGTTCTATATTCCTGTTCACGGAAGAACAATGTCCTTATTTGTATGTTGCTCGGCTAAACAAGTTCGAAGGCGGCTACAAAAAAATCTGTAGCCGTGCGAGCGGGCAGTCTATCCCCAAGCAATTTGTATGTTAGTCGTTACTTTGGGGGTTAGACTTTGTAAATAACAAAAGCTACTTCTTCTGTGAGGCGGGATAACTTTGCTCTTAGGTCCTCCGGGAAGACGCCTTATCGGTCCCCGTTTTATTTTTGAACTATCGATTCAGACTTACTCCATATAACTTTACTGAAAATGTCAGACGGTTGGTTGGTTGGTCCAGTTCAAGGAAGGTCAGCAACAGCCTCAGTAATCGTTTCCGACAGCGATATGCATATGAATATAAGTTCAACAATTCTCGTTCGCTGTTCAGCTGTAAATCAAGTCATTATGAATTTTCTTCGTTTCACATGTTTCGAAAGAAAAACTGAAATGAAAAGTCTTTTACTCGGCCAAAATACACATCTTTTCTGCTGTCGAGCGCCCTTCCACCTTGTTAGTGGATCTCCCACCAGTATAGCTCCAATTTTTGTGTCCATTCAGAAGAACAATTTACGAAACATCTCAAGAAACATATACCACCGATAACCTGCTATTGAATCAAAGCATGTCCCCGGTTGTTAACCCGCCGTACCTACTCATCATCCGCTGATATGGAAAAAAAACAACATCAGGAAATATGAGGACGAAAATCGATAAAGGTCTTCCTAGCTGGAGACGATTTCAAAATCCGTTTCTGTCTCCATCAACTGTACCAGTCAACACATTATAGACGTCTGAGCTGCACAACTAAAGGTATCTTATAATAAAAGGGGGGAGAGCAAACAAAAAAATAAATAAAAAAAAGTGAAAACGCCGCCACCGCCTTTAGCGAAGCAAAAACAGAATAACACGACAGCATCTTTTCATGTGTAGTGCACTCCGCCTTTTTGGACATGCTGCAAAGTATATCTACAGCTACTCGTTTCACAAGGATGATGTACTCCTCTGGGTTGTCTCTTGTTCAGCGCATTATTTATATCCTCGCAGCCGTCGACATGGTGAATAGTAGAAAATTCACTTTTTAAAGTTTTTCTCCGAAACGAAATTATGTCATCTCTAAGGTGGGTGGTGGTTGGCTTGATGCGACACCCGCTCTCCATGTATCGCAGAGTGAAATCGATTTCCACTCGGAGCCACATTACCATGCTAAAGTAATGGGCCTACTTTCAGCCTGACTTCAGTTGAGACTGAGAGAGAATGCTAATGATGAGAGGAAGACGGTCGCACTGAGACCGAGGCCTTTTCTATAACCACCTCGACGACTATTTACTATACGACGGCGGATGTTACTCTGGTGCTTTGCCCATTGACCTTTTTCCGTATATTTATCCCTCCAACAGCTTTGTTTGTTTTGATTTTGTGTATATGTGCCGGCATTATTAGGAAGCGGTTTATCCTTTCCAGAGTGTTGTATACGTCTTCTTTTTTTCTCTTCTGTTTTGGATATTTTGAAGTGAAGTGACGTGTGCTAACGAGACCATACTATTCCACGGGAACTAGCAACCACGGACGAAGGCGATGACGAGAGAAGGACGATGTGTATATTTGCCTCAAATGTTTTCATTCATTCAACCGCAGAAAAGGAAGCAAAATTGTACATAAGTATATGTAGTATCCGGAGAATCGGTAGGTCGGTCGTTATGTATGTAGGAATAGGTATGTAGGGAGTAGTACAAGCAACCAAGTGTTCAGGGATTCCAGCCGAATGGGGTTATATGTTTATTGGGTACGTTCTCCTCGTCGTCGTCGTTGTGCTGCAGCAGCGCGCAAACCTTTTGTATTCTTCTCATTTTTCCTTTCGGCGCTTCCCTCCTCGTTTCCCTTTTATACACTGTCGTCGTCGTCATCATCATCATCATCTGTTCTCCCTTTTTATTTTGGACATTTCGAGCAAAAGTCATTGACTTTATTTTGTCCTAATTTCAAAAGTGCGGTAATGCTACCTGTGGGTTTCCCCGTGCCGCCGGTACTCATGTTGTATACATTTCAATTAGAATCAGAAACGACGAGCAGATTTATGGCGGAATGATGATCGGAAGGACTCATTTGCGTTTGAAGTGCAACAGAGCAGATCGATGACAGAGAACTGGGGACTAATCAGGGCAGTTGTTATTGCGGGGTGTCAAATAAAATCACTCATGAAAATGTCTGTTTATATTCAGAGCAGTGACAAATCAGCATTAGTACAACGATTTGCTTTCTTTTTAGCGCTAGTGACAAGAGAAAAATCTTAATTGCTTGTGGGGTGTCTGCTCAAACGGAATTTGATTGCCGCTTCCTCGAGTCCTATCATCAATTGAGGCAGTCGTGAAGGGCCATATAGTGTTTGAAACGTGCCATCAGTTTCGACATGTTATGCTGTCAATTTAATGAATATTTTGACATCTGTGACTTATTTGTTTTATTTGTTTCACATAATGATGGCGAATGTCAAATTCGTTTCCGTTTTTTTAACTTTATTGAACAACTACAAAAATTTTGTTGGCTTTCCTAAGCGCGACAACTTTCAGTGACAAGTTTGATTTGCGAAGTGGAAATTGTGTATACCATCCATCTTAGTCGCTCTCGTGGATTCGTTTTTTCTCTTTCAAGTGTTCTTTAACAGAAAGGCATAAATCATCGTGAACAAACGAAGAAGTAAAACCCTATACGATCTGACAATAGATTTGATTTGTCGTACGAAATCATTATAGAAAGTCATATGACTTCATATGAATTGCGTTTGCAATTTGAATTCTGACAGGCAATTCTCCATATTTGTTGCTACTGGAAAGAGAACGGGTACATTCAAAAACCTGGTTATCTTAAGTCGAATAGATTAGTTTGGACTAGAAGTACCCCGAACGCAGGAACTAGATTCGTCAGTAACGTCTTATTCCTTACGTCATGTGGTTGTGCGAACTGTCAATCTTTAGTAATCTTTTTAGGGTTTATATTTCGACTGGCACTTAAATGAATAGGTTGAGTACCTACTGCTTTTATTTGACAATGGCTGACATTTTTGTCGGCCATTTGCCTCTATTGTCATCAGAATGACAAACAAAACAAAAAGAGATGCCGGACACCCGTCGGCTTGACCAAATTTTGGTTGGGGTTTTGCCATTTAGGAACGAGTAAGAAAAACGGACTATTTTTTCATGCTGTAATTTTGTGACATGTTCATAGATGGCGTTGGCATACTCATTCACGAATTTATTAATTAGACTCGACGGTAACACCCGCATAAAGCATAAAGGTCAACTATGCGACCGATCTGGGCCAATTAAAGCAGATACACATCAAGTCAGTCAGCTACTTACTACACTAGATACCTGATACGTTCTCAATCTGGCATTTTGCTTGTCACGAAGTGAACCTACACTTTGAATCGCCGTCAAATGTAAATTGTCCAAGGGACTGCCACTTGGGCCAACTGAGCGATGAGCATTAGGCCACCGTTGCATCAATTAGTGAAGAGAGGTTGACAACCATAAAACGTTCAAAGTTTTTTTTTTACCATTTCCCGAGTCTTGAATCTTCTTCTCTTTTTTTCTCTTAGCCCTGTTTAATACTATGGAGAGACTTATTGTTGGGAAAAGTTTCAAAACTCGCCTACGTGTGTTGCATCTAAAGCTGTTTTCTCTTTCTATCTCTCATCGTGTGCTTAATTGTTGCTGAATTAACACAGTGTACTGAAGAATGTGAAACGTACGATAGAAAAGCCTAGCACACAAAGCCTTCCAGCAGCTGAACCTTTGCTGCTGGAAGATGGCAAAAATTGCGCATGTTTCAAATGTTGAGGGATAGACAGTTACGGTCACCTTTTGTGGCAACAAAAATATCGTCACCAAGCATACACGTCGCAATAAGACTTCCACTAGAAATTCCGTTGGCCATCGTCTTTCCTTCGCCTCACTCATGTGCGGTATCACAAAGAACCTATAAATCTTGCCTAAGTCACCTAACCTAACCATGAGTCTTATGTTCGTCTATCGTGCGGTATTGTATTGTATTGTAAGGAATAGGCCCTGTACACTGCGACCAGAAGAGATCTATTGTGTTGTATCGTACGGTAAATCTTGCTACACGTGACTCTTCTGTAACTGAAATACGATTCAGTGAGTATTATAGTCTTCCAGCGTAATTCTCGAGCTTCTGTCTTACAGGGAATTGTTTCAAGGGCTTAAGAACGGCGTGTGCAGCTAACGACTGCGACTCCAAATCTGGCCCATATGTCAGGCACAATCTTCTCTTAACTGTGGTTTTGCGATGAGGGTAGATAATCAGTATTCCAAAACTGTCAGTCGGCGAAACGCATGCTGTCACGTGTTTTCTAAAAGCGTTAAATTGTTTGTGTGACGATGTTGCTGTGAGGAACATCATCAAGAAGGCCGCTGACGGAATGTTCAAATCCAGTATGCGATTGGCACCAAGTTACTCCACGCTTTCGAACAGATGTCCATTGGGCCCAAATGATCTACGTGGCTAACTGTTGATTATAATAACCCTCGGCATCATTCCCTTAGCCTTAAACTCTATTGATATCAGAAATAAAAATACAATGCACGCCTCAGTGCAAGTGACAGTCACCGCCAACAATCCGCTATAAACTTTATTAACCGTGATGATTATTGCTGTCAACAAATTTAAAACGA
This sequence comes from Cheilosia vulpina, assembly GCA_916610125.1. NCBI lineage: Eukaryota > Metazoa > Arthropoda > Insecta > Diptera > Syrphidae > Cheilosia > Cheilosia vulpina. The sequence continues at coordinate 2,447,002 of OU744276.1, forward strand.
AGTTGTGAAGCTGTAGGTTAGTTAAACCCCGGCGCCGCAGTTTTTGCCTGCCAAAAGGAGAACGGATGAAAAAAAAACCTTCTCCTTGGATTTTGGCGCGAACAACCTGTAATGGTTCTTGTCAATAATTGCGTTCATAATTGCGCCGCGTTGGAAATCACCAAACATAATTGACACACGGAAACGTGTTTTATAATGTGTCCCGTGCGTACCTATCCGCGCGTTGGGAATCACCAAACATATTTGAACAGCCTTCAAAAAAGAAAAGAAAAACTCCTCCATAACAACTCGATTCGCATCCTTTGTGCACACCCACAAGTCCATATCTGTAACTACACACACATCTGCATCTCCCTTCACGGTTATGCTGAAAACTCTAAAATCATTTAACTTCCCGTTCCCGTCCCATCTCAGACACTGGTGGCCATAATGTATGCCATTAAAGTCTCCATTATAAAACACGTTTTCCATGTGTCCCTATCCTTGTGCTACGTGCTGGATGAATATAAATGTGCTGGTGCTCCTTGAAAAGGGACATAATCTCTCAGAACTCGAACAATCCTCTTTTTTGCCATATGTCCTCGGTCCGATATTAAATATCATTGCGAGCAACTTTAATGGTTGACACATTTTTTGCCAGCTTCCTCATTATTGTCGGAATCGCATTTGCCGCCGTGTGGCCCAAGGGAGTCAAATTGTTCACCGGTCCATCATTAATTTTTAAAAATCCTCTATAGGTAATAATTAATCGGTCGAAAAACTTCAACAATTGTAGTTCATAAATCTTGTTCCTTCTGTCGTCGAATCTAAACCGAACTTCCTACGTATTTAGGAGGAAGAACACCTCTGGCGGTTGCAGGGATTATTAGGACAGTAATGTCTCTTGTTGTGTTGACCAATTTAAACTTGGCCGCAGTACATTGTTGTCGACGTCTATTCGTATGGGGGGCTAGGCATCTTAACAAACTTTCTGTGCAATTGGAACTTCTTGGAAGTGGTGTCCCAGTCGTCGTCGTCGTCGTCATTAATGAATCTTCCTCTCGCTTGCAACATGCAGGCGTTTGTAGCGATGCGACTTACAAAAAGAAAAACCCATCTCCGGGAAGGGAACGTATATTTCACAAAACATTTGCGCCCCTCGTCGTTGTACGTGGTATTTATCCTTCATCCCTGTACACACAAGAGTCTGTTATATTCCCTTGTACGAGTTTTTCTTTTTTGTTTCGTGATCCCTCTTTTAATATTCCACACCACTGGCATTGGCATGACGAAGAAGAACACACCGGGACGGCACGGCACCAGGGGTTGGGAAAATGAAAATCCTTTCATTAATGCCGCTCTTGTACGAGAGTGTATGTATATGTATGCGGCGATTACGCTGAGGGTAGTTTTGTTTCGTCCCATGGAACGAAAGCAAAACCAACGAACGTTGTGTGCTACTAAAGCGCCCGAGAACCAGAACTCCGAACTGAATACCATACCAGTGCCAGAGACGGAGCGCTGCTAAATTCGAAGGTAAAGCCTGCTGGCTGCTGCCATCCATCTACCCATAGAGAGAATCAAGCAGGAAAACAGAAATGTAAACGGAGGAGGACGACAACGACGACGACGACGACGATGATCATGGTAGAACGTAGAACCGTATAGAAGGTCGGTCGGGCGGTGGTAGATGGCAGCATGATGATGAAGAACAATCCCCCGCACATACATTTATTAAAGCAGCAAAAACCGACACTGACTGGAATTGGAATGCTGAGCTGCCTTCCGCCTCTCCCTACGGATAGAATAGATACACACAGACACACACTCCCAGATAGTGTGTACACATCGTATGCTCTCTGCAAGGCAACTTCAGCAGCAGGCAGGCGGCTGGATTGGATGTGGAAAATCGATTAAAAATACTTCCATAGGGTGGAGCAGTGCGAATAGAGTCGGTTGCCATTATATATATATAGCGCAGAGAACCAGAAAGAGATAGCGACAGCGACAGCAATCAAATAAAATTCTCTAAAGGCGCAGATGATAGAGCCAACCGAACCGAACCGAACCCGAATAACAAAACATACAAATTTCCCTGCTGCTGCTGCTCTGACTTCGACTTGGTTGTTGGCTCTGTGTTTGCTTCCCATCGCTTCGTTCTTCTACAACTAACCGTGTGTTTGGTGGTACATGTCCCCCTTTGGTGCTCACCCCCGCATTCCACTCGGTTTTTATTATTTTCCTCCATTCCACCATGGGTAATCTGATTTTAATTGTTTGCTGGAATATAAATTATGTCGTAGTTTTTGCTTTTGGCTTTTCCGTTCGTTCTCGTTTCTCATTTTTTTTTTTATTCTCTTCGATTCGTTGCTGTTTTTCATTTTTATTTAATTTTTGCCTCCTTTTCGAGGATCCAATCGATAGTGATGATGATGCGCTCGGATTTGTCGAGGATTTCTTGTTTTTTTTTTTGTTTTTCTCCTTTGGAACAATTATGTAATTCAATTGACAAATGTTAAATCGGTAAATTTGTGTATATATATCTGCAACTATCGTCCTTTGCTCGTCAATTAAATTTTGCTCGCAGTTTAGCTTCCAAAAAAAAAAGAGAATACCCTTCTTCTTTCGGGGGTGGGTTGTGGAAGTGAGAATTAAATGTTATCCTCTATCGTCGTCGTCGCCAGGATGATCCTGCAACTCTGAACACGGTTCATTTGACGTTGGTGTTCGATTTGGTGGGTGGTTTATATTGGCAGGAAAATGATGTATGCATGCACATAATTGCCTACTTTGCACTGGGCGGCGCGCGGGTGTCGAGTAGGGGAGCGTTTGATGTATGCACATCAATTTCATTAAATGGAGAACACTGTGTAGGTATACTACACTGCATGTGTTCGAGAGAGAGTAAATTTGTTAATGGGGCGGCTGCCTCAAGAATGTCCGGTTTTGGACAGCGCGCAGCGATAGATACACATAGCCCCACTCATACAAACATCCGTTTTAGATGTAATTAATCGATTGGACAGCGACATTGTGTGTGCGTTGGGGATGATGTACAATGTACATATAAAATCACTGTACAGATAATCTTGGCAGGACACTACAAATTTTATGGGATTGTCTCCGATCGAAGGTTGTTGTGGCACTAATCGCTTTATTGTGATGGAAGTGTCTGTATGGGTTTTTAGTTATATGGGTTGCTGCTTCAAGTGGTGGCAGATTTGATGGAAAAGTGTCCACGCGTCATCGTCTTTATTTATTAATAAGTATGTAATTTAAGTGGCATTTCTAGTCCTTTGTTCTGTCCAATATTGTTGGCTAGCTTTAACCTTGCCGATGGCGCACGACAATTTCAGTTTGTCACTGGTGGACTTCCCTTCGTCACGAATTGTACTTGTTTGGTGCTTCATTGGACCGTCTTTGACACCGTGTGTGAGTTGAAAAGCAACTAAGCAGCAGCGCAAACTTTGACAGAAACTGGCGCTTGCTTTTTGACTGCAATTTCTAGGAGCAATTTCGTTTTCGAGAAGGAATCCACTCTTCTGTAGCGCTGTTGTCTATGTTTCAAACGTTTATGTCACATCATTTATAAAGGGTCTTTCTTTAAGGGCTTGACAACTTCTTTTTTCTAAATAAAATGCGAACTACCTGAGATATCTCAAAAAAAAATATTTATTGTCTTGAATTACTATCAAAATTTTTATGAATGGAATTCGACTTCGACTTGAGCAATTCTCAAAGATATAACGTTCCAACATGTCTCTGATAGCAAACACCATTTAATGTAACGTGACGGTCATTTTCATCGACGAAAAAAACGGCCCACCGCCACCTGCATGAAAGCCGCACCATACTGTGACTTTTTGCGGATGAAGTGCTGTCTCATGAAGCACATGAGGGTTCTCATCAGTCCAGTAACCCATATTTTGGTTATTGACGAACCAGTTTAAACAAAAACGCGCTATATTGCTAGAGATATTTTTGCGATGAAATTCTTCTTTAAATTGTGACCACCGACTCGGAGTTTCAGAAGTAAATTTTAATTATTTGTAAACGTTTTTCCTTCGCGTACTTCACCCTGATGACAATGTTGATTTTACGGAATATTTTGACATTAGTCGTACTAATAACAGGAAAATACCTTTCCACCATTAGAGATATTATGGAATCTGCGTTATCAGAACTATCCAAATGGACGGAACACAACGGATTAAGCGGAAACGACCGAACTCATTCTGGGAAATATAAGGTACCAAAATGGAACCCACCTAAGCTTTAAGGTGCCCGACTTAATTTTTCGAGCGAGGCCAAGTACCTGGGTGTGGTATTCACCTCCAAATTGAACTGGCAACGGATTACTGAAGAAAGAATAAAGAAAGGACTTAATGCCTTTTATGCATGTAGAAAAACCTTTGGGAAAAACTGAGGCTTACAACCGCACATGGTGCACTGGCTGTACATCGCGATTGTGAGACCCATTCTTACCTACGGTTCAGTTGTTTGGTTGGAGGCGGTTAAAACCAAATCCTATCTTAAGAACCTGAACAAGGTGCAGAGATTTGCTTGTTTTGGGTATAACAGGCGCAATTAAGTCCACACCACACCAAGAGAGAACAAAAATTGGAAGCCTGGTTACTGCGGACACTCAAGCATACTTGAAATCTTTGATCGGAAGGGACTCATGCCACTTACTGATTACGAGAAACCTAGATATGACTTCGAGAAAAATTTCAGAATCACTATACCCAAAAGACAGGACTGGAACTCACCCAGTACCATCATTAAAGGTATATCCGTCTATACGGATGGTTCAGAAACAGAGAATGGTACAGGAGCCGGCGTATTCTCAGAAAGACTTGCTATTAGCCAGTCGTTTCGGCTGACTGATGACTGCAGTGTCTTCCAAGCTGAGATCTATGTGGTGAATAAAGCAGCACAGACTATCTTATCGATGAGTTAGTCCCAATGGATATAACCATCTGTGTGGACAGTCAAACAGCACTTAAGCAATCGGCTCCAACCTTGTTAATGCAAAATGTGTTACAGATTGCCTCTTGGCGCTCAAGGCTATACGTCATCACTCTGGGGCGTTTGCTCATACGACTCTTAGGGCCGTTTGCTCATACGACTCTTAACGATTTAAGTTCTACTTAAATACTTATGGGCTACTTTTTGTCGGCATAAACTGTCACATAAGAGTTTATGTGGCACTTAAATTCGCTATGAGTCGTATCAGCAAACGGCCCTCAGTTTTATTCTGGTGGGTTCCTGGGCATGTTGGGGTGGAAGGGAACGAAAAAGCGGACGAATGAACCTTCAACTAGCGGACGGAGAGGTGTTACCGCCTTTCAACACTGCTAAGACTTTTATTGAAGGCGTCACCGCCCAACTGGCTTAGGAACAATGGAGCAACACCATCAGTTGCGTCATAACCCGAAGTCTGTGGCCTGTGATTGACAGCAAAAGATCAAAGTTCCTAGTCTCCCTTAATAGAAGTCAAACCCGGATGCTCGTCGGGGCTTTAACCGGACACCATAGGAAACAGGGCTAAAAGGCTAGGAATTTTTACAAATGACTTCTGCAGAAGCTGCAGAGACGTAGAGGAAATAGAGTTATGCCACTTGCGCTCGTCCTATATGGGAGCAAGGTTCTTCGACAGTTTGGACGATTTGGCGGGGGGTACCTCTATCAGACATAAAACTATTCCTTAACAGATCGAAGTGGTTTTGTTAGCCACATGTCCTAACATGTACAAACAGGGTACTCACAATGGGCCTTTACGGCTTCCGGGTAAAATTTGCATCTGATGCAAAACTGCCCTCCCAACCTAACCTAATCTAACCTTGACATTGATAGTTCGGTAATCGGTTTAAGGGTGCGTTCACACTGAAAGTTTGAAGTTGTCAAGTCGCTAATGAAAGCCCCTTTAAATCTCTGATGAGGGCAGCATTTGACGATGCAACAGTCCCCTTGGTGGTTGATAGATACATGTCCATACGCAACTCAACCGCACTAGTTCACATTCAGGTATTTGTCTCCTTTCTGCTGAAAACGATGAAAATACTGGGCACTCATTCCGTAATATTTCAGACGATTATCGTCGAAACGATAGACCTCCAAAAGTAGCAACTAAGTACCAACATTTCGAGTTTGAGACCTTAATGCAATTCATTTTTCCACAAATGTAATGAAAGCTGACGATAGTGAAACAAATTCGGGCAGAATATAATATCTTATGGAAAGCTTCAAAAACGATATCGTCCCGACGATTATTGTTATATGGAATCTGCCCCTGGGTAACTAAGATTGCTAACCATTCCGGACAATCCAACGAAAACAAAGTCCGCGGTTTTCTGACTTATTGTCACTTTATAAATTAGGTACATGAGTAAAATAACCAAAGTTTAATTTCATTTCATTTCATTTGATTTATTTCAATAATAACAACTAAAATGGTAACACCATTGGCATCACTTTTACTGACACGTCGCAATAGGAACAACTAAATTGGTGTAACCATTTATTTATTTATTATTTCAATAATAACAACCAATATGGTGTTACCATTTTAGTTGTTCTTATTGAAATAATAAATAAATAAATGGTAAAAGTGATGCCAAATTTCATCATTTTATCGCTCTACTTGTCGACTCAAAGAGGTCTTTTGCCGTATTTTCTTTTGCGCGCATTCCTTTGTCATCGGTTTATTTCTAATCACTCATCAAACTCAATCCCTATTCAGTGTTTCCCTCTTTTAGCCATGGGAAGAGCAGAAGGTGCATCGTGTGTACGTATATACCACCGGAGAAGGAGGAGACGCAAAACCAGCTGTTCTTATCATTTATCTGATAACATCCGTGTGTGGTTTGCTAGTGTATTCCAAACTATAGAGTCCTTTCAATCTCCTCAAAGTAACATGACTCATGGTGTTTCCCGGTATATGTCGCTATACCTCGTCCTAGACACACATATTTTCATATACAGTCAACCTTGAAATCAATTTCATTGCGGTGTCAGTTTTTTTCCGTTTTTGTTTTTCGTTCGTCTCTTCAGTTACATACTTGTCTCTTCACGCAAGAGGATAATTATTCTGAATATAGTTTATTATTATGTTTCCCTTTGTCTTGACGACAATTGCCCGACGGCATAATATACGTTCCGGTTGGCTGTGCTGTCGCATTTCAATTGCCCCGGCGGTAGACGTGCTCACGCATGACGTTGCCGAGTCACCGTCATCCTCATCACTTTTTGGAAAGGTTTTTTTTATATTTTTGTTTACTTTCTTTGCTGTCGTACTTGTGGCGTGCTGGTTGCTCTATAGTCAGCAACACTATGGATGTCATTAGGACACAGGAACAGGTGGGTCATAAATCATTTTAGCCCACAACCGCAAGGCAAAGGATGCATTTTATGTTCTGTTCCTGTCCCTTCCGCTAATATTTTCGGCTTATTACAAATTTTATGACCCTCTTCATGGAGTGGCGCTATAATCCGAAATAAATATTGACGTCCTTTAGATATATTCATGCCGAGGATGGACATAAACCTGCTTGAATTCTCTCCACCACTGGTACGTTCTCTGCCACTTGGACAATGGATTTAAATTCAAGATTTGAGGCACCAAAACCGAACCTCGCGCCTGTTGTTTGCGGAACGATAAACTCGATTTGCATTATTTCGTAAGAGTAACCTGATTTATGATGCAACCGAGGTGGATACTGCTTTCAAAGGACAATTCATGGCTGCGGAATGGAAAACTTGAACTTGGCAAACTGCAACACACGTTCGCGGCAAAAAGAGAGAAAAAAAAGCTTAAATTTCAATTTCATTCCAAAGAGTTATAATATTCAACCCAGTTTCATCATGGAACAACCGGTCCGCTCTATTGTCGTGGGATATATAATGCCAACCCGATTCAATACCCCAGGCATTTGCATGATAATAAGTGAGCCACCGCCACAAGAACTCACTCACTTTTGCGAAAGTTGTTTCGTATACACGTGTTTATGCATAGCTACGTATAAAACTGGCAGTTGCTGGTAGGACAAGAACTGCTATTTGGTTTTATTAGCGAATAAGCTGTCCTATTGTACATCGACCGAAAGAACGGTGGCGACATAAATTGGCAATAGTTTATTGTGAGTGCAAGTCTTCACTGGCGTTTTATGAGACAGGAACTTTTTTTTGCCTATAGCAGATCAGAGTATTTGTCTGACTGGTTCTCAACTCTATATCTTGTTAGAGCTTTGTTACATGCTACAGGATGCTCTATGTAAAAGGGGGTAGGTTCGAAAATCTATTTTGGAAACACGTGGCTCAATAACCATAACCTGTGGGACAGAAGACGGCTATAAGAGTGGGCACATTCAAGAATCTAGTTATCTTAAGTCGACTAGATTGGTCTGGATAAGATATAACCTGAATGGGTCGGGAACGTCACTTTTTCTACGTCAGCCACATAATGCAAACTGTCAACTTAGTACTCAGTCACGAATTTGTTGACTAGATTCGTCGGCTACCCATCCATAAAAATCGACTGAAACAGCTGCTCATATGACCGATTTCCCACAATCAAAACCGAGATAGGTCTAGTCAGAGAGCTGTTAGACTTACTAAACTAGATGAACGTCCCCAGTTTCTGTTATTAATGTCACATTGGGCGCAGGTGAATTTAATGACCCTTTTCATGAGTTGTTGTCTTTTGTTGGCCCACATGAAAGGAACCTACAATTTTAGGTCAAACTAAGGAGCATTCTCAATCTCAGGCCAGTTAAACTCTCGAATGTCAGATATTCCGGATATTCTGATGCAGTGCATTGACGTCTTGTTACCATTTGGAAGATATATTTTCAATAGCGGGTCGAATATTCCGCAGGAAGTAAAGGGTTTTCCAATAAGATGTGTTATTGTGAATGACCCGCTATTTCGGTAGCTGTCACTTTTGAAGCTTTTATTCTTTGACATTTTTTTTTTTTTTAAACCCATGCCCAGCTGGCTGACACTGCGACCTGTAAGATCTATTGTACTAATAGGGAATAGTTAATCTAAGAGACGTGCGACCTCCCCAACGAAGGTCAATAAGTCTTTAGTAGCAGCGTGCGCTATATCTGCTGGCGTACGAGTCTCTCTATTAAAGACACGTTTTCTTAACCAATGAAAAGCCGGACATTCACATAAAATGTGCTCAGAGGACATCGACATCCTCCAGACAGAATCTGCATTCTGTTTCCGGACAAAGGTTCATTTTGTTGAGGTGATATCTAAGGCCACAATGACTTGTGAGGAAGCCCGTTAGCTTTCTTATGTTATTCTTACTGAGCCTAAGGATTCCCTTATAGGAGTAAGGCGTAATTAATCGCTTGGATTGTCTTAGACGAGGGACATGTTCCCAGTGATTATTTCTAAAAATGGAACGATACACGCTTCAACAACGCATTGAAATTATTAAAATTTACTGCAAAAATGGTGAATGAACGAAACCATTGATCTTTTACGGGAAAAGTGTCCGGACCGTATTATCTCTCGAAGAGGTGATCACAATTGGCCACCGATATCTTGTGATTTAACACCTTTTGACTTCATCCTTTGGGGCCACGTGAAAGATAAGGATACGCCAATAGCCCAGCGTCGATTCAAGACCTCAAAGATAAAATTCTTGAGGCTATCGAGGACATAGGGCAGCCACTTTGCGATTTGGTTATGGAAAATTTCATGAAAAGGATATGGTCCTTGATGCATGCTCGTGGTGGCCATTTGGCTGATGTTGTTTTTCATTATTAACGGCATACCTTCCTCTTTATTATGAAATAAACATCCGATCATTTATCACAAAAAATGGCATTTTTCTTTGAATACCAAAATAACACCTCTTATTGGAAAACCATTTATAATCCACTTCGGATCTGCAAGAGTTGCTGTTGGTTTGTTTGCCACCAAATCTTTCAGACATTGTCCTGATAAAACCAAATGACCTCAGCTCTAAATAAAAGGTTTTTTTTTCCAGCTACGCAACTTCGAAAAAGGCCCATAGTCAAGGAACAAATGGCGTTGTATATAGTCATAAATTTTGAGTCCATTACGCGCTGAAAGTCCGTTGGATCTTGTATACGGGTGTAGGCCCAAATCCTGACACAGCATTCGCCAAGTTGCCGTCTGCGAAGGGCCAACTTCTTGTGAAGACATCAACTCCAAAAATTACAGTAGTAACTCACAAAATGCACCAGCGATCATCGACAAGATTAGGCCTGTTTCTTTTTTCAGAGCTTCGAACTCAGCAAAGCAAAGTTAAGTGGGATTTTCAGCACGTAATTGCAAGAACGACGCTCTGCTTCACACTTCGAGGATTCACGGTAGTTGTTGTAATTGCGTAATGAAAATCCTACTTTACTTTGCTTTGCTGAGATCGAAGCTCAAAAAAACACGCCTATTGATTTATTGAGTTCATCAGCAGTACGTCCCACTTCTGACTAGCTTTTAGGGCCGTTTGCTATTCGACTCTTAACGATTTAAGTTCTACTTAAATACTTAAAGGCTACTTTTTTAGGGAATAAACTGTCACATAAGAGTTTATGTGGCACTTAATTCGTCTCGTGCTAAACTTCTGAGGCTTTGACCTATGGACATATATAGCTTGTAGTGTAATCACAAAACACTCAAAAGCATAAGCATCAACATACATGAAATCACATAACATTCAAAAGCATAATAAGCATTCATTCATTCATTCATTGATACATGAGAACATAACCCAATTTCGACTTTCAACGTAATGCATTGACACCACGTCGATGGCGATGCATTACGGTGCCACACTTTAATTATCACAATTGATATCTGATCACACTACACCCGATTGAGTCATAGAGCTGCCCCCAAATTATGTGTATAAATAGTCATAAGGTTTTGAAAATAAACAGTCGATTGATGTCCACACTGGAATAATTCACATGATTGTCTTTCATTTAAGTGCGGCAGTCATATGCCATATCAATTAAGCGAGCTGCGCTCTTTAAAACAGATATTCTTAGCGTGTTACGCTTTAAAATAACTTAGGGACCAACACACGTCGATCCGAACATAACAAACCCATTACAACCTTCTAAACTGTGACTTAAAAAACAAACCCACTTGACCACTATGGCGACACACGATTTCACTGTAATTCGACTTTGATTTCCTAACATAAATGGCCGCTCGTCGGATTCCCAAGTTCAATTTACTAATCATAACCACAAATTTGTTTCGCAATTTTAAAACTCCTTACTATTTGCTATTTATTGATTATTTTAATTGAAATTTCATTAGAAATTATTAAATTCGTTATCCTTATCTATTTCTTGCAGTCAAATACTTCCAGAGGTCAATCACCTTATCCCCCAACGCATGGGCAAAATTCAGGTTCCTATCCAAGTTCACCCCAACAACAGCCAGGTGGACCGCCACCACCACCACCCCAGTCAACGGCACAGGGCTCTGGTACATCTCAATATTCACCATACCCGCAACGATATCCCACACCACCAGGCCCGGCGACAGGACCAAATCACAGGACTGCCTATTCAACGCATCAGGTAATTAGACACCTTCTACCGTTAAAGTGGAGATGTTTGTTATGTGCAGTCTTATATTAAAATTTATAATTTATGTGAATACGCCAAGATAATGAGCAATGTATAGGTAAATCTGTGCGCACCACATAATCCGCTCCGCACACACCACCGTCCACTAATGCATTCATATATAACAATAATTATCGCTGATCTGCCCTTCTTACTCGGATACCGTGATTAAGTGGATTGCAATTTGTGGCGACATACCTGCACAGAAAATAGACACGACCGACGACCGTGTTGCATAGAGAGTGTAGTGTTGCAGATTGTCATTGCAAATCGATGGTTAATGGGGTCAATGTCCAGTTGTAGCGTGCGTTTTCTTTACCCGATAAGATGTTGGCTGCGGGAATGGCAAAAAGCGGTTTACCACGCCAAGTCCACGAGTTCTCTCAACTTTTTTTTTGTTTACTTTGAATCTCTCATGGATTTATTTTTTTTTATTGTTCCGCCCTTTGGCTCTGAGCTATCGATTTTTGTTGAGGAAGTAGAAACGTGTGCATGAAGTATGACCAGGAGCACTGCTACCGGGGGCAATGAAAACGATTTTAAGGGTTAAACAGTGGCCCGCGTTTCCTTTTGTGTCCTTGAAGCTTTAATAGCTTCATCTTTTGACGCAGTACAATATTGTTGTATATGGATGCCACTCCGGTAGCTGTACGTAAACTATAAAGTCCTCTGGAACGCAGGCGGTTTGAAACTGGAGCTTGGAGTTTTGAGGGATTCCTTACTGCAAGTTTACTTCCAGGAGAGGACCGGACTTACACTTTACTAGCTGAATACGGTAAACACTTTGATCTGAGCTACTCAATGGAGTACTTTCAATTGGTGGCACTTTCCACTTTGTTTTGTTTTCAAGGCTCAGCAACTGTCGCGCACTTTTCTGATCGCATATTTCGCACAGATTTCATTGCAATGTAGTTTGAGTCCGTGCGTTACAGAAGGACCAGGAGTGGTATCGAATCTTTTGTTTGTGGGAAGTCATTTGAAGGACCAGTTGTGTTCGAGCCTAACTCAAAAATGTTTAAAAGAATCCACAAAGTCGGGTGTTTTTTTCTTAAACATCAAGACAGAAATGCATCATTTGGCAGATGAGGACGTACCACACTTATAACCTTAAAAAAGCGTGCGGTAAATCTACTTTTACGTAATGAAGTCACTCGCAAAATTATGTGTTCGATTGTTCTGTTTTCTGAATATTTGACAGTTAAACCGTTCAATATGAAGACTAAAGTAATCTTTCTATCGCCGCACCGATATGGACTGTCAAGGGGCTCTTACTCTTGAGCGTGAGTATATTTTTGTCATGCAGTCAGTGATATTTTTTTTATTAAACGTTGGAACAACAAAACCTACCACAATTGGGTAAGTTATTCCATAAGCTAGAAGTTGCAGGATACCTACTAATTTATGAAATACTGACTTGTCAGCTTAGATCTCCGATTATGGATAGCGTATGATGATAAACATGTTCAGTCTCGTAATTGCATCATTTAGCTGTGCAACTGTGAAAACCGAGTCAATTTCGTGCAGCAGTTTAGAAAACTATTCCAGGGAAACACCTTACAGTTGGGGAAAAGGTAGAATTTTATTTATTTTTGTCATAACAGTGCTTGACGGACAACATACTGCTGCCATTTGATAATGTTTGTGTTTCGACTTCTTTCCACTACTGTCAATCTTGATTCTCCTTCGGATGCAACGCAGCCACTAATAGAGGTCGTTGAAACTGGTCTGCAAATGGCTGCTCCCTCACAATGCGCATGCAATTTTGTTTCCATCAATCGTGGCCTATAAACAGATGCTAGCGCTAACACTAGGAATTAAGCCCAGAGAAGAACTGTGTAGAAATCCAGAGAGTCTCTCTGAGTAAGATTTACAGTGGTAGAGAGACGAAAAGAGACCCGACAATGGTGGTCTGATTCGAATATCTCTCGAAATCTATATATAATCGTGGCCTAGAAGCGTTGCTGAAACTACAGCCCTTTGAGGTATATGCCAAGAACGTGACTGCAAAATGTGCTCTCAAAGTAGGAGAAAACAAAACTTGGAAGGCCAAATCTTTCGGTCACTTGCGCATTCTTGATTTCTTTAATCAGAAGGGGACTTCTGCCACTAATGGATTATAAAAAAACAAGCTATGACTTTGACAAGGAATTTAAGTAGCTCAGTGATTAGATTGTGTGTTTTTTTTTTATACTGGACGGGCAGGATTGGCTTAAATTGTGATTAAAGATATACCCATTTTCACAGATGACCCAAGGACGTAGAATCAAAGGGGAGCAGGAATCTTTTCTGAAGAACAGCCTGTATTACCGACTGGCAAATCACTGCAGCATTTCCCAGGTAGAGATCTACTCGGTTAAGAAAACGGCGCAAATTGTCTTAGCGAGGGAACTACCAGCAATGGAAATTACCTTCTGCGTGGGCAGCCAAGTAGCACTTAACTAGCGAATAACTTTAATCTGGCAAACTCTTAATCTGTAGGTGAATGCCTTTCATCATTGACAACTATAAACCACTACTCCAGTATTAGGCCTTTTTTATTTTGCTCACATGATCTGCATAGATCATTGATTTCCATGGTATACAACAAAACTTTGATCTTGTACTGTTGTTGTAAACCGTGAAAATCAATGATCTATACAAATCATGTGAGCATAATAAAAAAGGCCTTGCTATTCTGGATTACCGGGAACGAGGCAGCAGAGAAAGTGGCCATAAATGCATCTCTAAAAAGGGCATTCTATTAGCTGACAGACAAGTACCACCGGCTTTTAACGCAGCTAAGAGCTTCTTTGCTAATGTCACTTAAAATTTTTACTAAAGAACGATAGAACAACACTTACGGTTGCACCATACAGCTTGTGGCCCGCAATTGACACTAAAATGTCAAAGATTTTAACATATTTTGATGGAAACCAAATCCGAGTGTCGACAAATGATACTGCATCATTGGAAACGGGACCAAAACGCTGCGTATCTTTAGAAATGAATGAAGAGGAAATAGAATTTGTAAAGGGTCTCCTGTCCAGCCCTCATAGAACGCGGCTACTCCTGTATGGGAGCACAGTTCTTTGACTGCTTGGAAGACTCAGAAAAAATATATATATCCTAGAATGCATAAAAAAATATTAGAAAAGTTTTAAAAATATTGAAAAACTCTTACCTGGCAAAATTAATAACGCGTCTGAACAGCCCGATTTCTTCGTTGCTAATAGTAGGGGCCCCACTCTCTATTTCGTTCCGAAAGTCAATCCTATTCGAAATTGCTCTCCGTTCCGCTTTAAAGTTGGTACTCTGTAATACTTTGGGAATACTTAACCTAATACCAAACTAAGATATGTTTTGCTCCGTCCGGGTTAGGGAGTACAGTTTCGGTTAACAATACGAGGTAGAGCTACTTGAACGCGCTAGTTGGGCCAATGGTGTTCCGACACTGAACCCAAAAGGCTTAGTATGGTACACCGACGGATAAAAAAATGGATTCTGTAGTTGGAGCTGGTGTCTTTGGACCCAACACCAAAGTCTCGATACCCATGAGAATGTGCGTGCCACAGGTTTTCAAGCGGAAATCCATGCGATCGAAATTTGCGCTGATCTAATCTCCAAAAGAAGTATGAAAGTCGCAACCATTCTAATTTTTTCAGACAGTCAGGCAGCTTTACTAGCTTAAGTGCTGTCACGATGCTCTGCTATCTGGGACTGACTCTGAATCCTTTCCCTGAGGACCAGAACCCTATACTGCACAGTCAATTGGACTTCTGCGCTAAGGCAAATTAATGATTGGGGAAAAACTACTCCGTCTTGAATACTGGGAACATGTCCCTGGCCTAAGACAATCCAAACGATTAATGAAGCCTTACTCCTATAAGGAAATCCTTAGGCTAAGTAAGGATAATAAAGGGTCCGCCAAATAACTTTTTTTTTTTTGAAAATGCTATAAAAAAAACTACTGAATGTTTTCTCAAATTTCTTTTTTTATTTGAAAGTAGAATCCTTCTGGTTAATAATGGAAAATAATTTCATTCAAATGGCTGCCTCGGCTGGTAATGCAGTAGCCTACACGATCGGTCCAATATTTAAGCACATTATCGATTGTGTGCAGCTGTATTTCACCAATGGCTTCACGAATATTGTCCTTTAAAGCGTCAATTGTCTCTGGCATGTCGGCGTAACACTTATATTTTACGGCACCCCACAAATAATAGTCCAACGGTGTCAAATCGCAGCTCCGCGGTGGCCAAACGACATCAGCTCTGCGGCTGATAATGCGATCTTCAAAAACAGGGCGCAAAATATAGAGTGTAGCTTCGGCTGTGTGGCACGTAGCGCCGTCCTTTTGAAACCAAATGTTGCCAATATCCTCCTCTTCAATTTTTGTGAGCAAAAATTTGTTCAACATGGCCCGATAACGATCGCCATTGACTGTAACGGCCACTCCTTGCTCATTTTCGAAGAAAAATGGCCCAATTATGCCTCTCGACCAAAATTTCAATTTTCTCGGGTGTACGCACTGTTTTCGTCTTTTCACGCTTTGGTTTATCGATGAGGATGCCAGTTTCTTTCACTTTTTTCACAAGATAGCGAACATACGGAGCTGACGGTGCTTCTCTTCTTCCAAAATCCGTACGCAATTTTCGCACACATTCTGCAACATTACCATGATTTTCAAAGTAATGTCGCAATATTTCCCAGCGTTGTTCAAGCGTATACACAACCATATTCGTTCAGCGGAAGGATAAAACTAATTATCTGTCAAATCAGACATGAGCTAAGTGTTACCATTCGCGAAATAAGCACAAGTTGAAAAAAAAAGTTAGATGGCGAACCCTTTATAAGAAAGCTAACAGGTCATTCTGTATGGAGGATGTCAAATCATCTGAACACATTTTCTGTGACTGCCCAGCTTTTCATTGGGTAAGAAAACGTGTCTTTAATAGAGATCCTCGTACGCCAGCGATATAGCGCACTCTGCTTAAGGACTTACTGACCTTCATTAGGGAGGTCGCACGTCTCTTGGATTAACTTTTCCCCATTGATACGATAGATCTTTCAGGTCAGCCAACTGGGCATGGGACTTTAAAAAGAATAAAAATAAAAATACTTTCGGAATTACAAAACGTTCATTTTCGAATATAGCAGGCTTAGCGGGTAACACGCCATTGGTGTACGGTGTTCATACCCGACCCAAATTAAGTTTGTTAACAACCGTGTCTTAAACAGCTATGGCAACTCTTTGTGGGCCTCGATTTAGGGATGACATCGAAGATATGGCAAATTTACTAAGTTATATATGGTTAGGAAACAAATTTTCGGGTTTGGTACCCATATTTTTAAATTTTTTTTTAGCTAAGGTACCTTAAAAAAGATTCATCAACAGATCCGAATCGTTTTGTTCGGTGCGTTTCCTAACATGCATTAAAAAACGGCAATTACAATGTGCCTCAAAGGCTTCTGGGTGAAAATTGCACATAACCTAACCAAACCTAATCATTTTTTTTTGTTCTTCGCCTTTCTTTATGACTTCCGCCCATGGTTTCCATACGACCGCCAATTCCGTCCTTCATCTAATTGTAACGCCGTCTGTCCGTTCACATTACCATTTGTGCAGCACTTTAAAAAAAAAACGGATTCATTTGCGTCACATCCCAATTGAATAAAATAAATCCAATTATGTGTTCCAGCTGAAATTCCCTACGCAGTATTCATTTTTCACATATTCATTACGAAATCATTTCATGCCATACATTGAAACTAAAAAAAAAAACCGATGAAAAAAATACGCAAACCTTTCCTGTTCGACCATTATGTCCAATGCGCGCCTATGTGTGTGCATTTTATTTCAAACAAATTCCAATTAAAATTGAATTATTTAATAAAAATGCATACATGCATTCGTCGGAACTATCATCCGCCGAGCAGAGCTATACATTTTACGTCCTTCCACCGAGCTGCGCTTCCGAAAAAAAACATCCTATATTATATCCCCGTCCAACAATTTCATTTTTTGTGCAATGGCCGCCTAATGAAATTTATATTATTTTATTTTCTACATCCGCATTGCGTAAAAATTGTGAAAATGCTCGTGTGTACTATAACCATAAAAAAACGACACCAACATAAAACGCACCAAAACGAATGCAAATAAGTGCACAGAACAAAAAAAATGGACATATCTGCTCGTGATGTGCACATATACATTTTTTTAATTACACATCCACGTGTATGTTAGGTGCGCGTACGAGTTATAAACAAAAATACATCCTGTGCGCTAGTATTTGCACCACCCGACGACACTCTCCCGCACAGTCACCCGTCATCAATCAAAATTTCAAAAACAGATAAAAAAAAAAAAAAACAATTGCAACGAAAACAAAAACTCAACAAGAAGCCCGCATTGAAAAACTGATTTAATATATATTGTGTGTGTGTTTTTTTTGTCCATTTCAGTATCCTGAACCAAATCGACCTTGGCCAGGTGGATCCTCGCCTGCTGCTAGTCCCGGACCCGGTGGTCATCCGCATCCTCCAGCATCTCCACATCAACCACAACACGGTGGACCACCACCCAATAGTCCTGGACATGCTGCACCAAGCCCATCGCCTCAACCATCGCAGGCATCCCCATCACCCCATCAGGTAATTAATTTTTAACGAATTTTAATTTATCGACCGTATTACGGAGCGAGGTCCGCACCGTTCGTGTATGTGCATAGAGTGGTAATAGGTGTGTGCGCGCCAGTGCAGTGCACCTTCCGAACGGAAAATGCTGAAATTGAAAAACAAAAACAAAAAAAAAAAAAAACTGAAAAGCAAAAAAATAAAACTCGCTTTACCGTCGGTGTTCAGTTTCAGCTTCAGTTCTGAGTTTTGAGTTCCTGAGCGCGCGGTTGCACTGCAAATATCATTCCAGAGATTATAATCTGTCAGTGGACGGATGGGTGGGTGGTTATTCAGACAGAAAACCCACCCACAAAGAATTTTCCAAACGCCAGCGTTGTGTGTGCGTCCTTGTCGGAGGGAATTTTTGTCATATGTCCGGTAAAGTCGAACAATTTACTGCACATACAAACAGCCCACCCTCGTGGTGCGGTGACTGCACTCTGGTGCTTGGTTGCATTATGCAGATAGATAGTAGAAAAGGTCCTGTTTTTGTGTCCTCGTACTCGGATAAAAATGAGCACCGGCAAAACGGTTTCATACAGCACACACAAGGTGGGCTCCGGCATGCATGCATGCGAATTTGCCGCCGCCGCCCGATGATTTGTAGTTTCACATTGAGCCAATTGCTGATTGCAGTCCTTTTGGGGTGGTCTTTCTTCCTTTTATTTTCCGATTCTTTTTTATTTACCCTGATTCGTTTTTTTTCGCCGTTTTTGGGTGTGTTACTTGATGTACTACAACTTATTGTTCAAATTAATTAATTTTTCGCAGTGGGGTGGTACACGCCTCTTATCACAGCAGAAAAAAAAAATGCTTCGCATTAAAATAATGAGCGAGTTTAAATTAATCCGCGCAAATATTGTGCGTACATAGGTACTGACGTGTTTTTCCGGGAAACATTCTTTTTTTTTGTGTGTGTGTGTGTGTTTGCATGCACAACATGCGTGTGGTGTTAAGGGAATGCGTGAATGCAAATAAGTGGGGGACCAAGTGGCAAGGGGCGCCGCTCTCAACAAGGATACATTTTTTCGCACTAATTTTTGATTGAGTTGCAGCAGCAGCATCACCATCACCGCCAGCGCCCTGGCCCGGGCATTGGCTAATTAAAATTCAAAATCAATACAACGACGAATTGCAAATTTTTGCAATACATTATCATTACAATCCATTTGGGGCCTTAATCATGCTGGCGGCGCGCAGGAAGGTGGGAAAATAAAAAGTCCACGGCTTATTTTGCAATTTCAGTAATCAGGGCTGCAATATTGGTTTTCATCCCTATACACCCAATGTCCTCTAGCTGCGGCTATAGGTTGAGGTTCCCATATATTATAGAGACTAACTTACTAATATGATGGGCATGTATATTTGTAAATGTAACGTTGGGTTAAATTCAATTACAAGCGCTCGGCTTCATTGTCGCAGTGCAATTGCAGCATCGGTTGCAATCAGCTGCAGTTTGGTGTGCGTTTTCCGAGTTCTAGGTGTAAACCAAATGGTATCTGTCTTTGGGGGTGTAATTCTGGACTGATATTGGCTGAAGTTTCCATTTTTAAAACACCTTTGCAAATGCATCGCTACAGACTTTTTTAAGAAAAGGTGGCAAAGGCAGAATCGGCTGATAGTTCTAGTTGTAATCATTTGAATCACATGACTCTGGTTTAATTTTAAGACCTTAAACCTTCGTCGAAAACACACCTAACTCAGTTCTGCTTCTGCTTGAAGTGGTGTTTCTGGTGTTTCGCTCCTTAAAAGGCTACAAAACTCCGAAAACAATATAGAAAACCACAGAAGCCACATGACTTCGTTAAATTTTTTAGAGCTTAAAACTCGAAAACAGTATACCTAACACACTTCTGCTACAAAACCCCCGGAAACAATGTAGAAAACCACAAAAAGTATGCTGGCTATAAGGTCACAAAAGTATTAAAGACATCGAAATTTGCTGACGAGTGTCCATCTTGTGTATCTGTTCGAAGGAGTGCATAGGTCTGGGGGCAGATTCCGTATATCAACGATCGTCTAAACGATCGGTTTTGAAACTTTGATCACCTAAATATGTCATGTCATATAACCTTTGGAGGTCTATCGCTTCGACGATAATCGTGTGAAAAGTTATGGAATGGGTGCCCTGGTAGATTTTTGCAAAAAATGCCATTGCATACAGGCGGCAGAATCGCCACATCTTTGAACAAGCTATACGTTAACAGAATTAAGTCGTAAATGCAAAACAAAATCAAATTTCGTCACGCATTACTTCACGGATGACGCGATTCGACCACAGATTGGATAACAACACGTATAAGTACGAGCCATTGGGCACATTCAAGAATCTAGTTATCTTAAGTCGACTAGGTTGGTCTGAATGAGATGTAACCTGAACGCAAAAAAACTAGATTGGTCGGGAACGTCACTTTTTCTACTTCAGCCACATATGCCACGTTGGGCGCCATTTGTCACAACTGTCAACTTAGTATTCAGTCACGAATTTCTTGACTAGATTCGTCGGCTGGCCCTTCAGTAACGTCAACTAAAACAGCTGCTCATGTGATCTATATAAGCCAATCAAAACCGAGATACATCTATAGTCAGACATCTGTCAGACTTACTAAACTATAGGTAGGTACTTGAACGTCCCCATTCTCACAGAAATGCCAAGAAATATTTTTGTTTTCAATTCACACATACATAGTCGACGAGTCAAAAATTTAAACATATTTACTGAAATATGGCAAAATGCTTTCACTTAATTTTGTCGTTAAATGAAATCTTGTACCAAATTCGACAGAATCGTAAACTTTCCTTGTCATTTCGGCCAGCACGAAGAGAAATGATCAACAGGTCGAAGCGGACATCAACAATCACGTAGGCATTACTTTTCCGTAAATCTGAATCGAATTATCTGAATTCAATAACTTTTTGATCGCAATTTCTAACATTTTCGAAGATTCGCATTCCTCAGTAGTTTTCTCAACAAAAACCATTCTCCTCCGTAACATTTTGTCAGTAACTTTTATTGATATGCCAATCGTCTTCCAAGTCTGTACTTTTTTCGTTAAATGATTCCTAAACCAAACTTCCCCATCCTTTATTCGCATTCAAGTATATGTAAGGCAAATTTCTTACATATTCGAAGTCAGATTTAAAATTGCCCGCACTCGTTAATAATTTTGAAATTATTATACGCAATAAATTATTCTCTACAAAAACGCGATAACTAACAAAAACCTTTCTTTTTACAATATTCGGTTATCTGATTATTTTGTGAGTGATTAGATTAAGGTTCGAAATGGACGCCGATTGATACAAGTTGTATGAGTTAGAAAAGCACATTGCCTTAGTCAATAAGAATTGGTTATGGTTTCTACATTCAGTGCGTTTAGTCGGCATTTTTTTTAAAATCCAGGCTTGTGCCGTTTTCTTTTTAACGTTTTATTAAAATAAATGTATAAACTATCGAAACCAAATTTCTGCTAAAAATTAAAGACATTTTCATTTTAATCATTGTAATACCGGCATTTCAACTTTTGCATTGTTTTGGAGGTTTCCTATAAGGTACGTGTCATAGCAATCTATACAGACTACTGACATAATTTATATTAAACGCCGTAGACGACATATTTTTCAATGTATAATATATGCTAATTTTTTATTAAACCGGCAAGTTATATACAGTGGACGTCCATTATAACGAATATCCGAATATAGCGAATTTGCGATATAACGAATGGTTTTCAGATCCGAGATAACAGATGTAATATAAGTTAGTTTAAGAACACTAAAAGTATTTAAACGGAAAGCCGTAACCGTTTAATTAAATTATAGTATACAAAATCGATCGATATAATGAAAGCGCTCGATATAGTCGATGACATCAAACATTTTATCATATGTTATAGTGGACGTCTACTGTATTCGAAATGTAGAACTTTTCTCAGGGTATCGAGATCTTGAAATTTCATAATGACTCTATGACATTTTTCATCGCATGAGGTATTTTTTTTCCCAAAGATTTTTCGTTTTACTTCGAAATTCGAAAATTCGCTTTCTTTTTTTCTCATTCGCCGAAGTCAAGGCGCTTCTAATCCTACTTACAGCTGGACATACGCAGCTAATTCGTCTTCTTCAAAGCGCGGGTTCATTTTGTTAAGATGGTTGCTTAAGCTCGTTAAGCTCACTTAAGGAAAATGGGCCTTATAGAGAGGATGATACTTGTAGACTATGCCTAGAGGAATCTGAGACAGCGGCACATATACTGTGTCAATGTCCGGTTGTTGTGGGGTTCGTCCCCGCATGGAAGGACAAATTGTGCTCCCAACTTTTTAAGAGTCAAATCATTGAAGTGTGAAATCAGATTCTGTAACGAAACCGCTCGTGAAATACTTGCTGGTAGTTCTTCAGCCTTTTTAGTTACCTTTAACAACATTCGTCATCGTCCATAATCGCAAAACTTGACTGACAGCAAACGGCTTAAACAGAACACCAGGTGTTGAATTACCGCATCCGTGATCGAGACTGAATTTGTTTTTATTTTGTTATGTTTTTGTTATTTTTTTTGCTTGTAAAATCCACAATATTCAGTGACGTATGGTGCTCACGGATGCGGTAAGTCGACCCCAGACTCTAATGTCTAAACAGCTTGAAACTTAGAGGTGATGGTCTGTATGCAGAACGTTTTTGGCATACCGACTGACTGTAACTTTACAAAACCATTCGCTCTGGTTTGTCCAGCCATCTGTGTGTCAGTCAATGAAGCAATCAGAAAAAATGCATACGAACAAAAAAGGTATTTCTGTGAAATTTTGCCCCATTTATACCTAAAATTTTGAAACAAACTTCAACTTAAACTGATGTCCATTGCTTGAAGAATAAATTTCTCTTTTCAAATCTGGGGTCAGATTCGTTTGCCCTACGTTACGTTACAGAAGCAAATATCTTCGTGCACACGAAAACGTTTGAACGTGCGTTACAGAATGCCAACCATGACACCTAAAACAAATAAAATTCCTGTCAAATCTGGTTGTGATTGACGCAAGCATTTTTCATATTTTGTAATTTTTTCGCGCCGAAAATGACAATACGTGCGTCTTAACCGCGATATAGCCGGTACCTAATTTCCATTTTTGTGACTCCCCGAATTTATTTGTAGACAACATTTCTCTGGCGACTGTGCTATATTTAGCACAAAAATATTTCTGTCAGGCGATGACATTGACGCATTTAAAGCAGTCACGTGTCCAAAACAATTTATTTCGTATTTACGGTTACTAAATGGTCAATCAAAATATATATTCTCAAACCGTTCTCAACAATGACCCAATTTTATTTCATATACAAGTCATTCTGTGGATAAATGACAGTTAAAAAGTCAAGTTCATTCCCAAACAAAAAAAACACATTTTAATGACTCACTTTGCATCAAACAAAAAGTAAACAATCCGGCATTCCGACACCGATGCGGGTCTCTCTATCTTTCTCGTGCTGTGTGCCCATTAAAAGGAGGATCTTCTTACGCAATTAAGCGTGCTTTAGACCCCTTGCACGTTCGTTTCTTTTGAATTACAAATCTGGATATACCTACGAGTACTAGTTACAAACTTATAATTTGTGACAGCAAACTCCGAGCTTTGTACGGCGTACGGCTGCGGTGAAGCGAACAATTAATGCACTCCCGGGACCGAGGCGCTCAATGTCTTAATATTTTACTGTCAATGACATCACCGCATCGACTGCAATAAATTGTCGGTGATTCTGGCGGTCTATTCGCCAACCATTCGAGCTAAATCCAATGAATACGAGTTAAGTGCGGGCTCGGGCTTTGAATGCGTTTGCTTTTGCTGTCCCCGTCAACTATTTTGCGAATTTCTCACCTACCGCAGTGGAATATAGCAGCGCGCCGCAGGCTCAACGTTGTTGTGTCATTGTAACACCCTCTCGCAAAACCGGTAACGTAAAGTCGTCGTCTTCCAAATGCACTCCTTTGGGCGCCAACAACTCAAGAAATAAATTTATATACAAAACCGCATGGCTCGTTCGTTCGGGTACCTTTTTAAGCGCATTATAAATTCAGCTCCACTGAATCCGGAGGGGGGTCTCTTCTCTGTGTTTTTCTTCTTCTACTTCGGTTTCGGCTTTTAGCCGAGTTATTTGTTTCTTTTTCCTTGCTCCGTGTGTTTGTATTTGGATAGGTTAGCGGTAGTGCCAGTCATGGTGTTGCGAAAGGCCAATGCAGCAGCAGAAGACGGAGTTTTAAAACGATAAAACCACCATTGCTAGAACTACCCAACCCATACCAATGGCAATGGTAAAAAGCCCCAACACGGCAGTAGTAGCTACCAGCAACTCTAGTTCCAGCAAAAGAACTCAAAGTCGGGTATCTCGATGAAGCACAAGCACGTTGCTGCCGCTGCCGCCACGTTTATGTCTTCATCCTTAAATTTTATTATTCAAAACGAAGAAGAAGTGCACAGCAGTTGGCAGCAGTGCTGAGTTGAGAGTTGGATTGCCGTCGTCGTTGCTGGTGCTCCGGTTCGGGGTTAACTCCGCTTGTGTGCGTGATGTGGCGAAACTCAAAGGGTGGCTGACGTAAGGCAAAAGCAATGGCAAAACTGCGCACACATGTATGGGTGGAAGTTATGCGCTCTTTTGAAGTTCTCACACACGTACTGGGTTACGACCGTGAAGGAATTTTAACGCGCGCGAATGTCAAATTCAATAAGGAATGCCCTAAACTATCCGAGATTATAGTGACATTTACAAGTGGCTCTCGGTGCTGGTTGTTTTCTGTTTCGTCTTCCTTTTGCACTCGCAATCGTATAGTCGTCGTCGTCGTCGTCGTCGTATACGTGTTCTTCTTCGCCTTGTTGTTGATGCGGTTTTGGATTTGGGTTTTTATATGCGGCGCTCTGGGTGCATTGAGTGTATGCTCTGACTCGAATATTTATGCGCTTGAAATTTATTGGCCTGGTTTTCGGATGATGCATCCCATTGGAAAGAGATTAGCAGTGATTGTGTATGTTGATCACTAGAAATACTGGTTGTGTGAGACGAAACGACAACAAAAATGGGTTATCTGCAGTCAATTATTCACATAGACTTTGAAGCTGCATGCAAATGCGGTGGATGGCTGGACTGGATGACTAGAACCTTGAATGGTTTCACTTTGAAGCGATTCGAGGAGTTCGAAACGTTGGAATGGATGCAGGGTGGCATAGAATATTGTAGGATACAAGATAATAACCATCCATTCGAAGGGTGGATTATACGAAATGAAAGGGACTGACCCTTCTTCAAATTTGTAATTGTTTTTTTGACAAAGAACGTCCAACTGGTATTGTGCTGTGCAGAGTGACTTTGGTTTTTGACAAATTATTCGTTTTCTCTAATTCTTTTCTTTTTCAGGCGGGCAGATCTGTTGGCCTTTGAACTAGCGTGGAATACGATTAAAAAAAACAGAATAATTTGGTGGTTAAATGCGAATAGCCTTTGTACGCAACCGCTGTACATTATTTTGTTCAATCGGTTGTTGCAGCGGACGCAACCGATGTCGTCGTAGAGAACTTCTGACATATTTTAATCTTCACATCTCTTTCTCTATTTGCACAATTCCAAGGGAATGCTATTTATTTAGTGAATATTTTCTGCAAAATAACAAGTTGTTTGAGGAGAACAATTTTTTTGACAGTTAAATGTGGAGTTCCATAAAGCTTCGACTTGAAACAACTACGCTTTTTTAAAGCGCAATTCTCCACAAATGACATTTAGCGAAATGGTCGATGGTCGTTCTTCGGTTAGCAATTCCGCCATTTTGTGTAAAAAAGGAACGAATATTATATATATCAATAATATATCATCTACATAATTTGATGATGTACGCCATTTCGTACGGACATATCTGTCTGAAAGGTCATTAGGGACCATCAAACTTTGCAAAAAATGTTGGGCCGGATTGCATTCGGGCGCTGACTTGATCTTCTTACTGATTACAAGACCGCATAGCCCTGAGCCTCCGCAAATTGCGCTAAATAAGCAAAAAAAATAAGAATAAAAAAATGTTGGAAACCCATATGTCTAATTAATCAGCCAATCAGTTGTGGGAGTTATTATTTTTGTGGAATATGGAAGCGACCTAACATTTTTATGCCTGTGGTACCAAAAATCTTAGTTTTGGGACAGTCTTACTGTTGGATGAATGTCAGACATTCGCAACAGATAGCTAATTAACAATTCTTTTTCGCACGCTTAACAACTGTGTTCACAAGCTTTATAGTACAAATGTATAATACAAGTTGCAGTGTTTAGTACTCATAGAGGACGTGTAAAATTCAAAAACGTCAATCATTTGCGCACTTCTTATTTGCGATGCTGATGCGATGCACAGTTTATGATGATGCGTTGCTGATTGAATATGACGTTTGAGTTTTAGAATGCATAGTTAACATCAAACAAAATCAACAAAATTTATAAATTTTTCTGTCAAAAGCATTGATAAAAATGTTTATTTACTCACTTTTCTTTCTCTTCAGACATTTTTCTTACTTTTTTGCCGGTGAATCAACAGCGCATTAGGTATTTCTGTGATGCGTTTTTTCGTTATGTTTGAGCATCAGTTTGATCAACTTGGCAACAATGAACACTTGACGTTGAAAGTGATGCCAATAGTTGCATTAATGAAAATTTTGCAAAGCATCATGAACATCATGATGACAGTGATGCGTTACTGAATTTACACGACATGTCAACAAATAGTTCTGGTTGCATATCACAGCGCGGGAGACTTTTAAGAGTAACTTTGAGCACTTGTAGTTTTAGAAGACAGATCGAAAGAAAATTCTTTGGCGAAGAAGTAGGTATATTGTTTTCAGTCTTTCAGCAGTCACATATTCCCCGGGGGGTATGTTCAGTAAATATAAGAAGCAGTGTCGCCAGCGCAGTTGAAGTTAGCGTCAACGTTAAAAGTATTTACTTGTATATTCTCTCAGTAACGGTCAACTCTTAACTATGGAAGGAGGCAATGACAGCTTCATAAGTTTACCGTCCCACACACCGTTTGTTTTCGAAAGTAAATCTATTTTGTTCTCTGCTCAAAGGCTTTCGCTTTGGATTCTGACTTGAGTGGTTTTTATTGATCAAGTCAAACTCTTTGTATGTATATTCTGTATTATAAAGAAAATTAGTTTAACAAGCCAATAAAGTGAACTGCAAAAAGACTGCTTAGGACAATTAGTGCATACCAAAGGTTTTACTTCCATCAAATAGAAAAACATCATATCCCAGCTACACTGCTAAAAAATATGCAACACAAGTGTTCGAGATTAGGCAAGCTATTTCATTATACGTTGCCAATTGCAATTTGTGTACCTGTCTTTATTTGTTTCTATTTGAGCGCATTTACAGATAATTGCATATCATGCACATTTAGGATTTCTATTGAGATAGTCAAAATAATTCAAGCAGAATATAACTTGTTATGGTCACCGAAATTTAAAAAAACGATATCGTCCAGATGATTACTGTTAAACGGAATCTGCCGCATGGTGCGTAAAAAAAAATAATTGCAGCATCTAATCCGTTGAAGTTTTCACTAAATTAACTGCAGTCTTGGAACGAACTTGGGCTGATATATTTTTGGAGAACCTCTAAAGAAATTTTGAAAGATTCGTCCACCAGAGGCCGTTTTTTGACTGCGAGTGTGTTCACAGATTCTAAATTTGAAAGACTTCGTTTGCAGTTGTGGGAGAAAACGGTTTTTAAAAGATTTTAACTGTGCAGCGCTGGGCCTGGTGTCAGGAAAGATAGTCTGTGCATGGCTGTCAGCTTATAAGACCAGGAAAAAAAGTGTATCTTTATAGAACGTAAGAGATAGAGCCATGCATTCACAGAGTACCGCGGTTTTGTTGCCTTCCATATGCTTAGACGACATTCGGACTTTGAAATGTCACTTATTTTGTGTTCCGTATAGGAAAATTCATTTCATCCTTTCAAGTTTAGGGTTCCCCTTGACTAATTGACTTTGTTTGTTTATGTTTGTCACGAATAAATAGTCCACATAACCATTGGCATATGAAATAATTCTAGACTGGTGTTGAAGCAGTGCCAGGACTGATTTTTTACTACAAATCAACTTTTATTTGAAATTGTAGAATGATGCTTGCACTTCCTATAATCGTGATACACTGAATTTCTATTTTGTGTATGGCTTTACTAGGGTTGAATGTGAATGAGTTTTTTTTCCATCAAGGCACTAGTTTGACATTGCCTGCAAGGCTTTTAGAATTTTTTTAACTTGTTGCTCCTGTTGGCCTCTCCTTTGTCATCATGGCCTTGTAGCTAAAATAAGTAAGTCAATTATTTCAAGCGACCCCATGTGGACAGCCTTTGATAGCAGCGACAGTGTACGTTTTAGTAGTATTTCCTTTCAGTTTTTAGTACAAATGAGACACGGCGTTTGCATCACTGAACTGAAGTCTCTCGGAAGAAGGGGACATTTTTGTCGGCTTTCAATCATTCAGTACGGCTTATTTCTAGAATTCCTTGTTACTTTTGATCCGAATTTTAAAACTTTACATTTGGGAACGTTGGAGGTTTCGTGCTTTTGGGTCTTTTTGTAAGCTATCGCTTCTCACTACACTTCGTCTTTTCTAAAGGTGGAAACGACGAAGCTATCGTTTATTGCCTTTGTAATGGACCATCATTTGTTTAATAATTTCCTCTCGCTTTTTGGATTCGTGGCGAATATTCTGCGTTCATATTAGTTAACTCCTACTGAGCGCCAGTACATCGACAACTTGATTTGTCTACCGAAAATTGACTGTGGCACCAATTGATTGACGGAAACTTATTTACGAATACAGTTGAGTCGGAAAACAATGCACTCACTTGAATCGACCATCTCTATTCCATCAGCTGATTTGTGTTTACCAACACAGGGAATCGTCATCATCGTCGCCTGCAACTCACCCCACCATGTTGCGTGCACCACGTAACCATCACAGTTTCATGTCATTCCTTTATAAGTAATCGTCGTCGTCATCGAAGCGTCCACTATCCGTATACGCCGGAATGCGGAAGAGGAGTAGGTATATAGGACCTCTACTCTACGCAGAGAGGAACAGAAAACACAAAAAAACAAGGGAAAGTAAAACTTAAAACAATATTCATTCATTTATGCTGCTGGAATGCTGGAGCTGGAGTGGTGCTGCATAGTCTCTACACCGGACATCATTCATTCTTGATGAACGTGCAAACACACACACACACAAACAACAACAATAACGAAATCCAAAAGCAAAACAAACGCCAAAGCTGAATGGAATCAAAATTCCATTCCACCGTCGGTCGGTGGTACTCCTGCGAAAAGTCGGAACCACCACCAGCAGCAGCCTACACAGATGTCTTCTTTGAGGCTTTGATTTGATGCATCTATACTAGTGGCCGTTCAATAGATGCTACTGCTGGAATGATGGCGACGAGACGTTTGGGAGGAAGTGCGCCAGTAGTACATACTACATATTTGATTTTCCTTTCATTTTAGAGAATCGCATCCGAAACTGGATTCGGAAGGGGGAGGTGCGGTTGGTGGAGGCAAACACGAGCCAGACAATCCACTAGTAGCGTGGAGACGATGCGGCAACATCACAGCAACGTCTGCTGCGATGCTGCTGCTGCCGATGCATTTCCTCATGAAATTTGTTCCATTTACCAATTTTGCCTCGTGCCCTGCTGCACCATACACAGTACAGTAGAGTACAACGACGCCGATACAAAAACAAACAGGTTGCAATACGAATAAGTGGATGCAGAGCACATCCGTGCTTAGCCAGTGATGGGTAGGTATAGTATTAGTGTATAGTGTGTGCCACTAGAGAACATAATAAATGTGCTTCTAAAATTAGACCGATTCTTCATGCGTCTGCCGTCTCGTGCTGCGATGCGCTGCGTGTATTGCCTCCTTCTTGTTGGTAGAGTCATGTAGTCATCGTCATCGTCGTGGTGGTCTACTATAATAGTATTGTGCTATTCTATGGCATGAGCACACTTTGCTACGTATTAAGAACACTCGGTCGGGTATTTCGCTCGCAGCTAACATCTACCGCCGCTATAACACTGAATCTACTCGTACCTACGTGACGTACACACTTGCACTTATATCGGTTGGAAAGTGTTTTATATTATATGCGTGAGAGTGTGTGCGATATACCTAGAGACACACTTTCGGATTTAGTGCTATAATAGTGCAAGTCTATAGTTGATTCGTATCACCCGCCACCACTCCTTCGTATCCTGAGCACATGGTGATGATGCCGCCATGTGCTGTCGCTGCTAGACAAAAGTAAAATCTAATGCATGTGGATAAGTGCGTCTGTAACATAAAGCAAATCATTTGAACGTTTTCGCCCTATAGAATGTCGACCCTGGTTTGATTTTCAAAATCGTTACCTCGGCGTACCATCTTATTTACCTAGTATCAACGTGAAAGATCGGCAGGCTGTTTTAACGTTAGGAAAATGTGACTAACAATGTGTCTTGATTGGTTCGATGCCGACCTTAATCTAAGCGTTTGCCGTCCTAAACAAACGGACAAATTTGACAGAGATGGTTCGCAGTGTAGTTCGACGTATAGTGGCTTCGAAGTTCGATGTAAGTATTTGGACTATCGATTTCAACTTGTTTAGTACTTCTTTCTTTTCTGCTGCAGGATCTGGCGTAGTGTGCCACTCTGAGCATTAACGCATGGTGGGGCTTTCGACACTGATAGGCTTTAATAAGATTGTTCACGAAGAGTTGCCGCAACATGACAGATAAGATGTTGTGCACGATGTTAAAAATGCGGGTACCTTTGTAATAAGTTGGCACAGTTGGATTGGTTTCCTTTTCATGAACCGGGCATTGGATACGGAGTTGTATTTGTCCATAATTTCCTTATCGCTCTTTGACTGAAACTCGGGTTGCGACTTATACAACTGCTTGTTAGCAGAAAATTCTGCAGCTTCTTTCTCCGAATAGCCAATTTTCGTATAGCTCCTGTCTTTTCTGCTCAGAGCTCAAGTCTCTGAATCTACCCTACGGTGTAGACCAAATGCATTCAGTGCTTATTCTTGATATTTATCAAATGCACTTGGAACAGTTTGGGTCTTTGAACTAAATCCTCGGTTTGCTGCTTTCGAGTGGCAGTCGAAAACATTCACAAAAAAAAAACACATTTGGCAACCATTTGAAGGAGCAGTCTCAACCACAGTCAGAGCGAGGATGTGAAGTGTCACACGGTGCAACATGTGCCAAATGACTCGCCGAGTTGGCTCACTATTAATTAGTGCAAAACGGCTGCTATGCAGTACACAAACACACACATGAGAATCATGTTTTCCTTCCTCGGTGCCGCAGAATTTCTATGTAGCTACCGTTGGGTGACTGTTTTGCTATATAGCTTTTCATTCATTAAACAAAATTGCATCCTGCTTAGTTTGTGTAGTGTGCGCAAATTATATGCACGGGGAAAAGCACGAAGAACGTGCATTGACATGAAAGCCGATGATTCCTTAGCCACTCGTAGAAGGAGGTCACATCGCCATTCAAGTTTACTGTGTATAAATATATTCTCGAACTCGGACCGAAACTGGTCCTTGC
This sequence comes from Cheilosia vulpina, assembly GCA_916610125.1. Lineage (NCBI taxonomy): Eukaryota > Metazoa > Arthropoda > Insecta > Diptera > Syrphidae > Cheilosia > Cheilosia vulpina. The sequence continues at coordinate 2,478,879 of OU744276.1, forward strand.
ACCTCCAAAGTATTGGATAATTTTGCGGCGAAAAACTACCAACAAATATATCTGCTGCTTCTGGCGGCGACGTCGACCATTTTCCTGCACTGCATCAAATCAAGTCTATCGAAACACTGAGTGTTCTCGCTCTCTGTGTGTATATGCATAGTTTCGGAATTCCCCCGTGAATAGAATTCAGCTCGCTGCTATACAGTCGATGTAGAGATACATATCATTGAATGGGAATGCCACTGTGCTGTTGTCGTCGTCGTCGTCACTGGATAGCCTCAGCGAAATTGAGAGTTAATCAACGACATGGATGACATTGAACACAATACACACCGGCATTGTGTGCTGTCGTTAGTTTGGCTTAGATGCAGAGCGGCGACCCTCCCCCCCTGGTCCCGTCGCTTCTCAAAATCCATTGTGATCCGCCGTAGCAGTATGTACGTGTGTCGAGGTAGACCACCGTCATCGTACTCCCGATAACAGCCAGCAATAGTTTGCCCATAGTTTGTGCAATATATGTGCGAGAGTAGGAATAGTGCACCCAATTTTATAAGCCGCCTGCCATCGCCTGCTACCGCTGCTGTTGCTGCTGCTTGATGTTTACAATTTATAGTGCCAGACGACGATGCAGCAAGAGAACAGCAGCATCAAATGGAGGCGCAGAGGAATGTGGTGGCGAGCCAGATATACGGAGATACAGCCAGACATACGTTGTACATATATATGCGCATCGTTGGGGTGTATAGTGTGTTTACGTAACATTCTTTCGATTTTACATCTTCTCTCTCTCGAGTCGAGCCCCTTTTTCTCCCACAAAAACCGACGAAAAAAAAATAAAAATGCGGCAAGTACCACCGATAACACAGCAACAACAACAAGAAGGGAACCATCCACTAGCTGTTAACCAGCAGCAGCACGGCATTAAATCGACGACGACGACGACTACGACGGAAACCAGGAAACGGAAAACTGAAAACCGAAAACGGCCTTGACATTGACCCATTTTGATGAATGGGATTTTTGTGTGTTTAGAACGACGTCGACGACGAGGGGTGTGTGTGTGTTCCACACTAGCTTGCTGATAGGTGGCGGCATAGAGGGGTTAGTACAAAACGACCCATATAAGTTTTCATCGGTGGTACATACAGCTGGCTAGATACTAAACCGTAGATACGTGCGGCAAAATTGATACGAAGTGGGAGAGAAGTCGGTACGATATTAATAAACCATGTGAAACGGAAGTGAGGGGCGAGGGGGGCTTTTGGGGAAGACCGACTATGTCCATGTGGTGTAGGTATTATCGCGGCGCTATCACACGCCTTCTCGTTGTTTATAGCCGCTGCCGTCGTCGTCGTCTTTTACCGCCATCGCACGTTGTTGTTGTGCGCCGAAATATGTTTGATGGTGTTTTTACCGGCACCGCCTGCCCCCTCCGTCATCATCATTCTGATATCGTGGTCTACATACATATTTCCTTCGGTACGTATGGCGGCAGCATTTTTTTTTTAGGTCATTAACCCTCCACGCGATTTTACATCTTTTTTTCCTTTCCTTTGATTTTCATTTTTATTATGTCTCTCATTGTTTTTTTTTTTTTTTTGTATGTTCTCTTGTTCATGACTTGTTTATGTTTTCTTTTTTTTTCTGCATTTGAATTGGTGCCACTGGCCCAGATTGCTTTTGTTATCAAATCGCCTACATGTGGATTAATGATGAATAGTGGGATGAAGGGAACAAGAAGAGGCAAGAGGAAGAGAGGAGGAGAACGGCAAGCCGACGACGAATTGTCTGCAGTTTGTTATCTAATAGGAGAAGTTTACCTGATTTTTGTTTTGCATTTGCAATATTTTTGTTCTTGTTTTTCTTTCTCTTTTGATTCGTAACTCAATTTGAATTGAAATTAATCTCGCACAGTGTTGACATAGACGTATAGATATATATATTGAGCGGTATAGTTTTGTTTTGTAAATATATATGTATACTCCTGATGGAATTGTCATTCATAGAATGGCTTAACCTAGGTCGTGGTTACTCTGTTGACAACTCGTGTGCTTTTCGTCATATGAATTCTGTATCAGCTGTTGGCATTGGCCGCGTTCCATTGACCACTAGATGGATAGCGTACAAATGTGATAGATGGAGGAATGCATGAAAGGGATCTAAAATTGCCGTTAGTTTTGATTCCTCTTAAAAATAGTGTTACCCTTTTTATCTGTTGAACTACAGGTCATCTTTTGGTTCACTTTGCAAACTTGTTGACGTTTAGTAATTCATATTGCACTGGACGCGTTCAATCGCTAGTTGACTAGTTCAGTGCTTAAAGCGTAATTCATTGAATCATTTGCTCTAGAGCTTCATATCTATAAAAGTATAACTTAAAAGTGTAGAAATTATGACACTGCAAACTCTACTACAGGTGGAACGGATGCGCAGAGGATTATGTCGTTTTCCATTGGGCAAAAAGAAGCGTCCGGGAGAGTCCGGAATCGAAAAAATCACTTCTGAAACCGTTCCATTGGCACAAAAAATACTCTTCTGGTGATTCTGAGAAGAGAATTTCGCTTCTCGATTTTAAGTCAGACTCACACAAATGTTATTTATGTATTTTATACAAGTCAGCTGATAGCCGCTGTAGATTATTTTTTGGCATTTCACAAATACTTTTGTAGTCTCAATCAGAAGCAGTTTTGTTGTTCAATTGGATCACAGAATGAGTGAAACCAATGGAAAACGACAATAGTTTGACAGACTACGAATCACCTGCTGTCAATGCGAGACAAAATACCAGTGAGAAAGAGATAACAGCGATTTCTATATTTTTTTCTCTCATTTATGCATCAGTCTGAATTACAAAATCCGATGCTGCCAAATTCCTTTAATTTAAGTCACTGCATTTGGATTAAGCAAAAGAAAAAGAGGTAACTAGCGTGGCTGCACTGCTTTCTTCAAACACATGCGACTTGATGTGTGGTAAAACCACATCACATTAGAAATCATGGGACGAGTTACACTTGCCAATAGCCGTTTCTTTGGCGTAAGAAGAACTATGTGGAAACACTTCCGAGGGACACCTATTGGATTTCATTCAAACCACTTCCTTAACTCTGCAGTCACTAAAAGCAATAAAGGCAGTATTTTTTTTTTTTTTAGTAAAATCTGTCGTAGTTTTTGTATTTATAGGCAGCACGCGTACGTGTGCCTTTTGTTTTTATAGACTATAGAGACGGGTTAAAACATTTCTGTTAAGCTTGCATTTTTTTTGTGGTAGGTCGTCATAAAGCAATTTCATTTGCTATGTCGCCATTCATGAGAACTGCAACACAACCACTTAGCATAGCAACCGTCTCGAATGGGACATCAATACCTACTGGCAAAGTGCGATCCGAGTTGTCATTTTAATGCCAACAAATTAGATCTTACGGGGTATTTCCTACCAGAAAACGTCGGTTAGCAGAAACGAAAGTGCGAACTGAAAACATTTTAACATAAGCATGGTTCGGGTAGATAACGTGGCGTAAAAAACTCTCGCCCGGTAGGGGTTTAAAATGTATAGCAACTGTGACATTAAAACTGTTGAATTGCTGTACGAATTGTCATTTGAATGGCAAAAAATTCAGTTTAACAGGGTATTTCCTTTCACAAAGCCTAAACTAGCAGGTTAAGCCACAAGTGTCAACTGAAAAATTGTTGCCAACGCATAGTTGTTTGGGGGGAATATTTAAGTAAGGTTAGGTATGGAAGTGGGTTATAGCGACAGGAAGAAACTGTACCTGTCACACGTAGATCAATGTAGAAACACAAAAACTTGGCTGTCAAGCCATCCCGAGACTGGTACAAAGTTGTGCAAGTTCTTTAAAGACCTGTCGGAGGGTTCTTCTGAGTATTCCAAGAATGCTGTGTCTGATGTGGGAGAGTACAATGTCAAAGTGGTATCACCGTATCCTCTGCGCTCGTCATCAGTGTTGATTTTCATTTTGTTAATGTTAGTTCATCTTGTAATAATACCTACAAGAGGATAACGATTGCTAACTCGTTTGTAGGATTTTATTTATCTTCTGTTTGTCATAGATATTGGCCACATTGTCCTGGTTATGACACGTGATTCAAGTTTGCTTCATCTGTCATCAGTAGTTAGTTCTCCATTGCTTGGCGGGTAGATAACGCGGAGTAAAAAGCTATCCCAACTCTGGCCCGAGAGGGGCTGGAAATGTCTCTCTCTAATTTCGTTCCCTTTTACTCACTCATCACAAACAGCTTTGCCATTAAATTGGTTAGTTGATCTGGTGGGGCGGTTGTCAAAATTCGCAAGTAACTTGCTGTGGCCAACACAAATTGAATGAAATTAAAACTTTAGCGGTTTTAAATTAATAATTATTGACATGCAGGCTAAAGTGTACGAGTACCCACTCAAACTACTCAAAAGCGGTCAAGATGCAGCAATGTAAAGCACGGAATCATGTGCTTAATGGTTTGAAGGCATGAACGAAGTTCGGCAGACTGGCCTACACCAACCCACCCACCTAAAAAGAAAACGACTGCTTACGTCTCTTTTTCACTGTGAGAAATTTTTGGAGTCGCCTTCCCGCCAATTGTTCTTATGAAACTTTATAACAAGTTTCTGAAGACGACGACACAAACACGTACGAAAAAGAAAAATTAAATTGCCGCGTGTATCTTTTCCCTCCGCACTACTGACTCAGTTCACAGCTCCATGTCCCATGGCCTAGTTGGCGCCATCTCGTTGATATCGCATATCAATGGGCGCTCTCACGACACCGCACAGCAATATCATTCACAGACTTTTATTTGGTTTTTTTTTGTTCTTCTCCTTTTTTTTATATTTTATCAATGAAAACGAATATAAAAAAATATATATGAGAGCATAATGTGGATGCCGGTTGGTCTGTGGTGCTGCAGATTGACTTACATTCGAACATGTATAATGTGTCTATTTTTAGAACCACCTTGTGCTGGGATGTTGTTGTTGTGTCAGTTTTTTTTCGAGCACTTAAATCAACCGAAATAAGAATAATGAATGAAACGCAGAGACTTCCGTCGTCTCCCTCAGCCGCCCCCCATTTTATCTATATATACATCAACCATATCAATCTTGTCCCGAGTTGTTGGTATTTTTTTTTTGTTGTTGTTTCCTTTCAATTATTTTTCTTCTTGGTTTTTTTTCCTCATGTTAAATTTACATACACACAACAAACAAAAAAAAAAAACAATAAAGGTTTGAATAAATCCCAACAACAATTTATGGGTAAATGGCGCTAAGAAAATTGGGGTAGGTAAATCTAAATAGTCATCGCGGGATAACCACGACGACCGAGTTGTTGCGATAGGGGGTGTGGGGGACACCAGAGGTTACGGAAACAAGTTGCCGGTTTTTTTTTGTTTTTTTTTTGTTTTAGATGCACGGCGCTAGATGGTACTTAATTCATGCCACCAGCAGCAGGCATAATAACAGCAACGTGTGTATACACAATACATATCTATATAAATGTAGGTCGAACTTGAGAAAAGACTGGCGCTGTGCCGGTGAGCTTATACATATATAACTTTTCAATTGGGTGTAATGACTTTGGCTGCGGTGCTACTGCAGTCAGGTTTATGAGGGAATCCCTTTTATCGTCCTCCTCCTCCTCCTCCTGCCGTTCTTGTCGTCCCGTCTCTGGATTGTTGGTATTTGCCTCCGACCTTTCTGTATTTACTTTGGCCCGTATTTGGTGTGTTCTTTTCAAAACACGAGAAATCAACAAGTTTTTAAGTTCAAGCGGTTCAAGTTCTAACCCTTTAATATTTGCTCTTGTATATGAGGATTTGGTGTGGGCAAACACGGGACGAGTGTTGTTTGCATTGGGAGGAGAGTTGACTTAATTTTGAAATTGATGCGATATATTAATTTAATTGTTTATGTGTACATGTGAATTTGCTAACAGATGCTTTGGAACTGATTTTGATACCACTAATGGTGGTGGGGAGTGTAAGACGTCTTAAATGCGTAGGGTGTGACAACTGTTTTTGGTACATCTGATAGCGACGTTTCTTAGTTCGTATGCGATGTTTTCTGCCTGTAACATTAGAGGGCCGAATTTCTAAAATGTCAATGTCGTGGATCACAAAATTCAATAGTTCGTAGTAACGGACGAGTCGCGGGGTACATGATGCCCAAGTGCACCCTCCTTAACTCACATGATTTAGCGGAAACGTAAGCAAATAATACTCGTTATTGTTACGAGTATAGCAAAGTTAATCTTATTTTAAGAGTTTTTTTTGTTTTTTTTTTTTTTTAAATCTATCTAATTATATAGTCTGTAAATTGTAAAATGGTAGACTTAAATAAATAAACAAAAAGTTTGGCATCTTGTTGGAACTTGCCTTGCGGTGACGTTTTTTAGTACTGCTCCTTATACACGTCTTGCTGTGGTAGCTCTGAATTCGAATCGCCGCATCTGTAAATGAGCTCTACGTTTTCGAAATGAATTCGATTTTACATACGAAACAAACAGCGATTCAGACAGATATGGCTCGTTCACGGGTAACGCGAGTTGACCCCTGCTTACTTTTGATATTGCTGGATAGTATGTCCCTTCAAAAAATGTTCAGAAGGGACTTGAACGCTTTGACTTTGAGGTAGATAGACACTTTAACTAATATTGAAAATGACATCACATCAAAAATCAAGCGAAGTGTTACATTTGCCAATCGATAGAGTGACGAAACCTATCAATCAATCACTCTGTGGGTAGTCGCTCACTGCGTGGCTGCACCCTAAGAAGCCAATTGATTGGTAAGTCCTTGTCGAGAAGCGCAAATATATTAAGACCCTCATTATCCCAGTCCGGCTTTATCGCGCTTAAGTATGGACTCCTTGGTTGCTTCGAGAGCCAAATTTTTCAATTGATTTTCGCTCCCGTTTGCGTAAACAATTTTGGGGGGAGGAGAACGAACTCTAAGTGCTGTACAGCGACATCAACCGGTCAGAAAATTACGCATCAGTCGTCTAAGATGACTGGGAAATGTAGAGGGAATGAACACCAACCCGAAGAGTCTTCCAACACGGAGGAGTAACGCAGTAGTGGAAGACCACATCTTAGGTGGTGCGCACTCTAAGTTGGTTGAGATACCTTTCCACTTGCGCGCACCACCTAAGACGTGGTCTTGATTCAGTTAGCCAAAGATCGGGCTAACTGAAGAGGTGTAGTGGTTGAGGCCGAGGTCCCCACCGGCTTCTAGCGCCACCCAAGTAATTAAGTAAGTACTTCAAATCCGAAAAAAAAGACTGTCTATTTCGTATTTATAACTTTTCGTAATTGAAACTCAAAACATTGAAAACAGTTGTATTCGACATACACATATCTAGGCCAAGAATATTCGAGTTAACAATTATCACCATAAACTGTCAAACACTCAAACCGAAAATATATTCATCCGCAAAAAATTAGCAGACAGCCTATTTGAGCCATTGGTTGAATAAATTGAACAAATAACCTCTGTGACTTTGATGCTTTGGAATTTGTTTTTCCTCTTTTTTTTCCCGCATCAAAACAGTGAAGAAACTTCAAGGTAGATCATTTATTTCACTGCTTGTCACATGTTATTTTACATCAACTGGGGTTCTTTTCTTATACACCCTGTTGTCATTGTGGTAGGTCAAAGAAGAATAAAAATACCACGTATTCTGGTAAAATGTCACGCGGGTCACGTTCTTTTGCGAACTGTCAACGCAACACAAAATTATTTCCTTGTACGATGTTCGGTTGTTGGTTTCTTATCTGACGCAATTCTTGAACCCTTCAACCCACAATGCTGCCATTTACTCCAATGTCAAGAGCAATACTTCTCTCTTTGTGTATGATGCTCACTCCCAACAATAACAGTAACAATGAAACATTTCCTTGAACGAAACAAATCTATTTATTTGTAGTCGCAATTGGAAATTGAACCCAGTGCTAACAAGACGAAAACAAATATAAATATTTTTTTAACAGCAATTTTGCATCCGCAAACCATCTTAGTCATCACAATATCCCAACACATACAACGAAAGTCAATCTAAACCGCAATCGTTATAATAAACGATACAAAAAAAAAATACGAAAAATAATTCGCAACAAAAAACCCACTGCCTCTATTCCAATAAATAAGAAGCGAGCTGAGCGCTGTTTTCCATTTTTACCCTACTCATGTTGCTTTTCTTATCAATGAGTCAATTTCAAGTTCCAGTGAATATACAGTATAGCTACGTTTATTTTTTATTTTACTTCATTTAGCGAAATGAGCTAAACAAGAAATGGCCAGCCATTGCTCCCTCACATAAGAACGCATGGCAGGCATTCGGCCAATTGGAATGGAATGACGGCAGACAAACGACAAACGGACTCATGCTAAATACATTTGTGTTTGTTTTTCGTTCGAGAGTGAGGCCCGACGGTATCATTCATTTCCAGCGAAGTGTTGCTGATAAGGTTTAACTTTTAGCGCAAACAGGCGCGCCAATTGAGAGTCCGGGCGCGAAAATTATGCATTCTCAGCGGGCCACAGTCGAAGTGTATGTGGTCGTTTTTTTTCCATTCTGTTTTGCAAGTCTTTATGCCTACTTTCCTTTTATCGCAACCGAAGGCTGTTTTTTTAAATAAAAATAATCACTGTATGCAGAGGAAATGGACATGGACACCGGCGCGGCAAGAACGAAGTTTATACAAAAGCTAACCGCTTACATTGTCGAGCACCACTCACTCAAATTGAGTGTAACATGTGCGCAAATGTTAAACATTTCTTATCTTAATCTCTTTGGTGTATGTTTTTAGATTTTTTACTTGTTTCGGGGGGTTTTGTTGTTGTTGTTTTCGTTATATTGTTTAGTGAAATTCACAAGAAATACACTTTGTAGATTTATGGAAGAATAGAATGGAAGAATGTATATAAATTATGGCAACTTAGCCTGTCGAGTGCTGGATCTGAGACATAGAAATTCGAATAGCTACTTCGAATTTTTATTGACACCTATTGTCACTTTGGTGAATTAAGTATCGACATCGCAACAATGAAACTGATCGGGCTTTTAAGACTACCGGCTTACGAGCGACTATATACCGGGAATCACATTTGATATGTTTACGGATGGTCACATTACAATCTTGTGCAACAACACATGTGACAGTTCGAAAAATTATCATTTTTTCGAAATATGGATGTAGAGACTGTCTGGTGCGAACCCATATTTGTGATCTTCATCAAGAAACGTTTAGTGAAGCATAAGGTATCTGGGAGGCGGTCTGTAATCGTGCAGATCTAAGCAGAACAGAGTGATCAGTTAGATTTCAGTGTCAAACATGCTGGGCACTCATTCCGTAATTATTCAGACGATTATCGGCGAAACGATAGACCTCCAAAAGTTGCAACTAAGTGCCAAAATTACTAGTTTGAGATCTTAATCCAGTTCCAAAAATATAGTGAAAGCTGACGTTTGTCAAAAAAGTTCGTGCAGAATATGACTTATTTAGGTGATTAAAGTTTCAAAAACGATATCGTTTAGACAATACGAGACGTTGATATACGGAATCTGCCCCAGACCTATGCACTCCTTCGAACAGATACACAAGATGGACACTCGTCAGCAAATGTAATGAAAGCTGACGATAGTGAAACAAATTCGGACAGAATATAACTTCTTATGGTCATCAAAGTTTCAAAAACGAAAGATATAGTCCTGACGATTACTGTCATACGGAATCTGCCCCCTGAACTGTGTACATAATGCAAGTTTACTATATATGAATATGCGAAATGGTGAACCAGTCTAGGGCTGTTCTAAGGGCGGTTTGCGACATAGGAAGCAACACCTGAAGAAGTGAGAATGTCGAACAACTACTTCTTCGAACGGGGCAGTCCATATATATGTATGCTTTGGTAAAACGCATGTCCCCAACTCTGGTGCAGTGCTGCCAGATCTATTTAACCACAGGGAGATAAAAACCTGAACAAAAAGCGTTAAATTGAGCTAAATTACTCAAAAAAAAAATTGTTTTATCAAAAACTAAGATGTAAATTAAGCAATAGTATAGTGACATTCTTACATATCTTACATATTTTATTTAGCTACAAAGTATTTATTATATTAGGAAATTTTAAATAGACAGTGGTTTAGATGCTATTTTTTTTTTCGCCTTTTTACAATCATTCTTCCATTTCTGGGATTCAGATGAATTTTAGGACAATGACATGTAAAAGTGTAATACCAATACGACAAAAAAGCGTTAGAAATGTTGCGAGAAGCTAGCTTTTTTTGGTGCTCGCTAAAACTCGGGAAAAAAAAGTGCCAGATATGGCTCCAAAAGCGCTAAACTGATATAGCACTGCTCTGGGGTCGAACCGGCACTTATAGCTAGTTCACGGAATTAAGTATATTTTAGTTGTAAACCAAAAAACGACGCGATACCTCTTATTTCGAGAGGTGATATGGAAGGTGCTGAGGTGCCATTAGGTAGGCGGCCCAAGTTGAATTTGTTGATGGAGTCGACTGTAAAAATGTATGAACAAATTAATTCACTGCGCTTTTCTGACCTATCTCTCGTAAATATGTTCGTAACATATACGGCTAGACAGACAAGTAAATTTGACTTAAGCTCTACAAAGGCCAAACGGTGACAACGGATACAGCTTCAACCGAAAATCTAAAAGTCTTCGTTTCGCACTTTCCTTATCCTTTGGAGATCTGTATTAGCGTTTCGATTCTTTCGTACTCCGAAACTTTATTTGATTTCACTTAAAAGTCTAAAAATTGGGGACGTATCTAGTTTAGTAAGTCTGACAGCTGTCTGACTAGATGTATCTCGGTTTTGATTAGCTGAAATCGGTGACATGAGCATTTGACGTTTATGGAGGGGTAGTCGACGAATCGAGTCTAGAAATTCGTGACTGAGTACTAAGTTGACAGTTCGCATATGTGGCTGACGTAGAAAAAGTTACGTTCCCGACCAATCTAGTTTTTGCGTTCAGGTTACATCTCATCCAGACCAATCTAGTCGACCGTAAGATAACTAGATTCTTGAATGTGCCCATTGTTTGTGCGCATCATCTGTAAATGCCTGCACCTTCGTGTCAGTCACGTACCTTTTGGTATTGATATTTTCTGACACTGTCGCGAATTCTCGAAATCGACGTACAGCAAGTGACGTGTTGTTAATTCCGTCACTCGGTTTTGCTGTTTTTCGGCCTCGTGCAATTCAGCCCGTGTCGCCGAAGAATACTAAATGCAAGCTTGTAGTAAAGAACCTCTAAGCCATACACCGGGCGTTGGTTGGAGCTTTGACAAATGGCCACCTTACAGTTGTTGGATGATTGTGTAGGCTCTTTATTTGCTTTGATTCTGTAACAAGAGCATTGAAACGTTTTATAGGTAGAACCACTAACTGCAATCCAAACTATCTGTCTGAAAACCAAGCGCAATTGTTGATTGTATATATAATTCCTCTGGGAGACGGCAAATGATTTTTGTTAACTTTTTCGAAAAAAAAAACAAACAAATCTAAATTTAGTCTAATCTAAACTAAATCTAAAAATATGATTCCTTCGGGGTGAAACACGATGACGTTATAACTCCATAACCGCTGTGCCGATTTTAATGATTCTTTTTTATGTTTTGTTCGTATTGCTGTGTTTCAGGTTAAGGCAGAAATAAAATTCCGTATAATCGATTCATTCGCATTATTAAGACAAAACGGAGTTACGCCGAGTCCAGCTAGTGTTTGATACATGAGCTTAATTTTTAAAATGTAAAACTATACATAAACCTTTCCGACACACTCCATCCCTATACGAACACCCACTTCGGCCAAAGTTTTAAGGCCACTTTTGCATCTTTACCATGACCTTTGCAATTATGAATGCTTGGCCAAACGTAACCACTGCTTATCAGAGCTTACCCATACTTAGACCGTTTCGGATTCTCCCCTAAATCATCAATTTGCCCCCAATACTACGTGACGGCAAATAAATCAAATGGCTTATAGCGTAAACCTACTCGGGGAGTTCTTCAATCCATCCAGACCCCTCTAGAGCTATACCTACCTCTTTTTCGTTTGTTTATTATTATTGCCCCAACCATCCAATGACCTTCGCGAGAACGCACGAACGAAAGTGCATGGAAAAAAAAAAGAAAAGTACTTACGCTACTTTCACTTTTTCCTATTTAAACAGAAGAAAAAGAAAAATAAAGCCGCAAACATTGGATATGTACATTCACCTACATACCTACAGTGCTGTTGTTGCAGTTGTGCTTGTATATGTAACAAAAGATATCCAGCCGAACCATGTTCGTTCCATATGTACTAGGGGGTGTACTATAATATTTTGTCAGCCAGCAGCGTGCAGTCAACCAAATCAAGTGCACTCTCGTTCTCTTTCTCTGGCTTTGTCATATCGGGAGGGGTGGCTCCGAGTATATGTCACAATCACAACTCACCCCCCGTTGTTCTAGTATCTAATCGCTATAATCGCAATCGAGTGGAGGGTTCATTTTCGTTTTTTTTTTTCTCTTTTATTTGTCATGGATGACGTTGGGTTCCGATTCAAATGACTGCTGCGGACCAGAGGATCCATTAGAAAACGAGGAAAGGCCAAGTAAAGTTCAAACTCACAAATTTGAGTCGTTCTTGTCGCTTTATCAACTACCACCATACCACGATGAACACCATCGTCAACAAAAACACGAAAAATCGTTTGCTAGCGAAAAGTGGTAGAATTCAGCCAAATATGTATAACACAAACGACAAAAATGTGAAAAAAGTCTTTCAAAAAGCAGAAGAAGCAAATGGTTGGCGAAATGAGGACAGGAGGGGTTGAGGAACGTTCTAAGCTGAAAAATGTATGTGATTAATGTCTTCTGTGCTATTTCTTCGTTTTTATTCGTTCCACCTCTCTGCTTTATCCTCCCACTGTTCACCACACCAACAACAACAGCCACAGCAACCCCCTTGGAATTCTACTTTACTATCACACAGAGTCGTATAGTTGTCGTCATTTTCTTTTGTGCTTCTCGTTCCTATGCTGTGTGCCAGTTCTGCTGCTGCAAAAGCTTTTTAGAAGAATTTCTATAGTCGGTTGGCGGTGAGAGGTTATAATGTTGTTTTTGTTGTAGGTACGTATCTGCTAGATATTCCCTTCTTCTTGAGTTGAGTTTTTGCCGACAATTTATTTCGATTTTTTTTGCGCCTCTTGTTGGTGCGCTTCGTCGTAGATAGACGAGTAGATAGAGCAAATATCTACCCAAGTCATACCACCACAGCGCACAACACCACACCACACCACAACCGCTTTAGCAACAACAAAAAGTAACAAAGCGAACCCACTGTCGAAACGTGGAAGAAGATATCTGTGCTTCCTCCAGTAGGGTACCCTTCTTCCAACACTTTGTGCCGAACACAGAGATGAAGTTAGATATAGAGGAGATGAACAAGACCAAGTAGGCGAGTGGGGGTGAGACACAATGGAGTGAGTAAAATCTATTTGAAACTGTCATGTGAGTTGGTTCCATATCCCAGCGATTTTTAGTGGGAGTGTCACTGTGTGTATCTGTGTTTTTGGTTATAGTGTTGCTGATGTTTTCAAGTGCGGACTTATAAGAAGGAGACTTTTTGCTGACAAAACGGTGTTTAGGCAGGAGACAGCAGCAGCGCGCTATCCTCTGTCTTTACGTTGTTGGTAAACATCGCAACCTGGATGAATGTTTTAGAAGCGAAAAGGGATTTGTATATGTATATACGAAAATGTTTTTCACAAAGTGCTTTGTTTTGTTGAAATATAATGAATGAGCCCGAGAAGTACAAGTAGTAGAAGAAAAGCAGGAAGTTTGCTCATCTTAGGTGTAGCTGGCAGGAGTACAACAACCAACACCACCACCACAACAGCAACCATCGCACCGGCAACAACAGTCCACAGTATGGGTCCGGCAAAAGGGCACAGGCGGCAGTCAGGATAACAACTTTGGATATCACAAAGAAAATCAAAATGAATTTTCGTTTAGGGAGCACAAGGATAGGGCATTTATATTAATAACGTTGTATCTGTTTTCGTTTCATTTTATTTCATTTTTTGCTGCTGCTGCTGCTACTGCCCTTGCTGGGTGTGCAGCCAGAGATAGTTGGAGAAGGTTGCTTTTTAGTGATGCCATTTCGAGGAGATAATAGGTTTCGTGTTTAATTATGGGAGGGTTTTTTTTCCTCTCTTTCCTCGAGGTGGGAAGTTTTCGAGTAAGGATCAAATGTTTACATTCGTATTTACGTAACAAAATTAATTGGATTTGTGTAAGTTTTCTATAGGTTTAAGCAGCCAAATCGTACAGGTGTTTTGTAGACGGGGTTTGCCCATTTACTTTTTTGGCATGTACCTATGTACTTCTTGAATGTCACTTGAGTCATGGAAGTAGCATTAATTTCCGCTGATCAATTCATATTTCGAAGGTTTTATAGGTGGCAGCAAATTTAAGGGTCGGGAGTTATCCGAACTGGGTAAAAGTGCAATTTAATTTTTGGCAGCTGTATTGGCCGTCAAAAATTATCATGCTCTGGGGCCCAAATACATCTTATAACTTTTACCGAAAACAAAATTTCGTTTCGTTCGTAAAATAAAAACAAAGAGATTGTTAAGTTCTGTGCAATGTAAAAGCGGTTTTCGATTTGTAACTGAATTGTCGTGTGACAGTTTGCGTATACGCGCGTTTAGGCCATTTATTTCGTTAGATAATAAAAAACGATAATTTTTTCGTGTTGAATAAACTTCAGACATTTTAGTCATCTCGAAAAACTTCAGAGTTGATTAGTTTTGATATTTTCTTTCGCTTGCGGAAGGTGGCGGCTATCTGCAAGGAACTTGGGCGCTGTTGAATTGTTTTATGTTATATTATTTAAGCTTCTCCACTCACGTACTTTTACAAACTGGGGCCCTACACTGTATCTCGTTTCGAAAGTAAGATTTTTCGAAAATGAACGTATTGTACTCTATTTCGAATACCGAATGAAATGTATTACTACTCTGATTGAGAATTCCGAAAGTATTACAGAGTACCAACTTAAAAACGGAAGGGAAAGTAATTTCGAATAGGATTGACTTTCGAAAATAGAGAGTTGGGCCCCTGGACACTAAAGATCTGTCATGTAATGTCAAACTCCAAACACTTGATCGAACAACTCGGAATTGATTTAAATGCAGTTACATTCATAGACTATATGAACTGTGTTCTCAAAGGGTGGTCAGCAGGTTTCTGTTTTATTTTGCTAAAATTTAAATGGTACATAGGTATTTTACTACTTACTTAATTTGTTGGTGCTTCATTGCATCGTAAAAGGTTAAAAGAATTTCCTCCTTCGAGTAAGCGCTTAATATTTATCGTTGAAACTCATGAAGCTTTTATAAGGATGATGAAGTATGCTGCATAAAATTCGTCAACTGTTTACGGCGCAGTTTTGCTAGCTATGAATAATACCAGGAGAAGTATTAAAATTAAGTCCGCTTTATGGAGATAGAGGGCGGCATGTGATGTGTCTTATCAGTTGTCAAAAAAAATACAAATTCACTGGTCTGAATGCACTCACCTTAAATGTGGCGCGCTGGTGGCAGTTAGCTAGGGATCGAGCTTGTAGAATCGGATTGCGCCGTGTTGTACCACGGATTTTAAGCGCCACTAAAAGTAGAGGAACAAGTAACGAACGCACTCATAGAACATTTTTGATATATATAAGAATTACGCCACTGCGGCTGACCGCTATTTTAAAAGTCTTACAGTAGTCCCTCGATAATGTGAATTACCGAAAATGTGAATTTCTCTAAAATGTGAATCGGCAAAACTTTACATTTTCATGTCTATAATGTTAGCTTCCGAAATTTTCAACCTTTAAAATGTGATTTTTTTTTGTAAAAATTTTTATACTTCTCTTTTTTCTCTTGCTCGTTTTGCGTGCGATTTTCGTTTTTCTTCTAAGTTAATAAACATTTAAACTGTGCTTAAAAAAATCATTTTGTGTTGTTTTTAATAAATTTGAAAATCGTTTCAATCAGTTAAGTAAGTACTGAAAAAAGTTCCAGTAATGTGAATCCCTATAAAATCCGAAAACGCCTTGTTTTAATTAGTTCACATTATCGAGGGACTACTGTACTATAATTGTGTGCAACTGTCTTAAATATTATTTCTAATTGAAAATATTTCTCTGGCGAAATAAATCATATCGATGTCAAAGCCATGTTACTTTTATTATGGTCTAAATTGGACATAAGCCCTTCAGCGATTAGTCCAACTCAACGGAGACATTTGTCCGACAAAATACTAGAGAGTTCTTTTGGTTTGTGTCAAGTGAAGGAAATGCAGGTGCAGAGTACAAGTTTTCCCTGATACAATTCTAAGTGCTAACGTCAAATCGACCGTCACCATCATACCAGTCTTGGTATTGAAACTTCAAACATTATACCCATACAACTGCACTCACTTCGTAAGCAAATGTGTAGTGCTATCCCGTGTAGACTGAGTATAATCCCTTCTGCGAACGAATACACTGATCGCACTTCTCTTCTTCTTTTTTTTATGCATAACACTATTGTCTAACAAAACACTTTTTTAATCCGTCCAAATGACAAGTGACAAATAGATAGATGCATGCAGCATACTGCTACAAATGTCAGTTTTTATTTTGTTTTGTGTCCTCTTAATGACCATTAATCCTTAACTGAAATAAAAATCGATGTTGGCTTATTTGAAGTAACCCTCTCATCTGTGCCCAAGTGTAACGTGCTTCAAACGTTCGTTCAGGTTGCATTATATCGAAGCGAACTAACACTCAAATTACCCATTGCCACATCATTGGCAATGGCAACACTAAAATCCGCTCAAAGCCGACACGAATTCATTCCATTTATTATTTTTGTGTTGTTGACTCCCTGCGCGCCGCCCCGTAAACATTCTCTTCTCCTATCAACGATTACACCACCATTCTTCAATTCATTACGAAACTAGGAGCAGCAGCGCGGCATGGCGACGTTGGTCGGCGGCATCAAGCAAAAAGATACCAAATCACCCAACAACGCAACCATCCAATATACTATACTATATCACATTAAATGTGGTTGGCATTCGGTGCTTTTTTGCTTTCACTGTGCGTTTTCCTGTTTTTTATTCGTAGTCGTAGTCTCTGTCGTTGTTGTTGGCGTTCCTCCACTTCCAACCAACCAACCAACGAACCAACCACCTATATCTCGTCTATCAGGCAGAGCCAGCAACGCGGAGCAGCAGCTAAACAACCAGCTCTGTGCCCTGGCACTCCATAGAATCGAGCAAACATTTACCTACACATCCACATCTCGTCATGACATTAAGATCTCGACCTGATCCGATCCGACATAGCATGAACAAGAAACACAGCACAGCACAGTGTTTCTACTCACTACGGCAGTACGGCAACGGCAACGGCAGGCAGGCAGTCAGGGTAGAGAATATATTTAAACGACATGGAGGCCAGGCCAGAACAGCTAACAGCACTGAGAAACAGCAGCACCAGCACAAAACCCCAGCCAGCTCTCATTCCACTTCCACCATGAACCATCCATCCATTCTGTGCATCGCCGTCCATCCCTCATTACGTCGCTGCTATCCACATCCTCTACCAACAGCCACCACCCCACCACCTCGACGTTCTATACAATTCCCTGCTCTGTGTAATAATAATTCTGTATCTCTCGGAATAAGCTCTTTGTGCTGTGGCTGTGGGGGCTGTTGGCTTGCCTGCCTGCCATCCATCCATTCTACCATTTTCGTCGTTCTATAGTCATCGTCGTGCCACTGGCAGGCCGGCGGAGTCGTTCAGAACAGAGAAAATTGCTAAAACTGAAATTATATTGTGCGCTGTGTGTGCTTGGCTCGTCGTCGTCGTATAATGTGGGACATCAGCTGAAGCAGCATGAACGACGACGAGCCACAACGGCAAAAGCATTAGCAGAGCACCAGCACACAGCACAGCCATCATCATCATCAGAAGCGGTAGCTACAGCAACCAGGAGGAATTCGGGCAGGGCAGAAGTAAGTCGGTCGCTGAAAATGCTTGCCTCCCGTACACCAGTGTTATTTGCGCTGTTGGCGTTCTCTTCGACTGATAGAGCTGCTCTGGCTGTGCTGTTTATGCCATTTGTGCGCGCGGTTCACACACATACAGACGAAGACATAGAAAAACCGAACCGGCGATGACTACAGCTCTGTGAATTTTACGAAATGACTGGGTTAGGTTTTTTTTTATATATTTGCGCTACCGACCCATACAGTGGTGGTTGGAAATGTGTGTACACGTCTGCTGTAAATTGTTTGTTTAAAAAGAGTTAGGCTGGTTAAAATGGTTGTTTATTTTCTAGCTGATATTTTGTTTTAATTCAAATGTAGCAGATGGAAAATAAATTTAAGCTTTATCAACAAATAATTTTCCATGTGTTACGTGTTCGAAAATTCGAAGTCACTTGCTTTTTGTTAGAATTCCAAATTACAGACTTATTTTTCGAATCGAACACAATATTTTGATTTTATTTGTTCAAAAATTAGTGTTCGAAATTTCGAATTAGGTACAATAAGCTTGTAAAGCAACTGTCCAAACAGACAAATTTGTTTCAAATGTTTGTTCGAGCATTCAGGGCATGTTTAAAGACGAGGATTTGTCTCACGCGTATCCGTTAGAGTGTTACGGACTTGGAACAACGTCGTTGCTTTGAAACCCGCACATCGGCTGACTCCCTCTGAAAACAGAAATTGAATAGCTTATGGGTAAATCATTAGGTTAGACCTTTATATCTCGATATCCATTTGAATTTCGAAGTTCAGAGTCGGGTCGGAATTGATACAGACAATGGAGACCGTTTTGCAATTTTGCAAAGGTTCTATGCAAACTCTTCTGGTTTTCCGTTGGGTACATCAGATTTTTATTTCAGATCTGAAATTATTTTTGGAAAACCACAAAAATTTGTTTTTTTTAAATTTTCTTCTTAAATCGCACACTGCCGTCTACGCTCGAATTTAGTCACAATCTAAAAATTGCGACTGAGAAGTTATGAGACGAAACATGAGAATAAAACGTCATGCGAATGATTCGTTTAATTAGTCAGTCCTATTTTACAATGTATTTTTTATTACACCCAGGCACGACTCTTATAATATTTTAGTTTAGCTAGTTGAATAGAAAGTAGAAAGTCGCAGTTTACAATGCGCTTTTACAACCAGGCTCCAGCTTTTGCTCCATCCGCCTATGCTGCTCCAGCTTCTCTGCTTTTCAAGTAAAATTTGAAGTAAATAATAAAAAAGAAAATAATAACTCTTGACGGATATTGAAAATGGAAGCAACATAAATAGTTTTCAGTTTTTGAGTTAGCACAAAACTAAAAAAATCGCTCAAAATTAATCATTTGGTCTAAGCTCTAATATGTCAACGTTTTGAAATATCATATGAATGGCCGTTTATTAAAATATGTAAACTTCTGTCATTAGCATTGACAGTTGAAACTTGGATCCGACTACTAAGAATATCCGACTGACAAAATCCATAAATACATTTTTGACATCTCAAAGATGTGGAGTGGAGTCGACTGGATCTCGGAATGAATTCAAATCAACCTAAAATGACAATTCACTTTTAAATCATCTGTGAGTTCATGACATTTATGGGTAATAATTTTGACAATCGCAGAACTTTTATTCAAAATTCGACTTGGCACTTGACTTGTCTCTCAAAATATGAGTTTTCAACTGCTTCATCGGGGAATAGAGTAAGTGACATATATATCCAATTTAATTTGTCAACTCATTTTCGGCTTGGGAATACAAGACAATGAGAATAGGAGTGATTACTGTGCTTCACGAGTGTTTTTCTACATCAAAAGAGCCACACTGACAGTCTACTAATTATGTTTGTTATTCCACTTTGTTGTTCGCCTTATAAAACCGTAATAAGCTTACGAAATAAGATCTCTCTTTCTCTCTCTATCCCTCTGTGTGCTGTGCGGTGTGTACACTACTAGCTGAACAACAAGATACGCCTATTTCAAAACTTTCACCCACAACTGTTGTCATTTTATATCTCAGTTGGGGCCCCAGAGTGTTCAGGGTATGACTCGGCGAAAACCAACTCAAATTGTATGTTGTTAGTCAAGCAACGAAGCAAGCAAGCTGAGCCAACAACTGATGGTCGTCGTCGTCATCATCATCATCGTCGTCGTCGTCGTTTCGTCGAGTTTCTTAAAAGTTTATAGCGCACTGCTCGATTCGTGTGTGTTGCTGCAGTGTAATATTCACTCGAGGCAATCCATATCCCTGTCGTTTTTCCATTCTACAAAGTCTTTGGTCGTGTGTCTGTCGTTGTCGTTGTCGTCGTCGACGTTTGGCGAGTCGGTTGAACGAAAGGTTTAGTTGGTTCACTTCACTTAAACTCAGAGTTCAGGCAGAGAGATACGAGTGGATGGATAGGGGATTTTAACGTTCGAAAAGCAGCAGCAAAATATACGTACCATACAAAAAAAAAAAAAAAAAATACATATCCAAAGTGTAGAAATTTTATACGAAGAACTCTGCTGCGGTGCGGTGTACCCGGTTTTCTTGTGCCCGCCGCTGCAACTGTCGTCGTTCGTCTTATATTTTATTTTTCTGCTTCCATTATATTTTGAGTGTGTAATCATTCGGTGGAGACGACGGGTATATGCAGTCATTGTCATCATGATGATGATGTGATGTGTGCTGTGAAGTAGTACTGTGTAGTGTAGTAAGCGAGGAAGAAGTTCTCCAGAGGTGTACCACCTTCTGATTCGTCCCTCATCCGTCCCGTACATATTTCGTCGAGTAGTAGTGTTTCTGGTCGTCGTCGGTCCTACTTTGTCGTTTTCATTTGACGTTTCCTTCCAACATCGACATGGTTGACTATGGCAAGCAAGCACTTGGCCACAGTCGTCGGCACTAACTAACTTGCTAGAGCGCGCGCCCTTATAGTGCCGTAGTCCATGAACTGCAATCGGTTTTTCGCCTTTTTGGATCCTGTCGTCGTACGTTTGTCGTTTGCTTCGTTGGATATTATTCTCTTGGATACAAAATAAGGATTCAGCTGCCACCACACAAC